>WOAB01000104.1:0-2400000 GCA_027886185.1 Rheum nobile | reverse complement strand
ATTTTGTTTGATTTTATTTTATGTTCTTGATAATGATGATCATTTTCATGTATGTGTTATTCATTTCTATGTGTATGATATATACCTTTTTCATTTGTTGATATGCAAGTGTTTTTTATGCATGTGATTTCAAGTTAATATGTTGACATCGAACCATAATGTGGTGATATGCAAGATATGCTTAATGTGTTGATATTGATGTGATATTCATGCTTAATGTGTTAATATCCTTTTATGATATGTGTAGTTGTTTCCTATGTAATAAATGTGTTAATATGCTTCTCTGTTTTACAGCACTAGCAAAAAACTATGAAAACTTCTCTGAAGGTCAATAGAATATTGATACATATGGAGATTTGAGTTAGGATACAACTCAACAAGTCTAATGAAGATCCAAAATGACAAAAAATCTCATGGTTTAGGGATACCCACCAAGACATGGAAGGATCAGAGCTTGGATGACAAGGCATACACCTTAGAAATGTCATACTCCATGGCATCTGTTAAGGGACCGAGAATCGCCATGATCGGCACACACAACAAAAGGGGCCATAGGTTTGTGGAGGAAATTGGAGATGATTTATGTGTAAGATCAAGGCACGCAACCACGCATTCAAATTCCATTAATTGAAACACAACATTTTTCCTTATTAGATCCACAAAACTATACAACTCGTCTGAATTGATTGGATGGGTGACTAAGTAACACAAAAAAGACACAAAGCTTATCTAAATTGGGGAAGAAAAACATATTCATTCTTTCTTTTTGTTCAACGTCTCCCAGTGATTTCAATAACTTATAACCGCAAAACTAGTTCATCTAACATGATCCATATTTTGATTGATCGAAAGGCTATAATAAACTAATGCCACATGACACCCCCACATTTAATTTGCCACGTTTTTTTTTTCCAGTTTTTTTTTTTAAAATTTAATTATATATTTAAAATTTCTATCCTGAACCTATCACTAATATTTCCTTATTTATACACAAATCAATTAACAAGATTACAAATCAATTATGAATATTAGAAAGAAAAAAAACACTGAACATAATGTGTCTTTTTCAACAAAGTATAATCGACAACACTCCATTTGTGTTTTCTTCCTAATGAGACTCCATGACTTCTGGATCTTTATCTGCAAAATTTAACAATTAGGGTTATAAGGCACACACAATTTAAGGATGCAAAGAAACCAAATCTACCCAACTATAGACTGCACCTAGCTAAGATCACTTGTTATTTTGACATTATGATATGCCATGTTTTATCACATGTCTACTCCACATCGTGTCACATTAATAAATTATCTCTTATTTCTTTAATTATTATTATATACAATATTTTAAATATGATTCCTTTTCAATATATAGATTATTCATATTTCATCATGATATTAATATTAAATAGAATATATTAGTTATTTTATGAATATTTTATTTTAAAATTTACTTAATTAATCACATTTTATTCAAATTTGCTTTGAATTCAATATTTCTAGGTATAAGACATGATTCAATATATTACATATGTAAGAAATTATATTGATTCTTATTAATTGATATTTTTAGATATTTCTTTATATTATCGTACTTATCTTAATTTAACATATTTTCACTAATTAGATGTATGTTTTATTTATTTAATATTTTTTAAATATAAAATAAATATAATTGAAAATAATATAAATATAAAATTTATCTAAGAACCGTGCAAGATCCAAAAACTAAGCTAATATATATTACTATTTTATAGAAAATGAGTAAGCGAGATACAAGAGAAACTACCTAGGCAGGAAGTTAGTATCAACAAGATTGAGATAATTGATACCTCCGGAGTCAATTGGATGGCTCCGAACACGCAGAGAATATGTAAGGAATGTGTTGGATAGAGATTGCAATATTAAAGGGCTTGGAAAATCATCGTGATCAGCACACAAAACGAAATAGGGTGATTTCTACCGGCACTTCGAATAAATTGGAGATGATTTGTAGTAAATTTTCTTGAAAATCAGCCTACACAATCACATGTTCGGATTCCGTTGACTGAAACACAGACGTTGTTTTGATTAGGGGCACCAATCTACTATCTTTTATCTAAAGTAGAACTTTCTTATATCACATGTCACCCCAAGAATGAACCATGCCATTATATGCCACTTGTCATCATCTCAAATTTTCAAGTAATAAAATTTATTTTAAAAATCAATATATATCTTGATTCTTTCCAAGAAATTCTGCTCGTTGGATTGTTTTAAATCTCATGGCTTAAAATGCTCCCTATTATTTATTATAAGATTAATATGCACTTGAACCAAAATCTATATAAATAATTTTTAAATATCTTTTTAAATTATCTTAAATATCAAGCTATTATATATCTTTGAGTATAAGTAATTTTTACAAGGACGGTAACTTTGTTAACGTTATTAGATTAAAAATTATAACATTGCTATATTAATGGTTATGTAAATAAGTTTCAAGTAATTGAGAAATAGCAAAGCCAACAACAATTCGTAAGGATCATGTGTACATTTTATGGAGTTACATCTTCAATTGATGTCTATTCAATAATTACCAAAAGTCAGACAAGGCGTCGCCCCCCAAGGATCACAAAACACCCTCCAATCGTGTGCACTCGCCAAAGGAGGGTTGGAATCACCAGGTATGCTCAGAACCAAAAAACCAATATTTTAGAGAGAGAGTAAAAAATCATACTTCAACGATAAAGAAGATCGCTTTTTTTTGTTGGAGCAAGGAATAAGACGTTGGTTTATATAAGCAAACAAATCAAAGTTTGGCAATGACACATGGCACTCATCCAAAGTTTAGAAAGGACACATGGCACACATTCCTTCAAGTGTCTTCAAATTTTGCCACGTAAGTGAGACACATGGCACACATGCACACATTCTCTTCAAATGTTGCCAAGTGTAAGCCATGCACACATTCTCTTATAGTGATAAGAGATAAAATCCGAGATCTTAAAAATCCCAAAAAATTAAGGTTTTATGGGTATCAAACACCGTGGACGTCTTGAATATTTCGTTTGGGCCATTCGCGAAATGAACGACGTGTAAAGGAGAAATGTAGATGAGATTGGATTTGGGAGACTTCTAAGGATGACATCGTTTGAGATACCGAGGTATATGGTTTTTATATTAATATTTTGTGCAATAGCTATGTTGAATGTGTGATCAGTAAAATATCATTTTTGTTTCCTATGTATGATATTCAGATATCCTTTTATGATATGCAATATGTAATAATGGATTATTTCCTTGGTCATGCATGTGATATTTATTTGTGTGAGTGGGATATGCATTATCCCTACATTGATATGCATAATATATGTTTAAGTAATCATGATCTAATAATTTGATATTCATGCTTCTTACATTGATATGCTGACTATATGTTTAGGTATTCATGATATAAGAAGTTGTTGAATGTGTATGTGATATTCATTTCAGTGGTTGTGATATTCATACTTTCTACATTGATATGCAGACTTTACGTTTAGTGTGCAATGATCTAACATTTTGTTCACCATGCATGTGATATTCATTTTTGTGGGTGTGATATGCATGATTCATACATTTATTTGCAGACATTTTGTATAACGATATTGTACTAACATAACTAAATTGTTGATTTTGTATAAGTTTTTGTGGGTATGATATGCATGCTTCATTCATGATTATCAGGGCCGGCCTTTTGGGTAGTTTAGATAGGCGACCGTCCTAGGACCCATGAAAATAGAGGGCCTATTCTAAAAGCAATGCCACTATTATGTTATATATAAAGGTAATGGACCCAATACAATTCTGACCCATTAATTTGAAAACAGACCCACCTTTCTCAAAGAAACAATGTAGTAGTAATTGTGTTTTATTTAGCCGAAAAATTTAAAACTAAACAATGGAAATTGTAGATATTGAATACGTTTATTATAACCCTAAATCATCCCCAAATCGCTTCATCTCCTTCACTCCCATTCGGATCCTTCTCTTAACTTTTTCATCGTCTTCTTTCCTTGAATCATCATCTTAAGAGACCCGCTCATCTACATTTGCAATATACGAGATTTTTCGAGGAAGCACAATGCTAACCACATGACACCGCCTACACCGTCCCCGGTGGTCTAATTGTACAAACTAGCTACAAGCACGCTCCCGGTAATTCTTAACCCACAAAATTACCTTTCCTATCAATTTTATTCTATATAAATATAATTGCTTACTGTTAGCATAGTTTTTCATGAACTGGGTATTTGAATAGCTGGACAAAATATTTGAATTTGGAATTGGAAGTGGGTATAAAGTAAAATTGGGTATTTGGATAAAAATGGGAGTTGTAGAGTTAAAGGATAATTGAATTGGAAATTGGAAGTGGGTATAGATGGATGTAATTGGAAATTTGGAATTTTGGAAGTGGGCATAATGGTGTTGCACAAGAACTAGTAGGCATAAATTTAGATCGAACAGTCTGCACACTAGTTAGTGGGTGTGGGCGTATTTTGTGTTGTATAGGTGTATCTTAATTTTGATGTGTTTTATATAATTCTACTTTTTCCCCTTTTAAAATGAAAAACATAATTATATGTATGTGACTTGTTGTAATCTCTAAGTTTATTGTATTTTTTCTTTAGTGCAGATTTAGATTGTGTTACTTGTTTATCTACTTATTTTTCGTAGAGGTGTTATTTTTTTTCAATTCATCTTATAATTGCTGGGTTGGCATGCTGTATAAGAATAATTTGTCTACAAATGAAAGAAGGGAAAAAAAGACACCATTTGAGCTATTCACAAAAAGCATATTTTGATGTATCATAATTTTAAAATCTATAATTTTATTTGTTACATTGGGGCCTTCAATTTTATTTCGCACTAGGGCCTATTGAATGTCTGGACCGAGGCTGATGATTATGTATACATTTTTCATGATTCGAGCATATATTTTGAGCTGTTTTTAAGCGTTCTAATAAAATATAAATTTTGTCTTCTTTAACTTTCTGTGTAGGTGGTTGGTTTAGAGTTATAATGCAAGGAAGAGAAAGATTTTGCTCTCAGAAGGTTCTGCGTTGGATGTCACTGATAGTGATGTGGAGACTTGTCTTGGCATTCCACGCGGCCCTGTTGAAATAATCAAGCAGAGAACTGGAGGAAAACAATTGATATGAAGCTGCACAACATCAGATATAATCATGTTGGTGCGCATATGTTGTGGATCAAGAAAGGAGGTGATGACTTCATACGGGATTTTATTGTCATGTTCCACTCTTGCATAGTCGAGCCGACGCAAACCGGTGCTGTGAATCAGTCCCTCATTCGTGACTTAGAGAAGCTCGATGGCCTGAGGACAATGAATTAGTGTAGTTTTGTAATAAGTTGTCTTATCGAGGCCAAGAAGAAGTGGGATTTGAATCATGACGCCTACTTTACTGGTCCACTCTACTTCTTAAGGGTATGTGGGGAATTATATTTGAATTTTGTTTGATTTTATTTTATATTCTTGATAATGATTATCATTTTCATGTATGTGTTATTCATTTCTATGTGTATGATATATACCTTTTTCATTTGTTGATATGCAAGTGTTTTTTATGCATGTGATTTCAAGTTAATATGTTGACACCGAACCATAATGTGGTGATATGCAAGATATGCTTAATGTGTTGATATTGATGTGATATTCATGCTTAATGTGTTAATATCCTGTTATGATATGTGTAGTTGTTTCCTATGTAATAAATGTGTTAATATGCTTCTCTGTTTTACAGCACTAGCAAAAAACTATGAAAACTTCTCTGAAGGTCAATAGGATATTGATACATATGGAGATTTGAGTTAGGATACAACTCAACAATTCTAATGAAGATCCAAAACGACAAAAAATCTCATGGTTTAGGGATACCCACCAAGACATGGAAGGATCAGAGCTTGGATGACAAGGCATACACCTTAGAAACGTCATACTCCATGGCATCTGTTAAGGGACTGAGAATTGCCATGATCGGCACACACAACAAAAAGGGCCATAGGTTTGTGGAGGAAATTGGAGATGATTTATGTGTAAGATCAAGGCACGCAACCACGCATTCAAATTCCATTAATTGAAACACAACATTTTTCCTTATTAGATCCACAAAACTATACAACTCGTCTGAATTGATTGGATGGATGACCAGGGGCGGATCCAGTTCAGGCCCAGGGGGGGCTATAGCCCCCCCTAAAAAAAAACTTTTTTTTTTTCAAAAAAAAAATAATTTTTTTAAAGTATTTTTTATCCTTATTGAATCTGAAAATATAATTTCAGTTAGCCTTAATAAATTTAAGCTATAAAAATTAAATTATCTTAAATTTTCCCCCTTATCTCATCTGAAAATGCAATTTCAGTCAATTTTAACAGATTTAAGTCAAAAAAATAAAATTACTTAAGTTTTTTTCCCCTCATCTCACGTGAAAATTACCTTAAGCTTCGTAAAAAAATTAAAATTAATTTTTGCAAAATAGAATTTAATTTAAGTCACGTTGGAGTTAAATCACAAAAAAAAATTCGCACAGGATTTAGCCCCCCCTGGAGTCGAGTTCTGGCTACGCCACTGTGGATGACTAAGTAACACAAAAAAGACACAAAGCTTATCTAAATTGGGGGAGAAAAGTATATTCATTCTTTCTTTTTGTTCAACGTCTCCCAATGATTTCAATAACTTATAACCGCAAAACTAGTTCATCTAACATGATCCACGTTTTGATTGATCGAAAGGCTATAATAAACTAATGTCACATGACACCCCCACATTTAATTTGCCACGTAATTTTTTTTTCAATTTTTTATTTTAAATTTAATTATATATTTAAGATTTCTATCTTGAACCTATCACTAATATTTCCTTATTTAAACACAAATAAATTAACAATATTACAAATCAATTATGAAAACTACGAATCAATTATGAATATTAGAAATAAAAAATGCACTGAACATAATGTGTCTTTTTCAACAAAATATAATCGACAACACTCCATTTGCATTTTCTTCCTAATGAGACTCCATGACTTCTGGATCTTTATCTGCAAAATTTAACAATTAGGGTTATAAGGCACACAATATTTAATGATGCAAAGAAACCAAATCTACCCAACTATAGACTGCACATTCCATTGAATGATTAAAAAGATCAAATTTTGTATTGATCAAAATAGACAGTTAAATCTGAATCCCAACATGTGAAACACAACAACTAAAACGGATGAAACACACATTCAATAATAAAACAAGTAGCACGTTGTTCTGCTAAATTTTGAAAGTTATGATTGAAATTTTATTTTTTTCTCAAAATTATAGAATATTTCGTTCAAACCATACTCAGGTCATAATCTATTGACTAACTCGAATAGTAGTTTCATAAAGTTGTTGAATTGAATTAATAAAATAAACTGTCATAACAAAAGTTTACCTACTATGAGAATTCATTTAAACGAATTGTTGAAGAGAACCTTAGATAGTTTTTTTTATCAATATTATCTTTTCATAATACTATTAGATTTTTATTACTATATTCTGATTATAAATGTTTTTTTCAATGTGTCAGAATTCCCAAAACCATGGACTGGAGAGAGTTTACATCAACGCAATTTCAATCGTGAGCAAATATTTGTCTCTTTGGTGTCGTTTATTTTAAGATCTTTCTACATTTAGATATGATAATTTATTTTGTATTCTGAATTTTTGGCTCTTCTCCGTACCATGCTATCAAGGTTGAATTCTTCTCTTCTATTTATAAATATACTATATATATACTAAACTAGAATCTAACTACATCACATGACACCCCTCATTAAAACTGCCACATGTAAACCATATCAAAATTCATGTGTTTTTTAAATTATAATTTTTTCGGCATAATATCTAAATCAAAATTTGATTTTGATTTTGATTTTTTTCTCCTAGATTTAAAATTCAATATAATCATAAAGTTTTCATTTAAATGATATATTATATATATACTAGGATAATTTAATGTTGCTTTAATTATTAATATTCAAATATATCACAAAATTTAAGTAGATATTTATTATTTGGGGAACAAAATTTATTCAAAATTATTTGAAATAGTGTTAAGGGACTACGTATTATCAATCTTTTAACTACTTTATTACACCTTTATATTTATAAATTCAGAAGGTTACCCATTTATTTGATTGGTTTGAAGCTTTGATTTTTAATTTACCATATAATACAAAAGTAAAACCTAGCTAAGACCACTTGTTATTTTGACATTATGCTATGCCATGTTTTATCACATGTCTACTCCATATCGTGTCACATTAATAAATTATCTCTTCTTTCTTTAATTATTATTATATACAATATTTTAAATATGATTCCTTTTCAATATATAGAATATTCATATTTCATCATGATATTAATATTAAATAAAATATATTAGGTATTTTTGTGAATATTTTATTTTTAAAATTTACTTCATTAATCACATTTTATTCAAATTTGCTTTGAATTCATATATTTCTAGGTATAAGACATGATTCAATATATTACATATGTAAGAAATTATATTAATTCTTATTAATTGATATTTTTAGATATTTCTTTATATTACCGTACTTATCTTAATTTAACATATATTTTCAGTAATTAGATGTATGTTTTATTTATTTAATATTTTTTAAATATAAAATAAATATATTTTTAATAATTGAAAATAATATAAATATAAAATTTATCTAAGCACCGTGCAAGATCCAAAAACTAAGCTAATATATATTACTATTTTATAGAAAATGAGTAAGCGAGATACAAGAAAAACTACCTAGGCAGGAAGTTAGTATCAACAAAATTGAGATAATTGATAACTCCGGAGTCAATTGGATGGCTCCGGAGTCAATTGGATGTTTTCGAACACGCAGAGAATATGTAAGGAATGTGTTGGATAGAGATTGCAATATTAATGGGCTTGGAAAATCATCGTGATCAGCACACAAAACGAAATAGGGTGATTTATACCGGCACTTCGAATAAATTAGAGATGATTTGTAGTAAATTTTCTTGAAAATCAGCCTACACAATCACATGTTCGGATTCCGTTGACTGAAACACATACGTTGTTTTGACTAGGGGCACCAATCTACTATCTTTTATCTAAAGTAGACCTTTCTTATATCACATGTCACCCCAAGAATGAACCATGCCATTATATGCCACTTGTCATCATCTCAAATTTTCAAGTAATAAAATTTTATTTTAAAAATCAATATATATCTTGATTCTTTCCAAGAAATTCTAATCGTTGGATTGTTTTAAATCTCATGGCTTAAAATGCTCCCTATTATTTATTATAAGATTAATATGCACTTGAACCAAAATCTATATAAATAATTTTTAAATATCTTTTTAAATTATCTTAATATCAAGCTATTATATATCTTTGAGTATAAGTAATTTTTACAAGAACGGTAACTTTGTTAACGTTATTAGATTAATAAAAATTATAACATTGCTATATTAATGGTTATGTAAATAAGTTGCAAGTAATTGAGAAATAGCAAAGCCAACAACGATTCGTAAGGATCATGTGTACATTTTATAGAGTTACATCTTCAATTAATGTCTATTCAATACTTACCAAAACAATAAGTTGTGGATATATATTAACGGTTTTTCTATTAGGGCATAGGTTAAGAATTCATATTAAGGAATATAAACCCTAAAGAAGGACAGGTGAACCCATTTAAAAAAACAAAATATCCTAAAAAATTAACACATAATAAAAGTTTTACATATGGAATCTTAACAAAAGGAGATCAAAAAAAGGAAAATAATTAGACTAGGAAGAAACTTCAGCAAGAGGGAAAATTGAGGATAGACACGAACGAGAATAGAGAGAAGCGAGAGGCTCTTTCTCTAAGTTTATAGATGCGTTCAGAAAAAAACTAAGTTGTGAGACAATAATAAGAGGCATCCAAGAAAAAGAAAAAAACAAAATTCGTTATTGTGTCGACTCCGCCAAAATTTATCTCTCCCCCAACCCGTCCCAAACGATTTCTCCCGATTTGCCCCAATTCACAATCCAATTTTCTCCCTTGGCGCATTCATCGATTTTTAATCCTCGCCTAAATTTCTGACCGCCTCCTCTATGAAGGATTCGTCTTCATCAGCCCCTATGTGGCCTCTGATGGAAAATCAAGATTGGTCCAGTCCAACACTTGCCACATATCTTGCAAAATTCATCTGCGGAAGAGTCGATGTTATGCATATTCGAGGTACGTGCACAAGTTTGAGGCATTCTCGCACAGATTTCACTCGAAATGAACTCAAATTGTTTAAAACGCCTATCTTTCTGGTTGAGGACATTGTATTCCAGGTTTGGCGCTCAAATTGTGATGAACTAGATGACGGATGGATTTGTAAGCTTAGGGAGGTTGAACCGAATGTGTTCCGTCTCCAAGATATTATGGAAAAAAGAGATGAGAAGAGTGAAGTGGCGGAACCAATAAAGATTAGTATGCTTGAATATGGGGTTCAGGAATTAACAAGAGTATATAGGATGGAATCGCGAGAGTCCCGCTACGAGTTCGTACTAGGTCCATACAAGAAGGTCAAAGCTATCTACGAGAACAATCAATTAAGTTTCTTAATGACTTTCAATCTGTCTGACGATACTGTTTATATCTGGGATAGAGCAGAAAGCTACATGGGAGTCAGAGAAGTTGATCATGCTCAAGATATTGAGGTTCATTTGAATAAATTTTACATGGTGACTGATGTTAGTAGAAACCAGAATGAGATGGAAATGAAACCTTACTCGGAAACAATCTTAGAGTCGCCTTAAAAAACGTTGATGTCCCTGACTAGCGGTGCAAAGTCAGACAAGGCGTCTCCCCCCAAGGATCACACAGCACCCTCCAATCACGTGCACTCGCCAAAGGAGGGTTGGAATCACCGGGTATGCTCAGAACCAAAAAACCAAAATTTTAGAGAGAGAGCCGAAAATCATACTTCAACGATAAAGAAGATCGCTTTTATTTGTTGGAGCAAGGAATAAGACGTTGGTTTATATAAGCAAACAAATCAAAGTTTGGCAAGGACACATGGCACACATGCAAAGTTTAGAAAGGACACATGGCACACATGCCTTCAAGTGTCTTCAAATTTTGCCATGTAAGTGAGACACATGGCACACATGCACACAGTCTCTTCAAATGTTGCCAAGTGTAAGCCATGTACACATTCTCTTATAGTGATAAGGCTTGAAACCCTCAACCTTATTACGAAGAGATAAAATTACAAATCTGAGATCTTAAAAATCCCAAAAAATTAATTAAGTTTGTAAAATGTGGTAAGCAGCACAATTCCACTCTTCTGAACTTTTCAACAAATCCAACAACTGAGAAGGGTGATTTACATGTAGTGAAGCCAGAGGATGAAGTTACGCAAACTTATACTTTTGATGATGTTCCCAACTTTTTTGAAAGAAAGTCTAAAGAGTTGATCTCCTATGAAGATGAACTGTATTTGATCTGTTATGCTTTTAAGATGAGGTCCAGGATAATGTAGAGTGGGAAAATGATAAGGATGGTTTATTTGGTAATATAGTCAAACTGAAGGTATACAAATTCTGTAAATCTCAATGAACAGATCCGATCAATCCAAAACGCAATCGCACAATTCGCAAAGCAATACACGGCTAAAGAATCGTAAAAGCATAAAGGACACAAAGAAATGTTCACGCAGTTCGGCGAAGCCTACTCTGCGGAGTCTCGGCGGGGAGACTCACCCCAAGCATGCACTAATTTTCCAAAGAGTTCAAGCAAAGTTACAAGCCAAGAGACAAGAACGGAAAACCACACAGAGAACCAAAAAACTAGAGACAAAGAAACAAAGACGAAGGAAGAAGACAAGTGAAAGGGTTTCGGCCCCCAATCAAGGCTGAGAAGCTTCGAGATAGAAGCTTCTTTGAACTCGCCACCGAATACGCCAAGTAACACCGCCGGGAGGGACAACTACCTAGGAGACCACCGCGGGCGAGACGAACACTTCTCTTCTCTCTCTTTTCTCTATGTGAGTGGAAACTATACAAGAAGCTAGGGTTTGCAGCAAACGAGCCAGGTGAGGGCTTTTATAGTGATGTTGCGAAAACCTACCCACAAGTATATGGGGTCAGCTGTAGCTATTCAAGTGTCGTTCCCACGAAGACAATGTAGTACCTTTTGTAACTAAACTGGTAAGCTAAGCCACAAGAAAGGTTTGTTCAATTAACTAAGAAATAATGATTGCAAAGGTAAATGAATTCAAATGATGGGAAAATATCTAGGATTAAGGATCCCCACAATAATGCATTGGTAAACTTATGCGTGTTTATCTCAGACTAGCATGAACTCGTTTGACGGTAAGTTATCAAATATCACTACTAATTCCTTTCAGACAATAGTAGACGTATCTAAACTCCAACTAACAATCGCTGTCGCGCAAAGCTAATCAAATTTAGACCCATTGAGCACTTAGAATCTAGGATAAAACCGGGTTAACATTCACTTTCGTGCTCCGTTAATTCCAGACTAACCTAGGGTTTCTATGATAACTTAGGACTCCGCAAGAACAAACAAGTTTATTCAGGTTCAATTCATAGTAATTCCAACAATAGTAATCTCCTTTCAGACTCATACCTTGTCTGATTCATTCATTAGGAATCTCCTTTCAGACTCAACCTAATAGAATTTCTAATTGATAAATAACCAATAGCAATAAGAACCCTAGAATTGAATCAAGCAAGAATTCATGCTACCAATTCAGACAAACAAAAATTGTAAATCTACCAATACATTATTGGGGTCACCCCAACCCTAGATAAAGGGGATTAGCCTAGCATGTTTGGGGAATCAATCAAGATCATTGTATAAATCAGAGAAATCATTCAAATAGATAGAAAGAAGAGAAATACTTGTTTCGATCCAAGAGCAATCTCCAATCTTCAACCAAGAAAAACTCAACAAACACAACTAGGGTTTTTTTTTTTGAGAGACTAAGTTCAGAGCATGAGAAAAAAGTGTGTGTAATTTCGTCCCCCAAATCTCATAAAAATCAGGAGCAAAAGACGTTTCAGCAGCAGAAAGACGTTACGGAAGCTGACTCGGTCCACAACTCGGTCGAGTTGTGGGCCGAGTTGTCGTCTGTCTTCTCTCGTCTTCAGTAACTTCGACCAAGTCCGCTGACTCGGTCCACAACTCGGCCGAGTTGTGGGCCGAGTTGTTCTCTGTTGTTCCTCTCCTATTCGGTGGCTAAGCGTTCGCTGACTCGGTCCACAACTCGGCCGAGTTATGGGCCGAGTTGTTCTCTGTTGTTCTTTGCTCTTCATAGCTTGGCCATGACGACTCGGTCCATAACTCGGCCGAGTTGTGGGCCGAGTTATGGACTGTTGTTCCTTCGTCTTCACTAGCTCGGCCGGGCTTCCATTTTGAACTTTCCTCGTCTGATCTTGGCACTTGTATTTCGACCATGGCGCCATCTCTTCTAGTCGTCCACCCGAACATCTTCACTAGTAGCTTGATTTTCTTGAAAACGCCTCCAAACGATCCTGAAATCACAACTACACAAGAGTAGACTCCGAACACTACAAAATCTATGAAAACCAAATAAAACTAAAATAAAAGGGAGCAAAACAAACCTATTTGAGAGAAATAAACATGATCTAATCTATCCTAAATGCATGCTATCATATAGCTAGGTCACGTGAGGAGCTGGAGATGAAACACAGCGTTCCATTTAACAGCCACAACTGGATCAAGCTCAAATAACATGGGCCTGTCTTCAAAAAAGGCCCAGCAACCCATCTGGAGTAACCAACCCGGGAACAAGCCATCCAACCGGCTGGGTCGGGGTTTCTTGTTAAACCCGGTTCAGCTCCTAGTGTTATTGTGTCCGGTTCACCTGTCTCGGACCCGGTTCTCTGGCGGTTCGACCCGGTTCTCAGTCTCTATTGACTCTATCTACCATTTGCTTAATTACATAGAAACAAACTATAGATTACAACATTTACAAATGCCCTCTTAATCTAAGTTTGAGTAATCTTCATCACTGGAAACTTCGTGCACACCTTCTGGGTGAGTGACCCCTTTCATCATGGACTCAAGCCACATCTCACGTTACATCATTGATGTGGAGTGCATTCCTGCAGAACACAAACTTGTTAGTTGGTACAATTTTGGTACCAAAATCAGCAGGGTTAATATCACCTTTTATTTTCTTCACAGTAATAGCCTACTTATCCACCATATCTCTTATAAAGTGGAACCTGACATCTATGTGCTTAGTTCTTTCGTGGTACACAGTGTCTTTACAAAGGTATAAGGACTTTGACTGTCCATATTTAAAATAGGCAGATACTTTTTACCTTCAACCTCATACAAGATACCTTGCAATCAGACTGCTTCCTTAGAAGCTTCAGTTGCTGCTATGTACTCAGCCTCTATAGATGAAAGAGCAACAATGGATTGTTGTTGACTTTTCCAGGATGTGCAGTTCCCAGCCCAAGTGTAGTAGAATAAAGTAGTGGATTTCATGTTGTCTTTGTTACTTGCATAATCAGAGTCAACATACCCTAGTAATTCATTTCTGGAGTTGTGCTCAGAATACACAAGTCCCATGTTGTTAGTACCACATACATATTTAAGCAAGTATTTCATGGCTTGCCAATGTCTATCACCCGGATTGGACATATATCTACTTAGCACACTAATGGAGAATGCAAGATCAGGCCTAGTGCAAAGCATAGCATACATAATAGAACCCACAACAACATCATAAGGAACATTTTCCATCTTTTTCTTGTCAGATTCAGTAACAGGACAAAACTATTTAGAGAGATCAAGATGCCCTCCTAAAGGTATAGGTGCAGGCTTAGCATTAGTCATAGCAAACCTATCAAGTACCTTGTGCAGGTAATCACACTGAGACAAGCACATAGTCTTATTCTTTCTATCTTTTACAATCTTAACACCAAGTATTTTCTGGGCAGGACCTAAGTCTTTCATGTCAAAGTGAGTTTTTAAATCCTCTTTAACACCAGAAATTACAACCTTAGAGCTACTGATCAGGAGATTGTCATCAACATATAACAGAACATACATGGGATTCTTAGTCTTGACATTTTTGAAATACAAGCATGTATCATACTGGCTCCTATGGAACCCCAGAGAAAGCATGCAAGAGTCAAATTTCTTATTCCATTGTCTAGGTGATTGTTTGAGACCATAAATGGACTTATTCAGTTAGCACACATGATTAGGTTTATTTTTATCAACAAAACCTTTTGGTTGGCTCATATGAATAGTTTCAATTAAATCACCATGCAGGATTGCTGTCTTAACATCCATTTGTTCTAACTCCCAATCATACACAGCAGTCATAACAAGCAAGAGTCTCATGGTTATATATTTAACTACAGGAGCAAATATGTCATTATAATCCACATCTTCTTTTTGTGTAAAGCCTTTGGCAACTAGCCTGCAACTAGCATGGCTTTGAATCTAGGGGGATCATGCAATTTATTTCCTTCCTTAAGTTTAAATATCCATTTGCAATCTATAACTCTAGCCTTAGCAGGTCTAGGCATAAGTTTCCAGGTATTATTCACATACATGGATTGAATTTCCTCATTCATTGCTTTCAGCCAATCATTAGCCTGACTACATTTAATAGCTTGATCATAGGTTTCAGGGGTGTAAGACTTCACAGTTTCAGCAACCAGAAATGCAAACTCAACAATTTTCTCATAACTCTCAAGCAAATTCATATCAAATTTTCTGTTAGGGATTCTTATTCTAGGTTCTCTATCCCTAGCAAGTTGATAATCAGCTAAGTCATGCACATTTTCACTTAAAAAAGGAATATCAGGATTCACATTATCAGACAGTGCATCAGAAGACTCAGCCATAGAATTTGTGTTAGAGTTACTTACTTCCCCACCTAATTGGTGAGGGTGCAGAGCTGCATTGTTGTTATTCTAATTTTCATCTTCTATGGATTGTTCATTTCCATTGGAAGGGGTGTCTGCACCAGAGGGATGACTGTTGTAGGAATGACCAATGTCGAATTCCTCTTCATCATTCTGGGGTGGGTCATCTTCTTCAAAGAGCTGTCCTTGAGATGTCCAAGGTGTGTGTGATGAGGTACCTGCATTCTCAGTTGGGGGTGTCAGTCTATTTTTAAAATAAAAATCCTTCTCATTGAAGGTGACTGATCTAGAGGTTATGACTTTGTAACCTCCAGGCTGAATTAAAAGCAATCTGTACCCTTTGACTCCTTCTGGATAACCCAACATTACACACTTCAAGGCTCTAGGTTGCAACTTGCCTTGTGCCACTTGAGCATAGGATGTACAACCAAAGGGCCTTAAGTGTGCAATGCAGGGCTTTTTACCTGTCCACATCTCCTGTGGGGTTTTGAACCCAATCACAGAAGATGGGGATCTGTTAATGAGGTAGGCAACTGTAGTTACTGCCTCTCCCCACATAACATTTTTTATCCCAGAGCTAATTAACATGCATCTAGCTTTTTCTAAAAGGGTTCTATTCATCCTCTCAGCAGTCCCATTCTGATGAGGGGTTCCAGGTACAGTAAGGTGCCTTTTAATACCATTCAATTTGCAGTACTCATCAAAGGGCTTGTTACAGAATTCTAGGCCATTGTCAGTTTTTAAGCATTTCAATTTGTGATCAGACTGACTCTCTACCATGCTTTTCCAAGACTTGAAATTTTCAAATGCATCACTTTTAGCTTTCAGTAAGTATATCCAAACCTTTCTAGAATAATGATCAATAAGTGAGAGAAAGTAGAGTCTACCTTTCACAGTGGCAACCTGGGCAGGGCCCCACAAGTCTGAATGCACATATTCAAGAGGTTTAGTAGCAACATAAGCAAATTTACTGAAGATATGAGCATGTTTCTTGCCAAGAATGCAATTTTTACAAAAGTCTAAGTCACAAGGTTTTTTATCAATCGTGCCATTCACAAACAGTTGATGCAGGCCTGTATTCCCTATGTGCCCTAATCTAGCATGCCATGACTTTGTATAACTCAAATTATCATGATTAACAGTTTCATTTGAGACATTCAATTCAAGAGTAGCAATAGCATAGTAAAGACCTCCCTTTTTAATGCTCTTAATAAGGACATCATTATTTCTAATAACTTCCCTTATCCCATTGAAAGTGTTAATATGACAATTCAAATCATCAAAGGCAGATTCAGACAATAAGTTTCTCCTTAAGTCAGGCACCCACCTAACATTCTACAAAACTCTAATTCTACCATCATGCATCTTAAGTGGAACACTTCCTACACCCTTAATAGGTAGGGAGGTATTATCACCTAACATGACCTTCCCCCCATCATGCAAATTCAGAGAGCTAAATAAGTGCTTATTAGGTGTAGCATGCATAGTGCATCCTGAATCCAGGATCCAGGAATCACAGTCAATAATAGAGCTAGCAACAAGGAGTTCATTATCATACCGATGACAAGTTTCACACACATTAGAAGAATTATTCTGAGAATCCTTATTATTTTTCTCTTTGTTCTTCTCATCTCTTTTCTTTTTATGACAGTCAGAAGCATAATGACCCAATTTCCCACAGTAAAAACACTTAACAGTAGAAGTGTCATTATCATGTTGTTTCTCAGAATTGTTATCTTTCCTGAACTTCTTTCCCTTCTTCTTATTTTTTTTTTTACCCTTAGCCATCATGACTTCATTTTTAGTCTCAGTTTTAGACCCATTCTTGATCTTAAACACTTTCAGAGATTCATTTTTCTGAATGATAGACTCAGTGATTTTAGCCATAGTAAGTTCATCACGACCATATTGAATCACATCTTTCAGGGTATCAAATTGAGTGGGCAAAGAATTCAACAATAACACAACTTGATGAGTTTCCTTAATCTCATCATCACATATTTTTAGATCTTGTGTCATTTTCAGAAAGATATCAAAATTCTCTTGAACAGTCATATGCACATCCATCTTGAAAGTAAACAGTTTGCATAATAAGGATATGCGACTAGGCAATAATTTTTTCAAGAAAATAGTTTCAAGGGCATCCCATAAGGGTTTAGGTTTAGTATGACTCACCACCTGACGAGCTATGTCGTCAGTTAATCTAATCATTATTTCAGAATGGGCCAAATCCTGCATATCCTTTTTGTCATCAGCAGATATATCAGCATGCCATTCATCAACCACAGCCTTGTAACATTTTTCTTTTATAAGAATTGCCTTCATCTTCACCTTCCATATGGCGAAGTCACTGTTACCATCAAAGGGTTTCAACCTCATGTATTCTGCCATCACCACAGTCAAGAACAGTTAGTAATAAGCAGAGGAGGAGTTTTACAGAAACCAAAAACAAGTTCTAATATAAAAAAGACACAGAACTTTGACTCACCTAAATAAAGTCATTGTACGGACAAGCGACACACCTGAATAAAGTCGCAGTACGGACAAGCGACTCACCTGAATAAAGGAAGAGTTGCGGCACAGTGCAGCGACTCACCTGAATAAAGGAAGAGTCGTTGCACAGTGCAACGACTCATATATAATTTTTTTTTTCAATTTTTCTGCGTGAATAATTAGTGACTAAAAAAAACATTTTTTTTTGAGTCGCTGCACAGTGCTGCGACTCATATATAATTTTTTTAATTTTTTTTCTGCGTGAATAATCAGTGACTAAAAAAAAACATTTTTTTTGAGTCGGTGCACAGTGCTCCGACTCATACTTTGCTGCACAGTACTCTGTGCAGTCGCAGCACGGTACTTTGCTGTCCATGTCCACTTTATTAGTATTTAACTAACAAGTGGGTTTTTTTATGATAAACTAACAAGTGGGTTTATTTTTTTATGAACTAGTGGGTTTATTGAATATATGGTAACAAAAAAAGTTAAAAAAAATTATATATGAGTCGCAGCACTGTGCAGGGACTAAATTTTTATTTTTTTTTAGTCATAGATTATTCACACAGAAAAAAATTGATTTTTTTTATATATGAGTCGCAGCACAGTGCTGCGACTCTTCCTTTTTAAAAAATAAAAAATAAAAACATGGTGCTTCGGGTAGAGTCGCAGGTCCGTACATCGACTTTATTCAGGTGAGTCGCTTGTCCGTACAACGACTTACCCCAACCCTCCCTCAACCAGCCTATTCTCGTAATAAGTTTCATTTTAAGCCTATAATCAGAATAAATTTAGAAAAAGTGCCCACTTTGGGAAAAAATTCTTTGAAAAAGAAAGAAAAAAATGAAAGAAGAGAGAATCAAGCCTAGGCAATTATGATTGAGTTAGAGCTGGCCACGGTTCATGAACCGCCGGTTCAGGTTCATGAATCGTCGGTTCAAGGGAACCTTGAACCGGAACCTGAACCGGCTACCCCCCGGAACCGGCGGTCCGGTTCAGGTTCGACTGGTTTCCCGCCGGTTCGAAAAAAAAAAACATTGAAAACATTTTTCAAAAAAAAAAACATTAAAAAAAGGATTGAACTTAATAGTGATTATAATTATTTTTTAATGTGTTTATGATTTTTTTAGTTTTTTTAAGATTGAATCATTTAAAGAGTAATGTAGGATATAAGACTCTAAGTTAGGGTATATAGTTTAGGGTTAAGGGTTTGTATTTTAAGGTTTTGTATTGTTTATGGTTTATGGTTAGGTTTTATTTTAAATTTAATTATTTGAACATTTTTAATGTGTTTATGTTTTTTGTAGCTTTTTTAAGATTTAATCATTTAAAGAGTAATGTAGGATATAAGACTCTAGGTTAGGGTGTATAGTTTAGGGTTAAGGATTTGTATTTTAAGATTTTGTATTGTTTATGGTTTATGGTTAGGTTTTATTTTAAATTTAATTATTTGAACGTTTTTAATGTGTTTATATTTTTTGTAGCTTTAATAAGATTTAATCATTTAAAGAGTAATGTACTAATGTAGGATATAAGACTCTCGGTTAGGGTGTATAATTTAGGATTAAGGGTTTGTATTTTAAGGTTTTGTATTGTTTATGGTTTATGGTTAGGTTTTATTTTAAATTTAATTATTTGAACATTTTTAATGTGTTTATGTTTTTTGTAGCTTTAATAAGATTTAATCATTTAAAGAGTAATATAGGATATAAGACTCTAGGTTAGGGTGTATAGTTTACGGTTAAGGGTTTGTATTTAAGGTTTTGTATTGTTTATGGTTTATGGTTAGGTTTTATTTTAAATTTAAGTGTTTGAATATTTTTAATGTGTTTATGTTTTTTGTAGCTTTTTAAGATTTATTCATTTAAAGAGTAATGTAGGATATAAGACTCTAGGTTAGGGTATATAGTTTAGGGTTAAGGGTTTGTATTTTAAGGTTTTATATTGTTTATGGTTATGTTTTATTTTAAATTTAATTATTTGAACGTTTTTAATGTATTTATGTTTTTTGTAGTTTTTTTAAGATTTAAAGGGTAATATAAGTATGTAACATTATATGTTTTAGGTTAGGGTTTATAGTTTTAGGGTTAAGGGTTTGTATTTTAAGGTTTTGTTTAAACGTTTTTTAATGTGTTTATGATTGTTTTAGCTTTTTTAAGATTTAAAAGGTAATGTAATTATATAACATTATATGGGTTTGGTGTTTTAGTTTAGGGTTTACGGTTTTAGGGGTGTTTTGGATTTTAGGATAATGGGTATATTTTATTTTTTTAATATTTATTTTTCACTTGAACCGGCGGTTAACCGGCAGTTGAACCGCCGGTTCGTGAACCGCCTACGAATCGGTTGTTGAACCGCCGGTTCGTGAACCGGTTGTTGAACCGCCTACGAACCGGTTGTTAAACCTCCAGTTCATGAACCAGAGGTTTAACCGGCGATTCAAGTATACCCTGAACCTGAACCGGCCGGGACCTTGAACCGCCGGTCCGGTTCAGGTCCGATCCGGTTCAGGGTTTGAACGGGTTTGACCCGGTCCGGTTCACCGGTTCCGGTTCAGGATTGACCAGCTCTAGATTGAGTACTAGAGTGCAAACCACTAGACTAGTTTATTTTAGTGATATACATATACTATTAGTAGTATACATACTATACAAATATATTGGGCCTCTAAAATTTTTGGGCCCTAGGCCGGCGCCCCTTTTGCCCTTGCTTCTGGGCCGGGCATGTGCATATGGCTACAAGTCTCGTCTTTGCCCCGTGGATCGTCCATGGTGTTTCTACTGGCTTGCTTTGTACTCCCATGTTTTATATCTTTATCCCACACTGGCTTTATCTTTATAAAGGTTTCATCTGGAATTGCTACAAATTTCAAACCCCTTTGCTTCATGACTCCTGTTACTATTGTCAATTGATCTTCCATTCTCTGTTTTTAGATTTGTCTTTGGTATATGAATCCTGTTACTATTGTCAATTGATCTTCCCCAACCTTATTATGGTTACTGCCATTAACCCTTGTGATTATTTTCTTTATTCTCGCACTTGTTCTTTAGAAGTTGTATGTATAATCTCTATACTTGGTAATTCTTTTTGATTAATATCTATGTTCTACTCTGGTAATCTATCTACCAATACTTCCACCTATTGTAACCAATCAACTTCTCTGTATGTTGGAGAATTCGACTCTAAGGCTTCAAACAAGCATGCCCTGGTCATATTATCATTGAGGTTAACCCTCACTACAACCTTCTAGTTGTGTTTTTAAACCCAGACAAGATACTTACAATGAAGCCTTTGGCTCAAATCTGACAACCCTTATCCCCTGTTAAAGGACTACTCAATTCCTAATAATAACAAATATTATCTCTTATATGAAAATCAAACCACTGATATGCTAGCTGTAAAATTTGACTCTAAACTAGGTAATCTTGTATGCTCAATATTTATTCATACATATATGGTAAACTTCCTATCAACTTATCATGTTATGAGTATCTTTCCACAGGTATACTAGCTGGAAGTTTGGATTATAAGGCTTCACAAGTCTACTTAGTACATATAATCATTGAAGAAAACCTTCACTTTATGGCTTCACAAGCCCTCTCCTGTGCATCTATAACCATACAAGGTACTAATAATGGTTGGATTACTATGCTCCTCAACTCATTACTTGTTATCTATTGTCTCTATCTCCTAACTACTCCACTATAATACCACCATAACTAAACTCCATATGATGAGCTTTTTTTTTTTATCTCGTGGCAACACTTACTGTATCTAGAGTTCTTCCTCTTTGTGTGCCTTGAACAGATAAACCTTCAAAAATGTAATCAAACTATGAACACGAAGACTAATCGTCTTGAGATGTTTTTTACTATTCTGGTACGTAATAGTATCTTTGATCAATGCAGTCGCCCTATAAAAACCCTCACATATTGCTACATTTCATCCTATCTGTTGATACTATTTCTTACTCCTAACAAATACGTCAATTTATTGTGCAGATCCTCGCTAAAACTGACCACTCAAGAAGCATTGTTGAAGTTGTCTTTCCAAACTCAAGGCATTTACCCATTGTAACCTATGCTATCATCATTATCAGCTTACAGAATGTATCAATTTCCACCAAAACGTTTGTCACTACAAACTGGAATCATGATGTTTGCATTATGGACTGCTTTAAATCACTTCTCCTTTGCCTTATCATGGACTCTAATATTAACAAAGACTATTATATCTATAGGAACTTGTTTGACCCCTACTTCATCTCATATTTGAGTGCTTTTCGGTTTACTAGTATGTGTTCCCCAATACCCTCTTCACGTATTTCTTCTTTGAAGAATATGGGCTTATATAGCCATATGTATAAACATTTGATAATAACCCATACTCTCTGGACTTATCCCAATTTTGTACTTATAATTAGTCTGGACCCTATGTCCAGCCCTTTGTACAACTGCCCAATTTTATCGTTATCCTTATTAGACCTAATCCTCTTATTCACATTAAGCCACAAAGGGCTTAGTACAACCCATATAACAATTTCTAAATTTTATTAGATATTTAGTATAACCAATCAAAAACTGAATACCGTCTTCCAATTAGGGGTGGTCACGAAAAACCGAACAAAAAAACCGGAAAACCGACCAATTTTTTGGTTAACCTTACCGAAGAAAAACCAACTTCCAGTTTCGGTTAACCGACCGAACTAACTTTCGGTTATTTGGTACGGTAATGGTTAGTAATTTTTTTGGTCTCGGTTAACCGACTAACCGATATTATATATATTTTTTTAAATCATAACAAGATAACTAGTGTGGCCTGCTAGTAGTAGACACATTCTAAAATGAAATGGGTGTTTTGCCTTGGTTCGAATCTCTCTAGACTCAACCACCCATTTCCCTTTTTGTTATGTATAAACGAAATAGTGATTGTGACACATAGGCACAAGACAATGAAATAGATGGTGATTTAGGGTACTAATTAATATTGAAAGAGGATCAAGTAATTTTATTAAGTGAGACAAAACTCATGACAATATACTAGTGATTGATTTCATATTCAAAGGGCTTAGTTTTTCACCCATTTCTTTTACTTATTTGTTAGCATATTTAATATATCAGTAGAATATATAATATAACAGATCTACTTAGATTTGAAAATTGAGGAATAAGAACAAAAATGCAGTTTATCAACATAAGATATTGAAATTGAGGGAGATTTAGGCTAGGCTACTAATTAATATTGAACGAAGATTAAAATAGTTTGATGTTATGATGTTAATTTTGTTTTAATTATATAGATGCCAAACACCAACCTAATGGAGATAACTCATATTAAGAGATGAAGTAAGGAAGAGGGTGTTTAAAGGGTCACGGGGTTGAACAAGTTTATTCGTCCTTCGGCTTTAGTATTATATTGTTTTGTTTCTTGTCAAAATTATGGGGTGGTAAACTAAATAACTTGATTTTCATTTTATGATTGACGTTTTTTATTTTACTTTTATGCATTGTACAACAAGTTGCAATGTTAAGGAAGTTAAAGAAACAACTAATAATGGTAAGCTTCACTAGAGCACTAAAATACCTTTATTTTGTAACATTACGGTTTTCTGGTAAATAGAATAACCGTACCGAAACTAATGGTTAACCGATGTATGGTTAACCAGGGTTAACGGTATGGTCAACGGTATGATGAATGCACTAACCGAAATCTCGGTTAACCGAAACAACGGTTAACCGACCATGCCCACCCCTACTTCCAGCAAGACCAACTACGGGATCACTTCCTATTAAACCTTTAAATCCCCACAAGGATATGTATTACTCTCTCAAAATTTATCTTTCTAATTTAGTAATAAAATGCTATTACCAATCAGCAAGACCAACTATACTTGCATATAACTTACACTCGTTTTTATGAAGATATGCCTTTGGAATTGTCGAGACATTGGTCGTAAAAACCTCTGGACCGATGTCGAATCTTTTTGCAAGATTGAAAAGATACAAATCATGTTTTTAGTTGAAACGAGAACTAATAAAAAACTCAAACAACATCTCTAGAGAAAGGTCAGATTCAATAACCTTTACTTCTCACCTGCTAATGGATTTTCAAGTGGTATTAGCGTTATGTGGATATCATACCAATTACAGAATGAACTCTATGACTTAGCTCACATTGATCAACGGTTCATAGCAATCAAATATAAAATCCTAGATAAATACATCTGTATTATGATTATTTTTGTCTATGCTCCCCCAAAGGAAAATGAAAAAGACCATTTTTTGTCGGAATTAACTACCTTCACAACACAAACAACCATACCATGCCTCGTAATAGGCGACTTAAATGAAATATAGAATAATTATGAAAGAAAATGAGGTTGCCATCTCCCACCATCCAAATTCCTCAAACTGATTAATTTTAAAAATAATTGTGACCTTATTGATATTCCAACTCAAGGTGGTGAATTCACTTGAAGGAAAAACATAACATAAATTAATAATATGTACTCTAAACTTGACAACACTCTTATTCATAACCAAATCATGCAATGGTTCCCTGACAAATTTTCTAAAAATCATGCATTCACATCATCAAATCACTATCCTATTTCTGTTGAATTAGAAAATGAAGCTCGTATTAAAAGCTCAACCTTTCAAATTTGAGAAAATGTGGACCCTTAGAAAAGACTTTGAAAATCTATTTAAACAAGCACGACGTGTCAATCCTTAGGGATCAAACATGTTTAAGCTCATAAAGGAAACTCATGCCCTCAAAACAAGCGCAAAGAGTTGGAACAAAACTACTTTTGGTAATATCTTCAAACAATTAAAAGAAGTAGAAGAGTCACTAACTTCTATCCAAAAAGATACTATTCTCAACCCAAACAACAATTTATTTCTCAAATAGAATAGATTACTAACTAAAAAAGAGAATGTACTCTCTTTTCATAAAAAAAATATTGGAGCCATCGCACCAAAACTAAACACATAAAATCCATTGACACTAATTCAAACTACTTTCATCGGATAGCTACTGGTAGACGCAGCAGAAAAAATCATTAGAGAAATTCGTACAAATGATGGCACAATTATTATAGGCAACAAAAAATATGCGCGATGAAATTAGATCGGATTTCGAAAAAAGATTCAAAAAAAGCAATATCAACAATAATACTCTTACAAAGTACCTCCCCAATATCAACAATGAAATCACTGCCCAAGAAAATGATGCAATAACTAAAATTGTCACAAATGAGGAAAAACAGTGTTTGGTATTGGCAGTAATAAATCCTCTGGTCCATATGGTATATCTGCCTTATTCTATCAAAAATATTGGCACATAGTGGGACCCACTGTTATAAGAGCTGTTAAAAGTTTCTTCCATTCCAAGAAACTTCTAAAACAAATCACACATTTATAACTCATATACCCAAATGTGATAACCCAAACTCTATGAACCACTATAGATCAATCAGTCTTTACCCAACTATTTATAAAGTTATATAAAAAAATCATGAAGACACAAGTAATATCTGGGTTAAAATCATTACCGAAAAATATCTAAAAGAGGTTAATATACTTCATTACTGCAAAAAAGACAACCACTCATGACAATGGTAACAACTACTCAAACTTAGAAAAGAATTCCAAATTGGTCTCCCATGGCTAGCTGGAGATGGAAAATCCATTCATTTTTGGATAGACAATTAGCTATCCGATTTAAATCTAAAAAATAAGACACTACCAAATATTGTTACTAATCCCTTGACAAAGGTTAGTGAATTTATAGACAATAATAAAACATGGAACACAAATAAACTAGATGAACTTCTCAATCAACACGTCGTTGATCGTATATAAGATATACCTATCCCTCATAACCAAATCCCTGACAGGCTGTATTGGGCCCCAAATAAAAATGGTTGGTTCTCTACAAATATGCATTTGAATGATAGGACAAAAACATACCCACAAGCGTATGAGATCAGTTATAGCTTTTAAAGTATCGTTCCCACGGGACTATATAGTATCTTTTGTAAACTTAAACCGGTAAGCTAAGCCGTAAGAGAGGAAATCCGTTTGTCTAATAACTAAGAAAATAAAGAATAAGAAACAAAATTTGCAAAAGATGATTGTACACGATTAGGGAAAATATTCTAGGACTAGGGATCCCCACAACTATATCTTGGTAAACTTACAGATATTTGTCTAAAATTAGTCTGAAGGAAAAGCAGTGTTTGGTATTTGTTGAATTCCTTAGGTTTTGATAGTAATAAACATTCAACTAATCTGGTAACTAAGTGTTTCAGGAACAATACAGTTGTCACAGGGATCCATTAGCAGCGAAAGATTGTAGAGGGAACAAAGCTTTCTCTACTTGCTTTGTTACCTCTCAAGGAACATCAACGACGAATGAGACCCAAGCTGCGAATGGAGTAAAGAAGAATCTGCATAAAGATTATGAAGATTATCCTAGAAGATACCACAGTTGCAGAAAAGGGAATCAAGGAGATCGCGCCGGTTGGATATCGAAGAGAGAGAAGAATCCGATTGTGTTATCTTAGGAAATATTTCCTAAGATAATATATTTGGAGAGAGAAGAATTTTATATTATTCCTATTATGTTATCTTAGGAAATCCTTCCTTAGATAATCTAAGCAGTTAAGATAATATTCTTCAGATTATTTACTATCTTCTTGTTGCCAATTTTAGAGAGATACTTTTTCTTGTTACGATTTCGTTGTGTGTGCCGATCATGGCCAACCGTCGCCTTCCATGTTCATCCCCGGGGCCCGACTGTCCAACCTACGCTACAAAGTACATGGGATCTCAGGGGGTATACGTTGTCCACCCCCGCCACGATCCTTCCAAGTCCTGGTTGGTATCCCTACGTGAATCCGTAGATTTTGGTATGGTCCTCCGCCACGCCCTCACGGATGAGCGTATTCGCGGTAGTTTTTGCCACTATCAATTCTGATCCGGTTGTTAAGGCTCTCAATTCAGAGGTAATAAGAGTGCCTGGTGGCCTTTGTGTGTTTCGCCCTACCGGCTCAAGCCATGACACTCGTCGTATCTCAATGGCAGGGTTTGACTATCCAAAGTTGCAGTTGTTTCTTCCCCGGGATTCTCTCAAGGAATTCCACTTTGCGAAACGTTTCGTGGTATCCGATGGAGATCTCTATTTAGTCGTTCACTTGATATGGTTCCATGAATTTGTCGTCTAGGAGGATGACATTAATTGTTACCATTTGGAACAAGTTGAGGATCTGGGTGATAGTCTTCTTTATCGGCTGGAATTCCGCTTTCTCCGTCTCCGGGTGAGATCTTCCTCCTTCTCTAAGAGTAAATTGTATGGTTGTTTACCGCAACGCCTACCCGTCACGTCACGGTGATTATTATTGCCCCCGAGGCTCAGACTTTAACGTGTATCCCCTTGGAAGGAGGACTCCAGATATGGATTTAACTGACTCCATACATGCACCCTATTTTGCCTTGTTCACTCCTCCACAATCCTTGTTGATTCATCAGGTTGGAAATCATTATTTAACCATTTTTGTTCCCTTTGCTTTTTATATATATTATTATTACATTAATTATTAAGATCCCCTCTACTTGTTTTCATGTTGCAAACAGCCCAAAATCAGAAGCGGCCCAGTAAGTCAATAATTCAATGCACTCGGATTATTAATAACAATCATTTGTAGACGAATTAAAGGTGATGACGATATATAGAATTTAGACTCATTCTATAGTATATCTCCTTGGAAAGAGGACTCCAGATATGGATTTAAGGCTGAATGATGGTTGAATTGGTGATGATATGTAGGCAAATTGAATGTGATGACGACACATATAATTTTTACTCATTCTATAGTAGGCAAATTGGTTTATTTTTATACCAATGATTTATTAATAATGTTGCTAAAGTATTTATGTACTTTAAATAAGAATCATTGTTTTTTGTTGTGTCATTGTTTTTTGTACAACAAAATATATTAAGAGTTGAACTTTTATAATATCAAATTAGAAAACTAGAGTTTATAAATTTTACCATAGTTCAGTTTATGAATAACACTTGAATAAATTATAGCTAATAATATATGACCATTTTAATTATATGAAAAATTAAAAAATTCCTATTGAAGATAACATTATTAAATAAAAAATATTACTTTATATTTATGATAGACATACAAATTATTAATGTGATAATGATAATAGTGAAAAGACATTAAATGTGTTATTTTGGGTGAAAAGAGGGAAAAAAAAGCATGCAAAATATGAGCTCATATGTAAAATAAAATTTTGACCTAATAAATTGAAAGAATTTATTAGGAAAAAAATAACTTTTAGTGTTATATAGATAAAATAAATCTTGTTTAGATTAAATGATCCTCTTAAGGAATGTGAAATTAGACAAATGATCCCAATAAGTTTATTCTAAACCAATCCATAACATATGGTGATGTCATCAATACATAATAATGATATCACCATAAGTCAACCCAACTAGGACCTTTGACTATTGACCGGTCAACGATTGTTGACCGGCGAACTCTTTCCTTCTGATAACTATTATTTGATGACGTCATGATGACAGTTTCTGTCATCACAAACAGAAATTGTCATCACAAATACAATCTGTCATAAAAAACACAAATTGTTATCAAAAATATAAATTGTCATCAAAAATACAATTTGTCATCAAAACACAAATTGTATCGCAACTAGCTGATTACACAAACTGCCATCAAAACACAAACTCTCATCAAATACAAATTGTATCGCAACTAGTTCATGAAACATATTGTCGTCGCAACTAGTTGATGTCACAAACTGTCATCACAACTAGTTTATGACAATTATCGTTTTGATGACAATTCTCGTGGCGCTTTCAAAATGTCATCGATACTAAAAAGTGGTGACACTTTTGAAGTGTCACTGAGGCTAGTCGATGGTGCGTTCGAAGCGTCACCGAGGCTAGTCGATGGCGCGCTTGAAGCGTCACATAGGCTAGTTCGGTAGTGCGCTCGAAGCGTCACCGAGGCTAGTCGGTGGCGCGCTCGAAGTGTCACCGAGGTTAGTCGGTACCAATCAAAGATAAATCAAATTAATATATAGAACAAAATATGCAACTGTTTCGAATGAAATACTAATCAACCTCCATCCAATAACACCCTGTATCATTATATTATTTGCGTTTTGTGAGCTTTCGAGAGTGATGCAAATCAACCCAAAGTCTACTGTGATCTGCTATAAGCCATTCTCGGTTGAGCCATGTAAAAGAAATTTCTTAGCAAAGGGTGCATCATGTAATGATGCACAATCAAAGATAAATCTAGTTATTCAGAAGTTCATTTTTCAACTTGGGTCCTTATGACTGTTACACAATGACAAAGATCAACAGAGTTTATCAAAGGATCTCCAAACAAAGTTACCTAAGATATTCTTTCGAGTCTGAGCAACAGATATTGTCCCAAGCCTACTCACACACCCTGTAGAATCGAGTGTGTTAGATCAAGGAACGACAAGTTCGTTCCTTGGGCAGCGGAAAATAACGACAGATTAATAAGTAGCAAGCTCAGTTCCTTAGAGAGGAAAACTCAATCAACCAACTAGTTGACTGAGAAAAACCTCTACTTCTAGGTTTCCCTAGTAGGATTTCAAATGTCTACTTATGTTATTATTCCAGGAATTACAACAAGCAAGTCTTCTCTCAATCTAGTTTACTCCTAGATATCTAGACCTCTTAGATGTAACATTCCTAACAACACACTAGACAAACGAAACTCTAACAAATACTCAACTCACCAAAGTCTCGTACTTGTAAGTGTTCTTCTTTCTTCCGAATGTTCTGCTCTTAGAATTGCTCTCTGTGTTCCGTAGAGAATGAAGTTCGCAGCTGTCTCATATGTAGTCTCCAAATTTTCTCTGATTTACCCTAAATTTACTTAAGGAAAAATAAGATCCTAAAATCCTATACAATCTTTTCTAGAAATATTCTAACCAAATTATCTCTTCACCGAGATCTTCCTTGAGGCCCAAGTTGCAACTTCCAAATCTGTTTTCCATAACAGATATTCGGCGGTTCTCTAGGGTTTTAGCGCGCGTCCTTCGTTCCTTGCGCTGTTCCCTTTCTCTGTTCTATTCAATATCACACGTCTCTTCTCTTCTTTCGTTCCAGCGTGTTGTTTTGTCATTGTTGGCTTCTCTGTTCCTTTGCTTCTCTGTTTTGACTCTTCATTGGTTTTCATCGTTCCTTTGACACGATCGTTTCCTGAAACTCATAGTCACACTAAAAACTATCAAAATCATTTGAGTTTATCATCATCAAAACTAGAGGGAACGTCATCGTTCCAACAATTTCCCCCTTTTTGGTGATGACAAACTCCTTCAAAATGTGCAAGTCAAAATATTCAGTTCAAAACATACGAGTAAGAGGCAGTTTTACATTTAATCACACAGATCATATGTTCTAAATGTCAACAGTGTTCCCCCTTAGAATGTGCATAGAGAATTTACCTTCAAGTAGCTTTGTCATTCCCCTTAGGACTAGCTTCTGTCATCAACTCTTCCTTGGGTTTCACATTTTCCATACTTCCCCCTTTTGGCATCATCAAAAGTTCCATAATAGACAGAAAGACTTGACACACATGCAACTCATCACAAAATAATTCATTTATAAAGTTAAGCGAAGTACATAGTATTGGAACGCAAACAACTAAGATCATAAGACAAGGAAGAAGCACACAAAAGGCATAAAAACATTAAAAATCAAGAACAGAGGGTCAGACGGGCAAGAGTTGGAACTAAGAGCACTCAGATCTCAGGGTCTTCATCAGAATTATCAGCGTTGCTCAAGAAGTGATCCAAGAGCAGTGACATGGTCGTGTTTAGTTGCTTGAGCTCAGCAAGTATCTGATGCTGAATAGAGCTCCCCTTTGACGTTCCTTCGCCAGCTGGTTTCTTTGCAACAACAGTGCCTGTTCCCTTGTTGTCACCAACATACTTCATCTTTTCAATCGTAGCCGAGTCCAACTCGCTACGAAGCACCACCTCATTCTTCGCCACATATGCCTCCTCCTTTTGCAAAAGCAGTTTCACCAGTTGTGGGTAGGCCAGAGAATGGGACTTTCCCTTGCATCGATCCATGTGACACAGAATCACTCTAGGGAGATCAATCTTCTCCCTTCTCAGGAAACGATCCAGCAAGAATAAGTCACACAGTGTGATGGTGGTTTGGCGCTCCTGTCGTGGTGCAACAACCCTTGAGATGATGTGGAACGCAAAGCGCTGAAGCAACGTCAGACGCTCAGTATGCAGTTCCCCCTCAGTGGAACCAAACACCCGTTCCATACAAACCAACTTCTCCTCATACTGATCAGATATCGGAACCTTATAGAAACCTCCTAATGGAACAGCTAGGAGATTTGAAATGACTTTGGGAGAGAAGGAGAGATCTTCACCACTGACCTTTGTGGAGCCCGTCAATACATCTCCTTTAGAAAGACAGAAATAATGGTAGAACTCTCTTATTTGAACCTCGTTGACTGAGACGCTTTCGGAGCAGAGCCGTTCCCAACCTTGAAACTTCAGCATCTCCAGAACTTCTTCCACTTTGTGTTCATCATAGAGACTAGGGCGAATAATAAGTGGAGGGAGGATCTTTTTACCCTCTATGAAGCTGGGAGTGGTGGTGGTGGAGAGAGAGATTTCCAACTTTGCCTTCCCAGTGGACTTGGCCTTCTTTGCCGGAGGCTTTGCTGCGGAACGGAGTCGGGCCTTGATCGGGCGAGGGGCGTGCTCGTCACCACCAGACTTTGAGGGGGTGGATTAAGCAGTGATGGTGGGGCGGTGTTCCAAGATCTGTACTTCTCCTTCTTCCTCAGACTCCTCGACTGTGAGTGCAAGATCAGTCTTCTTGCGTTTGCGAGAGGGATGCGACGCCAAAGGTGTGGACTTTACACCTAATTCCTGCTCCACTATCTGCATTGACTCCTCCTCGGCTGCGGCTTTGCCCTCGGAGGGAGAGGAAACAGAGTGCTCCTCTTCCAGTGGCACCAAGGCAAGAGTAGGATTGAGGTTCTTGGCCGCTAGGGGGGACGCAGTCGGAGAAGAGGCGGTGGGAGTCGATGTCGAGGCATGGGGATCCTCCGATTGCTGAACAGATGCTCGAGCAATATGAAGAACGGAGCCCGGAGCCGCTGCGGAACTAGGGGTAGCCCTGGCGGCTTTAGCCTCTTGGAGTTGACGGATGTAGGCATCCATCTCGGCGTCAGAGAGTTTGGCGGTGTCGATCTTGCTTGGAGAGTCCATTGGAGCAGAAAGAGAGAGCCTTTGAGAGATTTGAGAGAAGTTGAGAGCAGAGAGAGATTGGCGGTGAAGGAACTGGAGAAGAGATCTTCTATATATAGGAGATCAGATCAAATTTTTTTAGGATAAAATCTTTTCCAAAAATCCCTTTTCGTATCTCAACCGTCTCCTTTTTTAAACTTTCATTCAATAACTTCTTCTCTTTCCAAGATGCAACGGCCACTTTTGGCTTGAATGGCGAATCACTATTCCCATCACAGATCAGTCAAATCAGCCCAGAAGTCGTTCCAACGGGTACCTGTAACTCAATAAATGCCCAGTTCCCGATTCAAAATGCTCCATTTCATGGCAGAATCAGTTCCCCTTAATTCTGAGCAATAATGTCCGTTCCAAAGCAAGCAGTTTCTCGTTGTACCAAGTAACAGTCTTCGTTCCCCCTGAGACCAAGAGTGCTTGCGAGGCTAGTCTGGATATTTCAATGTTGGGTTCACACAAAATATAGTATATCCAAACACATGGTAGGGAGAAAGACAACTCAAGTAATTATTCCCAGTAAAAAGTTTAGCAAAGAGGGATCATAGGGAACGTTTACCTGAAACGCGGCTAAGGTAGGTTGTACAACCAATTATCATGTGGGCTTGTAATGAGGGTTCAATTCATCAAATTGGTTGTTTTGGGTCTTTAATAGAGATGTTAGCATGCAATCAAGTATTTCAACACAAATCAAAAGACAAAGTATCTACATCCTAACACAAGGCAATTCGAATAAGCTAAAGTCATGAAAATCAAGTCATGAAAGGCACGCATACAAGGAACTTCATGAAAATTATGGAACGAATTAGCCAAGCATTGAGGGAATAATGGGTATGAATGTCCTCAATTCAGAGAGATCATGCCAAGGAGTAATCGAAGATACTCGAATGGACCTTTGTCTAGTGCTTTGGTGAAGATGTCGGCCACTTGATTTTCAGTCCTGCAATGTTCCATTCTAATAAAGCCCATGTCAACATTATCACGTAGGAAATGATGACGAATGTCAATGTGCTTGGTACGTGAATGATGAACTGGATTTTTTGAAATGTTGATAGCACTAGTATTATCACACATAATAGGAACGGTTCCAAGAGACATATCATAGTCTTCCAGTTGTTGTTTAAGCCACAATACCTGAGCACAACAACTTGCCGCGGCGACGTACTCGGCTTCTGCAGTGGAAAGGGCCACAGAGTTTTGTTTCTTGGAACCCCATGAAACGAGACAGGGACCAAGGAACTGTGTCGTTCCGGAAGTGCTTTTGCGATCTACTACGTGCCCAGCAAAGTCGGCGTCTGTGAATCCAACAAGGTTGAAGTCACAGTTCTTGGGATACCATAGACACAAGTGGTCCATTCCTTTGAGGTATCGGAAGATACGCTTGACTTCCTTCAAGTGTGAGTCCTTTGGATTTGCCTGAAATCTAGCACAGAGACACACACTAAACAAAATATCTGGCCTACTTGCCGTGAGATATAGAAGCGAACCAATCATTCCTCTATACATGGTGGGATCAACGTCCGTTCCATGAAGATCTGCATCCAAGCGAGTGTTAGGAGAAATAGGAGTAACGATGGGTTTGGCAGTGTCCATACCGTACTTCTTCAACAACTCCTTGATGTACTTCTATTGATGTATCTTCGTTCCTTCCTTAGTTTGGGTGACTTGTAATCTGAGGAAAAAGGATAATTCCCCAATCATACTCATCTCAAACTCACTACTCATAAGATCTTTGAATTTTTCTACAAGAGCGGGGTTAGTGGAACCAAAAATAATATCATCAACATAGACTTGAACCACCAGAATCTTACCTTCGTGTTCCAGAAGGAACAGAGTTTTATCAATTGTTCCTCTACGATATCCATTGGAAAGAAGGAACTGTGCCAGTCTATCATACCAAGCACGAGGTGCTTGCTTAAGACCGTACAGAGCCTTATCCAATGCATACACATGAGAGGGAAAATTGACGTCTTCAAAGCCAGGGGGTTGTTTCACATATACCTCTTCTTGAAGGTATCCATTAAGAAATGCAGTCTTGACGTCCATATGGTATAGCGTGAACCCTTTATGAGCAGCGTAGGCAATGAGGAGACGAATGGCTTCAATGCGAGCTACTGGAGCATATGTCTCATCATAATCAATCCCTTCTTGTTGATTGTAGCCTTGGGCAACTAACCGTGCTTTGTTCCTTGTGATGACCCCAGAGTCGTCAAGCTTTTTCCTGTACACCCATCGAGTGCCAATGGCATGTTTATTGCGAGGTAAAGGAACGAGCCGCCAGACCTTGTTTCTCTCAAACTGGTGTAACTCTTCTTGCATAGCTACGATCCAATCTGGTTCCTTCAGTGCTTCCTTGATAGTCTTGGGTTCTACAAGAGAGATAAATGCATGGAATGCACAAAACATATTTAATTTAGAGCGCAAACCTCTTTCACCGAAGGGTGTGATCAGATTGTGAGTGGGGTGTTCCTTTCGGACAAAAGCATTCTTTGACACAAGAAGTGTGGGGTCATGAGCACTCTCAGAACCATCTGTTCCGTCTTCATCGTTTTCCAAACTGACAACCACAACATCACTAGAAGTTCCAGCAGGAACGGTGATGGGAATAGTCATAGATGGGGGCATGGTTGTTGAGTCGACGATGGAGGTAGAGGTAGCTTATGTTTCTTGTACAGTGTCACTTGAGGTATCCTCCTTTGAGGACTCATCCGGACTTGAGGAGTCCGGAGATGATGGAAATGCCGCGTCTATACTGGGGTGTCCGTTCCCAGAACCGGCATTTGGTCGAGTGGAAGGACCATTGTCTTCATCATCAGAGTCTTCACGTTGCATTCTTGGATAACCATCTTCTGGGGACGAGGCTTCGAACTCTCCATTTGAGCCTTTGGAGTTTTCGTCGAAGACGATGTGAATGCTTTCTTCTATTTTGCACAGTCTCTTGTTGTATACCCTATAAGCTTTGCTTGCCCTTGCATAGCCCAAGAAAATTCCTTCATCACTTCGAGGATCAAACTTTCCCAAGTTATCCTTGCCATTGTTGTGAATATAGCACATGCATCCAAAAGCACGCAAGTGGGAAATATTGGGCTTGCGATCCCTTATTAGTTCATATGCAGTTTTATTCAATAAGGGGCGAAGCATGGCACAATTAAGGATATAGCAAGCAGTGTTTACTGCCTCAGCCCAGAAAATCCTTGGAAGGTTGCTTGCAATGAGAAGAGTTCTTGCCATATCTTCCAGAGTCCTATTCTTCCGTTCCACAACTCCATTTTGTTGTGGTGTCCTAGGCGCGGAGAAGTCATGAGACACACCATGTTCCTCGCAGAAGTTGAAGAACATGGAGTTCTCAAACTCCGTTCCATGGTCAGACCTTATTGCCTTTAGCTTCTTTCCTAAGCTTGTTTCCACCTTTTTGATAAAAGCCTCGAACTCGGAGAAGACTTCATCCTTCGAAGACAGAAAAATTGTCCAAGTGAATCGGGAATAATCATCGACAATTACGAAAACATACATGTTCCCACCATGACTTCTTATCTTCATGGGACCACAGAGATCCATATGGATCAGTTCCAGAGGATGAGAGGTTGTTATATCTGGTTTGATCTTGAATGAGGAACGAGTCTGTTTCCCCTTTACACAAGCATCACAAACGCCATGGAACTCTGATTGAACATGGGGAAGACCACGAACAAGTTCCTTTGAATAAAGCTTGTGAATGAGTCGAAGATTAGCATGTCCAAGCCTTCTATGCCACAGTTCCGTCTCATCGGCTATAGACGCAAAGCATAGGACTTCCTTTGGCTTGAAGTCTTTATCCACAATGTATACATCCTTGAATCTGACTCCTCTCAAAATTATGTTCTTGGTTTCACGATCTTTGACATAGCATTCTTGTGAGGTAAAGACCGTCTTGTTGTTCCCTTGGTCACAAAGCTGTGCAACACTCAACAAACTAAAACCAAGTTCATGAACTAAACTAACCTCTTTTATCGTGATGCTGGAGTTTAGTTTTGTTTTGCCCGTTCCAATGATTTCTCTACGTCTCTTGTCTCCAAGAGCAACACTCCCTCGTGAGTGTTTGTGAAGTGAGGTAAGTTGATCTTCTTTTCCAGTCATATGGCACGAACAAGTGCTGTCAATGTACCATCTCTTGTTCCCCCTCACTTCAGCCTGCACAGAAAAGGTTAGTTTTTGGCGATCCAGGCAAGTTTAGTCTTACCTGGTCGAGACACATAATGCAGTTGTTCCATAGGAATAGTTCTAACAGTAGCAACATTTTTCCTTCCTAGATCTAGCAAGATTATGACTATGCACATGTGAATCATCATAGAAATCATTCAAGTCCACATTATTACTCCTACTGTTCCTTCTCTTTGTGTGCTCTTCAGAGAACTTCTTTTTCTTTTTGCAGTCTCTTTGCACATGTCTGTTGTCCCCACAAAACCAACACAGCTTGAACTGTTCCATCTGAACATACTTCCTGTTGGGCACAATGCTTTTGCGTTGCTTCGCACGTTCAGGACATGGAACATTGGATTGTGTTCCCTGAGATTGCTTGAGGAAGATCTTGTGAGCGGGTTGTCCAGTGTACCATGACTGGGATTCATCCAAGCCGCTTTCAAGTACTTTGATACATTCCTCGAGATGTTGATTCTTCTCTTTAGTATCTTGAAGTTCTCTATCTCTAGCTTCACGTAGTTCCATGATGGATGAGTCCTCTTCCTTTTGGTTGGGACCTGTATAGCCAATTCCATACTTTGCTTTGACAAACTTGACGCTTTCAGCTTCAAGCTTCTGTTCCATCATGACAGAATGAATTTTGTGCACATAGGACTTTATCTCGGATACTTGTGCTTCAAGCTTACTTGGAATAGCTATACTCCTTGCATCAATATTGTTAGAGACTTCATTCATAAGCAAAGAGACTTTTTCATTTCTCAAACCCTGAAGTTCCTCATGATTAGCCTCACATGAAGAACAAGGAACAGTCGAGGTACTAGCAGTTCTAGAAATATTTTCTTTTAGATTACTACATTCATCTTCAGAATTAGTTAGTTCCTCTTGAGTTTTCATGTTCTCAGCATACATATTTCTTATGAGAGCAATTAAAGATTTTTTATCAAAATTCACAAGAGATTTTAAGAAATCTTCAGGATTTACCTCGGTTTCTTCAGACGAGTTGTTGATGGCCATGGCACACATCGTTCCACTCCATGCTTCAGGATCTTCGTTATCTGAGTCATCTTCATTGCCCTAGATAGCAACGAAAGCTTTCTTTTCTTCGTTCCCAGAAGGTTTGCTTGCCTTCTTCGGCTTTGGGCACGAACTGGAGTAGTGACCCTTCTCATTACAGTTGTAACAAGTGATATCCTTGATGTCACGAGTCTCACCGTGCCCTCCTCTACTGTTTCTTCCTTTGTTGTAGAGGGAACGCATGGCTTTAGTGAGCAATACCACCTCAGGGTCATCGGAGCCATCATTGTCATCGAGGTTGTTCTCAATTCTGTCGACAACCTTTCCAACCATCAAGGCAATTCCCTTTTCTTTGGAATCCTTGTTTCTTGCAGCCTTTTCTTCGTTGTCATACTTTTGTATCTTGCTGAATACCTCATGGAACGTCAGTTTGACGATGTTGGGATTCTCCTTCAGAATAGCTTTCGTCATTGCATGACGATGAGGGAGACCATCAATGATTATGAGGATTTTCTCATCGGGGAGAATTTCCTCATCGGTGACGGAGTGAGCAGTGAGATTTGCTGTGATCTTCTCAAATCGTGCTTGGTAGGAACTCACATCTTCCTTGTCATCCATTTTGAAGTTGTAAAAGTCCTTCTTCGCAGTGAAACGATCAACTTCACGCAGATCCTTGCTTCCCATATATATTTGTTCCAAGGCAAGCCATTTAGCATTGGTCGACTCACAAGATTGGAGTTTTTGCACATCTTGCTGATTGAGAGCGTTGTTGATGAGCATGGCTGCTTTGCAATTTTTCTCCATGACTTGGAGATCGTCTTGATCCTATTTCTTCATTTTCTTCTTCTTCTCAAGATCAACAATGTCAATATCACCAAGAGAGATCACCAACCAGCATTGGTAGTCATGGCTTTGCACCCACTTGATGAAAAGTATTTTCCAATGTTGATATTGTCCAGCGAGCAAGAGAGGAGGCCTTGAGGAGTTCAAACCGACTTCGACAGTACTGGGAGCCATTATTACCTGTAAAATCTGTAAGTAACACACAATCTAGAGCACCTGCTCTGATACCAATTGTAGAATCGAGTGTGTTAGATCAAGCAACGACAAGTTCGTTCCTTTGGGCAGCGGAAAATAACAACAGATTAATAAGTAGCAAGCTCAGTTCCTTAGAGAGAAAAACTCAATCAACCAACTAGTTGACTGAGAAAACCTCTACCTCTAGGTTTCCCTAGTAGGATTTCAAATGTCTACTTATGTTATTATTCCAGGAATTACAACAAGCAAGTCTTCTCTCAATCTAGTTTACTCCTAGATATCTAGACCTCTTAGATGTAACGTTCCTAACAACACACTAGACAGACGAAACCCTAACAAATACTCAACTCACCAAAGTCTCGTACTTGTAAGTATTCTTCTTTCTTCCGAATGTTCTGCTCTTAGAATTGCTCTCTGTGTTCCGTAGAGAATGAAGTTCGCAGCTGTCTCATATGTAGTCTCCAAATTTTCTCTAATTTACCCTAAATTTACTTAAGGAAAAATAAGATCCTAAAATCCTATACAATCTTTTCTAGAAATATTCTAACCAAATTATCTCTTCACCGAGATCTTCCTTGAGGCCCAAGTTGCAACTTCCAAATCTGTTTTCCATAACAGATATTCGGCGGTTCTCTAGGGTTTCAGCGCGCGTCCTTCATTCCTTGCGCTGTTCCCTTTCTTTGTTCTATTCAATATCACGCGTTTCTTCTCTTCTTTCGTTCCAGCGTGTTGTTTTGTCATTGTTGGCTTCTCTGTTCCTTTGCTTCTCTGTTTTGACTCTTCATTGGTTTTCATCGTTCCTTTGACACGATCGTTTCCTGAAACTCATAGTCACACTAAAAACTATCAAAAGCATTTGAGTTTATCATCATCAAAACTAGAGGGAACGTCATCGTTCCAACAGACCCGATGGTCCCATTTATGAGAGAATATGGCGACTGTACACCCTGGACAAGACTAGAGCTTTCATCTGGCTTGCAATGAGAGGAAGTGTACTCACCAATATTGAAAGGAAGAGAAGGCATTTGGCTCCCAACGGCCTTTGCCCTTGTTGTGCTATTGAGGACGACACCCTTATCCTTATGCTTAGAGACTACCAACGAGCCCATATGATGTGGATAAACCTTAGAGCTCCTAGCCATCTTGCAGACTTCTTTGAGCTCCCTTTCTCCTCTTGGCTCCGGCAGAACTTCGTGATCAAGGAACAAAGAAATGACCATGGAGACTGGACCGCCACGTTCACCACAGCTATTTGGTGATCCTGGCGATGGAGAAATGACAAAGCATTCAACAGAACAGACTTTGTCGGTGATCGAGCCCCTTTTATCTCTAACAAGGTCCATGAATATAGAACTGCTTGGAGATCAAAACCCCACCAACTCTCCCCACCAGAATAGGTTAAAGCCCTCATCTCTTGGCAAAGACCCGACCGGAGATGGATTAAAATCAACACAGATGGCGTTGTTCATAGTGATGCTAAAGCTATAACTGCGGGAGTTCTACAAGATTGTCAAATTTAGACAATGGGCCGTGGGCCAACCCGATGGCGTGTGAGTATGTATGGCGCAACTTGCGTGTATGGGCCTAACACATAAGCCCAATGGGGTTCCATCCTAAAACCAATTGGCAATAGGAGGAGTAGCCCATTAAGCTTATATACTAGGCAAGTTATGTCCCAACTTTAGATGTGGGATGGGTATTCTAACACTCCCCTGTAAGTGTGACGGGCCTACTTGGCCCGTGACACTTGGACCCAGGACCGAAACAGGCTCTGATATCATGTCAAATTTAGACAATGGGCCGTGGGCCAACCCGGGGGCGTGTGGGTATGTATGGCGCGTGTATGGGCCTAGCACATAAGCCCAGTGGGGTTCCATCCTAAAACCAATTGGCAATAGGAGGAGTAGCCCATTAAGCTTATATACTAGGCAAGTTATGTCCCAACTTTAGATGTGGGATGGGTATTCTAACAAAGATGAAGACGAACAATGGCTCATGGGATTCGTTCACAACATCGGCACCTGCACTGTCCCTAAAGCGGAGCTCTGGGGGCTCCTTGATGACCTCAAACTCACTTGGGATAATGGGTACATGAAGGTCTAGATCAAAACGGACTCCAAGCTCGTCACCACCTTACTCAACAAAACCATCACCCCCCTCTCCAGCCTGGAGCAACAGTGTTAAGGTTACCTCCTAAAAGATTGGACCATCCAAATCCGACACGTCTTCAGGAAAGCGAATATGATCGCCGACTCCCTTGCTTCTTTAGTTTTATTCTTTTCGCTTGATTTTCATATTATTCAACAACCTCTTAAGGAGATTCTTACTCTCCTCTCGGATGATATAAGGGGTCGAGCTAGTCCCCATATTATTCCTAGGTAGCTCCACTATTACTATCCAGAGGGGCTACCCTCTATGACCAAAAAAAGTAGCTTACATTAATGGTGCTTATTACTTAATTAGAGATTTGACTTACATTACATAGCATAGTTTAAAATAATGTTTTTTTGGAATTATAAAATTAGTTCCTAATGATTAATCTTAAGGTAAGTCCTGGTTCTCTGTAACTGAAATATGGCTTAAAAAATAGGAGAAAAACTTTTGGGGGATATGAAGGAATAAATTGGTACAATCCATGCTTGTTATAGGAGGATCAACTTACATTTAAGGTTTTTTTAGTGTGTGTCAATAGGCACACTCTAACAAGCCCATTTTTAGCAATAATTTTTTTAGTCACTAGTTTAATCTTTTTTCTTAAAGGTTTATCAATTCTCTATTAGGAAATATTTTGTAGATAGTTTCCTACTTTAACTTGTTAGAGTGTGCTCATGGGAACACACTAGAAAAATCGTACTTATAATTCTGTTCAGGTTAAGTAAAATTTTTAACAACTTGTGGCATATGAAGTTTATTTTTATGTATTCTGAATCCAATTAGAAGTAATTAAATCTTGATTGAAATTAAACAGACATAAATCAAGTTGTATTAGGTAGTTGAAAGTAGATTTAGCTCTTTCTAAATAAAAAACATATTATATATCGAAGGCTCTTTGTACACTACAAAAATTGTCTTCGTACACTACACTTTGAAACGCATAAATTTTGCTTAAGCTATATATCCGCGGTTGAGTCTAAATTGTACCTAGAAACTGAGTTTTTGTACTAGAACGAAACGCAGGTATTTTGCTTAAGCTGCGTTTCAATTTTATTTATTTTTTATCGAAACGCAGAGATCCAGCGTTTCATATATATATTTTTTTTGAAAGCGAAACGCAAGATCATTGATTAAGCAAGGATCTTGCGTTTCGTCTGCTTTAAGTGAAACGCCCAGCGTTTCGTCTCGTCTCGTCTCCTTCTTCTTCCTCTTCTAGGTTTGCCGCCGCCGCCCCCCCTAAACCCATATTTCGATTCACCCCCCCTCCTCTTCTTCTTATTCTTCCTCCTTATTCTTCTTCCTATTTCGATTCATCCCCCCCTCCTCTATTTGGATCTGCAAAAAACAATGGATTTGGGGCAAAAATCCGGTGCCGGAGACGAAGACGGTGACCGGAGACGAAGACAGTTGGAGGCGCCTTCATCGTCTTCTCCGGCGGAAACAGACCCGGCTTCCGCTCCTCTAGCGTCGACCGAAGATACACCGATAGCAGACGCGAGCTTGGCTGGAGGCGGTGGGGCTGACGGAGTCGCGGGTGTCGGAGCCGACGTTCTGGAGGTGACGGCGGTGGGGCTGACGGAGTCGCTCGACGAGGCAGTGGCTGAGGCGGTGGGGCTGACGTTGGAAGCGTTTTCCGGCGTGTCTACTGGAGGTGTCGGAAAAGCTTCGGTCGCCGGAAAAAATGGCAACGCCGGAAAAGCTTCGGTCGCCGGAAAAAATGGCGCCGTCGGAAAAGCTTCGGTCGCCGGAAAAATGGCACCGGAAAAACTATTGCTCCGGTGACCCGAAAACGCGGGAAAGGAGGCGATGCGGTAAAGTCTCGGAAGCAGCGCAAGGTAGCCTCTTCGTCTACTGTACCAGATGCGCCGGTAGTCTCTTCTTCTACCGTACCTGATATTCGACAGGTAAATTTTAAATTTTAAATAAATTTTAAATTTGCACATGTGTTTAGAAGGATACTGCCTATCGAATGCATGATTTATGATTGCGTAAATTAAATGTAATGCATGCATAAGTTATACCGAATGCATGATTTTGATAGCATGAATTATATCGAATGCATGAATGCATACATTTTAAAATCTGTTTAGAAGGATATAAATTAAATAATATTATGATCGCATAAGTTATACCGAATGCATGATTTTGATAGCATGAATTATATCGAAATGCATGAATTAATATTGTATATTTATGATAAGATGAATTAATCGAATGCATGAATTATATAAAATGCATGGATTTAGTCTGGAAAATAACGCATGAATTACCAAAATATTATGATTCTGCGATACGATTTAGGAAATAGAAATTAAATAACAATTACCAAAATAACAATTAATTTAGCAAATAATTTATTTAGAATAGAAATTAAATAAATTTCAGAATAAAGAATATGAATATTAATGTCCAATCGAAATTATTGTTTATATAAAAACAATTAGAATTAGAAATTAAAAGATTATTAATAATTATTAAGAATTAACAAATAATTAAAACATAAAAATATGAAATAATAACGAGTGATCCAATCGAAATAAAACATAAAAATAAAAATTAGAAATTAAAACCTTGTCGTCCGAAGATAACGATATGATTTAGGAAATTTGACAATTAATTTAAAAAATAATTTATTTAGAATAGAAATTAAATAAATGTCAAAATAAAGAATATGAAGATTATTGTCTATATAAAAACAAATAGAATTAGAAATTAAAACATTATTAATAATTATTAAGAATTAACAAATAATTAAAATGAAGGGCATATTGGAGGCGTGCGTCGAATCTGTTAGGCCGAAGCGCCGTGGTCCTCGTAAGCCCAAAGAACGAGGGATCATAGCTTCTGCACAACGCGGTTCTCCATCTCAGCTGAGCAGACAGCTAGACGTTGCATTACAGAGAGATGTCGGGCAACCCGAGGATCATCCGACCGAGTCTGAGTCGTCATCTTCGGACGATGAGGTTGATATTGGCCAGGAGGAGTACACTCCTTCCCCAGTTTTTGAGGCGACGAGTCTAGGCTGGCACGAGACATTCGAGCCCTCCACAGACGCTGATAGACTTGATGCTATGGAGACGGACGACATGCCCCCTCCTCGTGCGACGCAGACTTCTGAGCCACCTTCTCCCCTACCTGAGGTAGAGGGGCCATCTATTATCGAGCCTGTTGCCCCCCCTGCTGCCCTTATACCTCTAGGGTAGGAGGGGAACTGGATGCCAGGAGGTCCTTGTTCGAGAGACTTGATCCCATCCTATCCTACCTACATCGCACCCCTTTTATGGATGGCGACGCAGGAGGAAGCAGGGGTAGCCGTAGACATATTGACTCCCCCAGTACACTTCCCCCCGCACCGGGATCCGGTATGTATAAAAATTTCCTTTTAAATATTTACAAATCCAAATAAATAAAATAAATATATGCATTAATCTTAAATACAAAAAAAATATTGTTTTAGATGAGGAGGATCCTCAGGACCTTCGTTCGTCCTCAACACTTTGATGATATACATCAATATAGGACGGACGAGGATGGGTCATGGTGGACGTTGGCGCAGCGTAGCGGGCTGACTGCATTGGGGACGTTGGAGTTCCGACAGATGGACGGGGTTCTCATATCAGCATTCGTCGAGAGGTGGCATCATGAGACTATCTCGTTCCATTTCCCCTAGGGCGAGATTATCATCACACTGCACGATGTTATGCAGATTCTACAGATTCCGATTGACGGTGCTTGTAACACCCCCAAAAATTAACCCTTTTGGAAAGGTATTACCGCCAGTGACCCCAGTGTTCCTTACCGAGATCACCCAAGGCTTTACCACTTAAATACGATTTATGAAATGCAATTGATGCATAATGATCAAGCATTAAATTCCAAAACATAACATTGTCAAGGAAACAAGAGTTACGAGATTACAACCCAATCCCGAATAGGTCAAAACATAGTTTAAACCAAACACAACGGAAGACTAAGAAAGTACATTACAATCGGAGTTATTGTCCAAAGGATCATAACCTGATTAAAGAAATAATTAAAACATTCAAAAACCACCGCCGACTCCATATTCCTTCTAATCTTCTGAGCTACTTCTTAACTGATGTGCCGAATCGAACGGATGACACCAGCCAACCATGCAAGGGAAAAATATTGGTTGGTTAGTCTAAATGAATAGACTAGCAAGGGTATAAAGCAGACTGGTTCGAAGTAGTCATATTAGGTTAGACTCATCGCTTCTCGGATAATAACCGATAACGGTAGTCAACCATCATATTCCTACTGGAATAAACAAGAGGTATGCACATGAGAAGATTCTGGAAGACTGAATCTTCACAGAAATCAACTCGAAAAGAGACTCCAAGATTGAGTCTTTAAGGAAGTATGACAAATCTGGAGAGTTACAGAATCACACAACCATGATTTAAAACTGACTGAGATTCTTCGGTTCACGACCAACCTCATCGCCTACAGCGAATCCAGATTGGAAAGAGAACGTACTACATTCAAGTCAAGACGAGTTTTCCTAGCTGCACTATAACTTAGCTGCACTACTCGCCCAAGGTGTATTAATTATGTGCGTCAAGGTAGCACTTATCTGATTTATGTTTCGAAAACACACATCATGTTATAGACTTTTACATGTGTACCCCACCAGTGGGACGACACATCTTAGTATACGTTTCGTCGAGAGTGACGTATACCGAAAGGTTTGTGACACCAGCTAAGTGTCCTGTCTCTACACACTTGTGAAAGAGACCGATCATAATCTTAGAATAGTACCAGATGGGGACGAGCCACCCCGATACCAGATTATAAAGAAACGACTGGACATAGTCCGAGTAACGTTCCTATTTAACAGTGCTAACTAAACAGTTACAGCACCACAACAGTTACAGGATAAATCCACATAAAGGCCCGAAAGACGATCACAGATAATAGCGTTGTTCTAACAGATATACAACCTATTATATGATTTTCAAAACAGTTTATCAAAACCGTTTCCAGACAAACAGAGTATTCATTCCAAATTAATTACTCAGATAAACTACTGATAATTAATGTAAATATGAAACGAACGAGCAAGAGCGAACCGCCACTTGCCTTAATCCGCAGAATACTCTAAAGACGTCACTGGATTCCGGGCTCGACACGGTATAGTTCCGACAGCACAACAACCTTCGAGTCGACCCAAAAAGGAACCCTAAGTTAGATCCGACATAAACAATACGAATCTAAACACGGCAAAAGAACACGAAAGGAAAGACGCCACGACGACAACCAACCAATCCAAAGCCACGAAGGCATTCTGGGCACTGGCGGCGGTCGCCGTGAAGAACACGGCCGACTGAAACGAGAGAAATCTCACCGCAAAACACGAGCGGTTCGGCCTCCCTCGACTTGCTTTGGCTTCTAACCTCCAAGGCTAACCAAAAGCTTCACAAAGGCACTCTGGAAACACACCACAACACCTCCGGCGAGCACAAGAAAACCGACGAAACTCAACTCACTTTGAGGGAGAATTTTGGCAGCGATTCGGGGTTGTAGATGACCCAAAACCCATGCCCAAGCTCCTCTATATATAGGCAAACCCCAAGGAGTACCCAGCAAACCCTAAGACGCGGCAACCGACGCAACGGCGCACCTCGAACGACGCCGGCGACCGACGGGCAATGCCCACTGGACAATCACGACGGTCGTCGTGATTTTACCTGTGGCGGGCACGCGGCGGTCGCCGTAAATGCGGCGGTCGCCGTCGCTAGGCATGTCGCGGCCAGCTAGAAGCTGACACACTGACTTCTCGGGCCCAACCACGGCGGTCGCCGTTTCTGAACGGCGGTCGCTGTTTCTCCCTTTTCCCGCCCATTCAGCTTTGAACGAGCTTGACGATAAACCGGAATAAAAATTATCGTATGCGAACGACAATTTAAAATCCAAGGCATGCTGTCTATATATTATTTCACTGAGAAAAATATTACAGATACAGAGCACATTACAGAATGTCTCAAACTACCTGAATTAAATCTGACGTACACAACGGGTACTCGGGAAAATTCCATAATTCCCAAAATATCCTTACAAAAATACGGGGTATCACATCTCCTCCCCCTTACAAGAAGTTTCGACCCCGAAACTTAGGTCGAGAATAACTCGGGAAAACGCCTAGGCATATCTGACTCGATTTCCCACGTCTCCCAAGTAACTTCTTCGGTCCCTGACTTGGACCACAACACTCGTACCAATGGCACGACCTTGTTGCGCAAATGCTTCTCCCGACGCTCCAAAATGCGCACGGGCAACTCTTCATAAGTACCATTAGCTTGAATCTCGATGTCCTCGTAACTAAGTACATGAGACTCATCTGGTACATACTTTCTGAGTAAAGATACGTGGAACACGTTATGCACCGGGTGAGCCGATGGCGGCAACGCCAAGCGGTACGCTAGAGATCCCACTCTATCCAGAATCTCGAATGGTCCCACGTAGCGAGGGTTAAGCTTCCCACGCTTACCAAATCTGAAAACTCCTTTGGATGGCGATACCTTGACAAAAACATTGTCACCGACCTCGAACTCGACAGTCCTGCGCTTTTGATCTGCGTAGGACTTCTATCGACTCTGAGCGGTCAACATTCTTTGTCTGATCAAAGCAATGTCTGAAGCCATCCTTTCGACCAACTCTGGTCCAAGCAGAATTTTTTCGGCATTATCGTCCCAACAAATCGGAGATCTGCATCTGCAACCATACAAAGCTTCAAACAGAGCCATCTTGATTGTAGCATGCCAGCTATTGTTGTACGTGAACTCAATCAGACTCAAGCTGTCCTCCCAGCTAGTCGGACGATCGAGCACACAAGCTCTAAGCATATCCTCCAGAGTCTGGATGGTCCTTTCAGACTGGCCATCTGTCTGGGGATGAAACGCGGTGCTGAACCTCAACTCGGTTCCCATAGCCTTATGAAGTTCCTTCCAGAATCTTGACACGAAACGGCCATCTCGGTCCGATACAATGGTCTTAGGAATGCCATGTAAGCGGACAATCTCCTTCTGATAAACTTCGGCTAGCTTCTGGGTTTCCCATGTGGTCTTGATGGCTATGAAATGAGCACTCTTCGTAAGCCTATCCACAATTACCCAGATAGCATCTATTTGACTTCTAGTCTTGGGTAGCCCAGTGACGAAGTCCATGGAAATGTCCTCCCATTTCCATTCTGGTACGGGGAGAGGTAGCATCTCACCACCTGGCCTGCGGTGTTCGATCTTGACCTTCTGGCAAGTTAAGCACTTTGCCACAAAGTCTGCTACGTCCCACTTCATGTTTGGCAACCAAAACTTCTTCCTGAGATCCTTGTACATCTTGCTAGAGCCAGGATGCACAGAGTAAGCAGATGAATGAGCTTCTCTCATCACCAACTGACGAAGACCTTCTGTGTCAGGCACACAGATCCGATCCTGAAACCAAAGTGATCCATCATCCTGAACCACAAAACTGGGAGCTTTCCCATACATCACTTCACTGCTTAACTTTACCAAGATGATGTCATCGACTTGCTTTTCTTTGATCTGATCCAGCAGTGTAGCCTGAATTTCCATCATACTCAGGTACCCTCTACGCTGGTCGTATAAGACTTCAATGTCGCATGACTCTTGGTTTAGCTTGGTTTGAGCAGTAAGTAGAGCAACCACAGTCTCGTGCGTTGTCTTCCGGCTTAGTGCATCAGCTATTACATTAGCCTTGCCCGGATGATACAGCAACTCCATGTCGTAGTCTTTGAGCAATTCTAGCCAGCGGCGTTGTCTCATATTTAACTCCTTCTGAGTAAATATATACTTGAGACTTTTGTGGTCGGTGAAGACTTGGCATCTTATACCATAGAGGTAATGCCTCCAAATCTTCAGTGCAAAGACAACCGCTGCTAACTCAAGATCATGGGTCGGATAGTTTTCTTCGTAAGTCTTGAATTGTCTAGATACGTAAGCAATGACTCTGCCCCTTTGCATCAAAACACAACCAAGACCACACTTGGAAGCATCACTATAGACCACATAATCGTCGTTCCCCTCTGGGAGTGCTAACACGGGTGCCGAGGTCAACCGTCGCTTTAACTCCTGGAAACTGACCTCGCACTTGTCATTCCAGACAAACTTCTTGTGGACCTTGCGGAGTAGATTGGTCATAGGTAGATCGATCTTTGAAAATCCTTCTACGAACCTTCTATAATACCCGGCAAGTCCAAGAAAACTGCGCACCTCCTTCACGCTCTGGGGTTGTGTCCAATTAGCCACCGCTTCAATCTTTTGGGGATCAACCATAACACTATTTTTATTGATCACGTGGCCTAAGAAAGCCACCTCTTTCATCCAGAATTCACATTTAGACAATTTAGCATAAAGCTGATGTTGTCTAAGGATTGACAAGGCAATCCGCAGATGTTCCTCGTGGACTTCTTCACTCGGAGAGTAGATCAGAATGTCGTCTATGAAGACCACCACGAACTTATCCAAGTACTGGTGAAAACATCGGTTCATCAAGTCCATAAATACAGCTGGAGCATTTGTAAGCCCAAAAGGCATTACTACGAACTCGTAATGACCATATCTGGTCCTGAACGCAGTTCTAGGAATGTCCTGCTCACGAATCCTGAGTTGATGATATCCAGATCTTAGGTCGATCTTGGAGAAAACCTTTGCTCCCTGCAACTGGTCCAACAAGTCATCAATCCTAGGCAAAGGATACTTGTTCTTGATCGTCACCTTGTTCAACTCTCGATAGTCGATACAAAGTCGGAACGATCCGTCCTTCTTTTTGACGAATAAAACCGGGGCACCCCACGGCGGTGCACTCGGCCTGACATAACCTTTGTCAAGAAGATCTTCAAGTTGATTCTTCAATTCTTGCATCTCAGCTGGAGCCATCTGATACGGGGATTTGGAAATCGGCGCCGTACCAGGCTCGAGATCAATTGAAAACTCTACGTCACGATTTGGGGGTAATCCAGGAATTTCTTTCGGAAAGACATCCGAAAACTCCCTAACTACAGGAATATCAAGAACCTCAGGTCCATCCTTCGCATGCGAATCCAAGTAACAAAGGTATCCGACACATCCTTGTCGTAGTAGCTTAAACGCAGCCATCGCATTGATCAGCTTGCCGTTATCAGCGTCATTTCGACCTTTGAACTTGCACACGAACTGGCCCCCGGATGACACCGTCACCGTTCTTGAACTGAAGTCGATCACCGCCTTGTGATGCGTCAGCCAATCCATACCGAGGATAATGTCGTATGGAGCCATGGCTATACAGATTAAATCTGCCTCAAATTCCTTACCCTGAATGGTAATCGGAAAGTCTGATAGATGCTTGGTTCCCACCAAACGTTCTCCATTAGGAAGATTAACGACAAAAGGGTCGCACGAATCGTTACACACAAAATTTAACTTGCTAACACAGCTATCCGAAATAAAGGAATGTGTAGCACCAGAATCAAACAGAATGCACACTGAAGTAGAGTGAAGGTATAGAGTACCTTGAGCAATCGGAGCGTTGGGTCCATCTGCCTCACGCATCTCGTACAAGCGTTGGCCCTGACTTCCAGAAACAGCTGGGGCCTTTCCCCTGTTCTGAGCAGTCGTCTGCACTGAAGGGCTAGGAGTCTCGGCATGCTTAAACCTAGGTCGGTTGCTTTGATGAATTGACCCTTGCTGCGACTCTACTCCCTTCTGCTTCCCCTGCTTGCAGAACTTTTGCAGATGACCATCACGTCCACACCCAAAGCATGGCCTCTTCTCCTTCCGACACTCAGTGCTCTTGTGCCCAGCAGTACCGCAGTTATAACACTGAACTGTACTCCTGGTCTGCCCTAACTGCTGAGTCGATCCCCCTTGCGTCATCTCCGTCTTAGCTCGGCCGGACTTGGCAAAGTTAGACGGTGGCGCAAGGCGCTTAAAACCACCTCCCTGGTTCTGATTCTGCATCGACTTCTGTTGGTTGCGCCTCTTGGTCGACTCCTCCAGAGTTACCTCCAGCTTATAGGCACAATCCACATACTGCTCTAAGGTAGAGCATGTGTGGTGCACCATTAATGGATTGATATCCGGGTTCATCCACTCGTGGAAGTACCAGATCTTTTGGGCCTCGCTGGTAATCTCGGCAGTGGCATACTGTAGAAGATGGTTGAACTTAGATGCCAACTCGGTCACTCTCAGACCATCAGTCTGAGGGTACAAGAACTCTTTATGCTTCTCCTCTCTCATAGCACGAGAGAAAAAGCGATCAACCATCTTGGTCTTGAACATTGACCAAGTCAACACTAGGCTCTCAGCCAAACCAGTGCTCTCCCACCACTTGCTAGCCTCCTCCTTCAGCTGAAGAGAAGCGATATGGACCTTCTCGGCCTCCGTACACTCCACGTTCCTAAATAGCCTCTCCATATGGGAGAACCAATGAGTCACTGCCACTGGCTCCCCTTTCCCGTTATAGCAATCGGGCCTCATGGAAGTGATGGTCTTTAGAGCGCGACCATAGCTGTCTCTTGCCCTGTCGGCAGTCTCCTGAATCACAGGGTTTCTGGGTTCCACAACATCAGGAACCACTGGGTGAGTAGGCACTTCTTGTGCTTGAGGCGCGCTTGGTCTCAATACATCTGCAATAGCCTGCATCACGATTCCACGAATCGCCTCCACAGCTGCAATGTCAAACAGTGCTGGCGTTTGGGTCTGATCCTGACCTTCACGCCTCTGCTGGATGCGAGACTCAGACTTGTGTTCATCCTGAACACCTCTTCCTGCTGGCCTGGGATTTTGACTAGTCCCAGCACCGGCTCGAGTCGAATTTCTCGTGCTTCTTGGGTTCACCATCTGTTTACCGATCCAATTCCAAGCATTCAATACATTAATATTATGCAACATACTTATGCAATATATCAACGTAAATAAATTACTCAGAATAGATCAACTTGACATTTTATAGATGAACCTTCGAACTTTTACAGAAGTTACACATAAGTTTATCATCCGAGCACTAGGACAACTTGCTCGAAGATAAAAGTGTTTTCCAGAGTACTTGCCGCAATACTGAAATATTACACATAGTACAAACTTGGAATACTAAGAAACGAAACTACTGCGCTAGGCAACGCCAATCCACACTAAGGCGCTCCAAAACGTCTCCTGTAAGACCGGCTATCCATGCAAGGTCTCTTCGGGCTTGCCTCACCATCGGAATTTGACGATGGACTACACGCCCTGCTTGACCATGAAGCACCTGGTCCTGTCTCAGTCATAGTAAGGTATGGGTTGTCCATGACTGGCCCTCCTATCCCAGCCCTCCTCTGAGTACTGGCGATCAGCTCATCCCTCCGATGCTGCTGTTCTGCAGAGATTACCTCGCTCTGGCGAAGGATCTCCTGCAGCTCGGATTCTGACCTCCTTCTTCTTGGAGTAGGGATGGGCTGAGATTCCCCGTCACTTCTCCCAATACCGTACTCGGTAAACATTGCCTCCCAATCAGCTTCTGACATGGGTGCGTACTCTGGCACTAGTGACAATTCAGTACCGGGCTCCTGATTCTGCCCTCCAAAGTCCAACTCCGGGTCCTCTTCTGGATCATCCTCTATGGGATCCTCATCCTCGGGATCATCCTCGATGGGATCCTCATCCTCGATGGGATCCTCATCCTCGGAATCATCCTCAATGATATCCTCGTCCTCGACAGGATCTAGCTCAAGCATCTCTTCTTCCTCCTCCTCGTACTCGATCTCCTCTGGAATTGGTCCCAGTAGAAAGTCGTCTTGGTAAACCCCTTGTTCATACCTCAATAACTCATCTTCCTGCTCCCATCCCTGTACTTCCTCCACCCCTGGTGGCGGCACAGGTGCAGGCTCAGGAACCATAGCATTCCTAGCTACAAGGACAACCGACTCGGGGAGAACGTGCTTGACGTCTTCGGGTGGGCTACTCGGGCCTCCAACCTCGAAACATCGCGGAGGTAACGGAAAATCTAGCCTCGGCTGGTCCGACTTGGCATCTTCCGACCCCCTTCCAATAGAAAAGCAGACACCCATCCTATCGAACAATAAGGAAGGAATTAGCCTTTCTAGACATAGAAGCAAGCTTACTACATCAGACTATTAAAAAGACACGACTATGAACGGTGTTTTTAAAATTCTTTTTACTATGAAAATTCAGAGCCCTTTTTAAAGCATTTTCAAAAACGGATAAATGATTTATAAAATCCCAAACCCGTTTTAAAACCTTTGGCTCTGATACCACAACTGTAACACCCCCAAAACTTAACCCTTTTGGAAAGGTATTACCGCCAGTGACCCCAGTGTTCCTTACCGAGATCACCCAAGGCTTTACCACTTAAATACGATTTATGAAATGCAATTGATGCATAATGATCAAGCATTGAATTCCAAAACATAACATTGTCAAGGAAACAAGAGTTACGGGATTACAACCCAATCCCGAATAGGTCAAAACATAGTTTAAACCAAACACAGCGGAAGACTAAGAAAGTACAATACAATCGGAGTTATTGTCCAAAAGATCATAACCTGATTAAAGAAATAATTAAAACATTCAAAAACCACCACCGACTCCATAGTCCTTCTAATCTTCTGAGCTACTTCTTAACTGATGTGCCGAATCGAACGGATGACATCAGCCAACCATGCAAGGGAAAAATATTGGTTGGTTAGTCTAAATGAATAGACTAGCAAGGGTATAAAGCAGACTGGTTCGAAGCAGTCATATTAGGTTAGACTCATCGCTTCTCGGATAATAACCGATAACGGTAGTCAACCATCATATTTCTACTGGAATAAACAAGAGGTATGCACAGGAGAAGATTCTGGAAGACTGAATCTTCACAGAAATCAACTCGAAAAGAGACTCCAAGATTGAGTCTTTAAGGAAGTATGACAAATCTGGAGAGTTACAGAATCACACAACCATGATTTAAAACTGACTGAGATGCTTCGGTTCACGACCAACCTCATCGCCTACAGCGAATCCAGATTGGAAAGAGAACGTATTACATTCAAGTCAAGACGAGTTTTCCTAGCTGCACTATAACTTAGCTGCACTACTCGCCCAAGGTGTATTAATTATGTGCGTCAAGGTAACACTTATCTGATTTATGTTTCGAAAACACACATCACGTTATAGACTTTTACATGTGTACCCCACCAGTGGGACGACACATCTTAGTATACGTTTCATCGAGAGTGACGTATACCGAAAGGTTTGTGACACAAGCTAAGTGTCCTGTCTCTACACACTTGTGAAAGAGACCGATCATGATCTTAGAATAGTACCAGATGGGGACGAGCCACCCCGATACCAGATTATAAAGAAACGACTGGACAGAGTCCGAGTAACGTTCCTATTTAACAGTGCTAACTAAACAGTTACAGCACCACAACAGTTACAGGATAAATCCACATAAAGGCCCGAAAGGCGATCACAGATAATAGCGTTGTTCTAACAGATATACAACCTATTATATGATTTTCAAAAACAGTTTATCAAAACCATTTCCAGACAAACAGAGTATTCATTCCAAATTAATTACTCAGATAAACTACTGATAATTAATGTAAATATGGAACGAACGAGCAAGAGCGAACCGCCACTTGCCTTAATCCGCAGAATAGTCTAAAGACGTCACTGGATTCCGGGCTCGACACGGTATAGTTCCGACAGCACAACAACCTTCGAGTCGACCCAAAAAGGAACCCTAAGTTAGATCCGACATAAACAGTACGAATCTAAACACGACGAAAGAACACGAAAGGAAAGACGCCACGACGACAACCAACCAAGCCAAAGCCACGAAGGCATTCTGGGCACTGGCGGCGGTCGCCGTTCTTGGCGGCGGTCGCCGTGAAGAACACGGCCGACTGAAACGAGAGAAATCTCACCCCAAAACACGAGCGGTTCGGCCTCCCTCGACTTGCTTTGGCTTCTAACCTCCAAGGCTAACCAAAAGCTTCACAAAGGCACTCTGGAAACACACCACAACACCTCCGGCGAGCACAAGAAAACCGACGAAACTCAACTCACTTTGAGGGAGAATTTTGGCAGCGATTCGGGGTTGTAGATGACCCAAAACCCATGCCCAAGCTCCTGTATATATAGGCAAACCCCAAGGAGTACCCAGCAAACCCTAAGACGCGGCAACCGACGCAACGGCGTGCCTCGAACGACGCCGGCGACCGACGGGCAATGCCCACTGGACAATCACGGCGGTCGTCGTGATTTTGCCTACGGCGGGCACGCGGCGGTCGCCGTCGCTAGGCCTGTCGCGGCCAGCTAGAAGCTGACACGCTGACTTTTCGGGCCCAACCACGGCGGTCGCCGTTTCTGAACGGCGGTCGCCGTTTCTGAACGGCGGTCGCCGTTTCTGAACGGCGGTCGCCGTTTCTGAACGGCGGTCGCCGTTTCTGAACGGCGGTCGCCGTTTCTCCCTTTTCCCGCCCATTCAGCTTTGAACGAGCTTGACGATAAACCGGGATAAAAATTATCGTACGCGAACGACAATTTAAAATCCAAGGCATGCTGTCTGTATATTATTTCACTGAGAAAAATATTACAGATACAGAGCACATTACAGAATGTCTCAAACTACCTGAATTAAATCCGACGTACACAACGGGTACTCGGGAAAATTCCATAATTCCCAAAATATCCTTACAAAAATACGGGGTATCACAGTGTTGTCGTTGTTTCTTCTATGCCTGATGCTGCGATGTGGGAGGCCTTGGCTCCGATTTTGGGGGTGGAGCCGCGTATTGCTGAGGTAACTGGATAGGTAAAAAATCGAAATTATAACAAATAATTTATTAATATTAATGAAAAAATAACCGAATTATGCATTAAAAACAATATATGGATTTTCTAAACAGCTGACGGTTATGGAGCTCACACGATGTTGAAGGATTGGGCTACAGAGTTATGCAGAGCCGAGGAGAGGTGACATTCTGTTGTTTAGGGAATAATATTAAATTAAGAAAATTACTATAGTTTTTTTTAAATATAATGTTAATAATAATCGTTCTTTACAGGAAGGAGCATCACATAGCTACGATGTATCTTGCGATACTAGTGAGTTGTACTCTCTTCGTTGACAAGTCGGGGATGAAATGCAAGCCTGGTATTTTAGCGGTCCTCCTTGATCACGACGAGACTGGAGGGTACGCATGGGGAGTCACTACCCTGACGTACCTATACCGCCAGTTACGTAAGGCATCGCGAGGTCAAGCAGCTTCTATTGCCGGTTGTGCGCTTCTGCTGAAGGTAACCTATCTCATTCAACTCCATTTGTCTTACGTTTACACCGAGAAAATGTAACATTGATTTATTTCAATCTTGGATCTGGGCCTACTTTCACGCGTTTCGAGGTCACGCGTCTTTCGATCCCGAGGCTCTACGTGACAGTCGCGTGGCTACACGTGATGGTGTAGAGGCACCGCATGGCGCGGATTGGCAGCGTCTGATCAACCTACGACGGGTCCTTGATCAGTACAGATATGCAGATGTATGTTACATTATTCGTAATTAAGTATTTCCTTCGACATGATACATTTGTCTGACGTTCTCAATATCTTACAGGTTCGTTGGATGCCCTGGGGGCAGTTGGACTTTGACTCCCCGAGTCTCGCTCCATCGAGGTTTCGGGGATTGATTGAGTGTTTTGATATCCGCAAGCCGTACCTGCCTGATAGAGTTCTGCGTCAGTTTGGTTGTACGCAGGGCATACCAGACGCGCCCCCTACTCCTACCGAAGCTGTACGTGCCTCGAGTCTGCGTGAGACTTACACCGTTGTTTTCCCGGACGATGCATGTCAGTGGGTAGCTGATCCGAGGCCGATGATAGAGCTCGGTGACATGCCTGACGCCGGTTTCCCTTGGTATTGTCAGCCAGAGTATCTGGATTGGTGGGAGCGGATGTCTCATCCATATCTAGATTATCGATCACTGAGGCAGGATCATTCAGCACTAGCACCAGTAGACGATGACGTGCCTCTTCCGCCACCGCTTCCTAGCGACCTGATCACGGTATGTTATTTTGCATTAATTTCTTTATGTCATTACATATGTGTATCTAATAACATTTTTTATTTGAAAATATTGTAACCAGGTGGTATCAGCTGAGTTGAGGGTGTATGCTCTAGAGAGAGTTGGCCTTCCTGAGGACGTACGAGAGGAGCTAATGGATTTTGCGTTGCGTATGGTGGGTGCAAGGCCGCTTCGTCCTCCTCCCATTCCACGTGGTGCGCCTCCTCCTCCTCCTGAGCCTGTTTTCCAAGATTCTGTATATGAGGAGGGATCTGGTAGTAGGGCACATGAGCAGCCTGGAGATAGCGGCCCTCAGGCAGATTAGTATTTACGTAGGACACGTGGATTGTATGTATTTTGGATGTCTTTTTTGTAATGTAATTAATTCATATTTTTGAAAACTATAGTACAAAAGTATATTCACATGAAATATAAAGGAAAACTATAGTACATAAGGTTATATCACATGAAATATAAAGAAAAACTAGTATATAAGCTTATATCACATGAAATATAAAGGAAAACTATAATATATAAGTATATTCACATGAAATATAAAGAAAAACTATAGTATATAAGTATATTCACATGAAATATAAAGAAAAACTATAGTATATAAGTATATTCACATGAAATATAAAGAAAAAACTATAGTACATAAGTATATTCACATGAAATATAAAGAAAAACTATAGTATATAAGTATATTCACATGAAATATAACGAAAAACTATAGTACATAAGGTTATATCACATGAAATATACAGGAAAACTTTCAGTTTTTCACCCGTTTCTTCTATAATCCTTCTTATTGGGCCCAATTTTTAGTTTTTTTAATTTTTCACCCGTTTTTTCTATAATCCTTCCTATTGGGCCTATTTGGGCCAAAATTCTAGTTTTTTCAGTTTTTCACCCGTTTCTTCTATAATCCTTCTTATTGGGCCTATTTGGGCCCAATTTCTAGTTTTTTCAGTTTTTCACCTGTTTCTTCTATAATCCTTCCTATTGGGCTTATTTGGGCCCAATTTCTAGTTTTTTCAGTTTTTCACCCGTTTCTTCTATAATCCTTCCTATTGGGCCTATTTGGGCCCAATTTCTAGTTTTTTTAGTTTTTCACCCGTTTCTTCTATAATCCTTCCTATTGGGCCTATTTGGGCCCATTTCTAGTTTTTTCAGTTTTTCACCGTTTCTTCTATAATCCTTTATATTGGGCCCAATTTTTAGTTTTTCAGTTTTTCACCCGTTTTTTCAATAATCCTTCCTATTGGGCCTATTTGGGCCCAATAGGAAGGATTATTCAGTTTTTCACCAGTTTCTTCTATAATCCTTCCTATTGGGCCTACTTGGGCTCAATTTCTAGTTTTTCACCCGTTTCTTCAATAATCCTTTCTATTGGGCCTACATGGGCCGCCCCGTTTCTTCACCTGTTTCTTTTATTGTTTATGTTGTACAACGAGTTAAACATAATATTAAAAGCACAAAGGGGTTTTCAATGTCACACTTGCATTAATTAGAGTACTAAAATATTACAATCACAACTCATATCACATGACATATCCCTAAGCCATAGTATGGGGTGAACGACCATATGCTATGCGAAACTCCTGAAACATTGAAATCCTTGAGGGAAATGGTGCATCCGAACCTTCGACACTTATATGTTTGAATTCGCGCCAAGCATATGGAGTTGGAGGCAGAGGACTTCCATCCTTGAGCCATAACTTCATTTATCAAAAAATGAAAAGATTAGTAAAGAAGCGTATTTATACAAGTAAGTAAAAAAGCTTAAAACAATAAGACATACCAGTATGAAGTGGTCTCGATTTCCAACTTGAGCCATGGTCAATATCCGTAGCCCATCACCGTTGAGACTTGCTTGCGATGTCATCATCGGCAAGCATAAGCACAGACCATTCTAAGACAAGAATGCTAAAGCAACCTGATACACCGTGGCAAACACTAGACCGACCATGGGCATGTTGCACCAGAACCTTGGTCCGCAAGGACTAAAGAAGTAGTTCACCTCAACTGCATAACTCTCAAATGACTTCCCCGGGTTTAGTCCTGCCAACGCGGGCTCGTACAAGACTCTGTTGTCGACCAAGTGAGATGCCAAATTGAATCGAATCCTCTTGTAGTTCCCCTCGCCTTCTCCCAACAGTACACATAGTGAGCGGTAGCCACAATGTCCGTCTCCAACTACATCCCTCACCTCCCTAATGAACGGATACTAAAAGTAGTCAATGTTGTTGACTCCAAAGTCCATTCCCATATGACTGATGGGTTCCCCGGGAAACTGTGATCCACACGGTTCTTGATCAACATGAACATGTTCTTCTACATCAACAAAAACAGGTTCTTCTTGGTCCTTTCTAGGCCGACTTCTTCCTTGGCTTCCCTTTTTCTTGCCCTTCTCCTGCTCTTTCTCCTTCTCTAGGTTATCAAGATCCGCCCTTGCGTACTCAACCCTAATCGGATCTCTCTCGGTGGAGTACTTGAATGACCCCGACGGTCTTCCTTTTGCCTTGATCATTGTGGGTTGCAGCAGGGTTGACTCATGCGGATACTCCAAGTCAGTGTAAACCTCCGCCATCTGATCTATTGTTGATTTCTTCAGCTCACCCCTTTGCAACTTCTGGGAAAAGTCGTTGCACCTCATCTCTGAAACTGTCATACTGACGTTGTCACAAACAACATCGTCTGCGTCGGAACGGACTATCCTATCCCATTCAATCTGCTTCCAAAAGCGGTGTATCTCAGAAGGCATGATTGGCTTCTTATCAATGATAGCAAAAGCAATTGTGTGGAGGCACGGTAGGCCAAGGCACTCTCTCATACAGAAATCATCGCACTCTTGTTTGAAATCACCGTCCACTAGCAGCTCATAAATGACATACAACTTCCTCAAGGCCCGATCCGACACTCTGTAGAATAGCCTAGAAAACACAATCCGGTTTATTGGATCCATCTGGTTGTAACATGTGGGCATCTTGATCCGTGACATCTCCATGCTTGCCCTAACCATGCAAACTTGGCTCTCAATCGCTGAGTGGATCCTCACCGACATTCGGTTAAATCCGCCTATACTTGAATCCATAATTTTCTTCAACACCTTGTGCATACCCTCAACCCTTTCAAATCATATAACAATGAGGTTAATATGTTATAGATCACTTATGCAAATATATATAATATTTGAAGTTGGGATACCTGTTGGATGTCCTTGTGAAAAAGTGGAGATGGTGGTCCGTCCACGCTCTAACTATGTTTTCCTTGTAAGGTGTAAGCCACTGCTTCTCAACATATTTAATCAACCCTCTCTTCCATGACTTATTCAATGCTTCAAGCCTCTCTTGGTAGCTTTTCTCCGTGGTTGAGCAAAAGAGTCCCCAACATTGCCCGTAAAGAGCTTTTACCTTTACTTTACTCTTCAAAAGAGGGGAACTATAAGCCTCAATGTTGTGCTTTATATGCACCCAACACAAAAGGTGTTTAACCTCCGGGAAGATCAAATGGATTGCATTGATGAGGGACTTCTCTCGATCGGTCATTATCGCCGTTGGCATGACTCCGGCCTCCTCACACAAATAACGCAGCTTCTTCATGATGAAAGTGTAATGCACAATCTCTTCTTTCTTCGTAAATGCATAGGCGATGTTGAAGGTCTTGTGAGTACACGTAAAACCGACAATCTCCACCAAAGGCATGTTATACCTAACGACAAACGCAACAAAATATAAGAGCATATCCAAATTTCCTAGCATATTCATAATTAAAATTATTGCTTCAATAAGTTACATACTTGTTCGTCTTGTATGTGGCGTCGATGATGAGAACATACGGGAACCTCTTAAGAAGCTTTAGTGAGTCAGGGTAGGCAAAAAATAAGACATTCACCTCATTAGTCAGCTTCTCCCTCAATGGAAACACTTCATATTTGTGTTGTTTCATAAAATTGAGTGTCCATTGGGTGACCGTCAATTCCCCACGATCCTCGAATTGCAACTTTTGTAGGCAGTTGGAAACTTGTTTTGCCGATGTCACATTTCCTGGGAAGGAGATTTTCAACGCTTTACAAATGGCAGAGGGGGGGACAAATGACTCGCCTAAACTCCGCACCAAAGTCTTCTCTACCTCGGCTAATCGACCAATGATTGCATGACCATCGAAGCTAAGCGGTAACTTATGGTTGTGTACACCACTCAATACACACAATATCCATTTACGACTCTCTGTCTCATACTTCTTCTTCTCCTCCGGGACACCTATAAGCTCAAATGTGCATCCCGACTTCTTTGAATTTGTTCCTGGACGCCTAGAAACATCAATCTCCCGAGCCTCCTCATCTTCTGAATCACATTTGTCCTTTCTAAATCTTTGCTTCCCAAAATGTTCACAAGTCAAACTAACATGCCTCACGTTACTTCGCCTAATAACTAAACACATCATCAAGTCTTTTCCCAAATTCTTAGCCCAGTCAACCAACTCATCTCGACTGTTCCACTTCAGATTAGTGGCAAATTCATTTCCATAAAATTTCCCCTGTTATTTTATCCATTTCCAACATTTAATTAATGCTTAAACATACACAAACAAAAATTAACTATTATATCGAAATATCTAAAAACTTAATATTTATATCTAAATCTACAAATACAAGATCATATCTACTACAAATACGAATTTATATCTACAAAAGTAAACATTCATATGTACAACTACTATGTAAACTTATTTCCTATTCTAATATTCATATCGAAATCTATATACTCCAACTATAAACGCATTTCTATAATATAACGATAAATAAAACGCATTACTAACCGAAAAGTTTAAAATATCGAAATTTGGATCGTCTTCACCATCCGGCAAATTTTCATCTTCATGGTCGCTCTCAAATTCGAACTCTTCTTCGGTGCTATAATCCGCTTCTTCTTCACTACTAGCCATTTTCGTAATGATTTTGTGCTCGGTTGTGGTGGTGTATCCAACCTACAAGTGATGGGGAGTATTTATAGAAGGCTGAAATTCGACCGTTGGAAATTTTACCATTGTGAAACGCAGGAATCCTGCTTAAGCAGGAATCTTGCGTTTCACAACGGTAAAATTTTCAAAATTTTCAGTTCTTTGAAACGCAGGAATCCTGCGTTTCGCTTTCAAAATAAAAAATAAAAAATAGCGAAACGCTGGATCTCTGCTTAAGCAGGGATCCTGCGTTTCGATTAAAAAAAAATGAAACGCAGGTATTTTGCTTAATACTTGCGTTTCGTTCTAGTATAAAAACTCAGTTTATGGGTACAATTTAGACTCAAACGCGGGTATATAGCTTAAGTAAAATTTATGCGTTTCAAAGTGTAGTGTACGAAGACAATTTTTATAGTGTACAAAGAAACTGCCTTATATATAAGAGGGGGTTTTGATTTTCCTTATAGTGCGCACATAAGATGTGCATAAACGTGTATATACAAGTCCATCGATGATACGTAAGTGTATACTTGAACATGCTCTATAAAGGTAAACCAATTCATATTCTTGTAAACACGAACCTTTAGTTTGCAATCTTCGATCTTGGATTAACAGTGCACATTTTGTATGAAAAATACATACTCAAAATTTTGAAACTTATTTATATAAATATACAAATTATATACAATGTGTACGTTACTTAATCAAATGCGAACAGAGACTCCTATGCAAACATACGAATTGCGGGGAACATTCATGTGTACGGTGAGACAGGTACATTCAAGATGTATTGTGAGGCATATTCAATGTGAAGCATACAAACGACACATGTATATTTTATTTGAATAATATGCATAAAAGCGTCCATCGTTATGTAAAAAGGCTAGTGTATTATAACTATACTGAAATGTGTATCGTAGTAATACTGAAATACACATCGTACTTAAAGTGAAATGTGCACCCTTTATATGTTTGCATAAGAAAAGTTATTCGCACATGAATAAACCCTATATATTGTGCACAATTTATTCCCGCACGTAAGAGTACTTGTCCGATCTATATTTGATCATTTCTCTAAATTATATTTGAGGTAGAACTTCAATTATAAGTTTCTACGCAAGTGGTAACAACCAGCTGATAGACTGTGCGCACTACGCAGCTGCACAAGTCTGGCTTGTGTTCGTAAAAGGAATTAGTTGGGAATAATTAATCAAAATAAAGGGGTAACAGATTGAGGTCATGTTTGGCCACATGAACTCACTCCCTCAGAATTGTCTTCTACACCCGTTTCTACACTCGTTGAATGGACCATATTGTCCAAAATTACCCCTTTAAATCGATATTATCGGAAATCATCCGTGTTTCACATGTCGTTAAACAATCACCACCCTACTTCTGACTCCGTCAGAATTGTCGTCGACGCGCGTACACACGCTATTTAAGGGGTTTTATAACCCTCTTATTCTAAATTCAAATAAAAGGATAAAAAGTAAACAAAATATATAAAAAAATTGAAATGAAAAATTGTACAGTTGCCCGTCTTCTTCCCCACTTCAGTACTCCATAATCCACCAACCCACACCGCCGAACAAGCATCTTCAACATCGTGTTGCCGCCTTTTTTGCCCTTGGAGTCTTTGTTCCCGTTTTTGCGCAAGTCACCCTCGTCTCCTCGTCCTCACCGTTCGTTGCCCAAGCTCCTCCTCCTCCTCCACTGCTACGACACACCTCCTCCTCAACTGCTACGGTGTCGCTCACTAAGAGCCCATCTCGTCTTCTCTCTCGCTGAGCTCTTGAGTATATTAGGTGCATTTGTGAAAAGCCCCAGTTGAATTTCTAGATCTAAGACCTAAATTTTTAGTTCACACAAATCTACTTGTTTGATAAATTAGGTCAAATTGGTGTTCAGTGGTTCTCATTTTGTTACTTTTGTGCAAATTGATGCTCATTGGTTCGATTTTTTGTTACTTTCTGCTAGTGATTTGCTAAAATTTGGAGAATTTCCATTTCAATGTGCTAATGTCCCTTGAATTTTACATTTTGGTTAAATCTTGGTTGGATTTTGCAGCTCCATTAATTTGAGTTGATTTTTTGTTGATATGTGCTGGAACGATGAATTGGGGAAGACCCAAATTTTAGGTTTTTTTATTTCACTTCTTTTTTAATTTCTTTTAAATTTTATTATATATAAAATATTCAGAAAAAAAGATTTGTGGGATCGGACTTAACGGATTTTAAATGGAGTCAAGGGTAGGGTGGCGATTGTTTGACGGTATGTGAAACATGGGTGGTTTCCGGTAATATCGATTAAAAGGGGTGGTTTTGGGCAATATGGCTCATTCAACGGGTGATTTCCGATAATTGACCCTAAAAACAAATATGATTTTTTTTTCTTTTATAAACTCACAAAACATTTATTGAGTGTTCGTCAACCCAAAACCGAATTGAATAAAATCAAATCAAAATTGGATTTCGGAATTTAGTGGACTGAAAACCGAATCGAACATATTTTGTTTGGTTATAAACCAAAATAACCGAACATTTTGAAATTAAGTTATTGAAACCAATTTTAGTGCACAAAACCGAATTACACCAAACTGAATTTGGGTTGAATTGAACAGATGTGGACCGAACTATACCAGACCGAACCAAATAAAGTTTTACTAATTAATCTAGAAATCTAGGGTTTTATTAATTGATTTTGACCGAACCAAATCGAAAATTGATTATTGTTTTTAGGCAAACCAAAAACCGAATCGAATATAATCGATTTGGGTTCGATTCGATCAATTCAGTTCGATCCAAAAGTTCGAAAAACCGAAACCGATAAACAACCTAAGTTTCATCCAATCGACTTTGCGGACAATAATTTCATGATTTCATAATTGCACTACAGTTCAATAGTTGAAGTCAATGTTATTAAAAAAAACTTTTTAAAACGCGGTTTGTAGCTTAAGAAATAACCATTATTGTCCAAAAAGCCTTTTTTTCTGCCTCATATTATTATTATTATTATTTTTGCCCTCTCTTTTCAGGTACTCGAACCAGTGATATGTGATATAAAAGGAATGCATTTGATATTTCCAGTGTCCAAAGGGTACTATTGATCATGTTTACTGAGAAAATCTTTTGATTTTTTTTATCAGTAATCACTTCTTTTATTCCGAAAAAGAGGGTCAGTAATTCCTCCAACATATTTAACTTCAGGAAATATGAAATTGGAGATTGAGTAATCCAACAAATTGGCACGAATGTACCATAAAACCATTACACGACAAAAACAAATCTCAAGCTATAACTTCCACAATAACCTTTCTATATTAATTAAGGGCTGCTCAATGAATTTTACAAATCACTTGCATGATTAATTAAATACATGCCGCAATAGCTAGGGATGATCTCCGCCACAATCTGATGAAGTCTATATATCACAATAATCGCGATGCATATATTGATCCACTCTACGTACAACTATATAATTATATATATATATGTGTATAATTATGTATGATGGAGTATTACTCCGATCCTCACGGATTGGGAATATACGCAGTGTATTATTATTCGCATTCCCAATCAGTTTAAACATTAGTTTAATCTCAAGAAAAGTTAGAAATAAATAAAAACATGTATAATTAATCTGCTAGTTGTGTTGTGTGGTTCATTGGCTTGGTAGGTATTGAGAGAAGCTCTTGTAAAGACCCATATCATATCCACTGTACGCCAGCGGCGCGTACATCCACATCTCATCTGAGCTCAGTAGCTGCACATTTTATACATAATTTGAACCACACATTTTAGCCACCCAAAAATACACAAGATCAATGTTGATTAAATTATAAGCTAATTACCTTAATTTGAAGCTGCAAGAACTTTACATAATTGACTGCCTCTTCAAGCATTGTACTAATATCAACCTGTAATCAATTCACAACCTTATTAATACATGTAACATGAAGATAAGTTTAAGGTCAAATAATAAATGGACAAAGGTTCCTGTGAAAATGTGAGAATGTCGGATGTGCATAGATTTATGACTATATGAGCATGACTTTCGTAGGTGGAAACTCATGCACATACAGACAAAAAATCATGCCCACCTCAAGATGTGTATGAATTTTTGTGCATAAATTTGTGACTATATGATAATTATGTGTAAGTGAAAATTCATGCACATACAAATAAAATCTATGCACGTACAGACAAAAATACATGCACACCTCAAGATGTGCGTATATCTTTGTCTGTATGTACATATATTTTTTACTATATATGTGATTATGTATAAGTGGAAACTCGTACACATACAAATAAAATTTCATGTATATCGTGTGATGTGTATGAATTTTTACTTGTATGTGTGTATTTTAACGTTCTCACCTAAACGCTCTTTCTCAACGGATCTGCATCCGTAATAAATAATAATAATAATAATAATAATAATAATAATAATAATAGGAATTAATTTGGACCTTCGTTCCATTAGGTACAAGAGTCTGTAGGATTCGCAGCCTTTCATTGATCCTCTCCCTTCTCCTCTGCAATATATCACAAACCAAATTCAGCAAAAAAAACAAAAACATTAAAATCAACAAAATTAAATATAAATTGGAATGACGAAATTACCCTTGCATAGAGGCTTTGGGGATCAGTGGCTGCGCCGCGGCTAGCCCTTTTCTTCCCGTTGGTGTTTAAAATCTCTTTCGGCGATTCGTTGATTACCTCCTGAGAATCATTCGATTCGTCATCAGACACGTCAGCATTCGAGTTTCGCGCCTTGGTTTCTTCTTCAACAGCCTCAATTTCCTTCTTCCTCTTCCCTGCCTACACAACAAACAAACAAAATTCAGAAATTTTAGCTTATACTCGTGATGAATTAATATTATAGACACATTTTATACATCAAGTTAATTCTTACGTGTCTAGAAACGCGAGCTCTTTTCTTAGGCAGAGGAGCTTCATCCTCCATTGATTCAAGCTGATCATCAACGCACTTGGAATGATTCCTCTTTATTGAAGGTGATGGGAGATGATCCCCTGCTGCGCACTCCATGGGTTCCGCGGTGGGCGCCTGGCCAATTAACAAGCCTTCCTCCAAGAGATAATCAAACGACAACAAAGACGAGATTTGATCCTCATTATAATTAGGTTGCATCAGATTATTGATCCCATTAATGTTGGAATCGTAGCTGAGGTCGCTACTACACGTCTGCGAATTGTGGTTTGGATTTGGTGATGAAATTGGATTCATTAGCAGGCTAATTAGGCCTTGATCGTCGGGGAGATGAGTTCTAGGCGGGCCAAGCAAATGATCAAAGGCGACATCTTGCTCGGTGGAGAACAACTTGCAGAGGGATTCCCATTCTCCATCAAGAAACAGAGCTCCTCCTCCTCCTCCCATGGCGTCCATTACAGTTTGTTTTGTTGGGAGTTGAAAAGCGAAGGAGCTCAAGTTTATGTGAATGGGACTTGTTTTGTTGTTGTGGAAATAACAGAGTTTGAAGGCTATTTATAGCTTACATTAGTGGTGCTTATTACTTAATTAGAGATTTGACTTACATTACATAGCATAGTTTAAAATTATGGTATTTTTTTGGGAATTATAAAATTAATTCCTAATGATTGATCTTAAGGTAAGTCCTGGTTCGCTGTAACTGAAATCTGGCTTACAAAAAAAAAAAGGAGAAAAACTTTTGGGGGGTCTGAAGGAATAAATTGGTATAATTCATGCTTGTTATGGGAGGATCAACTTACTTTTAATTCTGTTCAGATTAGTTAAGAATATTTAACAACTTGTGGCATATGAAGTTTATTTTTATGTATTATGAATCCAATTAGAAGTAATTAAATCTTGATTCAAATTAGACAGACGAAATCAAGTTGTATTAGGTAGTTACAAGTAGGTTTAGTTCTTTCTCAAAAAAAAAGAGTATATTATAAGAGGGGGTTTACATTTTCCTTACGATGCGGACATAAAATGTGCATAAACGTGTATATACAAGTCCATCGGTGATACGTAAGTGTATACTTGAACATGCTCTATAAAGGTGAACCGATTCATATTCTTGTAAACATGAACCTTTAATTTGCAATCTAGCTTCTTTGATCAGTAGTTCACGTCTAGTATATAACATACATACTCAAAAATGTGAAACTTATCTATATAAATATACAAATCGTATATAATTTGTTAATTATGCAAATGCGAATGGAGACTCCCATGCAAACATACAAACACATTGCGAAGAACATTACCGTGTATTGTGATGCAAAGTCAAATTATATTGTGAGGTACAATCAAGATGTACTCTGAGACACATTCAATGTAATGCATAAAAACGGAAAGATGCATTTTATACAGAAATATGACACGATATATTTTATCCGAATAATATGCGCATAAACGTGCATCAGTGTTTAAAAAGGCTAGTGTATCATAACTATATTAAAATGTGCCCCGTAGCTATACTATATTGTGCATCACTGTTTAAAAAGAGTGACTATATTTGTTATAAGATATTCTGAAATGTGTATTGTAGCAATACTGAAATACACATCGTAGTTATACTGAAATGTGTACCTTTAATTGTTCGCATAAGAAAAGTTGTTTGAACATTGTGCACATTTTATGTCCGCACGTAATACTTGTCCGATCCAATCTGATAATTTCTCTTAATTATATTTGAGGTAGAACTTTAATTATAAGTTTCTACTCAAGTGGTACCAACCAGCTGATAAATTGTGAGCAGCTGCAAAAGTCTGACTAGTATTCGTAAAAGGAATTAGTTGGGAACTAGTATAGTGTCCGTGTCATGCACATGATTTGGTTATTAGTTGTTTTAATAATTATATGTTATATGTAATTGAAAATAAAATAATTTTCAAAAAAGTACGTATTATATATATATATATATTGATTTTTATATGTTATATTTATTAATCTTATAAATTGATAAGGTTATGAAATTTAATCTTATCTTATATATTTATAAAAAAATTATCTAATGGGTATTTAAGCTAATATTTTCAAATAAATACTTTTATTGCTCAATACTGATTAAATTTTATCAATGTTATAAAAAAAACATATGCACGTTCGAATTTATCAAATTTTGACCACAAACTCTTATATTTATTCTAAAGTATATAATCTATTATATAGTTTTAAATATTTATGGAAATAAACAATAAGATAAGACAAATAGTTATGGTAAAAATTCGAAAATAAGATAAGAAATGATATAATTATTATTTAGTTTTAAATAGTTATGGAAATAATCAATAAGATAAGATATCGGATGACGTGGCGGATGAGATGGCATAACTCAGAGGTCGACATCTAGGCGAATTGAACGTGATGACGACACGTATGCAAATTCAGCGTGAGACCGACACGTAGGATTTAGACTTCTGCTTTAGTGTAAATAATATATATATATAGAGGGACAGTCAGGTAAAACGAGTCTTGTGGTAAAACGAGTGGACAATTTTGTAGCGTCAGATTAAGGGTGATGGGCGAATGGATTTGAATAGAGATATTAGGGCCGGTGTAGTGGGAGTAGACCTGAGCAAACGCGGGCCAACCCGCCCGCCCGCCCGGTCCGTCCGACATAAATGGGCAGATATGGTTATTATATTTAGCCTATTTTGCCCGGATAGCCCGGCCCGCCCGTTTATATGGGCGGGATACGGTCACTGATAATATCTCATTTAGCCCGGATAGCCCGTCCGAAAGCCCGAATTAATTTTTAAAAATAAATAAATTCTTATATAATAAAGTTCATATAAAACAAATATTTATTTATACCGTAAGGAACCTAATATTTATACCCACAAGAGTTTGAGGACAAAGAAGATTCAACTAAGGTGTGATTGTGTGATGTATGCACTACGTTAGAGGTAACAAAAAGAGACAACCAACTCCATTTTCTTTTGAAATTTGCTTAATTGTGTAATATTGTGTTATTTTGTGGGAAATTTGTTATGACAAGTTTGTAACAATAACTATGTTTACCGTTTGTAATAAAAAGACACTTTTTTATGGGTATTGTACATAAAATTATATTTGCTAGGTTTCGTTTTATGGCAGATTTGTCTTGTCTCGCGGGCTAAATGGGACCCGCGGGCTATCCGAGTCCGGATGTCCGGGCGGATCCGGGAAGCCTCCCAGCCCGTTTCTTTTGCTTGCCCAGATCCGGCCTGCCATTCGGACATGTTTTTTGTCCAATGCCCGGCCCGATTCCCGCCCGGATCCGGGTTTGATCAGATCTAAGTGGGAGTGATATCACAATGGTAGTTGGGGATTTTTCCTAATTAATAAAATTAAAAAAGGAAAGATTTGCACCAAGATTGGAGAGAGAAGATGAGAATCTGCATCCATCTTCAGACCACTATGATGATATTCAAAAAAGGAAAGAATCGTGGTTTTGTTATGATTGCAATCTCACGTGAGAGAAGATGAGAGATATTCGGAAACTGATATGCATTGTACTATATCCGTTATTCAGAAATCGTTAAGGTATATTCAAGCCACTGTAATGATACTTGCGAAACGATATACAAGAAACTACTAATGATATTCAAGAATCGTTAAGGCATATTCAAGACACTGTAATGATATTCATGTATATACATGATACTATAAATGATATTCATCATATTGTCTTGAATATTCACTCTTTTATATGATATTTATGTGCTTCGTGTTGCATTGATATTCATTATCTTATATACTGAGTGCGGTTTTGAATGGATATGCACTTTATTGGTATTGATATTCATTGTTCGCTAAGTGATATTCATCGTGCTTTTAAAATCTCATATTAGGATCACACTTAGACAAGTTCATGAATATCTCAACATACAGTTTGCATAACATAAAAAGAAGTGTGCATATCATACACAGACAAGTGAATATCACATACATTGTATAGAAAGTGGTTCTATCGCTCATATCCTATTAAAATCAAATACTTGTGTGCACAAGGGAAGGATTTAATAACGTAGCTAACAATACAGGCAAATGTAAGACCACATCTAACAGTATGAGCAAACGTAAGACCACATCTAACGGTTGGTTTTATCCCTTTCACAACCAGCCATGAGCTTCATGCGTTTATTCATCGGTCGAGTGGTTGTAACATGTGGAGACCCATCCCCAATTTCAGTGTTCTCAATAGCTTGTGGAGATTTAGTGTTCCCAATTAGCTCACTTATATTATCAATTTCAGTGTGTTGAACAATTTGTGGAGATTCATCATCTGACCTTCTTGTAGGCAAACTTGAATATAAGAAACTAAGGACATGCAACCTAAACATGAATAACAATTAATACTTCAAAACATGGATATCATATAAAAGAGTGAGTGAGTATCAATGCATAGGTCGTTAAAAACTCAATATTTATTTTGCATATCAACACATGAAGCGTGAATATCATATCAATACAACTGCATATCATATATATGTATATCTTTTGCATATCAACATATGAAGCATGAATATCAAACAGAACTTAAATACGTTGACGATACTCATAAAGAGATGAAATACACACATGAATATCTACACTGACAACACGAATATCGAACAAGCGGTTTTGAATATCACAACAGTACTCGAGGTATGAGGATTCACGCATGAAACAATGTTCATCTCGACTACAACCATACGCATCTAACGTTGATATTGGAAACAACTTTGAAAAACCTAATTCATGAACAAATCAAATAAATCACACCTGCAAATCAAATTTAAACCAAAAGATCAACATCAAAAACCTAAAATTAAAAATTGTAGAATCTCGTCTGATCGATGGAGAAGGGAGGAGAGATGATGGAGAAGACAATCGAATTTAAACCAAAAAATCAACATCAAAAACCTAAAATTTAATGGCGAAAATCCAAGTTTGAAGATGAATACCTATTTTGGGAAGACGACAAACCTACACAAATGTTGAAAATTGTTGACGAAGATCATTCAAGGGAGACAACTTCAGAACTTTAAGCTTCACGATGAACTTCAATGGAGGTTGAGGACGATTTTTGAGAGGAGAGAAAGCAACGTTTTTTTGGTAGAAAAAACATCATTTTTTTTTGGGAGAGAGAATCACATATGTGATTTTGGGGGAAAGTAAATCCCACAAAATATAGATTGTGATTTAATCAGATACATGTGTTTCATTTTAATTTTTGTGCACCTCTTATGATTCGATCTGGTCCATTCATTAAATCCTCATCAAACGTTTTAGATTAGTACACGCGTTTTATCATAACACCATGTTTCACTAGAGCCTAAATCTATATATATAAAGGGTAACTGTAAAGATTTTATTTTAAAGAAATATTTTTATTTTTTCTTATATGTTTCTCCATACAATTTAAAATTTTAAAATAGTACATTATAAATAAAAAAGTCCTTATAAAAATATTTACCAAACAAATCTTAATTAAAAACTTGCTCATTATATTTGTAATAAAATAACTGATCATATCAACACAACAATAAGTTTTGTTCTTTATATACAACATGGTATAATCATTAACAAACTATACTTCTGTCTCACAAAAATATATAGGTGATCGGATGATTAAAATTGCTAAATTGCTAATGATCGATCAGTACACTTAGAATTTAAAATTTGGAAAGATAGTTGATTTGCGGATAGAAATCAATTCATTTTCATAATTCTTTCGCAGGCGGATTGGGAATTCAAGACTAGATCACCGACCTCTAGGTAGCTATAGCTGGCCGGGGAATTAAAAAGATGCCTAAAATAAATCAGCGATCGTCAGCACAAGACTAATCATGATTAATTAGGTGTACGTTAATTACAATTAATTAGCTAACCATACTTCAAGATAACAAAGAATATTAAAATTAAGCATGCAAATAATTTAAAACTGTACCAACGTTAAGTTGGTACATTGGTTTGATGCTAAGCTTTGTTAGACATTCTAACCAGATCGAGGTCTCCCTTCAATTCCTTTTACAGCTGTGTATGGAAACTATGACATGAAAAGGAGTCTACCCTTTCGTGAGGCAACAACATTTTGTTAGAACGTTTTGGCTAATTGAACCAAGCAGTCAAAATCTTAAAAAAATCAAAATGTTTTTTTCTAATATATCTTTTAAAAATTCTGATTCAGAAAACTAAACCCTAAAAAGAAAATGACAAACTCTTTTAATTTAGAAAATATTAAATAATATTTCTAAATAATTAATGTCTAATATAATCTTTTTATATATGGGATTTTAACCTATACTCGTACAACATGGTTAGAAAAATCGTAATTATACTATCTCCATCTAAAATTACATGTCCTTCTATCCTTATTTTTTGTTTAAAGATACTTATCTTTTAAGCTATTTTGACCATTTTTTCCAACTTCATCCTTAGTTAATTATTATAGTGATTTGTTTATCCAAGAAATTAAAGGGTTAATTTTAAACAATCTAATATGGATATTTTAGACTAGTTTTTAATTTATTAAACATTGTACCAAACTATTAAGACATATAATTTTAGAGTATATTGCACCACATATAATTGAAGAAGTATGAGAGAACGTGGGGATTTTTAGCTTAGCACTAATTTATTATATCATCATCGAGAAGAATTGAAGATAATTCATAAAAATGAAGAAGCGCGAAGTAGAGAGATGATGGGATTAATCTTGAATTTAATAGATTAATCAAGTACGGAGTATTAATTAATTAATGCCGACATATAGACCATGGAAATCAACTCTTGCCCCCTCTACTAACAGCATGAATTTAGCTTATTTTTTAATTAATTACCCTCATTTTCCAGTTAATTCACTTCCCACTTCAAAGAGAGTGAGAGATCCAATTCAAGTCCGATCCTTTCAATGTGTGGACAGGTTAAAATTGTTAAATCAAATGGCTTATTTACTTCAACTACCATGAATTTTTTTTAATTAGCAATTAGAATTATTAGGTTTTTGCCCGGCTTAGCTTTGCACCTCCAGCTATTTTCCACAATTTTATAACCTTATAATTGGATCTATTTGGGATTTACTAGTTGATGTGATAATTTTTTTGTGGCTTTCATCAGTTGGAGGATTTTATATTTATAACCACAAAATAGAATAATTATGTAACGATTTTATGTTATTTATATATTACGATAGCTAATTTCTTTCACTAGAAAATGTTCGTTTATACGTACAAGTCATATGAAGGCATTGTTCGGTAAATCCAGCTGAAATGAAAGTTGGAGCTGAATGAGTAGTTGAAGCTGAAGTTGGAGTTGAATGAATAGTTGGAGTTGGAGCTGAGTTTATTTGCTTAATTATTTAAAAAATATAGTTGGTGTTCGATATTACAAGCTGAAATGAGATAAATGTTAAATTCAGCTTGTTAATCTTCAACGATCTAGGGGGTTACATTAAAAAAAATAAAAAATTAAGCTATATTAATCTACTATAAGCTTCCTAAGCTAGATTGATTTTTTTTTATTGAACACTTGTTAACTAGATTAAAAAGAAATCAAGCTCCGTTAATTTAAAAAAAAAAAATCTGAACGGAACCTTAACTGAAATTCTAGGGAACATTAATTTCTAGATCGACCGACATAATATAGTTGGCAACTGGCGAGGCTGTTGATGTTTCAAATCAAAATATATATACTTTGAATTAGACAGTAGTAAAACCAAATTAAAACACCGAGTAAACTTGGACCATGCATGAACAATACTCAAATCAACTGGTTTGACTTTGCAAATTAGTACTCGTAATATATTTATAACCATATAGGATTTTATTTTATCAACTAGCTAGGTGAAGATGGCTAACTATATATTAATTGGTACGTTGATTAATACGCTTATATATATACAAGATTCCTCTAACGTTTTTTTCTTGAATTTTTCTATTTATTACCTCCTCTCTTAATTGTAATTTTATCATAAATTCGTACGTATAATTTGTCAACTTAATTCCCTTCAAATAAAAAATGATTGTCAGCTTTAGTACAAATATTGATTAAAAAAATATTTATTACATTATCGCCACAAAATATACTTGTTATATACTCCTTTCATTCGGATTTACTTGTCCTTTTAGAATATAAGTCTTGCTTATGAATATTTATATTTTTACAAGTTTTAAACAAAGTCTTTCAACTTTATCCATTATGTTAAATAAAAAAAAGCTAAAACTATACTATTTCAATTTCCAATATAAGAAAGTAAACATTCAATTAAGGATATTTAAGTATAATTTTATTTTTTTTAATATTTGTATTCAACTCTACAAAAACAAGTAAATCCGTACAGATGAAATATTTACCTAATCTACTATATATATATATATATACTAAAGCAATAAAAAAATTCGACACATGACGCTTACATAATCATTTTGTCACATGGCATTCCTACAACGTTTTCGCCATATGTCATTTTCTTAGAATTTCACATTTGTAAACCTCAATATATATAGTATATATTTAATCTCTTCCTATTCTATCAAACAATTTCTAATTAAGATAGAAACAAATCAAAATTTTAAAATTTATACCAAATATCATACATTGATTAGGAAAGTCTCAAAAAAAGAAGAATCACACAATTATTTTCGTAATCTACTTTTTTCCATAAATATTTTCAAAATATAATTTCATCTTTTAAAATATGAAAATATATAACAAATAGGCCATTTTGAAAGGGTATACCATTTTTGTATTAAAATGTGCAAAGTTGTACTTCTTTTTTTGGATATGAATGCAATAACATAATGTAACTTTTTTTGATTTTATTTTGCCTTTATATCTTGGGTACAAAATACATTATCAGAATTTGTAAATCAAAATTTAAAGGAAAAAGAAAAGAATTTGAAAAGTTTGGTATGATTAGACTTGTACTTATTGCTTTAGGGTATACAACTTGAAAAGTTTGGTCTGATTTCTTATTCTTCTTTGTAGCTTTGGGTTTTGCAGATGGAGGGGTTTTCTTCGCAACAGCTTTTCCCTTCCTCTTACCACCTTGTTCTTCTTCATCCACCTCTCTTTTTCTTTTCTTCTGCGGTGTCGCATCATTGGAACCTCTGGTAACAGTCATTTTCTTTTCTTTCTTTGTTTGGGCTTCAATGGTTCCAGCGAAAGCAGAGGACGATATAAGAGGTTGAGGTAAGTTGGGAACGGTTCAGGGAGGTTAGCAGAGGTTGAGGGCGGTTACAGAGCTCGCCGGAATTCCATTTCGCTGTCCGGTGAAGAAGGGGAATTTGGGGTGGGGGGGGGTTGGGGTTGGGGTGGGGAAGAGAAAGAGTAAAGAGGTTCGATAATTTTGAACCTCTGTTAATTTGGGAAATGGGTTCAAATTAATTTCGAACCTGTTAGCATATAAAATGGGTTGCCAAATTTCGAACCTGTTAGCAATTAATTTGGTTAAGCATGAGTTCAGATTTGACAATTAATTTGGCAATTAAAGTGGTTAATTTGACAATTAATGGGTTCAAATTGAATTTGGTTGAATTTTTTTTTCCAAGGCCATTTTCGGGTTTCAAAATACATGCAAGGGTCACATCATGTTAAATCACCAATTTCTTTCTTTTTTTCTTCTTTTTCGGAATACATTAAAATACACATTACAATTAAACAAAGAAAAGGTAAACTCAAATATGATTTTAGGTTTTCTTTTAAGGGCCAAAATTACGTGATTTGCCACTTTTACTCTTATTTGGGTATAAAAATGGATATTCCTACAATATCTAAAAAAAGAAGTGCACTTTTGCAATTAGGGTGGTAAACGTGGTATATTTGCTAACAATTTTTCTAACAAATATTTGATCATTTCCTAATATACTATACATATTGTTTGGTGATTTTATGAAGATCAAGATTGTGGCTTCTGAAAATGGAATGAATCAAAATCTTAAATTATTTTCCTAACATAGATTATGAAAGGATCAAATCAATCACACAATATTTTTTGTAATATTTTTTTTTATAAATACTTTGAAGATATAATTTATCTTTTTAAATATCTAAATAATAATCCGATAAACAAATTTTGTGATAAATCAATTCGTACAAGACACGAGAATTAAACTAGTTACCTTCTATATGTAACATATAGAGAGAGATTATTTACTCAACATGAACTTCCAAGAAATAATTAATTACGTACGAGTATGAACGTACGTAAGGATCAGCATGTAATACTAATATATTGATGTTTCTTAAAAAATATGGTAATTAAAGACAATGGCATATAGTAATAAGAATTAATATATAAACTATATGTATAACTAAAATACTTTGGGACCTTTGTATTACCTTTTTGTAATCAGATGCTTCGTAAACCACAACAATGATTGTCTCTTTCTTTTTGGAAGAAGAAAACACCAATGATTGTTAATTGTTGTGTAATGATAGTGCTCATGTTTAGTTTAACCTATACTTAGAGGAGATAATGAAATGGGCGTGCATCACCCTATATCAACAAAATTGAGAAGAAGAATCACATACGGAGTATATAATAACGTCGTATTAAAACCCAAAATTTCCCTTTTTTCCCATAATCATTCAGTAATATTGCATGCATGATGCACGCATTTTATTATGAATTTATATCGTTCTTCAAATTAATTTCTTTCTTGAACACGCAAATATTCGGTATTACTTAAAAAGATTACCTGAACCAAACTACACACTAGTTGGTATCAAAATAAATAAATAAATAAAAACTACACACTAATTAACAATATCCCTCTGCAATTTCAATTAATTCCATCTCCGCTATATAAACACTGGTATATAGCAAACCTGTTAAAAATAAGATCATATATTAGAAACTTGAAAATAAAAGGCCTAGTATATAAGCTTAGTAGATTACTCTTTTTTATCGTCAATTGACTTTAGGATGAAATCCCATTAGGGCTTATGTACTGGGTTTATACGCACATGTCCGCACGAGTTGACACATCACCCCTTTATCGGTCCACTGGACTTTATCATGGTATCAGAGCGGGTTCCGGGTATGGGTTCATTTCCTGGTTTATTTGAGCTTAACCCGCCATGATGACATGATATGGGTTAGCTCGTTTGGCTTGTCGGCCTTAAGACATTGTTTGGACTTAGCCCGCCATAATCGCGTGATATGGGCTAGCCCATTTGGATTGTCGACCTTAAGACATGTTGTCATATTTCAACTGGATCAGACCAGTTATACTTAAGAAGACGTGTGAGAAATAAGATTTCACATTGAAAATTTGAGAATAAAAAGTCTAATATATAACTCTTCCTATCGCAATTGGTTGTAGGATGGATATTGACCCATTTCACAACATTAACAAAAAAAACAATGGTTCATTTCACACCCTTTATATTTCTTCTTGATGACATGGATATAATTGAGTGGGCCCTTGAAATTTGCACCGGCCATTCCACGATAAGTTTCAATATATAAACCCTCAACGAAGATTTCACATGAATTGTATGTGTTGGATATACAATATTTGTACTGCGTACAGAAAATGATCTTCATAAGAGTAATTAGTTTGTAACAACTCACCCAAATTTTGTAACAACTCACCCAAATTGAGATAGTATCTGCGTTGAATAATTGTAAAACTAATTAGTTTTTTAGAAGACCGGGAACAGTGAATGGAATAAATATAAATCTTCATAAGAGTAATATATACGTGAAGTCTAGCTGTAGAGATTTTATCACCCAAGCAAATCTGAAATTTTATTTACTGGAAATAAATCAAATAATGTGTGTTGCCGTCTTCTATGCCTTATATATATAATTATTTTAGTTTCTAAAGCCGGCTTAATTTGGCAGTACATGACTGGGTCTGTGGAGGATTTTAATATTACAAAACTATCAAATTAATGTGTACTTCGATTTCTTTTCGAGGAAAAAAGAAAGAGAGAGAATCTTGTCTTATCAAACTACCAAACTCATAATCTTTTTCTTTATCACACCAAACTCATAAACTTATAAAGAATGTATCGATCAGTTATGAAAGACATCAATTATTAATATAAACTTGTCTCATCCACTGACTCGATGGATCTAGGCCGCGTGTCCTCATTTTCAATTCTTTATTAACTAGTATGTATCGCCGTGTCTTTCACGAGTATGACCATATATTTTAAGAATGAATTTAAATTTGTTTATAATATATAAAATAGTAAAGAGAAATTATATAGAAAAATTAACATGATATATCAAAAAGATAATTTCTTGATTGAAATAATTTATAAGGTGTATTGTATGATGAAAATTAAAGATAGATGTGTGAATTTATATTAATAGAAGAAAATATAAATTAGGAATTTAATATAATTATTAAATATAAAACTACACTACAATAAAACTGCATATTGTATTTTTTATGGAGTTTACGGACAATCTATTCACCCTTATTAAATCATGAACACTAATTAAGTATGATAATAATGTTTTTGATAAGTGCATAAATATATGTATGTTGGTGGATGAACCGTATAATCTACTATATAATTACTAAAGTCGAATACCCACTATGCCACATGGCACTTGCACATTAATTTCGCCACATAACGCTTTTATAATTATTTCGCCACATGTCATTTTTTACAATTTCACATTTTTTAAATATCAAAATACATAGCATATATTTGATAATTTCCTATTATAACATATAAATCAATCACAAATCACATATTTTCTAAGTAAGATAGAAACAAATCACATGTTTCCTAATTTATACTAAATATCGTATCTTAATTAGGAAATTCTGGATACGTGTATATCAAGATCAAAGAAATATGAAGTCATATTTCTAATCAAATTTAATCGATCATCTATTTTATGTATTTATGAGTGGTTTTAGAGGTATATAAGTGTAGCATACATAGGCATAAACGATTAAGCATCTTATTTTGAGCATATTGTACACAAGATTTAAATATATGTAAAATATTATCATTCATGTTATATCTTCTAGATGTACATAAGATTGATTTTGCCCCATTTACTGCTTTCATCAATTTTGACACAAAATACACATATATATTCAACATTGATAAAAGAAAGCGAAATGGATAATTTGATTCCATTAATGATAAAGATATATACAAATATTTTAAGGAAAATGAATTGATTGCATTGATAAATTTATTAAAAATTGCAGTTCTAATTATAGAAAGTACAATTTCAAAAATATTATAAGAAGATGATTTTTTTTACATGTTCTTTACATATTATATATAATCTATTACTATATATTAAAGCTCTTCCCTTTTGAGCTCTTAGAATGATTCTGACCCCACAAATCTTATGTGTAATTTTATGATAATTTTTCTTTTTTTTAATCTTTTATGCTTCTATAATTTAGCTAACTTAATTTTAATTTATCACCAAATATCTAAACAAATTATCTTAACAATATTAAAGCTCTCCCCTTTTGAGCTCTTAGAACGATTCTGACCCCACAAATCTTACGTGTTATTTTATGATAATTTTTCTTTTTTAATCTTTTATGCTTCTATAATTTAGCTAACTTAATTTTAATTTATCACCAAATATATAAACAAATTATCTTAGCAATATTAAAGCTCTCCCCTTTTGAGCTCTTAGAACGATTCTGACCCCACAAATCTTACGTGTCATTTTATGATAATTTTTCTTTTTTTAATCTTTTATGCTTCTATAATTTAGCTAACTTAATTTTAATTTATCACCAAATATCTAAACAAATTATCTTAACAACCTCTAACAAACATATAATAAAATAATTAACAATTAATTATGGATTTTTTAAAATTGTATCAATCCATTAAAACAAATATATATTCATATTTACGAGGTTGTTATAACTTTGTATTAATATCAATATAAGCACATACAATTAACCTTTGCATATATACATATACGTTGATTGTAGTTTAGAATTAGTAAAGTTATATGTATGTTTAAAATTAGTGTCAAGGCAAGCCTGATATGTATATAAATTATAAGTCATTGTTTTGTAAACGAAACATATATAATATCTACCTCTATATTCATTGTTATCACTAGGCCGATTCTTTTATTGAGTAGTTATAATCATATATGTTATCCGTAAATGAAAAAAACAAATCTATCTATATCTAAATATATACTAAAGGGAAGACATAAATCTTACGTGACGTCTCCACATTCAATTCGTCTAAGTATCGTCACCATATTCAATTCTTCATATTGTTGGACATGAATTAGATTCTAAGTTTTAGCATTTAGTCTTTTCATATAAAAATTTATCTATTTCATATATAATTTAACGATTTAGTGTGGGGGTAATAGATAATTTTCTTTTTACAAATAATCTTAAAACTTGATTAATATATATTAGTTGTATTATCAAAATATTGTGACTCTATGTGATTTTAATTTTATTTATACATAAGAATTTGTTCAAGTTTGCTTTCAACTTATTTACTTTCAAAATAAAATTAGATTCTTGATAAAGAGGTCGACTAAATCGTAACAATTAATTATGTTTTTTATATTCTCTAAACAAAGTAGTTGGATCACTAGGCTTGGATATTGTGATATCCAATTCTCTAAACAAAGTAACAATTACTTTTATTTATTGATATTCTTGATCGAGTATTTGTTATCCGGTTATGATATTTTTAAGTAATCTACGTATTTGAGACAATCTATTATATATCTACTAAACTAGAATCTAATTACGCCACATGACACTCCCTCATTAAAACCGCCACATGACACCCCATCATTAAAACCGCCACATGTCAATTTTTTTTTTCATTTTTTAAAAATAAATCTAATTATAAATCAAATATTATTATCCTAAACTTATCACTCATTTTTTCCTAATTTAAATACAAATCAAGCACATAGATTACAAGTTAATCACAAAGATTACAAATCCAAAATTTCCTAATTATATACAGATCCAAAATTTCCTAATCTACTACATATCTACTAAACTAGAATCTAATTACACCACATCACATGACACCCCCTTATTACAACCGCCACATGATACTCCCTCATTAAAACCACAACATGTTATTTTATGATTTTTTCAATTTTTTTAAATAAATCTAATTATAAATTAAAGATTATTATCCTAAACTTTTCACTCCTCTTTTTCCTAATTTAAATACAATTCAAGCACAAAGATTACAAGTCTATCACAAAGATTACAAATCCAAAATTTCCTAATTATATACAAATCTCAAATTTCCTAATTATATACAAAGATTACATGAGTACATAAAATAGTTGTTAAGCTTTAAAATATATATGACATAAAAACCCTAATTATGCCACATGACACTCCATCATTAAAACCGCCACATGTCATTTTCTGCTTTTTACAATTTTTTAAAATAAATCTAATTATAAATCAAAGACTATTATCCTAAACTTATCACTCATTTTTTCCTAATTTAAATACAAATCAAGCACAAAGATTACAAGTTAATCACAAAAATTACAAATCTAAAATTTCCTAATCTACTAAACTAGAACCTAATTACACCACATGACACCCCCTCATTAAAACTGTCACATGACACTCCCTCATTAAAATCGCAATATGTTATTTTTTATTTTTTTTAATTTTTTAAAATAAATCTAATTATAAAATTATAGATTATTATCCTAAACTTTTCACTCAATTTTTCCTAATTTAAATACAATTCAAGCACAAAGATCACAAGTTAAACACAAAAATTACAAATCCCAAATTTCCTAATTATATACAAATCCCAAATTTCCTAATTTTATACAAATCCAAAATTTTCTAGTTATATACAAATCCAAAATTTCTCAATTATATGGATGATTGAGATACGAAATTACTAATCCAAAATTGATTTTAATATCAATATCATCTAAATCTATTTTTTAATAATTATTAATATTTTTTATTCAATATATATGACATAAAAACCCGTGCTTGGCACGGGAATTACACTAGTGTTAACTATTTACGAACCATCTATATATATATCTTTATAATAGAGTTTACAGACCATTAACATACATATTATATTATGGACACTAATTAAGTATGATAGTAATGTTTTTGGTAAGTGCAGAATTATTATGTATTATGGGAAATATTTTGGGGTGGTAATTTAGGAAATTTGTATAAATAAAAAATAAAATAAATTATAAATAGAATAAGGGTGAATAGGTAAATGTACATTATTATTTGATGACGTGACATACTTAGATGAACGACACGTGTGAGAGATAATTGCGGCTTTAGTAGTAGTATATAGATATGAAATTAGTTTAATTCACGGCCTACATAGATTATATGGGAAAATATAAGGTGAGGATGGAGACTTAGTAGAGGAGTGAGGACGTTCCAAGACTGTTGGATCAAGAAAAATAACGCTCAAATCAGCCAAAGAAAGAATTCGGATACAATTCGGCGCGGCCGAATTTTTTGAGGAAAAAACGCGTCCCGCGTGCACACTCAATTTAGTTCGTATGCAAACATATGTTGTTTTGCATGCACATACACGTTGTTTTCATGCACACAGGTCATTTTCGTATGCACACGTAGGTTGTTTTCGTTGATTTTCATACGTATGTACACATGTTATTTCATACGCGCTTTGAGTAATTTTTGCATGCACACATATGTTATTTTCATGTGCACACATGCACACATATGTTATTTTCATGTGCACACATGCACACATACGTTATTCCACATGCACACATAGCACGTAGTGTATTTTGTATGCACAAACATGTCATGCACACGATAGTATACTTCGCATGCACACATTAATATACTTTGCATGTACACAATCGTGTTTTCATGTGCACATGTTTGATTCATTGCATGAACCCACGTGTTTTATGCATGCACACAAAAATGAATTTCACATGCACACCATAGTGTATTTGACATGCACACAAATCTACACTTCGCATGCACGCGAATTCGTCTTTTTTTGCGAATAATTCGGCCGTGTCGAATTTTTTCTGAATTTTTGAAAAGCGATATGGGCACTCTGTTTGCTTCCCATCTGAAGGCTCTCATGTGTCTTCATTCCTCTCCTTCCTTCTCATCCTTACCGAATTCAACCCAATTTAATATATAATTTAGGGCATTGATCAGGTGAAAATGATTATTACCGTATAAAATGATAATGATGCATATACAAGTAAAAAGTTACACACGTATAAATAAAGACTTATGCACTTTTAAAACTCATGCACATATAAGCAAATATTTGTGCACTTTTCAAATGTTCACGCTCACACAGTCAAAAACTTATGCAGGTGCAAGCAAAAACTTGTGCACCTTCTAAAAGTGCATAAATTTTTGCTTATATGTGTATGAGTTTAAAAATTGCGTAAAATTTTGCATGTATGTAGGTAAATTTTTTCATGTATGTGCATCATTCTCATTTTACACACTAATAATAATTTTCATAATACTAATTTTCAAAATATTAATTTTCACATGATCAAACCCCTATAATTTATATAGTTATTAAAGAAAAAAATCAAATAAAAATAAATTATCAGTTATAGAGAGTAAGAAACATATCAAAAGATGTATTTCATAAGTTGATGCGACCCAGCCATCACCCAAGCCGGGCTCCGTTGAGCCCGAGGCGCCCAAGACCATGGCGTCCTCCTTGGTTGAAGACTTAGTCTAGTTTAGCCTATTTGATGTTCTTTCCCGTTTTAGTATGTTTCTATTTCAGTCATTTCTATTTCGGTCATTTCCATTTCGGGCGTGTGCCCACTATTGCATAGTGGGCTAGCCCATTAGCTTGTTACTCGGCCCAAGCCCATTAGAGTTCTTGGCCGAGCCATGTGCCTTTAAATAGGCCTCTCTTGTATCCTTTATTCTCACGTTCAATTTAACCCAAGTAAAGTTCGAGTAGAGTTTTCCTCCTTCTCGGGTTCGAGCGTCAAACACTTCTATATTCGCATCCCCTTCATTCTGTAGCTCGTCGCTTCGAGCGTCTCGCCCCTCCCTCGCCCCAAAGCGAGTACTAGAGACCCGCGAGCCATCATCTAGGTGGCTCGTACCTATCCGGTTACCCAACGGAGAAGGATATGCGCCCGCTTTTGCCTAGATCGGGCACCCTCGCGCTCCGAGCCGCCTCGGAACGCATCAGTTGGTATCAGAGCCCAGACGGCTTGCAGCAGGCCTTTCTTCTCCGGCAACACCAGCCCGGCGCCACACCCACTCGCGCGTCGGTAGGCCATCTACTCCAGCAACGCACCCCCAAGCGACTCAGTGGGCACTCTCGCCCTCGCTCGCGGCTGTGCATCCGAGGAGCCCACTCTAGCCCGGGCCGCACCCACTCTAGCGGCGCAACTCCAGACTCGCTTCCGCGTCCCTAGGTCCACGCCAGAATCGCACCCGCGAGCGCATCAGTGGGTGTCTCTTGCCCTTGCTCACGGCCGTGCTCCCGGCGACCCACTCCAGTGGCCCCGCCGCACCCACCGACGTGCCCACCGGGTCCGGCGCTGCCTCACCCGCAAACGCGCCGAGTAGGCTCTGCCGCGCCTCACCCACTCCCTAACCCACAATTTGTTGCCTTCCCTTTCTAAATCCCACCAAATTAGATTTTTCCCTTATCCAAGCCAATCATATCCCACCAAATCCGCCATTTCTCTCTCCAATCAAGGATTTCCATATCTTACCATATCTTGCCAATCTTAATTTTTGAATTTCAAAATTCAAACTTAAGATCTACCCCTTCCTTGCCTCAAACAAACCCGGACTCGCTCGCCTGGGTCTAGCCGAACCCAAACCCAGACCCGCGCCTGAGCCCAACCGCACCCATACCCCGACCCACGCCTGAGCCCAGCCACACCCATACCCGGACCCGCGCCTGAGCCCAGCCGCACCCATACCCGGACCCGCGTCTGAGCCTAGTCGCACCCACACCATGACCCACTCCTAGCCGTTTCCGAACCCAGTCCATGGCCTACTGGTCGATCCACGACTTCGAAGACGACGAGGATGGCTGGTCCGTCTACTACACCGGGCTTCGTTACGAGGCGGACCCGGATTGGATCCCGCCGCCTCGCACCCCTGCACCCCTGGCGCCGCACCCACGCTCCTACCCGTCTCAGCCGCGAGGCCGAACCCACTACAACGCCCACAACTTCCACGCCGACGTCGACTACGCCCGCTACCGGACCCATGACAGCGGCTACGACCGGACCCGGTACCGCACCCGCGACCGGACCCGGTACATCACCCACATCTTCGACACGAGTCAAGATGCCTCCGTCTTTGAGCTCTCAGCTAAGCAACGGGATATCCGGTCTCTCAAGCGGCAGGTGGCTCGACTCCAAGCCGAGTTGGTCGCATCACCACGGCCCACTGTCGTGCCCGCTCTTGCAAGTTTGGGTCCCCTATGCCCAATCGCGGTTGCACCCACATCCGTGCCCGCAGCCGTGCCCGTTGCTGTGAGTTTGGGTCCCTCGTGCCCAGTCACGTCCGCACCCGCTGAAGTGCCCATAGCCGCAACTCCGCCGACCTCATCCCTGCCCGTAGTCGTGCCCGTTGCTGCGAGTTCGGGTCCCCCATGCCCAGTCGCGACCGCGCCTGCTGGCGTGCCCGCTCCCATGACTCAGCCAACCTTACGCGTGCCCGCTTCCGTGGTCACTGCACCCAAGGCCTTACCCGACGCCGTGCCCGCTCTTGGACCCGAGACGTACTTGATCATCATGGAGGTTCCAAGAGCCGGTCCCGAGCCTGACGTCGGGCTTTTGTTGACCACCGAGCGCCGACTCCCCCTAGCCCCACCAAGCTCGAAGCGAGGACGCTTCGCCTCTAAGGGGAGGAGAATGATGCGACCCAGCCATCACCCAAGCCGGGCTCCGTCGAGCCCGAGGCGCCCAAGACCATGGCGTCCTCCTTGGTTGAAGACTTAGTCTAGTTTAGCCTATTTGATGTTCTTTCCCGTTTTAGTATGTTTCTATTTCGGTCATTTCTATTTCGGTCATTTCCATTTCGGGCGTGTGCCCACTATTGCATAGTGGGCTAGCCCATTAGCTTGTTACTCGGCCCAAGCCCATTAGGGTTCTTGGCCGAGCCATGTGCCTTTAAATAGGCCTCTCTTGTATCCTTTATTCTCACGTTCAATTTAACCCAAGTAAAGTTCGAGTAGAGTTTTCCTCCTTCTCGGGTTCGAGCGTCAAACACTTCTATCTTCGCATCCCCTTCATTCCGTAGCTCGTCGCTTCGAATGTCTCGCCCCTCCCTCGCCCCAAAGCGAGCACTAGTGACCCGCGAGCCATCGTCTAGGTGGCTCATACCTATCCGGTTACCCAACGGAGAAGGATCCGCGCCCGCTCCTGCCTAGACGATGGCTCGCGGGTCTCTAGTGCTCGCTTTGGGGCGAGGGAGGGGTGAGACGCTCGAAGCACCCTCGCGCTCCGAGCCGCCTCGGAACGCATCATAAGTAAATATGATTATAAAAATTTATCTGAAAAGTTGCTTATATATTTTTCAAAAAATTATAAATCTCTTATGTTTTCCTCTTAATGTTGAGTTGTATGAGTAGTACAGTCGTGATATAAGTTAAAAGAAATGTTTCAACTTAAATCATTATGACTTTAGAATGGCTAACCTTCTACATTCAAACCTTAACTCTAATGAAAAATTAATTTCTATCACAATTGTGATCTTATTAGCAACCACATTAAGTTCAGGAACAACCACATCATTCATTAAAATATATTATAATATATTAACTCTAATAATCTATGTTCGGAAGCTACATACAAATAACCTTTTTTTTTACTTATTTTTATCTGAAAGGTCATTTCATATACGGTTTTCCAAACTCCTTTTTTTCTCAATCCATTTCAACTATCAATAATATATTTTTCAAGAAAAGCCTATTATAATGTATAATATACATGAACAGAACACACCCTAAGCGGCTTAGAAATAAAATGATTGTTTGGAAAGTTGAAAACTTTGATTTTAGATATAAGTTTTTTTTAACTTTTAATCAAAATTATTTTAGATATCTAAATCAAATTATAAAACAAACGTTGTTTAGGAAGATCTAGAAATATTTTTATAACATTATTGTTGTTGTTGAAAATGGAAAGAGAGAAGATATGAATTTGATTTTATAAGGAATGTAAAATTATATGGAAAATTGAGATGATGACAAATGTCAAAAATGACGTGGCTTATTTTGGAGGCGACATGTGGCCTCAGAGACATACTTTAGTATTATATAGGTCGTGTGTCCTCATTCTAATTCTGTAATAATATGAAATTTCATCTAACATGATATATTTCGAAATCACTCGAAGATCATGTGTTGGGCGCTTGGGAAAGCCGCGTGACACAGTCGATGCCATGACGCTAGCGATAGAGAAGGAGAAAAGGGCTCACGCAGAGTCCATGGTGGAGCTGTTGGGCCAGGTCCAATGCCTCCATGCATGCCATCCTAAAGCATTTGACTGTCCTGGGACAAGTTCCTCAAGGTGGTACGGGGGCAACGACGATAGTGGTCGCCCTACGAGTCGAGACTGCCAAGCTGAAGGAGTTTCAAGAGGTGCACAACGCCAAGGAAGTTGATAACTACCTTTGGCAAGTGGAGAGTTACTTTGAATCGGTGAATGTGACCGAGGAACGAGACAATATAAACCTTCACTCGATGTACTTAACTGACATGGTAATGCTATGGTGGAGGCAGATGCACAACGAGATACTGCATGACACCGTGACCATAGAGACATGGGAGCAGTTCAAAATGGAGTTGAAGGGCCAGTTCTACCCATACAATGTCGTGTATGAAGCTCAGAAGAATCTTCTGAAACTCAAGCACATGGTCCATTCATAACTACTTGACTGAGTTCATGGATGTTGAGCTCCAGATTTCCACGATGGACCAAGAAGAATTCATTTTCTTCTTCTTTTATGGCTTGTAGGATTGGGCTCGCTTGGAGCTCAGGTGATTAGGTGTGAGGACCGTGAAGGAGGCAATGGCCACAACCGATCCCTCTCGGACTACTACTGGGGCGACTCCATAGAGAATGGTCGGTGACATACATCACCACAACAAGGGCAAGGAAAAACATGAGGGCCTTAGAAGGCGGTGCAACGAGATGATCGAGGCAAACCGATCCGAAGACGGGGTACATCGCCACAACAAGGGCAAGGAAAAACATGGAAAGCTTGCGGCCTTGGAGGTCGGGGAAGAGGAAGACTCGAACCTAATGAGAGTAGAGGCCATGCAATTGATTGAGGGTCAAGATGGGAAGACCATCAATCATAGGGGCAGTGTCAGGCCTTCCAAATCCCATGCCTAGGCGAAGTGTGCCAACCCGGAGCCATAAGGGCTTCGTTCTGCGAGATGCCACGCAGAAGAGAGAAGACAACATCAACCGATGTGGCGAATCAAGCCACATCACCAAGGCGATGAAATCGGAGGGCTAAGCCTTGGAGTCCATACAGAGGACATGCGCTCAGCGGACTGCGCATGCGATTTCACTGATCCGTGAGATGCAAGTGGAAAAGTGAGGTTGCATCCCAAGCCAAGTCTCTTTCGTAGGAAGAGCCGTTCACGAGGAATAGGTGTGCTTAGATTACGAGGTCATTTGACAGACAGAAGTGTTGGAACCTTGACAGTTCCCTCTGGTTTTGATGATGATAAACACCATTAGGTTTTATGGTTTTGTGTTGTTCCTATGAATTTCAGGTTTCATGAAGAGATAAAAAAACAATGGCAAAACAGTGAAGAAGAGAAAACAGAGGAGCGCATTGGAAAGTTGTGACAACAAGGAACAGTCCCACGCAAACAATTAATAAAGCTGGAAAGCATATGGCGCTTATACAAGGAAAGTTCTATTTATGAAAACGCCGCGTCTGAGGAACAATGCGAGAACACAGAAATACGCAAGATGTTCCCAGATAGACTCAATTATACAAGGAAACAAGATTTCGTGATTTACTTGGAGAAGAAGAAGATGATATTGAGTCTAAGGAAACTTTATACATGGAAACTATGTGTTTATCAGATTTAGAGTTTATTTGGAAACATAATTTGTCATAGTTATCATACGTGTGTGTAGTTAGATTTTTTGGTAATAGGATCTTTGTTAGACCCTATATATAGATGAGAATTGTCTTGGGGAAAGATATCTCAGCTATTGTCATCCAGAACTCTTGAGAACTGAGATCGAAAGCTAAGGCGAGGTACGGGGAGATCTTGCTTTAGTCTTTGTTTTGTTCTTGTGTTGTTTAGAGGTGATTGTACTTAAAGTCTTTAACCTAGGGTATAGGTGGAGATAAGACTTGTAATATTGCACAACTCTTAATGATACAAGTATAGGTTTTGGGGATTGTGTTGTTACTTTGAATCTTTACTTATTTTCGCTGCCCAGGGAACAGTCACATAGTTCCCTGATTAAACACACTAACGATTCAACAATTGGTATCAGAGCAAGTTAGCTCTAGATTGTGTGTTCTTTTCAGATTCACAGGTAACAATGGCTTCCACTCATGAAGTTGGGCTTGGGAACAACAAACCACTGTTCCTGCCTGTTGGTGGAAAGTTTCAACACTGGAAGGACCTCTTCACAGACTGGTTGAAGAGCAATGACTATCAATGCTGGAGAGTCATTGAAGTGGGTGAAGAAAAAGTTATTGAAGACGTGATCAAAGGAATCAAACCTTGGAGCCCAGATGACTTCAGAATCATGGAGAAAAATTCTAAGGCTCGAATGTTCATCAACAATGCAATCAGCATTGAAGATGCATCCAAGCTTCATTCTTGTGCCACTGCAAAGGATATGTGGGCAGCTCTGAAACAGATGTACATGGGAAGTTCTGATCTTAGAGAACTTGATCGCTTGCAAGCAAAGAAAGACTTCTATAACTTCGCCATGGTGGATGGTGAAACTATTTCCTCTTATCAATCCAGATTTGAGGAAATCACCACAAGACTTGCTGTTCATGATGTGGATGAAAAGGAAATTCTTCCTAAAGAAAAAAAATTCATCATCATTGATGGACTTCCTCCATGGCATAAGATGACTAAGTCTATACTCAAGGAGAATCCAAACACTCTCAACCTCACACTTCATGAAGTCTTTGGAAAAATTAAGAAGTATGATGAAGAAGACAAATATGTCAAACCTAAAGGCATTGCTTTGATGGTTGAAAAGGCTTTTGAGATGATTGAAAACAATAAAGATGACAACTTGGATGGTGTAGATCCAGAAACTGCTCTCCTCACCAAGGCCATGCGAACTCTCTATCGCAAGGGTCGATCATTCAGGAATGAAGGGAACAATGGTGAGAAACGGGACATCAAGGACATTACTTGCATCAACTGTAAGGAAAAGGGTCACTATGCTAATAAGTGCCCTAAAGGGAACAACTCAGACAACAATGGTGATAATTCTGGGAACGACAAAAAGAAGGCTTTCATTGCTGTCTGGGGAGATGATTGTGCCAACTCTGACGATGACGAACCAGAGTCATGGGGGAACAATAAAATGTGTGCAATGACTTTGAAGTCATCAAGTGAAGAACAAGAGGATGAAGTGAGGGGGAACAACAGGTTGTTCATTGATAGCGCATGCTCATGCCATATAACAGGAAACAAAGATCACCTTACCTCACTTCAACAACACTCTAAGGGAACTGTTTCCCTTGGAGATAAACGCTGTAGAGAGATTATGGGAACATGAGAAGCTACATTGAATTCAAACATCAAAATCAAAGAGGTTAGTCTGGTTCATCAACTTGGTTTCAATTTGCTAAGTGTGGCACAGTTGTGTGATCAAGGAGACAACGAGACTGTGTTCACAACAAAAGATTGCTACGTGAGGAATAGAAGAACCAAGGAGATTGTGCTAAAGGGTGTCAGATTCAATGATGTGTACACTATGGACACAACCTTCAAGCCCTCAAGGGAATTGTGCTTTGCGTCTCTAGCTGAAGAGACGGAACTGTGGCACATAAGGCTTGGACATGCAAACTTACAACTCATTCACAAACTCCACAAGAAGGAACTGGTTAGAGAACTACCAAATATCAAACCTGAAATCCATGGAGTCTGTGAAGCCTGTGTAAGAGGAAAGCAAACACGTTCCTCTTTCAAAAGCAAACCGGATGTTACCACCTCTCGTCCTCTGGAACTGATCCATATGGATCTTTGTGGTCCCATGAGGATAAGAAGTCATGCAGGGAACATGTATGTCTTTGTTATTGTTGATGATTACTCTAGATTTACATGGACAATCTTTCTCTCTTCTAAAGAACAGGTATTCGAGGCATTTGAATCTTTCATCAAGGGTGTGGAAACAAATCTGGGTCTCAAGCTAAGCTCCATTCGATCCGAACATGGAACAGAGTTTGAAAATTCCATGTTCCTTGATTACTGCAGGGAACATGGGATTTCTCATAACTTCTCTGCTCCTAGGACACCACAACAAAATGGAGTAGTCGAGAGGAAAAACAGAACATTGGAGGACATGTCAAGAACAATGCTCATTGCAAGCAACCTTCCTCGAATATTCTGGGCTGAGGCGATCAACACTTCATGCTATATCCTTAATCGTGCAATGCTTAGACCATTATTAAATAAAACTGCATATGAACTAATCAGGGAACGCAAGCCCAATGTCTCCCACTTGCGAGCCTTTGGTTGCCGGTGTTTCGTTCACAACAATGGAAAGGACAACTTGGGAAAATTCGATCCAAGGAGCGATGAAGGAATCTTTCTGGGGTATGCTAACTCAAGCAAAGCTTATAGAGTCTACAACAAGCGAACCCGGAAGATTGAAAAGAGTATTCATTAGTATTCGATGAACACTCCAAAGTTGTGAGTGATTCCATCAATCCAACAAAAACAGATCATGATTTTCCAAGGATGCAACAAGAAGACTCAGATGATGATGATGATGACAACAACAATCATCGTGACAACCCATGCACAGGGAACCGTGCACCCACTCCTAGTGGAAGCACACCAGGCTCTCAGGGAACTACCACAGATAGCGGAACTACGATCAACATCGCTCCACCTACACCTGTAGTTCCCTCAGCAACAACCCAAGATGCTGACACATATGAAATCGAAGAAGAATTGCTAAATGCAAATGTGGAGGACTCGGAGGAAGACACACAAGATAACGCTGCTGCACCTATAATCCGGGGAACAAATTCAACTCCTTCAGAACCTGTCACTGTTCCCACAACTACAACAGCTACAGATCCTTCTCCTATCTCTCCACTCCCAGCATCTACAAGCTCCAGAATTGCAAAAAGCATCCAGTTGACAATCTTCTCACACCATATGAAGAACGAGGAACTCGCTCTCAACTCTACGACTTTTGTGCTTTGTATGCCTTCATCTCTTTTGTAGAACCAAAGAACATCAAAGAAGCACTCAAGGAACCAGATTGGATCGTTGCTATGCAAGAAGAGCTACATCAATTCGAAAGAAACAAAGTTTGGAGACTTGTTCCCCTTCCAAAGCACAAGCATGCCATTGGTACTAGATGGGTTTTCAGAAACAAGCTTGATGAATCTGGAACTGTGACAAGGAACAAAGCAAGACTGGTTGCTCAAGGCTACAACCAACAAGAAGGGATCGATTATGATGAGACATATGCACCAGTAGCCCGTATGGAAGCCATTCGACTTCTCATCGCATATGCTGTCTTCAAAGGATTCAAGTTATATCAAATGGATGTCAAACTAGCCTTTCTCAATGGCTATCTTCAAGAGAAAGTTTATGTGAAACAACCTCCAGGCTTTGAAGACATGGAATATCCAGAATATGTGTATGCTTTGGACAAGGCACTGTATGGGCTCAAACAAGCTCCCAGAGCTTGGTATGATCGGCTGGCACAGTTCCTTTTCTCCAATGGATACGGACGTGGAGCCATTGACAAGACACTGTTCCTCCTGGAACACAAAGGTGCCATTCTCGTAGATCAAGTCTATGTTGATGACATTATTTTTGGTTCCACTAATCCTGCCCTTGTAGAAAAATTCAAAGATCTCATGAGCAGTGAATTTGAAATGAGTATATAATTGGGGAACTCTCCTTCTTCCTCGGATTACACGTTTCTCAATCCTCTGAGGGAACAAGAATACATCAACAAAAATACATCAATGAACTGTTGAAGAAGTATGGTATGGATAAAGCTAAACCTATTGATACCCCTATTTTTCCTAACACTCGACTTGATGCAGACTTGAATGGGCAAGATATAGATGCTACAATGTATAGAGGCATGATTGGTTCCTTACTTTATCTAACGGCAAGTAGGCCAGATATTATGTTTAGTGTGTGTCTTTGTGCTAGATTTCAAGCAAATCCTAAGGAGTCACACCTAACTGAGGTCAAGAGGATCCTACGATACCTGAAAGGGAACGAAAACCTATGTCTTTGGTATCCAAGGAACAGTGGGTTCGAACTTATGGGCTCCACTGACGCTGACTTTGTTGGTCACCTTATGGATCGCAAGAGCACATCCGGGATGGCACAGTTCCTTGGCCCATGCCTTGTTTCTTGGACATCAAAGAAACAAAATTATGTTGCCCTTTCAACTGCCGAAGCTGAGTACGTTGTTACTGCCGCTTGTTGTGCCCAAGTATTATGGCTCAAACAACAATTGGAGGATTTTGGTATGTCTCTTGGCACTGTTCCCATTATGTGTGATAATACTAGTGCTATCAACATCTCCAAAAATCATGTTCATCATTCACGTACTAAGCATATTGATATTCATCATCATTTTCTTTGTGACAATGTTGAGAAAATTTTCATTAGAATGGATCATTGCAGGACAGAGGAACAAGTTGCAGATATCTTCACCAAAGCACTGGATAGAAAACCCTTTGAGTATTTGAGAATGCTCCTTGGGATGATCTCTCTAAACTGAGGAACTCCACTTCCACTATTCCCTCAGTGATTGGCTAGGTCGATCAATTATAACCTAGGGAACATCTGCTTTGTGACATGCTTTCTTGCAATTGATTTGTTTACTCATCTTGCTATGTGCTTTGTATTACATTATATCTAAAACTTCTTGCAACTTCCATTCTTGATCATATATGCTATATTTTTACATAATAACATCTTCTTTCAAGCCCAAAGCAACCGATTTGATTATCTGAACCCTCATTACAAGCCAACATGATAATTGGTTGCACAGCCGTCCCTAGCATGGATCCAGGTAAACGTTCCCTATGAACTTATCTTTGTGTGCCTTATTTTACCGGGAATAATTATCTGTATCGTCATTGTTCCCTACCTGTATTTTTGTTTGGATATATCTTTAATATTTTGTGTGAACCCCATAAAATATCCAAACCAACCTTTCTATCCACTCAAGGAACTCAGAGTCTTCTGTATGGGATTTGCCTAAGGGGGAACTACGAAAGGAGCAGTGTATGGGAACAGTCTGCTGAACGTTGAGAGTTGCAGGTAGCCGTTGCTCGCTAAGTCACTGGCATTCAATGGTGACTTGATGGCTCTGCAGCAAGGAACAGTGTGATTGTAAGAAATACGAAGAAAAGTAGCCATTATCAGAGGAGAGAGAAATGATATGGTTTCCGATTTTTGAAGATATCAATGGCGAGATTTTTGGTAACCCTATCCCCTATTTCCTTTTCTACTTCGTTCCCAAATCTCTTACCTTCTATAAAACGCAACCCTTACCTTATCTACCTCACCACTGTTTCACTCTCTCTTTCTCTAAATTTCTGAATCCATTCTCTCCTTGCTCTATGTTCTCTATCGTTTCAATCCCTAAACACTCTCAACTTCCCTCTCTTTCTCAAACACAACCCAATACCATGTCTACACCTTCATCTTCGTTTACCCCCGCCATTGATGTCACTAGTGTAACACCCCCAAATCTTAACCCTTTTGGAAAGGTATTACCGCCAGTGACCTCAGTGTTCCTTATCGAGATCACCCAAGGCTTTACCGTTTGAATACAAACCATGAAATACAATGATACAAAATGATAACTTTATTCATATAAAACATGACTCCCGGGATTACATCTCAATCCCGAATAGGACAAACACAGAGTTTAACAAAGTACAGCGGAAGTCTTTAAACAAGGTATAACGGAAGTCTTTTAAATATATTACAAACAAGGATCTTGACCACAATGGTCATCTCCCAAGGATCTCAACCTGATTAAAAGAAATTATTAAAAACATCCAAAAACAACCGTCGTCTTCATAGTCAATCTAGTCTCCTCAAATCTTCGCTCTATCTGATGTGCCGAATCGAACGGATGACACCGGCCCACATGCAGAGAACAATGTTCGTGGGTTAGTCTACTTGAATAGACTAGCAAGGGTAAAAAGCAGAGTGGTTCGAGTGATCGTAACCGTTTACTATCATTGTCCCTTGAATAATAACCGAAGGGACGATACATAACCCGACACTTTCACGGAATAACAACAAGAGGTATGCACAAGAGAAGATTCTGGAAGACTTAATCTTCACAGAAATCGACTCGAAAGAAGACTCCAAAGGAAATGAGTCTTTAAGGAAATATGACAAATCTGGAATGTTTACAGAATCAAACAACAGCGATTAAAAGCTGACTGAGATGCTTCGGCTCATAACCAACCTCACCGCTTACAGCGAATCCAGATCGGAAGGAGAACGTACTACATTCAAGTCTGGATCTTACAGAACCACATAACGATGATTTAAAAACTGACTAAGATGTTTCGGTTCACGACCAACCTCATCGCTTACAGCGAATCCAGATTGGAAAGAGAACGTACTCTGATCAAAAGTCAAAACGAGCTTTCCCAGCTGCACTATTTACTTAGCTGCACTACTCACCAAAGGTATATTAATTAAGTGCTCTCGGGCACCTTATCTTATTTAATTCCAAAACGATTAAAACATTAAAAGCTTTTAATATATGTCCCTGTCACGCATGACCCATATCTAAGGAATGAACCTCACCGAGTTCAAACCTCTGAATCTACATCGAAAGAATGAACCTCATAGAGTCCAAACTTCTACTATCACAGGGTCTTGCTCGCCCTTTAAAAGAATGAACCTCACTGAGTTCAAACTTCAACAATCGTTGGGTCTTCATCGCCCTTACAGGTATAAAGGAACGCGCATGGAACTCTCAGGATCCAGGCGTTCCTACAAATACTCGTGCTAACTTACAGTTACAACACAACCACAGTACAGGATAAATCCACATAAATGCCCGGAAGGCGATCACAGATAATAGCGTCGTTCTAACAGATATACAACCTATTATATGATTTTCCAAAACAGTTTATAAAACCAATTCCAGACAAACACAGTAATCATTCCAAATTAATTACTCAGATAAACAACTGATAATTAATGTAAATATGGAACGATGAGCAAGAGCGAACTGCCACTTGCCTGAGTCCGCAGAGATTGAACGAAGTCTAACGACGGGATTCCGGGCTCGACACAAAGACGAATCCGCCAACTCCGGTACCTTCGGATCGACCCATACAGAAACCCTAAGTTAGATTCAACAAACAACAATACCGATCTACGAAAGAACGAAAGGAATCGAAGGAAACGAAACCCGAACGAAGGCTACGGAAGCCAACACCAACAACCACGACCACCAACACTTCACGGCGGGCGCCACAACAATCATGGCGGGCGCTGCCTCCCACGCGGCGGGCGCCGCCCAACTACGGTGGGGGCCGCTCAACTGCGGCGGGCGCCGCTCCTTGGCCCTTCTTCACGGCGGCTGGCCACAACATCACGGCGGGCGCCGTCTCATGCCGGCGGTCGCCGCCTTCGAGCCGGCGGTCGCCGTGATCCTCGCGGCGGTCGCCGTTGCGAACGAAAACAGAAATACAAGAGGAGAAAACTCACCCTCGACGATCGATTTGGCTCGTCTTTCGCCTTGCTTGGCTTCAAGTCGTCCGAGAGCCTCCAATGCTCCTCTTGGCCACCGGAAATGACACTAAACGAGCTCTGACGATCCACTAGAGCCTTCCCGAGAGAGAACGTTTTGAGAGTGTTTTTGAGAGACGAGAGCTTGACAGCGCTTCCGCGTTTTTCAGCCCCTTTCACCCTCACCCAATGCTCTCTATTTATAGGCAAAATTAGGGTTAGAAGGGAGCTTGGGTAATAACCCTTGGTTAACCAACTTGTACTTTTGCCTCATGGATAATAGCTTTTGGACAATAACCTTTGGATAAAGAATCTTGTACTATTGCCCATTAGATAACAACTCTTGGGCAATAAACTTGTACCAATCTTAACCCGCATTAACAAAAGTCGTACACGAACGAGTACGAACTTCCAAAACATCTCGACTGTATAATTCTTCACTGAGAAAAATATTACAGATACAAAGCACATTACAGAATGTCTCAAACCTTCAGACCTAAATCCGACGTACCAAACGGACGTTCGGGAAAAATCCATAATTCCCAAAATAGCCTTACAAAATTACGGGGTATCACAACTAGCTTCACTGAAGAGCAACTTGCCACTCTCAAGCACTCCATCGAAGCTCTCAAGGCGGCTAGAACTCCACAATCTAAGGACACCACCTCCATGGTTGCTGTGGTTGACATCGCCAAAGAAGCTACATCCTCAATCGCTGAGCTCCATAAGGAACAGTCTTAGGGGGAACAACCATCAATGGAGCCGGTCTCAGAAACTGAGGCATCCAAAGAGATGGTGACCGTTTCTGAGCATGAAGAAGAAGTGGACTCTCCTTCCAAATCCAAAGAAGTTGAAGAGGAGAAGGCCATGGCTGAGGTGGAGGCTGAGTTAGGTCACCAACCTCTGGAAACAGTGGCTCCCAGTCGAAAGAGAAAGCACACAGTTGGGGCCGCCGATGAGGAAGACGAGGTGAACCCTGATGTTGTGCTCACAGGGGAACTGAGAGCGTCCACCAATGTGTCTACTCCAACCAAATCTGACGCTGGTGAGACCACTCCGGGCACCCTCAAAACAAGGCTCCGATCTGCAAAGAAAACTGAAGCCAAGTCTGAGCCCAGGAAGAAGGCCAAGCTGGAGGACAGGGCTGTTGATGGGAAGAAAATAATTCCCCATCTCCTCATCCCAGAGAACTTCCTCATCACCAACGACTTCTCTGCTGTCTTGGAGCGCATCAAGTTCCAAGGCTGGGAACAGTTTCTCTCCAACAACGTTATGGCCAATCCCGTTCAGATAAAGGAGTTCTATCGTTCCTTCCAGCTCAACACCGGTGCTACAATGGTGGGGACAACATCAGTTCAGGGGGAAATGCTGTCCTTCACTACTTCCAAGGTGGGTCGTCTGTTGGTCGTCACTGCTGAGGGGTTTGGCGAAATTTCTGAGAAGAGCGCCGACGCCATGAAAGCGGCCAAAGAGGCAAGCTCTGAGAGGCTATTCAAGTCTAAGATACCAGCCACTCATGTGTCAGCTCTCACTCTGCCCCAGAGAATTGCCCACCACATCATCATGAAGGCAGTTGTTCCCAGGCAAGAAAAGAGGAACACCATCACCACCACTGATCTGCTATTGCTGGATAGGTTTTGGAACATGGAGAAGATTGACCTTCCACAGGTCATTCTACAACACATGGCTAAGTGTAGTGCCAAAACCCACTCCTTTGCTTACCCTAATGTCATCAAACTGATTTTGCAAGCAAAAGGGGTCTACAAAGCAGAAGGTGAAATTCCCATGGTCACTGAGCTTGACATGGTGAATGTGAATAAGATGCAGTTCCAAGGAGACACCAAGGGAACTCTGCCTGTGTCTGATATTCTTAAGCGAGAGGCTGAAGAAGGAACATCCAAAGGCGCCTCAGTGCAAAGTCAGATGCTCACTGAGTTGCGTGAGATCAAAAATATTCTGTCTCTGCTTCTTGAGTATTTCCTCAATAAGGACAAGGCCCAGAAGGCGGATTCTGAGTCTTGAGTGGACACCTCTTTTATCCAGCCCGTCTGACCCTCTTCTCTTGAATTTCTATATGTTATCGTGTTTAGATGTTTGCATTGTGATTATTTTGTGATTGTCTGCTTGCTTGTCTTTTGATTCTTGTAATCAATTCCCTGCATTATGAATGAACTTGTCTTTGCTGGTAACTGTTACTTAGCTATGTTGTTCCACTGGTTAATATTGGTCTTTTGATGATCCCAAAAGGCGGAAGTGTGGAAATTGTTTGCGATAACTCAGTTAGGAGAGGTAACAGTTTAAACTGTTCCTAATTCTTTAAGAATTTCTGGATGGTGCCAGTGTTGAGGGGGAATGATGACGCAACTTGGAGGTATGAATTGCAATTTTTCTTTTGACATAAAATTTTTGCTTATACATTTAAACTGAGATACATGTTGATAAATATTACTTTGCTTGTTACTCTGTTTTGATCGAACAATTTTTGGTTTTGATTGAACAATTTTTGAATGGGTTTGTCATCACCAAAAAAGGGGGAAATTGTTGGAACCTTGACAGTTCCCTCTGGTTTTGATGATGATAAACACAATTAGGTTTTATGGTTTTGTGTTGTTCGTATGAATTTCAGGTTTCATGAAGAGATAAAAGAACAATGGCAAAACAGTGAAGAAGAGAAAATAGAGGAGCGCATTGGAAAGCTGTGACAACAAGGAACAGTGCCCGCGCAAACAATTGATAAAGCTGGAAAGCGTGTGGCGCTTATACAAGGAAAGTTCTATTTATGGAAACGCCGCATCTGAGGAACAATGCGAGAACACAGAAATACGCAAGCTGTTCCCAGACAGACTCAATTATACAAGGAAACAAGATTTCGTGATTTACTTGGAGAAGAAGAAGATGATATTGAGTATAAGGAAACTTTATACATGGAAACTATGTGTTTATCAGATTTAGAGTTTATTTGGAAACATAATTTGTCATAGTTACCATACGTGTGTGTAGTTAGATTTTTTGGTAATAGGATCTTTGTTAGACCCTATATATAGATGAGAATTGTCTTGGAGAAAGATATCTCAGCTATTGTCATCCAGAGCACTTGAGAACTGAGATCGAAAGCTAAGGCGAGGTACGGGGAGTTCTTGCTTTAGTCTTTGTTTTATTCTTGTGTTGTTTAGAGGTGATTGTACTTAAAGTCTTTAACCTAGGGTATAGGTAGAGAGAAGACTTATAAGATTGCACAACTCTTAATGATACAAGTATACGTTTTGGGGACTATGTTGTTACTTTGAATCTTTACTTATTTCCGCCGCCCAGTGAACAGTCACATAGTTCCCTGATTAAACACACTAACGATTCAACAAGAAGGATACACACCATCAAGGTATCCACCACCAACGGATGTAACACTTGGGTTATGACCATTTGTCAAGAAGGGTGGTCCAGTGGGACGACGCGACAAGGCCAACCAGACTGACTGATCACTGGTATGGCGTTGCACAAGTTGGTCACGAGGACCAACGACTAAGTGGAGCAACGCGAGAGTCATGAGGACGCTACGCAAAGACTTGGGTTGAAGACGGATGTTTCCACAAAGGGATCCAGACTGTGCCCACATAACAACGTTGGTGTAAGCGCCGACAAGGAGACACAAGCCAAGGAGGCAACCAGCGGGCCGGAGCAAGAGCTGGATGGGAGACCACACTGGCATGGAAACGAGGGCATCACCAGATTTGGTTGGGGAGTATGTTATGCCCCACCAACTCGTTCACAAACTTCCCGCGCGCACTTAGTCACGTTTTGGTTGGTTGGCCGAGCTGGGGCGCATGGTTCATGGAGGAATGCACACGCCCTAACTCCCCACAAGGGGTGCTTTTTTGTTGGGACGCACATCCTAATTATGGTGCTTTTTTGTAATCTTGACAAAAATATCATTGAAAAATTTCCCATGACTTTATGACTGTCATTGTTTACGGGGAACAAGGTGATCAATTGAAAAACTTGGGTGCGTTACTTATAAATAGAGGTGGTCAATTGATTCGATTGTTAAAAGAATTTGGATTTAAAGAATATTACTGACTAGAGCGCAATTAAGGCTAATATTTGTGTACTTCTTCCCAGGCTTTGACAAATATATGGCTAACAAGGATACAAAAGTGTGAGAAAATATGATGGAACAATTGGTCTTTATTTGAAAAGGAAAGCATAAAATACATCGTCGAAGTTGAATCATTCTCTTAGAAAGAAGATTAGTAGAAGTGAAGTGATGGTTGTTGTTGGAACCTTGATAGTTTCCTCTGGTTTTGATGATGATAAACACCATTAGGTTTTATGGTTTTGTGTTGTTCCTATGAATTTCAGGTTTCATGAAGAGATAAAGGAACAATGGCAAAACAGTGAAGAAGAGAAAATAGAGGAGCGCATTGGAAAGCTGTGACAGCAAGGAACAGTGCCCGCACAAACAATTGATAAAGCTGGAAAGCGCGTGGCGCTTATACAAGGAAAGTTTTATTTATGGAAACGCCGCGTCTGAGGAACAATGCGAGAACACCGAAATACGCAAGTTGTTCCCAGACAGACTCAATTATACAAGGAAACAAGATTTCGTGATTTACTTGGAGAAGAAGAAGAAGATATTGAGTCTAAGGAAACTTTATACATGGAAACTATGTGTTTATCAGATTTAGAGTTTATTTGGAAACATAATTTGTCATAGTTACCATACGTGTGTGTAGTTAGATTTTTTGGTAATAGGATCTTTGTTAGACCCTATATATAGATGAGAATTGTCTTAGGGAAAGATATCTCAACTATTGTCATCCAGAGCACTTGAGAACTGAGATCGAAAGCTAAGGCGAGGTACGGGGAGTTCTTGCTTTAGTCTTTGTTTTGTTCTTGTGTTGTTTAGAGGTGATTGTACTTAAAGTCTTTAACCTAGGGTATAGGTGGAGAGAAGACTTGTAAGATTGCACAACTCTTAATGATACAAGTATACGTTTTGGGGACTGTGTTGTTACTTTGAATCTTTACTTATTTCCGCTGCCTAGGGAACAGTCACATAGTTCCCTGATTAAACACACTAACGATTCAACAAGAAGGCAACACACCATCAAGGCGTCTGCCACCAACGGATGTAACACTTGGGTTATGACCATTTGTCAAGAAGGGTGGTCCGGTGGGACGACGCGACAAGGCCAACCAGACTGACTGATCACTGGTGTAGCGTTGTACAAGTTGGTCACGAGGACCAACGACTAAGTGGAGCAACGCGAGAGTCATGAGGACGCTACGCAAAGACTTGGGTTGAAGACGGATGTTTCCACAAAGGGATCCAGACTGTGCCCACATAACAACGTTGGTGTAAGCGCCGGCAAGGAGACACAAGCCAAGGAGGCAACCAGCGGGCCGAAGCAAGAGCTGGATGGGAAACCATGCCGGCATGGCAACGAGGGCATCACCAGATTTGGTTGGGGAGTATGTTATGCCCCACCAACTCGTTCACAAACTTCCCGCGCGCACTTAGTCACGTTTTGGTTGGTTGGCCGAGCTGGGGCGCATGGTTCATGGAGGAATGCACACGCCCTAACTCCCCACAAGGGGTGCTTTTTTGTTGGGACGCACATGCTAATTATGGTGCTTTTTTGTAATCTTGACAGAAATATCATTGAAAATTTTCCCATGACTTTATGACTGTCATTGTTTACGGGGAACAAGGTGATCAATTGAAAAACTTGGGTGCGTTACTTATAAATAGAGGTGGTCAATTGATTCGATTGTTAAAAGAATTGGGATTTAAAGAATATTACTGACTAGAGCTCAATTCAGGCTAATATTTGTGTACTTCTTCCCAGGCTTTGACAAATATATGGCTAACAAGGATACAAAAGTGTGAGAAAATATGATGGAACAATTTGTCTTTATTTGAAAAGGAAAGCATAAAATATGTCGTCAAAGTTGAATCATTCTCTTAGAAAGAAGATTAGTAGAAGTGAAGTGATGGTTGTTGTTGGAACCTTGATAGTTTCCTCTGGTTTTGATGATGATAAACACCATTAGGTTTTATGGTTTTGTATTGTTCCTATGAATTTCAGGTTTCATGAAGAGATAAAGGAACAATGGCAAAAAGTGAAGAAGAGAAAACAGAGGAGCGCATTGGAAAGCTGTGACAGCAAAGAACAGTGCCCGCACAAACAATTGATAAAGCTGGAAAGCGCGTGGCGCTTATACAAGGAAAGTTCTATTTATGGAAACACCGCGTCTGAGGAACAATGCGAGAACACAGAAATACGCAAGCTGTTCCGAGACAGACTCAATTATACAAGGAAACAAGATTTTGTGATTTACTTGGAGAAGAAGAAGAAGATATTGAGTCTAAGGAAACTTTATACATGGAAACTATGTGTTTATCAGATTTAGAGTTTATTTGGAAACAGAATTTGTCATAGTTACCATACGTGTGTGTAGTTAGATTTTTGGTAATAGGATCTTTGTTAGACCCTATATATAGATGAGAATTGTCTTGGGGAAAGATATCTCAGCTATTGTCATCCAGAGCTCTTGATAACTGAGATCAAAAAGCTAAGGCGAGGTACGGGGAGTTCTTGCTTTAGTCTTTGTTTTGTTCTTGTGTTGTTTAGAGGTGATTGCACTTAAAGTCTTTAACCTAGGGTATAGGTAGAGAGAAGACTTGTAAGATTACACAAATCTTAATGATACAAGTATATATTTTGGGGACTGTGTTGTTACTTTGAATCTTTACTTAATTCCGCTGCCCAGGGAACAGTCACATAGTTCCCTGATTAAACACACTAACGATTCAACAATTGGTATCAGAGCAGGTTAGCTCTAGATTGTGTGTTCTTTTCAGATTCACAGGTAACAATGGCTTCCACTCATGAAGTTGGGCTTAGGAACAACAAACCACCGTTCCTGCCTGTTGGTGGAAAGTTTCAACACTGGAAGGACCTCTTCACAGACTGGTTGAAGAGCAATGACTATCAATGCTGGAGAGTCATTGAAGTGGGTGAAGAAAAAGTTGTTGAAGACGTGATCAAAGGAGTCAAACCTTGGAGCCCAGATGACTTCAGAATCATGGAGAAAAATTCTAAGGCTCGAATGTTCATCAACAATGCAATCAGCATTGAAGATGCATCCAAGCTTCATTCTTGTGCCACTGCAAAGGATATGTGGGCAGCTCTGGAACAGATGTACATGGGAAGTTCTGATCTTAGAGAACTTGATCGCTTTCAAGCAAAGAAAGACTTCTTTAACTTCGCCATGGTGGATGGTGAAACTGTTTCCTCTTATCAATCCAGATTTGAGGAAATCACCACAAGACTTGCTGCTCATGATGTGGATGAAAAGGAAATTCTTCCTAAAGAAAAAAATTTCATCATCATTGATGGACTTCCTCCAAGGCATAAGATGACTAAGGCTATACTCAAGGAGAATCCAAACACTCTCAACCTCACACTTCATGAAGTCTTTGGAAAAATTAAGAAGTATGATGAAGAAGACAAATATGTCAAACCTAAAGGCATTGCTTTGATGGTTGAAAAGGCTTTTGAGATGATTGAAAACAATAAAGATGACAACTTGGATGGTGTAGATCCAGAAACTGCTCTTCTCACCAGGGCCATGCGAACTCTCTATCGCAAGGGTCGATCATTCAGGAATGAAGGGAACAATGGTGAGAAACGGGACATCAAGGACGTTACTTGCTTCAACTGTAAGGAAAATGGTCACTATGCTAATAAGTGCCCTAAAGGGAACAACTCAGACAACAATGGTGACAATTCTGGGAATGACAAAAAGAAGGCTTTCGTTGCTGTCTGGGGAGATGATTGTGCCAACTCTGACGATGACGAACCAGAGTCATGGGGGAACAACAGAATATGTGCAATGACTTTGAAGTCATCAAGTGAAGAACAAGAGGTAGATCCTGAAACCTTCTTTGAATCTCTTGTTAATTTTGATAAAAAGTCATTGATTTCTCTTATCAAGAGTATGTATAATGAGAACCTCAAAACTCAAAACGACCTAAGTAATGCTGAGGATAAATGTAATGAATTGAATGAATCTTTGTCTAGAATTGCTAGTTCCTCCGTTGTTCCTCGTGTTGATAGTGCTGCTACTTACAGTGATCATAGTTCTCTTAGCACTGTCAGGGACCTATCTCAGATGAAAGCTCAAATAAATAAAATCCACTCTATCCTGGTTGAGCAAAAGCTTAGAGAAGAAAAGGTTACCTTTGTTGAGCCTAAATATGGTCTGGGGGGTACAAAGGAAAGGGGCAACAGAGTGAGGAACATGAGTTAACCATACCTGAGATTAGAGAGATGAAGGATAGGGAACTTCAAAATGTTAAGGAGATGAACTCTTACCTAGAAGAGCGTGTGAAGACCTTAGAGATTGGGTTGAGTGAAGACCAAGCGTGGTACCAAGGTCAACCTGCCCATAAGATGTATCTCATCCAATCTCAGGGAAACTTGCCTAACACACCTGACCCAGTTAGAGTCAAGCAACGTAGAATGCCTGTCCCAAATCGTAAGTATGCCATGGGAGACTACTACAAGATCTGTTGGCATTATGGGAACAACGGCCATGTTGTCAAGAACTGTGCAAAGAAACAAAGGTTCATTGAAGAGCACACTCAGCGAAGGAACAGTAGGAGTAACAATGTTGATTTAAATGACTATGATGTTTCTCCTGATCTGTGCAATGCTAAGCCTAGAGAATATTATTTTGTTTCTAAACGACCAGGTAAAGCCAAGCTTGCCTGGGTCGCTAAACACTAACTCTCTTTATGCAGGATGAAGTGAGGGGGAACAACATGTGGTTCATTGATAGCGCATGCTCATGCCATATGACGGAAACAAAGATCACCTTACCTCACTTCAACAACACTCTAAGGGAACCATTTCCCTTGGAGATAAACGCTGTAGAGAGATTGTGGGAACAGGAGAAGCTACATTGAATTCAAACATCAAAATCAAAGAGGTTAGTCTGGTTCATCAACTTGGTTTCAATTTGCTAAGTGTGGCACAACTGTGTGATTAAGGAGACAACGAGACTGTGTTCACAACAAAATATTGCTACGTGAGAAATAGAAGAACCAAGGAGATTGTGCTAAAGGGTGTCAGATTCAATGATGTGTACACTGTGGACACAACCTTCAAGCCCTCAAGGGTACTGTGCTTTGCGTCTCTAGCTGAAGAGACGAAACTGTGGCACAGAAGGCTTGGACATGCAAACTTACAACTCATTCACAAACTCCACAAGAAGGAACTGGTTAGAGGACTACCAAATGTCAAACCTGAAATCCATGGAGTCTGTGAAGCCTGTGTAAGAGGAAAGCAAACACGTTCCTCTTTCAAAAGCAAACCGGATGTTACCACCTCTCGTCCTCTGGAACTGATCTATATGGATCTCTGTGGTCCCATGAGGATAAGAAGTCATGCAGGGAACATGTATGTCTTTGTTATTGTTGATGATTACTCTAGATTTACATGGACAATCTTTCTCTCTTCTAAAGAACAGGTATTCGAGGCATTTGAATCTTTCATCAAGGGTGTGGAAACAAATCTGGGTCTCAAGCTAAGCTCCATTCGATCCGACCATGGAACAGAGTTTGAAAATTCCATGTTCCTTGATTACTGCAGGGAACATGGGGTTTCTCATAACTTCTCTGCTCCTAGGACACCACAACAAAATGGAGTAGTCGAGAGGAAAAACAGAACATTGGAGGACATGGCAAGAACAATGCTCATTGCAAGCAACCTTCCTCGAATATTCTGGGCTGAGGCGATCAACACTTCATGCTATATCCTTAATCGTGCAATGCTTAGACCATTGTTAAATAAAACAGCATATGAACTAATCAGGGAACGCAAGCCCAATGTCTCCCACTTGCGAGCCTTTGGTTGCAGGTGTTTCGTTCACAACAATGGAAAGGACAACTTGGGAAAATTCGATCCAAGGAGCGATGAAGGAATCTTTCTGGGGTATGCTAACTCAAGCAAAGCTTATAGAGTCTACAACAAGCTAACCCGGAAGATTGAAGAGAGTATTCATGTAGTCTTCGATGAACACTCCAAAGCTGTGAGTGATTCCATCAATCCAACAACAACGGATCATGATTTTCCAAGGATGCAACGAGAAGACTCAGATGATGATGATGACAACAAAAATCATCGTGACAACCCACGCATAGGGAACAATGCACCCACTCCTAGTGGAAGCAGACTAGGCTCTCAAGGAACTACCACAAATAACGGAACTACGATCATCATCGCTCCACCTGCACATGTAGTTCCCTCAGCAACAACCCAAGATGCTGACACTAGTGTCACCACTGTTTCTACAGGAACTTCTGGTGGTGACACATATGAAATCGAAGAAGAATTGCTAAATGCAATTGTGGAGGACTTGGAGGAAGACACACAAGATAACGCTGCTACACCTATAATCCGGGGAACAGCTTCAACTCCTTCAGAACCTGTCACTGTTCCCACAACTATAACAACTATAGATCCTTCTCCTATCTCTCCACTCCCAGCATCTGCAAGCTCCAGAATAGCAAAAAGCCATCCAGTCGACAATCTTCTCACACCATATGAAGAACGAGGAACTCGCTCTCAACTCTACGACTTTTGTGCTTTGTATGCCTTCATCTCTTTTGTAGAACCAAAGAAAATCAAAGAAGCACTCAAGGAACCAGATTGGATCGTTGCTATGCAAGAAGAGCTACATTAATTTGAAAGAAACAAAGTTTGGAGACTTGTTCCCCTTCCAAAGCACAAGCATGCCATTGGTACTAGATGGGTTTTCAGAAACAAGCTTGATGACTCTGGAACTGTGACAAGGAACAAAGCAAGACTGGTTGCTCAAGGCTACAACCAACAAGAAGGGATCGATTATGATGAGACATATGCACCAGTAGCCCGCATGGAAGCCATTCAACTCCTCATCGCATATGCTGCCTTCAAAGGATTCAAGTTATATCAAATGGATGTCAAAACAGCCTTTCTCAATGACTATCTTCAAGAGGAAGTTTATGTGAAACAACCTTCAGGCTTTGAAGACATGGAACATCCAGAATATGTGTATGCTCTGGACAAGGCACTGTATGGGCTCAAACAAGCTCCCAGAGCTTGGTATGACCGGCTGGCATAGTTCCTTCTCTCCAATGGATACAGACGTGGAGCCATTGACAAGACAATGTTCCTCCTGGAACACAAAGGTGCGATTCTCGTAATTCAAGTCTATGTTGATGACATTATTTTTGGTTCCACTAACCCTGCCCTTGTAGAAAAATTAAAAGATCTCATGAGCAGTGAATTTGAAATGAGTATGATTGAGGAATTCTCCTTCTTCCTCGGATTACAAGTTTCTCAATCCTCTGAGGGAACAAGAATACATCAACAAAAATACATCAAGGAACTGTTGAAAAAGTATGGTATGGATAAAGCTAAACCTATTGATACCCCTATTTCTCCTAACACTCGACTTGATGCAGACTTGAATGGGCAAGATGTAGATGCTATAATGTATAGAGGCATGATTGGTTCCTTACTTTATCTAACGGCAAGTAGGCCAGATATTATGTTTAGTGTGTGTCTTTGTGCTAGATTTCAAGCAAATCCTAAGGATTCACACCTAACTGAGGTCAAGAGGATCCTACGATACCTGAAAGGGAACGACAACCTATGTCTTTGGTATTCAAGGAACAGTGGGTTCGAACTTGTGGGCTTCACTGACACTGACTTTGCTGGTCACCTTATGGATCGCAAAAGCACATCCGGGACGGCACAATTCATTGGCCCATGCCTTGTTTCTTGGACATCAAAGAAACAAAATTCTGTTGCCCTTTCAACTGCCGAAGCTGAGTACGTTGTTACTGCCGCTTGTTGTGCCCAAGTATTATGGCTCAAACAATAATTGGAGGATTTTGGTATGTCTCATGGCACTGTTCCCATTATGTGTGATAATACTAGTGCTATCAACATCTCCAAAAATCCTGTTCATCATTCACGTACTAAGCATATTGATATTCGTCATCATTTTCTTCGTGACAATGTTGAGAAAATTTTTATTAGAATGGATCATTGCAGGACAGAGGAACAAGTTGCAGATATCTTCACCAAAGCACTGGATAGAAAACCCTTTGAGTATTTGAGAATGCTCCTTGGGATGATCTCTCTAAACTGAGGAACTCCACTTCCACTATTCCCTCAGTGATTGGCTAGGTCGATCAATTATAACCTAGGGAACATCTGCTTTGTAACATGCTTTCTTGCAATTGATTTGTTTATTCATCTTGCTATGTGCTTTGTATTACATTATATCTAAAACTTCTTGCAACTTCCATTCTTGATCATATATGCTATATTTTTACATAATAACATCTTCTTTCAAGCCCAAAGCAACCGATTTGATTATCTGAACCCTCATTACAAGCCAACATGATAATTGGTTGCACAGCCGTCCCTAGCATGGATCCAGGTAAACGTTCCCTATGAACTTATCTTTGTGTGCCTTATTTTACCGGGAATAATTATCTATATCGTCATTGTTCCCTACCTGTATTTTTGTTTGGATATATCTTTAATATTTTGTGTGAACCCCATAAAATATCCAAACCAACCTTTCTATCCACTCAAGAAACTCAGAGTCTTCTGTATGGGATTTGCCTAAGGGGGAACTACGAAAGGAACAGTGTGTGGGAACAGTCTGCTGAACGTTGAGAGTTGCAGGTAGTCGTTTCTCGCTAAGTCGCTGGTATTCAATGGTGACTTGATGGCTCTGCAGCAAGGAACAGTGTGATTGTGAGAAATACATAGAAAAGTAGCCGTTATCAGAGGAGAGAGAAACGATCTGGTTGCCGATTTTTGAAGATATCAATGTCGAGATTTTTGGTAACCCTATCCCCTATTTCCTTTTCTACTTAGTTCCCAAATCTCTTACCTTCTATAAAACGCAACCCTTACCTTATCTACCTCACCACTGTTTCACTCCATCTTTCTCTGAATTTCTGAATCCATTCTCTCCTTGCTCTTTGTTCTCTGCCGTTTCAAACCCTAAACACTCTCAACTTCCCTCTCTTTCTCAAACACAACCCAATACCATGTCTACACCTTCATCTTCTTTTACCCCCGCCATTGATGTCACTAGCTTCACTGAAGAGCAACTCGCCGCTCTCAAGCACTCCATCGAAGCTCTCCAGGCGGCTAGAACTCCACAATCCAAGGACACCACCTCCATGGCTGCTGTGGTTGACATCGCCAAAGAAGCTACATCCTCAATCACTGAGCTCCATAAGGAACAGTCTCAGGGGGAACAACCATCAGTGGAGCCGGTCCCAGAAACTGAGGCCTCCAAAGAGATGGTGACCGTTTCTGAACATGAAGAAGAAGTGGACTCTCCTCCCAAATCCAAAGAAGCTGAAGAGGAGGAGGCCATGGTTGAGGTGGAGGCTGAGTTGGGTCACCAACCTCTGGAAACAGTGGTTCCCAGTCGAAAGACAAAGCACACAGTTAGGGCCGCCGACGAGGAAGACGAGGTGAACCATGATGTTGTGATCACAGGGGAACTAAGAGCGTCCACCAATGTGTCTACTCCAACCAAATCTGACGCTGGTGAGACCACTCCGGGCACCCTCAAAACAAGGCTCCGATCTGCAAAGAAAACTGAAGCCAAGTCTGAGCCCAGGAAGAAGGCCAAGCTGGAGGACAGGGCTGTTGATGGGAAGAAAATAATTCCCCATCTCCTCATCCCAGAGAACTTCCTCATCACCAACGACTTCTCTGCTGTCTTGGAGCGCATCAAGTTCCAAGGCTGGGAACAATTTCTCTCCAACAATGTCATGGTCAATCCCGTTCAGATAAAGGCGTTCTACCGTTCCTTCCAGCTCAACACCGGTGCTACAATGGTGGGAACAACATCAGTTCAAGGGAAAACGCTGTCCTTCACTACTTCCAAGGTGGGTCGTCTGTTGGCCGTCACTGCTGAGGGGTTTGGCGAAATTTCTGAGAAGAGCGCCGACGCCATGAAAGCGGCCAAAGAGGCAAGATCTGAGAGGCTATTCAAGTCTAAGATACCAACCACTCATGTGTCAGCTCTCACTTTGCCCCATAGAATCGCCCACCACATCATCATGAAGGCAGTTGTTCCCAGGCAAGAAAAGAAGAACACCATCACCACCACTGATCTGCTATTGCTGGATAGGTTCTGGAACATGGAGAAGATTGACCTTCCACAGGTCATTCTATAGCACATGGCTAAGTGTAGTGCCAAAACCCACTCCCTTGCTTACCCCAATGTCATCAAACTGATTCTGCAAGAAGAAGGGGTCTACAAAGCAGAAGGTGAAATTCCCATGGTCACTGAGCTTGACATGGTGAATGTGAATAAGATGCAGTTCCAAGGAGACACCAAGGGAACTCTGCCTGTGTCTGATATTCTTAAGCGAGAGGCTGGAGAAGGAACATCCAAAGGCGCCTCAGTGCAAAGTCAGATGCTCACTGAGTTGCGTGAGATCAAAAATATTATGTCTCTGCTTCTTGAGTATTTCCTCAATAAGGACAAGGCCCAGAAGGCGGATTCTGAGTCTTGAGTGGACACCTCTTTTATCCAGCCCGTCTGACCCTCTTCTCTTGAATTTCTATATGTTATCTTGTTTAGATGTTTGCATTGTGATTATTTTATGGTTGTTTGTTTGCTTGTCTTTTGATTCTTGTAATCAATTCCCTGCATTATGAATGAACATATCTTTGCTGGTAACTGTTACTTAGCTATGTTGTTCCACTGGTTATTATTGGTCTTTTGATGATGCCAAAAGGGGGAAGTGTGGAAATTGTTTGCGATAACTCAGTTAGGAGAGGTAACAGTTTAAACTGTTCCTAATTCTTTATGAATTTCTGGACGGTGCCAGTGCTGAGGGGGAATGATGATGCAACTTGGAGGTATGAATTGCAATTTTTCTTCTGACATAAATTTTTTTCTTATACATTTAAACTAAGATACATGTTGATAAATATTACTTTGCTTGTTACTCTGTTTTGATCGAACAATTTTTGGTTTTGATTGAACAATTTTTGAATGGGTTTGTCATCACCAAAAAGGGGGAAATTGTTGGAACCTTGACAGTTCCCTCTGGTTTTGATGATGTCAAACACCATTAGGTTTTATGGTTTTGTGTTGTTCCTATGAATTTCAGGTTTCATGAAGAGATAACGAAACAATGGCAAAACAGTGAAGAAGAGAAAACAGAGGAGCGCATTGGAAAGCTGTGACAACAAGGAACAATGCCCGCGCAAACAATTGATAAAGCTGGAAAGCGCGTGGCGCTTATACAAGGAAAGTTCTATTTATGGAAACGCCGCGTCTGAGGAACAATGCGAGAACACAGAAATACGCAAGCTGTTCCCAGATAGACTCAATTATACAAGGAAATAAGATTTCGTGATTTACTTAGAGAAGAAGAAGAAGAAGATATTGAGTCTAAGGAAACTTTATACATGAAAACTATGTGTTTATCAGATTTAGAGTTTATTTGGAAACATAATTTGTTATAGTTACCATACGTGTGTAGTTAGATTTTTGGTAATAGGATCTTTGTTAGACCCTATATATAGATGAGAATTGTCTTGGGGAAAGATATCTCAGCTATTGTCATCCAGAGCTCTTGAGAACTGAGATCAAAAAGCTAAGGCGAGGTACGGGGAGTTCTTGCTTTAGTCTTTGTTTTGTTCTTGTGTTGTTTAGAGGTTATTGCACTTAGAGTCTTTAACCTAGGGTATAAGTGGAGAGAAGACTTGTAAGATTACACAACTCTTAATGATACAAGTATACGTTTTGGGGACTGTGTTGTTACTTTGAATCTTTACTTATTTCCGCTGTCCAGGGAACAGTCACATAGTTTCCTGATTAAACACACTAACGATTCAACAGTTGTTATATTGAGGATGTTTGAGATTTAGAAAAGTTATAAACTTCCATTGAGTTTTTTTTTAAACGAACTTCCATTGAGTTTCAGCAAACCATCGTGGATGATTTTTGTATGGCTTATTCTCAACTAATTTTTATGGCTTGATTTTTTTGTTAATCCTTTTGACTTCGCTAATAAGTTAATGCAATTTTTTTTCAATTTGCACATTATATCCATAGAAGAAAACTATTCAATAACCGCAAGAGATGATTGCCAAAGAGAACAATGAGCTTGTCATTGTGAAATTTAGTCCTCGTAAGACAACTAGAATCCCATGCATAATCAAATCAAAATTATTCTTCAAGCCAACTTAGAAAATTGCTGCTATGATATATATGTTGTGTCTTGGGCACTTTACATCATAAAATTTTGAGTTCCTTGATATTTTTTGTGTTATTTGTCTTTATGAAACTCTTGCTCTTTCGTGTAAAATTTTGAGTTGTTCGATAAAAAAAAATTGGAATTTCATAAATATATGTAAGGCTATAAGCCAATGTGGGGTATAAGTCCTATATGTGGGGTACCTTTAGTTGTAACAACTATTTGTAATCAGTTGGGCTACAGAGGCAGGTAACGAATTTCATAGCAAACTTTCTTTTCTCTCTTTCTCTCTTCTTTCCCTATCCTTCCTTTCTCTTATCTCAATTCTATCAGTAACAAGGGCGGCTTGTTTCAATAAGGATCTTTGATCCTTACAAATTGGTATCAGAGCTAGCTTTCCTCGGCAATGGCGGAAGGTACTCAGATGAAGACCATGGAGGAAAATTTGAAGAGACTCAAGGCGATCGTTAAGCAGCAGCAATCGATCAACGAGCAGTAGGTTAGTTCTATGCAATAGAGTTTGAACACGACACATCAGTTCTTGGATGAGCAGAGGTAGCTTCTTGGAATTCATCGAGAAAGATTAGAGGAGAATCGTGTTCGAATGGAATCGATGCAGCAGAATACAGATCAGAGAGTCGAAGGTCTTGCAGCGAGATTGGAGAATTTTCAAAGAAACACTGAAAATTTCCAAAAGATTACGGAGCAGAGATTGGAGTCGCTCACGAGTATGGTGAGACATCTTTCGAGAGAACGAGACCAAGATCCTCCAATGGAGAATTCAAGGGCTCAGCCTATCGATACCGGCGTCAATTCCGTGCAAGGAACTGTGAGTGGAAACGTCAATTTACCTCCACGACGACCTAATTCGGTTCGAGAATCGCCTAGTTCTTCTTCGATGGAGTGGAAACGAGAATCCAGTGATAGGAGATTTTCCAGTGGAACTGAATTATGAGGAGGTAATCTGCGTATTCCTAAACTTGAGTTTCACATTTTTATGGTCGGAAACCGCATAGCTGGGTTAGGAAATGCGAAAAGTATTTCGCATTGATTGGTATTCTAGACAGTATGAAAGTAGGAATTGCCATGATGTATATGAATGATAAGGCAGACGTGTGGGCTCAGGGAATTTTGGCGCAGAATCAAAATCTTGAATGGAAAGAATTGAGAAAGGTTGTGTGTGTTAGGTTTGGTGAAAAACAAGGAGTAGAAGTGGTGGAAGAGTTTAATAAACTGATTCAAGGGGATGATTTGGAATATTATAATGAAAGATTTGAGGAATTGCATGCGTGTATGATATCTTGTAATCCACATTTTCTAGAATCATACTTTGTGTCGAGTTACATCAGCGGACTCAAGGATGAGATTAGGTCCTTAGTCAAACTGAGCCACCCTACCTCCTTAGACATGGTGTATGAGCATGCTAGATAACATCATGGGTTATGCAAGCCATTGTGAGAATGAGTAGAGGGTCGTGGAGGCCTAACTAGAATTGGAAGCCAAGCTCTTCTTTTCAGTTAACCAACTCACCTAGACCAGTTCCAAATTTTCAAAAGACTCCTTACAAACCTACTTCCTCCAGTAGCTCATTTCATACTCCTGGAGATTCTATAACCAAGACCAACTCTCCTCATCCTAATACTAATCCTACACCATAGGTGGAGCCTCGGAAAACCCCAGGAATGTGTTACAGATATGGTGATTAGTACTTTATTGGTCATAAGTGTAAGACACAGTCTCTACATAGCATTGCTGCATATGAATGTGAGGAGGTTCAACAAGGGAAGTGTGTTGAATTGGAGATGGAGGAAGGTTGTGTAGAGTATGAGAATTTTTTATGATCATCAAGGGGTGTATGTGCACACCCTCACTGGTACTAATTCACTTAACACTATCAAGATCAAAAGGTTGGTAAAAGGACTTCACATCTCAATTCTTGTGGACAGTGGAAGCACCCATAGTTTCCTAGATCCTAGAGTAGCTAAAGATGTTGGGTTTGAGCTTTCTGAGGTTGGAGTAATGTCTGTAGCAGTGGCCAATGGAAACAAGATGTTCAGTCATCAGTGTTGTAAGGATTTTGAGTGGATTATGCACGGGTGTAAGTTCTTGTTTGATATCATGATCTTGAAATTAGGTGGTTGTGACATGGTTTTTAGAGTGAACTGGCTTCAAGAATTTAGTCCTCTTACTTTTGATTTTAGGCAACTTAATTTGTCTTTTGTAAGAGATGGCCAGAGAGTGGAGCTTAAGGGAGTGCGGGAGAAAGCTAACTTGAAGATGATGAGTGGGGTAAGATTGCAAAAGCTTATGTCCAAGAAAGTTCCATTCTTCATCACTCATGTGGCTAGTTGTTTTCAGGTTACTGGAAAAGAGGATCATATGCCAGATTATGTTACTGATTTACTTGATCAGTTTAAGGATGTATTTGAGGAACCTAAAGGGTTACCTCCACTAAGAGATCATGAGCATCATATTGTGCTCAAACCTGGTGTGCAGCCTTGTTGTGCTCGACCTTATAGATATCCTTATCTACAGAAGAATGAAATTGAAAAGCAAGTTAAGGATATGCTCAATAATGCTATTATTCGGCCAAGTCATAGTCCTTTTGCTTCTCCTACATTGCTAGTGAAGAAGAAAGATGGTACTTGGAGGTTTTATATTGACTATAGGTAGTTGAATGATATGACAATTAAAGATAAGTTTCCAATTCCTCACATTGAAGAACTAGTTGATGAGCTACATGGTTCTTGCATTTTTTATAAGCTTGATTTGTGGGCTGGTTATCACCAAGTGAGGATGGCGCCAAGTGACATTCCTAAGACATCTTTTAGAACTCACCATGGGCATTATGAGTTCAAAGTGATGCCTTTTGGTCTTACAAATGCTCCAGCCACATTCCAATCTTTGATGAATGTAGTGTTTAGTGAATTTTTGAGAAAATTTGTTCTCGTTTTTTTGATGATATTTTGGTTTACAGTGCTTCTATGGATCAGCATGTGGAGCATTTGAGAGAGGTTTTGACAGTGTTGAGACAGCATAGATTGTTTGCTAAACAATCTAAATGTGAGTTTGCTAAATCACATATTTAGTATTTGGGTCATGTGGTTTCTGGCAAGGGAGTAGCTACATATCCTTCTAAGGTTTCCGCTATGTTGAATTGGCCTTCTCCCAAGAATATCAAGGAACTGAGAGGATTCTCAGGACTTACATGGTATTATCGAAGGTTCATGAAGAATTATGGTGTCATTTGTCTCCCATTGACTGAGCTGCTTAAGAAAGATGCCTTCCATTGGCATTCTGCAACTGAATTGGCCTTTTAAGAACTCAAAACCTTGCTTTCTTCTCCACCTATTTTGAGTCTTCTTAATTTTGTCTTACCTTTTGAATTAGAGATAGATGCTTGTGATAGTGGGATTGGTGCAGTATTGATGCACCAAGGGAAGCCTATAGCTTATATCAGTAAGGCACTTCATGGCTAACATCTCTTGTTGTCCACTTATGAGAAAGACTTATTGGTCATCTTATTAACTGTGGAGAAATGGAGACATTACTTAGCACCATCACATTTCTTTATATGCATTGATCATCAATCCTTACAGCATCTCTCTGAACAGCATTTGACCACACATCTTCAGAGAAAAGTTGTTAGACGTCTGTTGGGGATTTCTTACTCTATTGATTATAAAAAGGGTAAGGAAAACAGGGTTGCTGATGCCTTGTCTTGAAGGTTTGAAGGAACTGACAACTCTTGTGCTTTGATTTCAGTTGTGGAACCTGTTTCGATGAAACATATGGTCACTAGCTATGTCAATGATCATGTGGCTAAGGACCTTTTGACAACCGCATTATTGGACTCATCTTCTCCTTATCAAGTGCAACAAGGAATTATGAGATTCATGGGTTGTTTATATAAGTAATGATCCTATCCTTAAGCAACAACTTTTGACTGCTTTGCATTCTGACCCCTTGGGTGGTCATTAAGGCATTAAGGCCACTTACCACAGATTAAAATCCTTGTTCTATTGGCCTCATTTGAAGACTTCAGTGGAGGAATTTGTGAAAGTTTATGACAGTTGTCAGAGGAATAAGCATGAAATTCTTCCTTCTCCTGCAACCATTGCCAATACCTTCTCAAGCTTGGAGTGACATCAGTATGGATTTTGTGGAAGGGCTTCCAAAATCTCAAGGCAAAGATATTGTGATGGTGGTGGTGGATCGTTTGACTAAGTATACGCATTTCATCATGTTGTCACATCCCTTCACAACTGCAAAAGTAGCCACTGAATTCATGAATCACAATTACAAGTTACATGGTATGCCAACTTCCATTGTCTCTGACAGAGGTAACAAATTTCTTAGCCATTTTTTGCAAGAACTGTTTCATTCATTACGCACTTCCTTGAAGATGTCCACGGCCTATCACCCCCAGTCATATGGCCAAACTGAGCGTGTGAATAAATGCTTGGAGACTTATCTTCGATGCATGACTGTTGCTAAACCATCTCAATGGGCCAAGTGGATTAATCTCGCGGAATAGTGGTACAATTCTGATTTTCATTCCTCTATTGGGATGACCCATTTCCAAGCTCTTTATGGCTATCCACCTCCTCATTTAGGCATACCAGTTAATGAGGTATCCACTACTTCAGTAGCTAACTGGTTGAAGACTAGATAGCACATTATACAGGAGTGTAAGCTCCACTTACAACAGGCTCGTGCTCGTATGAAACAATTTGCAGACAAACATCGAACTGAGCGTGTTTTTGAAGTTGGTGATTGGGTTTACCTTAAGCTTCAGCCGTATCGTAAGTCTTTAGTTGCCTTAAGGAAGAATCTCAAGTTGAGCTCTCGCTTTTGTGGTCCATATCAGGTTTTGAATCGTGTGGGTTCTGTTGCTTATAAATTGGACCTGCCTCAATCTTCCATGATTCATCATGTTTTCACGTATCTCATCTCAAGGCTAAGATTGGTCCTACCATTGTTCCTTCTTCACTTCCTCCAGTGACACAGTCTGATGGTGAGATTGTGGTTGCACCTGTTGCTGTTTTGGACGCTCACTTGCACCATTTAGCCTCACGGGAGCCAGTGACTGAATGGCTTGTCCAATGGGAGAAATTACCTACAAAAGAGGCAACTTGGGAGTCTGCAGCTCATTTGCTTCAACAATTTCTTCAATTTTGTACTTAAATCTTGAGGACAAGGTTTTTAATGGGGGAGGTATTGTAAGGCTATAAGCCAATGTGGGGTATAAGTCCTATTTGTAGGGTACCTTTAGTTGTAACAACTATTTGTAATCAGTTGGGCTACAGAGGCAAGTAACGAATTTCATAACAAACTTTTCTTTCTCTCTTCTTTCCCTATCCTTCCTTTCTTTTATCTCAATTCTATCAGTAACAATGGCGGCGTGTTTCAGTAAGGATACTTGATCATTACAATATCCAAGTACAATTCATTGTCAATATTTGCTATTTCCTTCATCTTACGTCTTTCATCTGACCAAAGAAATTAGAAACATCAAATCGTTTGTTTGTCCAAACTTCAATTTTGATTTTGTACTGTTAGTAGTATATGTGCGTTTCTTCTCAACTTTTGTTGTCTTGTTGGTAGAAAGTGGTAAAGATGGCCTTGTAGATTACATGTTTTTTACTTCATCAATAATTATGGGATTGTTTATTAAAATTGCTACTGGTAGCGTAGAAATATCTGTAAATCTTTTCATCCAAGTATTACAAAATTGTCAAGTTTGTTGTTTAGAATGGAAAGAAGAATGTACGAAATCATTCATGACATTAGTTCCTATTTGTTATTTTTAGCGCAACCAGCCACTACACACAAAGACAGCACGCAACGCGTGTTCTCGACATCACACTGAACAATTCCTCTACCCTAAAATGTACCTTCTATAAAAGACATTCATCGTAGTGAATAAATTAACACAAATTTTGCACAGACACCCATGTGAGACGTCAGTCAATAGCGCACAGTCAAAATGCAACACCGCAGCATCCAAGGTGGTAAAAACATGCATTCGTAGTTTTCATGTCCACTATGCGCCAAGACTTGCATTAGATAAGAACGATACCATTTTCCAAAAAATGTTTACTGATCGGTAATGATCTTTGTCAAAACGAACATGTGTAGCATCGCTTTTCAAAAATGATGCTCACGTGATAAATAGCAGTGCGTGGAATTTGACCAAGCCCCCGTACAAGACAACACACTCAACAACGAACAACAGTAGTGCAACATCTCACCACACACAGTGGTAGCTCACATAGCGTATACGTAGTGAAGCCAGTCATAATGCGCGAAGAAATCCAAAGTAAGAAAAATTATCCTTCTTCAAGAAGCATTCTAGTCCTCTCCGAAATGTACCCTCTGTAGAAGACATTCATCGGGATGAATAAATAAACGCAACTTTTGCCTAGACTCTCATGGGAGAGGCTAGCCAATAGTGCGCATTCATAGTACAACTGCGCACCATCCACGGTGGTAGAAAAAGCGTGCATTCGTGTTTACCTATCCGCAACATGCTAAGACATGCTTCATGAAGAAAATGTATCTTTTTTTTCCAAAAACACGTACACCAACTAGAATGAACTCTTCCAAAACGAACACGTGTAGCATGCTTTTCAAAAGTTCCGCTCACTTTGATGGATAGAAATTCACACAATTTGACCAAGCCCAGGTACAAGACGAGAATCAACAACATGCATCCATAGTGCAACATCCCACCATACATGGTGGTAGCCCACCGTGCACATAAAATAAGTCGGTCACAATGCGCAAAGACATCCAACAACAAGAAAAGGTACCCTTCTTCAAGAGACATTCACTAATTGTAATCCTCTCTGAAATGTATCCTCTATAGAATATATTCACCTTGACGAATAAATAAACGCAAATTTTGCTCAAGCTCTCATGGGAGAGTTCATCCAATAGCGCGCAATCATAGTACAACTGCGCACCACCCACAGTGGTAGAAAAAATGTGCATTCATATTTACTATACGCATTGTACCTATCTGTAACGCTCTATGACGTGCAGCGTAGAGGAAAGGTATCCTTTCTCAAAAAGACGCTCACCGACCAGAATGATCTCTGTCAAAACAAGCACGTGTAGCATGCCTTTTCAAAAGTTACGCTCACCGTGATAAATAACAGCACCCATAATTTGACCAAACCCTTGTATGAGACGACACTCAACAACGCACAGTCGTAGTGCAACATCCCACCATACATGGTGGTAGCCAACAGAACGTATACGTAATGAAGCCGGTCACAATGTGCAAAGACATCCATGTTGAATCGTGTGTATTAGTACAAGGAATGACAGAACTATTCCTTGGGCAGCGGAATAAAATGACAGATTGTAAAGTAACAAGAGCAACGGTCCTTAGAGAGAAAAACTCAATCAATCAACTAGTTGACTGAGAAAAACCTCTATTCCTAGGTTTTACCCTAGTAGGATTTCAAATGTCTACTTGTGTTATTAATATTGGTGTTACAATCGAGCAAGTATTATCTCAATCTAGTTCACTCCTAGATATCTAGACTTCTACGTGTAACAGTCCTAACAATGCCTTAGACACTCAAAACCCTATCAATTACTCAACTTACCAAAGCTTCGTACTTGCAGATGTTCTTCTTCTTCTTCAAATTCTCTTCCTCCTTGGAAATGCTCGTGGCTACGTAACTGTGATAGTTACTTCTTCTAATATACATAGCCCTCGAAATATTCAGCCAATTTGCCCTAGTGCCAACTAAGGAAATCAAATAAAATATTCCTAAGCTATCTTTACACAATCATTTTTAACTGTCAAATCTGTAACAAACTTGTTCCTTGTGGCCCAAGACACTTTTGAAGATTTCTTTCCAAGAATAGAACTCCTTCACAAGTTCGCAGCGCGCGCGTCTCTTCGTTCCTTGGCGTTGTTCCCTTGTTATTTCCTTCCCTTCAATGAGTGTATCAGCTTCTCAGTTTGCTCAAACGCATTGTTCCATTCTTGACTTCGTTGTTCCTTGGATTCTCTATTTTGCTTCTTCACATGGTTTTCATCGTTTCTTGTTTTATCCAATGTTTTTGAAACTCACAGTCATAATGCAAACCATCAAGTGTAATGTTGTTTATCATTATTAAAACTAGAGGAAACATCATCGTTCCAACAATCCAACAATAAGAAAAGGTACCCTTCTTCAAGAGGCATTCACTGACCGTAATCCTCTACGAAATGTACCCTCTGTAAAAGACATTCACCGCGATTCAGGCTCTCATGTGAGAGATCATTTTTTTAGCGTACATTCATAATACAATTGCGCACCACCCATAGTGGTTGAAAAAAATGCTCATTCGTATTTACCTATCTGCAATGCGCTAAGACATGCATCAAAGAATAAATGTACTCTTTTCTAACAAGTCGTTCAACGACCATAATGATCTATGTCAAAATGGACAATTGTAGCAACCCCTTTCGAATGACGTTCACCGCGATAAATAACAGTGCGCACAATCTGCCCTAGCCCTCATGTTGGTGGTGGTCTCTTGTGAGACTGTGAATGTGGGCATCCCACATCGGTGGTGTGGAGCAATTTGGAGCTATATTTATATAGCTAGCCATTTTATTTAGTAAAATAGCAATATCAAGTGTAGTCCCCCTATTATATATATTATATATCAAAGACTTGGGACTTGGGACTTGGGCCTTTAACCTATTGGGCCCATTGTTTTGTTAGTTAATTTCGGTTTCCCGACAACTTCTTTTAACCGCAAAAAATTAACTCGGTTGTTAGTTGTGTTTCGTGTCTATAATTAGGGAACTGATTCTTCATTTTCATTGAGAGAACAATTTCAGATTTACTATGTGATTAGTTCAAGGCTTTGTTGTATTCTTAGGTTGAATTTTCTTGAAACCCAAATAACAACTAGAATTGGGGGCAAATATCACTTAAAAGAAAGTGATCCACGCCTCAAAGCCAAATCAATTGTCCGAACACCTCGTACAAGACGACAATAAACCCAACATAGTCATAGTAAAACATCCCACCTTACATAATGCAGATGGACCAGATGGTCAAAAGAGAAGAGGTGTGTAACTATACACCATCAATATATATACATCACCAAAGAAATAGTAGCAGATGATAATGATATCGTGAGCAAACCAAGTTATGCTGAATATGTATGTTTTACTTTGTTAGGTTGATAAATTTGGAGGTTCCGATTTTTTTTTTAAAAAGAAATCAAAACTATTGATGTTTAAATTCAATGGGAGGTGTCTAAACGCTTTTGCATCGATCCTAAAGTCGAATATGCTAAAAATAAAATTATATAATTCACTACAATAAAGTTGTATACTTAAATCAGTTCTTATAAGTTATAACCCAATCTTCTCAACAATCTAAAGTCTAATTAAGGAAGAAGAGCCACTTGTCGCCTTGCCGACTCGATCGTGTCATCACCTGTAGGCTGTAGGTAATTTCATGTAAATTAGATAATGAATCGTGAAAGTAGAACGTAATTTTTTTGGGTGATTTGATTAGTATATTAGTAATTCATAAATGATGCTTCAAATAAATTTCATACGTTGATACGTAGTGTTTAAAGATACAATTAAAGGAATTGTGTCCTTTAATCAAAAATGTAATTACTAATTATGAAGTAAGACCGTTTATGGAGATATTTAATCCGATGATTTTAGGTAGTCATAGTGCTTTGCTAGAAGTCAACTATGATTTATAGACTATATGTTAAAAAGTCTATTGATATTATTACCGAGTCCTACGAGGTCACACCCTTAGAGTTTGAACTGGATCAGTTTAATGGAAGACATATTATATAAGGTATATGATATAAAGTTATATATGATATAACTTGGGAGATAAGGTTTGTTAATAATAAAGAGTTATTATTAATAATAAAAGATAAACTTATTTAGGAAATAAGATATCTACACATGGCAATATAAAAGGATGACTTTTAGGAAAAGCCCACAACCCTAATTTACACCAAGAAGCACGGATGCCACCATCTCCCAAATCTCTCCTCGTTCGCCTTCGATCCTCACTCTAGCAACCGAGACCTAGGTGATCCAGATCCAAGCTCGGGTGGACCAACTAGAGGAGTCACACGTGAGGCTCTAATCTCCCCATTCCAGGAAGATTCAAACACGCATCAAGAGGTAATTAATTCTTCCTATCTATGATCTATTTGGTTTATGCATGAGATCCTTGGTTAGATGTTAGGAAAACGTTTTCTGAAATTCCGCTTTACGCATCTAAAATCCCTACAGTGGTATCAGTTGCCTCTTGCATAAATTGATTAGATCAAATTTAAAGTTTTAAATTTTGATGCATGTTCTCAATTGTCTTGATTCAAATTAAGTGGAAAATTGATATGTAGATTAAATTTACATGATTAAAATTTAGATTTTGATCGATTGGATTAACAAAGTCTAAAACTTTAAATATGTATATGCATGTAAAATTGATCTATCCATACTTGATTCATATGATTTAATTATGCAAGAGATATGATTTTTTGGCATGTTTAAATCATTAGATGAAGATTTTGATTTTCATAAGATGGATCAATTACCCAAAATTCTGTTTTTGTTAAATTCTGTTGTTTTTTTTTTAATTTATGGAATTGTTCCACAAGAAGAAGAAAAAAAAAATCGGGCCGTGAACAGTAACCGTGGTCGCGGTTACTGTTGCCGCGATCGCGGTTCACGTCCTGGGGTCGGGTGCGCATCCCGGCTCAGCGCAGCGGTTCGACCGCAGTTGGACCCAGTCGCACAGTGGCGCGCGCGGGTCCAGCACAAGCGCGGCATGGGGCACGCAGGGCAGGACCACGAGGACCATGCACGGATCGCGTGGTGTAGACCGCGGCTCGCTGCCTGGTCCCGCGCAAATGGGTGCGGTTCTGCATAGTGCAGAACCGTGTTTCTCCAGTGGCTCGGGTCAGGTGCACGCGTGGTTCTATATATCCAACTCGGGCTGGGCTCGGGTGGGTCCGCAGAAAGGGGCTGCACGGTTCAGTGGGAGCGGGTCGGTCCGGGTTTGACTCGGGCGTGACTCGATCCGGATGGATAGTTTTGGCATTTTAGGATAATTTCTTAAACTATAAGATACGGTCTTTTTTACCTAATTGGATAATATTTGATATTATCTAAATTATATAATTTCCTAAAAGTTGTTAGGATAGATTCCCACTAGATAAAGATAAGGATATTTGATATCTTATCTTGTTTATGCATATATTATTCAATAATGCATTTTAATGATTAATTATGATTAATTCTATATATTACTTTTAATTTGAATTAAGAAATTGATATTAAATTATTTATGTCATGAGATGATTTATTCAATTTGATATGTTTTTAGTTAATGTTATTAATTAGATTAATATTATTGATAATATTTGATATTATTATTGCATGCATGCTTTATGATATTATGATATTATTGCTTGCATGAGGTGACTAGTATGGCCCACACTAGGATAGATAAATACGATCTGCGTATCGTTATGTTTTTCTTGTACACGATCTACGTATCGTTATGTATTTTTGTAATTTAAATTTCTGCAAGAGAGTTTATTCCAATTATATGTAAGACAAGAAGAAGAAGATCCTAAGAGGACCAAAGGATGGAGATCCATGGAGGGTACTAAGGATGGAGATCCAGGAGTAACAAGACCCATGAAATTAGATCTTTAATTTTGGTTTTTAGGGGCCATACTAAGATCACATTTAATTACTGCATTACTTGAATGCTTTATTTCCCACTTTGCATGCTTGCTTGTTTGTTTATGCTATTTTGTTCACTAGTAAATAAACAACCATTGCATGCTTAAGTCCCTTAACAGAATATTGAGATCATGCCTTTCCATATCATAACCATGAGGCCCTTGGGATTCGTTGGATATTTTTCGCCCTAGCGAGGTGTCCTTCCTTGACCTTGGTATAATGCGGGTATGTCTAATAGGGGCATGCTGCCTTGGTATGGTTACACTCAACAAGAGACCAAAAGGCTCAGTTTTGGATCTTGAGGCATAAGAATGAGTCTTACATAAGATGTGACCATCAACCAAGAATTATAAGGTGTTATAATTAGTAACGGATTTACTTACCTTGATTACATGAGACTTGGGGAAGTGCCTTAGTACGCTCGAGTTTCATATAAGATAGGATCTTGGAATCATTTTACTCACAAGGGACAATTTAATTGAGTAGAATGTGCAATAACTTACTATTTATAGCTGGTCTAAATTTTAAGTTCTTGCATGTCAAGCATAATTTATCTGCATGTTTTATTCCGTTTTATAGTTACTATGTCTTATGAACACCTCAAATTCACTCTCCGCTCAATTGTTGAGAAAAACAAGTTGAACGACACAAATTTCCTTGATTGGGAAAGACATATGAGAATCAGTCTCAGGTCTGAGGGACAAGAGAATGTCCTTGAAACCCCCATCCCAGAGTTGACTGTCACCTCATCTGATAAGGATAAGGCAAGTCATAAAAACCTGGAAGAAAAGAAGAGGGGAACAGTCTCCACTTCAGGTATTTACGTTACTGAAATCTTATCAACCAAGTCTCATTCTTGGATATTAGATTCAGGATGTGATTCTCACATTATTTCGAATGTGCAAGGACTAGGAAATAGGAGACGGTTGCAGAAGGGTGAGATAGATCTCCGCGTTGGAAATGGAGCAAGGGTTGCTGCACTTGCCATTAGAGATTATAGTCTACCTCTACCTTCTGGCTTAGTTTTAGAACTTTATAATTGTTATTTTGTTCCTTCTATTACAAAGAATTTGATTTCAATTTCAGTTTTGAACCTTGAGGGTTATGAATTTGTCATTAAGGATTGTTTTTCCATTTATAAGAATGACATTTTCTATGCTCGAGCCCATGTGAGTAGTAGTGGACTATACATGCTGGATCTCAAATCTGGAATTTATAACGTTGATACAAAGAGGTAAAAGTCGAATATAAGTGAAGCCAATCTATGGCATTGTCGCTTGGGTCACATTAGCATCAAACGCATGAAAGAACTCCAAACGGTTGGTAGCCTAAAGTCATTTAATTTAGAATCATTTGAAACATGTGAGTCATGTCTGATGAGCAAGATGACAAGGTCACCTTTCACTGGTACGAGTGAGAGGACTACTGAGCTCTTAGCTCTCATACATACCGATTTGTGTAGACCTATGAGCACAGAAGTTAGGAGAGGCTATCGATACTTCATTATATTTACTGATGATTTTAGTAGATATGGGTATATCTACTTAATGAAGCATAAATCTGAGTCCTTTGAAAAGTTCAAAGAATTCCAGAATGAAGTTGAGACACAGACAGGCAAGAAGATCAAGGCACTCCGATCAGATCGAGGGGGCGAATATCCGAGCCAAGAATTCGACCATCACTTGAGAAGTTGTGGCATTTTGACACAACTGACTCCACCAGGCACGCCACAGTTGAATGGCGTATCTGAGAGGAGAAACAGGACATTATTAGACATGGTCCGCTCAATGATGAGTTTTGCTAATCTTCCTATATTTTTTGGGGGATATGCCATCACCACTGTTGCGTTCACACTAAACAGGACTCCGTCACGATCAGTTGACAAGACACCACATGAGATATGGTATGGAAAAGTTCCTAGCTTGTCATTTCTGAAAGTCTGGGGATGCGAGGCTTATGTAAAGCGTTTACTATCTGATAAGCTAGCACCCAAATCAGACAAGTGCTTCTTTATAGGTTATCCCAAGGAAACAATGGGATATTATTTCTACAATCCCGCTGAGAACAAAGTGTTTGTTGCTCGGGATAATGTCTTTTTGGAAAATGATTTCTTTTCCAAGAAGCCAAGTGGGAGAAATGTTCAGCTTGATGAGATTCAAGTTGATCAACAAACCCAACAACACGAGGACATAGACGATGTCACTGAGGAACTTGACTTTGGAGGCGTACCTTCTCGAAGGGAAACCGTCCAGATTCAAGATGCAATTCCTCAAGTAGATGAAGCACCTTAGGTCCCGCATACTGATGTGGTCAACCCTTCTGCTGAAGTCTCTCCTATTGTTAGACCACATTGGAGATCAGAAAGGCTAAGGCAATAGCCTAGACGTTATGAGGATTACGTCTTAACTGCTAGCATTGACGTTCTACTTTTAGAGAACGGCGAGCCTGTGACCTATAAGCAAGTGATGGCGGACCCCGACTCCGAGAAATGGCTGGTAGCCATGAAATCCGAAATGGACTCCATGTCTGAGAATCAAGTCTGGGACTTGATAGATTTGCCTGATGGGGTAAAACCCATTGGATGCAAATGGGTCTTTAAGATCAAGACAGACAAGGATGGAAACGTTTCTGTCTATAAGGCAAGGCTAGTTGCTAAAGGATTTAGACAGGTTCATGGTACTGACTATGATGAAACGTTCGCACCGGTCGTTATGATCTGGTCCATTAGGATACTCCTAGCGATTGCCGCCTATCATGATTATGAGATTTGGCAAATGAATGTCAAGACCGCTTTTCTAAATGGATTTTTAGAAGAGGATGTATACATGATGCAACCAGAAGGTTTTGAGGATCCAAAAAACCCTAGGAGAATATGCAAGCTTAAGAAGTCCATCTATGGACTTAAGCAAGCATCCGGGAGTTGGAATCTTCGTTTTGATGAAGTAGTCAAAAAGTTTGACTTCATCAGATGCGAAGAAGAGCCATGTGTCTACAAGAAGTTTAGTGGGAGCAAAGTGGCCTTCCTAGTTCTATATGTGGATGACATATTACTCATTGGGAATGACATTCCTATGCTGGAGACAGTTAAGGAGTGACTTAAGAAGTATTTCTCAATGAAGGACTTGGGAGAGGCTGAGTACATACTAGGCATTAAGATCTATTGAGATAGATGTAAGAGACATTGGTCTAAGTCAAGAAACTTATGTAGATAAGGTCCTTGATAGATTCAATATGATGAACTCTAAGAAAGGGTTCCTGCCTATGTAGCATGTTCTATATCTCAACAAGAGCCAGTGTTCTAAGACACTTGGTGAGACTGGAAGGATGAGCATGATTCCCTATGCCTCAGCCATAGGATCCATCATGTATGCAATGACTAGTACTCGCCCAAATGTTGCATATGCTTTGTTGGATCGTTAGAGTTACGTCTGAGGGAACAAAAGCTTTGTTCCCACAGAAGTTGCATCGGATTTAATATAGCAAGAAAGATAACGAACGAACTCACGATGTATAGTGGAAACCCTGATTAGCAAAACTAGCTTCTCAAGGAAAAAACCACTACCTTCAAGCTTCCGCTTGAGAGGATTTTGAAGCGTGTACTTGTCTTATTGATTTCTTGTTCGATTACACTTGTATCCTGGACTTCGACCTCTAAACAACCAGCTAGACTCGAAGACTCTTCTACAACGATGAATCAAACTCAACCCTCAAAGACTTACACACACCTCACTTCTTTTCTTTCTCTTTTTCGTTCTCTCTGTTTTCCGTCGTCGTGGTTACTTAGAAATGAATCCATACTTCTAATAAATACAACACGGCAAAACCCTAATTGTAACAAGATAAGATCTTTCCAAATAAGGTTATAAGAAGATAGGATTTGCTGGAGGAATAATATCCCAACCGTCTATATTAATCAAGGAAGGAATTCCCGATATTAATATAATCAGATGAGATATGATTCTTCTCTCTCCAATTCACTTATCTAAGAAAAGATTCCCTAAGATAAGGAATCGGGCTTCTCTCTCCAAATCTTCTCCAACGGCTAGATCCTTCCAGCCGAAGTCTTCAATCCATGACCGCGTGATTCTTCTTTGATTTGTTTCCATAATTGTCATGCTGAATTTCTTCTTTCCATCCGCAGCTTCGATCTCGTTCGTCGCTTCAGTTCCTTGCTGGGTAACAAAGCACATAAACAAAGCTTTGTTCCTCCCCGCGATCCTTTGCTGCAATGGTTCCCTGAGACAACTGTCTTTGTTCCTGAAACACTTAGTACCCATATTAGTTGAATGTTTGTCACTTATCAAAACCTAAGGAATTCAACATGCTTTGAGTATGTGTAGTAGGTACCAATCAAACCCGGGTGATGTACATTGGTGTGCAGCCAAGAACATCCTGAAGTACTTACGAAGGACTAGGGATGATCTCTTGATATTTGGAGGTGATGACGAGCTGGTCGTCAAGGGCTATACTGATGCAAGTTTTCAGACAGACATAGATGATTTTGAATCTCAATCTGGATATGTCTTCATTCTGAATGGAGGAGCCGCCAGCTGGAAGAGTTCCAAATCCAAACATGTTCTACGGAAGTACCACATGATCAGACACTATATTGATAGTGGAGATGTGAGGATGTGCAAAGTGCACACAGATGACAACATTGCAGATTTTTTGGCCAAGACCATGTCTAGGCCCAAGTATGACAATCACACTATGGCCAAGGGACTCAAGCACACTAGAGAGTTCTTTTGAGACATTGTTTGTTTTATAATAAACCTTGTTTATTGTTATTACAAACATTTATGCTTGACTTATATATATGAATTTCATATTATTATTTAATCATTGCTTTGGATTAGATAAAGTATCCAAACAATTTAATAGTTATCAAATGGGCTCATCAAAACTGTTTTGGTGAATGAAACCCCATTAAGTGAACTGAAATTATAAAATTGTTAGATGTCTATGGTCTAAGTTGTTAACTTGGATACAAATGACTTAATCAAAAGACCATATGTGAGATTGATTGATAACACCGGGTTTCATGTGTTATAGGGACATGGAGATGTCTAATCGATTACATAGATGTGTATACCGATACGCATCGGACAGACCGATCATAGGCTTCCTCGGGACTTTACTGTAGAGTTCTAGGATTATTCATGATTAGTGAGTTCCTTAGACATGAGTATGATATAGTTATCATTTGACTGCTGGTATGTCTTTGACGCTGTCAAACGCTGACCGTAACAGGCAGTTATAAAGGCAGTGATTGGGATTGCCAAAAGTTGAGTGTGAGCTGTAGTCTTACAAGATTGAATATGTCCTCCTATTCCATGTATACAATGATACATTTGGAAAGGATTGGTGTCTCGGCCACTTGAAGAGAGAGAACTGTGAAAACGCATGGCCATGCTCGGATGGATTATTAGTAATCATCCGTACTGACAGTTTGATCTCAAGAGTTCAAGAAACGTATTTGGCGGTAAAGATGAATTTCATCATATAGTCAGATAAGACACTTTGTGACAAATGAATTTTAACATTACACACTTGTTTTAAGGACAAGTGGGAGATTGAAGGAATTGTGTTCTTTAATCAAAGGTGCAATTATTGATTATGAAGTGGGACCGTTTATGGAGATATTTAATCCGGTGATTTTAGGTAGTCATAGTGTTTTGCTAGAAGCCAACTATGATTTATAGACTATATGTTATAAAGTATGTCATAAAGTCTATTGTTATTATTATCGGATCCTACGAGATCACACCCTTATAGTTTGGACTTGATCAGTTTAATGGGAGACATATTATATAAGGTATATGATATAAAGTTATATATGATATAACTTGAGAGATAAGGTTTGTTAATAATAAAGAGTTATTATTAATAATAAAAGATACTTATTTAGAAAATAAGATATCTACACATGGCAATATAAAAGGATGGCTTTTAGGAAAAGCCCACAACCCTAATTTACACCAAGAAGCACGGCTGCCACCATCTCCAAAATCTCTCCTCGTTCGCCTTCGATCCTCGCTCTAGCAATCGAGACCTAGGTGATCCAGATCCAAGCTCGGGTGGACCAAATAGAGGAGTCACACGTGAGGCTCTAATCTCCCCATTCCAGAAAGATTCAAACACGCATCAAGAGGTAATTAATTCTTCCTATCTATGATCTATTTGGTTTATGCATGAGATCCTTGGTTAGATGTTAGGAAAACGTTTCCTGAAATTCCGCTTTACGCATCTAAAATCCCTACAACAATCGCTTGCTATTATTTGATTTTAGAAAAAATAAGGTATTTTTTTGGGTGATTTTCAGTAATGCAGCCGATATTCCCCTTGATCGTCATCTTCACGTTGTGCAGCAGGCTAGGGATTATCTGGACTTCAAAGGTGCGAGAGGCTCATTAACTAGGTCATGCACTGCGAGTCTCTCATGCTGGCAACGCCCTAACCTCGGCTGGGTTAAGTTGAATATCGATGGTTTGTTCCGGGCTGGGGAGCAGGTTGTCCGTGTGGGTGGAATTCTTAGAGATGAGCTTGGAAATTTCATTCATGCTTTTGCTACTTTCACTCCTGGCGTTTCTCCATTTCATGCGGAGATGTTTGGCCTCTTGCAAGGTCTTCGTATGGTGCAGCGCCTGGGTCATTGCAGGACGGAGGTCGAGATTGACGCCGCAGAGGTGATCAAGACCATGGACACTACTACACCCCTCGCTCGTCGGTGCCGGGAACTGCTTGCTTCGGCCGGATGGGACATCAACCTCCGTCATATCACTAGGAGTTGCAACCAAGTGGCGGATTGGCTTGCCAAGTTCGCTCATGGCAATACTGGAGAGTGCATTCTTTTTTCTCAACCCCCTGAGGGGCTTGTTAGTTTTCTTGAAGTAGACAATTGGATGAGCGAGAATATGTAATGGTTTTTTATGAAATAAAACGGGTATAACCCTCTATTACTACCCAAAAAAAATTCGGGTCGGTCAAGTCGAGTTCGGTTCGGTTATTTCGGGTTCGGGTTGAGAATGGGTCAGGTTATTTCGGATAACAGGTCAAGCCAGGTCGGGTCATTACAGGTCAGCGGACGGTTCGAGTTGAATAACGGGTCACGAGCATCATTTTTTAAATATTTTGTTCACTATTTAAATATTATTAAATAATAAAACTAATTTAAATATGTCAAAATAAGTTGAAATGAATTAAAAATAATAATATATTAACTATTTTAATATAATTGATATTAATAGACCAAAATCATATTTTATTTTCAATATTAATTTATATTATATTAATTTATAAATTTTTGAATTATAAAAAATATATAAGTACAACAATGTTCTTTTTTAAGATAATTGAGCATAGTACCATTACTTATATGTCATTTATCATATATATTTTAGGGATTTTTGCAGGAAACCACCCGCTATATGTCACTTTTTGCAGGAAACCACCCGTATTTAACCTATTGATTTTAAACCACCCAAAAGTGACACTTTTGTTACAAAATCACACCCAAAGACGGATTCCGTTAAAATTGCCGTCCAAATGTGTGAAAAGACTATTTTGCCCCTTGGTTTTTTGTGAAATTACAGGAATAGTTTTGGGAAAATTGCAATCTGGCCCCTCTAGTTTTTGGTTTGTGGCAGAATAGTCCTCAAACAACTTTTCATAATTACAAAAATTGCCCAAACTTATTATTTTTAATATTCTGAGTTGATAGTATATTTTAACCCCAAATTAAAGTGTAGAAAAATTAACTTAGGTTAAAATAGGCTTAAGTTATTATTCTTATGAATTTGACCATATTTAAATATGTAACAAAAATGTAAAATTTGATTTAAATATTTCAAGTCAAAATTTATAAGTTTTATATAAATTATAATTAATATAAGGTTAATCATAAAATTTGAATTAAAGATTAACCTTATATTAATTATAATTAATATAATGTTATAAGTTATTCTTATGAATTTAACCTTATATTAATTATAATTTATATAAAAATTATAACTTATAAATTAATTAAATTAATTATAATTTAAGAATAATATTTAACGTTATAATTAATTATAATTAAAGATTAACCTTATATTAATTATAATTAATATAACGTTAAATATTATTCTTATGAATTTAACCTTATATTAACTATAATTTATATAAAACTTATAACTTATAACTTATAAATTCATAAGAATAATTAAACTTATAACGATATATTAATTATAATTAATATAAGGTTAATCTTTAATTCAAATTTTATGATTAACCTTATATTAATTATAATTTATATAAAACTTATAAATCTTGACTTGAAATATTTAAATCAAATTTTATATTTTTGTTACATATTTAAATATCGTCAAATTCATAAGAATAATAACTTAAGCCTATTTTAACCTAAGTTAATTTTTCTACACTTTAATTTGGGGTTAAAATATACTATCAACTCAGAATATTAAAAATAATAAGTTTGGGCAATTTTTGTAATTATGAAAAGTTGTTTGAGGACTATTCTGCCACAAACCAAAAACTAGAGGGGCAGATTGCAATTTCCCCAAAACTATTCCTGTAATTTCACAAAAAACCAAGGGGCAAAATAGTCTTTTCACACATTTGGACGACAATTTTAACGGAATCCGTCTTTGGGTGTGATTTTGTAACAAAAGTGTCAATTTTGGGTGGTTTAAAATCAATAGGTTAAATACGGGTGATGTCCTGCAAAAAGTGACATATAGCGGGTGGTTTCCTGCAAAAACCCCTATATTTTATGTTATGTTTTATTAATATTGCAAATCTATTCGTTAATCGGGTCGGGTTCGATCTCGGTAAATCCGAGTTCAATAAATTTGGGTTACCAAAAATTTCGATTAGATCGGATCCAAAAACGGATCAATCAGGTCGGTAGAACAGATTCGATCACTTTTTGATAGCTCTAAAAATATACAATCTTATAAATAAGAGTTTTCTGTTACAACAGTTCCCGAATAAAGAGTTTATCTAATACAGTATATCACTAATTAATTTCGTTGCAGAGAAAGATAATTGAAAGAACCCCCATGCTAACAAGCAGATGTCATCATATTTGCTTTTCTGAACCAGAATACCAGCTAGCTAGGTGTACGTGTTACAGAATTTCTAAAAGTAATTGCTTGATGCCCCGGATTAAATTATACCTCCTAAGTAACGTGATTAGTAATCAAATTATACAAGATTATGATATGATTGGTGGTGACTAATAATTTTGAGCTACTACATACTTATATATCTTAATTATATATGGTGCATACTTTTAGTCAAAGCTAATGTCATGCACAGAGATGTTCATGATAAGCTTAATTATTTATGGTAACGTATCTGATAAGCTTAATTAATCAGTAATTAACCGATCCACATAAATAAAACGGAGTTAAGAGCAAAACTCGTGATTCAATCAAAGGTATCAACGTAATTTCGACCCAAAAAAAGATAAGTTTAGACGGAATGCACTTCAGCACTTGAATAGCATTAGTAAGTAAGGGCCTGTTTGGTAGAAAAAAAACAGGTTGTGGACTGGAAACGCAGCTGAGGGAGTGTACTGATAACATGTTTGTTTAGAAAAGTTATGGGTAATTAATTCTGTACTGTTTAGGGAGGGATTGTACTGATAACATATTTTGTTACCTTTCAGAATTCTTCGGATAATCGGGCATGTCACAACAAGTGCCGCTTACAATTCAAACTCATTCATGTAGGCAATTTTATTTATTATTTATAAACACTTTGTTTTGGGGCGAAAAAGATTGAACGGACTTGAATCGCTTAAATAGGAGACAACTAGATAACAATAAGATCAGTAATATCTAAATAATCCAAATCAACTTAACAATTAAGTGAATGAGATTAAACGGATATAATATAAACTTATCTCCCTGGAATGAAAGACTAATCAAATACAGAAATTTAACCGTCGGTCGCTTCAATGTTGGAGTAACGGATTAAGCAAAAGAATGATCTCTTGTTTTGAGTAGAATAATAGTAGAACAACGATAGAAAGCTGCTTGAATTGAATAAGAATGACCATGTGTCGTTACAAGATAGTTTTCTCTATATTCATACTAGTTTTTGGCTTGAATCGGTTGGCAAATCCGCCCAAGATTCATGGAAGACATTATCCTGCACGTGGGTCGGTTAAAATCGTCCGAGATCTGTGGGAGTCGTCTAGCTGCGTACTGGTCACTCCGAAATCCGTGGAGGTCGTCGCTTTGACCATTGGTCGCCCCGAGATCTCTGGAGGCTGAACTGACTGAACCAAGATCTCTAAAGGTTGTTTCTGACCGGATCTTCTAGAAGGCAACTTTGGTTCAAGCTATTGGGCCGATCCAATGTGCCGAAATAACTATCTTGTAAATTACAGCGGAAGACTTTTAAATTACAGCGGAAGACTTTTAAACGTAGTCCTAATTACATGACTATGTATTACATCTATTTCAAATTAGACAGACGCGCCTTGGAAATATCACTTCTTAAAACGCAAACTTCAACTGCAAGCCTTCTCTTCGATTGGTTACTTCAAATCGTCGGGGACCAACCACTGATGTGCCATATAGGACGGATGACACCAGCCAACCATGCAAAGAATAGAAACCGGTTGGTTAGTCTAATGAAAGACTATGCAAGGGTGAAAACGGAATGGTTCAAGTGATCGTAACCGTTTACTATCATTGTCCCTCGAATAATAACCGAAGGAACGATACAGAACCCGGAACTTTCACGGAATGATAGAAGAAGATATGCATTGAAAAGAAGACTCCAAAGGAACTGAGTCTTATAGGAAACGTATGAAGAATTGTTTGGGAACGTTAAGTTTACACACAAGTTTAAAAACAACCTAGATTATTTGGGTCTACGACCAACCTCACCGCGCAATGTGAATCCAGATTGGAAAGAAGACTTACTCTGACAAGAGTCCGGGCGGTTTCCACGTTGTACTCATCGCCCGAGGGTATATTAATTATGTGCAAAACGGCACTTATCTTATTTAATTTCAAAAACGCACATTTACGTTGAAGCTTTTAATCCACAACAATCTCGCAATGAGATATATAACATGGGACGAATCCCGGATTTTGGCACCAGCTGAGTGCACCACCACCTATATTCGGATAGGGATAGGTCATGACCAGAAAGTGTTAGGGCCTTTATCTTCCTAACACCACGTTATAAAGAAACGACTAGACCTCGTAAGGTACATAGTGTTCCTACGAATACTCGTGCTAAACTAGCATGTAAGTTCACATATAAATCCACACCAAAAATCCTTCACAGTAATATCATATAGATATATATAATAGCGTTGTTTCTAGCAATATATACAACCTATTATAATTTCACATTTTAACACATCGTTTTATCAAATCTGATCCCAAACTTAAAACAACAATTTTATTCCATCTTAATTAACAATCAATTAATTGATAATCAAGTGGAAGCATGGAATAATGAGCAAGAGCGAACCGCCACTTGCCTTCAACTAGACGAATCGAAGAGATCGGGTTCGAGATCTGGAACTTGAATCTGAGTATGGATTCCTACGACGACGACGAGTCATAAAACGGAACCTGTTGAATTCCTTAGGTTTTGATGGTTACAAACACTCAACTAATATGTGTACCAAGTGTTTCAGGGACAAGAAGAGTTATCCCAGGGAGCTTTGCAGCACAGGATCTCAGAGGGAACAAAGGCTTGCTTAGCGCTTTGTTACCTCTCAAGGAACTGAAGTGACGGACCAGATCAAGGCTGCAAAAGGAAAGAAGTCATCCAGTGTGCTGAGTTAAGGAAACAAACCAAGAAGCCACGCGGTAGAGGATGAAGACTTCGGCTCCAAGGATCAAGCCGGATTGCGCGGAGATATGGAGAGAGAAAACCCGATCGTGTTGATCATAGGAATCTTTCCTAAGATAAGGCGATTGGAGAGAGAAGAACGTTATCCAATCGGTTGGATTAATTAAGGAACTCCTTCCTTAATTAATATAACCGGTTGTGATATCTTATCTTCAAAACAAAATCATATCTTTGTAATCTGATTGTAGTACTTCCTAATTTTGTGTCAATTAGGGTTTTAGCCGAGTTGTATTTAAGAGAAGCATGGATTCTTTTCTATGTAACGACGCAGAAGAAAAAGTAGAACGAAGAGCGTTCAGTTGAGAAGAAAAAGAGAGTGAAGTGTTTGTGAGTCTTTGAGGGTTGAGTTCGGATTCATTGTTGTAGGAGTGATCTTCGAATATAGGTGGGAAGTCTAGTGTTTTGGGGTCCATGCTACAAGTATAATCGAACAAGAAATCAATAAGACAAGTACACACTTTAAAATCCTCTCAAGCAGAAGCTTGAAGGTAGTGGTTTTTCCTTGAGAAGCTAGTTTTGCTAATCAGGGTTTCCACTATATATCGTGAGTTCGTTCTGTTATCTTTCTTGCTATTTTAATCCGCTGTGCCTTCTGTGGGAACAAAGCTTTTGTTCCCTCAGACGTAACTCTAACGATCCAACAATTGATATCAGAGCCTGGTGCTCTAGATTGTTTTCGTTACAAAATTTTGCAGGAAAGATGTCGTCGTCAAGCAATGCAATCGGTGATTCATTCTGGAAGCCGCCAATGATGAAGGCCGGTGAGTATGATTGGTGGGTGGAACAAATCGAGTCCCACATCTGTTCCCTCGACGGACAGATCTGGAGAGTCATAGAAGTCGGTCCTTTGGTTATCAAGAATGACGAAGATGAGAGTAAGCCAAAACCAAAGATCGACTACACCGATGAGGACTGGAAGAAATTGGAGAAAAACAACAGGGCCAAGAAGATCCTCCACATGGCTCTTTCTCCCTCAGATCTCAAGAAAATCATGAGCTACAAAACTGCTAAGGAGATCTGGGATGCTTTGAAGCGCCTTCATCAAGGAAATGAAGACACAAAGAAGAACAAGATCCTTTCTCTAATCAAGGAGTATGACCAAGTTTCTCAAGGGAAAGATGAACACATTCAAGAATACTACTCCAAGTTTCATGGGCTAGTCGGTCAGCTTCAGTACCTTGGTGAAACAATGCCAGACTGGAAGTTGACTCATCACTTCATGCAAGGTCTCAACACTCAGTGGGATGCCATTACTCTTGCCCTCTACTCTCAAACAGACGTCAAGACTCTTACTATGGAAGAGGTGGTTGCTAAGCTGGAAAGCAACGCCTTTGTCTATAACCATAAGATAAACAAGAAAGGAGAGGAGAAGGCGAAGAGCATTGCCCTGAAGGTGGAAAGGGCATTTGATCTGTCTCAAATGGGCGATGAAGATGAGGATGGCGATGAAGATGTTGCTCTTATCACAAGGGCAATGAGGAAGATATGGTCTCGGAACAAAGACTCGCCCAGTTCCTCTGAAGGGAACAGAGACATGAAAGATATGGTTTGTTACCACTGTCAGAACAAGGGACACATGGCCAGAAACTGCTTCAAAAAGAAGGCAGGAATGCCCCCAGCAAATGAAGGGAAGCAAGCAATGGTTGCCACCTGGGGAGAATCAGACTCAGATGATGAAGATTCGTCACATTCCAGGGATGTATGCTTAATGGCCGTTGAAGTTCCAAACGAGACAAAGGAAGAGGTAATCAACGATGAGGTAACTGAATCTGATCTTATATCAAGCTTAAAATGCAAATCTAAAGAAAGCTTGATCTCTCTCATTAAGAATCTCGTTCGCGAGAATAGTCTTTTCAGTGAGCAACTCGAAGAGAAAGGTGAATCGATCTCAGGTCTGATCGAAGAAAATCAGGTTTGGGCTGAAAAAGTGCTCACGCTTGAGAAAGGTTCATCTTCCTCTTCAAACACATGCTCTGAGTGTCCAGAACTCACTGAAAAGATTAAGTCTCTAGAGTCCACTGTTTCCTCACTCGAGGCTGAGTCTTTAATGTTAAAACTAGGAAATGCAAAACTTTCTAGTGATCTAACCAAACTAAGTGATGAACAAAAGGATGAGCCAAAAGGTATTGTCTTTGTTGCAGCCAAGAATGAAAAGAAACCTGAAAAGAAGGAAGTACCTCGCTTTGGAATTGGCTATCAACCTAAGCTTCCTGTTGATGACACTAAGAAAAAAGGCTCCAAAGTCGAAGGAAAACAGTCTGTAAAAGAAAAGGGGGAATGTTCCGCCGGAGGGAACAAAGGCAAAGACTGTTCTAATTCGACTGAGGAAGGCAAGGCTTTGTATCATGGACAGAAGGCTCATGTAATTTGGCTGAAGCAATCCCAAAGCAGTAAGTCCAATAATATTGATTTTCAGTCAAGGATTGCTAACAAAACAATTTGGCCAGGACAGAGCAAGTATGTAGATCTGAAGTGTCAAAGGGTCTGTTGGTATTGCGGGCATTCTGGTCATTACAAGCAAGAGTGCCTGCTGAAGCAACATAATGAGGAGATTGCTCGCACTACTAGGGAACATATAAAAGTTGAACCTCCTAAGATTAGATATGTTGCTCCCAAACCCAGAAAGTATAAGCTTGTCTGGGTTCACAAGAACTAACTCTTTCTGTGTAGGATAAAGTGAGGAATGTTCCTAGTGTTTCATTCATTCAAGGGTCAGTTACTTGACAGGAAACAAAGCGAGTCTCACCTCACTTCTGTATGGAATACTTGAGACTCAAAGGCCTGATGTCAAAGGTAAAGGAGATGTGGATATGGACTTAATGACTAATTTATTCCTTGTGTGAAAATTTCAGGTACCATGTACATCTAGAAAAGTCATAACTGTGTTGAGAAAGATTGTCAGATAAGGGATCTCGTGGAACAAAGAATCAAACGCCACTTTTCTCATTAGGACACCTGTTGGGGAACTCTACATTCAGTTCTATACGAAGTCTGGTTTGTTCCCCTAACCACATGGCCATGTGTTGTGTTCCCTCGATGATTGGCTAGATTACGTGGTAAACTGTGAAAGTCGAATCTTCGTGCCTTATTATGCATTAGCTTCCTTGGGTATTAATTTTCGAAAAGCTTGACTATGTGCTTTTACTTCCTTTATGTACCGAATGTCTTGCATGGTCATCTATGTTATCACATGTCACATGAATCAGCTCTATTTCGGCCCAAAAGAATCAACTTGATGTTTTGTTCCCTCATCATAAGCCCAAATGATAGTTGATTCTATAGCTCACCCGTAACCGCCATGCTTGATGTCTCCTATGAGCCCATCTAATCATCCACAACTGGAGACCCCTCAGGCATGATGTAAAAATCAATCGCAAATATCATATATTTTGGTGTGATGGTCTTTTGTACCCTCTCTGGTAACTAACCCCCAGCATCACACCCTACTACTTTTTGTTTTGGCGGGAAAACGGTTCGGCCTCTATGGCTTGCAGGTCTGAGATGACGTGTGTATGGCAGAATGTAATAATGGAAACCTTGTGTTGGGATGCGCCGTGCATTAAGGGTTGATTTGATGGAAAGAAGTTAGAAAGAGATCTTTCGGCTGGTTCAATTGGATTTGGACGAGATTCTGGCAAGTTTTTGGGAAAGTGGAAGATTGCAATTTTTATCTTTTGGAAACTGAAAGGATCAGATTTTATCTTTGGAATTTCTGGAAGATTTTGTGATGGCTATATAATTCGGGTCTCCAGGTAAGTCTCCTCTTCACTATTCCCTTATCTTCCTCAAGTTATCTTCCTCTTCCTCTCTGCCTCTCGTCTTCCCAGCTCTCTCTCTCTCTCTCTCTCTCTCTCACAAAAATGGCCTCAAACACTAACCTTGCCCAAGACCTCCAAAACCTCCTTGCCAAACTGTCCTCCATGGGGACAGACCCCGCACTCCTCGCCTCCATTACCCAGTCCTTACCTTCCTCCTCCACCACCCCAGCGACTTACCTTCCTCCTCCACCACCCCAGCGACCACCAAAGTTATCCCTCCACCATCACCAACCCAGGACCAACTCGCCATGGTCCCCTACATAGCCCCAATCGCCCCAAACACAGAACCCACTCCACAAAACCCTAACCCTAAAATCTCCCCGGCCGTTCCCATTGCCATATCCTCTACTGAAAGAGAGGAGGTTTATTCCTCTCCAACCCATCCTGACCCCATTGAAGATGAGATAAAGGAGTTACCTAGAGAGACCACTCCAGTCACCACTGAGGAGCACGTGGCTGTGAAGGAGAAGATTCAGGGAGTTGTAAGGTGTCTCGCCAATGAATTGGTTGAGGAAGAAGATGAGGAGGAACCACTTATTTCTCTAAAGTCATCTGGAAGGATAAAGACTGCATACTCCTCCAAGAGGAAGACCCGCTCTCAGAAGAAGTCCGAGAATGCTATCACAGTCAGTTCTGACGAGGAGTCAGAACCCCTCACTGGGAACAAAGCGAAGAAAGCCAAGGTCTCTGTTGGTCCTCTCCGCAAAAGTCAACGTCGTCAGCCCGCCAAGGCCAAAGGAAAGGTGGCGGCTGATGAAGTCAAAAGCATGAGCCATAAGTCCGTGGTAAAAGAATTGTTGGTGGACCCGGAGTTCCTTAAGGAGAATTATCTGGAGGAGGTGTATGCAGTACTGGATGCTCAGAAGTGGAGTCGGCTGTTCGTGGAAGAAGAAGGAGTGGATGAGAACTTGATAAGGGAGTTATATTCGTCTTATGTAATGGAAGTCAGACCCCATGCCGTTCTGGGGAGCTACAAGCTTGGAGGGAAGGTACATCTGTTTTCGAGCATTGAGTTGGGAGTAGCCTTGGGAGTCCCACATGAGGGGTATGGCGAGTACCCAAAAGGAAGATGGCCTAAGGATTTTCCATATTCTGAAGCAGTGTGGGCAGTGGCTGGCATTGAGAATGCTTTGGGAAGTGGTGATCTTGACATATCTGAGATGTCTGCCGTCAACAAAGTATTATACCACTTCTTGATCAGCAACATCACGCCCAGGGGACAGAAAAGGAACCGACTGCTGATTTTGGATATTGTCCTCCTATCTACGCTATTGAAGAAGGAACCCATTTGCCTCCCCAGGATTATGATGCAGCACATGTCCCATGCTAGGAACACAGACCAGCACGCTCTTCCGTTCCCTCGAGTTGTCAAAAAGATTCTTGAGTACCATAAAGTCTACAACTCCTCGGCGGAATCGAGTGTCTTTTCCCGCCCCTTCGATGTCAGTAATCTACACAAGATGAAGTTTGTTCTTCAAGGTGACGAAGGCTGGGTGAAACTGGATAGTGTTCCGGTTGTTTCTGAGACTATGGAAGATTCTGAGGCGGACAGTTCTGAGGGGGAACTGAATGAGAAATCATCTCTGGGAAAGGATCTGAGAAGTTTTTGCCAGGCAGTGCAGGATTTGGCTGCTCAGCAGACGCTTCTTTTGGCAGACGTATACGCGCTTCTCTCCCATCACGTATCAGCTCCATCGGTTGGTCATAGTGATGCCTAACCGTTTATCTGCCATCCACCCACTCCTTTGTTCCCTTGCTCATCTATCCTCCTTAGTTTTTTTTATTTCTCTCTGACTTGTGTGCCCTGTGTGGCTTAATGACTGTGTTTAGATGTTTTGCATGTTTTGGCTGTCTTTGCATGTTGTTTAAGTTTTTTTTTAATTAATGACAAGGGTTTTTTTGTTTATCTGGCATTGATCTTTCTTCTCTAACTCTTTACTGTGTTTTTTTTATGATGCCAAAAGGGGGAAAATGACAGGTAGCATTGTCTAAGGGGGAACAGAACATGTAAAACGTATTGCTGAAGTAAGGGGGAACTAACGGTGTTTTTAGTGGGAATCTTTCTTGTCAGTTTTGTCTAGTTCTAGTTGGTATATGCTTCATTGTTAAGGGTGTTTGTCACCATAAAAAAGGGGGAATTTGTTGAATTCCTTAGGTTTTGATGGTTATAAACACTCAACTAATATGTGTACCAAGTGTTTCAGGGACAAGAAGAGTTATCCCAGGGAGCTTTGCAGCACATGATCTCAGAGGGAACAAAGGCTTGCTTAGCGCTTTGTTACCTCTCAAGGAACTGAAGTGACGGACCAGATCAAGGCTGCAAAAGGAAAGAAGTCATCCAGCGTGCTGAGTTAAGGAAACAAACCAAGAAGCCACGCGGTAGAGGATGAAGACTTCGACTCCAAGGATCAAGCCAGATTGCGCGAAGATATGGAGAGAGAAAACCCGATCGTGTTGATCCTATGAATCTTTCCTAAGATAAGGCGATTGGAGAGAGAAGAACGTTATCCAATCGGTTGGATTAATTAAGGAACTCCTTCCTTAATTAATATAACCGGTTGTGATATCTTATCTTCAAAACAAAATCATATCTTTGTAATCCGATTGTAGTACTTCCTAATTTTGTGTCAATTAGGGTTTTAGCCGAGTTGTATTTAAGAGAAGCATGGATTCTTTTCTATGTAACAACGTAGAAGAAAAAGTAGAACGAAGAGCGTTCAGTTGAGAAGAAAAAGAGAGTGAAGTGTTTGTGAGTCTTTGAGGGTTGAGTTCGGATTCATTGTTGTAGGAGTGATCTTCGAATCTAGGTGGGAAGTCTAGTGTTTTGGGGTCCATGCTACAAGTGTAATCGAAGAAGAAATCAATAAGACAAGTACACACTTCAAAATCCTCTCAAGCAGAAGCTTGAAGGTAGTGGTTTTTCCTTGAGAAGCTAGTTTTGCTAATCAGGGTTTCCACTATATATCGTGAGTTTGTTCTGTTATCTTTCTTGCTATTTTAATCCGTTGTGCCTTCTGTGGGAACAAAGCTTTTGTTCCCTCAGACGTAACTCTAACGATCCAACAGAACCCTAAGTTAGATACGATATGAAACGAAGATACGAAATGAAACGAAGGGAAAAAGGCATGAGCCATGGCCGTGGTTACCATGGCCGCGATCGCGCTTGCTGGCAAAGCCGCGGTCGCAGTTGGCAGCAGTCGCAGTTTTCTGGGCCAAGCCCGCCGTCGCGGTGGATGGAGCCGCGGTCGCGGGTCTCCATCCCGACGCGAGGTTAGGCGGCTTCGAAGCCTTACCGACGACGATGACGAGGCTTGCACTCCACCACCGCGTATCACCACCACTCCAAGGATCATTCACAAGCCACGAGGGACCTCCGACGACCACAAAAACTCCAGCGACGAGCAACTCTAACGAAGAACACAAGAATTTTTGAAGAGAAGAAGATGGAGCTTGAGGATGAAGGAGAATGGTTGCCACAACTCCCTTTTATAGCCATGAAGGAGCAGGAGTTCACCCTACACCGAGCAAGCCAACCGGTTCCCCTCCCCGGCGTTAGGAGCACGTGGAGAAAGCCAGACGTCGGCCTTTTGGAAGATCGAGGAAGGCGACGATCCGAGAAGCCCGCGATTGCGGTTTGCCCACAGGCAAAACCGCGCCCGTGGTTTCGAAACCGCGGTCGCGGCACTGTTGCGCTCGCGCTTCTGGGTCCTTGGTCGCAGTTCTTGCTCGAGGTCATGCTTAACTTACTATTTTTAGTACTCCCCAAATACTTTAAGACCCAAAATCTTATTAAACGTATATTATTACGTTCAAATGGTTCTTACTGAGTTTACAGAAAATGCCTAATTCGTTTTGTTTACAAAATGAAAGTTTGAAAATTACTGTTTTGGGGCGAAAAGATCAATCGACCTAAATCGCCTTAGACGGGGTAACGAGTCGATCGGATAATATAAAATCGATCCAAACCAAATAAACAATCAACCAAGTAAAGAGTAGATGCAAAATAGCAATATGATTTATTGATCAATCGATGATAGAATCAGATCAGAGTACAACTTATCCTTGAAGAGTAAGGGATCGAGTCCTGTTCGACAGGAGGTATCGGTGATTCAACCGGCAATGATCGGGTAGTAACCCAGGGAGCATGAGCGAATATGCTGGTAAGCCTTTTGAAAGCTCAGTGAGTGAATACTGTGTGTAGACGTGTATATCGTCGATTGCTTCTTCGTGATCTATTTATGGTAGCTTCCTCTTGTGTCCGTTACTTGTCTTCGTAATATCTTCTATTCATTTCATGCGTGATCTTCGGGATTTGCTCTTGAATGCCATCGTAATCTTCGTGTTTAATTTCGTTACTGTTGCCATTGATCAAGCAATTAATGTCCTGGGCGAAATCTTCGGAGCTGGTCGGATCCCACGCGTCTGAGGAGTGTCCATCGCTTCCTTCTAATTTCTTCTGGCCTTCGACTTTGCCTGGACCTTGGCCCAATTCGCTTGCTCCGATCCCTTTGGAGTATGTTGGGCCCAACAATAGCCCCAAGTTGTTTTGGGCCTCATGGCAGCTGTGAGATGGAGTCCAAACAACTTTCATCCCACACGATTTCTACCCTTCGATCTGGGCATGACAGGCGAGGGCTATGTTGCGATAATCCCGCTACACGATGGGACGTCTCTGCGACCTGCCGATTCCCTCCATAAATCCAAATTAAGTTTCTGACGGTTTGGTTTCATCTTCTTCCCTTGCTCTCTGATCTGTTAGGCTTGTCTAGGTTTTCTCAAAAAAAAAATTGCTCTTCGATTCCCTTCTCTTTCTGTTCTGGAAATGGTTTCCAGCGAGTCTTCCGAGTCGACTGCTACTTGCTCGAACTCGAGCAAGAATGAGGTCCCCCCCCCCCTTTTCCTTTTGAAGGAGGCAGACGCTTTGACGGGGACTCTGACGGAGGCGGAGTTGGAGCAGATTCTCCAAGTCGGAGGCTTTCCTCCAGAGACGGTCGCAAGGTTGCCGCATCCAGACGAGAGAGCCGACGCTCACTATGAGGGGTGGGTTTGTTTCTATGCTTATCCGTTTAGGATCGGTCATATGTTTTCGTTCTCCCCTCTTGTCAGGGATTTCTTAGCGACTATGGCGCTTGCGCCGTGTTAGGTCATGTCGCAGGCGTGGCGGATCCTTAGGGTTTTAGATCTGTTGAATGTTCAGTCCGGGGCCGGTTTTAACTTCGACGCCATGTGGTACAACTACTCTCTGGAGTAGAAGAGTTATTCTCGTGTCCAATTGCGTATTCATCCGGGTCGAAAGCCCTTGGTGTTCAACCTAGATGTAAATGACCGTGGATGGGGGTCGAAGTTCTTCTTCGTCGAGCGTTCATCTCTGAAGAAGGGGGGTGACTGTTTGTTTTTGTTGTCGGAGTGGCGAGTCGAGAGTACGTATTCGACTTCTCTTTGCCCATTTTTATGTGTTTTAACCCTTTGCTTAACTCTTCTTTTTTGTAGTCCCTAAAGCTGAAGAGTTGGAAGCGGACGCTCAGTCAGAAGGTCTGACAAAGATTATTCTCAGCATCCCCGCGTCGGAGCGGAAATTCACAAACGTCAACCTGTTGTCGGTTTCCCCCACTACTCAGGATGTTATGTCGATTGTTTCGTCGTCTCGGGTCAAGTGTGAGTTTTTGTTTGACTCGTGTATTATTATTTTTTAATTTTTTTTTTATCGTCTGCTTGCGACTTATGTTTATCTGTCGTGTCAGCGTCTCCGGTTGGTCGGTCGAGTGCACGTTTGAAGGGAGTGTCTGGGAAAAGTCTGATAGAGCAAAGGCTGGCGGCGGCCAGGGCCTCGTCGAGTACATCGACGCCGGCGGAGTCGTTGCTCCCAGCCAAAGTTGGCTCGAAAAGAAAGGCAGGTTCTTCTTCTGGCGATGTGAAGGTGGTGGATACTTCAAAGAAGAAGGCGACGGTTGCTCGTGGAGTCGAGAAGATCGACGCAGTCGATCGATCGATTGCTGATCTCTTTCATGCTCAGGACCCGACTCTGAAGTCTGAAGTTGATAGCGTCTCTCCCTTGGATTGTATTGGCGAAGCGGGGTGCTCTGCATGGAAGGTAAGTCGTGTTGTCGGATCTCAAGTTTGTATGTTTTCTTTCCACCCGGTCTGGTTGGTCTCTGATTGCTTCGATCTCGCCTTTTTCCAAACTTTTCAGTTTCTCTTGGGCGCGTATTCTGGAGTCAAAGAAATGGTTGCTAAGGCCAAGGACAGGGCTGCTAGGTTAGAGTCCGACCTGGCGTCTTTGAAGACCAAGGTGGAAGGAGCCGAGAGCCGTTTTAGGGACGCTGAGCGCCGCTTCGCTAGGGAGCTGAAGAGCTGCCAAGATGACTTGGATGTTTGTTGGAGGGAGCTCAGTGAGAGCCAGTCGAGTGTCGAAGAGAAGGTAAGGCAGGCTAGGATTGAGGTTGGTCGGGTCGCAGGTGACGTAGGCGCTTTCTACGCGTTAAAGTCGCGTGTCGAGATGATCGAGGAGTTCGAAGAGGGAAAGCAGGAGACCTGGGATTTGAAGGCGGAGAAGGAGACTATTGATACCCTATTTCTGAAGGGGAATCCTGGTTCAGAGCTTTTCCAGTTGGCCGGTGTCGGAGAGGAAACTCTAGACGAAAGTGCCGGTGAAGACGAGGTCCATTCTGGCGACACCGTGCCGATCGAGCCCCAACCTTCCTCTGATCCGGCCCCTGCTGAAGGTAATGCTGTGAATCCTGACTCTTGACTATTTTTCATAAATGACTTGTGATCCCACCTGTGTGTGGGTAGAATGTTTTCTGGTTTGGCGATCCATCCACCATCGCGGGTTACGGAATGTGTTTGTGGACAATTTGAAGTCTTACGTGTGTGTGTAGGCAGACAATATGTTTTGGCGACCCGTCCACCATCGCGGGTCGCGTGGATGTAAAAATCTTAGACTTTTATTGACGTAATCTGTTTTACAAAGGGTCGAACTTGTTTTATGTTCGTATGTTTTGTCGGATTCTTCTAGAGAAGATTGTCGTTGACGCCTTTGATTTGTGTGTCGGGTTTGCCCGTGTGCTCCGTCGAGTAGGGCTTGTCGTATGTGTGTAAAGAAGGAGGCCTGCAAATGTATGTGTTTATGTTTAGTCATGACTTAGTTTTATGCCGAGGAGGAAAGCAATATGTCTTTATTGCCTAAATGTAATAAGGTGTCTTAACCTTATGTATTGTATAAGGCAGACGGTGTGCCGTCGTGCCTTTGGTATTCATCTCCCCGTGTTCCGATCGATCGTGTAAATGTAGTGTAAGCGCTTTTGTTTCTGACTGGATCCAGTGTGTATATTGACGTCGTCCTGTACTTAGGTTTTGCAAGGAAAAATGTCCTTACTAGATGTGAGTACTCAGTTTTAAGAAATAGAATTGAGTTCGTAGCAACGAATAGCACATGACAAGTGAAAGAGTGTTAGTGCCTTACTTTGCTGGTCTAGAAGTGGTATAGCTTCAGGTGTGTTGCGTTCCAACTTCTTGGGATCGGTTGTCCGTCTTTGTCTTCCAATCGGTACGCTCCTTGTCCGACCACTTTCTTGATGAGATAGGGTCCTTCCCACTGAGCTGCGAGCTTTCTGTCGGTCGGATTCTTGGTATTTTGGAACGTCTTTCGGAGGACCCAGTCGCCAACTTTAGAGACTTTGGCTCCAACATTTTTGTTATAACTTCTTGCGACCTGTTGTTGGAACCTGACCATTCTAATTCTGGCTCTTTCCCTAGTCTCATCCACCGTGTCCAAGTTGTGCGCTAGCTCGACGTCGTTTTGTTCATTCATCTGAAGACTGTAACAGGCTATCGGAATCAGTAGCTCGGCGGGAATGACCGCTTCACTTCCGTAGACGAGTGAGAATGGTGATTGTCCAGTCGCATTCTTTGGGGTGGCCCTGTCGGACCAGAGGATGAGAGGGAGTTCGTCTGCCCATTTTCCTTTAGCCCCTGTGAGGCGTTTCTTGAGGTTGTTGATGATGATTTTGTTGCTAGACTCGGCTTGTCCGTTAGATTGCGGATATCGAGGAGTGGATGTGACCAGCTTGATATTCCACTGGTCACAAAAGGCTCGAGTCTTATGACTGATGAACTGGGAGCCATTGTCGCACACGATTTCTGATGGGACGCCAAATCTACACAAGATATTGCGTTTTATAAATGAAATAACGTGTTGATCTTTTACCTCTCAGTAGGCTTCAACTTCGATCCATTTGGAAAAATAGTCTGTCATGGCAAGGAAGAAGACTCGTTGACCCGACGCAGGTGGGAGTTTTCCGACGATGTCCATCCCCTATCTCATGAAGGGCCATGGTGCCAGAGTCGGATGGAGGAGTTCTGAGGGTTGATGAGGAACGGGTGCGTGTCGTTGGCAGGCATTGCACTTCTTGGTGTACTCCATCGTGTCTCTATTCATTGTGGGCCAGTAGTATCCGGTTCACAAGGCTTTCCCTGAGAGGCTTCATCCTCCGGTGTGGTTTCCACATTCTCCTTCATGTAATGACTGTAAGATGCGTCTGACTTCTGGAGTCTTGAGGCATCGTAGGAGTATCCCTGTGACAGATCTCTTGAACAAGATGTCACTTATAATATCGAAGGAAAGAGCTTGTACCTTTAGCCTTTTTGCTTCCATTTTGTCGTTGGGTAGGATGCCGTCTTTTAGCCATTTGACGTAAGGTAGCGTCCAGTCGTCATGATCGTTGACGATGTCTTCTTCTGGTCGGTCACATATCTCCATCGTGACAAGTTCTTCCAATGGTGTACTCGAATCTTTGAGTGTTTTTGGAACGGCTGGTGTTGTGATGTGTGCCAGTGGGATGTTTGGGAACTCCTTTGGGTCCAAGACGGACCCCAAGTTGGCTAGTGCGTCAGCCTGAGAGTTGAGATCTCTGGGAACTTGCCTGATGTCGAATGTTTGGAATTGGTCGATTACCTTCTTGGTTACGTCCAGATAAGCTATCATCTTGTCGTCCTTGGCGTTGTACGACCCTTGTATTTGATTTACGACCAAGAGGGAGTCGCAGATGACTTCGATTTCTCGGACTCCTAGGTCGCATGCCAGAATGAGCCCAAATATGAGTGCTTCGTATTCGGCTTCGTTGTTAGTCGTGTCCCATTCGCATCTTACGGCCTGGGCTATCTTGTCCCCTTGTGGCGATTTCAGCACGACCCCTAGCCCCGATCCTCTAGTGGTCAACGCACCATCAGTGTGGAGCTCCCATTTACTTGTTTCCTCTATCGCAAGTAACTGTGTTGCTTCTTTGACAGCTTCTTGTTCTAGGGTCGGGCTGAAGTCTGCCACAAAGTCAGCCAAGGCTTGCGATTTGATTACCGTCCTGGGCTCGTATTCGATGTCGTAGCCGCTGAGGTGTATGGCTCATTTGGCCATTCGTCCTGTGAACTCGGGTTTCCTCATGATTGCTCTCATGGGATGGTTAGTACGGACAATTATAGTATGCGATTCGAAATATGGTTTGAGTTTATTTGATGCCATTACCAGTGATAGGACAAGTTTTTCTAGCGACGTGTACCTTGTTTCTGCTGGCAGTAACGTTCGACTGACATAGTAGATTGGCGATTGCTTGCCATCTTCTTCTCTGACCAGTACTACGCTCACGGCGGACTCTAATACTGCTAGGTATAGCAATAATGGCTCGTCGTCTTTGGGTTTGGTTAACAACAAGGGACTGGCCAGGTATTTCTTCAAATCTTGGAACACGACTTCATGTTCTTCTGTCCATTGAAAGGACTTGTTCTTCTTGAGAGCGTCGTGAAAGGGTTTGCACTTGTCGGATGACTTCGAGATGAATCTGTTCAGGGCTGCTATCCGACCTGTCAGCTTTTGTATGTCCTTGACGCATCGAGGGGATCGGAGATTGATGAGGGCCTTGACCTGTTCCGGACTGGCTTCTATTCCTCTTTGTGTCACCATGTACCCCAAGAATTTTCCTGACGACACCCCGAAAGAGCATTTCATAGGATTTAATTTCATGTTATATCTTTTTAGTACCTCGAAGCTGTCGCGGAAGTGATCGATGTGGTCCTTTTTCTTTTTTGATTTGACCAGCATGTCGTCTATGTAGACTTCCATTGTGTCCCCAATCTGATCTTTGAACATCTTGTTGACTAGTCGTTGATAAGTATCCCCTGCGTTTTTTAGTCCGAAGGGCATTACATTGTAACAATAGATACATTGGCTTGTGACGAATGTCGTTTTCTCTTGGTCTTCTGGTTCCATGAGGATCTGATTATAGCCACTAAACGCGTCCATGAAGGATAGCATTTCGTGCCCTGCCATCGCGTTGACCATGGCGTGGATATGAGGGAGTGAGAAGGAATCTTTGGGACAAGCCTTGTTAAGGTCGGTGAAGTCGATGCAGACTCTCTGATGTGATCCGACGGGTTCGGACCACGTTTGACGCGGATCTAGGCAGGAAGCGGCCTCGAATCCTTCTCCTTGGTAACCGGGATAGGTAGCAACCAAGTGTGGGCTCGGTTACCGGCTCTCTTGCTCTCGGCGGGGCCGAGTTGGGGAGAGAGGATCCCGCAGGCGGAAGCTAGCGATGAAGGGATAGATTGTGTTTGTGAACCGTGACGTGGTTCAATCGGGTCTAACCAGTTTTGTGACGCCGAGGCTTAAGGGAGGAGATGATCTCAACTGCAAGGATTAAGCTTTAATTTCAACGTGGGGAATAATGAATACAACGAAGGCTATTTAAAGCAATAAGGCTCGACCAAGAACCCTAATGGGCTTGGGCCGAAAACACACTAATGGGCTAGCCTTCTCTAGCAAGAGAAGGCACACGCCGAAATAGAAAGTACGGAAATGGAAATACTAAAAGGGAAACATGCTAAAATGGAAAATAACATAAAATAGGCTAAACTAGACTAAGTCTTGAACCAAGTAGGACGCCACGGTCTTGGTCATCTTGGGCTCGTCGCTTCCCGGCTTGAGTCAAGCCCGGAACACATCATTCTCCCTCCCTTAGAATCGAAGAGTCCTCGCTTCGAACTGGGTGGGGGTGACGGTGGCTAAAAGTGCACAATGCAAATATCGTTGCTTAGCCTAGTCAAAGTAAAATATCCTAACAGACCCACTAAACAAAAGTATAGCAGACAAATAAGGGTCGAACCCACAGGGAAGATCGATGAAGTATGCAAGTGTGAATGACAAGTAACACGAACGGGGGGTTTAGTTATCAAGAGAACACAAAGCAAGCAAAGCAAACAAGTTTGGTTTAGTTGAGGAAATATAATGAGGGAAAGTAGTCCTACTAGAGCGAGATCCACAGTACAGAGATATAATTTGATCACAGAAATCTATTTAATCCAAGTTATTTCACTATCCTTATAGTTGTTCCCACCCTGATCTTAAGTACTATTGATTCTCACAGTTGTCAATAGACTTATTACTATGCCAATGTTAAAATACCACTGATTCTCACAGTTGTCAGTATATTTTACCACCAACACAGCAATAGCAATACACACAAGGATATAGGATACATGCAAATAGAAGGACGTACTAATACTCGCATGCAACTGATTCTCACTCACGATTGTACGCTCGGAACCCCTATACGCACAATCGTGTTTGCCACTAGATATGCACTTGGAACCCCTATATGCAATCCTAGCAATTGATAAAAAGCATTCAACCTAGTTGATCAGGCTAAGAAGAATAACAAAAAATCAATAATCAATATAACCAAGAGAATCAAACCAACACTTATAAGGATAAGAAAAAGGAATAGAAATCTCACAAACACATCAACTGTACTGCTTCACACGTCTAGTAGAATAAGGGAAAGTTAGTTCTCCATCAAAGGGGATGAAAAACTCTAATGTGAAATAACTTCTGAAAAATCGTGTGTAGGTAAAAAAAGTCTCTGCCTCTTAACCTAGAAAGAGGACTTAAATAGTCTTAGGAAACTAGGTTATACTAATGCAAACAATAAAGGAAATAGAATAATAATAAAATAAAGTCTAAACGAAATAAAAGGAAAGTAACAGTCTTCTGGCGCAAGACATTAAACACGGCCACCGCGGGGCGTCAGGATCTCCACCGATGGGCGGTGGCTTCCTCTGGCGCGGGGCTTCAACCTTCTCTGGGAGTCACCGCCGGGCCGCGGTGAATCTGGCGCGGGGCGGTGAGCTCACTCATTCAGCTTTTTCAGCTCCTCTTCTTCTCTTCTGCTGCTCTTCAATCCTACCAAGTGTTTGGTAGTCTTCTCCAAGTATGCTTCAGCAGCTCCATCTCCATCTAAGCTGTAAATCCTGGGATATCTTCACTTATCTCCACAACTTCCAGATTACCGACTTAGCACCAAAACTCATCCAAATCATGCTAATAGTTGCTAGTAAAGGTGTATGAAATAACACCTATCAAATTCCCATATACTTAGACCTTTACTCATCCCGAGTAAGCTAAAGAAAAACTCACTCTCTCAATCAACACCAAGGCCTCAGTAAGTACAAGAAAATATGACACTAGCAACTACAACATATCAACAATAAGCTCCAGACAACCAAAATAAGTGATGCAAAGATAATTCTAATCCGAACTCCAATCTAGCTCCTTATCGCTCCAGAATGGCCTACCCGAACTCCTTATACCACCTCTTCTTATGACACCCTGCCAAGAAATAGAGAGAATCCTAAAATCACTCTTCTTCTTTTACGCTCATCTTGCCAAGGCGCCCTTTCGGGTTTTCACCAAGCCACTCATTTCATTTTGCTAGATATCTCACAAATACTCCCATCACTCCAGTCCAATTTTGCCCTGGTCTATACCAGCCGGACTACCTGCTTTTTACCTGAACCGCCCTTTCGGGTTTTCAGTCTATCCCAGGATTTTGATTGCCTTTTTACTTCTTTTTTGCTTTTTCGAATTTTTTTTTTTTTTTTGAAAAACTCTCAAATGGGAAATACAGCACACGAAAAGAAAACAATATGTACAAAGGATAGACAGATAGCAAGTCTAAATCCCTTCCCCATACTTAAACCGAACATTGTCCTCAATGTAGAAAAGAGAACATCAAAGGAAATAGGGGAAGAAGAAAATAAACTCACTGCGGGCCTGATGGTGGTGGTGGTGGGAACCTCCCGAAGTAGTCCCTCATATGAGCGTCCATGGTGTCCAGACGCTCATCTACATCAGCACGGAACTGGGTCTGCCAAGTCTGCAGACCGGTCTCTACTTGCGTGTTCTACTGATCTTGCCGCACTGAGAACGCATCAAATCTCGAATACAACTCAAACGAGCACAAATGATGACTCATGGATGCCTCGATGCGGGGCAGTGGATGAATCGCCGAGTCGCGGTGAGGACAACTGGGAGGTCTGGCCGGGTTGCGGCGAGGTCGACGCGGGGCGGTGGCAGTAGCGACGCGAAGCGGGTACAACGCGGGGCGGAGCGACAGCGAGGCGGGACTACAGCAACGCGGTGGGGATGTGTTTGGCTTGTTTGTGAGGCTAGACTCCAAATTGGGGGATTTGGGCTAGATTTGGCTCAAGGTCGAGAGGGGTTGTGGGAGAGTGAGGGAAAATGTCTTGGGAGCTTGAGGGAGGCGTGAGAATGGAGGGTGTGAGATAGTGGGGGCTAGGTTAGGGGAAAGGTGAAAGGGAAGGAAGGGATGATGGGCCGGTCATGTACCATGGCCCAAAAGAGAGAAATCTTGGCCCAAAAAGTGGCCCAATCCGTCAAAACCTTAGTTACCACTCAAGAAATAAAAAATTTGCTCACTCGTTTAAGGTTTTTTTCGGGGCCCTTTATTTTTATTTTTTTTATAGAGTCGAGAAATCATACCTGACCTCCACCGCGGGGCGGTGGGCTCCACCGCGGGGCGGTGAGAAACGCCGCGAGGCGGTGGGAATGGTTGGGCACAACGTCTCTTCTCAAGTTACTTTCGTACCTGAAATGTGAGTAACAGGCGAACGAAACAAAGAAAAATAAACTACGAAAATAATCTAAGGAAAAAAGAAAATCAAAGAAAGACTAACACGGGTTGCCTCCCGGACAGCGCCTTGGTTATCGTCGTTGGCTCGACGTACTGCAAATCAACTACCATCTGGAGTAGGATCCCCTCAGAATCCTCCTACTCGTCTCTTCATGTTGAGACCTCTCATGGAAAGGTTTAAACCTTAGACCATGCTCCCTCTTTGCCATCGACTCCATGCTGACTTCCTTTGGAGTATCTCCCCCATACTTAGAACGATGTGGGGGCCGATATGGCTCGATCTGAATATGCTGCACATCACTGGATAAAGGCTTACAACCTTGTATGGTTAGTGCAGGGGGGCGAGTGCCCAAAATGGAGGGAATGGAATCTCCTATGTCATCCAACAAGACATCACCAACATGTAACTCATGCGACTCAATAGGTTCATCAATAGAGGAACAATCAACTATGGTCTCTACTGCATCAAGTTTAACATTTTCAGGCACATGATTATCAATATCACTAATGCAGCAAGGGGTAGGCAATTCAATGGAGTTGGCTTTATGAATATTATGCTCAAAAATTATTCCATCAAATTCCATAGTCAAAGTTCCACTGTCTACATCAATCTTTGTCATGGATGTTTTCATAAAAGGTCGCCCTAGCATAATTGGAGCGACCTGCTCATCATAGTCCATATCTATAACAAAGAAGTCAGCAGGAAAAATCAAAGAGCCTATCCTCACAAGAACATTTTCCACAACACCCTTAGGGGGTACACAAGAACCATCAGCAAGTTGTATAACAATGTTAGAATCATGCAAGGGTCCTATTCCTAAATCCTCAATCAAAGAATATGGTAACACATTAATTGAGGCACCCAAGTCTAACAAGGCTTTCTCAAATCGATGCTCACCTATAGTGATAGGAATAGTAAATGTACCTGGATCCTTGCACTTCTCAGGCATGCGTCTCTGAACTACTGCTGACACATGTTCACTCACTGGAATCTTCTTTTGAGCCTTCTGCTTCTGAGTCCTCTTCACGGTGCACAGCTCCTTCAAGAACTTGGCATATCGAGGGATAGCCTTGATAAGCTTGATCAGGGGAATGTTCACCTCACAGTCCCGAAATGTCTCGAACAGATCGTTGTCTTCAGCTACTCTCTTGGCCTTCAGCGCCTCAGGAAAAGGTGTTGGGGGCTTCTCAGAACCTAGAGGATGGAATAATGGACGAACGTAATCGTCAACATAGGTTTCTTCAGCGGAGAGAGATTTTTGAGGACCAGATCGCGACAGTCCCACCGCGGGGTGTTGGACATTACCGTGGGGCGGTGGGATTGCGGTGTCTTTACTGGGGTCAGGCGCCGGGTCGCGGTGAAAGTCATCGCGGGGCGGTGCCGACACGTCTTCTTTTCTGGCTCCTCCTTCAATTTCTGGCCGGGCCGCGGTAGGATCCACCGCGGGGTGTTCGGTGATTTTTGCCTTCTCGATCTCGTTCTCCTCTTCAGCAATAGGAGCAACGACCAACTTCTTACCACTTCTGAGCGTGATAGCACTCACGTTCTCTCTGGGGTTCACAGTAGTCTGAGAGGGCAGGGAGTTGGAAGTGCTTTGGTCGATCTTAGTCACAGCATCAGCTAACTGACCAATTTGTCTCTCCATGTTCTTCAAACTTGACTCAGTAGCCTGCACGTGCGTGGCGAAATGCTGAGTCAGAGTCCTGAGCATATCCTCAGTAGAAGCACCAGAGCTTTGGCCTTGGGGCCTCTGTTGGTATGGGGCTCTCTGATGATACTGTTGTTGTGCAGGCTGTTGACCACATTGAGGGTCACTCCATCTAAAACCTGGGTGGTCTCGCCCTCTCGGATTATAATTGGGCTGTCCACTAAACTGTGGTCTAGGGGGTCCATAACCTCCTATAGCATTAACTTCAGCAACACCCTCCTCCTGTAGCTGAGGACAAGCGTCGGTGGGGTGGTATTGGTCAGCACAAAGTCCATATGCCTTGACTTGTTGAGGGGCATTCTGGTTTGCCATCCTCTTCACCATCTCTTTCAGCTCGGCTAACTCGGTCAACACTGGGCTTGGTCCGGCAGGGGTCACAGCATTGACCGCCTTTCTCTGGTATGTCTTCCCGAAACTCCTAGTGCTCTCACTCATCTCCTGAAATCTCTCCATGGCTGCGTCTGGTGTCAGATTCAGGATGCTTCCACCGCATGCAGCGTCAACCATCCGTCTCTTCTGGTCCAGCAGACCATTGTGTAAATAGAGAACAAGATCCTGCTTGGCGTACCCATGGAATGGGCAGCTAGAGAAAAGCCTCTTGTACCTCTCAAGATAATCATACAGCGTCTCATCACCAGCCTGCTCAATATTGGCAATTGCCTTTTTCAAGGCATTCGCCTTCTTCGTTGGAAAGTACTTGTCCAGGAACGCCTTGTGCAGTTTATTCCAGGTATCTATGGTTCCTGGTGGCAAGTGATAGTACCAATCGCTTGCAGAGTCTAGTAGGGAGAAACCAAAAGCTCTCATCTTGATTTGGTCTTCCGTCACGTTCCTGGGCTTCATAGTCATGCAGACATTGTGGAACTTGCCCAGGTGAGAGATCGGGTCTTCTCCACTCAAACCGTGAAACTTTGGGAGATAAGCAACAACTCCAGATTTCAACTCAAAATTCACCCCTTCGCCAAGTGCAGGGATGATGACAGCCAGGGGTTGTGCTCCAATATTCTGCCCAGTCAATTCTCTCAGAGTCTCAGCCATTGCGACGGTTGGGTTGTCTGTCTCAGTCCCTATGGTCACAACTGTCTCTACTCCTTCTTCTTCTTCTCTTTGATTGCGCAGGTTCCCAAGGAATGATCTGTCAATCTCTGGATCAAAAGCAGCTAGAGGGGAGTCAGTACTACGGGTGTCAACCATAAGATAGGTCTCCACCGAAAATCAATCACAAAAACACACAACAAACAAAAAACTTCCCCGGCAACGGCGCCAAATTTGACGGTGGCTAAAAGTGCGCAATGCAAATATCGTTGCTTAGCCTAGTCAAAGTAAAATATCCTAACATACCCACTAAATAGAAGTATAGCAGACAAGTAAGGGTCGAACCCACAGGGAAGATCGATGAAGTATGCAAGTGTGAATGACAAGTAACACGAACGGGGGGTTTAGTTATCAAGAGAACACAAAGCAAGCAAAGCAAACAAGTTTGGTTTAGTTGAGGAAATATAATGAGGGAAAGTAGTCCTACTAGAGCGAGATCCACAGTACAGAGATATAATTTGATCACAGAAATCTATTTAATCCAAGTTCTTTCACTATCCTTATAGTTGTTCCCACCCTGATCTTAAGTACTATTGATTCTCACAGTTGTCAATAGACTTATTACTATGCCAATGATAAAATACCACTGATTCTCACAGTTGTCAGTATATTTTACCACCAACACAGCAATAGCAATGCACACAAGGATATAGGATACATGCAAATAGAAGGACGTACTAATACTCGCATGCAACTGATTCTCACTCACGATTGTACGCTCGGAACCCCTATACGCACAATCGTGTTTGCCACTAGATATGCACTCGGAATCCCTATATGCAATCCTAGCAATTGATAAAAAGCATTCAACCTAGTTGATCAGGCTAAGAAGAATAACAAGAAATCAATAATCAATATAACCAAGAGAATCAAACCAACACTTATAAGGATAAGAACAAGGAATAGAAATCTCACAAACACATCAACTGTACTGCTTCACACGTCTAGTAGAACAAGGGAAAGTTAGTTCTCCATCAAAGGGGATGAAAAACTCTAATGTAAAATAACGTCTAAAAAATCGTGTGTAGGTAAAAAAAGTCTCTGCCTCTTAACCTATAAAGAGGACTTAAATAGTCTTAGGAAACTAGGTTAAACTAATGCAAACAATAAAGGAAACAGAATAATAATAAAATAAAGTCTAAACGAAATAAAAGGAAAGTAACAGTCTTCTGGCGCGAGGCATTAAACACGGCCACCACGGGGCGTCAGGCTCTCCACCGTTGGGCGGTGGCTTCCTCTGGCGCGGGGCTTCAACCTTCTCTGGGAGTCACCGCCGGGCCGCGGTGAATCTGGCGCGGGGCGGTGAGCTCACTCCTTCAGCTTCTTCAGCTCCTCTTCTTCTCTTCTGCTGCTCTTCAATCCTACCAAGTGTTTGGTAGTCTTCTCCAAGTATGCTTCAGCAGCTCCATCTCCATCTAAGCTGTAAATCCTGGGATATCGTCACTTCTCTCCACAACTTCCAGATTACCGACTTAGCACCAAAACTCATCCAAAACTCCTCCAAATCATGCTAATAGTTGCTAGTAAAGGTGTATGAAATAACACCTATCATGGGGCCAGGGAGAGTAGACGCTCGGCGGGCAGCGGAAAAGCGACATCGGACTCGGACGCGACTCTTGGAACCTCAAAGATGAGAAGGTATGGCTCGGGTCCAGGGGCGGTGATAGCGTCGGGTGCCTTGGAGAGTGTCGTGCGGAAGCCCGGGTCTGGAGTAGGCGTAATGGATACGTCGAGCTTGCACGCGGGCAGGGGAGCACTAGGCACGGTTGTGGGCGGCAGGAGGGACTCGGTGGCGGCGGCCTCGACAATGACAGTGTGGGCCATGGGCGCGGTTTCGCTGGCTTCGGACGCGGTTTCTCTGGTCGCGGACGCGGTTGCTGCTGTCGAGGTCGCGGCGTTGGCCGCTGTCGCGGTTTTGGCCGTGTTCGCGGTTGCGGCAACAGTGGCGGCTCTCTAGGATGCAACTTCCCTCCGTAAATCTTCGATCGTCGATTGTATTTTCGCCATCTCTCGGGCATGGGCCTTGTTGGTGGCGTCGTGGGTGACTGTTGGACCCGATGACAGGAGAGGACGCTCGGGACGGCGCACGGGCGGGTGCTCAGGGTACCACAATGGGGCGTACTCGCGGCGCGATGGCGAGTTGTGTTGGCGCCTAGGTGCGTAGTATGGACGCCGGGGCGGAGAGTACGGACGGCGTTGTGGTGGCATCGGGATCCTCGGCAGGATCCAATCTGGGTCCGCTTCGTATGGGCTCACGCCACCGAACCAAGGGTCGGGGTACCGGTTGTGGGTACGGCGTGGCGGAGGTGGCCCATAGATGCGCAACGGTGGGTATGGGCGGCGTCGCGGTGGCATTGGAATCCTTGGCTGGATCCAATCCGGATCTGCTTCGTATGGTCTCACGCCACCGAACCAAGGGTCGGGGTCCCACTCGTCGGGCTCGAAGTATGGATATCAGCGGGCCATGGATTGGGTGTGGCTAAGGACGGGTTGGTTAAGGAAAGGCCGAACTAGGGTTGGGAGGGGAGGCGGAGGCTAGGGTTTTGGATAAGAAAATGGGATTTGGCAACGGCAGTGTAGAAACCGCGGTCGCGGTTTTGTGAACCGCGGTCGCGGCGAATAAGGTTTGGGCGGCAGACGGTTCGTATTTTGGCTTTTGAGGGGCCAAACGATGTCCGTTTTGGGCGAATTTTATATGCTCGGACTCATATCGAGATATTCTATAGGAATATGAAAGAAAATTGCAGAAAGGACGGTTTTTGTTATTCGACGAATTCTGGGCAGAAGGCTCGTCGGTTTTGGGAGGTTTTGTGGTGGTGGTGGTGTCGTCGGAGAAGAAGGCGCGTTGCGTGCCCCTGGCTGCTCTGATACCAGTTGATGTGATCTGACAGGTTTGGACCACGTTTGACACGGATCTAGGCAGGAAGCGGCCTCGAATCCTTCTCCTTGGTAACCGGGATAAGTAGCAACCAAGCGTGGGCTCGGTTATCGGCTCTCTTGTTCTCGGCGGGGCCGAGTTGGGGCGAGAGGATCTCGCAGGCGGAAGCTAGCAATGAAGGGATAGATTGTGTTTGTGAACCGTGACGTGGTTCAATCGGGTCTAACCAGTTTTGTGACGCCGAGGCTTAAGGGAGGAGATGATCTCAACTGCAAGGCTTAAGCTTTAATTTCAACGTGGGGAATAATGAATACAACGAAGGCTATTTAAAGCCATAAGGCTCGACCAAGAACCCTAATGGGCTTGGGCCGAAAACACACTAATGGGCTAGCCTTCTCTAGCAAGAGAAGGCACACGCCCGAAATAGAAAGTACGGAAATGAAAATACTAAAAAGGGAAACATGCTAAAATGGGAAATAACATAAAATAGGCTAAACTAGACTAAGTCTTGAACCAAGGAGGACGCCACGGTCTTGGTCGTCTTGGGCTCGTCGCTTCCCGGCTTGAGTCAAGCCCGGAACGCATCATTCTCCCTCCCTTAGAATCGAAGCGTCCTCGCTTTGAACTGGGTGGGGCCAGGGAGAGTAGACGCTCGGCGGGCAGCGGAAAACCGGCATCGGACTCGGACGCGACTCTTGGAACCTCAAAGATGAGAAGGTATGGCTCGGGTCCAGGGGCGGTGATAGCGTCGGGTGCCTTGGAGAGTATCGCGCGGAAGCCCGGGTCTGGAGTAGGCGTAATGGATACGTAGAGCTTGCACGCGGGCAGGGGAGCACTGGGCACGGTTGTGGGCAGCAGGAGGGACTCGGTGGCGGCGGCCTCGACAATGACAGTGTGGGCCGCGGGCGCGATTTCACTGGCTGCGGATGCGGTTTCTCTGGTCGCGGACGCGGTTGCTGTTGTAGCGGTCGAGGTCGTGGCGTTGGCCGCTGTCGTGGTTTTGGCCGCGTTCGCGGTTACGGCAATAATGGCGGCTCTCTATGATGCAACTTCCCTCCGTAAATCTTTGATCATCGATTGTATTTTCTCCATCTCTCGGGCATGGGCCTCGTTGGTGGCGTCATGGGCGACTATTGGACCCGGTGACACGGAAGGATGCTCGGGACGGCGCACGGGCGGGTGCTCAGGGTACCACACTGGGGCGTACTCGCAGCGCGGTGGCGAGGTGTGGTGGAGCCTAGGTGCGTAGTATGGACGCTGGGGCGGAGAGTACGGACGGCATCGCGGTGGCGTCGGGATCCTCGGCGGGATCCAATCTGGGTCCGTTTCGTATGGGATCACGCCACCGAACCAAGGGTCGGGGTACCGGTCGTGGGTGTGGCGTGGCAGAGGTGGCGCATAGACGCGCAACGGTGGGTACGGGCGGCATCGCGGTGGCGTCGAAATCCTTGGCGGGATCCAATCCGGGTCCGCTTCGTATGGTCTCACACCACTGAACCAAGGGTCGGGGTCCCACTCATCGGGCTCGAAGTATGGATACCAGCGGGCCATGGAGTGGGTGTGGCTAAGGACGGGTTGGTTAAGGAAAGGCCGAACTAGGGTTGGGAGGGGAGGCGGAGGCTAGGGTTTTGGATAAGAAAAGGGGATTTGGCAACGGCAGTGTAGAAACCACGGTCGCGGTTTTGTGAACCGCGGTCGCGGCGGATAGGGTTTGGGCGGCGGACGGTTCGTATTTTGGCCTTTTGAGGGGCCAAACGATGTCCGTTTTGGGCGAATTTTATATGCCCGGACTCGTATCGAGATGTTCTACGGGAATATAAAAGAAAATTGCAGAAAGGATGATTTTTTTATTCGAAGAATTCTGGGCAGAAGGCTCGTCGATTTTGGGAGGTTTTGTGGTGGTGGTGGTGTCGTCTGAGAAGAAGGCGCGCTGCGTGCCCCTGGCTTCTCTGATACCATTTGATGTGATCCGATGGGTTTGGACCACGTTTGACGCGGATCTAGGCAGGAAGCGGCCTCGAATCCTTCTCCTTGGTAACCGGGATAAGTAGCAACCAAGCGTGGGCTCGGTTACCGGCTCTCTTGTTCTCGGCGGGGCCGAGTTGGGGCGAGAGGATCTCGCAGGCGGAAGCTAGCGATGAAGGGATAGATTGTGTTTGTAAACCGTGACGTGGTTCAATCGGGTATAACCAGATTTGTGACGCCGAGGCTTAAGGGAGGAGATGATATCAACTGCAAGGCTTAAGCTTTAATTTCAACGTGGGGAATAATGAATACAACGAAGGCTATTTAAAGCCATAAGGCTCGACCAAGAACCCTAATGGGCTTGGGCCGAAAACACACTAATGGCCTAGCCTTCTCTAGCAAGAGAAGGCACACGCCCGAAATAGAAAGTACGGAAATGGAAATCCTAAAAAGGGAAACATGTTAAAATGGGAAATAACATAAAATAGGCTAAACTAGACTAAGTCTTGAACCAAGGAGGACGCCACGGTCTTGGTCGTCTTGGGCTCGTCGCTTCCCGGCTTGAGTCAAGCCCGGAACGCATCACCTGGCATGTGCCTGCCACCTCACTCAGCATGACCAATCACAAGCCGATGTGTTTCAACACCTCGCCAGCAATCAGATTCAGGACGCAAAAGTTATAAATAGATGCATACCACCATAAATTGAGTGTCTTTGATTCGATGGCCAATTTTCTTGTTTAGAATTGAGGACATGTGGTTGATTCTCGTGTAAAATATTGTTGATTTATAAACTCCATTAGAATCCTCACGATAAAATAAAAGAGTTCGTCATAATCATTGTCAACATTTTTCATAAAAAACGCGTTGTATGGATAGTCTATGTTGCGATAGATTTGTATTTCAGCAACTCAAATACGTCAAATTCATCAACCATAATACCACCTCTACATACATAATTATAATCATTAGAAGAGAATAAGAACATTAACCATCTACTAAAATCTACAGGAAGATCAACATAAGCACACAAGGATGAGTTGGATCGAAGTCGATTGATGAGACCAAGACAATTAGACTCCAATATTGGAAGAGACCGCTTAGGTCTTGTTTGGCCAACACATTATAAACACTTTGTTACTTATAAATACTTATTTTTCTTCATTCATATTTCTTCATACCACCTAAATTTCAAAATTCAAAAACTATTTTTTAACAACAAATATATTTGAAAAAGACTATTGCCAAAAAATCCTTCATTAAAGTTTATTTTTTCTCTTATTCTTACGTTTTACATTTGTCTTTTCTTATTAGAACTCTTTAAGGGCTCGTTTGGTATCACAATAGGAATCGTGTTGGAATGAGAAATCGGGTTGGGTATGAAGAATGGGGTTGAGTGATTCCTAAGGGTTTGTGTTTGGTATAATTTTGAAGAGATGAAATGAAGAGTAAAATTAGGTTTGGGTCATACATCTAGTTTTATGTGGATATGAGATATAGTGTTATGGATGGATATGAGTCATACCTTGGAATCAATTTCATACTCATACATACCTCCTCTACTAAACACAAAACCAGGTTGACTCATTCCTAACCGCATTCCATATACCTATAGTATAGAAACAAGTTAAAGACAAAATTAAATAATAATGTATTATACAAATGATATAAAGAAAAAAACCATAAAATTATTTTTTTTACTAAAAATGGAGTTTTTAGAGTGTGTCTATGGGCACACACTAGTAAATATCATAAACAATACATTCATACAAAAGAAACATTTACAAATTAAAGATCGAATATGTATTGTCAATTGAGAGAGTTTAGAATAAACACACATGATTATCCTAACATTTTTCAAATCTTAACCACGGGTGTCCGGCTGAAATGTAATTTTCGCAGGGGCAGTTAGTGGGCCGTACGGCCTTTCTTTACTGATGGGCTCAATTCCCTGGATTACATGTACGTATTCTAGCAAAATCAAAGTTCATAAGAATAAGATATGAATCATACCTTTGAATCTTTTCTTAATAAGAGTATAGATATGACTTTAGCTTCAAAACATTGATAGCCTGCATTTAACCTAATATAAAAAATACACGAGTAAGAGGGGAAAATGCACTTTTGGACTTGTAAAACTGTACTAGGATTTAAACAAAACCTTCTTGGTTTGCGTTTAAATTTTTAATTAATATATCCAATAACAATATCGGCCCAGTGTATTTCACACATACAGGGTCAAGATTAGAGGTGTCAAACGAGTCAAACAGGTTGGGTTCGGGTTTAAGCGTGTCGGGTCGGGTTATTTACGGGTCGGGTCGATTGCGGGTCAAAATTTGCGGGTCGATTGTGGATCGGGTCGTTGCGAGTCAAGTAGAGGTTCGGGTCGACTCAACGGGTCGAGAGCGCCTTGTCAAAATATTATAAAATTAATATTTTAAGAAAAACAAAAAATAATAAATCAAAAAATTATTATTATATAATATTTTAGTAATAAAATATATTATAATATTTAATATATAAAATATATTATAATATATAAAATATATTATAGAATTTAATATATAAAATATAAAATAAAAACACATTTTGTTGAATTCCTTAGGTTTTGATAGTAATAAACATTCAGCTAATCTGGTAACTAGGTGTTTCAGGAATAAAGACAGTTGTCACAGGGAACCATTGCAGCAAAGGATCGCAGAGGGAACAAAGCTTTGTCCATGTGCTTTGTTACCTCTCAAGGAACATCAATGACGAACAAGACGAAACTGCTAATGGAGTGAAGGATTTTCAGCGTACGTGAAGACTATGGAAACAATCTTGGAAGATCACGCGGTCAAGGAAAAGGATTTCGGCTGGAAGGATCTCGCCGAAGAGAAGATTTGGAGAGAGAATCCGAATGTGTTATCTTAGGAAATCTTTCCTAAGATAATATATTTGGAGAGAGAAGAATTATATCCTTAACCGATTATGTTATCTTAGGAATTCCTTCCTTAGATAATATCGGCTGATAAGATAATATTCTTCAAATCATTTAAATATCTTCTTGTTACCAAGTTTAGAAAAAAAATTAATCTTGTTACAATTAGGGTTTTAGTGGAGTTGTATTTATAGAAGTGTGGATTCATTTCTATGTAAGCATCGACGACGACGAACTGTGAGCATAAGAGAAGAGAAAGGAGAGTGAAGTTGTTTGTGAGTCTTTGAGGGTTGAGTTCGGATTCATCGTTGTAGGAGTGATCTTCGAATCTAGCTGGGTAGTCTAGGGTTTGGAGTCCATGCTACAAGTGTAATCGAACAAGAAATCAATAAGACGAGTAGACGCTTCAAAATCCTCTCAAGCGAGAAGCTTAAAGGTAGTGGTTTTTCTTTGATTAGCTAGTTAGCTAATTAGGGTTTCCACTATACATCGTGAGTTCGTTTCTTATCTTTCTTGCTATATTATTCTGTTGCACCTTCTGTGGGAATAAAGCTTTTGTTCCCTCAGACGTAGCTCTAACGATCCAACAATTGGTATCAGAGCCTGGTGCTCTAGATTGTGTTCGTTACAGACTTTGCAGGAAAGATGTCGTCAAGCAATGCTATTGGAGATTCATTCTGGAAGTCTCCGACTCTGAAGGCCGGAGAATATGACTGGTGGAACAAATCAAGTCCCATATTTGTTCCCTCGATGGACAGATATGGCGAGTCATTGAAGTTGGCCCTATAACCATTCCGAATGATAAAGATGCTACGAAGCCAAAGGCGAAAGTTGACTACACTGATGATGACTGGAAGAAGCTGGAAAAGAACAGCAGAGCCAAGAAGATCCTTCATATGGCCTTGCTCCCCTCGGATCTCAAGAAAATCATGAGCTACAAGACTGCCAAGGAGATTCGGGATGCTCTAAAACGCCTTCATCATGGAAATGAAGATGCTAAGAAAAACATGATTATTTCCTTGATGAAAAAGTACGATCAGATCTCTCAGGGGAAGGATGAGCATATTCATGAATTCTACTCCAGATTCCAAGGGATAGTAGGCCAGCTTGAGTTCCTTGATGAAAAAATGCCAGACTGGAAGCTCACTCATCATTTCATACAAGGCCACAACTCTCAGTGGGATGCTATTGCCCTTGCTCTCTACTCTCAGACGGATGTTAAGACTCTCACTATGGAAGAGGTTGTTACGAAGCTTGAAAGCAACGCGTCTGTTTACAACCACAAGATGAACAAGAAAGGAGAAGAGAAGGCCAAAAGCATTGCCCTGAAGGTGGAACGTGCCTTTGACTTATCTCAAGTTGAAGATGAAGACGAGGATGGTGATGAAGATGTGGCTCTCATCACTAGAGCCATGAAGAAGATATGGTCTCGAAATAAAGGCACATCGAGTTCTTACGAAGGGAACAGAGACATGAAAGATGTTGTTTGTTACCACTGTCAGAACAAAGGACATTTTGCCAAAAACTGCTTCAAGAGAAAGGCAGGTATACCTCAGGTTCGCGAAGGGGAACAAGCAATGATTGCTACATGGGATGATTCCAACTCAGATGATGAAGAATCATCTTATTCAAGGGACGTCTGTTTGATGAGCATAAATGACCACCACAAATCAGAAGGAGATCTTTAGGGATCTGAAGATGAAGCAAGGAAAGGTTCTTGGTATCTTGATAGTGCCTGCTCAAGTCACATGACAGGGAACAAAAGGTGGTTCACCTCTCTTCAGCAAGCCTCCGGAGGTTCAATAACCTTTGGAAACAAGAGTAAGGGAGAAGTATGTGGTATCGGTAAGGTAAGGCTTTCTAACTATATTACTGTGAACAATGTGACACTTGTAAATAATCTCAAATTTGATCTCTTCAATGTGGCTCAACTATGTCAAAATAAGAAAAATAGGGTAGTCTTTACTACTGATGATTGTTATGTTGAGTGTATAAGCACAGAGAAAGTCCTACTCAAAGGTATCTGTGATAACAACGTGTACAAGGTTGATCCTGCTTTCATCCCGGAGAAGGAACTATGTCTGTCTTCCATTGCTGAGACAACAGATCTGTGGCACAAACGGTTCGGACATGCCAGTCTTCAACTCTTGTCCAAACTTCATAGACAAGAACTGGTGAACGGTCTTCCCAAGATCGAAGCAATGAGAATTGGAGTTTGTGATGCGTGCACCAAAGGCAAACAAGTCAGGTCTTCCTTCAAGACAAAGAAGGAGGTAAGTACTACTCGACCACTGGAACTAATCCACATGGATCTTTGTGGGCCAATGCACACAAAGAGCCATGGAGGGAATGCCTATGTCTTTGTTATTGTGGATGATTATTCCAGGTACACATGGACCCTCTTTCTGACATCTAAGGATGAAGTGTTCGCTGAATTTGAATCCTGGCTCAAGTCGATTGAAAGAAGCACAGGACAATCTCTGGGGTCCATCCGCACTGATCATGGGACAGAATTTGAGAACTCTCAGTTCCTATCCCTCTGCAGGAACAAAGGCATCAATCACAACTTCTCAGCACCAAGAACTCCGCAGCAAAACGGTATTATGGAAAGGAAGAACCGAACTCTAGAAGACATAACGCGTACTCTCCTCATCTCAAGTGGTCTTCCTATGAGTTTCTGGGCTGAAGCTTTGAACGCGCTTGCTATGTTCTGAACAGAGCAACCATTCGCCCTCTCTTGAACAAGACAGCCTATGAACTTCTAAGGGGAAGAAAGCCAAATGTGTCCCATCTGTGCACGTTTGGTTGCAAGTGCTTCGTTCACAACAATGGGAAGGATTCTCTTGGAAAGTTTGATCCCAGAAGTGATGAAGGGACATTTGTAGGATATTCTCTTCACAGCAAATCCTACAAAGTGTTCAACAAGAGAACTAGAAAGGTAGAGGAAAGCATTCATGTAGTGTTCGGTGAATCTTTTATGGCTGGTAACAATGTGCAGGAACAATCAACAAGTGTTCCCTCAAACACTGGCTCAACTGGAGATGATTGCTTTCAGCTTGTGGAAAACAGTGTCAGTGATGGGGACCAGTCAGATCAAGACACTCAAGATGATCCATCAACAACAAACGAAGGTGCTCAACCATCGGATTCTCCTCAGGTTCCTCAGGGGGAACAAAGCCCCAGTCTTGATTCTATGGAATCCTCCGATGAAGAAAGCAATGAAGAAGGTCATGATGTTGTAGGAAATGGTGGTGAAAGCTCTAATACTGGTAACGACGATTCTGAGGAGTTTGACATCAACAACCTACAAATCAGAAACTACCAGCAGAAGTGGGCTCATCCCGTCCATCAAATCTTCACAGATTATAGAAAAGGAACTCCTCACAGCACTCGCTCTTCTCTACATAATTTTTGTGCTTTCAATGCTTTTCTCTCTCTACAAGAACCTAAAACTGTAAGAGAAGCATTGAAGGATCCCGACTGGATTAATGCCATGCAAGAAGAACTTCATCAGTTCGAAAGGAATAAGGTATGGCGGTTGGTTCCTCGACCAAGGAACAGGACAGTGATAGGAACAAAGTGGGTGTTCAGAAACAAGCTGGATGATCAAGGTCAGGTCACAAGGAACAAAACAAGACTGGTGGTGAAAGGGTACAATCAGCAGGAAGGAATCGACTATGACGAGACATTTGCTCCAGTTGCTAGGTTAGAAGCCATAAGATTATTGATTGCTTACTCCTCTTTTCATGGCTTCAAACTGCAACAAATGGATGTCAAAACCGCCTTCTTGAATGGAGTTCTCAAGGAGGAGGTCTATGTGGAGCAAACACCTGGTTTTGAGGATGCCTCCCAACCTGACCATGTCTATGCTCTCGATAAAGCATTGTACGGTCTCAAACAAGCTCCAATGGCCTGGTACGAAAGGCTCTCACAGGTCCTTCTGGCTCATGGATATGTTTGTGGAAAGGTCGACAAGACTGTGTTCCTTCTGAAGGAGGGAAAACACATTCTGGTTGTGCAAGTCTATGTGGATGACATCATCTTTGGCTCTACAGATGATAAACTGGTTCAAAAATTCTCAAAGCTGATGGCCAGTGAATTCGAGATAAGCATGGTAGGGGAACTCAGGTTCTTCTTGGGTCTTCATGTCTCTCAAGGGAATGAGGGAACTAAAGTACATCAGCAGAAGTACCTCAGAGAATGTGTCAAGAAGTTAGGAATGTCTGATGCAAAGCCCTTCACTACTCCTATCTCCCCAAACAATCCAATGGGAAAGGACGAACATGAACAAGGAGTTGATCCATCTCTCTATCGAGGAATCATAGGTTCGCTTCTCTATCTCACTGCAAGTAGACCTGATATTATGTATAGTGTGTGTCTATGTGCTCGCTTTCAGGCTGATCCCAAAGAGACACACCTCAAAGCAGTAAAGAGGATTCTGAGATACCTGAAGGGAACAGATGATCTATGTCTGTGGTATCCAAGGGGTGGAAACTTGGATCTAGTTGGATACACAGATGCGGACTTCGCAGGGAACAAAGTAGATAGAAAGTCCACGTCTGGAATGACTCAGTTCCTTGGGCCATGCTTGGTCTCTTGGGGATCAAAGAAGCAGAACTCAGTTGCCCTATCCACTGCAGAAGCTGAATACATAGCCGTCGCCGCTTGTTGCACTCAACTACTATGGCTCAAACAACAACTCAGCGACTATGGTATTCTTCTTGACTATATTCCTATTCTCTGTGACAATACTAGTGCCATAAATATCTCCAAGAATCTTGTGCAACACTCACGTACCAAGCACATCGAGATAAGACATCACTTCTTACGTGACTGTGTGGAGAAAGGGTTGGTGACCATGGACTTCTGCGGCACCAAGGATTAGATCGCCGACATTTTCACCAAGGCACTAAACAGGGAACCCTTCGAACAGTTCCATATGGAACTATGTATGATCTCTCTAAACTGACTGTCTATCCGTTATGTTCCCTCGATGATTGGCTAAATTACATGGTAAAGTGTGGAAGTTTAATCATCATGTCTTGATTCGTATTCATTCTCTTGAACATTAATTGAACTACATGCTTAGACTCATGCTACTACTTCACTTATGTGCAAACATTTCTGCATGATGATCTATGCTATCATAATGATATATGAAACAGTTTTCTTTCGGCCCAAAAGAGTCAACTTGATGCATTGATCCCTCACTACAAGCCCAAATGATTGTTGACTCTCCAGCTTACCCTAGCCATCATGCTTGATGTTTCCTATGAGCCCCTCTTAACATCCACATCTGGAAGCCTCTCATTCATGATTAAACACTGAATAAATTCTCGTATATTTTTGTGTGATGTTCTTTGTACCCTCTCTGGTAACGTTACCCCCGCATCACACTCTTCTAATTTCTTTGGGAAGTCGAGAAAACGAATCATCGCCTCTGTGGCTACGGGCTGGTACTTGATCAGTATGGTGTGTATTGATAGCATGCAACTACTTTGGAAGTGTTATGAGCATTCAAGATTGAAGTATCGTTTGTGGCGATTGAGATTTTTGTGGATTTGATGGATTTGGTAAGAATCTTCTACATGATGCATTTTTGGAAGATATCTTATCTGTTGTAATTTCAAAAAAAAAAAAATTAAAAAAATTGAATGTGTAAACTCTGGGGAACAAAAGGAGGAACCAGATCGGAGGTAGGAACCAAGAAGGTCGTCTCACACTCGCCTACACTGGAGGAACAACAAAGATATCCTTTGGAGGGTATGCATACTCAGCATATCTGAGGTACTCTTCAATTCTGGCTCCTGGAATCAGTGGCGCCTGATTCGTCTTTCTCTGCTTTCCAAACCCATATCTTGTTCCCAGCACATCTATCTCCTTACTGCCTTGTTTTTTTTCTTGTCTCTGTTTCACATGCTTGTCTTGATTGGCATATTCATCATTTGTGACATTTTTGCGTATATTGTGCTGTCTTTGCATGTGGTCTATGTTTGTGTGTCTCAATATAATGCAAAAGGGATTGTTTTGCTTATCTTGATGTGTTCATTTTTCTCTATCACTTTACTTATGTTTTTGATGATGCCAAAAGGGGGGAAATGACTGGTAGCTTTAGTTGAGGGGGAACTAACATGGTTTCATATGTTGTTAGACTAAGGGGGAACTATTATGCCTAAGTGTGGAAAACTTTCTCTTCACAACTGTCTTTATCTCATGTATATGTTTTATTGTCAAGGTTGTTTGTCACCATCAAAAAGGGCGAATTTGTTGAATTCTTTAGGTTTTGATAGTAACAAACATTCAGCTAATCTGGTAACTAAGTGTTTCAGGAACAAAGACAGTTGTCACAGGAAACCATTGCAGCAAAGGATCGCAGAGGGAACAAAGCTTTGTCCATGTGTTTTGTTACCTCTCAAGGAACATCAATGACGAACAAGACAAAACTGCGAATGGAGTGAAGGATTTTCAGCGTGAAGATTATGGAAACAGTCTTGGAAGATCACGCGGTCAAGGAAAAGGATTTCGGCTGGAAGGATCTCGCCGAAGAGAAGATTTGGAGAGAGAATCTGAATGTGTTATCTTAGAAAATATTTCCTAAGATAATATATTTGGAGAGAGAAGAATTATGTCCTTAACCGATTATGTTATCTTAGGAATTCCTTCCTTAGATAATATCAGCTGATAAGATAATATTCTTCAAATCATTTAAATATCTTCTTGTTACCAAGTTTAGAAAAAGATTTAATCTTGTTACGATTAGGGTTTTAGTGGAGTTGTATTTATAGAAGTGTGGATTCATTTCTATGTAAGCATCGACGACGACGAACTGTGAGCATAAGAGAAGAGAAAGGAGAGTGAAGTTGTTTGTGAGTCTTTGAGGGTTGAATTCGGATTCATCGTTGTAGGAGTGATCTTCGAATCTAGCTGGGTAGTCTAGGGTTTGGAGTCCATACTACAAGTGTAATCGAACAAGAAATCAATAAGACGAGTAGACGCTTCAAAATCCTCTCAAGCAAGAAGCTTGAAGGTAGTGGTTTTTCTTTGATTAGCTAGTTGGCTAATTAGGGTTTCCACTATACATCGTGAGTTCATTTCTTATCTTTTTTGCTATATTATTCCGCTGCACCTTCTATGGGAACAAAGCCTTTGTTCCCTCATACGTAACTCTAACGATCCAACACATTTGTATTGACCCAACCCATAAATTTTTGGGTCAAACGGGTCGGGTCACTTTTGACCCAATACTTTTCGGGTTGGGTCTCAACTCAGAAAACACGGGTCGGGTCGGGTTTGCGGGTAGGGTTAAATTTTGACAGCTCTAGTCAAGATGTATGCATCCTTAAATCGAGAAAAGATAATGTTTTCGAAAAACCTAGGAAAAATAAGTCAAAAGAGAAGAATACCACAATAAAAGCAAGTACACAAACGCATACGAGCGTAGGAAACAACAAAAGCAAGCAAGAAATAGTAAATCCCTAGAGCCCCTAAACTAAGACCTTATACTATATCATCACCAGTACACACCCCTAGCCCAAAACCCTAAAACCAATCCCTAAAAACTAGACATCTGATAATCAAGTTTTCTTCCTCCAAATGGTCCTATCCAAAGCTATATATACTGAGAGTCAATTAAGAGAGTGAAGTTTTGTCTAATAACTTCATTCAAACTCTTCTTGGGTCGACCTCTGCCTCGACATGAGTCAACGGATATTAAACTCATCGCACATGTGTATTAGGACGTTGGGTTGCCTTGTTTGAACGTGACCTAACCATCGCAATCTCAATTCACATAACTTATAGCTAATTTATCCATCCCGACTTTGTTACGGATGATTTTGTTTCTAATGTTATTCAACTTAGTGTATTCACACATCCATAATAGTATCCTCATATCTGCAACCATTAGCCTTTATTTTTGGAGCTTTAATTTGTAATCGGTCAACACTCTACACCGTATAACTACATGTTTTACCACCATCCTATAAAATAATGATAGACTTAGCTGGTTCCTGAATATTGCAGTTTAATAATTGAAGATTATATCTTACTTAGTCTTATTATGAAAACAACAATTTCTCATAACAGTTGTGCCTGGTGATGTGAATAATGTACATGTAGTGAATATGGTCATAGTTTGGGTTAAATGCACCTTAATTATGCAATTGCTGTAGTGTGGAGGATTCGGTGAACCACCAAACTACGTTGAAGAATGAACGGTGGCGATGGACCCGTCAACTACGCCACTTGCAAATGTTACGTAGAAAAAGAAAAGTCAGCCAAAGATAGAGAATTGTGGGCAGGCGCAGTCCATGAGCGCTTTTAAAGCCTAACAACTTTAAAAAGGCCTCTAATTTGACAACAAACTAAGCTAGGGACGGCAATATAAAAGCAGTAGAATTTAGAAAGGTAGTAATGTAGTGTACGAAAGTTGGAGTATTAAAAAAAGTGAACTTAATTTCAATTCCTTTTTCTACAAAGAACCATTTTAATTCTCCCCTACGGAGAAGAAAGTATCACTAATCATCATCACAAAAAAGGCAAAAAATAAGTATAGTAATTAGACAATAACACATAACTTTGATCGAGCTATGTAATAGTTGATTGAACAATGTCACGATCGATTTATGAGAAACATGCAATGCCCACGCATTTCAGTTCTTTTGAAGATATATGTATATAAATAGATTGTATCATGTTTTATTTATAAGAAAATAATTCCGTGTATCTAAGATACATGTCCGGTAAATCGTAAAATCAGAAAACTCTTGATAACTGGACAAACCGACTTATAACTAAATGCAATTATGTAATTACGTTTTGATTTCAAAAGATCACTCATATAATAACTCTTTCTACCTTCATTTTAAGAAAAACTGAAAAGATAAAATTGTCAATGTATTTATCAAAGTGAATCTTATTGTAAAATAAACTAATCAAAATATATATATAATAAAGTAATACATTATGTGAAAGTCCGTGGGTCCAATGATTGGGTGTGCGAACACGAGCACATAGACGTTGATAGGCTCAGTACATAAGCCCAATGGAATTTCATCCTAAAATCAATTGACAATAAAAAGAGTATCCCATCAAGCTTATATACTAGACAAGTTATATCACAACTTTAGATATGGGATGTTTATATTCCAACAATTTAACATCAAAAATAATTTAAAGTGTCAATGGATAATGGTGGTTCTCAAAAAGAGAAAAAAATGGTATTTTTTTTATCAGTGGTTTTGTGTAATTTATAACTCAAGTTAATCGATCAAAACCATACTAATCGTCAAGAGTGGACAACACTGAGCTCTTTTCGTGAGTCATGGTGTTAGTGAGTGGGGAAAGCATATATTATACACACAGAAGTGAATAAGTGATCACTTCATATCCCACTCAATCATAATATTGAACTAGCTAGCTCTAAAAGCAATTAATTAAGTGTATCATATTCTTATGTGAAGAGATAGCCAAGTAGTAGATGCATGTAATTAGCTATACTCCATCATGAAAAGAACAAAATTTGTAACCTTCTTTAGTTTTTATACCTACAAAACGTTCATACAAGTGTCAAGTGCAGCTACAGTAACGAGTGAGTCAACCAACCAAAGCTAACCAAATATCACAATCTTTCTTATCATTAAAAAAACATCATAACTAATTTTTATTATTATTTGAAATATATAGGATGAGCTTACTCGCGAAGTACACGAGTAGTGAATCAAAACCGTTGCTTCATACTCTAAAAAAAAAAAAAAAACCAAAGGGTTTAATTCCACATATCAAAGGAGCCAACCTACATCCAACATTAATCATCAACTGTTGGAATATAAACGTCCCACATCGAAAATTGGGACATAATTTATCTAGTATATAAGTTTGATGGACTACTTCTCCTATTGACAATTGATTTTAGGATGGAACCTCATTGGACTTGTGTACTGGGCCTGTCTGCGCCTATGCGCTCGTGTCCGCACGACCCCCAGTCATTGGGTCCACGGACTTTAACACAAACAACAATAGCAAAGGTACAACTAACACAAACACAACCATCACCATCCTTACCAACAACAACTATCAAAACAACTGCTACTTCTAAGAGCAACAACAGTCACAGTTTGATTAACTGTCTTGAGCAAATACACCAAAAGGACTTAGAAAGAGGGTTTCTATCTCCCTTCTTTCTAAAAAATCCCAGAATATCAACTAGATAACTCCCATTTTATTCAATCCGAAAAACTCTAAATATAAGAAAAACTTCATTACTGATTCGCACCAACAACAGTATCAACAATAACAAGAAGTAAAGAACAAATTAAGTATGAACACCATGAACGTATTTGGAAGGAGCAACCCTCTTTCAAACAATAAGATTGAACATCAAGATTCGGGAAATCCCTTATTATCTAAGTGGATTTCCTTTAGTTTATAAAGAAATTGGGAAAAAAAAGTCTAGAAGGGTTTTCCTTTAACGGACAATCAAAGGAGAACCCCAAGTTCGATCCATGCGGTGGATCTTGTTTAAAGCCTCGCTTCTACCAAACAATTATAACCCGCTTCATGACCGATCTCCTCAAATCATTCGCTTCTTCAAATTGATCGAGGGCTTTGCTTGATCTTTGGATCTATAAATACACATTGCAGACTCTCAAAAACCAAAAAATAATATATTACTTTATAGGCTCCTCACTTATTAAAGTTGAGGCGTTGGCCGTTCTTGAGTGCCTTCGTATGGCTATTTCGCTTCATTTTACGTGGGTAGTTCTTGAAGGAGATAATCTTTCTGTTATTAATGTCATCCGTGGAATTTGGAAAATTCGATCCTTGTTACGTGATTTGGATTATTTTCAGGTTCATCACTGCTACCGAGAATCTAACAAAGTCGCAGATTACCTGTCTACTTCTAACATCTCCTCCACTTTTCTACGCAATGCCATTATGGATTACCTTTCGCCGCACCATGAGTGTACGCAACTGCATCGATCTTGTCTTCAGTTTTTAGATTCGAGCTCTATTGTTTCCTCAGCTTATAAAATATTTGTAAAAATCATCCGTACGTTGTGATGATTTAGGTATGCCTTCTTGTTTGCAAGGATACCTTATGTTTGCCTGTATAAAAAAAATATATTACTTTATAGTTTGAGCCGTAAAACCAACTATAAACTATATAATATGGGTGTCACTATTACCAATCTATAAACATAGCATAATCAAAACTTCTACTCACTATTACCAAATGACAAGACTAATTGATGTTCCTTTTTCACATCAATTTTCACCCTTGTTTTTTTATTGCGGTTTTGTTTGTTTCAAGTATGGGTGTCAAATTTCTCACTGCATTTGTGGAGTTGATCTAGGATGATGCATGAGTGTCCGGTCGTGGTCGTGTATGTGGCTCAATGAAGATCCCTCTTGTACGAGGACAACGTCATGGTTGAGGCTCCTGAAGATCCCTCCTAGACGAGAGGGCAACGTCATGGTAGTCCGTTCAGCACTTCCACAAGAGTTCTCCTGTTTGACTCGTCTTCCGATGGCGTTTTCGTCTGATCGTGCTTGCTCACCACTCGTTTTTGTCGTTTTAGCTCTATTTTTACTTTGTTGTAATTTTCATACTTGATTTATTATTCTTATTATCCGGTTTTGACCGACGCCGATTCATCGACCTCTCAATCTACTCGACGTTGTTATGTCGGATACTTCAAATTCTTTCCAAAAAAAAAAACCATTGCTTCATATGCGTTGACTTTCTTACGAAGTATATGCAACCACCCAATAAACCAATAACATATCACACTTGTCACACGACTATTGGTCCACATAGCACACACTACTCAGTCATTGCAATTCCCAACGGCCAAGTGTTGAATCCATATACCTTTTTTAAATTTGCCTTTTTCTTTTATATAACAAAATCTCGTGGTTCAGATTTGTTCAAGAACTAGAAAGAGGCACCAAACTCGTGATGTATTTGGGTTCTATTCTCGCCAACGGATAGATACAAGAAGATTATTATTTATGTGTGTCAAGAACTATCTGATCAAAAGTTGTTAAATATGAGACCTATCAAATGTACATATGCGTATTTGTGAAGAGGAAGTTTGCTTGGGTATAAAGAAAAAGAAAATCAAAGAAGGTAGAGGGGAATTGAAAGATGTAACGTGTTTGAATTGCATAGTATATGTTAAATTGAGTTCAGATTCAGTGTCCGGCCATGAAAAAAGATAAGATGAAGGAACCTACTTTGAGCTTTTATTTCAATAAAAGTACACGTGTCTCCACGTGTGATAGAAAGGTCGTGCCTTCTCGATTCCTTGCGTTTTTTTTTTTTTTTTCCTTCTCGAAATTTCTAGCGTACACACAACCTGGGAAGTTCCAGAAAGCCCAATTCACTACTTATTCGATCAATTAAGTGTGATCGACTAGTCCTACTAGCTTGGTTAAGTAATCAAATGGAAATGTATCAATTTGACCAACTGGGGTCGTTGAACGTTTATATCACGGATGACGCGCATTAAGCATTGTAGACACTGGTCACTGAGTGACTAATCACAATCGACGGCCCTTGGAGAGTTTATATAAGAGCCCACAGTAGCCCTACAATATTACGAAAAGGCCACTGGCTGCTGCTAGGCCAGGAAGGAAGTACTTGGAAAGAGTCTCAAAGGATATGGAGGTTGTGTGTTGTGCTTGTACTTGACCGACTTCATTGGACCCCTCCATTTTTAATATTACAAAAGCTCCAAAATGAAACGTGCTCCACTAACTATTCTCTTTTTTTTCTTTTCTTTTTTAACTTATTGATTAGTGGAACTCTTTGTTTGTTCAAGGAGATGACAACTCTTCGAAGCTTACTCCACCTCTGCCACATCAGTGACAAATAACTCAACATCCCCCTTAAATTGGAACATCAACGAGACCCAACTTGATAGCTAAAAATTGATGTGACTGTTTGTCCAATGCCTTAGTCATAATATCAGCGAGTTGCAAACTAGTATGAATGTAGGAAGTCTGCAAAAAAAACACTTTGCACTTTCTCTCTAGTAAAATGCATATCAATCTCCAAATGTTTGGTCCTTTCATGGAAACAAGGATTGGCAGCAATCATTTGAACAACCTTGTTATCACAAAACAAGGTAATAGGTAGAGGAACTTCAACTTGTAAATCATGAAGGACTGAATTAAGGAGATAGCTTGTGTTGGATCGTTAGAGTTACGTCTGAGGGAACAAAGGCTTTGTTCCCACAGAAGGCACAACGGATTAAAAAACAGCAAGAAAGATAACGAACGAACTCACGATGTATAGTGGAAACCCTGATTAGCAAAACTAGCTTCTCAAGGAAAAATCACTACCTTCAAGCTTTCGCTTGAGAGGATTTTGAAGCGTGTACTTGTCTTATTGATTTCTTGTTCGATTACACTTGTATCCTGGACTTCGACCTCTAAACAACCAGCTAGACTCGAAGACTCTTCTACAACGATGAATCGAACTCAACCCTCAAAGACTTACACACACCTCACTTCTTTTCTTTCTCTTTTTCGTTCTCTCAGTTTTTCATCGTCGTGGTTACATAGAAATGAATCTCACATTCCCATATAAATACAACTCGACCAAACCCTAATCATAACAAGATAATCCTATCTTCCTAAACTTGGTAACAAGATGATATTAATTGATTTGAAGAATATTATCTTAACAACCGATATTATCTAAGGAAATAATTCCTAAGATAACATTAACGGATTAAGATAAGACTCTTCTCTCTCCAAATATATTATCTTAGGAAAGTTTTCCTAAGATAACACATTCAGATTCTCTCTCCAAATCTTCTTTTCGGTGAGATCCTTCCAGCCGAAATACTATCCTTTGACCACGTGATTCTTCTAGGAAAGTTTCCATAATCTTCACGCTGGATATCTTCCTTCCATTCGCAGCTTGATCTTGTTCGTCACTGATGTTCCTTGAGAGGTAACAAAGCACATGAACAGAACTTTGTTTCCTCTACGATCATTTGCTGCAATGGTTCCCTGAGATAACTGTCTTTGTTCCTGAAACACTTAGTACCCAGATTAGTTGAATGTTTATTACCATCAAAACCTAAGGAATTCAACAAATTCCCATTTTTTGATGGTGACAAACACCCTTGACAATAAAGCATACACGTACGAGATAAAGACAGTTATGGAGAGAAAGTCTTCCCACTAAGGCAGTATTAGTTCCCCCTCAACTCAGCAACATATGAAACCATGTTCTATTCCCCCTTAACCAAAGCTACCTGTCATTTTCCCCCTTTTGGCATCATCAAAAACATAGGTAAGGAGATAGAGAGAAAACGACCACATCAAGATAAGCAAAATAACCCCTTTTGCATTAGATTGAAACGCACAAACATAGACTGCATGTAAAGACAACAACAAAATGAGCACATATAACACATATGATTAACATGCCAATCATTGCAAACACATGAAACAGAAGCAAAGAAAAGCAAAGTAGTAGGGGAAGATGTGCTGGGAACAAAAGAGGGATTGGTTAGCCAGAGAAAGACGAATCAAGCACCACTGGTGCCTGCAGAGGGAGCTGAAATATGAATAGCAATTTAGGCATTCACTTACTCCGTAAGACGCCTTTGTTGTTTTGCCAACAGAGATATTGCGCGAGACAAACTTCTCACGGTCCTTCCTCAAATCAGATTCCACCTTTTGTTCCCCCTCAGAGTCTGCACCTTCAAACTCTTCTTCCTCCACACCAGCTTCCATCTCACGTCTAACCTTGACCCAACCAACACCTTCTTGTAACACAAACTACTCCTTGTATAGGTTACAAGCCTCCAGCCACCAGTAGAAGAAGGATCCATTGGTCGCCTTTTTGTGTACCTTGGAATGTTCCAGTTTTTTTTTTTTTTTTTTTGGAACAGTACAAGGGAGCGATAAGGTAACTTTGCTGAAGTCGCCATATAGGTAGGAGGGGAGTAACCACGAGAATCATTCTCCATATCTTTTCAAGTGCAAAGGGTATTACTCCAAATCCTCCTCTTTCCTTCTTTTTCCAAGATCACAGCCAATAAGATATCTTTCAAAAATAGATCTTGTAAAAGATTCTGTCCAAATCCATCAAAGCCCACAAAATCTCAAGCGCAACAACCATCACACAACCACCACATCACCTTTTATGCACGAACACTTCTCAAGCAGTTGCAAGCCATCATTACACATCATACATGTCAAATCCCAGCCACAGACCACAGAGGCGACAATTTGTATTCTCGACTTTCCGAAAAAGTAAAGGAGTGTGATGCAGGGGTAATGTTACCAGAGAGGGTACAAAGAACATCACACATAAATATATACGAGAACTTTTAATAATGTTTAATCATGAATGAGAGGCTCCCAGATGTGAATGATAAGAGAGGCTCATAGGAAGCATCAAGCATGATGGCTAGGGTAGGCTGTAGAGTCAACAATCATTTGGGCTTATAATGAGGGATCAATGCATCAAGTTGACTATTTTAGGCCGAAAGAAAGCTGAATCATGTATTAACAAGATAGCATAGAGAATCATGCATGCAATTTTGCACATTAGTGAAGTATTAGCATGAGTCTAAGCAAGGCGTTCAACAAATGATCAAGAGAAGAAATGCAGACCAAGACATGATGATTAACCTTTTACACTTTACCATGTAATTTAGCCAATCATTGAGGGAACACAACAAATAGACATGTGGTTAAGGGAACAAACCATGCTTCGTATGAAACTGAATGTAGAGTTCCCCAACAGGTGTCTTAATGAGAAAACTGGCGTTTGATTCTTTGTTCCACGAGATTCCTTGTTTGCCAATCTTTCTCGACACAGTGATGTCTTTTCTAGATGTACATGGTACCTGAATTTTCAAACAAGGAACAATTTAGTCATTAAGCCTTTATCCACATCTCCATTTTCTTTACCTTTGCCACCAGGCCTTAGAGTCTCAAATATTCCTGCAGAAGTGAGGTGAGACTCGCTTTGTTCCCTGTCAAGTAACTGACCCTTGTACGAATGAAATACCGGGAACTTTCCTCACTTTATCCTGCACAGAAAGAGTTAGTTCTTGCGAACCCAGACAAGCTTATGCTTTCTGGGTGTGGGAGCAACATATTTGATTTCTGGAGGTTTAGCATTCATTTTCTCCCTAGTGGTTCAAGCAAGTTCCTCATTGTGTTTCTTCAGGAGGCACTCTTGTTTGTAGTGACCAGAATGCCCGCAATACCAACAAACCTTGTGGCACTTTAGATCGACATATTTGCTCTTTCTAGGCCAAATTGTTTCGTTAGCAATCCTAGAATGAAAATCAATATGATTGGACTTACCGCTTTGAGATTGTTTCAACCAAATGGAATGAGCTTTCTGTCCATGGTACCAAGTCTTATTTCCATCAGTCGAATTTGAGCAATCTTTGTGATTATTCCTCCTCGAGGAACTTTCCCTCTTTTCTTGCGTTGACTGCTTTCCTTTGACTCCAGGACGTTTAGACTTAGTGCCATCAACAGGAAGCTTAGGTTGATACCCAATTCCAAAGCGAAGTACTTCCTTTGATTCGGGCTTCTTTTCATTCTTGGCTGTAACAAAGACAATGCCTTTTGGCTTGTCCTTCTGTTCCTCACTGAGTTTGGTTAGATCACTAGACAGTTTTGCATTTCCAAGTTTTAACATTAAAGACTCGGACTCAAGTGAGGAGACAGAGGACTCAAGAGACGTAATCTTCTCAGCGAGCTTAGGACATTCGACACATGAACTTGAAGGAAAAGATGAACATTTCTCAAGCTCGAGCACTTTGTCTGCCCAACCCTGATTTTCTTCTATCAAACTTGAGATCGATTCATCCTTTTCTTCAATTTGCTCACTGAAAAGACTATTATCATGAACAAGTTTCTTAATAAAAGATATCAAGCTTTCTTTTGATTTACTTTTCAAGCTTGAGATGAGTTCAGATTCACTTACCTCAGTTCCATGTATGCCGCCTTTTGATTTGTCATGGTCTTCTATGGCCATCAAGCAGAGATCCCTAGAGCGTGACGAATCTTCATCATCTGAGTCGGAATCACCCCACGTTACGACCATTGCTTGCTTCCCTTCACGAACTGGAAGGTGACTTGCCTTCTTCTTGAAGCAGTTATTGGCAAAATGTCCCTTGTGTTGGCAGTGGTAACAAACGACATCCTTCATGTCTCTGTTCCCTTCAGAAGAACTCTGTGTGCCCTTGTTTTGAGACCATATTTTCTTCATAGCTCTAGTGATGAGAGTCACATCTTCATCACCGTCCTCATCTTCATCTTCAACTTGAGATAGGTCAAAGGCACGTTCAACCTTCAAGGCAATGCTTTGAGCCTTCTCTTCTCCCTTTTTGTTCATCTTGTGGTTGTATACAGATGCGTTGCTTTCAAGCTTGGCAACAACCTCTTCCATGGTGAGAGACTTGACGTCGGTTTGGGAGTACAGAGCGAGAGCAATTGCGTCCCACTGAGAGTTGAGGCCTTGCATAAAGTGATGAGTGAGCTTCCAGTCTGGCATCTCTTTATCAAGGAACTCCAATTGACCTACGATCCCCTGGAACCTGGAGTAGAACTCTTGAATGTGCTCATCCTCTCCTTGAGAAATTTGATCGTACTCCTTCATCAAGGAAAGAATTCTATTTTTCTTGACATCTTCATTTCCATGATGGAGACGTCTTAGAGCTTCCCAAATCTCCTTGGCGGTTTTGTAGCCGATGATTTTCTTGAGATCCGTGGGGAGAAGGGCCATGTGAAGGATCTTTTTGGCTCTGCAATTCTTCTCCAGCTTCTTCCAGTCTCCATCGGTGTAGTCGATCTTTGGCTTAGGCTTTATAGCATCCTTTTCATTTGGGATAGCCATGGGGCCAACCTCGATGACTCTCCAGATCTGTCCATCAAGGGAGCAGATGTGGGACTCAATTTGTTCCACCCACCAGTCATATTCTCCTGCCTTCAGAATCGGTGGCTTCCAGAATGAATCTCCGATTGCATTGCTTGACGACGACATCTTTCCTGCAAATTCTGTAACGAAAACAATCTAGAGCACCAGGCTCTGATACCAATTGTTGGATCGTTAGAGTTACGTCTGAGGGAACAAAGGCTTTGTTCCCACAGAAGGCACAACGGATTAAAAAACAGCAAGAAAGATAACGAACGAACTCACGATGTATAGTGGAAACCCTGATTAGCAAAACTAGCTTCTCAAGGAAAAACCACTACCTTCAAGCTTCCGCTTGAGAGGATTTTGAAGCGTGTACTTGTCTTATTGATTTCTTGTTCGATTACACTTGTATCCTAGACTTCGACCTCTAAACAACCAGCTAGACTCGAAGACTCTTCTACAACGATGAATCGAACTCAACCCTCAAAGACTTACACACACCTCACTTCTTTTCTTTCTCTTTTTCGTTCTCTCAGTTTTCCGTCGTCGTGGTTACATAGAAATGAATCCCACATTCCCATATAAATACAACTCGACCAAACCCTAATCATAACAAGATAATCCTATCTTCCTAAACTTGGTAACAAGATGATATTAATTGATTTGAAGAATATTATCTTAACAACCGATATTATCTAAGGAAATAATTCCTAAGATAACATTAACGGATTAAGATAAGATTCTTCTCTCTCCAAATATATTATCTTAGGAAAGTTTTCCTAAGATAACACATTCAGATTCTCTCTCCAAATCTTCTTTTCGGCGAGATCCTTCCAGCCGAAATCCTATCCTTTGACCGCGTGATTCTTCTAGGAAAGTTTCCATAATCTTCACACTGGATATCTTCCTTCCATTCGCAGCTTGATCTTGTTCGTCACTGATGTTCCTTGAGAGGTAACAAAGCACATGAACAGAGCTTTGTTCCCTCTGCGATCCTTTGCTGCAATGGTTCCCTGAGATAACTGTCTTTGTTCCTGAAATACTTAGTACCCAGATTAGTTGAATGTTTGTTACCATCAAAACCTAAGGAAATCAACAGCTTGTCCATACCAATTTAGTTGTAGTGGCAGCCATGCTCCTATATTCTGCCTCAATGGAAGATCGGCTAATAGTTGTGTGTTTCTTAGTCTTCCAAGAGAATAAAGAATGACCAAGAAAACACAAAATTTTGGAAAGAATCTCCTTGTGCTTAGACATGCTCCACAGTCTGAATCAGTGAAGTCAGTGACCTTCAATCCTTGTTGAATAGGATAGAAAAGACCACTAGTAACATTTACTTTCAAGTATCTTACAACATGAATAGCATCTTGTAGGTGAGGTTGCCTTGGTTGACTGACAAATTGTGATAAATGATGTACAACATATGAAATATCTGGCCTAGTGAGTGAGAGATACAACAGCCGACCCACTAATCTTCTGTATTGCTCACAATATGCTAGTATAGTGCCTTCTTCCAATCTCAACTTGAGTCCAGGAGGTAGAGGAAAAGATATTGCCTTAGCTTCACCCATGCCAACTTCTTGCAAAGTGTCAATTATGTACTTAGACTGACTCAGACTAGTACCTTGTTCATCTCTAAAGATTTCCATTCCCAAAAAGTACCTAGCAATCCTCATATCTTTGATGGTGAATCTGTGTTGCAATGTTGTCTTTACTAAAGTGATACCCTAAAGATCATCACATGTGATCAAGATATCATCCACATAGACAAGTAATGCAATGTAGGATGTTGTTGATGATTTCACAAAGAGTGAGTAATCATTAGTAGACTGTACAAAGCCTAATGGAGTCAAAAACTGTGACAATTCCAAGTTCCATTGCCTAGAGGCCTTCTTTAAACCATAAAGTGACCTCTGCAATTTGCACACCATATTAGCTCATCCCTTGGCATACCCTTCAGGTATTTTCATGTAGATATCCTCCTCTAAGAATCCATGCTAAAAACATTGTTAACATCTAGCTGAAACAAGGGCCACCCCTTGGCTGTAGCTAATGCAATAACAATTCTTATTGTAGGAAGTTTTGCAATAGGGCTAAAGGTGTGTTTGTAATCATTTCCAAGCTTCTGATTGAACCCTTTCACTACCAGTCGAGCCTTGTGTCTCTCAACGGTCCTATCCGGTCTGAATTTGACTTTGAAAACCCACTTTGACCCAATTGCCTTGTGTCCTGGTGGCAAAGGTGTCAACTGCCAAGTGCCATTTTGCTCCAAAGCAGTTAACTCTTTAGCAATGGAATTTTCCCATTCAACATGCCCCTTTTGCTTCAGTGTAGGTAGAAGGCTCAAACACAGTCATGGTTTTGAGAAAGAGAGGCAAAGAATGTCACTTTATATGTCAAAAGTCATGATGTTTCCACTGTTGTCATGACATAGGGTTTGTTTGATAAGGGTATATATAAAGACTTTTTTGATTAAAAAGTACTTTTTTGGGGAAAGTATTTTTTGAAATTTGAAATTTAGGTAGTATGGGGAAGTGTGTAAGGAGGAAAAAAAGTATTTTTTTGCAAATAAAGACATTATAAATACTAGGCCAAACAAGGCCATAATCCATGTTCCAAACTGGTGCTCTCCTAGCTCGAGTAAACCTTGTGTCTTCATGCTCAAGAGACAAATCTATTGGTGTTGTAGAAGGAGATACTAGCACAACAAATTCCTCAAGAACAAGCTCATCATGGTTCACTATGCCTAAGTGATCTAATTCTGGCAACCCTACCCCATCTACCATGACATCATCTGAAGTACTAGCCACATTCTCATCACTTCTGTCATACTGAAAAAGATCAATATCATTTCTCCTAGAGTAGGTAAAGAAATAGGCATAGGAAAGGTTGACTGAACCTTTGAGACTCCCTCTTTATAAGGAAAAATATCCTCATAAAAAGCTAGTAACATTTCTACTGTGAAAGTTTCTCCTTTGTCAAGATCATAGAACTTATATCCCTTCTGATTCATTGAATACTCCAAGAGCATACATCTTCTTCCTCTTGCATCAAACTTCAAACTTATCTCTTCCTCTTTGTTGTGTAGCTGCATAACACAAGCAACCCACAACCCCTCAAATTATCATATATTGGCTCCATATTAAACAACACTTCATATGGTGACTTCTAGTTAATGCTGACCAAGGGCATTTTGTTTATCGAATAAGTAGCTGACAAAATACACTCTCCTCGAGATCTCTTAGGAAATTTAGCATGAAGGCTAAGATCCCTAGTAGTATCCAAAAGGGTGCCTATGCTTCCTTTTTACCACTCCATTTTGTTGGGGTGTATATACCATGTTCCTTTGATGGATGATTCCAAGACTATCAAAGTATTGTCTACAAGATTGGTTCATGAATTTTGTGCCATTATTTGATCTTACTGCTTTGGAGGTCTTCCTAAATTGATTTTGTATTAACAATACAAAGTTCGTGATGATCTCTGGTACTTGTTGCTTAGAATGCAACAAATAAGTCCAAGTAACTTGACTCTTATCATCCACAATTGTAAGGAGATTTTTTTCCATTAATACTGGATACATGAAAATGTCCCCAAAGGTCCATATGTAATAAATCAAAACACTCAACAGACTTGTTTTCAATGTGCTTGAAAGGTAGGCTATGAAACTTAGCTATCTCACATGTATCACAGAAAAGATCTCATAGTTTACTACCTTTACAATGTGTCAAATGTAACATCTTAGAATGGGATATATGCCCCCAACCTATTGTGTAACATATGCAGAGATGTCTTGCTATTGGCCAAACAACATGCCTTATATGGTTTCTGCCCTTTATTCTAATTGATTCTCAATCTGTAAAGCCCTCCATTCTCTTGTCCCATAGCCACAACCCTGTCACTCACTCGGTCCTATAAAGCACAATAATTTGCATCAAAATAAGCAATCAACTTCTTTTGTTTGATGATCTTACTAATAGATAGCATATTGAATCTGGATTCTAGCACATACAGAACATATGTGATGACAAACCCTAGACCAAGCACCACACTACATGTTTTCTCAACTTTCTTAATAGACCCATCATGAAGTTTTACCAAGATAGAAGTAGCTAGAACTTTGATATCAATCAAGCAATCCAAATAGGCACACATATGGTCAGTTGCCCTAGTATCTAGTATCCATTCACTCTTATCTATCATAGAGCTAACAAGATTAATACAACACGTACCTGCATAGTTCACTAATGAAGATGGCATCATGGATTTACTTTGAACATCTTCATCATCTGATTGCACATGGCTTCCAAGAATTCTGGATCAAGATTGGAGTGCTTGACAGATCCTTCTCCTTCCTCTGGTTCCAGTGGAGTTGATCTCATTCCTCCCTATTAACTCACATTGACATCCACCTTCTATGTACGTTTTTTCTTGCCTTTGAACCAATCTGGATAGCCAATAACCTCAAAACAACTGTATGAGTTATGACCATCCATGTTGCATACCTTAAAGTGCTTCTTCTCACCATTAGAGCTATTCTTGGTGTCCTTCTTGCTTGAGTTTCCTCCCTGTGATCCAGCCATGAAAGCAACTGGATCCACTATAGGCTATATGTAATATCCCTCATTTTATAAGGATATTTTGGAATTTTTCCAACTCCCGTATTACAAGTCGGATTAATTTCAGAGAAGTTCAAACATTCGGTAATATGTTTGATCTCTGTAATATTTTTTCTGAGTAATATAAAATACAGTTGACTTGTGTTCAAGGTTATATAGTCGTTCGTGTACGAATATATTTAACCCGGGGTTAAATATAATTAACCCAAGTTTAAAACGGACAAAAGGGTGAAAAATGGCCTTGACCGCACCCCACGGTCAAGTGGCCGCACCCGCGGCGAGGGCCAGTTCTGAAGCAAACGGGTGAGGCGGTCACTGGGCGCCACCGCACCCTGCCGCACCCCGCGGTGGGATATTTTTTCTTCGGCAGCGTTATCCTCTTCCCCTGCAAGTGGCGCCGATTGTCAGGCTGCCTAGCCGCCTAGCCTTTCCCTTCTGGTCTCCTACTTGTCCCTTCGGGGGGAGCTCATTGTTGGCCTATAAAAGGAGGGGAGATGGACTGAGAAGAAGCCATCCAAAGCTTCATCTTCCTCCTCTGTTTTTCTCCATTAACGCCGGAATTCCAAGCTCTCATCGGAGCATCGCCGGAGTTTTCTTTGAGCTGAGAAAGTACTCTCAAGTGGTCTTAGAAGGTCCAAAGTGTTTGGAGTTTGAACCATAGTCGAATCGAAGGCAAATGAATCGATTTGGGGTGAGTTTTCTCCACTTCGATGTCGAACTCCCCTGCCTCTGTGACCCCACCGCACCCCGCGGTAAGAGCTCCACCGCACCCGCGGCGAGCTGTCCGTGTGTGTGTTCTTGGGAGTTGTGGTCTTGAGCGAGGCTCGGTTCCTTCGATTATTTCCGTATTCTTTTAGATTCATATATGTGGATATTAAATCTAACTTAGGGTCTCATTATGGGTCGTTTCTTAGGGATTTGTTATCCGAGATCTGTCCCTATTTCGGACCCACGAACTCGTCGTCTCTAAGCTTTGCTAAAGCTTTTGTCGGATCTAAGGCAAGTGGCGGTTCGCTCTTGCTCATCATTCCATACTTCCATTAATTATCAATTGTTTAGTTGTTAATTAATTTGGGATGATTTACTGTTTTTGTTGGGAACAGTTTTGATAACTGTTTGTGATTTTAAAAGATATTATAATAGGTTGTATATCTGCTAGAACAACGCTATTATAGATATAAATGATTAAAACATGATATTATACTAGGTTGTATATCTGCTAGAACAACGCTAGTATATATATATATATGTTTTTGATGTTGGCCATGATGGTTGTGATGTGGATTATTACTGTGTTGAACTGTTTAGTTAGCACTAGTAGTTAGGAACGTTGGACTCGTTGAGGTCCAGTCGTTTCTTGATAATTATTGGTTGAGAGGGCATCGGAGACCCTGACACCAACTGGCGGATCATGATCGTCCTCTATCCGAGTATAGAGGTGGTGCACTTAGCTAGTGTCACAAACCTTGGGAAGGATTCCCTTCAATATATGTCCCTCATGATGAAACATATATCTAAAAGCTTATAACGTGATGTGTATTTTGGAATTAAATAAGATAAGTGCCGTTGTCGTACATGATTAATATACCATTGGGCGAGTAGTGCAGCTAGGCGATAGTACAGCTAGGAAATCTCGTCTTAACTTTGATCAGAGTAAAGTTCTCTTTCCAATCTGGATTCGCCTTGGGCGGTGAGGTTGGTCGTGAACCGAGTTGTTTTGAACGCTTGTGTGTGATTATTTTAAGTTTCCCAACATTTGTCATATTTCCGATAAGACTCAATTCGTTGGAGTCTTCTTTTGGGATTGGTTGCTAGAAGACTTGGTCTTCCAGAATCTTCTCTTGTGCATACCTCTGTTATTTCAGTAGAAGTATGGTGGTTGACTATCGTACTCGGTTTTAATTCGAGAAGCGATGAGTCTAACCTAATACGACTACTTCGAACCACTCTGCTTAGACTAACCAACCATAATTGTTCTCTGTATGGTTGGCTGGTGTCATCCGTTCGATTCGGCACATCAGATAAGTTGTCATCCCGTGAAGGCTAGAATGACTATAGAGGCAAACGGTGTTTTGACAAGTTTATTCAGGTTGAGATCCTTGGTGGGTGATCATAGCGATCAAGACCCCTTTTATTGTTATTTCAAAGACTTCCGCTGTAATGATTCTGATTATGTATTTTGATGTATTCTGAATTGTATTTAAATGATAAAGCCTAGGGTGGCTTCGGTGAGGAAAACCGAGGTCACTGGCGGTAATACCTTTCCAAATGGGTTAAGATTTGGGGGTGTTACACTATAGCACTGCTTAGTTGTTTTTGCCTCTCCACTTGCAACACAAGGTAATAGGCCTTGTTCAAGTTTGGAAAAGGCTTCATCGAAAGTATCTGTATTTCACTGAATCAAACTCCGCATTTAAATTGATCAAAATAATGCATTGTTTGATCTTGATTTTCCAATTAGAAAGCACCTTGCAAACGCACTTAGCAAGTGTCTCACACACAAGTCGATCAATATCGACTTCATACAGTGCAAATCATCCCAGCACTTTTTGAGCTTTGTGTAATACTAAGTTACTGATAAGATTCCATGTGTGATTTTCATGAGTTCTTGCTTCACTTGATAAATCAAAGTTGCATTGATTTCGTTATATCATTCCAGTATCTTAAGCCAAAGATCCCTTGCAATAGTCGAATAGATGAAAGAATTGGAGACTTCAGGGATTATTGAATTCAAGATCCAACACGCCACCATTTCATCACAACGAATCCACCTTGCAAAGTCCTTGGAACTCTCCTCTGGCTTCGCCAATGATCCATCAATGAAGCCTCGCTTCAATTTTGCTCTGAGCGACATCCTAATTTGACAATTTCAATCGATGAAGTTGTTTTCATCGAACAACACTGGACTCAAAGAATGATTTGGATTCTCTGAATTTGCCATGGAAAGTGGATCTTCAGTTGACATTCTACTCATCTGCATGATCTGATCACTCGTCGGTACTCATCCAGTCATCCTCAATCAAATCGCAATCGCAATCTGATCTAATCAAAACTGAACATATTTGTGAATGAAAAACAGAATGAATCACTCAATCTCACTTCGATCTCTATCAATCGATCCCCTGACGCTTTGATACCATATTGAATTCGGATTTATTGATTTATCACTCTCACAAGAAAAGAGAACACGAAGAAGATAGACAGCAAATGTGTTCTATTATTCGCATTCATGAAAACATACAAAAACAGAATTCAAGAGAAACTATATGTACACGGAAGAAGACAACCTACTAACACATGTTGCTACTACTGCCTATAGCCAGTCAAACATAACAGAATGAAAGGTTCACTAACAACCTAATGAACTTGCCTAACAAACTTAACTGATATAAGCTAACTAAGTTGACACATCAGTGACAATAAGCTCAATCCACCTCTGCCACATCAGTGACAAATAACTTAACATGATGACTGATAGCAGGCTTAAGTCGTATCACCTAATCAATCAAATAAAATCCTAGCAAAACCTAAACAAGTAGTTAGGGTAAGCAGGGGTCGAATCCACAAAGAGGAAGGGATTAATCTATGTGTTGTTCGCATGCAATAGTAACAAGAAGGGGGAGTTGTAGGTTGGTTGGTCACAATTAAGTCAAACACAGCAAAGTGTATGATGAAAATATCAAAGAGAGAAAACACTTAGCCAAGTAATGTCCACATAAGTCATTCAAAGGTTGTTCCTTGATTATGCCCTATCTTCCTATTCGGTTATTCTTGTCCTGATCTTGTGTAGATTAATAGGGAAATCATCCCTAAGAACCCTTACCAATGAATAACCCTAGCACCACTAGTGATTCAACCCAAAGGCAGCAATGAACATAAGAATTAACCAGGATACACATAACACCTCAACCAGAAGCATTCAACATGTAATCAATTCCCTACATAGATAAATTCCACAGTGGCAGATAAGAATCTATGCTCGCTACTCGAACTAGAGCGTTAGCCCAACAGTTCCCTAGTATTAGCAATATGAATGAAAGCAATAAACCTAGGTGATCAATCTAGATAAACCAATAAACATCCAAATAAGAATTTGCTCAAGAGAAAAGATATAACTCAATAGGATAAGATAGATAGGCACAAAACCTCACAACCAGATGAATAAACTTATGCTTCCATCACCGGACTAAGCAAAAGAGGCTTAGCTCCTCATAAACATGATGAACTCCAAAGGTGTGAAAAGTGGCAACGATGAATTGAAATTGCAAAACTAGAACTTGGAAACTCCTTTTTTTAAACCTAATGCTAAAGAGAGTATATATAGGGCCTCTAACAAATGACCTAGCCCAATAAGAAAAGAAATGAAATAAAATGGAAAAATAAGAAAAGAAATTAGAAAAGATAGACTCGGGAAAAGTCAGAACTTCCAGCGTCGACGACCCGCGATCGCAGCCCATTTACCGCGATCGCGGCCTCTTGTGGCTTCGCGCTCTTCACATTCCTCCGCGCCTGCGGAAAACTCTCGACTTGCCCGAGGAACCGCGATCGCGGCACCCTTGCCCGCGGTCGCGGTTAATGCTCGGCCTTCACTCCTTGGCTTCGCCTCCTAACCTCTCGTCTTCACTTCCTTGGCGTCTTCTTTTGGTGGATTCCTTCCTCAGTGTCTCCTATGATATCCAAAATAGCTCAAACACCTCCAAAAATACCAGACTTCGCCCCCAAACTCCATGCACGAGAATGTGTCTAAATCTACCTGAATGGCACCAATAAAACCCTCTAATAACTCTTAGTTAAGCCCTACAAAGTAGTGTTTATCAAACTCCCCCATGCTTAGACTTTTGCTCGTCCTCGAGTAAACTAAAAGAAAGTCTACTCCTCCAATACAGCACCTAAGGTCTCAGAAAGCATGTCTCCAACTAAGAGTCACTTAACCCATGCCAAGCTCCTGGCACCAAACTCATTCACAACACATCCACAACTCAACAAGCTTAAGGGGCAAGCAGAATACTTCCCCTAAGCTTAACCCGAACATCCAATGGTGTGAGTAACCTCTAATCCTAGCCTCCATCTATGACTCCGTATGCCTCCCAGAGTGACCTACCCGAATCCTCCTTATATCACCTCTTCTTATGTCGCCATGCCAAAATGAGGATTCCTAAAATTCACTCTTCTTATTTTCACTCATTTTGTCAAGGTGCCCTTTCGGGTTTTTACCAAGCCACTCATATTTTTTTTATAATTTTTTTAGATGTGCTCACAATATAACTCACATCACTCTAGACCAATTTTTACCCCAGCCTAATGCTGGTCCAAGCCACCTGCTTATTACCTAGGCCGCCCTTTCGGGTTTTCGACCTATCCCGGGATTTCAATTTTAGCCTTTTTTCAATTTTTGGCTCTTTTTCTTTTTCTCCTCAGCGACATAGGAAATATAAAACCATCCCCCATGCTTAAACATTGCATTGTCCTCAATGTAATGAAAGACAAAAGAATAAAGCACAGGGAAAAGAAGGGATAAGCTCACAAATGTCGTTGAGTCGGCATGGACACTTCCGTTGTTGATGGCGGTCTTCTCAATAAATGCCCAGGTTTCTGGTGTTGGGCGGGTGCCTCATCAATTCCAACATCATCTTTTACCGTGCAACCATAAGGTACCACTTGGTGAGTAGTGGTTGAACAGTGATAACGGGGTTGCACGGCCTTCAAATACCACCAAAAATGGGCCCAGATATGAACGGGGTGTGGGCCATGAGTGGTCTTCCTTCGCAGCTGTCGCCTGTGGGGCCACCATCGTTGCCAAAAATTTGTGTAGCGAAAACTTCCTCCGTTGGCAACATGCGCACCCCTCTCCATGGTACTGCGGGATAGCTCGTACTCGTACAACAGCAAAATTTTTATTTTTTTGCCCCCCGTTTAAGGTTTTTTCGGGGGTGACTAGTGCAAGGACAGGAGAGACTTACATTGGTGTGGAAACACCTTATTCAATGAGCGTGGGTCTCTTCCCTGCAGGTTAGTCAGGAAAGAAAAACAAAAAACAAAAACAAAGCAAAAACACACCAAAAAAAATAATGCAAAACGAAGAAAGAAAGACAAAGGAAAAGATACATACATCGGGTTGCCTCCCGGACAGCGCCTTACTTATTGTCATGGCATGACATACCGCTTCATCCTTCTCAATCTGGGTTGCCTCCTGCAACCGCGCTCTTCACTCTTGAGTCTGGGGGATGCTCCAGAATGGTCTCCAGCCTGTGCTCTACCTTCCTCCGGTTAAACTCCATGCTTACCGTACATGTGCCCATGTCGATCTTTGTGTTGGAGGTCTTAATGAAAGGCCTCCCTAGCATTACTCGTCCTCCTCGTTTCCCTGTGTTCATGACGAAGAAATCCACAGGGAAGACGAGGGTGTCGACGCTTACCAAAACGTCCTTCACAACGCCCTCCGGAATGATGACGGAGTTATCAGCCAGTTGGATGACAAACTCTGTGCTTTCTAGTGGTCCGACATTGAGGGTGTTGTAGACGGACAGTGGTAGGACATTGATGGAGGCTCCCAAATCCAGCAATGTCTCGCTGAACTCGGTTTCCCCAATCTTGCAGGGTACGCTAAACATTATGGGATCTTCACACTTTTTCGGGATCTTCTTTTGCATCACAGTCGAGACATCCTTCTTGACTTTCACATTTTTCTTTTACCGCTCCTTTTGCTCCTTCTTGAGCTTGCATAGCTCCCTCAAGAAGTTTGCAAAGCGAGGCATCGTTTTGCTCAATTGGGGGGTCACCTTGTAATTCCTGAATGTCTCGAACATTCCCTTCAGCCCCTCAATGGGTTCGTCATCTTCTAGTGTTGTAGGGAATGGCACTGGGATGTCAAAATATCCCTCCGGGTAGACATACCGTGTCATGAAAGTAAGTGGAGATGGCCCATTTTCCGAAATTTGATCGCGGTTTTCACCCCGCGATCGCGGTTCTTGCACTGGGGCCCCGCGGTCGCGGCTATCCTGCCCACGATCGCGCTTAATCAGCGCATCTTGCCCATTCTCTTGCTCAACAAACCCGTGATCGCGGCAAATTGTCTGCGGTCGCGGTTCGTTCTCGTACTTCTTGGCTCCCATCTTTTCTTCTTCAAGCTCCCATTTGGGCCTTGACGTCATGGAGTAGATGTTTTGCCTAGGATTTATCTCAGTTTGAGATGGGAGTGCTCGTGACACTCTAGCTTCAAGCTTGCTAACTGTCTGGGAGATCTGCCCCACCTGTTTCTCTAGGTTCTGTATGCTGGACTTGGTCTCGTGTTGAAACTGAACCATGTTTTGATGCATGGTTCCCACGGTCTGCGCCAAAGTATTCATATGATGCGCCAGTGTGTTGACCTGGTCCTCAAGATTGGTGATGCGGGCAACTCCCTGTTCTTTTGGTCTTTGATCTGCTTGGCCTCCTTGAAACTGCCGCTGGGGGTACTGCTGAAAATCCTGGGTCTCATGCCCTTGATGAGTGTTCTGCTGGTTCCCGTATCTCAGATTTGGGTGATCTCTCCACCCTGGATTGTAGGTGCTGGAGTACGGGTCATATTTTGGCCTTTGAGGGCCATATCCGCCAATGGCGTTCACCTCAGCAGTTGGTTCTTGCAGGGTGGGGCATACATCAGTTGGATGCGTCGTTTCATAGCATAACCCACATGATTTGACTTGCTGCAAGCCACCTCTCATTATACATCTCCTCATCATCTCCTTCATCTCAGCCATTTCAGCAAGAAGAGTAGAATTGGGCTGAGATTCTGCAGCTCTCACAGATTGGATGCCCGCCCTTTTACTGAATTGCCTGGACCCTTCAGAAAGCTCAAAAAAAATCTCAAAAGCTCAGCAGGAGTCTTGTTGAGGATGTTCCCCCCACAAGCAGCGTTCATCATCCTTCTCTCTTCATCAAGAAGACCACCGTACAAATAAAGTATGAGGTCCTGCTCAGAATAGCCGTGGAAGGGGCAACTGGATATCATCTTCTTGAACCGCTCATAATACTCATAGAGCGATTCACCAGACTGCTGCTCGATGTTGCTGATAGTTCGCTTCAGGCTGTTCAGTTTGGTAGCTGGGAAGTACTTCTCTAGGAAGGCTTTCTTCATCTTGACCCAAGTGTCAATGCTCCCTGGAGTGAGATAGTAGAACCAGTCATTGGCCGTATCCTTCAGTGAAAAAGGAAAGGCCCTCAGCTTGATCTGGTCCTCCGTCACGTTCTTCGGCTTCATACGGCTACACACCGAATGGAACTCAGCAAGATCCTTGTTGGGGTCTTCACCACTCATCCCATGGAAGTGGGGGAGTAAGTGGATCAACCCAGACTTCAGCTCGAAATTTACGCCTTCGCCCAACTCAGGAAACTGCACAGCCAGCGGTTGCTGCTGCATGTTAGGGGCGGTCAACTGTCTCAACGTCTGCTCTGCGTCAGCCATCTCGAACGCAGGATTATCAAAAACCAAAGCATGATTTATTCTGCGACCCTGGGAAAGGGTTCTCTCAATCTCTGAATTAAAACCAAGTAGAGGGGAATTAGTAGCACGGGTGTGGACCATAAGATAGGTCCACACCAAAGGAACACAACACACAGACAAACACACAGAAAAATCAACGCTTGCCTCCCCGGCAATGGCGCCAATTTGATAGCAGGCTTAAGTCGTATCACCTAATCAATCAAATAAAATCCTAGCAAAACCTAATCAAGTAGTTAGGGTAAGCAGGGGTCGAATCCACAGAGAGGAAGGGATTAATCTATGTGTTGTTCGCATACAATAGTAACAAGAAGGGGGAGTTGTAGGTTGGTTGGTTACAATTAAGTCAAACACAGCAAAGTATATGATGAAAATATCAAATAGAGAAAACACTTAGCCAAGTAATGTCCACATAAGTCATTCAAAGGTTGTTCCTTGATTATGCCCTATCTTCCTATTCGGTTATTCCTGTCCTGATCTTGTGTAGATTAATAGGGAAACCATCCTTAAGAACCCTTACCAATGAATAACCCTAGCACCATTAGTGATTCAACCCAAAGGCAGCAATGAACATAAGAATTAACCAGGATACACATAACACCTCAACCAGAAGCATTCAACATATAATCAATTCCCTACATAGATAAATTCCACAGTGGCAGATAAGAATCTATGCTCGCTACTCGAACTAGAGCGTTAGCCCAACAGTTCCCTAGTATTAGCAATATGAATGAAAGCAATAAACCTAGGTGATCAATCTAGATAAACCAACAAACATCCAAATAAGAATTTGCTCAAGAGAAAAGATATAACTCAATAGGATAAGATAGATAGGAACAAAACCTCACAACCAGATGAATAAACTTATGCTTCCATTACCGAACTAAGCAAAAGAGGCTTAGCTCCTCATAAACATGATGAACTCCAAAGGTGTGAAAAGTGGCAACGATGAATTGAAATTGCAAAACTAGAACTTGGAAACTCCTTTTTTTAAACCTAATGCTAAAGGGAGTATATATAGGGCCTCTAACAAATGACCTAGCCCAATAAGAAAAGAAACTAAATAAAATGGAAAAATAAGAAAAGAAATTAGAAAAGATAGACTCGGGAAAAGTCAGAACTTTCAGCGTCGACGACCCGCGATCGCGGCCCATTTACCGCGATCGCGGCCTCTTGTGGCTCCGCGCTCTTCACATTCCTCCGCGCCTGCGGAAAAGTCTCGACTTGCCCGAGGAACCGCGATCGCGGCACCCTTGCCCGCGGTCGCAGTTAATGCTCGGCCTTCACTCCTTGGCTTTGCCTCCTAACCTCTCGTCTTCACTCCTTGGCGTCTTCTTTTGGTGGCTTCCTTCCTCAGTGTCTCCTATGATATCTAAAATAGCTCAAACACCTCCAAAAACACCAGACTTCTCCCCCAAACGCCATGCATAAGAATGTGTCTAAATCTACCCGAATGGCACCAATAAAACCCTCTAATAACTCTTAGTTAAGCCCTACAAAGTAGTGCTTATCAATGACCGATAGATTGAAGAGTGGGTGTGTATTCTTATTTGGTCATTTGTGTGTTGTATTATTTGCCTTTAGTTTGTATCTCAAGTATCTTTTGATATTCATATTTTATCTACTTCAAGTCTTTTGAAAATATGCTCTCGACTTGTTCAATGTGGTACGTACATCTTTTTTTTTATGGAAACATGAAGCATATTATTACATAAGAACAGGATTTACAACAGATGCCAACATCAGTGGCAGATGAGATACATGAGTGAAGAGAGAAGGCAATTCTAAAGGCAAAGAGTGACCAAAACATGCAGCATTATGAGCAACTAGATTACAAGACCTAGAAATAAAACCAAAATTACAAAAATTAAAGGAACCACTTAGCTATAGAATGTTGCTGATGATCATACCACTGGAGTTCCTATGGCGAGCAGCAGAAGGAGAAGAGCAAGCACGGCACACAGGAAGACAGTCAGAGTGAACATTCACAGCAAGAGCACCAAATTGAGCAGCCACTTGAAGTCCCCAAAAAATTGCTTGAGCTTCCAATGCTTCTATGGGTGTTCTAAGTTTTGAATACTTACTCCCTAGAATAACCAGAGAACCATCGGAATTATACAGCACAAATCCAAGTGCAGCTGAACCAGAAGCTGTAAGACTAGCATCGCAGAAAAGATTCAAAGTAGATGGAAGAGTGGTAGCACAAACATTGTCCTCGATCTGCAGCCTATTAGTAGCACTTGAAGAAGATAACATGTTGAGATCAACAGATTCAAGTAGCTAGGCAGAGTTCATTACAAATCCATTAAAAGCACGAGCATTCCTGTTTTTCCATAACAACCAAATGGCAACACACCATAATTCTGTTAGACTCTGAGAAAGGATGGAGTTGATAGAGCACCACCATTCCCACATAGATTTTGGTTTGCGGTCGAAGATCACCATCCTCAAACTTGGGATGAGCTCCCAAAAATCTATTGCAGCAGAGCACTGAAATAGCACATGAATCATTGTTTCTTTTTTTGATGGGCATAGTGGACAGCTGTCAAAAGAAAGAATTTTCCTAGAGACCAAATGAGATAGACAAGGAACATAATCTTTTAAAACTCTCCACAGGAAATTCTTAGCTCTAGGAATAACATTAAAACTCCATACCTTCTTCCATTGATGAGAATCTGAGATGGAACCAAGACAAGTACTAGAAGAAGTAGAGCTGCCTTCTGAGAGGGCCTGAACAGCTAACCAATATGATGTCTTGACACTAAAATCACCACCCCTTGTGTAATATCATCTCTTAATGTCATCAGTGTCAGGAGAGATGAGCATTAAATTTCGAATTGCTTGGACATCTAAATCAAGCACTCTGGCTTCGATTGCTTCCCATTTCCAATCAAATGAAGTCCAGTAAAAAAAATTTGAAACTCAGAGATGATATTCAGTTGGCATTGAGGGTGAGATTAGAGAGAAAGTATGAGGACGAGGAAGCCAAGGATCCTTCCAAAAAGACACTGAATTCCCATTACTAAGTTCCCAATATGTACCCCGTCTAATAATCCATATAGCATGAGAGATGATGCGCCAGATATAACTTGGATAGGGCCCAACTGAGGAGTGCATAATATCTGAATGAGGGAAGTACCTGGCTTTAAGGAGAAGACCAGTAATGGACTGTGGGTTGAGCATTAGGCGCCATACTTGTTTTGCAAGGAGAGCCAGATTGAAAGCCTCAAAATCCCTGAATCCCAACCCACCAAATTGCTTAGGAACACACAGAGAAGCCCATGTAGCCCAGTGAATCTTCTTCTTTTCTTGATCACCCCACCAGAAAGCAGCTAATATTCTGTTAATTTCGTGACACACTGACTTTGGAACTTTGTAACAACTCATAACATATGAAGGAATAGCTTGTAAAGTTGCCTTTATGAGTACCTCTTTACCCGCCTGAGATAAGGAGGATGATTTCCATGCTTTAGTCTTTTTCCTGACTTTGTCAACTAACTCAACAGAAACCAATTTCTTTGATCTCCCAGTGAAAGTAGGCAAGCCCAAATATTTGTCATTTACACCAGCCTCCTTAAAGACCAAAGAAGACAAAATAGTAGATTTCTGACTTGGAGAAACATTTGAACTGAATGTAACCAGAGATTTTGAAGGATTCACCATTTGTCCAGTTCCTAGGCCAAACAGATGGAGTAGATCTTTGATTGCCCAGTATTCATTAACAGTTGCCCTTGCAAAGATAATACAATCATCCGCAAACAAAAGATGAGAGATGATTGGTGCAGATGGAGCAATTTTAATCCCATGGATCAAGCCCCTTGACTGGAAGACTTTTAGTACACTTGACAAACCTTCCATAACAAGAAGGAAAAGAAAAGGAGATAAAGGATCACCTTGTCTTAAACCTCGTTTAGGATAGATGGTAGGGGTAGGCACACCATTCAAAAGAGCAGAAAAAGAAACAGATGAGACACACTTCATGATTAAAGAAATCCAATTGCTGTGGAATCCCATATGAGTCATAATAGCTTCAAGGAAATCCCATTCCACTCTATTGAAAGTTTTAGCCATGTCAATCTTAATTGCCATATATCATCTTCTTCCAGTCTTTTTCCTTTTGAGATAATGAAACAGCTCTGCAGCAGCAATGGAATTATTAGAAATAGATCTTCCTTGAATAAAAGCACATTGAGCCCCAGAGATGGAATCCTGCAACAGAGGCTCTAGACGGTTGGAAATACACTTGGAAGCTATCGTGTACATTACATTGCAAAGACTGATCAGTCTCAAATCAGACATCTGAGTAGGATTAGAAACTTTAGCCACCAGAGTCAAATAGGTGTGATTAAAATTTTCAGGCATAATTCTCCCATTAAGGAAGTCAAGAATTGTAGCTGTGATTTCAGTGCCAATAAGCTGCCAATGGTGTTTGAAGAAAAGCACCGGAATCCCATCAGGACCCGGAGACTTAGAAGGATGCATTTTCCTAAGAACCAAGGCAACTTCTGAAGCTGTGAAAGGAGAATTCAACTCCAAATTATCAGAATCCGAGACACGAGCATAAATTCCTTCTAGAAGATCACCAGGAACAGACTGCCAAGAAGAATCAAAAAGAGTTTGAAAATAGGAGCAAGCCACCTCCTCCATTTGATCATGAGATGTTGCAATTGAACCATCTTGCTTGTGTAAGAAAGCAATATGATTTCGTCTCTTGCGACCACTGGCTTTAGCATGAAAAAAGCTAGTGTTTTTATCTCCGATGTGAAGTTCATTAGCTCTGGCCCTTTGAAACCACATAGATTCTTGTTGTTGGAGTAGTATCTCTTCTTCCTTTCTTAAAAGACTGAAGCACCTAGCATCCTCTTCAGACATTGGAAACTTGAAAAGATTTGAAAGTTTATCCTGGATGATTTGTAGCTTTGTCCCCACATGACCGAAATCAGTTTTATTCCATCTGACTAAAGCTTCCTGGATCCTTAATAAACGATTTGTGGCTGATATAGGAGAGGTAGAAGAGCCCCAATTGAAATTGATCAGTTGTTCATACCCGGGGGCCCCAATCCACATAGCTTCAAATCGAAAAGGTTTGCTTTTGCGGTAGTTACAGGAATAGGAAGTGTTTTTGTCTAGAGTAAGAGCAAGAGGCGTGTGATCTGAGCCACAAAAATTTAAGTTAGAAACAAAAGCATTTGGGAACTTTTGGAGCCAACCTTGAGAAGCAACAGCTCTGTCAAGTTTCTCTTGGATGCAAGCACTTCTAGATCGACCATTGGTCCAGGTAAAAGTCCCTCCATCCCAAAGAACAGGAGAAAGGCCAGTAGAGTTGAGAATACCTTGAAAAGCTTGCAAAGATTGAGTACTAGGTGGAACACTACCATTCTTTTCAGAGGAGAACAAAATTTGGTTGAAATCTCCAATACAAAGCCAAAGTTCATGTTCCTCCTCAGCGAGCTTGTCAAGAAGACCCCAAGAGAGGTGCTTGTTGATAGATTCTGCCCATCCATAAAAGAAGGTACAACGCCAATCAAAAACACATGTAGGAGTCTGAAAATTGACATCAATATGATGACTTGTGAACGAAGATACAACCATATTAACTGAACTGAGCCAGAAGAGAGCAAGCCCACCAGATTTACCAATACTGTTAATAGCAAAACAAAAGTCAAAACCAAGCTTCGAGCTAATATTCGTCATATAAGACATAGAAGATCTTGTCTCCATGAGAAACAAAACACTGGGAAGTTCATTATTAATAAGCTTTCTGACCCTTGAAACTGCCCGAAAACTTCCCATTCCTCGGCAGTTGAAACTTAATATTTTCATGAGGTCCGGACAAAAGGGGAATTAACCCCTTTTGCCGATATCGAAGGTGAAGACACACCATCAGAGCTTGGAGCAAGATCAGCAGTTAAGCACAATTTTTTCCTATTAAGAACCTCATTAAAATAAGAAGGTAAAATCATTTTCCCTTTAGATAATACTAAATCCTGGGAGGAGATATTATGGTGCCTCTGTTTCCTTTTCCACCCTCTCGTATTGGCTTTCTGAGGAGTAAGAGTAACATTCAAAGAAGGCCTAGGCTGAGCAGACAATTCCAAATTCAAATCAGATTGAAGCTCATCAACAAAACTGACCAGAACAGGGGAAGGTAAAACTGACTGATGATCATCAACTGAGCTGAAAAGAACATGGGTAGGTAGAGCAGACCTTTCTTCACCAACTAAACCAATCAGAATAAGACCAGACAGAGCAGCAACATCATCACCTCTATCCTCATATTGAACATTGCATTGTTGAACTTGATCAATGATATTAGCAATTTCCGGACCAGGAGTCACAGTGGGGAGAGCAGTATCTTGATCATCAGAGTCATTCTTCAGAATATCATCAAGAAGTTGTCTTCCTTTAGAAACAGAGCCCCTCATCTTAGAAGTAGAAGAGATAACACAAGGTAGAGGAGGCGCCCTAAGCCAATTACCATATTGCTTCTCGAATTAATGTGCCTCGGAATCATCACAATCAAGTTGTGCATGCCCCAGTCGTCCACAGATATAGCAAAAGTTTGGTAATTTTTCATATTGAAAACTTATCCAAACACTTTGAGAGTTGTCTAATCGCAAAAGTGCTCCACGACGCAAAGGTTTGGTCAGGTCAACTTCAACTCTGAGCCGCAAAAAGCCATTATCAATTAACAGAGAATCCACCGGAACATTCTTTGCATGTAGGAACAAACATGCAATAGCTGAAACAGTCTTGTTTGTGATAGCAGTGAAAGGCAGGTCAAGTACTCGTATCCAAAACCAATCCGTGTCAAACTGGACTTTTGATGGTTGAATTGATCCTGAATCTTTAAGAATTAGCAGATGTCGATCAAAATTCCAAGGACCATCTTCAATCACCTTGTTTTTGTCGTCCATGCATTCGAATTGGAAAACCATCAGATTTGTTTTAATTTCACGAACAACAAAATCTTTCTCCAATTTCCAGGCAAGTTTAAGGGTATTGCGAAGGGCATGGAAATTGTAGGGTCTAGTAGTAAGTAATTTCCCTAACAGAGAAAGAGAAGTTGGAGAAGAAGCCCTGCTGGCTTCGGTAGTACTTCCAATGATCTGATTTGATTCTTCTGGCGTGAGGACTAGTCCACTGATTGCTAAGGTAGACATGCCGATGTATGGGAGAAAGAGGACAAGGAAGGACCAGCATGCAAGCTGGAGAAAACCCTTACTAAGAAGGGATGAGAGTTAACCTTACAGAGAGAAGGAGAGACTCCGTAAATTATTATTTCATCTTTGATGGATGGTACGTACATCTTAATCACGGAACCTTGTTTGTATGAGACTAAGTTAGATTGGGTATTGGTTGGTAAGTAGTAAATAATCAAAGAGAATAGCCCGATTTATAATATCATCGAAGAGCAATAAAGATATCTTTGTCGAAAGGATGATAAATACATAAACTCCAAAAAGAAGCAAAAACTACATAAGAGAATCAGCAATAAAATTTGTCATGTGGGACCCCCTTGCCCCCTATCTTTTCGTCATCATCATGGAATATTACTCTAGACTTCTTAAGTTTAAATGCGGAGAAAGGGCATTCAAGTATCATCCACAATGCTCCAGAGTTGGACTCTCCCACGTCTGCTTTGCTGATGATCTATTCCTCTTTTCTCATGGCAGCTTAAGCTCCCTGTAAGTGTTGAAAGAATCTCTTGATGATTTCTGCTCATGCTCAGGCATCAACGTCAACTATAGCAAGTCAAAAATCTTCTTTGCTGGTACTGATGCTCAGTTGAAAGATGATGCTTTGACCCTGCTCCAAATGACCAAAGGAGTCCTGCCAGCTACCTATCTTGGAGTCCCCCTTTGCAGCAGGGGTGCTCTTAAAGAAGACTACAATCCTTTGCTCACCAAAATCTCCAGCAAAATTAACTCTTGGGCCTCCAGGAACCTGTCTTATGTTGGTAGGCTTCAGCTCATCTCATCTGTGCTTTATGGACTGCTTAACTACTGGTGCAAGATCTTCATTATCCCCAAGAAAATCATCTCCCTAATCACTGCCCTTATGAGGAATTTTCTTTGGAGTGGCAGAAGGGAAGGCAGGAAATCGCCTATTGCATGGAGCAAGGTCTGTAGACCAAAAGAAGAAGGAGGACTTGGGCTTAAGGAAATTCTTTCCTGGAACAAAGCATCTGTCATTGAGCTCATCTATGACCTCATCAAGGACAACTCTTCCATCTGGCATACATGGGGCAATGCTATTCTGATTAGAAACAGAGATTTTTGGAGTATCAGGAAGAAAGGCACTGACAGTGCCGTCTAGACTATGATTCTTAATCTGAGGAATGAAATTACTCAGAGGTTGGATACTGGGCATGCACCTATACTCATGTCTAGAGGAGGGAGATATGACTGAAGGACTATCTATGATGACTTCAGAAACAAAACCACTGCTTATGACTGGAAGTTATGTTTATGGGGCAAACTGATCACACCAAGGATTTCCTTCATGTGTTGGCTTGCTACTCATGGAGGACTTCCTGTCAAAAGCAGACTCAAGAGAATGGGAATCATACATGATGATCTTTGCTCATTCTGTAAGTTGGCTCCTGAAACCACTGATCATCTCTGGTTTGATTGCAAGTTCACTTGTGAAGTGAGGAACAAAGTGCTAGAATGGGGGAAATTTGGTAGAAGACATAAAAACTTTCAGGAATGGATCAGTTGCATGAGCAGGCTGAGCAGGAAAAGAAGCATGAGATATGCTCTTTGGATGTGTAGTTATACTGCTATCATTTACTATACTTGGAGATGCAGGAACTTAATTGTCTTCCAAGGAAAGAATATTAGTACTTATGAATGTTATATGATGACTGTTAATCATATTCAGAATTGTACTAGATCTAGATGGAACAAGTTTAACAGAAAAACTAGAACATGTTTAGAGAGAGTGGGGATTAGGATCAATCCTTATAACACTTAGGCTTCCCTAAGATTTTGTAAATTCGGTTACTTATCTTCGGTTACTTATCTTGAATGAAATTCTTACCTTTCATTCAAAAAAAAAAAAAAAAAATGTCCTGGAAAAAACATGTTGGAACCAGATCCATGGATTCTCAAAGGATAAAGCCTTAGCAGCGAAGGACTAGTGGAACACCTCTTCTTCTACTAGTACTACTTCCACTCTTCAGTCCTCTTCACTTATTATTGTTACTTTCTGTAATTAAAAAACAACAACAAAAAGAGAGAAATAAAACATGGTGCATATTGGAGGATGAGCTGCTTTCCTACCACTTGCCACGCAACTTCCGCCGACTGTGTCCACCCAACGCTGCTCTGCTCTGCTCTGTATAAAACCCACTCCTCACTCATTTCTCCAACCCAATTTCCACACCTTCTCAAAAACTAACCAATTTCTCTACTTGTACTACAACAGCAACAACAACCCATTAATTCAATCTCGTCTCAAACCTACCAGATCAATTAATGGCGCTAGAAGCAGTATTCAACTCCCCCACCGTCCAACTGGAGGAAGCCGCCTCCCTCTCCTCCTTAGACCACTGGGTCAAGAAGAAGCGCTCCAAGCGCCCCCTCCACCGCGACGCCGCCGCCGAGGAGGAGTACCTCGCCCTCTGCCTCATCATGCTCGCAAGAGGCGGCGCCCCACCCACTCCCAAGGCTTCTAAGCCGGAACCTACCCCCGCCGCCGCATCGCCGCCGCCGCCGGCCCACCAGACCACCGATGCTGCTTCCGTTGAGGCTCCGAAGCTGGGCTACAAGTGTAGCGTGTGCGGCAAGGCGTTCGGGTCCTACCAGGCGCTAGGCGGCCACAAGGCCAGCCACCGCCAGCACCTCAACGCCGGCGGGGAGGACGAGAAATCGGCGTCCTCCACCGCTTCCGCCGCCACCGCCTCCGGCAAGACCCACCAGTGTTCCATCTGCCACAAGTGCTTCCCCACCGGGCAGGCGCTCGGCGGCCACAAGCGCTGCCACTACGAAGGCGTCATCGGCGGCGCCAAGAGCGGCACCGGGAGCGGGGTGACGACGACCTCGGAGGGGGTGGGGTCGACGGTGACCCACCGGGGATTCGACCTGAACCTGCCGGCGTTGCCGGATTTCGTGAGCCCGGTGGTCGGCGTTGACTTTTCGAGGAAGGGTCAATTTTACGGGGAGGAAGAAGTGGAGAGTCCGCATCCGATGAAGAAGCCTCGTTTGGTGTTGGGAAGTTACTGGTAGAGGGTGAAACAGATGGATTTGTTTAATTAATTAGATGCTTAATTCTGTATTATCAATAGATCACTACTTTCGGATTGGCTCTGTAAATAGTGCTTAGAATTGGTACTTGATAGTGGGTTTTGTTTGGTAAATTGCTATATGTAATTGGGTGGAATTCGATTCATTTTATTCTTTTTAATTTTATCCTGTAATTTGGTCTCCCCTTCATTCGATTTCACTTTTTCACTTACCCGTTGTACTGCAACTGAAACTGCAACCAATCATTCTTCTGATTACAGTCACCAGCCGATTTTTATTTTTGAATGCAAAGGTTTCTTTTCCATATACTCATTTGTGTTTTTTTACACTTTTCATACTTAAAGAGAATTTTAAAAAAAAAAATTAATATATAAAAAAAAATATATTATTTGATTCATTTCAACGAATACTTTGATAATATTAAAAAATTATAATTTTTATTAATATATAATTAGAGATATTAACGATATAAAACTCGTATCGATAAATGTGTTAATTTTAAATGGAAAGATCAAAAAGGGACGGAGGGAGTATTTGTTTGATGGGAGTAAAAAGACTTTTTACTTTTTCCCTCCTTGCTATCCTTTTTTATTTTGAAGCTTGGATTTTTTCCTTGACGCAAAAGAAGTGAAGTTTAATGTAATTGTGTGTTATTACGGTGAGGTGAAATGGGGTGTTGATTAATTTTTCTCATACATACTTGTAAGAATTGGTTGGTGGTGCGTGTTAAGAAATGTCGGCAATTGCAAATAAAGGAGGCCAGGGCGGTTAAGTTGTCAAAGATTGGCATTATTACTATAATATGAAATGAAAATAACATGTCATATAATAGGACTAATCAATCTAGTACAGTAGTATATATTAAGGGGGTTTGAAAAAGGCAAAAAAGGGGAGTAATATTCCACAAGGAATCTGTTTCTTTACGCGTTTTAATCAACGCGGGAGCACCGAACCCACAACACAAAGAAGCGCATATAGTAATTTTTACGCCCTTCTGACACCGTACCACTACATCGGCTGGCTTCCTCCTCCTCTCCTCTTCTCTTCTGTTTTGTTCTTCTCATTATTGTTTATTGTTTATTGTTTGTTTCTAAAAAAAAATTATATACAAAACGTAGATAAAGAGAAGAAAATATGAGAAGTGATGGTGATAAGGATGACACGTGGCACTGTAGCAGTGAGAAGACAACACCGTCTTCCTCAATCCTCATCACATCATCCATCATATGCGTTTGTTTTTTTTATATATACCGACTTGTTGTCCACGTGGCATCTTCCCTCTACTTAGATTCAACTAATTGCGGGGGTAACTAACTCACAACTGCTCTCAAAAAAAAAGAACTCACAACTGTACCCGCTTTGAAATGGATATCTCCATTACAACTTTTATTAGCTTGTCATTTTGATCAAGTTCTCATAAGCTCTATTAATCTTTGAAATCAAGCAAAGTGCTGAGTTTTGAAACAAAAGTAAATTCTCGTTTATAAGTTTGTTTGTTTTAGGATTTGTTAGGTGAGAGAGTTTATAAAGAGTTTTTTATTTATAAGTAGTTGATAAACTATTTTTTTTTTAAATTGATAAATAATGTTGTATAAAAAAAAATATTTGATAGAAATGTTATTTTTATGGATATGTGTAATTTATTAGAAAAGTATAAATAATAGAAAAAAATAAAATAATTTTATTATACGTTTATTGAAATATACAAAAGTCAATTTTTAAAATAAAATATTTATAAATAATAAACAAACTTTGCTACTTTGAGTTATAGGTATAGCATATTATGATTTGTGTAAAATTTCATAGGTTGTTTTATGTATGATTATGATCGAGTAGTTCGCATTTGGATGAAATGGGCCCGGCCAACAGCTTTTAAAGGGGTATAACCGTCATTTAAGTCCACATATGGTATGATTTTGTAAAAAAATACATTTTTTAAAGGTGGTTTTTCTGCAATTTACCCTTTTATTTAAATTTGATCCTTAAACAATGACCTAACACAAATAGTGGCTGAACCGCAATTACAACTTGGCCTATTTGTAGGCTCTCAAAATTAAATCACTTTGTTGATTAATCAAAGGGAATTAATGTGTACAGCTTATTATGATGGAATGATTCTACTAAATATCTAAAGGAACAACTGGCCGGGTATAGAAAAGTAGCTATTAGGACGTATGGAAAAGCTTTGATTTCACACCTACGAAGAAGATGAAATGCATGGTGGACTCTTCTTTGTCTATTAAAATTAGAAGCAAGTGGAATCAAATATCAACTCTTTCAAAGTCGGCATTCAGGACTGCTTCCAACATTTCTTTTTTTAATTCCAAAACTTAATTATTAATAAATAAAAAATAAGCATGTAGCTAGCGCTACTGCTAGTCTGCTACCACTTGATTAGGTATACATCAGAATCGGATTCCCGATTTCTCGGCTACTGCATGCCAACTTGTTTCATCTTAACTATGGTCCCGGCCATCTCTTAGAGAGGTTTTTATTATTGAATAGCGAGCGAGGGAGATATTTTGACAGTTAGCTTCAAATGGGCACTTAATTATACATGACAAATCGATCCTATCCTATCCTATCCTACAAGTTGACTTCCAAACCAACCCAACCCAACCCAACCCAACCCAACCCAACCCAACCATATGAATCATTTGATATTTTTGGGAGTGGTAGCTAATGCTTACAGAAAAAAAGGAAGCTAAGAGTAGGACAACTTTCAAATGGGATAGGTTTATAAAACTATATGGATAGACTTAATAATGAAGGAAGGAGGAGTAGATTCGAGAGAAGGCATCCCACAATGTTTAATTGGGTGGGCAGAAAACACAGCAAACCATGTATACGTCCTTCAATACCTACCACATAATAAAAACTGCCCTTCTCCACTTCCCATATACTTTACTTGAGGTGAATTATAACTATTTGTAGGTGTCTTATCTTTCATCCCTTTGTTTTTTTTTCTTCCTTTAATATTATCCTTCCATTCTACTTTATGCTATTCTCTTGTGGCTACTATATACAGTATTATAATACTGTCAGCCTCTCGAATTTTAAAGGTAAGTCTTGGTTTTTGTCTACACACATATATATCATACCTGTCGTGTTCTGAATGTTCCCTTAGTATATACAAAGGCACACTATAGTAATTACTCTGCATTTCTGTTCGGATATTACTGGGCCAAGCTGAACATCATTGTTGTAAACAAAAGGCCCATAAGCACGATTGTAAGTGGTACTTTTGAATGTGTTCGAAACTGCCCCCCTCTTCACAAAAACAGAAACTTGTGCATGCCAAATTTACAGCATATATCAGTCATTTAACAGCTGTGACTAGAGATCTAGGAATTGAATTCATAATCTTTCTAGCTCTACATAACATAAATTCTTGGTAGTTGTTTATTTGTACCAGGAGAACCTTAACATGGAGCTCAGTTAGTTAACTACTACAAAGATCTTGTTACCACACATTTACAAAGTAGACATGTACACTAAAGCGAACGAAATACATCAAACCACTAACCTTTAAATGGAGGTTAAAGGGGATTCCGTGTAATATCTATCAGCCTTTTGTCAAGGAATCAGCATTCTGGAGGCATGAAGTCAGGGTTGTTGCATCTTTTGTTGTTAGAATTAGGTGAAATGGCGATCCTGACTTTGGACTTCTTTCATGTTTCAATGGGCAAGCTTGTAGCTACTTGTTTCAGCTGCAAGTTGTGTGCTCTAAGGCTACAATCTTTCACCTGTTTTGGTTGAAAGAAACTTCAGGTTCATATTGCAAGGCAACAGAAATATCCATGCACTATATTAAGCCCAGTTGGAAACATTGGACTCTTTTGCAGTTATTCCAAACAGATGAAAGTGTTAAGGCCGGAAAGATTCATGCGCTGTGTTGATTACCTGAAAGGTTGCCAAAGCTGAAAGCACGTCTCTGCATCCATCAAGCATCACACGTTCACTGGTAGCTGTGCTGACTACCTCATCCAACAAAGAATTCATTTGCTCCACCTGTTCATGACAGAATTTCTCAGAAAGGGCAGTATTGTGCTCTCATGACTCAGGAGGGCCGAGGGCCAAGATTCCAAGAAGATGACTTAAAGCAGAAGTACGGGGTTCAAAGTTTCTTAGATTTATACAGAATGGAGAGAAACCTTTCATGAATCATTAAGCTTTCAAGACTTGAAGTCTGCGATGCACTACTGTCAACAAGAGTAAAGCTAGGGTCTACAAGCTATAGATCTAAAAATATTCATATATCTTTTTTTGAAGAAAGGTAAATATGATTAGATAGGTAAGGATCTCATTAAACATGACCAAATTTGACCAAAAAAAATTAAACATGACCAACTACCAGTAAGCAAGGAATGCTTACACTAGGTGTATTCAACAATACTCAAAGATAAATAAAAAAATCAGTTAATATTAACTATGTGAATCCCAAGTAAAGATGCACTAGAATTCAGAGTACATGGACTAAAGGTTTTGATCACCCAGTTGTGACTGGGGAAAGATTCACACGCTGCTTTGCAAAGAGAGAACAACTAGAGTTGTGGCCATCTTAAGAATGCAATAAGGATCATAAAAGGCACATTACTACTGGTAATCAACATGAATATAACACTTTCATTTGACTCTTTTTATGATATAATATTGACATGATTCATATGTACTTCAGAATAGAATCCCTACTATTACATGTCTACTTAACCTAGGCAGAACCACCATACACAATGTGCTACCGACGTTTAAGTTTCAATAGCCCCAGGTTAAACTGTGTGTCAGACGTGATAGGGAGAGAGACCGATTTAACTTCACTAGTACCTTGCACAAAACTATATTGTGTGGAACTTTTAAGGTAGACCACATTGTAATGAATTCACTATGATTACGAGTTTATTGCTTCCAAGGAACAGGTATAGGAATAAAACAAACTACTACCTTTGACATCAAAGAGCATATTGAGGATGCCATTGCTTGCAATACATCATATGCCGCGCACATAGTGTCCTTCAAATTTTGAGTATCTGCCTGTTAAACAGCAAGATGGAACACAAAATCAAGCTATGAACATAAATGACTTTCAAAATTTAACATAGTTCTTCACCTACCATAGCCCCAACTATTGGAAGCCGGACAGTGCTGGCTCTCAGGGATTCAGTAGTACCTAACAATGAATTAGAATGATCTTTTTCCATGATATCCCATTCCTCCAAATATATCATCTGCAATAATATAATGTTACAAGATCAAAAGGAAGTGGGTGAATCATCCTGCTCAGACATACTAACAAGTCACTAAGAATGGTTTAAGGCTAATACATCCCACCCAAAGCAAAGAGAAAAACTAAGAACATGACAAAGCCCAATAATATTAAAACACAATGACACAAGCAGTACAGACATAGAATCTACAACTCAATGACCAATGAATTTGTCCAAGACATTTGCCCTTTTAACATAATAGCAAAAGAATGCTGCAGAACCATTCATTATTTTATAAGAACAAAGCTTAAGAACTCCATACATGCTATGGAGGATTGGAGGGTAAAAAAACTATAATCAAATTCACTGGTTGTTCATTATGTGAAAAAATAATTCAACAAAAATATCAGAAACCAGGATCACAGCTAATATCAAAAGCATGAGAGATCATTTTACTGGTAGAATCCTATTCCATCATACAAGCTGTGGAGAGGGCAAAAGACTGATTTAGTCATCATCACACACTGAACAGAACTCTTCAACAACTAGAGATACTAAGACCACATCAACATCAAAAGAGCAAGGGAGCATTAAGCCTTACTTGCTCCTTGAGAATGGAGAGAAGCTTCAGCTTCAAACTCATTCGCGATAACTCCAATCTCCTATTAGAAACAGATAAGCGCAGATCTGATGTGGCTTTCCATGCGTTGTAAAGGTTTGTCTGGCATAAATATAAATATTCAGAAAAGATCTATCTATCTGCAAACTTATGAAACAAATATTGGCAGTTATAATCTACCACAATCCTTTTTTATCAACAAAAATTAACACTTGTGATATTCAAACATCTGCTCACTAGTAAAACAAATGTCAAACATCATAGTAAGCCTTGGAGAAATGCTAGATGGATTTGCAGTCTAGTTTTAAGTTCATTCATGATCAAGATTTCAAACTACTCTTATGCTTGGCAGGTGAGCTGCATTGGTCAAAACTGAACCACAGTGCAATAACAGAAGTAGCTTAAAACCTTAAAGTATTTCAGCATCACGATGAATAAAATATATCTTGCAGGAGAAGTTTTCAATGGTTCAAGGACAATTCCAAACACAGAGAACACCACATCCTGTAGGCATGCTAAATTAGAGAAAGTTAAACATAATTGTTTTTCCTTCTTTATTTTTCAAGGCCGGATTATGTTGAATGGGAAGGAGTGGATATCATTGAAGAGGGTATGAAACTAAGCTATAGAAATTATAAGCTTAGATACCCATGTGAATGCGAAACCTAAGATTTAAGAAGGCGGTGAGAAAAGACTTGATCAACCAAGATGTTCAGAAGATACACTTAACCAAAACTAAAGAGATGGTAAACTATATTCAGCATCCTAACAAAACTCTAGCAAGTCATACCTCGGCAGTATGCCTTTGCACCAACAAAGCAGCTTCCACTCTTGCATTGGCAAATCGCCACTGTAAATGCCGATTGTGCATAAGCCTAAGCAAGTGAGCATCACTGATTTTATTCTCCCCAGCTTTCCCCCTACGAACATCAGCAGCAAAACACAAAACTGAAGGCCCACTACATGCTGTCGAATTTCTTACTCTACTGGGACTAGCCATTAGTCTTGATGGAGAATTCTTCTCCAATGGCAATGTTGAAGTAAACAACCTACTAGGTGATGCCGGCCTCAAACCACCACCACGTAATGGTGACAATCCCCTGCTTGGGAGATTTACCCGTGTAGATGGTGAGGTAGTTGCTTTTAGTGAATTGCTTCTGCGTAGAGGAGAGCTAGCTTCAGGGAGGTGCCTTAACCGGTTATTTGTCTCTTGCCAAACCCTTGCAGGAACAATTATACCCCGATGCCCAGCTCGGCTTTGGGGCACATTTCCATTATCTTTTGAGCCGGAATTGCTGTCAGAGCAAACACTTTCAGTATCTGAGGCAGCTGATTCCGAAGCCGAGATGGACGAAGTCAGTAAATTAGCAATCGCAGCATTCTTAGCACCATTTGTTAACGGAGTACTGCCTATATTATCTTGCAATTTATCAAGACATGGAATGTGGTCAAGTCTATCATCCAGAGACTGTCGCAAAACCCTAACCCCATTCCCAGATCTTCCAATCAATTTCTTCCTATCACTAGCTAAATCGACACTCTTATTCAGCGATTGCTGTATGGAACTCACCTGTCTTGAACTCGAAGGCCATGGATTACGCTCCGCAGGCCTGGCATTTTCCCTATGATCTCCTCTAATTCTTGGAGTCAGTGCCGCCGGCATCCTCTTCTCCACTGTAGCTTTTACAGAATTCGGCTGTGGAGAAGGCTTCGTCTTGCTAATCGGCGTTAAGAACGACTCTCCTTGGAAGGAGATAGACAAACTCCGCTTGGAAGACATCAGCAACTTCGCCGCCGTGGATATCTCCGCCCCACCGTTGATGGGCCTCGGTGTCGCAGGACGCCGACGATCGGCCGACTGCGATCGCTTGTTTAAGGAAGATCTTGGTAAAGGAGTCACCGCCGGCGCCGCAGAGCCCGACAATACGCCTCTAGTCGCACTCGGCGATGCGCTTCTCCGCGTAGACAGATACGAAGAATTCGACGCTGTTGAAGAGGAAGTGGAGGATGAAGAAGACGAGGTCGACATGTAACGAGAAGTAACTTCTCGTGTAGTTGCTTTCCGGCGCCGTTGAGCCACCACATTGTTGCCAGTTTCCGACGGTAGCAACGGACGTCTGGTAGGGTTTTTGCACGACCTTCCCTGCGACGAAGGCGTCTTCAGATTCGGCGTTGTGGAGACTGCCGCCGCCATTATCCACTGCTCGCACGCCAAATCTCCCCAAACTAAAACATCTAACAACAACGATTTTTTTAGCAGAATCCCAAACGCAAACTTGCTTCGTTTCTTTCGAGAGAGACACTGATTAAGAGCTGGAAATCCTTCCACGAAATTGCAAACCCTAGCTTCAGAGATGAAGCTATTTAGAGCAGTAGGAGGGTTTCGCAGAAAGGCCGTTACACAGAGGCGCCGGAAGAGGGAGGGATTAACGGCGAGGGAAGAGGGGAGAATTGTGGGGATTAAAAGCACCGATTATAACCGTCTTAGGTGGGGTAATTTGGTACGCGCGGACTAGACAGGTGAGATACACGCGCCTGTATAGAAGGTGAGCGCGGGAAGCGACGGGGGCATTTTGGGTAGACAAGCGAAACACGTGGAAGCGAGTGAGAGAGTGTTAAGAGAAAGCGCTTCCTGTGGATTTGCAAAATTGTGAAGTGGGAGATATTCCTGTATTTTATTTTATTTTATTTTTATATTCGTGTATCTCTTTGGGGTGAGACGTTACGCAAAACGACGTCTTCTTTGCGCCCCTTTTTAGATTTGTCTTGCTTCTTCACAGCGTTTTATGGATGATTAGTTTAAGGGAGTGATACACTATTGATTACAGCTTCAGTCCATCTTCCCGTACCAAAACCTTATGCATGACGTAGCAGCCATGAATTAGGTAAATTAATTTAACATTGATTAATAAAAATAGAGCGTGTGAAATTCGATTTTTATCTAATAAGAATTTAATTTAATTTTAACATTATAATACCGATAATACATAATTCAAACAAATCCCAAAAATCATATATCAAATTTGAAATCTCCCAACATCATCAATTTCTCTTTCACTATACTACTCCAACCAGGGCTACTACACACTATTAGTTTAAGTTATATTTTAGCTCATTATTTAACGAAGGCTCTTTGTATACTACAAAAATTGTCTCCGTACACTACACTTTGAAACGCATAAATTTTGCTTCATCTATATACCCGCGTTTGAGTCTAAATTGTATCCAGAAACTGAGTTTTTATACTAGAACGAAACGCATGTATTTTGCTTAAGCAAATTACCTGTGTTTCAGTTTGTTTGTTTTTTTGAAAGCGAAATGCAGGATCCTTGCTTAAGCAAGGATCTTGCGTTTCACTAATTTTTTTTTCAAAATTGCACTTTTTTTCCATAATCATGTAGAAAATTTCAATACGAGTCCATACATATAAAATTCGTCCAAAACGGACATCGTTTGCCCCTCCAAAAGCCCAAAAAACGAAGTCTTTCTATCATTTTTTTTTAATTTGGTGCCCAGCATATAGCGCATTGTAGTGAAAATTTTTGGTATTTTCATCATTTTTCTACTATAATTTTGTATAAGATTTTAATACGAGTATATAACTATACGTTAGAACCATAATATATAATTATACTCCCTCCGTCCCGGTTTGTTTGTCCTGTTTGACTTTTGGGCACTGTTCACCGTTGAAGAGAATCTTCAAGATTTCTTCCAATGTATAAGAAAAAACATAGTCATGTGAGGTCTTATTTGATTCGTCTCAACGAGTACTTTGATAATATCAAAAAATTCTAATTTTATTAATATGTAATTAGAGATATTAACGATACAAAACCCGTCTCGGCAAGTGTGCCCGGTCAAAACAGGACAAACAAATAGGGACGGATGGAGTAGTATATAACAATAGTATATAACTATACAATATAACAATAGTATATAACTATACGATATAACAATCGCATATAGCTATAGTATATAACAATACGATATAACTATAGTATATAACTATACGATATAACCATAGTATATAACTATTCGTTAGAACCATAATATATAATTATAGTATATAACCGTAGTATATAACTATACGATATAACAATAGTATATAACTATACGATATAAAATTTGTATATAACCATAGTACGTTAGAACCATAATATATAATTATAGTATATAACTATACGATATAACCATGGTATATAACTATAATATATAAATGAACGATATAGCAATAGTATATATATAACTATACGATATAACAATAGTATATAACTATACGATATAACCATAGTATATAGTTATATATTATGATTATATCTTATAGTTATATCCAATTTGGTTATATCTTATGGTTATATCCTATAGTTATATACTATGGTTATATCTTATAGTTATATCCAATTTGGTTATATTGTATCGTTATATCCTATAATTATATACTATGGTTATATCTTACAGTTATATCCAATTTGATTATATCATATCGTTATATCATATAATTATATATTATAATTATATCTTATAGTTATATCCAATTTGGTTATATATTATGGTTATATCCTATAGTTATATCATATGGTTATATCCTTTAGTTATATACTATGGTTATATCCTATAGTTATATACTATGGTTATATATTATAGTTATATCCTTTAGTTATATACTTTGGTTATATCCTATAATTATATACTATGGTTATATCTTATAGTTATATACAATTTGGTTATATCATATCGTTATATCCTATAATTATATACTATGGTTATATCTTATAGTTATATCCAATTTGATTATATCATATCGTTATATCATATAATTATATATTATGATTATATCTTATAGTTATATCCAGTTTGGTTTTATCTTATAGTTATATCCTATGGTTATATCCTTTAGCTATATACTATGGTTATATCCTATAGTTATATACTATGGTTATATCTTATGGTTATATCCAATTTGGTTATATCTTATGGTTATATCCTATAGTTATATACTATGGTTATATCTTATAGTTATATCCAATTTGGTTATATCTTATGGTTATATCATATAGTTATATCATATGGTTATATCTTTTAGTTATATATTATGATTATATCCTATAGTTATATATTTTGGTTATATCGTATAGTTATATCCAGTTTGGTTATATCTTATGGGTATATCTTATAATTATATACTATGGTTATATCGTATAGTTATATCCAATTTGGTTATATCATATCGTTATATACTTTGGTTATATCCTATAGTTATATATTATGGTTATATATTATATTTATATCCTTTAGTTATATACTATGGTTATATCTTATAGTTATATACTATGGTTATATCTTATAGTTATATCGTATAATTATATACTATTGTTATATCGTATTGTTATATACTATAGATATATACTATTGTTATATCGTATAGTTATATACTATAGCTATATACTATTGTTATATCGTATAGTTATATACTATTATTATATCGTATAGTTATATACTATGGTTATATCGTATAGTATATACTATAATTATATATTATGGTTGTAACGAATAGTTATATACTATGGTTATATCGTGTAGTTATATACTATAGCTATATACTATTGTTATATCGTATAATTATATACTATGGTTATATCGTATAGTTATATACTATTATTATATCGTATATTTATATATATACTATTGCTATATCGTTCATTTATATACTATAGTTATATATCATGGTTATATCGTATAGTTATATACTATAATCATATATTATGGTTCTAACGTACTATGGTTATATACAAATTTTATATCGTATAGTTATATACTATTGTTATATCGTATAGTTATATACTATGGTTATATACTATAATTATATATTATGGTTCTAACGAATAGTTATATACTATGGTTATATCGTATAGTTTCATACTATAGTTATATACTATTGTTATATACCTATATGCTATTGTTATATCGTATAGTTATATACTATTGTTATATTGTATAGTTATATATTATTGCTATATACTATAATTATATATTATGGTTCTAACGTATAGTCATAATCGTATTAAAATCTTATACAAAATTATAGTAGAAAAATGCCAAAAATACCAAAAAAATTCACTACAATGCGCTATATGCTGGACACCAAATTGTAAAAAAAAAGTAGGAAGACTTCGTTTTTTGGGCTTTTGAAGGGGCAAACGATGTTCATTTTGGACGAATTTTATATGTACAAACTCGTATTGAAATTCTCTACATGATTATGGAAAAAAAGTGCAATTTTGAAAGAAAAAAATTAGTGAAACGCAAGATCCTTGCTTAAGCAAGGATCCTGCGTTTCGCTTTCAAAAAAAAAAACTGAAACGCAGGTATTTTGCTTAAGCAAAATACCTGCGTTTCGTTCTAGTACAAAAACTCAGTTTCTGGGTATAATTTAGACTCAAACGCGGGTATATAGCTTAAGCAAAAATTTTGCGTTTCAAAGTGTAGTGTACGAAGATAATTTTTATAGTGTAAAAAGAAACTGCCTTATTTAACAAAAGAACTAATTTCAATTCTGAGTGGCTTTGAAAACAATTTTTTAACAAAAATAAGTCATAGGTTATCCCAATCAGTTTTAATTTTTTACGCCTTGGATGGTGAAATAAGTGGATTTCCAATGTTTATGATTTTTGATGAAGATCATGGCTAGTAAACCTGAGACAAATTATCATGCTAATAGCTGTACAATAAGGACTTCAATGAAAGTAAATAAATCAAAAATTAAGTGTTGTTTTAACATTTAAATTTTAATTAAATTTGTATGTTGCTTCAGATTTTCTAGACATTTAATTAAGAATGAGTTATTATAATTAACATTGAAATTTATTCTATCGACTATTAGCTAAAACAATAAATATTTTAGATGAGAAATAGTACTCCCTCCGATTTAAATTAACTGTCGTTTTAGCACTTGAAATTTGATCTATTTTATATGTCGTTTTAGGATTTCTAGGCAATTAATTAAGAATGAGTTATAAGAATTGTTGTTGGAATTTGTTTTTGTTGACTTTTCTTATTCTGAATTCTCCATTCATTGACTCAAGAGTATAGTGATTATTTATTAGGAGGAAAGATTGAGAAAAAATATAAGATTCTAATTATATTTAATACTTTTTTTAAATATTGTGTCCAAGACTAAAACGACACTTATTTTTTATCAGAAGGAGTATAAAAAAAGGATCATATGGGTGGCTTAAGCCAGTGATATGATGGTACATCCATGAGTGATGAGTGTATGTAGTTATGAAACAAAAACTAGGTGAGATTCATTAAAGGAACAATAAAATTGTGTTGAGGGTCACTACTTTGATTATGAAGATTTTGTCGTGATGATGTTTACATTAACAAAATTAGCTTGGATTCTTAGCTTCAGTTTATCCTTTCAAGTAATCAAGTACAAACAAACTAGAAAAACATCCTCCGTGTTCTCTCTATGCTCATCACAAGTCACAATTATCACTAATTTTCAATCTACACAATATAAAAGCACAAAAATCCAATTATATTTCTTTAGATTTTATATTAAGCATCATTATTCTCATGATTAAAATTAAACTAAAACCATAATTGTCCTCGTTTTGGAGTTGGTATAGTTTGAAGCATTTATAATTCCTTGATGTCTTTCTTTCTTTATGTAAAAAGGTTCCGCATTCACATGGTTGTTGTTTCTTCAAGTAGCCCCAGAAAAAGAGGAGACATGAAAATGTTACAAAAAAAAAGTGGTATGCAAATTGATGGTAGGTAGGAGAAGAGGGGCAAAGGTAGGTAATTCATCATCACTATGTTGCAATCCAAGCCATTAGGTAGACTTAATTTCAAGGAATCATAATTCTCTTTGGCTTAAGTGACATTTCTTATTGATTAGTTGAGAAGCAAATATCAGTTGCTTTTCTATTACATAGGTCTGTGGGCCGGTTAGGGTAGGAGTGTGTACGTCCGCACACAAGCCCACAAATTGGCAATAGGAGTAGTAGTTCATGATATTATATAGTGGTTTTGATTTCTTTATATTTCCGATGTGGGATTCTCCAGGCTCAGTTGGTACTTGACATCATGCCTTAAGGCCGGCAAACCCGTTAGTGTCTTAAGGCCGACAAACCCAATCACCAGGAGTCCAAATCCAGACCGAACCGCTTTGATACCGTGTTAAAGTCCGTGGGCCGGTTAGGGTAGGGGTGTGTACGTCCGTGCACAAGCCCACCATATAAGTCCATAAGATTTCATCCTAAAATCAATTGACAATAGGAGGAATAGTCCATGATATTATATAGTAATCTTGGTTTCTTTATATTTTCAATGTGGGATTCTCCCATCTTATCTTCCACACATAGGTATATATGACTCGTAAAAAAACACACCTATATGAAAAAGAATTCTATGCTTGCTTGCTTAAAGAGGCTATTGCAGGGCACAAACTAACATTCCTCGTTACAAAAGTTAACTCATCATTTTAAGGGAAGCAGTGTCAACATCAGCACATAAACAAGAGAATGGTCGCATTTATTGTCTCATGAGCAGAGGACCACAGTTTTTATCAAGTTCATTCCTTCCTTGCAAGTAGCAAAATATAATATCTGAAAGTTAATTTCAGTGGCGTGGTAGGAAAGATGGGTCCTTTTATCAGAGGTTAACAGTACAAATTCCGCTTACAGACTGGATGAAGTTTTTTAAGGAAACTAATTAGGGTAGGTAATGACTAATCACTAATGATGGATGGCTATTTTCCACAAAACCTAGAAATGATGAGCCATCATATTGAGAATGCCCTTTTGGTGGATGATATACCAAGTCATACTTTTTTCCTTGAATTCTTCTAAGTGTCATCAAAATGAAAATATCACTATTCCCATGTGAAGCCCAATGAGGCTTGTATGGGGCTACAGCTTCCATTGTGAATTTTTTTTTTTTAAATGGAAATATTTTTTTGATATTTTTTATAAAAATTTTCTTCATAATTTTTAAAAATAATATATATATTTTTTAATATAAATAAATTTTTATATAAAATTTATTATGCATAATCCTAAAAAATACTAAAAAAGTACAACTTCACCCAAATTTACACACAAATCCTTCAAAAAAATTTCTATATATTTTCTCTTATTTGTGCTAAAATTTTCAAAATTTAGGGTTTATGAATTTGCAAATATCGAACACAATTTTATATACCAATTTGTTGAAATTGCACAATAATAGTACTCCGTATACAATAATATTTAAATTTTTTAAATTGTGTAATTTTTTGATCAATTTGAGCAAAATTTCAATTAGATTTCGAATATAGGAATTGTTTTTTGACTTCAAGTTACTTGTGTAAGGTAGTCGAGAGTTTTAGCCCTCATGTGTCCGTCCCTGTTTATCTCATTAAGCAAGCAAGAGGAAAAGTGCAGCTACCACTAATAAGTTTTCTATGTTACGGCATGCAAAAGAAAAGGCCTTTCCTTAGGTTATTTGCTCTGCCCCCCACACTATTCTTCGGTGCTGCAGTGCACTATTGTTGTTCTGCATCACAGAATTGCAGTAGTGACACTTATAAATTTACACGATTACTTTTCGGCGCATAGGTAAAATTGTCTTTCAACGCATAGGCTCCACACGTAACGTGTGGAGCCTCACCACACGTTACGTGTGAAACCTATCCACACGTAACGTGTGGATATTTTAATATATTATAATGCTCTATTGGCGTTGAGGGTATTATAATGTTTTGTATGAATCATATTATAATGTTGTAACCAAAAGCCAGATGTGGAGCATATCCACACGTTACGTGTGATTATTTTAATATATTATAATGATGTGGATGTTGTATCATATTATTGTTTATTTTTAGTATTTATTTGTGTTTCAATGTTGTGTATGAATCATATTATAATATTTTGTATGAATGTTGTGTATGATTTGTAAATAGGCATTAGGGGAGGGTTACTCCCATTGCCCAACTTTTATCTAATATTTAAAAAAAAACATACAAAATAATGAACCTAGAAGACAAAAACAAATTGTTCATTTCACTGGTTGACTACAACCACATTTAACACACAATACAGGAAAGAACACAAGTTGTTCATAAACTTAGAAAAAATAAGAGAAAATATATGACATTACTTTAGCGTTTGAAGAAATTAGGATAGTCTCTGGTAAACGTTCGCTTCATATGATATCTCTGGTTTGCTAAATTTGCTTGCTCCCTACAAAGGTTGATAGTACATGAACAACATTACACAAAAGATACGACATTAATCACCTACGATGTATATCATTTAGTAGTTTGAGGTTATACCTACGAATGTTATCAAAATCTTTAAGAAGATCTTGATTTTGCTTTACAAGATCTTGATTCTCCTTAACAAGATCTTGTTTTTCCTGCCATTGTTGTCGAATAACCGCGTGTGCCCTGTCCTCGTACATTGGATCAATCCACTCCCTGAAACAACACTCCAGTTCTGGGCATCCTCAATACCTCATTCCGTAGTTCCACTGCAAATCCCAACTTCGGACAACAGCTTTCAAATTACAATAGCATGATGCGTATGTTGATGGTTTGGGTGAAGATGCCATTATTTATTATAGTGTTTGGTTTGCTACAAATATCATGAATCCATTAATATAAAAAATTAGGGTTAATAAATCGAAAGAAACTGGAAGAAGAAGCTTACCAAAAAATGTATTTTCGAGCGCCGCAACGACTTGTTGTAGTGAACAAATAACTCTAATGCTTCTTATATAGTGAAAAAGCAATGTGTTTGACAACTAATAACTAGCCTCAAAAAAAAAATCGGATTGACAACTAATAACCAACTGTAGTATATAGCTGTATACAGCTATAGTTATGAGCCTTTTATCCTAAACCCTAAACCCTAACCTTAAGCCTGAACCCTAACCGTAAACCCTAAACCCCTAAACCCTAACCCTAACCCATATTCCCACACGTTATGTGTGGATGATGCCCACTCGTTACGTGTGGATGATGTTCACACGTTACGTGTAGATGATGCTCACACGTAACGTGTGGTTCGGTCTGTTACAAAACACATTGAATTAACCGTCTTGTCCCCACCTAACTGAATTAATGGTCCCATTCATCTTCCCCGGCAAACACACCATTTTGAGCCTAAACCTTCATTTGAAACACTCCAAAATTTGTTTTTACACTCTCATTTTTTGCAAAAAAATGGACAATACGAACAACAACGAGTATTGGAACAACAATGTCGAAGATATTCCACTTCCGAATGAGGTAATTTCCGTTATTTAAAGTTAAAATTCTCATTTTTTTATTTTTAACATTTCTAAAGTTTTGGGTTTAGAAAACTAGCTTTATGTTTAGGGTTTAGAAAACTAGTTTTATGTTTAGGGTTTAACCAAGTTTCACATGCTAGATTTTGTAAGTTTTGAACTTGACTTTTATTGTTTAGGAATTACAAACAAAGTTTTAGATAATAGATTTTATTTCTAGGATTTAGGGTTTAGAATGTGAGATGCTCGTTACAAGAATGTTGACACGTAACGTGTGGGACTCTTCAACACGTAACGTGTGGGGATGTTTCACACGTAACGTGTGAAACATCCCTACACGTTACGTGTGTACCCACAACCAGTATGTGGTTGTTAAGGGCCTTCTATAAAATGACACGGTTTAGTGCACGGTTTGTCACAAACCGTGCCATTTAGCAGAATCTTATTTCTTAAAGGAAATTATGGTTTTACAGTTTATAATTAGTTCACTACTTGATGAGATGATTCCATGTGTATGCAGACAAACTATTATTTATACGAGGGATTAAACAATATTTCCTTCGATGACTGGAGCACCCCACAGAAGACATTTTATGTTTGGGAAACACCTCATCAACCGCTGCCGGAATGGAACACACCATCTGAGTGTAAAACAACTATTGAGATACCATCCTTATCACTTGGATCGTTTGACTATAGTGTTTCGCCTCCAGAAGCATCTTTATCTCATGCTACCCCACAATTTTGCTTTCCATCCCTACACACACAGCCTCAGTTTAGTGTACCACCAGAAGAGGATGTTTTCGTCTCTGCTGATTATTCAAAGTTCTTCACAACTGATCAAATCTGGGAGTCTAGAGAAGAAGCATTTATGTTGAAATACCCCAAATAAGATAAGGAGAATGGCATTATGGTAAATTAATTAGGGGATTACTTAAAGGGGGAGAAATGGAAATTGGGGATTTAATCCCTAAAAGGGTTCGGTTGCTCTCTCTCTCTCTCTCTCTCTCTCTCTCTCTCTCTCTCTCTCTCTCTCTCTCTCTCTCTCTCGTGTGCATCCCTTTCGCTGAGCAGCTCTCCCTCCTCCCGAATCTGATTCCCCTATGCCAGCCATCCTCCGGACGAACCGACCTCTCCCTGAGCTAGCTTCTTCTCCGGCGTACTCGTCTTGGACCGCGCAGCTGCTCCTCCTCCCCTGTTGTCCGTGCTGCGTGTTGTTCATTGCTGTGGAGCCGAGTTGGTTGTTGCTGCTGTGGAGCTGTCCGAGCTGCTGCTCTCTTCCTCCCATGCTGCTGATTCGAGCCGTGTCCAGCTGCTGGTTCGTCGCCGCTGCTGAGGTCGTCGTGTGCTGCTGATGCTGTGCTGTTGGTCGCTGCCATGGAGCTGTGTTCAACTGAGCTCCGGCGACGAAGAAGCCCTCTCCGGCGAGGCTACGTAATGGTCAACGACGAGGTAAGAGCGGGTCCTCGATTCATAAGATTTTTGGGCTTCAATTTCTGTTGAAATGGGTGAACGGATTTGCTGAAATTCAAGGGGGTATTTGACAAAAATTAAATGGTTGGACTGGTTTTGATTGTTTGCTGAATTCGGGAGTTGATTTTGAGCTTGGGTAATTATTTGGTGTGATTTGATAAATTTTGGTGAGTTATATGTGGGGGATTTGGACTGAAATTGTTGGATGGGCAGTGTATGATTTGAAAGTAATTTGGATTTGGGGTTGAATTTGGGTATGATTTGCTTAATTAATTAAGGTTTGATTTTAGGGTTTGAATTGGGGTTTTATAGGTTGTGATTCAGTATGAGTTAAATAATGCCAGGGATTTGCTCAGATTGATTTCGCAGGTTCGTTCGAGTGGTTTGGAGACCTCTGGGGTCGTTGCAGTTCGACTTGAGGCAAGAGGATTCTTGCTAACTTTATATTTTTATAAATTGTTTTATGCCCAGTTTATTTCATAATTAAGTTTACCGTTGCTTGGTTGAATATGGGTATGTGCGTGTGATATGATTTGTCTTGTATCGTATTTGATTAAATGTTGACGTGGTAGTCAATTGTGACTAAATGTGATTGATTGTTGTTGATAGTGTATGTTGACACGTGTGTGTGTGTGTGTTGGATCGTGTGGGTGTGTTGGATTGAATGTGTGTGTGTGTGTGGATCGTATGTGTGTGTTGGATTGAATGTGTGTGTGTGTGTGTGTGTGTGTGTGGATCGTATGTGTGTGTTGGATTGAATGTGTGTGTGTGTGTGTGTGTGTGGATCGTATGTGTGTGTTGGATTGAATGTGTGTGTGTGTGTGGATCGTATGTGTGTGTTGGATTGAATGTGTGTGTGTGTGGATCGTATGTGTGTGTTGGATTGAATGTGTGTGTGTGTGTGTGGATCGTATGTGTGTGTTGGATTGAATGTGTGTATGCGTGTGTTGGATTGTGTGTGTGTGAATGTGTGGGTACATTAGTAATTGTCTCGTGTTGTAGATGGACTGATGTGGTTTGATTGGATTATTGATTTTAAAGTTACTTGGGTGAATATATATATATATGTGTGTGATATTGTGTGATGATGTGTGTGTGAGGATATGTGATAATGTGTGATGATGTGTGTGTGAGGATATGTGATAATGTAACATCTCAGGCCAAGCTACCCCAGCCACCAAGCCGCCCAGCCACCCAACGGTGCCGGCGCCGATACTGGTGCCGCCTGGTTGTCCAAGGGCATGCAGCCCACACACCCAACCCTTCCCTGCAGCACAATTGGTGATACAAGTGGTAAGGCATTGCCCTTGTATCTAAAGGTCCCGGGTTCGATCCCCGTGGACAACAACCTACCCATTTAAATGGGGGAAAGGTTGGGTGTGTGGGCTGCATGCCCTTGGACAACCAGGCGACACCAGTATCGGCGCCGGCACCGTTGGGTGCCTGGGCGGCTTGGTGGCTGGGCGGCTTGGTGGCTGGGGTAGCTTGGCCTGAGATGTTACAAAAAAGTACACTTTATGTTGGTGCCTGACCTTGCCGACAACGGGCCTGACAGACACCCCGGCACTGCCATCCTTAACAGGCCTGCAGGCCGTGTACCCCAACCCTTCCCCCCAAATGGGTAGGTTGTTGGTGAGAGTCGAACACGCGACCTCCCCACCCTTTATCAAGTGCCTAAGCACCTTGATACCAATTGCGCTGCTGCCTACAGGCCTGTTAAGGATGGCAGTGCCGGGGTGTCTGTCAGGCCCGTTGTCGACAAGGTCAGGCACCAACATAAAGTGTACTTTTATGTAATACCCACACCACATTGGGCCGGCCCATCACAGGGCTGCAGCCCATACACCCCAACCCTTCCTTGTTGGCTCCAAGCCCCAAGGCCCAGCCATTTAATCAAGAGGTTGTTGGGAGCGCTCGAACACGAGACCTCTCCCCTTTATCCACTCCCCACAAGGAGTGAATACCAATTGTGCTGCAGCGCAATTGGTATTCACTCCTTGTGGGGAGTGGATAAAGGGGAGAGGTCTCGTGTTCGAGCGCTCCCAACAACCTCTTGATTAAATGGCTGGGCCTTGGGGCTTGGAGCCAACAAGGAAGGGTTGGGGTATATGGGTTGCAGCCCTATGATGGGCCGGCCCAATGTGGTGTGGGTATTACATAAGATGTGATACCCCGTATTTTTGTAAGGTTATTTTGGGAATTATGGAATTTTCCCGGGTACCCGTTGTGTACGTCGGATTTAATTCAGGTAGCTTGAGACATTCTGTAATGTGCTCTGTATCTGTAATATTTTTCTCAGTGAAATAATATACAGACAAGGTGCCTTGGAGTTTAATTGTCGTTCGCGTACGATAATTTTTATCCCGGTTTATCGTCAAGCTCGTTCAAAGCCGAATGGGCGGGAAAAGGGAGAAACGGCGACCGCCGTTCAGAAACGGCGACCGCCGTGGTTGGGCCCGAGAAGTCAACGTGTCAGCTTCTAGCTGGCCGCGACAGGCCTAGCGACGGCGACCGCTGCATTTACGGCGACCGCCGCGTGCCCGCCGCAGGCAAAATTACGGCGACCGTCGTGATTGTCCAGTGGGCATTGGTCGTTGGTCGCCGGCGTCGTTCGAGGCGCGCCGTTGCGTCGTTTGCCGCGTCTGAGGGTTTGCAGATCACTCCTTGGGGTTTGCCTATAAATAGATGAGCTTGGGCATGGGTTTTGGGTCATCTACAACCCCGAATTGCTGCCAATTTCGCCTCTCGCCGGAGTTGTGTTTTCGCCGGAATTTGAAGGTCTCGCCGGTGTTGCTTTGGTGTGGTTCCTGAGTGCCTTTGTGAAGCTTTTGGTTAGCCTTGGAGGTTAGAAGCCAAAGCTAGTCGAAGGAGGCCGAACCGCTCGTGTTTTTGGGTGAGTTTTCTCTCGTTTCAGTCGGCCGTGTTCTTCACGGCGACCGCCGTGATGAATACGGCGACCGCCGCCAAGAACAGCGACCGCCGCCAGTGCCCAGAACGCCTTCGTGGCTTTGGCTTGGTCGGTTTTCATCGTGGCGTCTCTCCTTTCGTGTTCTTTCGCCGTGTTTAGATTTGTACTGTTTATGTCGGATCTAACTTAGGGTTCTTTTTATGGGTTGACTCGAAGGTTGTTGTGCTGTCGAAACTATACCGTGTCGAGCCCGGAATCCAGTGACGTCTTTAGACTATTCTACGGAGTAAGGCAAGTGGCGGTTTGCTATTGCTCTTTCGTTCCATATTTACATTAATTATCAGTAGTTTATCTGAGTAATTAATTTGGAATGAATATTTTGTTTGTCTGGAAATGGTTTTGATAAACTTTTTGAAAATCATATAATAGGTTGTATATCTGTTAGAACAACGCTATTATCTGTGATCGCCTTTCGGGCCTTTATGTGGATTTATCCTGTAAATGTTATGGTGTTGTAACTGTTTAGTTAGCACTGTTAGATAGGAACGTTACTCGGACTCTGTCCAGTCGTTTCTTTATAATCTGGTATCGGGATGGCTCGTCCCCATCTGGTACTATTCTATGATCATGATCGGTCTCTTACACATGTGTGTAGAGACAGGACACTTAGCTGGTGTCACAAACCTTTCGGTATACGTCACTCTCGACGAAACGTATACTAAGATGTGTCGTCCCACTGGTGGGGTACACATGTAAAAGTCTATAACCTGATGTGTGTTTTTGAAACATAAATCAGATAAGTGCTACCTTGACGCACATAATTAATACACCTTGGGCGAGTAGTGCAGCTAAGTTCAGTGCAGCTAGGAAAACTCGTCTTGACTTGAATGTAGTACGTTCTCTTTCCAATCTGGATTCGCTGTAGGCGATGAGGTTGGTCGTGAACCGAAGCATCTCAGTCAGTTTTAAATCATTGTTGAATGATTCTGTAATATTCCATATTTGTCATTACTTCCTTAAAGACTCATTTCCGTTTGAGTCTTCTTTCGAGTCGATTTCTGTGAAGATTCAGTCTTCCAGAATCTTCTCTTGTGCATACCTCTTGTTTATTCCAGTAGGAATATGATGGTTGACTACCGTTATCGGTTATTATCCGAGAAGCGATGAGTCTAACCTAATATGACTGCTTCGAACCAGTCTGCTTTGTACCCTTGCTAGTCTATTCAGTTAGACTAACCAACCAATGTTTTCCCTTGCATGGTTGGCTGGTGTCATCCGTTCGATTCGGCACATCAGTTAAGAAGTAGCTCAGAAGATTAGAAGGACTATGGAGTCGGCGGTGGTTTTTGAATGTTTTAATTATTTCTTTAATCAGGTTATGATCCTTTGGACAATAACTCCGATTGTAACTTACTTTCTTAGTCTTCCGCTGTGTTTGGTTTAAACTATGTTTTGACCTATTCGGGATTGGGTTGTAATCCCGTAACTCTTATTTCCTCGACAATGTTATGTTTTGGAATTTAATGCTGAATCTTTGTGTATCAATTGCATTTCATAAATTTTATTTATTTGGTAAAGCCTTGGGTGATCTCGGTAAGGAACACTGGGGTCACTGGAGGTAATACCTTTCCAAAAGGGTTAAGTTTTGGGGGTGTTACAGTTGTGGTATCAGAGCAAAAAGTTTTTAAAACGGGTTTGGGATTTTATATATCATTTATCCGTTTTCGAAATGCTTTAAAAAGAGCTCTGAATTTTCAAAGTGAAAAGAATTAAAAAAAAAAAACACCGTTCATAGTCGTGTCTTCTTTATAGTCTGATATAGTAAGCTTGCTTCTATGTCTAGAAAGACTAATTTCTTCCTTATTGTTCGATAGGATGGGTGTCTGCTTTTCTATTGGTAGGGGGTCGGAAGACGCCAAGTCGGATCAGCCGAGGCTAGATTTTCCGTTACCTCAGCGATGTTTCGAGGTTGGAGGCCCGAGTAGCCCACCCGAAGACGTCAAGCACGTTCTCCCCGAGTCAGTTGTCCTTGTAGCCAGGAATGCTATGGTCCCTAGACCTGCACTTGTGCCGCCACCAAGGGTGGAGGGAGTACAGGAATGGGAGCAGGAAGGCGAGTTGTCAAGGTATGAACAAGGGGTTTACCAAGACGACTTTCTGCTGGGACCAATTCCCGAGGAGATCGAGTACGAGTATGAGGAAGAGGAGATGCTTGAGCAAGATCCTGTCGAGGACGAGGATATGATCGAGGATGATTCCGAGGATGAGGATCCCATCGAGGATGATCCCGAGGATGAGGATCCCATCGAGGATGATTCCGAGGATGAGGATCCCATAGAGGATGATCCAGAAGAGGATCCAGAGTTGGACCTTGGAGGGCAGAATCAGGAGCCCGGTACAGGATTGTCACCAATGCCAGAGTACGCACCCATGTCAGAAGCTGATTGGGAGGCATTGTATACCGAGTACGGTATTGGGAGAAGTGACAGGGAATCTCAGCCTATCCCTACTCCAAGGAGATGGAGGTCGGAATCCGAGCTGCAGGAGATTCTCCGCCAGAGCGAGGTGATCTCCGCAGAACAGCAGCGTCAGAGGGATGAGTTGACCGCCAGTACTCAGAGGAGGGCTGGAATAGGAGGACCAGTCATGGACGACCCATACTTTACCATGACTGAGCTAGGACTATGTGCTTCAGGGTCAAGCAGGGTGCGAAACCCATCGCCAGAGCTCGATGGTGAGCCTATCCCGAAGAGACCGTGCACGAGTAGCCAGTCGTATGGGAGACGTTTTGGAACGCCTTGAGGAGGAGTGGCGTTGCCTTTCGTAGTAGTTTCGTTTCTTAGTATTCCAAGTTGTACTTTGTGTAATATTTCAGTATTGCGGCAAGTACTCTGAGAAACACTTATATCTTCGAGCAATGTTGTCCAAACGCTCGAATGATAAACTTATGCGTAACTTGTGTAAGAATTTGAAGGTTCATGTATAAAATACCAAGTTGATCTATTCTGAGTAATTTATTTACGTTGGTATATTGCATAAGTATATTGCATAATATTAATGTATTGAATGCTTGGAATTTGATCGGTAAATAGATGGTGAACCCAAGAAGCACGAGGAATTCGACTCGAGCCGGTGCTGGGACTAGCCAAAACCCCAGACCAGCAGGAAGAAGTGTTCAGGATGAACACGAGTCTGAGTCTCGCGTCCAGCAGAGGCGTGAAGGTCAAGATCAGACCCAAGCGCCAACGCTGTTTGACGCCGCAGCTGTTGAGGCGATCCGAGGGATCGTGATGCAGGCTATCACAGATGTCTTGAGACCAAGTGCGCCTCAAGCACAAGAAGTGCCTATTCACGCAGCGGTTCCTGATGTTGTGGAACCCAGAAACCCCGTGATTCAGGAGACTGCCGTTAGGGCGAGGGACAGCTATGGTCGCGCTCTTAAGACCATTACTTCCATGAGACCCGACTGCTATAACGGGAAAGGGGAGCCAGTGGCAGTGACTCATTGGTTCTCCCATATGGAGAGGTTGTTCAGGAACGTGGAGTGTACGGAGGCCGAGAAGGTCCATATCGCGTCTCTTCAGCTGAAGGAGGAGGCTAGCGAGTGGTGGGAGAGCACTGGTTTGGCTGAGAGCCCAGTGTTGACTTGGTCGATGTTCAAGACCAAGATGGTTGATCGCTTTTTCTCTCGTGCTATGAGAGAGGAGAAGCATAAAGAGTTCTTGTACCCTCAGACTGATGGTCTGAGAGTGACCGAGTTGGCATCTAAGTTCAACCATCTTCTACAGTACGCCACTGCCGAGATCACCAGCGAGGCTCAAAAGATCTGGTACTTCCACGAGTGGATGAACCCGGATATCAAGCCATTAATGGTGCACCACACATGCTCTACCTTGGAGCAGTATGTGGATTGTGCCTATAAGCTGGAGGTAACTCTCGAGGAGTCGACCAAGAGGCGCAACCGACAGAAGTCGATGCAGAATCAGAACCAGAGAGGTGGTTTTAAGCGCCCTGCGCCACCGTCTAACTTCGCCAAGTCCGGCCGAGCTAAGACAGAGATGACGCAAGGGGGATCGACTCAGCAGTCAGGGCAGACCCGGAGTACAGTTCAGTGTTATAACTGCGGTACTGCTGGGCACAAGAGCACTGAGTGTCGGAAGGAGAGGAGGCCATGCTTTGGGTGTGGACGTGATGGTCATCTGCAAAAGTTCTGCAAGCAGGGGAAGCAGAAGGGAGTAGAGTCGCAGCAAGGGTCAGTTCATCAGAGCAACCGACCTAGGTTTAAGCCTGCCGAGACTCCTAGCCCTTCAGTGCAGATGACTGCTCAGAACAGGGGAAAGGCCCCAGCTGTTTCTGGAAGTCAGGGCCAACGCTTGTACGAGATGCGTGAGGCAGATGGACCCAACGCTCCAATTGCTCAAGGTACTCTATACCTTCACTCTACTTCAGTGTGCATTCTGTTTGATTCTGGTGCTACGCATTCCTTTATTTCGGATAGCTGTGTTAGCAAGTTAGACTTAGTGTGCAATGATTCGTGCGACCCTTTCGTCGTTAATCTTCCTAATGGAGAACGTTTGGTGGGAACCAAGCATTTGTCCGACTTTCCGATTACCATTCAGGGTAAGGAATTCGAGGCAGATTTAATCTGCATAGCCATGGCTCCATACGACATTATTCTCGGTATGGATTGGCTGACGCGTCACAAGGCGGTGATCGACTTCAGTTCGAGAACGGTGACGGTGTCATCCGGGGGAAAATTCGTGTGCAAGTTCAAAGGTCGAAATGACGCTGATAACGGCAAGCTGATCAATACGATGGCTGCGTTTAAGCTACTACGACAAGGATATGTCGGGTACCTTTGCTACTTGGATTCGCCCGAGAGGGATGGACCTGAGGTTCTTGATATTCCTGTAGTTAGGGAATTTTCAGATGTCTTTCCGGAAGAAATTCCTGGATTACCCCCGAACCATGACGTAGAGTTTTCAATTGATCTCGAGCCTGGTACGGCGCCGATTTCCAAATCACCGTATCAGATGGCTCCAGCTGAGATGCAAGAATTGAAGAATCAACTTGAAGATCTTCTTGTTAAAGGTTATGTCAGGCCGAGTGCATCACCGTGGGGTGCTCCGGTTTTATTCGTCAAAAAGAAGGACGGATCGTTCCGACTTTGTATCGACTATCGAGAGTTGAACAAGGTGACGATCAAGAACAAGTATCCTTTGCCTAGGATTGATGACTTGTTGGACCAGTTGCAAGGAGCAAAGGTTTTCTCCAAGATCGACTTAAGATCTGGATATCATCAACTCAGGATTCGGGAGCAGAACATTCCTAGAACTGCGTTTAGGACCAGATATGGTCATTACGAGTTCGTAGTGATGCCTTTTGGGCTTACAAATGCTCCAGCTGTCTTTATGGATTTGATGAACCGATGTTTTCACCAATACTTGGATAAGTTCGTGGTGGTTTTCATCGACGACATCTTGATCTACTCTCCGAATGAAGAAGTCCACGAGGAACATCTACGGATTTCCTTGTCGATCCTTAGACAATATCAGCTTTATGCTAAACTGTCTAAGTGTGAATTCTGGATAAAGGAAGTGGCTTTCCTAGGCCACGTGATCAATAAAAATGGGGTTATGGTTGATCCCCAAAAGATTGAAGCTGTGGCTAAGTGGACACAGCCTCAGAACGTAAAAGAGGTGTGCAGTTTTCTTGGACTTGACGGGTATTATAGAAGGTTTGTAAAAGGATTTTTAAAAATCGCTCTACCTATGACCAATCTACTCCGCAAAGTCCACAAGAAGTTTGTCTGGAATGACAAGTGCGAGGTCAGTTTCTAGGAGTTGAAGCGACGGTTGACCTCGGCACCCGTGTTAGCACTCCCAGAGGGGAATGACGATTATGTGGTCTATAGTGATGCTTCCAAGTGTGGTCTTGGTTGTGTTTTGATGCAAAGGGGCAGAGTCATTGCTTACGCATCTAGATAACTCAAGACTTACGAAGAAAACTATCCGACCCACGATCTTGAGTTAGCAGCGGTTGTATTTGCGCTGAAGATTTGGAGGCATTACCTCTACGGTATAAGATGCCAAGTCTTCACTGACCACAAAAGTCTCAAGTATATATTTACTCAGAAGGAGTTAAATATGAGACAACGCCGCTGGCTAGAGTTGCTCAAGGACTACGACATGGAGTTGTTGTATCATCCGGGCAAGGCTAATGTAGTAGTTGATGCACTAAGCCGGAAGACAACGCACGAGACTGTGGTTGCTCTACTTACTGCTCAGACCAAGCTAAACCAAGAGTCATGCGACATTGAAGTCTTGTATGACCAGCGTAGAGGGTACCTGAGTATGATGGAAATTCAGGCTACACTGCTGGATCAAATCAAAGAAAAGCAAGTCGATGATATCATCTTGGTAAAGTTAAGCAGTGAAGTGATGGATGGGAAAGCTCCCAGTTTTGTGGTTCAGGATGATGGATCACTTTGGTTTCAGGATCAGATCTGTGTGCCTGACACAGAAGGTCTTCGTCAGTTGGTGATGAGAGAAACTCATTCATCTACTTATTCTGTGCATCCTGGCTCTAGCAAGATATACAAGGATCTCAGGAAGAAGTTTTGGTGGCCAAACATGAAGTGGGACGTAGCAGACTTTGTGGCAAAGTGCTTAACTTGCCAGAAGGTCAAGATCGAACACCGCAGGCCAGGTGGTGAGATGCTACCTCTCCCCGTGCCAGAATGGAAATGGGAGGACATTTCCATGGACTTCGTCACTGGGCTACCCAAGACTCGAAGTCAGAGAGATGCTATCTGGGTAATTGTGGATAGGCTTACGAAGAGTGCTCATTTCATAGCCATCAAGACCACATGGGAAACCCAGAAGCTAGCCGAAGTTTACCAGAAGGAGATTGTCCGCTTACATGGCATTCCTAAGACCATTGTATCGGACCGAGATGGCCATTTCATGTCAAGATTCTGGAAGGAACTTTATAAGGCTATGGGAACCGAGTTGAGGTTCAGTACAACGTTTCATCCTCAGACAGATGGCCAGTCTGAAAGGACCATCCAGACTCTGGAGGATATGCTTAGGGCTTGTGTGCTCGATCGTCCGACTAGCTGGGAGGACAGCTTGAGTCTGATTGAGTTCACGTACAACAATAGCTGGCATGCTACAATCAAGATGACTCCGTTTGAAGCTTTGTATGGTCGCAGATGCAGATCTCCGATTTGTTGGGACGATAATGCCGACAAAATTCTGCTTGGACCAGAGTTGGTCGAAAGGACGGCTTCAGACATTGCTTTGATCAGACAAAGAATGTTGACCGCTCAGAGTCGACAAAAGTCCTATGCAGATCGGAAGCGCAGGACTGTCGAGTTCGAGGTCGGTGACAAGGTTTTTGTCAAGGTATCGCCATCCAAAGGAGTTTTCAGATTTGGTAAGCGTGGGAAGCTTAACCCTCGCTACGTGGGACCATTCGAGATTCTGGATAGAGTGGGATCTCTAGCGTACCGTTTGGCGTTGCCACCATCGGCTCACCCGGTGCATAATGTGTTCCACGTGTCTTTACTCAGAAAATATGTACTAGATGAGTCTCATGTACTTAGCTACGAAGACATCGAGATTCAAGCTAATGGTACTTACGAAGAGTTGCCTGTGCGCATTTTGGAGCGTCGGGAGAAGCATTTGCGCAACAAGATCGTACCTTTGGTACGAGTGCAGTGGTCCAAGTCAGGGACCGAAGAAGTTACTTGGGAGACGTGGGAAACCGAGTCAGATATGCTCAGGCGTTTTCCCGAGTTATTCTCGACCTAAGTTTCGGGGTCGAAACTTCTTGTAAGGGGGAGGAGATGTGATACCCCGTATTTTTGTAAGGTTATTTTGGGAATTATGGAATTTTCCCGGGTACCCGTTGTGTACGTCGGATTTAATTCAGGTAGCTTGAGACATTCTGTAATGTGCTCTGTATATGTAATATTTTTCTCAGTGAAATAATATACAGACAAGGTGCCTTGGAGTTTAATTGTCGTTCACGTACGATAATTTTTATTCCGGTTTATCGTCAAGCTCGTTCAAAGCCGAATGGGCGGGAAAAGGGGGAAACGGCGACCGCCGTTCAGAAACGGTGACCGCCGTGGTTGGGCCCGAGAAGTCAACGTGTCAGCTTCTAGCTGGCCGCGACAGGCTTAGCGACGGCGACCGCCGCGTGCCCGCCGCAGGCAAAATTACGGCGACCGCCGTGATTGTCCAGTGGGCATTGGCCGTTGGTCGTCGGCGTCGTTCGAGGCGCGCCGTTGCGTCGTTTGCCGCGTCTGAGGGTTTGCAGATCACTCATTGGGATTTGCCTATAAATAGATGAGCTTGGGCATGGGTTTTGGGTCATCTACAACCCCGAATTGCTGCCAATTTCGCCTCTCGCCGGAGTTGTGTTTTCGCCGGAATTTGAAGGTCTCGCCGGTGTTGCTTTAGTGTGGTTCCTGAGTGCCTTTGTGAAGCTTTTGGTTAGCCTTGGAGGTTATAAGCCAAAGCTAGTCGAAGGAGGCCGAACCGCTCGTGTTTTTGGGTGAGTTTTCTCTCGTTTCAGTCGGCCGTGTTCTTCACGGCGACCGCCGTGATGAATACGGCGACCGCCGCCAAGAACAGCGACCGCCGCCAGTGCCCAGAACGCCTTCGTGGCTTTGGCTTGGTCGGTTGTCGTCGTGGCGTCTTTCCTTTCGTGTTCTTTCGCCGTGTTTAGATTCGTACTGTTTATGTCGGATCTAACTTAGGGTTCCTTTTATGGGTTGACTCGAAGGTTGTTGTGCTGTCGAAACTATACCGTGTCGAGCCCGGAATCCAGTGACGTCTTTAGACTATTCTGCGGAGTAAGGCAAGTGGCGGTTCGCTCTTGCTCTTTCGTTCCATATTTACATTAATTATCAGTAGTTTATCTGAGTAATTAATTTGGAATGAATATTCTGTTTGTCTGGAAACGGTTTTGATAAACTGTTTTGAAAATCATATAATAGGTTGTATATCTGTTAGAACAACGCTATTATCTGTGATCGCCTTTCGGGCCTTTATGTGGATTTATCCTGTAAATGTTGTGGTGCTGTAACTGTTTAGTTAGCACTGTTAGATAGGAACGTTACTCGGACTCTGTCCAGTCATTTCTTTATAATCTGGTATCGGGATGGCTCGTCCCCATCTGGTACTATTCTATGATCATGATCGGTCTCTTACACATGTGTGTAGAGACAGGACACTTAGCTGGTGTCACAAACCTTTCGGTATACGTCACTCTCGACGAAACGTATACTAAGATGTGTCGTCCCACTGGTGGGGTACACATGTAAAAGTCTATAACGTGATGTGTGTTTTTGAAACATAAATCAGATAAGTGCTACCTTGACGCACATAATTAATACACCTTGGGCGAGTAGTGCAGCTAAGTTCAGTGCAGCTAGGAAAACTCGTCTTGACTTGAATGTAGTACGTTCTCTTTCCAATCTGGATTCGATGTAGGCGATGAGGTTGGTCGTGAACCGAAGCATCTCAATCAGTTTTAAATCATTGTTGAATGATTCTGTAATATTCCATATTTGTCATTACTTCCTTAAAGACTTATTTCCGTTGGAGTCTTCTTTCGAGTCGATTTCTGTGAAGATTCAGTCTTCCAGAATCTTCTCTTGTGCATACCTCTTGTTTATTCCAGTAGGAATATGATGGTTGACTATCGTTATCGGTTATTATCCGAGAAGCGATGAGTCTAACCTAATATGACTGCTTCAAAACAGTCTGCTTTGTACCCTTGCTAGTCTATTCAGTTAGACTAACCAACCAATGTTTTCCCTTGCATGGTTGGCTGGTGTCATCCGTTCGATTCGGCACATCAGTTAAGAAGTAGCTTAGAAGATTAGAAGGACTATGGAGTCGGCGGTGGTTTTTGAATGTTTTAATTATTTCTTTAATCAGGTTATGATCCTTTGGACAATAACTCCGATTGTAACTTACTTTCTTAGTCTTCCGCTGTGTTTGGTTTAAACTATGTTTTGACCTATTCGGGATTGGGTTGTAATCCCGTAACTCTTATTTCCTCGACAATGTTATGTTTTGGAATTTAATGCTTGATCTTTGTGTATCAATTGCATTTCATAAATTTTATTTATTTGGTAAAGCCTTGGGTGATCTCGGTAAGGAACACCGGGGTCACTGGTGGTAACCTTTCCAAAAGGGTTAAGTTTTGGGGGTGTTACAGATAATGTGTGATGAGGTGTGGTTATGTGATTTTGACTGTCGTCGTGTTGTTTGATTGGTTGGTATGGTGATGGATAGTGGGTTTTGGAGGTTGTGAATTGTCTCACCTTGGTGATGTGGGGGTGGAGACGGAGATGTTGTGAATTGTCTCACCTTGGTGATGTGGGGGTGGAGACGGAGATGTTGTGAATTGTCTCACCTTGGTGATGTGGGGGTGGAGACGGAGATGTTGTGAATTGTCTCACCTTGGTGATGTGGGGGTGGAGACGGAGATGTTGTGAATTGTCTCACCTTGGTGATGTGGGGGTGGAGACGGAGATGTTGTGAATTGTCTCACCTTGGTGATGTGGGGGTGGAGACGGAGATGTTGTGAATTGTCTCACCTTGGTGATGTGGGAGTAGAGACGGAGATGTTGTGAATTGTCTCACCCGGTGATGTGGTGGTGGAGACGGAGGTTGGATTGGAGGTGTTGGTGGTTGTGTGTGTTGGTTATGTGTTGAATGTTGGTTGTGTACTTGATTAAGTGGTTGTGTTAATGATATTGGTTGTGTACCTGAATACGTGAATTTGTGATGAATGTTGATTATGTACTTGACTAAGTGGTTGTGTTGGTAATTTGGTTGTATGTTGATAATTGGGTTATGTTGGATGTTGATTGTTATTAGTTGTGGTTGTGGGCCATTGGTTGTGGTTGTTAAATTACGTGTGTTTAGTGGTTGATTGTATCTGGTCAAGGTGGTAATTTCTGTTGGTATGGTTGTTGTTGGTAGCTAGTGGGTTATGAAGGTCGGTTGCGTTGATTGAGTGTTTAGATTGGTTTCCCATCTTGAGGGTGTGAGCCAATACGAGTTGAGTTTGATGTATGAGTTGTAGTCTAGGGTGACGAATCGGCGGCACCAGAAGGGTGGCTGGCATGGATCGTTATCATGGTTATGATTGTATTATGTGATGATTATCTCGTTGATGCTTATGTGTTTGTTGATGTGAAGGTTCATTGAATTTGTTGTGTTAAGTGCAGTAGTGAGTTCTGTATTATTGGTTAACTTTGGTTGTAAGTCAGTAATAAGAGATTGTGTATGTGCATAGAGTTGGATTGGAGGTATTAGTATTAAAGAGGAAGTTGGATTGGATCGTTTTATTCGTTTATGCTTGTGATGAGTTTGAGGATGGATTGATTGAGGTTAGTATAGTGAAGAGTTGGATAAGGATGTGTAATGAATTGTATGTGATAGTGTGTGTATATGTTTTGACGTGTGGTTGGCATTGGTTGGTTGATATGATTAAGTATAGTTATGAGAGTGCGGTTCCGGTGCGGAGCACTCTTCCCGTGCGGACGTGCGGACATGCACTATAGGGCCTTATTTGTGCACTTTTGGGCCTTATTTGTGCACTTTTGCAAAAAATTTGAAAAATGCTTGGAAAAAAATTTGAAAAAGATTTTTTTTTTTTTGAAAAAGTGCACAAATAAGACGTTAAAGTGCTCAAATAAGACCCAAAAGTGCATGCTCCGCACGGGAAGAGTGCTCCGCATATGATCCAAACTCATAGTGATGATATTATATAATGTGTGGCGTGTTGTCGTTGTTGTGAGTTGATTGGTGATATATGTATGTGTTTTGAACTGTTTTGGCTTGAGGAATCTTGCCATAGTCTTTCAAAAGATTGACCAACCTCGGTTTACGTGCCGTGGTTGGCTGGGGTATCGGGTCCCCCAGTCAATCAGGCTTTGCAGATTTAGCGACAGCAAGGAGGGTCCTGATCACCGTCGGTTTAGAGTCGAGGGCTCTACTCTTTTGGTTTTGGACTTTGACTTGGTTGTATGTGTCGTTTTGGTTTTGGACCTTGAAGTGGTCGAACTTGTTGTATTGGTTTTTGGTTTGTAAAGTGCTGTATTTTCTGTATGTTAAGATTGATTATGGTTTCAAACTCTGGACAGGTTTTACAGTTTTTTCCGCTGTGTCGTTTTTGGTATATATTATGTATGGGATATGTTTTGCAAATTTTTATTTCACCCGCCTTATAGTCTTTCGGGACTATGGCACTATAGCACCTCTGGCCCTGGGTGTTACATATGTGGGCGCGGGAGATTGCTATGTGTCACAACTTCTGCATCAAAAAGTGGAGGAATAAACCTTCCATCAAAAAGTGGAGGAATAAACCTTCCACCCCGTATGGGATCGGCTGTTGGGGGTCCCAGTATACACTATGTCCAGGTCTAAACATGGGGAAGTATTGATATATCCATGCCTACAAAACAATTATATGTAAGTTAATTGAGTAAATAACAAATATACATCTACAATAAAACTACATATGTTTTTATACAAGAAAATTCATACTTGGATCAGAGTGAAACATGTGGACATGATCTGCGCCTCTTTTCTTGTGCACTCGCCCAAGCTGCGGTACATGTGTGCAAGAACACCGGTACCCCATGCATAGTTCTTGGTTGACGAGGGATCAACCACGAACGGAGTGTAATAAACGGGCAATTTATGCTGAGACTTGTCAGGAAAGACAAGACCCCACCAAGTACAGCAAGAACCCAGCCGCATGCGTCTCGTCAGTCAAATCCTGGCAATGAGCCTTAAAATCTCTCGCATGCACGGTACCGGTGACGATATCACGACCCTGCAGCTCAAATAACTCATGCGCCTGCTCCACCAACGCCTTCTTAAAATCATTGAGGCCAGCTGCTCGTGCCATTTCTCTGGGGGACCCATGTCTTGCCCTTGTATGTTCAGTTGGAGGATGATCCACACATCATGGAGAGTTATAGTCATCTCTCCCCATGGCATGTGGAATGAGTTGGTCTCTGGTTGCCAACGCTCGACGAAGGCACCAATCAACGTCTCATCCACATGCTCGTGCATGATGTCCGGTAGATGACATAGCCCGGACGCAGATGCCATGTTACCCCACTCGGCATTCGGTGTGATACGCCATGAGCGTAACTGCTTGCCTCGCTGCTGGAACCTCAACGGTGACACCGGCTGTATATGAACATATTTAAGCAATTACAACAAATAAAGTTTAAGAATGACAAGAAATACAGTTTCATGCAACTTACAATGCGCTGGTACAGGAGGTACGCAACGTGGTTGACATAACTCTTGAGGAGTTCAGGGCTCTCCGGACCTCCAGGAAGGCTCACCTGCAATTCAGGGTCATATCTCACATTCTTCTTTGATCGGGGCGGTTTTGCCCGCGAAGAAGAGGCTTCCTGAGGCTCCTTGTCCATGTCCGGAGCGTCATCTCTTGGCATCCAGGCATTGCTGGCCTGGTCCTGAGTCCCTCATGTACTGGCCCGATCCTGCATTTATTAAATAAATCAGAAGTAATTACTACAAATCCACAAATTCATATTATACTAAATGTACTTACCATAGGCTGATGGTAGGGAGCGTACGGGTTCTCTCAAGGGTTGTACTGATCCTCAACCCCCTGATAATAATATGAAGGGCTCTGATGGGGGCTCACATGCGGCGGTAGTACCGGTGGACTAAAAGTCCGTCCATAGTAGTTATTCTGATCTATTGTATCAGAATAACCATGCAGCGGGCTCGTTCGGTAGTCCAGGTACAACTGAGGCTCAGAATCTGCCCTACCGCCAGTTGGAAACGAAGGCATGCCATTAAGCTATGAGCGGGAATCATGCCCGCAACCCCACTACTACTACCGGCTCCAGTCTGATAAGCGCCAGTCTCATCATCTCGGTAGCATACATTCATCCGTACCCTTCTCTCCGTCCTGTTCACCTCTTCACCAGTCCTTAACGACTGTTCGCGGACAAGGTTGCGGCGGCTCCTGCGTGCAGTTCTTTCACCAGGCTCCATCTGTGGTTATATCCACACATTTTAATCAAAATAATATATTCTGTATTCTGGATAAATACTACGCCGGAGAGTCGCCTGAGGGTCGCCGTAAAACTGCAAATCCACACGTTACGTGTCAAATAGCTCCACACGTAACGTGTGGGACACATTCACACGTTACGTGTGAATCTGCATATTCCAACTGCCGTCGGCGACTTTCCGGCGACATTCCGTCGTCTTCTCCGGCGACATTTCCGAATTCCGGTGATTTTTTTTTCATCAAATAATACCCCAAAATCAACAAAAATCACACTATTTTTACAAATCTACCAATACTATCAATTCCACTTGCATATTTTCACACAAAATTCAACATAAATCCTCAACACCAATTTTCACCATTTCATGCAAAAAATTACTTCAAAATTAAACAAAAAATCAACAACAACCCCAAAAGCTTCTACACAACATAGATCTACCATCCTAAACATCTATACAACATAGATCTACAATCTCTAACCAAACACTTCAAAATTAACAAAAAAAAAACAAACAACAATTTCTACTAACTAACCTTTCAAAGATCTTGAACGTAACGTGCGGAGTTCGTTGATTCGTAACGAGAAGATCCACGAGACGCGTTACGCGGGTAGGGAAGAAGGGTTTAGGCCGCTGCGAAAGAGTTCGAATGATTTCAGAATGGGAGGAAATCTGGCTTTTAAAGCCAGATTCACTCCACACGTTACGTGTGGAGTGAACCCACACGTAACGTGTGGAGAATTCCCACGTTACGCGTGACCCTATGCGCTAAAAGGTAAAAATGCCTATGCGCCGAATAGTAAGGGCCTAAATTTATGCCTACAGCCTAAAACAAAGGGTTATTGGATTGCCTACTGTACACCATTGTTGCCTATTGTACACAAACGATGGTGGTAGTTTAAAGTAACAATTAAAAAAGGGTGTTGAGGTTTGCACCGCGTTTTTTCGATTTTGTACCAGGTTGTGAACGCAACCTAGTGGCGTTTAACCTTTTTTTTTTTTAAACGCAACCTTGTTGCATTTAGTTGGTTTTTTTTTTAGAATTATTGACATTTAAAAAAAAACATGGGTTCGATTAAACCGGGTCCATGTTAAACGCTATTAAATAGCGTTTAAAATGGACCCGGTTTTCGAACCCAGGCGAATTTTGAACGCTACTACATAGCGTTTAGTTACCGTTTAAATTTGAATTGTTTAAAAATCAAACGGTAACTATCAAACGCTATAATGTAGCGTTAAAAAATGACTGTTTGAAATTCCCAACGGTCGAATTTTTGAACTTGTATATATTTGTTTCTTTCATATGCCTTCTTTACATGTACAAAATTTCAAAGCATAATAGGGAGAGAGAATGTCGTTCTCAAGCGTAGTCGATGGGCCCGGTCTTGAATCGATTAGTGAAAATATAGTAGTGGTATGTATACTATGGATTTAATATTATTATTTTACTGTAATAGTTGTACATTATATCTTGTAGATATTCTTTGTATGTTAGGGTCATTGTTAGTGATAAGTTATATGTTAGGGTATTATGATAAATTATATTATTATAGAATGTGACATATTCTTATATTAGCGTAGCATGATCCACGCACAAGGGCAACAACTGACACTTGAGCTTGTTCGTGGACTTGTTCACGAACAAGGTGGACCCCAACAAGTGGAATAGATACCCTGCTGCACAACTCATGGGGTCCTCGCCCAGCAAACGTCGTGCACGAAGTCCCATGCGTCAACCCCAGCTGTCGCGACCCACTTCCTCACCTTCGTCGGGTCGTAATAAAAAACCTCATGCCATAAATCGGCCACACCAGCGTCCTCTAGTACCTCACTAACAGTGTATCCCTCGATAGGCAGCCCCATGATCCTCTCGACGTCATGAAGTGTGACAGTAATCTCGCCCCAGGAAAATAGAAAATTGTTGGTCTCCGGATGCCACCTCTCAACAAAAGCATAAATGAGGACGTGGTCCACACTACCAAACTGATGGTGTACAGTAGGCAATCCAATAACCCTTTGTTTTAGGGCAAAAAGCAGTAACGCAGCGGTGCTCCGTATCCTGTCCATACGAGCAAAAATGGCGTCGAAAACCCGCACATACATCCTATTTAATCCAAAATTACGGGAAATAATTTACTTTTTAATACATAATTTTACCGCTAATTTACTTGATTATTTAATTACTTGATTTTAAATATAATAAAATTAATATATAATTTACTAAATACATGATTATAATAAATCTACATTCATAATAACAAACATTTATTATGAAATTTAAATTATTCTTTCATTTATTTTTACTTATTAATATAATTTCTAACATTTATACGTTATTTATACCTAAAATCTCTCTAATATTTGGACGTTAATCTTTATTTTCCTATTATAATTTAATTACAAATGTATTTCAATTATCATATATAAACAAATAATTAATGTTCTTAAATATTTAAATAATATCTAAATATAAATAATTATTAATTCATAGAATACATCAACGGTAGGTCGTTTCGGCTTTAGAACTACCGAAACACTCCTCGATCCGCTCGCCTCGATCATAGACGCCATCGTCTCGTCCCATGTCGACGACTGCGCCACCGCCTCCGCTCCGATCGCCGCCGCCATAGAGAGAGCGTTCTCTGCCGCCACCTTTGTCGGCGCCGCCGCCGAAGCCGCCGCCTCCTCCTCTTCCGCTGTCGCCGGAGCCGCCGACTCCTCCTCCGCCGTCGCCGCCGCACATGAAACCGGAGCCAGCTCCACCTCCTCCAGCGTCGACCTCCTTGCAGCCACCTCCTCCTCCACCATGGAAGGTGACTCCGGCGTCTCTCCTCCCTCTCCCGCCGCCGTAACCACCGCCACCTCCGGGGAATGCTCTGCCGCCGCCGTTTGGAATCCGGCCTCCTCCACCACCGCCATCGTTCCTTCGTCGTCGCCGCCACCAAAAGCCATTAGGGTTTGAGTTTTGAAATTGGAAAGGGAAAGGTCGGGGGAAGAAGAAGAAGAAGTTGACGCTATATAATAGCGTTTTGGAACGCTACATTATAGCGTTCAAAAACGCTACAACATTGCGTTCAAAGAGCCACATATTTGGAATATGAGAAAAATATCTAATTCTTGAACGCTATGATGTAGCGTTCAAAGCCAGATATTTTTTTCATATTTTTGAATCCTCAAGCAGTTTTTTTTTAACCCCCAAACCCTAAACGCTATCACATTACGTTTACATTGAACCCGGTTTTCTCAAACGCTACGAAATTGCATTTGATTTTTTTTTTTTTTTTTTTTTTTAAACGCGACTATGTAGCATTCACATCTCCAGGTGCGAAACACAATTTCCGGGTGCAAACAAGATCCCTGTTAAAAAAAAGGGAATTTTATGTATGTAAGTTTTTAAGGATTATGTATGCACTATTGTTGTTCTGCATCACTAGGCTTTAAACGGGGCCTTTTACCCCAAGCTCAAAGATGAGAAAAATAGGAGTTACTGACAATATCATTTATCTTCGCAAGTGGCAACAGCCTGTTTTGTGTTTTACTTGCATTCGAGTTGCTTAACCAGATATTTATGAGTGTGTTTACAGTTTACCAGTACAATTGTCGGATAGGCAAACAGATATATGAGAACAGAAGAGGAGGTTCATTTTTTCTCAAGCAACAAAAGAGTCGTGGTGAGTCATTCATCAAACCAAAATAGCAAATGTACCAAAAAACTGAGTCTTCATTTTAAAGGAAATAACATGAGATTTGGTAACCTAATCAATCTATCACATCAAAACTATCATCATCTGTCAAGAGCTTGCACTGTTCACTATAAGCTTCAAATGCATCTCTCCCGAATCCCATCAGCTCACTTCCATAATTTAACGGTACTGGATCAAAAATCAACAGCAAGTCAAAAAACAATCACTACTGGGTCAAAAAAACAATAGCAATTCAAAACTTAAAACAATCTCTACATCATTAAGAAGTTCACACTCAACTCAAGGTGTTAAATCATCCAAAGCACACAGGTTCACATGTAACAATGCAAATAGTTGAGATTCTCATGGATTCAAACTTAAAACAATCTCTACATCATTAAGAAGTTCACACTCAACTCAAGGTGTTAAATCATCCAAAGCACGCAGGTTCACATGTAACAATGCAAATAGTTGAGATTCTCATGGATTCAAATTTAAGCATTCCCCCTACTATTAATGGGGCAAAGAGGCAAAGGGCAAATCTTGATCAAAGACTACAAGTCATTAACTTTGAATGGTGCATTGGTGCTCCTTAGTTCCATTCGAGTGATTAGAAGTTGACCGGACTAAGGAAACGATTCAGACAACCCTCCTATCTACTGGATTGGAATAATACATTGCTAGCACACTTTGTACAATCTTCCTGTCAATTTTATCCTTCTATAACTAAATCGATTTGGAAGCACTCTAAAAAGGACAGGGGGCACACTAACTATAGAAGTGTCAGTTGTATCTTCCAACTATGTTATATGCATCAATATGTTGAATAAACTATCTTGACACATTCAGAATTACTCAAAACTGTTAACTTTTAAGTTGTAAGTATGTGGTTTAAAATTTGAACAGCGAGCTATAGACAGCCAAAGACCAACTTGCTTAACATGGCCTGATTACACTAACTAAACTTCCTTCAACAATCTATTCAGGCACTGTGAATAGGAGCACATATAAACTTGCAAGCATTATCCACAAAATAAAAACGAATTGCACATCAAACATCAACAATACAAACCATTCATGCATAAAACCATTACTGAAAGACCTAAAATTAAGACAACATGAAAAACTATGACCAAATGGAGATCAAAGCAGAAGAGTCACCTTGATGAAGCCAATCTCCTTGGCGTTGCTGCGGAAGCACTGCCTGCAGCACATGAGCCCGTACTTGCGGATCAACCCGTGAGAGTTACCGCAAACTCGGCTGCCAAACAAAAAAATGTTCCAAGACTCGTTAGATTTCAGATCTGATTCGTACTTGCAAACAACGATCCATCTTACAAATAAACACCATAAACGAGAGAGAAAGGGCGAATGAGGTACATACCAAAGGCGAGAGCCTGGGCCATAGCTCTTGGGGTGCGAATTCCAAACGTTCGAGTGTCCCATATTTTCCCTTCTCTGGAGGCGATCGATAAGCTCTCACGAATTCTGCTCCGAAAGCTCTGCGCCGCTCGCTGAGAAACCCTAGCGGGATTGAAAAGGGAAGGGTTTTATAAGGCTTCGTGTTTCATTCAGAGCGTCGCGGTTCTCAAACGGCGTCGTTTTATGAGCAAAATTTTTAGACGCATGTGGGCTGTACTTGTTTGTAGCCTTGTGGGCTCTTATTCTAGTGGGTTTCAAAGCCTTCTGTACTTGTTTAAGTGAAGAGTGAGGATGGTTTTTAGCTTTAAAATGGATTTTAAATCAATGATTAAGATTATAAATTCGTTAAAGAGATTATGTAGATTATGTGCATGACACATTACTTCACTTAAGGTTTTTGACCGGTCAAACAAATCAATGTCGGTCAACACCATATGTCAAAGCTTTTTTTTCTAGGTCCATTTTTTTTTCCTGTCCAAATTTTTATACATGTTCAAAAAAAAAAAATCGTGTGTTCATAAAACATGTATTCATAAAACTTCATCGTGTTTTGGTTTGTTAATAAATGTATGAATATATAGTTGTAATCTCGTGAAGTCACATTTTAAAATAAATGAACACATGATGGAAAGCACATGTAGACATTATTATAAATATATAGTTGTAAGTGCATGAACACATAAACAAAAACATATGTATACATATTAACAATATATGAACACATAAATAAAAGGGTTATTTAGACAAAATTACCCTTTAAAAGAAGACATTTTCACAAAACCACCATTTAACTTGGAGTTTATATAAAACCACCCTCTAAACAAAAAAAGTTAACAATGAACCACCCTCTCTTCAAATCACCAATAAATATAATTTGTTAAAAAGATAAATTATCTTTAAACATGTAAAGAAAAGCCATTTAATTTATAAAAAAAGAAAAATACGGTATTATCTTCATTAAAACCTCTTTTTGTTCACCATACATGAAAAAAAATAATTATAAATGAAGACTATACTTAGATAGTATGATCGACTCAACAAACTAGACAAATTCACACTGTACTATGGTTTATTTAGATCTACGAGTATATATGAAGCTCATATTTTTTTTAAATAATATAAAATACAAATTATTTACATAAAGACTAAAATAATAATTAAGTTTTCTTTGTTTAATTTCCGTTTAATTTATCATATATATGTTGGAGTAATGATTGGATTTCAACATGGTTGATTAAACACTTAGGTTACAATTTTTGTAATTTTTTTTCAATTGAAATTCACTCATATTTACTTTTATTCAATAAATTACAACTCTTTAAAAAAATTAATCAAAATTTTATTTAAAAAACAGAGTAAAATATTATTTCTCATTATTTAATTGCCCATCTTGATGTCAACCATAAGTTCGTTGCACATGCTAAATATTTAAACATAATATTATTGGATAATTTATTCATATTGCTTTCAGTCTATATGCTAATTAGTATTATTTTTTGTTGCTTTAAAAGGTAGGATTATTTTTTGGACTTTAGGTGAAATAAATTTTAGTCATTTCATATACAATCTAATTTTATTTTATTTTATATTTAATACTCATTTGATTGATATAAGATATAGACTTGATTATTTTTTTGCACGTACTAAATTAACAAAGGCACATATATGTACGAATTTAATAGGTTCTTGGGCACTAAATTACTAAACAATGAATTTACGTAGTTTTATCTTTTCTCTTTCCACATTGTAAATCCAAATGTCTTTTTTCTTGTTTTTCCTGTTTAGAAGGTATTTTCATATTTTTCTCAAATATTAGATATAACCAAGGCAAATTATTGTGGGTGGTTGATTGTAAACTTTTTTGTATAAATGGTGGTTTTATATAAACTTCAAGTTTAAGGATGGTTTTGTGTAAAGTCTAGTGTTTAAAGGGTGGTTTTATCTAAAAAACTCTAAATAAAATGCACACATGAGCTAGTTATATATGAAGACATAAGTAAAACATTTATGTCAAGAATATGAGCATACAAACATATCAATATGAAAACATAGACAAACTAATATGAATATGTAGACAAATATATATCAACACGTGGACAAAGTTTTGATATGTGTTATAGTGTTGCAATGTACATTCATGTTAAAAACACATGCAAACATGTATTAACACATTGACAAACATTTATTATATGTATGAACATATAAAAACATGTGAACACATATGCAAACATGTACGAACACATTGACAAACATGCATGAACATATAAACAAATTGACAAACACTTACGTGTTCATAATTAATGTTAGGATTCAAACGTAATAATGAGAGAAATTGAAACAAAGAAGACAATAATTGGTAATCCAGTTCCTCAAGAAATTGACTACGTCTAAGGGCGTTGTCAAGCCAGAGTTTTTTGCACTATTTTTTGTGATAATGATTACAATAATCAAGCGGATATTTAACCTAATTAGTAAAACCCTAATCAGGCCCAAAAAACCCTTGTACGGACGGGCCCAAGAAATTTCTCGGGCTTGCGACCCGGACCCACTGTTTTGCACAGGGGTGGGAGCCCCCGTACCCCGTTCAACTCAGTAACGAGTTGGATCGATGGAGTTGGGCTTTCGGTGTACAGTCCATGAGGCTCCATAACCCAACACATAAAACTTGTAGTGTGTGTTCTTCAACTTACTAAAAATGCGTGTTTATAAACTTTTGCTTGTGTTTACATTTATTATCACTTATGTGTTCTTATGTTTATACTATGTGTGCATGAATATTTGTTTGTGTGTACATTTATTGTCACCTGTATATGTCTATGTTTTATACTATGTGGTTATTTATTATTTAAAAAAATGAATAATATGTGTGCGTTTATTATCACTTATGTGTTCATAGAACTTGTATTATGTGCTCATAAAACGTGTTATATGTGTTCATAAAACTTATACAGTATATTCTTCAACTTACTAAAAATGTGTATTATATGTGTTTATAAAACTAGTACTTTTGTGTTCATAAAACGTGTTATATGTGTTTATAAAACTTGTAAAATGTAAATATGGTCAGTTGACTAGGATATATCATATCCTAGAATAATAAGCTTGTTTAGCTCATATCCTAGAATAATAAAGTGTAATCCTAAGCTTGTTTAGCTCATATTTGATTAGGATATATCATATTCTAGAATAATAATCTTTTGATAGCTACAGATTATGTTTACACCCTTTGGTTTTGTAAGAGACTGAAAACTGAAAGATTTAAAGACAGAATCAAACAAACCCCTTGTTATCATAATATAAATTGTGGCTATGCCATGGGATGAGACATGAAGTGACAAATATGACATGTTATTGCAAGCTCCATGGATAGGGTGATAATATGACATTTTATTGTTTAGAATACCAATTCATTACATGGATGACAAGGCAACATCATAGGAACAACCACAGCATACGGTGTTAAAAGTATACATGAATTAGAGAGCTTCCAAGTAAGCCATAGATTTAGGTATTACAAGGTAAAACTGCAAATGATTTCCTTTTAACGGATGATGATCACTTCTTCAAGTGAGGGAAACAAACACAGACGTCAGATTTTGGGTGCTTTGCCTCAGCATGCTCCCTGCACTTCACCTCTGATGTGGTGCAAATGAATGTCTGCATGCATACCTTGCACTGCATTCAACCAAATCATGCATCAGAAGAAGGGTATTGTATATATGGCATTCCACAAACAGAATATGAGTCTGATATCAACAAATCTAACATTTTGAGACACAATGGTTTTAAGTTTGTACATTCAACTTAACACATAACAGTATTGTCCGAGATGATCATTTTATATGCTGCCCTACTGTGGATATAGAAAAAAATTAGTGAAGTTGAACCAAGAAAATATGAAGATCAGGGGCCACTTTTCTGTGTGCAAGTAATGACTCTTATCATACAAGCTTAGATAAATGATATTCTTTCCGCTCCAATCTACATGTCCATTAGCATATTAGTGATACAATGAAATGAAATGGAAAGAACAAAACCCTTAAATCGATAGCTAATTGTCTCCACATTGACATGAAAACTTGAGATAAATTGAATGAAAGCCCAGACTGATTCACAGTTATTCTGTGTGAGGGCTGTTTCAACCGCTAATTACTCCATCATTGATTCATTGTATAAGAACTTGTGAGGGTTGTATCATTCTGTAATCATAGTAAATCTTCTTTTGAGTCAAGTCCATCTATTAGATTTGACTTTGAGGTTTGCATATTTCCAGGGTTGAGAAGATGAATAAAACAACAGAAGATTATCCTAAGATGATTCACTCCATTTCTACAGCATAACAAGTCTAATTTCACCAGAAACAGGCCTTACACAAATCCAATTAGACATTCATATTAACAGCAGAATTTTAGGTCAAGTTCTTGGCATTGATATGTGCGGATGGAAACAGACGAGGCTTCAAATTCTTGTTATCCATCAAATTGGAGGTCCAATTTGCACGAATCAGACCAAAACAAAGCAAAAACAGTCGTTTGACAAAGTCGAGATTCCAAATTGTAAAAATTACACTCTTTGAGATTATCTCAAGCAAACAGAAAATCCACTCAATTAGAACTATAAAAAGCTAAGAATTGAAGTAATACTGTAGTTGCAAACCTGTATGTTCATGGCTTTCTTGTTCGCTTCGAGCTGACTACCTGAGAAATCAAACGTACGGGAGTAATTAAGAGAAACAATTGAAATCGAAGCTTGAGAGAGGAAATTAGTTAGGTGAAATCAAGATTAAAGATACCTTTAGAAGCTTTGTTCTTCTCTAGGTTTCGTTCGCGAGCCGTCTTCGACTTTTGTGCATTGCCGCCGCCCATTGCAACCGCAGACGTCTCTTCCCTTACGCCGGGGACAGAAAGAGGGAGAGAGAGGAAATAATGCAAATGGCGTGACCAACCCAATTTATGTGCAATTTATAGCCAATGTTATACCGGTTAAGTTATAAATGTTTTATTACAACTTTAGGTCATTTACAATATTTTCGCATTATAAAAGAATTAAAACTACAAAAAATGATTATTTATAATAGGAAAAATAAAATAAAATTATAAAAAAGTGTCGAGTGCAAATGGACATCCAAGTGCAAATATGCATGCAGAAATTTATACATTTTAGAATCACATCCACATTGATGAAAGAATTATATAATTTGGAATTTGCACAAGCTATTGACTATATGTATTTGATATTGTGAAGTGCATAATATCTCATATGTATATATATATACCTGAGTTCTCAAGCTTAAAATTTCTGTATATATGTACATAAGTTTGTCTCTATATGTATAAATTTTTATCTTTATGTGTATCATTCTCACGTTCGTACTAACTCAATGAATCAAAAACCTAAATTATTTATAATTTATGTAATTATATTACACAACAGAATATGCTTTGCTTCTTTACTTATTTAGTAGGAAAAAAATGACAATTTATACACGATGTATTCAATTTATCTATCATACCTAATTTTTTGTATCAGCAAATAACATTTTGGAGATGGAATGCACAAAAAGGAGGTATCCACTAAAGATGTAGCTGTTCCCACATTGAGTGTACCACAACCAAACTAACAAACGCGGATTTGGTAGGACCCTCTCCCTAACAATAATAGTACTAATGCTCTAAGTTTGTTCCACTCTGACTATGCCCCCTTAGCATTGCAGAATTAGGTGAATGAATTCATGGTAACTTTAATGGATTTTTTTATGGGGGAACTTATTTGCACCATCTTTTTTTTTATTTCGCACCGCTTTTAAACACAACGATATAGCGTTTAAAAAAAATAAAAATAAAAATTGAACGCTACGTCGTTGTATTTAAACTGAACCGGTTCAGTTTAAACGCCACGACGTAGCGTTCAAGCTTTTATATATATAAAAAAAAGTAAACCAGTTTAAAAAAAAAACGATTCAGTTTAAACGCAACGACGTAGCGTTTAAAAAAAATTGTACTTTTTTCCCCATAATCATGTAGACAATTTCAATACGAGTCCGTACATATAAAATTCGTCCAAAACGGACATCGTTTTCCCCTCCAAAAGCCCAAAAAACGAAGTATTTCTACCTTTTTTTTTTACAATTTGGTGCCCAGCATATAGCGCATTGTAGTGAAACTTTTTGGTATTTTCGGCATTTTTCTACTATAATTTTATAAAAAAATTTAATACGAGTATATAACTATACGTTAGAACCATAATATATAATTATAGTATATAAATATAGTATATAGCAATAGTATATAACTATACAATATAACAATAGTATATAATTATACGATATAACAATAGCATATAGCTATAGTATATAACAATAGTATATAGCTATAGTATATAACTATAAGATTTAACCATAGTATATAACTATTCGTTAGAACCATAATATATAATTATAGTATATAACTATACGATATAACCATGATATATAACTATAGTATATAAATGAACGATATAGCAATAGTATATATATAACTATACGATATAACAATAGTATATAACTATACGATATAACCATAGTATATAATTATACGATATAACAATAGTATATAGCTATAGTATATAACTATACGATACAACCATAGTATATAACTATACGATATAACTATACGATATAACAATAGTATATAGCTATAGTATATAACAATACAATATAACAATAGTATATAACTATACGATATAACAATAGTATATAGTTGAAGTATATAACAATACGATATAACAATAGTATATAGCTATAGTATATAACTATACGATATAACCATAGTATATAACTATTCGTTAGAACCATAATATATAATTATAGTATATAACCATAGTATATAACTATAGGATATAACAATAGTATATAACTATAGTATATAACTATACGATATAAAAATTGTATATAACCATAGTACGTCAGAACCATAATATATAATTATAGTATATAACTATACGATATAACCATGGTATATAACTATAGTATATAAATGAATGATATAGCAATAGTATATATATAACTATACGATATAACAATAGTATATAACTATATGATATAACCATAGTATATAATTATACGATATAACAATAGTATATAGCTACAGTATATATAACTATACGATATAACCATAGTATATAATTATTCGTTAGAACCATAATATATAATTATAGTATATAATTATACGATATAAAATTTGTATATAACCATAATACGTTAGAACCATAATATATAATTATAGTATATAACTATACGATATAACCATGGTATATAACTATAGTATATAACTATACGATATAACCATAGTATATAATTATACGATATAACAATAGTATATAGCTATAGTATATATAACTATACGATATAACAATAGTATATAACTATACGATATAACCATAGTATATAATTATACGATATAACAATAGTATATAGCTATAGTATATAAATGAACGATATAGCAATAGTATATAACTATACAATATAACAATAGTATATAACAATACGATATAACAATATCATATAGCTATAGTATATAACTATACGATATAATCATAGTATATAACTATTCGTTAGAACCATAATATATAAATTATAGTATATAACTATACGATATAACCATAGTATATAACTATACGATATAACAATAATGTGTAACTATAGTATGTAAGTAATAAGTTTATAATACTTAACTATAATACATAACTATAGTATATAAGTAATAAATTCATAATACTTAACCATAATGTTTAACTATAGTATATAAGTAATAAGTGCGTAATACTTAATTATAATGCATAACTATACTTTATAACTAATATATTTTGTAATACTTAACTATAATACTTAACTATAGTATATAAGTTAATAATACTTAACTATAGTATATAAGTAATAAGTTCGTAATACTTAACCATAATGTGTAACTATAGTATATAAGTAATAAGTATGTAATACTTAATTATAATGCATAACTATACTTTATAACTAATATATTTTGTAATACTTAACTATAATGCATAACTATAGTATATAAGTAATAAGTTCATAATGTTTAACTATAATATATAAGTAATAAATTCGTAATACATAAGTAATAAGTAATAAGTTCGTACTTATTACTTAATACTTAACTATAGTATATAAGTAATAAGTTCATAATACTTAACTATAACACATAAGTTCATAATACACATTATAGTTAAGTATTACAAAATATTTTACTTAAATACTATAGTTTCTAAAGTTTTTATTCTCGTTTTTTGGAGGGGAAAACGATATCCGTTTTGGATGAATTTTATATGTATGGACTCGTATTAAAATTTTATACAAAATTATAGTAGAAAAATTCAGAAAATACCAAAAATTTTCACTACAATGCGCTATATGCTGGGCATCAAATTGTAAAAAAATGGGTAGAAAAGGTTTCGTTTTTTGGGCTTTTGGAGGGGCAAACGATATCCGTTTTGGACGACTTTTATATGTACAGACTCGTATTGAAATTCTCTACATGATTATGGAAAAAGTGCAATTTTGGAAAAAAAATGTTTTTTTTAACGCTACGTTGTTGCGTTAAAAAAAACATTTTTTTAAACGCTACGTCGTAGCGTTTAAAACTTAATCGGCTCGATTAAACCGAGTCCATTTTAAACGCTACGACGTAGCGTTTAACTCCGACCCGGTTTAATCGAGCCGATTTCGTTTCTTTTTTTAATCTCAATAAATAAATAAAAAACAAAAAAAACTCTCATGCCATATAATAGCGTTTAAAAAAAAAAAAAAAAAAAAAGTTAAACGCTACCTCGTAGCGTTTAACTTGCGGTGAGAAAACAAAAAAGAGCGGTGCAAAACCGAACGCCCTTTTTTTAATGTGTTTTCATGGGCACACAATAAAAATAGGCAATGGCTAAATACACGCGCTTAACTGTCTAAACGGACGCGAAACTACACGCTTAAGATATGCATGTGGTTTTACACGCTTAGCTTAAGCGTATAGGGGTATTATTGGTATTTTGAAAAGACAGATCACTGATTCCACGCATGAGACCCAAAACCACACGCGTATCTTAGGCGTCTTACCATACGCATAAGCTAGGCGTGTGAAGCATAAGCTAGGCGTGTGATCATACGCATAAGCTAGGCGTGTACGTTATAGCCGTTGGAAATTTCCCAAACGCTTAGCTTAGGCGTGTACCTTTATAGCCGTTGGAAAATTCTGTTGGTGCACTTAACGAATATATTTCTTCCTATTTATAGTCGAAGGTCTTTCCCTTCCATGTCCCAGAAACTGAAATTGTTTACTTCCAATTTTAAAGATGTATCATAGTGGTGAGGATAGTAGTGACGAACAAAACGAGTGGGTTAAAAGTGAAGAAGAGGAGGAGGAGGACGACAAATGGATGGAGTCCAAATTTTTCTTAGACGTGGAAGCGGATGGCGATTGGGACCCTAGCGGCGAATTTGTGGTTAGTGTTAAAAAAAATTTGCTCTTTCGTTCATCGGTATTTTAATTCGTAATTAGTGTCTTAAATATTGCACTTAATTAAAAAAATTGCTCTTTCGTTCATCAGTATTTTAATTCGTAATTAGTGTCTTAAATAATGCACTTAATTAGGTAGCCAATATTTAGCATGAATTTGTAGTTATATAATTGGAAATCATATGTAGTGTAACATAGTGATGTAGTTATGATGAGTTGTAGTTAACATAAACCGCTACATTTATAGGGGAAAGACTATACAGAGCATTTTATTACCGACCTAGTGTGGGATAGTAAGGAAGAATTGTATAAATGGGTGAAAGAAATAGGAAAGGAGCTTGTGATAGCTTTGGTGAAGCGTAACTCAAGTCGGTACCAAATTAGTATAGTGTGTGATAGGTTTGGGCCTTGGAGATCAGGGAGGCCTTCAGTGAATGAAAAGAATCCAGAGTTGTCGGTTCCTAAAATTCGAAAGTCGAGATCCAAAAAGTGTGGGTGTAAGTTTGAGATGATGGGTGTTCGCATGAAGAAAGAGGCATGGACGGTTGGTGAAAAGTGGGTCTTGGGTGTGATTGAAGGTCGGCACAACCATAAGCTACGAACTAGCTTTAAAGGCCATGCATTCATGGGTCGAATGACCGAGGCGGAGCAGCTGTGCGCTAGGAGGTGGGGAGACGGTCGCAAGACGCCGAATCAAATTGTTTCGGAATTGAGGCAAAACTTCCCTGGAAATGTGACTTCCAGGAAGCAAGTGGCCAACTTCTTGCAGAAGTTGCAGTACGAGGATCGGGGAGAGTTAACGGTTATGCAGTGGTCCATAAGATTTATGGTTGAGCAAAAATACATAGTTCATCCTTTGAGGGATATAAAGACTGATGAGGTTGCAATCTTATTTTTTGCTAATCCGGAGTCGCTGCGGTTGTTGAAGAAGTTCCCGTACGTGATAATCATTGACGCGACATACAAGACAAATAAGTAAGTCCTAAATTGTAATAATGTGTGGTTTGTGACATAAATTGTTATAGTATTTCATTTAAAAATGTGTATTGTATTTTGAAATGTTTTCCATAGATATGGAATCGCCACTTGTGGAGATTGTTGGTTTCACCAACACTCATAAGATGTTCAACATTGCTTATGCATTCACCCGGACGGAACGGATTTACCATTACATGTGGATAATGAGGAAAGTTTGAGCATTGTGTTTGGATTTGGGAGTGATGCCGACTGCAATAATGACAGATTGTGAGAAGGCCCTCATAACTGCTATCCAGAGTGTTTTCGGCACCGAAGTTCAACACCTTTTGTGTTGGGTGCATATAAAGCACAACATCGAGGCACGTGCCTCGTCCATCTTGAAGAAGAAGGAAAGTGTTGATGCCTTTGCAAACCAATGTTGGGCACTTTTTTGCTCAGCTAGTGAAGAAAGCTATGAAGAGAGGCTTGCCGTATTATGGACATCTTGGAAGAAAGGCCTTGTCGGATACGTGGAGGACACATGGCTTATTCCGTACAAGACGAGCATAGTAAGGGCGTGGACGGATCATCATCTTCACTTCTTCACGAGGACTTCAAACATGTATGACGTTCACAATATGTTGTTTTTTGTACTCATAGTTGTTAATGTCGTACTAACGTCATGTGATTTGACAGGGTTGAGGGGATGCACAAGGTTTTGAAAGATATTATTGGCTCTAGTAGAGGGGGCTTCAACAGAGTGAGCGTGAGGATTCACCATGCCATCATCCTTCAAATAGATTAGATTAGGGGGAGCATGAACCTTTCACTTTCCAAACGACCAACGGATTTCGATGATGCATCGATGCCGGCTGTTGTACGAGCTACTTTTTCTAGGATCTTCTACCAAGTGTCTGATAGATGCTTTGATATGTTGTTGGGATATTACGATATCTTGAAGAAGGGGGAGTTCTCAGAAGAATGCAACGACCATTGGGTGAGAGATTTCCTCGGGTTGCCTTACATGCACAGTATTGCAAGAGCCATCATTTCAAGAACACCTCTCATTTCGTCAGACGTTCACGAGTTCTGGAGGGACTTGGAATGGGAAGAGACTCCAACCACAACTCTTGGCCCTTCTGCCTATGTTCGAATGGACATTACAAAGATGAGACTTCGTGAAATATTTGCCAGGTTAGAGGTTGGGACATTGAAGAAAGGCACGACATTCCTATTAGGTGAGTTGTACCACGACTTGGAGCATCCAGAAGAGAGTAATTTGTTGGAGCCGACGGGAATCAAGTCAAAAGGAAGGCCAAGTGGTGCTAGGAACAAGGAGAAGGTGGATGAGAAGGCGGAGAAGAGGGATAAGTGCTTGTTTAAGCATAGACGGGATGCGCTCCACGAGAATGAGAAGAAGGCGGGGCCGAAGACAAAGGGGAAGGGGAAGGCAAGTGCGAGCACTGGTAGAGGCCCAGGTCGTCCTAAAAATCAAGCAAGTGATGCAGTAGTGATGGACTTTGACGACTTGCAATCCCAACCTATACTAGAAGAATCACAACCAGAAGATTTGCAGTGGCCTTAAGAACCTATTTTCCCCTTGTTCATATGAGGGTGAACTTCGGGATTGACAATGTGGATGATTTTTGGATTCCGTACATCAAGAATGTTAGAGATGTACGCCCCGACGGACATTGTGGATATCGGTCGATGGCTGTATTATTGGGGAGGCAAGAGCAGGAATATGCCAACATCCGACGCGAGATGGTAGCGGAGTTGCTTGACATTGTGTTTTATACAAACAATTGTGTTTTAATTCTCCAATAGTTAGTATGGCCTCTTCGTCGAGAAATGTGATAGTAATCAGCGACGACTCAAATTCCTCTATTGTCGAAGAAGACAACAACACTTACTGATATGCAGAGTATCCCGAGGCAGCATGCTTTGAAATTCCTGAGTTCTGCAATAACGCCCTCGTTAGCTTGGATTATGGTAATGCTATTTTTCGGATGACATGTACTACTACGCATTAGTAAAAGAAATTGTGTTTTAATTCATGACATGCCCCCAATACTACCAAAAAATGCTTAATGGGTCCAAACTAGGCCCAATACTACCAAAAAATGCTTAATGGTATAAGTTCCTATTCCTTTCTTATATTACATAAGTATACTAACATGATATAAGTTCCTATTCCTTTCCCGTATTACATAAGTATACTAACATGATATAAGTTCCTATTCCTTTCCCGTATTACATAAGTATACTAACATGATATAAGTTCCTATTCTTTTCCCGTATTACATAAGTATACTAACATGATATAAGTTCCTATTCCTTTCCCGTATTACATAAGTATACTAACATGATATAAGTTCTTATTCCTTTCTCGTATTACATAAGTATACTAACATGATATAAGTTCCTATTCCTTTCTCGTATTACATAAGTATACTAACATGATATAAGTTCCTATTCCTTTCCCGTATTACATAAGTTTACTAAAATGATATAAGTTCCTATTCCTTTCTCGTATTACATAAGTATACTAACATGATATAAGTTCCTATTCCTTTCCCGTATTACATAAGTATACTAAAATGATATAAGTTCCTATTCTTTTCCCGTATTACATAAGTATACTAACAGGATATAAGTTCCTATTCCTTTCCCGTATTACATAAGTATACTAACATGATATAAGTTCATATTCCTTTCCCGTATTACATAAGTATACTAACATGATATAAGTTCCTATTCCTTTCCCGTATTACATAAGTATACTAACATGATATAAGTTCTTATTCCTTTCCCGTATTACATAAGTATACTAACATGATATAAGTTCCTATTCCTTTCCCGTATTACATAAGTATACTAAAATGAGTTAATAGGGTTTAGGGTTTTTAAGTTAAAATAACACCCTTAAGCTAAGCTTGTGACCTACACGCTTAAGCTAAGCTTGTGACCTACACGCTTAAGCTAAGCTTGTGACCTACACGCTTAAGCTAAGCTTGTGACCTACACGCTTAAGCTAAGCTTGTGGCCACACGCTTAGCTTAAGTGTGTAGGTCACAAGCTTAGCTTAAGCGTGTATTCTATTATGCATGGGGTTATTATGCATGGGGTTATTACGCCGATTCCAATTAATGAGCTCCATTTTATACTTAGTTATTTTTCGATGTTAATCGTTTTGTACTGTGTCGATTTTCTTATAGTTGTTCATACATCTTTTTATGGCTCGGTAATGTTGCTTTCTCGTATTACATAGGTAAGCATCAAACCACATAATAAACATGAACAAACATACTAAACCAAATAAGATAAAATAGATAACGTTTACAGAAACACTCTGTACATATGAATCGTGTCTAATCCAAAACATATAAACTAATGTGGCTCGCAGCCACTACCTTTGCCAGGTTTTGTGACAGAATCACAAAACATCTGTGACTGGCGAGGTGGGGGTGGGGCCATGGGTGGAGGCTGCCCAATTAGCATAGCCAGCCATAATCTCGCGTGCTGCTCGAAAGTCCGTGTCGCCGCCTCGGGTGTGCGTAAGTATGTGCGGATATCAGCAACAACCACCTGAATGCGCTGCATAGAAAGTAAGTAATCTTTGTCAAAATATTGCAAAATACACAATAATAGATAAATCATTCAAATAATTCGACAAAAGTAAGCGTACCGCGACTGCGTCAACGGCTGGAGGGACGTGGATAAGGCCGACCGGACGATCAAGTCTGACGGAACCGAGATCGACCAATGGATGAGAACACTCGTCATACCAATCTAAATAATCGGCAGACATGTCCCACCCATGTGTTGCAACCGATCCGTGTAGATCAATCAGGGGTCTCGGTTCTGCATCCCAAGCCACTAGAAGCTCACCCGCAAAACTCAGCTCGTATCCCTTAATTTCCGCTTTCCTGACGACCTTGGCGGGCTGAATGGGCAGAACTGGGATTGGCTGTATGAGCCCAAACTGTCTGAGGACTCTGTCCGGGTGGTACGGCTCCTGAATATCGCTAATGCGCAATATACCGCGAAACCTGACAGGCGCTACCTCAGGAGCCTCGAAGTCCAACCCCATCCAAGGGGTCCAGGTAACCTGTAAAGTCAAAAAGACAAAGTCAATACATACATACTTTTTAAAATTAAAGACTAAGATATCGAAAATTACGTGTACTATTCTACCTCCTCGTATCTCATGCAGTCCAGTATGCGGCGTATGGCGATCAAACGACCGGTGTCTCTACTGTTAGGCACCTCCGCGGCACCAGGAACAACTCCTCCAAAGGCCTGGGGGTTCGTGACATATTGTTCCCGAAAATGTGGGAAATATGCCCAAACCCAACACTGTAAATGAATAAATAAGGCTATTAATGACCGAAATATTAAAACGTAACTTAATATTTCACTAATCCATCCAATATCTTACCCTAATCAGAATCCCGCAAGATACAATGCCCTGTGCTCCACGCCTAGACGCCTCTCCCAAGTTGCGGTAGACGTAGGCTAGAATCCCAGCTCCTCATGCAGTGTCGCCAGTGACGTCGTGGTCAAACAAAAGCGCCAACCACTTGTGCTTCGCGGCGTTAGTCGACTTGTCCACCAGGGCAGTCGAGCCGAGAAGCAACAAGAGGTAGTACGTAGCAATAACGCCCTCGTCACGCTCGTCACTGCTCATCCATTCCAGCAGTCTAGTCTCTAAATGAGCCAAAGGAATACCACCAGCTGTGTGCCATCTCTTCACCTGCTCCTGATCAACGTCCAGATCAGCACAGATGCGCTGTCTCACTGCCAGATCATCGAGGCGTGGAGTGCAGCTCCTCCCCCGTATGGGAACCCGTAAGATCTGGTGAATATCAACAAGGGTGATGGTCATCTCTCCGAAGGGCATATGAAATGTGTTCGTCTCGGGATGCCATCTCTCCACAAATGCAGAAATCAACGCCGCATCCATGCTGCATGCTATGCCTAGTGTGCGTAGACCGGTAAGCCCGCTCCGCTTGGCAAGCCTAAACCACGTATCTGGCTCAGGGCTAATATACTGCTCGTGTGAAGAACAATGGGCTGTGCGGAAATGGATCCTCAGAATCTTACGACTCTGAATTAACGGAATTTAAGATTAGTATACATTTTCTAATAAAAAACATTTAAAGGTTCAACACATAAACTAAAACCCTAAAACATACCAAATCCTACTCCGCTTGACGACGGGCTACCCCGCTACGACGTGGCTACTGCTCCTGCTCAGCAATCTGAGGAACAAGAGCATCCTCAACAGCTGCAGCGTCTCCTCTACGTCTCCGTCTCCTCTACTGTACATGAGGTGGCATATGCGGAAGTGCCTCAGGAGCGGGCTGAGGTATAGGACGGTCAAATATAGCCCGAGCAATGTGTGTCTCGTAGCTAGGGAGAAGAATCGGACACCTAGGGCCTCCAGGCATCTAAAGATGGTAAGTATGTACAACAGATGGACCGGGAGGAGGTGGAGAAGAAGGACCGACAGGAAGTGGAGAAGAAGGACCGGCAGAAAGTGGAGAAGAAATACCGGGAGGAGGTGTACAAGAAAGACCGGCTTGAGATGGAGAGGGGACATGAGTAGGTATCGATCCAAAAAAAGGCGGGGAATGAGAAAATGGAATGTCGTCCGTACTCAACTCCCGCGTCGGTAATGTAGGCTCCACAGACTCAACATACACTACCCCATCATGCGGCTCCTCCCCAACAGCCTGATCATCAACCGTCATGGGCTGAGCTGCCAAGTCCTCATCGTCCTCCAAATACTCATCATCAGCGGTCATAGGCGGATGCGAAGATACCGCACTAGACGGCAATATATCAGCTCTCACAAGAACGGTGCGACGACGAATAGACTCCGAAATACCAACACGTCGGGTGCGGTCAGCAACAACAGGTGTCGGCTCCGTACGCCCAGTAGGGGTGAGGGCCGCCAATATACTCTAATTTTTTGGATACTTATTTGATTAGGGACTAATTAATACATTTAGGGACTTATATGATTAATTTTAGAATTTATTATACTTGTTAATTTATAAATATACTATACGAGCAAATAATTCTAATCTATAACTAGCTAATTTATAACTAATCCATAAATAATAAATAATACAAAAATAATAGCTATATAATTCTAATCCGAATTAATTCAAAATGTAAACGATAATGTATTCTAATCCAAATTATTTACTAAATTATTCTATTTCAAATTAACTAAATTATTCTATTCCACATTAAATCAAATCTTAAGAAATATATTTACGAAAACAATTACGAAAATTATAATCAATTTAAAATTAAAAATAATACCGCTCGTAGACCGATCAGACTCGATACAGGCGCCGTCGGAGCCTCAATCGGAGTCGCCCTCGGTTGCGCTCGGTCCCTAGCTCCACCTCCCCTTCCACCTCGGGTCCGAGCTCCGCCGGAAACCACCCAGGCCTCCTCTTCCTCCTCCTCCTCGTCCTCTACCGCCAGCCAGGAGCTCCTCCCGCCACCGCTCGCACCACCACCAGCCGCCACCGCTCGCACCGCCGCCAGCCGTCTCCGCGTCGCCGTACGTTGCCACACCGGAGCTCGTCGTCGTCGTGCCAGTCGCACCGGCGCCAGTCGCGTCCTGATTTTCGGCCGCCGCTCTGTCGCCGGTTTCGGAGCTCTCTCCGGCGCCAATCAAGTCGCCCAACCCAATCCAAATCCATGGCTAATGGAAACAATCGAAGGAAATGGAAGAAGACGAATCGTGGAAAAGCTTTCGATTTCGTTAGGTCTGAACTCGCGGCAGGAGGAAGGAGACGAATCGTCTTCTTAAGCATGTATATACACGCTTACTTGGGCCATGAGCTAGTTATTGGGCCGGCCCAAATAACTAGCTCATGTATTACACTCTTATGTTAAGCGTGTGGGTACACGCTTAACATAAGCGTATAATACATACATGTTTTTCAAAATGGCAAGAATACCCCTACACGCTTAACATAAGCGTGTAAAACCACACGCCTATCTTAAACGTGTATTTTCGCGTCCGTTTAGACACATTTTCGCGTGCATTTAGCTTTTTCGTAAAAATATTACATTTAGTAATAATCTATTTTAGTCACTAGTTTAATTTTCTTAGGGGTTCACTCCTACTTTAGGAAATATTTTATTTTATTTTTTAAAATTTGACCTTTTAACATGTGTCCATGGACACACATTAGACAAACCCTTAATTAATACTCCATATACGGGTATGGAAATTAAGAATAAGAAGAGAGAAAATGTTGGAAGATAAAAAAGAAAGCGAGAGCACCGCACATTTATGAATGGGTGGGCGGCGGTTTAAAGTTGGAAGTTGGCAAAGCATGGCCATTCATGCAAATATGTCACAATACTATATTACACATGTCCTTGTACTTTGTTTCACATGCCACGTAGGTTCTTTTTTATGACGTAGATTGATGGTTCCCGCGCCATTGAGTGAGCGAATAAAAGGTGTTTTAAAAGACTTTGACTATTTAAAAAACACGTCAAACAAAGAAAATAAACAAACACAAAAAAGAACGCAATACAAGAAAGAACGCGATGTATGCGAAACACTCATTTTTTATTAACCACAAAACACATTATACTTTTCTCACAAACACACGAGAACCATACACAGAATTTTGAAGAGACAAAACACTCTAAAAAGAAATGAATCTTCGACCAAAATCCACTCTCATTTGGGGTGTGGGGGCATATTTATAGGGAATGTATGTTGCTTTTGCTTAGTGGCAGTTGAGGGACGCATGGTGGTTGATGATTGCTCATGCGATTGAGGTCGACATATGTGTGTTGGATGCTGATTGGATCAATTTCGCGACGCGCCACGTGTTGAGGGCCGACATCGCGTTCTTTCTTGTATCGCGTTATTTCTTGTATAACATCTTACAATGTTAAATTTCAGTCTGTGACATAGCCGATAGAGCCGCAAATCAAGTAAACCAGCTTTTATCAATTAACTCAATCCAACATATAATGAATCTGTAAAACTTAATTTTTCATCCAAACCAAGAGGTGTGGAGGCAGAAATCCAATCCAAAATCTCTCAAAATTCCTTAACTTTTCGTCCACTAGACCACTTCAAGTGGTCCTCTTTCTTCTTTCAAGGAGTGCACCTAATTATAGTATATGCAATGACGGACCTAGCTAAGGACCAGTGGGGGCCACAACCCCACTGGATTTTTTTTTAAAAAAAATAATTTTTTAAAAATTGCTTATATATTTTTAATTTTTTAAATAATAATATTTTAATTAGGAATTTGTTATATATAACCTTACAAGATATTAAAAAACACAAATTTACACACAAGTCCTTCAATAAAATATACACTACGTCATCTAAATATATCCTTATTTGTGTTAGATTTTTCTAAATTTAGGGTTTATTAATTCAAAAAAATTAAAATTAATATTTTTTTACAAATTTGTTGAAATTACGCATATAAAGTAGTCAATAATGATAAAATTTGTTTAAATTGTGTAACTTTTGGATCAATTTTGAGCAAAATTTAATTTGATATTAGGCTTTATTGTTTGAAATTGGGGTTGGTTATATAAGGTAACGGTAGACTTAGTGTAAATAATATTTTTTTATCCACCGACTAAAATATGTTATTTATAAGAAAAATAAAAAAATTGATGAAACTTTTTATTTGTATTATCTAAATTAAGCGTGGTATAATTTTTCTCGTTTGAGTTGGGATGGATAATAGAGTTGTTCCATTATCACTGTAGGATTTTTGCATCTAGTCCAATGATATCAAGTGAACAATATAATTTCACTTGAAAATATTTGGTAAATATTCATATTTTATTCTTCTGAATTTTAGTCCCCACTAAAACAAAATCATGCGTATGTCCCTAAATATATGTAAAGTATTTATATTTATAGTATTTTCTTGAATGAGTTGTAGATAGACTCGACAAAAAAACAACTATCATAGTCTCATATCATCTATAAGTTGGAGTGCAGAGTGCAAAATATTGGAGTTTCCGCTACTATTGAGTTTGGTCTTGTTTTATATAATATTTGGAAGGATCTTAGCTTGTTCGTTTGATTGGGATTGGTCTTCCTCTATGGGCTCTTAAAACTGAGTATGGTGTCCTTTTTTGTACCGAGGAAGTACCTAATTATTAGCATATTACTTCCTCAATACATTATAATACATAGTTTGTGAGACTTGTTTCTTTCTTGCTTGTTAATGAATGCATCTTCTACTGTTAAGTGATTGACCATGAAAAAATCTCATATGCAGGTGGGTAGATTTAGTGATATGGAAATCAGTAGACAAGTTAAGAATGGAAAACAGTAAACTGGTTATTGAAAACAGAATTCTCTTGTTATTTATTTGGGAAGCTATAAAGACAATAAACACATAGTAGAAATTTCTTCTTGCACACTAAACTTGTGCTACAGTGGGTTTGTTCTATGACACAAACACACATCCTTATTACCTTGCAACCTGCTTCAGCTACCAATCTTACTGTATGATTTTGCATCTCCGAGAATCACTTTCCTAGTATCAAGAATCTTGAGATTTTCCTTAAAAGCTCCAGGATCATAACCTCCACCGCCACTGCCGCCAAAACCAACCCCTCCGCCAACGACACCACCAACTCCACCGCCAACGCCACCCCCGCTTCCAACTCCATAGCCTCCACTGCCGCCAAATGCACCCCTGCCTGGCACAACTCCTCCAAATCCACCTCTTCCACCAACACCAGGGCCTGAGCCAACACCACCACCGCCACCGCCACTTGATCCATAACCACCTCCATAATTGGCCAATCGGCCAAGTAGACGCCTTCCGGAGTTGTCATTGATGATTGGCCTACTCATCTTGTGGGCTGCAGAAACCTCCCAAATTTGGTGCCCAAGAAACCAAAGGATTAGCATGACCCACCACATAGCTACTCCATGTTCTTTCCCCATAGCTCTCTTACTATTGGGTGTTAGTAGTATGGAAATTTAGGAATGCAAGCTTTCTTAGGTTAGTGAAGTGGTGCTTGGGACAATGAATGTTCAAGAGAATAAGGTTTGGAAGTATGGAGATTGCTCTATAAGAGCTTGTGTGATGTTTGCCATGCTTTTGGATGACCTTTTATACGCTCGCTATCCGGTTTCCGTAGGAGATGAAGTGCATATGTGATGACATAAGTATGCACAAGGGTTCAGTTCAGGTAAGAAGCTTAATTTGCATGACATGGTTGAGATTTGAAGGCCTGAATTGCATGTCCTTATCTTTCTTCTGGTGATGATGAGCATGAGCTAACATATCAATCCAAGAATGTTCCTTTGTTGTTAAATCAAAGCAAACTTGTTAAAGTATAGGCCCATATTAGATGATAAAGGGCCCATATGAGTTTGAAGTCTAAAATGGACTCTTTGCAATACACCAAGAAAGCAAACAAGTAGGGTTGAAGACAAGAACAAACTGAGGAGCATGAATTAAGCATATAGCATTGTAGCTTTTTCTTTTACCACTTTGCTTTTGCCTGAACTGGCATGGTCGGATAAAGAGAGCACAAGCATATGAGAAGGGAAAGCATTGGACATGAAAAAAGAAGGATTCATCTGCACATCCTTTGGAGGGAAAAAGAAGTCTCACAAATAGTGATCTATGCTGAATTAGTTTATCTTCTGTCCAGCTTTCCACTAATCTGATCCAAATTTGAAGGACAATGAGGATGGGTGAAATAAAACTTACTGAGGTAAAATTTAAGCAATGAATGCAGAAAGGCAATACAATTGATTGATGTGGGCAAATTTAAATGAGGGCTTGCTCAATAAATGTGGCCACCCAATCAGTACCAATTTAATAACTCAATACTGGTATTTCACTACTGCTATTCAATGTGCACCTGCAGAAGGGGGCCGTAAATGCGCCCAAGGAATTAAAATCCTTACTAGTTCTTCCTTGTGAAGGAGAAAAGAACAAAGAAAAGTGTTGAAACCAACTCACACAACAAAAACATTCTCATGCATTCATATATAAATTACAATTCCAATTTCAAAGGCAGGCATTCTTGTTGCTGAATGCCTAGGCTAAAGGAAATAACATAGATGCATACGAGTTCCTGCTTTCGATGAGATCAAGAAAGCACAATTACAGGAGAGGAATGATGATCCTTATACATCTGTGCAGAGAAGGTAAACTAGAAGATCTGTGTTAGCAAATGTGAATGCCACCTTCCCTTTTTGTGAATCACTGTGCTCTAGTTACAGATTTCAATACCAGGGTTCAATGGCACGGATGATGACTGATATAAGAAAGGCAAAAAAAACAAAAAAACTTACGAGTAAAAACTAAGCTCCTAAATTCAAGTACTTAGAAATCTACTAAGATTTCTTGTTGTCTATCAGTCTCTAGCTACTCAACTCACCTGTATAATATGCAATAGGTTGTACCTTCAAACATGCATATCATCCATTTGCCAAGTAAGGTTGTTGACATTGCAGTCGTATGACCTATCCACGGTAGCAACTTTAGCTCGATAGGCAGCTCGAGGCAAACCCATGGATGTCACACTTTTTGCCCTCTCGCCTTGGGAAAGCTCACACGAGTCCCCAACAGGCCCGTATTTCAACTCAGCAGGCGGGATAAAGCAGTCCAATGAGAGACCGGGGACGTTGAAGGCCACTTCCTCAATTGTCCATGCTTCTTCCATCCTCGTCTTAGTGTGGCTCATAGCCGTTTCCCCAAACCTAAAAAGGGTCACCACTGAACGGCCCGAGTGAGCAATCATGACCCCTTCAACAGGCCTGTAGTCATCCAAATGAGAGTTTATTGTGGTCTCCCAGTACACGGCATCACCTCCATTGGTCTGGATTCGGGTTAGGTGGGAGTCTTCTAATACCACAAGCAGGGCCGTTTTCTGACTGAAATAGCCAAAAAGAACGTGCCTTATCATTTCAGCCGGCCCTTCACTTCTGGCCTTTAGCGTCTGTGCGTCAGCACAGAGCTTGAGGATGAAACAATCCTCTCCGTTGACGTTCTTTTCCCCAATGCATCTCGCATTAGCAAACATGCTTGCTGTTGTCTTTGGATCAAGTCCCTATAGCATAAAGACAACACCATCCAAATCTGGCTTATTCTTATCAATTCACCAGAACTTTTCTTTGGTCAGATACTGCTACAAAGTGCAAAAAACTTTTACCTGAAGTGCGCGACGAAGGGGTCTAACTGGACCCTTTGCAGCGTGTGCACCGAGCCAAGGAGTGTGCCTCCAAACGAGCTTCCCATTAGAACCAGCACGGACCTTGCTACCCCCAAGCGCAAGCTCAACGTACCACATATCCGGGTTCATCTGCCATAGTACAAAACCACCAGATTCTGTAGCCCTAGACGAGCTCCGGTTCTTGATGACTTTATCAGGCGTTTCAATATCAGAAGCCAACATCGTCAGCTTCCCCATTGCATATGCGTTGTGGATAGTGTTCTGGAGCCTTGTCCCTCCACATGCAGCCATGTACTGCTGCAATATGTATTGGGCGGATGAAGTTTCCTGCAGTTTGTTTGCATCCATTAGCAGCCAAATTTATATGCTGGATACAGGAAGGAAGAATCAAATCAAGAAACTAGTAGAAGAACACCACTTGCGCATACTTACAAATACCAACACTCAACCATTCCACACAAATGCTACTATTATTAATCAAAATTTCAAAAGAACAAACCCCAGGTGACTTCCGGTTTGAATAGCATTCAAAATTGACAATTTGACTTCAACCAATTTCACGGACCACCAGGTGCAAAACAATGGGTAAAAACAAAATTTGTGATTATCAAGTTACCAACAACAAGGGTAGGAGAATTCAACAAGAAAAGAAGCTGCCCCACTGTCAATAAGCTTCCATTTGAAGAAACTTGACAACATATAACCCAAAATCAGTCACTCATGTCTATAATTAGTACACGGCAATGAACCAAACAGAAGAGAAGCAAAAGCAAAACAGAACAGAGTAAGAGAGACTAACAATTGGAGTGTCTTTGATGCTCAGATGAGGCAAGGGCTCATTGGCGCTAATGTGCACGGGGGCGAGCGGCGCACCCAAGACACCAAGCAACAGCCGCAGATCGGAGCGCTTACACGCCGCGGAGGACGAAGTAGCCGCCGAGGAAACGGAGGGGTTGCGCTTCATCCAGTGGGCCCAGCCGCCGCCCCCCCCATCCGGCTTGGACTCGGCGCCGCCGCCTTGATCGGGCCCCTCCCTGAGCGGCGAGAGAGCCTCCGGCGGCCTCAAACTCCCCGATCTGGCGATTAGGAGCTCGGGAACGGCGAAATGGTGGTTCTTGCGGCGGCGTATGAGGCCGGTCATCGGAGAACGGCTCCTGGCGGGGCTGGAGGACCTGGATTTTCCTGGGGAGAGGCCTCTGACTATTTCGCCCTTGAGAGAAGAGAAGAACCCTTGCTTCCTCTCCATAAGTAGACTGCTTATTTGGTTAGCGGCAAAAAAATATCCCGGGAACGCTTAAATCACAAGTGATTCGAAGACAAGAGGAATTCGAGGGGATTTGGAGGGAGATTAGTGAAAAATGGAAAGCGACGGCGGAAAGAGAAAACCCAAGGTGACGCGACCCGCGAACTGTTTGATGAAATGCTTAGCAGAATAAAAAAGATCAAGTGAGAGTGAGCAGAGGCGGAAAAAAGGGATGCCGTTCTGAAGAAGCAACTTGGAGAATGTGAGAGAAAGGGAACAGCTTTTTAGATAATGAAACAACTTGGAAGGGGAAGGAGAGCAGAGAGTGACAAGTAAAAAATGAATCTTGAACGGAAGGAAGAATCAGAGTCGCCAACCCAAAAACAGAAAAGGAGTAAGGAGTGAGGAAGACGGAGATGGAGATTGAAAACTGATTCTCCAACTTGATTTTTTATTTGTCTTCATCTCTACTGTGTGGCTGCTTATCACCTCCGCAGCTGCTTTCTGGGCCTAATTTTGCCCATTTTCTTCAATTTTATGTACTCCATTCTTTTTTTTTCTTTTTTTTTTTATAATTTTTAAAATTGACACATATCTTTGTATGTCTTTATACTGAAATTTTGCATCACCTGCCATTTTCTATTCGACAATTATTCCGCTATCTCTCACTCAAAAAATATATTATATAACAATTTCTTTGATTCTTTTTAAATATTATAAAAATATAAATCATTTTCTTCTTTTCTAATTGTTGTCACTATTTATTTATGTTGTATGCATCATTCTTGTACTTAGATTTTAAAATTTTCGGTGAGTTGTAATTAATCGAAAAGTAATAAGGTGGTTAATTGAATTTTTATTTTTTTATTTTTAATACAAGTTCGGAATCCACCTTATAACATATAAGCTTATTTGGTGTGTACGATTTTATTATTTTTTATATATTCGTAATATTTTCTTGTTGGTCCATGTGAGATGTGTATTCTAACTTTTTACATGAACTACGCTCGTAATATCATAATGTCATAGTTATCGGTCACATATTTTTGTATATGTTCTTATGCGAAGATGCTCTTAACCGGATTTGACTTATTTTTGAAAAACTCATGTATTCTAATTCTTGGATATTGAGTCATTGCATAATAACTAAATTCAATCACCTAAGGGAGAGTGGTAAGATTCCCCTCCCATAATTTAAAATTATTCAAATTTTAATCAAATATAATTTATTATTTTTTTTGAATTAAAATTTACATAATACAATTTCGAATTAAATAATTTTCTAGAAATTACAATTTTATATTCAATCAAACGAGCATTTGGAAATAAAACATATTCATGTGTCTTTAAAAATCTTTTAGGTATATATTTTCTAGGTGTATTAGAATATTTGGGATATTGAGATGAGTTTCAGAACCAATGTGCATTTATTTTCCTTTTGTTAAGGTTATACGGAGTATAGAGTTTGTTTCGTTTTCTCTCGCCCTCAATATTCCTACTATCGAATGTATTCTTCTAATTTCTCATGTTCCAAGGATATGACAGGAAAACAGCAACCTTTGGCTAATCATCACGATAATTACAGCTTAATTTCTCTATCAAAGGATTCCAACTCACGTTTTTTAAGATGAGTTGTGACTTGTGGTTGTCTTGACTAAAAGTTTAAATACCTTTCTTCTTTGTCTTTATACTGTAGTTTTGAGATAAATAGTTTCCCAACTTTTGAATAAATGATTTTAAAATTTAAAATTAATAAACAAGTATGAGGGAGAGCATGTTTATCAATAAAACATGATGGATTTTTAGGAGAAAAAAGTAATAAACAATGTAAAAGAGCTGAAAGATCGACTTAAACGATCCTCCAAAATACAAGGCCAAATACAAAACCACTGGGATTCTTCTAATGCGTCATTGGTTGCTTTATCTTATTTTTTGCCCAATTAGAAACAAAACGCAACTTTTTGATCTTTTGGGCCAACAATAAGTAGGGATGGCAACACGACGGTTCGGGGCGGCCGGCGGGGAGTACTCTCTTCGTCCCCGTTTTTTGTCTCAATTTTCGTCCCCGAACGGAGATAAAAAACGCTCCCGTTCCCGTCTCCGCCAGGGTCTTATCCCCGTCGGGGACCCCCGTTTCCGTTTTACTACACATAAATTTTGTTTTAATTTATATATTATTAAAATTTAGGGTATAAATGATTTGAGATTTATGATTTAACGTCTAAAAGATACAAGGTTTAGGAACTAAACAATATAAAATTTAGGATTTAAGGTTAAAAAAATTACAAAAATAATGTATTCGGCGGAGATCCCTGCGGGTTTTCCCATCGGGGACGGGGTGGGGACCTCTATCCCTGCCCCGCTCCCCGTGTTAAAATTTTTCCCTCGCCTCCGCCCCATCCCCGTTTAAACGCCCCGTCCCCGTAGCGGGGATTCCCCATGGGGAATGGGGAATCCCCATCTCATTCTCATCCCTACCCAAAACGTTGCCTTTTGGGCAAACAATCAATTGCTACTTTTAACTAGGCGCACGTGACGCGTCAAACGCTGAAGTGTGACGTGTGTCGCGCTTACGGACGACCATGATTTATTCATGGCTATCCAAATTTACTTTTTTAAAAGTGTATTTTGACACTTTATATTGTAAAAATTTATCATAATTCTAGTTTCATATTCTTTATCTATATACACTTTTTGGTATATTTTATAGATTTTTTATGTATTTTATATATCACTAGTGTAATACCCGTGCCTTGCACGGGATTTCTCTATTTTATTTTATATTTGTAAAAATCGTATATTTTAATTATAAAATAATCATTGTTTCAATATATATTTGATTAGTTATTTAAATTAAAAATGACAAATTGACTAAACAAATTAAAGATATAAAAAATTACATTATATAAAAAGAGACGGAACTCTCCATAACTTTATTAATCATAAAAATTGGTTAAGTAGTCTTACAAACAGGCATAGCCACACTCTTTTAATCAATACTTGTAAAACGATCAAACATAATAAAAATGTTCATTTAACTCTAATACATGAAAATGACACGCTAAACATAAAAGATGACACGATGTTCAAAATTGCTACAAATTATCAAACACTTCCTTGTATATTACATTGGTTGTAGTATTATATCTCTTCTTGTCTTTGTCGCAAATCAAGATCTTCAAACATTTCTTGCTAGTCATCCTTGATGAAGCAACATAAAACTGACCATGACTGAAAACAGGGCGTGGAAGATACAAACCGACATTGGCAAGAGATTGGCCTTGGCTCTTGTTTATGGTCATAGCAAAACAGACACTCGAGGAAAATTGTCTTCGTTGAAACTTAAAAGAAAATGAAGTGTCTGACGATGACATTATCATGCGAGGAATCAAAACCGTATGTCCAATATTGTTGCCTGAAATAATTCTCCCTTGTATGACATGACTGCCAAGTTGCGTGGTTATCAATCTCGTCCGTTGCATAAACCTGAAGTCTGATCAATATTTCGAAGCAGCATAATAGGGATCCCAACCTTAAGTTTCAGTACATGATTCGACAGACCAGAACATCTAATATTATTCAAGTAGTCAGACGTATAAATACTGACATCACTATCTTTAACAGAACCTGTCTTGCACAAACTATCGGAACTGAGATACACCTTTTCATCACCAGGCAACGAAGACAATATATACTCATTAACTTTATCTACCTCTTCGTGTGTTGGAGCAAGAATTGCTCGTTCTTCAAAGTATGCCGGAGCCAACTGATCTTCTATAAGAGAGGGATAAACAGATTAGAAAACTTGAAAGCTATATCATAAAGAGCGACTCCAAAGTTTGACAAAGAAAATGCACCTCCTTCCTTAATTATTGATAAATTCACCATAAAGGCTTCTTTTATTACTGCATGTATTTTATCACCCTGAAAGAAAAATAAATATAATATTACTTGATATATATATAAATAATAATTAAATATAAGGCACACAATATAAACTATACCTTTTCATCCATTAAAATTAGTTCAGTTGTACTGAATTGGGTACGATCTTCTTTCTTAGGAACTTTAAACATTCGAATTACTCGAACCTTTAATTTATAATTTCCTCGGCTACCCGTAATATCCTGAAATTCTTGTACTTGTTTTGATATAGCTACAAAACAATATAAAAAAACAATTAGAAATTAAATAAAGCATACAATTATAATCAGACCTAAATGAACACAACTAAGAGCTAATATAAACTTTGCCAATTAAGTTTAATTTATAGTTTTTTGATTGCCAGTTAAGTTTAATTATACGTGATTATGAATGAAATAAAAAACTGAAATCAGTAATTATGATTATGGATGAAAGAAAAAAAACTGAGAAAAAAACTGAGATTGCATATTATGAATGAAAGAAAAAAACTGAGATTGCATATTAAAGTTCAGTACTGAAAGAAAAAAACTGAGATCTGCAGTGTACGAAACCAGTAATTATGAGTGAAAGAAAAAAATTGAGATTGCATATTAAAGTTCAGTAATGAAATAAAAAAAACTGAAATCTGCAATATACGAAACCAATAATTATGAATGAAAGAAAAAAGCTGAAAATGCATATTAAAGTTCAGTACTGAAAGAAAAAAATTAAATCTGCAGTATACGTACCTGATGAATGTCGAAATGCTATCTAATTTGTTCTTCAACTGTGAAAGACTCTAGTTTTATAGGTGATTGCAGATTTTATATGTGAATATTATACGTGATGATTGCATATAATTCAGATTGCAGAATATTTTAGATTATCAAATCAATACAATGGCAAGTCATTAATATTTCAGAAGCTCAAATTGGATATAATTGTGAATGCATAATATTACGTGAATATTTGATTATGCAAGTTTTATTATGCATATAATTCACATTGCAGAATATATGTAAAGATTTTATTATGCAGGTTTGATTCTCAAATCAATACAATGGAAAGTGATTAATATTTCAGCAGCTCAATTTGGACATAATCGTGATTCCATAAAGTTCCGTGAATATTTGCTTATGCGGGTTTTATTATGCATATAATTCAGATTGCAAAATATATGTGAATATTTGATTATGCATGTTTGATTATGCAGGTTTTAAATACCAAACACATCATTCTGCCTCTTTTTAGTTGTCATATAATTCTGCTTATTACGTGAATAATTAAACACAAAATTAATGCATCTTGTTTGGAAGTTATCAATTCAGATTGCAAGAAGCATATTACGTGAATATTTGATTATGCATGTTTGATTATGCAGGTTTTAAATACCACACACAACATTCTGCCCCTTTTTAGTTGTCATATAATTCTACATATTACGTGAATATTATACGTGATTGCATATAATTCAGATTGCAGAATATTTTAGATTCCCAAATCAATACAATGGAACCTGATTAATATTTCAGATGCTCAAATTGGATATAATCGTGATTGCATAATATTACGTGATTGCATAATATTACATGAATATTTGATTATGCAGGTTTTATTCTGCAGGTGATGAAAGTGGAAGCAAATCTGAATTGCACGAATAATCCAAAAGCTGAAAGAGCATAAAATCGAAAATTAAATACTATTTCAGACGCAACATTTCATTTTATTTGTTTATGCAAGTTTATTATTGCATGTAAATTCGCAATTGCAGTGCAAATTTAATCTTGCATGTATTATTGTTTATTTGTCATAGCAGTGCAGGTTGCCTTTATTTTTTTGGTTTTAGAATGTGTGTGGTAATTAAAAAAGACATTTATTAATATTTTTTCTGATCGATTTACAATCTGTAACACCCCCAAAACTTAACCCTTTTGGAAATGTATTACCGCCAGTGACCCCAGTGTTCCTTACCGAGATCACCCAAGGCTTTACCAAAAAAATACAATTTATGAAATGCAATTGATACACAAAGATCAAGCATTAAATTCCAAAACATAACATTGTCAAGGAAATAAGAGTTACGGGATTACAACCCAATCCCGAATAGGTCAAAACATAGTTTAAACCAAACACAGCGGAAGACTAAGAAAGTACATTACAAACGGAGTTATTGTCCAAAGGATCATAACCTGATTAAAGAAATACTTAAAACATTCAAAAACCACCGCCGACTCCATAGTCCTTCTAATCTTCTGAGCTACTTCTTAACTGATGTGCCGAATCGAACGGATGACACCAGCCAACCATGCAAGGGAAAATATTGGTTGGTTAGTCTAAATGAATAGACTAGCAAGTGTATAAAGCAGACTGGTTCGAAGCAGTCATATTAGGTTAGACTCACCGCTTCTCGGATAATAACCGATAACGGTAGTCAACCATCATATTCCTACTGGAATAAACAAGAGGTATGCACAAGAGAAGATTCTGGAAGACTGAATCTTCACAGAAATCGACTCGAAAGAAGACTCCAACGGAAATGAGTCTTTAAGGAAGAAAATGACAAATCTGGAATATTACAGAATCATTCAACAATGATTTAAAACTGACTGAGATGCTTCGGTTCACGACCAACCTCATCGCCTACAGCGAATCCAGATTGGAAAGAGAACGTACTACATTCAAGTCAAGACGAGTTTTCCTAGCTGCACTACTCGCCCAAAGTGTATTAATTATGTGCGTCAAGGTAGCACTTATCTGATTTATGTTTCAAAAACACACATCACGTTATAGACTTTTACATGTGTACCCCACCAGTGGGACGACACATCTTAGTATACGTTTCATCGAGAGTGACGTATACCGAAAGGTTTGTGACACCAACTAAGTATCTTGTCTCTACACACATGTGTAAGAGACCGATCATGATCTTAGAATGGTATTGGATGGGGACAAGCCACCCCTCTACCAGATTATAAAGAAACGACTGGACAGAGTCCGAGTAACGTTCCTATCTAACAGTGCTAACTAAACAGTTAAAGCACCACCACAGTTATAGGATAAATCCACATAAAGGCCCGAAAGGCGATCACAGATAATAACGTTGTTCTAACAGATATACAACCTATTATATGATTTTCAAAACAGTTTATCAAAACCGTTTCCAGACAAACAGAATATTCATTCCAAATTAATTACTCAGATAAACTACTGATAATTAATGTAAATATGGAACGAAAGAGCAAGAGCGAACCGCCACTTGCCTTACTCCGCAGAATAGTCTAAAGACGTCACTGGATTCCGGGCTCGACACGGTATAGTTCTGACGGCACAACAGCCTTCGAGTCGACCCATAAAAGGAACCCTAAGTTAGATCCGACATAAACAGTACAAATCTAAACACGGCGAAAGAACACGAAAGGAAAGACGCCACGACGACAACCGACCAAGCCAAAGCCACAAAGGCATTCTGGGCACTGGCGGCGGTCGCTGTTCTTGGCGGCGGTCGCCGTATTCATCACGGCGGTCGCCGTGAAGAACACGGCGGTCGCCGCGAAGAACACGGCAGTCGCCGTGAAGAACTCAAACGACACAGAACGAGAGAAAACTCACCCAAAAACACGAGCGGTTCGGCCTCCTTCGACTAGCTTTGGCTTCTAACCTCCAAGGCTAACCAAAAGCTTCACAAAGGCACTCAGGAACCACACCAAAGCAACACCGGCGAGATCTTCAAATTCCGGCGAAAACACAACTCCGGCGAGAGGCGAAATTGGCAGCGATTCGGGGTTGTAGATGACCCAAAACCCATGCCCAAGCTCATCTATTTATAGGCAAACCCCAAGGAGTGATCTGCAAACCCTCATACGCGGCAAACGACGCAACGACGCGCCTCGAACGACACCGGCGACCAACGGGCAATGCCCACTGGACAATCACGGCGGTCGCCGTGATTTTGCCTGCGGCGGGCACGCGGCGGTCGCCGTCGTTAGGCCTGTCGCGGCCAGCTAGAAGCTGACACGCTGACATCTCAGGCCCAACCACGGCGGTCGCCGTTTCTGAACGGTGGTCACCGTTTCCCCCTTTTCCCGCCCATTCGGCTTTGAACGAGCTTGACGATAAACCGGGATAAAAATTATCGTACGCGAACGACAATTAAACTCCAAGGCACCTTGTCTGTATATTATTTCACTGAGAAAAAAAATTACAGATACAGAGCACATTACAGAATGTCTCAAGCTACTTGAATTAAATCCGACGTACACAACGGGTACCCGGGAAAATTCCATAATTCCCAAAATAACCTTACAAAATTACGGGGTATCACATCTCCTCCCCCTTACAAGAAGTTTCAACCCTGAAACTTAGGTCGAGAATAACTCGGGAAAACGCCTGAGCATATCAGACTTGGTTTCCCACGTCTCCCAAGTAACTTCTTCGGTCCCTGACTTGGACCACAGCACTCGTACCAAAGGTACGATCTTGTTGCGCAAATGCTTCTTCCGACGCTCCAAAATACGCACGGGCAACTCTTCATAAGTACCATTAGCTTGGATCTCGATGTCCTCGTAGCTAAGTACATGAGACTCATCTGGTACATACTTTCTGAGTAAAGATACGTGGAACACGTTATGCACCGGGTGAGCCGATGGCGGCAACGCCAAACGGTACGCTAGAGATCCCACTCTATCCAGAATTTCGAATGGTCCCACGTAGCGAGGGTTAAGCTTCCCACGCTTACCAAATCTGAAAACTCCTTTGGATGGCGATACCTTGACAAAAACCTTGTCACCGACCTCAAACTCGACAGTCCTGCGCTTTCGATCTGCGTAGGACTTTTGTTGACTCTGAGCGGTCAACATTCTTTGTCTAATCAAAGCAATGTCTGAAGCCGTCCTTTCGACCAACTCTGGTCCAAGCAGAATTTTGTCGGCATTATCGTCCCAACAAATCGGAGATCTGCATCTGCGACCATACAAAGCTTCAAACAAAGCCATCTTGATTGTAGCATGCCAGCTATTGTTGTACGTGAACTCAATCAGACTCAAGCTGTGCTCCCAGCTAGTCGGACGATCGAGCACACAAGCTCTAAGCATATCCTCCAGAGTCTGGATGGTCCTTTCAGACTGGCCATCTGTCTGAGGATGAAACGCTGTACTGAACCTCAACTCGGTTCCCATAGCCTTATGAAGTTCCTTCCAGAATCTTGACATGAAACGGCCATCTCGGTCCGATACAATGGTCTTAGGAATGCCATGTAAGCGGACAATCTCCTTCTGGTAAACTTCGGCTAGCTTCTGGGTTTCCCATGTGGTCTTGATGGCTATGAAATGAGCACTCTTCGTAAGCCTATCCACAATTACCCAGATAGCATCTCTCTGACTTCGAGTCTTGGGTAGCCCAGTGACGAAGTCCATGGAAATGTCCTCCCATTTCCATTCTGGCACGGGGAGAGGTAGCATCTCACCACTTGGTCTGCGGTGTTCGATCTTGACTTTTTGGCAAGTTAAGCACTTTGCCACAAAGTCTGCTACGTCCCACTTCATGTTTGGCCACCAAAACTTCTTCATGAGATCCTTGTACATCTTGCTAGAGCCAGTATGCACAGAATAAGCAGATGAATGAGCTTCTCTCATCACCAACTGATGAAGACCTTCTGTGTCAGGCACACAGATCCGATCCTGAAACCAAAGTGATCCATCATCCTGAACCACAAAACTGGGAGCTTTCCCATCCATCACTTCACTGCTTAACTTTACCAAGATGATATCATCGACTTGTTTTTCTTTGATTTGATCCAGCAGTGTAGCCTGAATTTCCATCATACTCAGGTACCCTCTACGCTGGTCATACAAGACTTCAATGTCGCATGACTCTTGGTTTAGCTTGGTCTGAGCAGTAAGCAATGCAACCACAGTCTCGTGCGTTGTCTTCCGGCTTAGCGCATCAGCTACTACATTAGCCTTGCCCGGATGATACAACAACTCCATGTCGTAGTCCTTGAGCAACTCTAGCCAGCGGCGTTGTCTCATATTTAACTCCTTCTGAGTAAATATATACTTGAGACTTTTGTGGTCGGTGAAGACTTGGCATCTTATACCGTAGAGGTAATGCCTCCAAATCTTCAGCGCAAAGACAACCGCTGCTAACTCAAGATCGTGGGTCGGATAGTTTTCTTCGTAAGTCTTGAGTTGTCTAGATGCGTAAGCAATGACTTTGCCTCTTTGCATCAAAACACAACCAAGACCACACTTGGAAGCATCACTATAGACCACATAATCGTCATTCTCCTCTGGGAGTGCTAACACGGGTGCCGAGGTCAACCGTCGCTTCAACTCCTGGAAACTGACCTCGCACTTGTCATTCCAGACAAACTTCTTGTGGACTTTGCGGAGTAGATTGGTCATAGGTAGAGCGATCTTTGAAAATCCTTCTATGAACCTTCTATAATACTCGGCAAGTCCAAGAAAACTGCGCACCTCTTTTACGTTCTGAGGCTGTGTCCACTTAGCCACAGCTTCAATCTTTTGGGGATCAACCATAACCCCATTTTTATTGATCACGTGGCCTAAGAAAGCCACTTCCTTCATCCAGAATTCACATTTAGATAGTTTAGCAAAAAGCCGATGTTGTCTAAGGATCGACAAGGAAATCCGTAGATGTTCCTCATGGACTTCTTCATTCGGAGAATAGATCAAGATGTCGTCTATGAAGACCACCACAAACTTATCCAAGTACTGGTAAAAACATCGGTTCATCAAGTCCATAAAGACAGCTGGAGCATTTGTAAGCCCATAAGACATCACTACGAACTCGTAATGACCATATCTAGTCCTGAACGCAGTTCTAGGAATGTCCTGCTCCCGAATCCTGAGTTGATGATATCCAAATCTTAAGTCGATCCTGGAGAACACCTTTGCTCCTTGCAACTGGTCCAACAAGTCATCAATCCTAGGCAAAGGTTACTTGTTCTTGATCGTCACCTTGTTCAACTCTCGATAGTCGATACAAAGTCGGAACGATCCGTCCTTCTTTTTGACGAATAAAACCGGGGCACCCCACGGCAATGCACTCGGCCTGACATAACCTTTATCAAGAAGATCTTCAAGTTGATTCTTCAATTCTTGCATCTCAGCCGGAGCCATTCGATACGGTGATTTGGAAATCGGCGCCGTACCAGGCTCGAGATCAATAGAAAACTCAACGTCACGGTTCGGGGGTAATCCAGGAATTTCTTCCGGAAAGACATCCGAAAATTCCCTAACTACAGGAATATCAAGAACCTCAGGTCCACCCCTCTCGGGCGAATCCAAGTAGCAAAGGTACCCGACACATCCTTGTCGTAGTAGCTTAAACGCAGCCATCGCATTGATCAACTTGCCGTTATCAGCGTTATTTCGACCTTTGAACTTGCACACGAATTGGCCCCCGGATGACACCGTCACCGTTCTTGAACTGAAGTCGATCACCGCCTTGTGACGCGTCAGCCAATCCATACCGAGAATAATGTCGTATGGAGCCATGGCTATGCAGATTAAATCTGCCTCGAATTCCTTACCCTGAATGGTAATCGGAAAGTCGGACAAATGCTTGGTTCCCACCAAACGTTCTCCATTAGGAAGATTAACGACGAAAGGGTCGCACGAATCATTGCACACTAAGTCTAACTTGCTAACACAGCTATCCGAAATAAAGGAATGCGTAGCACCAGAATCAAACAGAATGCACACTGAATTAGAGTGAAGGTATAGAGTACCTTGAGCAATCGGAGCGTTGGGTCCATCTGCCTCACGCATCTCGTACAAGCGTTGGCCCTGACTTCCAGAAGCAGCTGGGGCCTTTCCCCTGTTCTGAGCAGTCGTCTGCACTGAAGGGCTAGGAGTCTTGGCAGGCTTAAACCTAGGTCGGTTGCTCTGATGAACTGACCCTTGCTGCGACTCTACTCCCTTCTGCTTCCCCTGCTTACAGAACTTTTGCAGATGACCATCACGTCCACACCCAAAGCATGGCCTCCTCTCCTTCCGACACTCAGTGCTCTTGTGCTCAGCAGTACCGCAGTTATAACACTGAACTGAACTCCTGGTATGCCCTGACTGCTGAGTCGATCCCCCTTGCGTCATCTCCGTCTTAGCTCGACCGGACTTGGCGAAGTTAGACGGTGGCGCATGACGCTTAAAACCACCTCCCTGGTTCTGATTCTGCATCGACTTCTGTCGGTTGCGCCTCTTGGTCGACTCCTCGAGAGTTACCTCCAGCTTATAGGCACAATCCACATACTGCTCCAAGGTAGAGCATGTGTGGTGCACCATTAATGGCTTGATATCCGGGTTCATCCACTCGTGGAAGTACCAGATCTTTTGAGCCTCGCTGGTGATCTCGGCAGTGGCGTACTGTAGAAGATGGTTGAACTTAGATGCCAACTCGGTCACTCTCAGACCATCAGTCTGAGGGTACAAGAACTCTTTATGCTTCTCCTCTCTCATAGCACGAGAGAAAAAGCGATCAACCATCTTGGTCTTGAACATCGACCAAGTCAACACTGGGCTCTCAGCCAAACCAGTGCTCTCCCACCACTCGCTAGCCTCCTCCTTCAGCTGAAGAGAAGCGATATGGACCTTCTCGGCCTCCGTACACTCCACGTTCCTGAACAGCCTCTCCATATGGGAGAACCAATGAGTCACTGCCACTGGCTCCCCTTTCCCGTTATAGCAGTCGGGTATCATGGAAGTAATGGTCTTAAGAGCGCGACCATAGCTGTCCCTCGCCCTAACGGCAGTCTCCTGAATCACGGGGTTTCTGGGTTCCACAACATCAGGAACCGCTGCGTGAATAGGCACTTCTTGTGCTTGAGGCGCACTTGGTCTCAAGACATCTGTGATAGCCTGCATCACGATCCCTCGGATCGCCTCAACAGCTGCGGCGTCAAATAGCGTCGGCGCCTGGGTCTGATCCTGACCTTCACGCCTCTGCTGGACGCGAGACTCAGACTCGTGTTCATCCTGAACACCTCTTCCTGCTGGTCTGGGGTTTTGGCTAGTCCCAGCACCGGCTCGAGTCGAGTTTCTCGTGCTTCTTGGGTTCACCATCTGTTTACCGATCCAATTCCAAGCATTCAATACATTAATATTATACAACATACTTATGCAATATATCAATGTACATAAATCACTCAGAATAGATCAACTTGACATTTTATAGATGAACCTTCGAATTCTTACACAAGTTACACATAAGTTTATCATTCGAGCGTTTGGACAACATTGCTCGAAGATATAAGTGTTTCTCAGAGTACTTGCCGCAATACTGAAATATTACACAAAGTACAACTTGGAATACTAAGAAACGAAACTACTACGATAGGCAACGCCATTCCTCCTCAAGGCGTTCCAAAATGTCTCCCATACGACTGGCTACTCGTGCATGGTCTCTTCGGGCTAGGCTCACCATCGAGCTCTGGCGATGGGTTTCGCACCCTGCTTGACCCTGAAGCACATAGTCCTAGCTCAGCCATAGAAAAGTATGGGTCGTCCATGACTGGTCCTCCTATTCCAGCCCTCCTCTGAGTACTGGCGATCAGCTCATCCCTCTGACGCTGCTGTTCTGCGGAGATTACCTCGCTCTGGCGGAGAATCTCCTGCAGCTCGGATTCCGACCTCCATCTCCTTGGAGTAGGGATAGGCTGAGATTCCCTGTCACATCTCCTAATACCGTACTCGGTATACAGTGCCTCCCAATCATCTTCTGACATGGGTGCGTACTCTGGCACTGGTGACAATCCTGTACCGGGCTCCTGATTCAGCCCTCCAAGGTCCAACTCTGGATCCTCTTCTGGATCATCCTCTATGGGATCCTCATCCTCGGGATCATCCTCGATGGGATCCTCATCCTCGGGATCATCCTCGATGGGATCCTCATTCTCGGAATCATCCTCGATCATATCCTCGTCCTCGACAGGATCTTGCACAAGCATCTCCTCTTCCTCCTCCTCGTACTCGATCTCCTCGGGAATTGGTCCCAACAGAAAGTCATCTTGGTAAACCCCTTGTTCATACCTTGATAACTCATCTTCCTGCTCCCATTCCTGTACTTCCTCCACCCTTGGTGGCGGCACAGGTACAGGCTCAGGGACCATAGCATTCCTAGCTACAAGGACAACCGACTCGGAGAGAACGTGCTTGACGTCTTCGAGCGGGCTACTCGGGCCTCCAACCTCGAAACATCGCTGAGGTAACGGAAAATCTAGCCTCGGCTGATCCGACTTGGCGTCTTCCGACCCCCTACCAATAGAAAAGTAGACACCCATCCTATCGAACAATAAGGAAGGAATTAGTCTTTCTAGACATAGAAGCAAGCTTACTATATCAGACTATAAAGAAGACATGACTATGAACGGTGTTTTTAAATTCTTTTCAGAATGAAAATTTAGAGCCCTCTTTAAAGCATTTTCAAAAACGGATAATTGATTTATAAAATCCCAAACCCGTTTTAAAACCTTTGGCTCTGATACCACAACTGTTACACCCCCAAAACTTAACCCTTTTGGAAAGGTATTACCGCCAGTGACCCTAGTGTTCCTTAGCGAGATCACCCAAGGCTTTACCAAAAAAATACAATTTATGAAATGCAATTGATACACAAAGATCAAGCATTAAATTCCAAAACATAACATTGTCAAGGAAATAAGAGTTACGGGATTACAACCCAATCCCGAATAGGTCAAAACATAGTTTAAACCAAACACAGCGGAAGACTAAGAAAGTACATTACAAACAGAGTTATTGTCCAAAGGATCATAACCTGATTAAAGAAATACTTAAAACATTCAAAAACCACCGCCGACTCCATAGTCCTTCTAATCTTCTGAGCTACTTCTTAACTGATGTGCCGAATCGAACGGATGACACCAGCCAACCATGCAAGGGAAAATATTGGTTGGTTAGTCTAAATGAATAGACTAGCAAGGGTATAAAGCAGACTGGTTCGAAGCAGTCATATTAGGTTAGACTCACCGCTTCTCGGATAATAACCGATAACGGTAGTCAACCATCATATTCCTACTGGAATAAACAAGAGGTATGCACAAGAGAAGATTCTGGAAGACTGAATCTTCACAGAAATCGACTCGAAAGAAGACTCCAACGGAAATGAGTCTTTAAGGAAGAAAATGACAAATCTGGAATATTACAGAATCATTCAACAATGATTTAAAACTAACTGAGATGCTTCGGTTCACGACCAACCTCATCGCCTACAACGAATCCAGATTGGAAAGAGAACGTACTACATTTAAGTCAAGACGAGTTTTCCTAGCTGCACTGAACTTAGCTGCACTACTCGCCCAAGGTGTATTAATTATGTGTGTCAAGGTAGCACTTATCTGATTTATGTTTCAAAAACACATATCACGTTATAGACTTTTACATGTGTACCCCACCAGTGGGACGACACATCTTAGTATACGTTTCGTCGAGAGTGACGTATACCGAAAGGTTTATGACACCAGCTAAGTGTCCTGTCTCTACACACATGTGTAAGAGACCGATCATGATCTTAGAATGGTATTGGATGGGGACGAGCCACCCCTCTACCAGATTATAAAGAAACGACGGGACAGAGTCCGAGTAACGTTCTTATCTAACAGTGCTAACTAAACAGTTAAAGCACCACCACAGTTATAGGATAAATCCACATAAAGGCCCGAAAGGCGATCACATATAATAGCGTTGTTCTAACAGATATACAACCTATTATATGATTTTCAAAACAGTTTATCAAAACCGTTTCCAGACAAACAGAATATTCATTCCAAATTAATTACTCAGATAAACTACTGATAATTAATGTAAATATGGAACGAAAGAGCAAGAGCGAACCGCCACTTGCCTTACTCCGCAGAATAGTCTAAAAACGTCACTGGATTTCGGGCTCGACACGGTATAGTTTTGACGGCACAACAACCTTCGAGTCGACCCATAAAAGGAACCCTAAGTTAGATCCGACATAAACAGTACGAATCTAAACACGGCGAAAGAACACGAAAGGAAAGACGCTACGACGACAACCGACCAAGCCAAAGCCACGAAGGCGTTCTGGGCACTGGCGGCGGTCGTTGTTCTTGGAGGCGGTCGCCGTATTCATCACGGCGGTCACCGTGAAGAACACGGCGGTCGCCGTATTCATCACGGCGGTCGCCGCGAAGAACACGGTGGTCGCCGCGAAGAACACGACGGTCGCCGTGAAGAACTCAGACGACACAGAACGAGAGAAAACTCACCCAAAAACACGAGCGGTTCGGCCTCCTTCGACTAGCTTTGGCTTCTAACCTCCAAGGCTAACCTAAAGCTTCACAAAGGCACTCAGGAACCACACAAAATCAACACCGGCGAGATCTTCAAATTCCGGCGAAAACACAACTCCGGCGAGAGGCGAAATTGGCAGCGATTCGGGGTTGTAGATGACCCAAAACCCATGCCCAAGCTCATCTATTTATAGGCAAACCCCAAGGAGTGATCTGCAAACCCTCAGACGCGGCAAACGACGCAACGGCACGCCTCGAACGACACCGGCGACCAACGGGCAATGCCCACTGGACAATCACGGCGGTCGCCGTGATTTTGCCTGCGGCGGGCACGCGGCGGTCGCCGTAAATACGGCGGTCGCCGTCGTTAGGCCTGTCGCGGCCAACTAGAAGCTGACACGCTGACATCTCGGGCCCAACCACGGCGGTCGCCGTTTTTGAACGGCGGTCGCCGTTTCCCCCTTTTCCCGCCCATTCGGCTTTGAACGAGCTTGACGATAAACCGGGATAAAAATTATCGTACGCGAACGACAATTAAACTCCAAGGCACCTTGTCTGTATATTATTTCACTGAGAAAAAAATTACAGATATAGAGCACATTACAGAATGTCTCAAGCTACCTGAATTAAATCCGACGTACACAACGGGTACCCGGGAAAATTCCATAATTCCCAAAATAACCTTACAAAATTACGGGGTATTACACAGTCAAATATACCAATGTAAACTACATATTAGGGATAGATATAAATCTATAGTTTTTGTAACATCCCCAAATATTTCCTTGAAAGTATTACCGCCAGTGATCTCAGATTTCACATCTGAAGCCACCAAAGGCTTAACCATTCATTCAAACATAAAACATACTGATAATACGAGATATCATAATCTTTATTTAAACCAAAAGATGGAGTCTTCTCTTCATACGGAAACGTATGAAGAGAAGACTCCAAAAGATTGAGTCTTATCGGAAAGTATGACAAGTGTTCGGGAACATTATAATTTCACACAAGCGTTTAAAAAGACTTGACCATTTGGATCCACGACCAACCTCACCGTGTAATGCGAATTCAGATTTGGAAGGAGGACTTACTCTAATCGAAGTCCAGACGAGGTTCCAAGTTGTACTTCTCGCCCAAGGTTCATTAATTATGTGCATAACGGCACTTGTCTTGTTTTAGTGACAAAGCGTACATTTACGTTATAAGCTTTTAAGATATATCATCTCATCGCGAGAGATATCGAAGGGAATAAATCCCGAATGGCGGCACCAGCTGTTGTGCACCTACCCTGAGTAAGGGTATAGTCATGACCAGAGAGAGTACTAGGGCAAAATCCTCCTAGTACCAGTTATAAAGAAACGACTAGACCTCGCAAGGCACATAGCATTCCTACGAATACTCGTTCTAACTAAACAGTTAAAATCACACAATAGTCCACATCAATACCATTATGGAAATAATATATATATATAATAGCGTTATTTCTAGCAGTATATACAACCTATTATAATATCACTTTCTAATCATATCATTTATAAAGTCTGTTCCCAAACGAAAACAATAGTTCATCCCAATTTAATTAACAATTAAACAATTGATAATTAATGGAAACATGGAATGATAAGCAAGAGCGAACCGCCACTTGCCTTTAATCTAGACGAACGATAGAGCGACGACGGGTTTCTGGGTCCGGAACGGGAACGGAAGACGGATTACAGATTCCTACGACGATGACCCATAACAAAACCCTAGGTTAGATTCGACAATAAAATGATACGAATCTAAGAAGGAACGAACGAAATCGAAAGAACGAAGGTCCCGACTGAGACCGGCATGCCCAAGGCCACGATCGCGATTGCCAGAGCAATCCGCGGTCGCGGCCGTCGAGGACAAGGCCACCGCGAGTGTCATGACAGTGGCCGCGGCTGCGGCCGACCTTGTCACTGTCGCGGTCGCGGCAGTTCATGTCCGCGGTCGCAGCCATGAACTCCGACGACTCCGAAGGGAGAAAACTCACCGACGACGATGCGAGAGGGCTTGGTTCGCGAGGGCTTCGACTTCAGCCTTCCTTGCACCTCCAATGCACCACTCCAAGGCTGCTACTACTCCCGGCGAGGCCTCCGGCAACAGTTCAAAGATTTCCGGCGAGAGCTCGAAACTCCGGCGACTATGGAAACGAGAGAGAGAGTGAGAGGGATCTCAGATTTGGGTGCCCCTAAACCTCCCAAATCGACCTCCTTTTATAGCCCAAAGGAGGAGCCCTCCCCGCCCAGATCAACGGCGAGTCAGACGATCAACGGCGGCACGAACAACGATGCTCTGCAGACGACGCGACGTTGGCGTGTTGGAGTTTTCTGCGGTCGCGGAACCATTTCCGCGGTCGCGGAACCATTTCCGCGGTCGCGGAACCATTTCCGCGGTCGCGGAACCATTTCCGCGGTCGCGGAACCATTTCCGCGGTCGCGGAACCATTTCCGCGGTCGCGGAACCATTTCCGCGGTCGCGGAACCATTTCCGCGGTCGCGGAACCATTTCCGCGGTCGCGGAACCATTTCCGCGGTCGCGGAACCATTTCCGCGGTCGCGGAACCATTTCCGCGGTCGCGGAACCATTTCCGCGGTCGCGGAACCATTTCCGCGGTCGCGGAACCATTTCCGCGGTCGCGGAACCATTTCCGCGGTCGCGGAACCATTTCCGCGGTCGCGGAACCATTTCCGCGGTCGCGGAACCATTTCCGCGGTCGCGGAACCATTTCCGCGGTCGCGGAATATTCCTGTGCCCAGCTCTTCTGAGAGCCATTTTTCCGCGGTCGCGAAATTGCTGCCGCGGTCGCGGAATTACCTTTTCCGCGTCTGTTTGTCCGGGAAAATGTTTGGCGTGGGTTTAAACCCCAGATTATATATATTTGTACCTGAACAAATATTCTAAGCCCCTAAAATACGTCGAATGTATTTTATATCCCTCAGGGAATTTAACAAAGATAAATCTCGATACAGAAAATTCGAACTTCTCTGTAAGCGACACGATTACATAAAGAGGGTTGGGAAAATTACCCAAATACCCTTACTAAAAATGAGGGGTATTACATCACTTCCCCATTAAGAGAAGTTTCGACCCCGAAACTTGGCCGAGTAAACCAAAAAAATGAGGCGTTACAACACTACCCCCTTAAAAAGGTTTCGACCCCGAAACTAGGCCAAAAACAGCTCGGGAAAACGGCTAAGCATATCCTCCTCAGTATCCCAGGTTTCCCAAGTAACCTCCTCAGATTCAGCCTTGGACCAAAGAATCCATACTAATGGTAATACCTTGCTCCGCAATTGCTTCTCGCGGCGTTCGAGAATACACACAAGTATCTCCTTGTAGGTACCATTTGCCTGAATCTCAATGTCTTCATAACTCAACACATGAGACGCATCTGGTACGTACTTTCTCAACAAGGATACGTGGAACACGTTATGCACCGGATGTGCCGACGGCGGCAATGCCAAATGATACGCTAGAGACCCCACCCTGTCAAGGATCTCAAACGGTCCCACATAGCGACGGTTAAGCTTCCCACGCTTGCCAAACCTGAACACACCCTTGGATGGCGACACCCAGACAAACACCTTATCACCAACCTCGAACTCGACATTCCTGCACTTTAGATCTGCGTAAGACTTTTGTCGACTCTGAGCTGTCAACATCATCTGTCTGATCAAAGCAATGTCCGAGGCAGTCCTTTCGACTAACTCCGGTCTGAGCAGAACCTTGTCGGCATTCTCATCCCAACAAATTGGAGATCTGCACTTTCGACCGTACAAAGCCTCGAATGGAGCCATATTAATGGTAGCATGCCAGCTATTGTTGTACGTGAACTCAATTAGACTTAGGCTGTTCTCCCAGCTAGTCGGACGATCAAGTACGCAAGCTCTCAGCATATCTTCCAATGTCTAGATGGTCCTCTCAGACTGTCCATCCGTTTGAGGATGAAATGCAATACTAAACCTCAACTCGGTTCCCATGGCCTTGTGGAGTTCCTTCCAGAATCTCGACATGAATCGACCATCACGATCCGATACAATGGTCTTTGGTGTACCATGCAAACGGACAATCTCGTGTAGGAACACTTCCGATAGCTTCTGGGTTCCCCATGTTGACTTGATAGCCACGAAGTGAGCACTCTTCGTGAGCCTGTCAATGATTACTCATATCGCATCCTTTTGACTATGAGTCTTAGGCAAGCCTGTGGCGAAATCCATAGCGATATCCTCCCAATTCCACTCTGGCATTGGAAGAGGTAGCAATTCACCACCTGGTCTACGGTGTTCTATCTTGACTTTCTGACAAGTCAAGCATTTCGCCACAAATTCCGCTACATCCCACTTCATGTTGGGCCACCAGAATTTCTTCCTGAGGTCCTTGTACATCTTGCTAAAGCCTGGATGTACAGAATAAGCTGACGAAAGGGCCTCCTTCATCACCAACTGGCGAAGACCATCAACGTCAGGCAGACAAATCCGGTCCTGAAACCAAAGTAATCCATCCTCCTGAATCACGAATCTGGGAGCTTTCCCGTCCATCACTTCACTGCTTAGCTTTACCAAGACCACGTCGTCAACTTGCTTCTCCCTGATTTGATCAAGTAGCGTAACTTGAATCTCAAGCATACTCAGGTATCCTCGACGCTAATCGTACAAGACTTCAATCTCGCACAACCCTTGGTTCAGCTTGGTCTGAGCAGTGAGTAGAGCCACTATAGTCTCGTGCGGCGTCTTCCGGCTCAATGCATCAACTACTACATTAGCCTTTCCCGGATGATACAGCAACTCGATGTCGTAGTCTTTGAGTAGCTCTAACCAGCGACGTTGTCTCATATTCAGCTCCTTCTGAGTGAACACATACTTGAGACTCTTGTGATCGGTGAAGACTTGACACCTCACACCATAGAGATAGTGCCTCCAAATCTTCAACGCAAATACTACAGCTGCTAACTCCAGATCATGCGTTGGGTAGTTTGCCTCATAGGTTTTCAATTGCCGAGATGCGTACGCAATAACTTTTCCTTTCTACATCAGTACACATCCTAACCCATGCTTTGAAGCATCACTATAGACCACATAACCATCAGTTCCTTCCGGTAGCGCTAACACTGGTGCGGAGGTCAGACACTTCTTCAACTTTTGAAAACTGGCCTCACACTTGTCGTCCCAGACAAACTTCTTGTGGACTTTGCGGAGCAAACCGGTCATAGGTAGAGCGATCTTAGAAAATCCCTCCATGAACCGTCTATAATATCCCGCGAGTCCTAAGAAACTGCGCACCTCCTTCATATTCTGAGGCCGCTTCCAGTCGGCTACCACTTTAATCTTCTGGGGATCAACCATGACCCCATCCTCATTGATCACATGGCCTAAGAAAGCCACTTCTTTGATCCAGAAGTCACACTTAGACAACTTTGCGTATAACTCATTCTGTCTAAGGACTGACAAGGTGATCCGAAGGTGTTTCTCGTGAGCCTCCTCACTCAGGGAATAGATCAAAATATCGTCGATGAAGACCACCACGAACTTATCTAGGTATTGGTGGAAACATCGATGCATTAGATCCATGAAGACCGCCGAAGCATTGGTAAGGCCAAATGACATGACTACGAACTCATAGTGTCCATACCTCGTCCGGAAAGCAGTCCTCAGAATGTCTTCCTCACGAATCCTGAGCTGATGGTAACTAGATCTTAGATCGATCTTGGAAAAGACTTTTGCTCCTTGCAATTGATCCAACAGATCATCAATCCTCGGCAACGGATACTTGTTCTTGATCGTGACTTTATTCAACTCTCGATAGTCGATACAAAGTCGGAACGATCCATCCTTCTTCTTGACGAACAAAACCGGAGCGCCCCAAGGTGATGCGCTCGGCCTTATATATCCTTTCTCAAGAAGGTCCTCGAGTTGCTTCTTCAACTCTTGCATCTCCGCTGGAGCCATCCGATATGGTGCCTTAGAGATTGGCGCTGTACCAGGCTCGAGATCGATGGTAAACTCCACGTCACGACTCGGGGGTAAACTGGGAATCTCTTCCAGAAAGACATCCGGGAACTCACGAATGACCGGAATATCAAGGACTGAAGGCTCGTCTCTATTGGGCTTGTCCAGATAGCACAAGTACCCGACACAACCTTGTCGAAGTAGCTTACACGCAGCCATCACATTGATGAGCTTGCCGTTATCAGCGTCATTACGACCTTTGAATTTGCATACGAACTGGCCCCCAGATGACACCGCCACAGTCCTTGAGCTGAAATCGATCACCACCCCATGACGCGTCAACCAGTCCATACCGAGAATAATATCGTATGGAGCCATGACTATACAGATTAAATCTGCTTCGAACTTCCTACCCTGAATGGTAATCGGAAATTCTGACAGACGCTTGGTTCCAACTAAATGTTCACCATTGGGAAGGTTCACAACGAAAGGCTCACAAGCCTCATTGCATACTAATCCTAGCTTACTTACGCAACTTTCCGAGATGAAAGAATGGGTAGCACCCGAATCAAAAAGCATACACACAAAAGTAGAATGAAGGTATAGAGTACCTTGAGCAGTAGGAGAATTTGGTCCATCAGCCTCACGTATCTCGTAGAGTCGCTGACCTTGACCTCCTGAAGCAGCTGGGGATTTCCCCTTGTTCTGCGCAGTTGTTTGCATCGAAGGACTAGGAGCTTCCACTGGTCTGAATCTGGGTCGGTTGTTACGACTAACGGACCCTTGCTGTGACTCAGCTCCCTTATGCCTCCTCTGCAGACAAAATGGCTGCAAGTGTCCCTCCTTCCCGCAGCCAAAACATGTCTTCCTCTCCTTCGGACACTCATTGCTCTTGTGCCCGGGTGTACCACAGTTATAGCACTGGATCAGATTCTTTCCCTGACCCGAACGTTGCGTAGACCCTCCGTGAGTCATCTCCGCTCTAGCTCGGCCAGACTTGGCAAAGTTTGATGGTGGCGCGGGTCGCTTGAACCCACTTGCCTGAGGCTGGCTCTGTGTCGGTCTCTGGCGATTGCACTTCTTAGCCGACTCTTCCAGAGTCACCTTCAACTTGTAGGCTGCATCCACGTACTGCTCCAGAGTAGAGCATCCGTGACGTACCATCAATGGCTTAATGTCCGGATTCATCCACTCATGGAAATGCCAGATTTTCTGCTCATCACTGGACACTTCCAGCCCAGCGTACTGCAACAGGTGATTGAACTTGGCCGTAAGCTCAATCACTTTCAATCCATCCATCCTCGGATAGAGAAACTCCTTATGCTTCTCTTCCCTCATAGCTCGGGAAAATAATCGATCAGTCATCTTCGCCTTAAACATTCCCCAGTTCAACCCAGGGTGATCAGCTAGACCGGTGCTTTCCCACCATTCACTAGCCACCTCCTTCAGTTGAAGGGAAGCAATGTGCACCTTTTCAGCTTCTGTGCACTCGACGTTTCTGAACAGTCATTCCATGTGCGAGAACCAATATGCTACTCTGACTGGCTCTCCTTTCCCGTCATAGCTGTCAGGCCTCATAGAGCTAATGGCCTTCAGTGCTCGGCCATAATTGCCTCTGTTCCTGACCGCATCCTCATGGGGTACATGGACAGCTGGCTCCTCAAATCTAGGAACCACAGGAGGAATTGGCACACCTTGTGCCTGAGGTGCGATTGGTAGCATAATATCGGTGACTGCTTGCATCACAATCTCCCGAATAGCCTCAATTGCCACAACATCGAAAATAACTGGAGCGTTGACCGAAACTTGGTCGCTGCCCACTGGATTGTTGTGAGAAACAAACTCGTTCTCATCCAATGGATTCGCGGCATTCCCTAAATTCAGTTTGGGGTTGTTGCTTGGCCCAACACCAACACGAATGGTGTTCCTTGTGTTCACCATCTGTTTACCGATCAAATTCCAAGTATTTTGCAACATTAATATCATCTCAACATGCATAACGTATAAAATTGACTCGGAATAGATCAACTGCTAAACCTTCATTGATGAACTGAAACTGAGTTTGAAAGGGTTACATCGGAAATTCTTCCAAGCGACAAGGCAAATTTGCTTGGAGAATACAATGCTATCAAAACTAAACAACCGGAATACTAGAAAAGAAGACTGCTAAACTTAACACTGGCCCCCATCATGGTGCCTGTTTTGGGGAGAAAAGATCGGACGACCTAAATCGCCTTAGACGGGGTAACTAGTCGATCGGGTGATAGAAAACAATCCAAACCAAATAGATAATAGACAAGCAAAGAGCAAATGCAGAATAGCGAAATGACTTTATTAGATAATATATTGATCGAATTGAATCGAGATACAACTTATCGTAATAAGGCAGAGTGATCTTATTGGATTCGACCGGTAATTCTTAGGTTGCGACCGGTGGCGAATAAGCGGGGGTGATTGCTGGAGAGCTAGACGGGCAGTGAAAGTGTTGTTCTGTTTTGTTTCTGAACGAGAATGCTTGAGTGTGTAACGTGCTTGTATCCGTCTCCCTCTTATCTTCCTCTTCGTCCATATATGGTAAGTTCTTCGTGCCTCTGACCGCTATATTTCGATCCCATCCTTATCTTCAACGCCAGGATTTAATTACGGAGATTCTGTCACTAATTGCTGCTATTATGGTGTTGTGTAAATGCTGTGGCCGTTGATCAATCCTGGCATTTAATGCTTGGCGGGATCTTCGCGATCTTGTCGGAGGACGTTCGATTGGAGAAGCCTCGTCGCCTTCTCTGGGTTTCTCTTCTGTTCTTCCGATCCATCGTGGGCCTGGGCTTGTCTTGCTCGATCCACCTTCCTAGGGGACGTCAGGCCCAACAATAGCCCCAAGTTGCCTTGGGCTTACGGTTTAGGCAAGTAAGCGGAATCCGAGGCAACTTCTCCATACACGATCTTCACCATCCTTTTTTGACGCAGTTGCCCAGGGCTACGTGGCGCAAGATCGGAGCACGATGCGACTCCTCTGCAGACCATCATTTCCCTCCATAAATTCAGAGCAGAGGGGAGCGATTTAGACTTCACTTCATCTTCTCTCGCAAGCTTCTTTGGTAAGTCTTCTAGCCTCTTTAGCCATAGCTTTTCGATTTCCTTCTTTTTCCGTTCTTGAAATGGTTTCTAGCGAACTTCCGAGTCGTCGAAGACTCTCTCTGATTCGCGCGAGGGCGAAGCTCCTCCCCTCTTCATTCTGAAAGAATCGGACGCTCTGACAAGCACCATGTCCCAGGCGGAGTTGGAGCAAATTCTTCAAGTTGGAGGCTTTCCGCCGGAGGCGGTCGCCAGGCTGCCTCACCCGGACGAGAGGGCCGATGCTCGATATGAAGGATGGGTTTGTTTCTATGCATATCCGTTTCGGATATGACATAAGTTTCCTTTCTCTCCCCTCGTTAGGGATTTCTTGGCTGCTCTGGCGTTGGTGCCGTGTCAGGTGATGCCACAAGCGTGGAGGGTTCTCAAGGTCTTGGACCTTGTGAACATCCGATCTAGGGCTGGTTTTGATTTTGATGCTTTGTGGTACAACTATTTCTTAGGGTCGAAGAGTTCCTATCGTGTTCAGTTATGTATCCGACATGGTCGGAACCCTTTGGTGCAGAATCTTGATGTCAACGACCGCGGATGGGGGTCGAAGTTCTTCTTTGTCGAACGTTCTTCTCTGGAGAAGGGCGGAGAATGTTCATTCCTGTTGATGGAGTGGCGAGTTGAGAGTACGTATTTGTCTTCTTTTTTGTTTGTTTATGTGTCTTAACTCTTTGCTTTAACTTTTCTTTTTCGTAGTTCCTGAGCCAGAAGATTTGGAGGTGAACGCTCGGTCGGAAGGTCTGTCCAAGAATGTCCTGGGTGTTCCAGCGTCGGAGAGGAGTTTTACCAACGTCAACCTGTTGTCAGCACCTCCTTCTGGTTAAGAAGTCATGTCGACTGTCTCATCATCTCGTGCCAACGGTGAGCTCTCGACCCTGAGAATTCTTTCTGTTCTTTTTCACTTTGTCGTGTGTTTTAAGATTTTTGCTTTGTCTTGTCATGCCAGCTTCCCCTGGTGGTCGAGCGAGTGCTCGTTTAAAGGGAGCGTCTGGGAAAGGTTTGATTGAGCAAAGAAAGGCGGCGGCCAAAGCCGCGTCGAGTAAGTCTGTTCCGGTGGAGTCGGCGCTTCCAGCCAAAGTTGGTTCTAAGAGGAAGGCGGATGTTCAGTCTGATGATGTCAAAGTGGAGGAGATCCCTAGGAAGAAGGAGGCGACTGCCAAGGGGATCGGCAAGATTGGCGCAGTCGGTCAATCGATTGCCGATCTCTTCCGCGCTCAGGATCCGACTTTGAAATCGGAAGTCGATGATGTTTCCCCTTTGGACTGTATTGGTGAAGCGGGATGCTCCGCGTGGAGGGTGAGTTGCCCTCTGTTTGTGCTTTTTCTCTTTTTCTTTCGTTTGGCCATGTCTTCTGACTATGTGTTGCATTGTCGTGTGAGATTTCAGACTTTCCAGTATCTCTTGGAGGCCTATTCTGGTGTCAAGACAATGGTCGCCAAGGCTGAGGAAAGGGCTGCTAGGACAGAGTCCGACCTTGCGTCCTTGAGGACCAAACTAGAGGGAGCGGAGAGCCGTTGTGGTGAGACTGAGCATCGCCTTACAAGGGAGTTAAAGAGTTGCCAAGAGGAGCTGGTTGTGAGTCGGAAAGAGTTTGAGGAGAGCCGATCAGGCGTTGAGGAAGAGGTGAAGCAGGCTCGGATTGCTGCTGGTCAGATCGCAGGCGATGTCGGTGCTTTTTATGCACTGAAGTCGCGTGTCGAGATGATCGAAGAGTTCGATGAAGGCAAGCATGAGCTCTAGGACTTGAAGGCAGAAAAGGAGACTCTGGACTCCATGTTTCCGAAGGGAAATCCTGGTCGGGAGCTGTTTCGCTTGGCTGGCGTCGGAGAGGAGGCCATGGATGAGGACGCTGGCGAGGACGAGGCCCATTCTGGCGACGTCGAGCCGACTGATGGTGTAGCCTCTCTGGAGCCAGCCCCTGTCGAAGGTAAGGCCGTTGTCCCCGATGCCTGATTTGTTTTTCTTGCGTAGTTTGACTCGTTGTCCCACTTGTGCATGGGTTTGGACATTTGGTATTTTTGGCAACCCGTCCACCATCGCGGGTCGCAGAATGTTTTTAAGTGAATGCTTGATGAAGTCCTACAAGTGTATAGGCAGACAATATATTTTGGCGACCCGTCCACCATCGCGGGTCGCGTATTTTGTATAAAAATGCTCGTGTTTTTATTCAATGTAATTTGTCTTTACATATAAGATCATATGTTTGCTTGTTTCGTACATGTTGTCAGACATCCAAGGGGATTGTCGATAACATTTTGTGTTTGGTGTGTCGGTTTCGCCCGTGTGCTCCGTCGAGTGGGGCTCCCCGTATGTATGTGTGTAAAACAGGCATGTAAATGTTTGTGTATGTGTTAGTCATGACTTTATGCCGGGTAGGTAAGCAATATGTTTCTATTGCGTGAATGTAATAAGGTGTCGTACCTTATGTTTTGTATAAGGCAGGCGGTGTGCCGACGTGCCTGTGTTGTTCATCTCCCCGTGTTCCGATCGATCGTGTAATGTAAGCGCTTTTTGCGGATGACTGGATCCAATGTATGTGTCAATGCAGTTCTGCATTCGTGTTTTTGTAAGGATGAGGTCCTCACTTAGTGTCAAATGATAGTTTGTAAAGGAAGATAGAGATGTGCATGCAATAATAAGCGATGTGCGAGTTTTTGTAGTGTCTTACCTTGTCAGTTCAGAAATGGTATAGCTTTAGATGTGCCGCGTTCCAACTTATTGGAATTGGTTGTCCGTCTTTGTCTTCTAATTGATACGCTCCCTGTCCGACCACTTTGGTGATCAAGTAGGGTCCTTCCCATTGTGGTGCGAGTTTTCCGTCGGATGGATTCTTGGTGTTCTGGAAGGTTTTCCTAAGGACCCAATCTCCGACTGTGAATGCCTTGATCCTGACGTTCTTGTTGTAGCTCCTTGCGACCTGTTGTTGAAATCTGACCATCCTGATTCAAGCTTTTTCTCTGATCTCGTCCACTGTGTCTAGGTTATGAGCCAATTCAATATCGTTTTTCTTGCTCATTTAGAGGTTGAAACGGGCGGTCGGAACCAGTAACTCGTCCGGAATGACTGCCTCACTCCCGTAGACGAGGAAAAAAGGCGATTGTCCGGTCGCATTTTTTGGAGTAATTCTGTCGGACCAGAGAATGTATGGGAGTTCGTCGGCCCATTTGCCCTTAGCCTAGTGAGGCATTTCTTGAGATTGTTGATAATGATTTTGTTGCTAGACTCGGCATGTCCGTTGGATTATGGATACCGAGGTGTGGACGTGACCAACTTGATGTTCCATTGGTCGCAGAAGGCTCGAGTCTTATGACTGATGAATTGGGAACCGTTGTCTTACACGATTTCTGATGGGATGCCAAATCTGCACAAGATATTGCGCTTTATGAATGAAATGACGTGTTGATCTTTTACCTCTCTGTAGGCTTCGGCTTCGATCCACTTAGAGAAGTAGTCCGTCATGGCGAGGAAGAAGACTCTTTGACCCGACGCGGGAGGGAGCTTCCCGACGATGTCCATCCCCCATCTCATAAAGGGCCATGGAGCCAGAGTCGGATGAAGGAGCTCTGAAGTTTGGTGATGGACGGGTGCATGCCGCTGACAGGCGTCACACTTTTTGGTGTAGTCCATAGCGTCCTTGTTCATCGCCGACCAGTAATACCCGTTTCATAGGGCTTTCCCCGAGAGGCTTCGTCCCCCAGTATGATTCCCACACTCTCCTTCGTGTAGCGATTGTAGGATGCGTCCGACCTCGGAGGTCTTGAGGCATCATAGGAGTAGCCCTATGACAGATCTTTTGTACAAGATGTTATCTATGATATCGAAAGAGAGTGCTTGTACCTTGAGCCGCTTTGCTTCTGTTTTGTCGTCGGGCAGAATGCCGTCTTTCAACCATCTGATATAAGGTAGCATCCAATCGTCATTGTTGTCGATGATGTCTTCTTCTGGTCGGCCGCCAACTTCCATGGAGACGAGTTCTTCAAGCGGTGTCGTTGACTCGACGAACGTCCTGGGGACAGCTGGCGTCATGATGTGGGCCAATGGTATGTGCGAAAATTCCTTCGGGTCTAGGACGGATCCTAGATTGGCAAGTGCGTCAGCTTGGGAGTTAAAATCTCTGGGTACCTGTCTGATGTTGAATGCTTGGAATTGTCCGATCAGCTTCTTGGCTACCTCCAGGTAGGCTATCATCCTGACATCTTTAGCACTGTACGATCCTTGTATTTGGTTTACGACCAGCAAGGAGTCGCAAACGACTTCGATCTCTCGGACCCCTAGGTCGCGAGCCAAGATGAGTCCGAATATGAGTGCTTCGTATTCAGCTTCATTGTTAGTCGCATCCCACTCGCATCTGACGGCCTGAGCTATCTTGTCCCCTTGTGGTGATTTCAGCACGACCCCTAGCCCCGATCCTCTAGAGTTCGACGCTCCATTTGTGTGGAGCTTCCATGTACCTGTTTCTTCCATCGCGAGCAGTTGTGTTGCTTCTCTTGTGGCTTCTTGCTCTAGGGTCGGACTGAAATCAGCCACAAAGTCGGCTAAGGCTTGCGACTTGATCGCTGTCCTGGGCTCGTACTTGATGTTGTAACCACTGAGGTGTATATCCCATTTGGTCATTCGTCCTGTAAACTCGGGTTTCCTCATGATTGCTCTCATGGGATGATTAGTGCAGACAATAATAGTATGTGATTCAAAATAGGGTTTGAGTTTGTTCGAGGCCATTACCAACGATAGTACGAGCTTCTCGAGTGATGAATACCTTGTTTCTGCTAGCAACAGCGTTCGACTGACGTAGTATATCAGTGATTGCTTGGCATCCTCTTCCCTGATCAGTATTGCGCTTACGGCTGATTCTGACACTGTAAGATATATAAATAAGGGCTCGTCGCCTTTAGGTTTGGTCAGTAACATGGGACTGGCCAGGTACTCTTTCAAGTTCTGGAACGCTGCTTCGTGTTCTTCCGTCCATTAAAAGGACTTGTTTTTCCTGAGAGCGTCGTGGAAGGGTTTGCACTTGTCGGATGATTTGGAGATGAATCTATTCAGAGCTGCTATCTGACCCGTGAGCTTTTGTACGTCTTTGATGCATCGGGGGGATCGAAGATTGACGAGAGCCTTGATCTGTTCTGGACTGGCTTCTATTCCTCTTTGTGTCACCATGTACCCCAAGAAATTCCCTGATGACACTCCGAAGGAACATTTAGTAGGGTTTAGTTTCATATTGTACCTTTTGAGCACCTCGAAGCTGTCGCGTAGGTGGTCTATGTGATCTTCTTTCTTTTTGGACTTGACCAACATGTCGTCTATGTAGACTTCCATCGTGTCTCCGATCTGATCTTTGAACATCTTGTTGACTAGTCGCTGATAGGTAGCCCCTGCATTTTTTAGGCCAAAGGGCATTACTTTGTAACACTAGATACCTTGGCTAGTGACGAATGCTGTTTTTTCCTGATCGTCGGGTTCCATGAGGATTTGATTGTAGCCGCTGAAAGCGTCCATGAAGGTAAGCATTTCGTGCCTTGCTGTGGCGTCGACCATGGCGTCGATGTGGGGTAGTGGGAACGAGTATTTGGGACAAGCCTTGTTGAGATCTGTGAAGTCGATGCAGACTCTCCACTTGTTGTTCTTTTTCTAGACTATGACCACGTTGGCTAGCCACTCAGGATAATGGACTTCTCTTATTTTCCCTGTTTCCAATAAGCTCTTGACTTCGTCGTCAATTATCTTGTTCCGCTCAGGGGCAAACTTCCTGCGTTTTTGCTTAACAGGGGGATGAGATGGATCTACATTCAATTTATGCGTAATAATGTTTGGAGATATTCCGACCATATCCTCATGCGACCATGCGAAGCAATCGGCATTGATCCTAAAAATATCAAGAAGTTGTTGTATGGTCGAGTCGTCCAAGTCCGACCCGACCCTTACCGTTTGGTTTGGCTTTGAAGGGTCCAGTACGATCTCGTCGAGTTTTTCCATTTCTGGTTCGATGTACCGACTGGATCCTTCGCCGCTCTGTGATTGCTATGCGGTCTGATGTTCGACTGCATTCTTCATGGAAGCGACGTAGCACTCTTTAGCGGTCCTTTGGTCTCCTCGGATTTCTTGTACTCCCCATTTAGTGGGAAACTTGATGACTTAATGATACGTCGAGGGTACCTCTCGCATAGCGTGTATCCATGGCCTGCCAAGAATACAATTATAGGGAGATGGACAATCTAGGATCAAGAATTTCACCTGTTGGTTGATTCCTCCAGCGTATATGGTTAGAATGATTTCACCAGTCGTATGTTTAACCTCACCGCTGAACCCGACCAGTGGGGTCGACTTTTTGATTAGGTCGTTTTCAGCTAGACCCATTTCTTTAAGAGTGTCGAGGGTCAAAAGATTGGTTGAACTCCCTGTATCGATTAGTACCCTTCGTATTAAGCAATTACCAATAGACAAAGAGATTACCAGACCATCGTGGTGACCGTCCGATCCGTCGGAATTGAACTCGTCGAACGTGACTGTCGGAAGGTTGGAGATCTTCCTTGGCCTTAATTCTGACGCCTCGGGCTTGTTGCCCTTGCTTTCCTTTGCGTGTCGTTTAGCCGCGGAGTATGTGTTCCCACATACGTCCGATCCACCTGAAATAGTATTGACAACTTTTGTATGGACGGGGGATGGAGGTTTGTTTTGTTTTACCTGGTCTCGTCGTTCCATGGTGGTTTTTGCCCGCTCCGAGATTACGTCGCGCAAGAGCCCCTGTGCGAGCAGTCTTGCGACTTCCTTTCGCAGGGCGATGCATTCGTCGGTCGAATGACCATGATCGCCATGGAATTCGCACCATCGGCTCATGTCTTTCTTGACGTCCGGTCGGTCGCTCTTTCGGGGCCATCTTACTTCCTTTCCATATTTGTCGAAACTCTTGACGAGCTCCGACACGGAAATGTTGAAGTTGTAAGATTGGATCCTGGGAGGCAACGCCGGAACGTCTCTCCAGTCCTGGGACCTGTCTTGGAAAGAGTTTACCTAACCCAACTCGTTTCGATTACGAGAGTAGGGATGTGGACGTCTGTCTCTACGGTTGTCGGAGAAATTTTTACGATCAGACGGATCGGGCCCGCGTGAGGCTTTTCGCGACTCACAGTCCTCTTCCAATCTTACCTCGGCCATGGTCTTGGCCTGGACGTCTTCGAAGCTTTTGCATGGGTACTTGGTAATCTCGTCGTAAAGGTTGCTGTCTTTGATCAGACCTTGTCTGAAGGCTTCGATGGAGGTTGTGACGTCGTAATGGGGGATCGTCACTTTCTCCTTATTGTACCTGTTGAGATAATTCCTGAGAGGTTCGTTATACCTTTGTGTGACTCGGTAGAGGTCACTCGACTGCTTTTCGAGCCTCCGACTACTAGCAAATTGACTTTTGAAGGATTTGACCAGATCCGCAAACGATGCAATCGTTCCCTGAGGCAAACGCATAAACCAAGTTAGTGCGGAACCTGCGAGGGTCGTGCCAAAGCTTTTGCACATGACGGCCTCGCGGTTCTCCCTTGAAACAGATGCAGCCATTAACTTTTGTTTATATATAGAAATATGGTCATCTGGGTCGCTGGTGCCGTCGAATGTCGCCATGCTGGGAAGATGAAACTTCTTGGGGATCTCGACCCTGGCGATTTCTTCAATGAACGGGGATTCTTCGAATCCGCCGGTCGCTTCCCTCTCGATTGGCTGCGGGACTCCTGGAAGCCTGTTGAAGCGATCGTCGATCGTCTTCATGTGTTGGTCGAGCGTCTGCTGGAAGAGAGCCAGGACGTCTGGTGGATTGGTAACCTGTGGTTCGTCGATTCGGGCCCCTGCCGACCCGATCGGTGTGGAAAAAGTGACATGGTTAGTCGAAAACGGATTGGTAATAGGAGTTCGAGATGTACCCTCTGCGTATCCGGATCGTCGCACGCTCGGGGGCGTTGGCTCGACGTTGTCCATGTCGAGGCATGTTCGGACGTTGCTATGGATGGGCATACTCCTAGATCCCGAAGCCATTGATTGTACCTGCGACTTAAGAGACTCATTTTCACGGGTTAGTTGTGCGATCTCGGCTTCAGATTGGGTTGACAAGGCGGCGAGAGATTCAGTTTTTTGGCGCTGCTGGGCTAGTTCCTCTTGGAGGGCGGCCATTTTTTGAGAAAGTTCTTGGAACTGGGTTGGAGTAGGGTTTTCGGTTGGGTCCCCTGTAGTTTGGGTTCCGTCTTCGAGACGTGGTTCTTCGGTGTTGGTAGATGGGTCGATAGTCATGGTTGGAAAGTTTCGGAAGGGTGATCGGCAAGTTGCCCCACGGTGGGCGCCAAATTGTTTTGGGGCGAAAAGATCGGACGACCTAAATCACCTTAGATGGGGTAACTAGTCGATCGGGTGATAGAAAACAATCCAAACCAAATAGATAATAGACAAGCAAAGAGCAAATGCAGAATAGCGAAATGACTTTATTAGATAATATATTGATCGGATTGAATCGAGATACAACTTATCGTAATAAGGCAGAGTGATCTTATTGGATTCGACCGGTAATTCTTAGGTTGCGACCGGTGGCGAATAAGCGGGGGTGATTGCTGGAGAGCTAGACGGGCAGTGAAAGTGTTGTTCTGTTTTGTTTCTGAACGAGAATGCTTGAGTGTGTAACGTGCTTGTATCCGTTCCCCTCTTATCTTCCTCTTCGTCCATATATGGTAAGTTCTTCGTGCCTCTGACCGTTATATTTCGATCCCATCCTTATCTTCAACGCCGAGATTTAATTACGGAGATTCTGTCACTAATTGATGCTATTATGGTGTTGTGTAAATGCTGTGGCCGTTGATCAATCCTGGCATTTAATGCTTGGCGGGATCTTCGCGATCTTGTCGGAGGACGTTCGACTGGAGAAGCCTCGTCGCCTTCTCTGGGTTTCTCTTCTGTTCTTCCGATCCGTCGTGGGCGTGGGCTTGTCTTGCTCGATCCACCTTCCCAGGGGACGTTAGGCCCAACAGTGCCCTGAAAAACTTCCTATAATTGGGAACTCTCATGCACTGCTTCTTCGCACGTGGTCTATCATCGGGGTCTGGTGTCGGACTTCTGGACCTACTCGGCCCTGGAGCACACGACTCACCTCTCGGCCTTGGTGCCCTCGGCCTTTCCCTAGGCGTGGGAACAATTGGTCCAGCCCCATCAGATCCCGGTGGGTAGCAAAACTCCTCCAGAAATCCTGGTTGGAAGTCTGCCCTGTTCACCTCGTACAAAGGGTCAAGTAGCAATCTTGTTTGGCGGATATACTCCTGGAGTTCGCGGACGTCCACAAGCATTCGGGAGAGACCGAGCTCAGCCTCGTATGTCCTCTCCTCCATGTCGTCTAGGGCGTTCGACCACTCCTCCAGTCGCTCCTCCAGCATTTGGGGCCTAGGCCTGGCCTGCTGGGTCGGGACCACCCTCGGTGTACCCATCGATTCCCACGGCCTTGCCCTCCTACGGGCATTCTCAACCGCTTCGTCCACCCGGCGATGCGCTTCAGAGCAAGCCATCTGACTTTAGCGAAACACCTGTCGCGAGTCAGGACTCATCACTGGCCTCCTCGGAGTAGGAATAAACTGTGAGCCCTCAGATGCATCTCGCGGCCCACTCCTCCTCTTGACTGTACCTTCAGCACTAAATGCCTCCCAAGTGGCAGAAGACAATGGCGAATACTCCCGTCCAAGTGGCGACGTCGGACTCGGGAAGATAAATTCCATCTCCGGATCCTCCTCCGGATCTTCTTCCGGGTCTTCTTCAAGATCCTCCTCCGGATCTTCTTCCGGATCCTCTTCCGGGTCCTCCTCAGGATCTTCCTCAGGATCCTCCTCAATTTCGAAGTCGTCGTCGTAGTACCCTCTCAGGTACTGCGCCGACTCCTCCTCTTCCTCGGTATCCTCCCTTGGGTCTGCTTCAGGCTCCGCCTCGGGAACCTCAACCCTGTCAGATACCAATACCACCGACTCTGAGAGTACGGTCTTCACCTCCTCGGGTGGGCAACTGGGCTCCCCTACCTCAAAGCACAGAGAGGGAACCGGGAACTCAAGCCTAACTGGAGATGGCGGGGCCACCTCGGCTTCCTTCGGGTTCTTCCGATGAGAGATGAATGCTTCCATAACCTACGGGGGGACGAGAAAAGAGTTGAGCCTTTCTAAATAAAGAAGCGAACTTACTATATCAGACTGGAAAGAAGGCACGACTAGAACGACAGAGATTTCAAAACAACACATTTTCTAGTCAAGTATGGTTTTATTCGGAAATTCAATTTTTTTGAATTTAAACAACTTTCTCAGTTCAAAACAGATAAATGGTTGATAAAATCTTTGCTTTCAGTAAGACGATTCGAAACCCAACCCATTTTTTTTAAAAAAAAAATTAGGCTCTGATATCAAATCTGTAACACCCCCAAATATTTCCTTGAAAGTATTACCGCCAGTGACCTCAGATTTCACATCCGAAGCCACCCAAGGCTTAACCATTCATTCAAACATAAAACATACTGATAATACGAGATATCATAATCTTTATTTAAACCAAAGTCTCGGAATTACATCCGTAAATCCCAAATACAACAGAAATACAGAATATGTTTAATACAGCGGAAGTCTTTTAAATAAATAACATAAGGGTCTTGATCGAAGCGATCACCCGCCTAGGATCTTCAACCTGGATAAAAACTCTTAAAACTTCATCTGCCTTCATCGTCAGATTCTAGCCTTCACGGAACGGAAGTTTACCTGATGTGCCGTATGAGACGGATGACACCAGCCAACCATGCAAGGGAAAATAACAGGTTGGTTAGTCTAATGAAAGACTATACAAGGGTAAAACAGAACGGTTCTAAGGTAGTCGTATTAGATTAGACCCATCGCTTCTCGAATGAAAGCCGATGACGATAATAAACCTCAATACTTCTACGGAAGGATACAAAGCAGAATGATCAAGAGAAGACTCCTAAAGATCGAGTCTACTGGAAACGTATGAAGAGAAGACTCCAAAAGATTGAATCTTATCGGAAACGTATGAAGAGAAGACTCCAAAAGATTGAGTCTTATCGGAAAGTATGACAAGTGATAGCAACATGCATGAGAGAGTTAATCAAAGGCCTCCAAGGAAGAGGCTCAAGCAAAGGGTGAAGTCTTGTGCAAGTTCGGACTTGTTACAAGCGATTTGGTTCTGGACAGTCTTCGGTAAAACGGTCATAACTATGGCTAGAAAATTGATCTCGTGATGATTCAAGATGGGTTGGAAAGCTGATTCAAAGATCTACAACTTCATAGTTTACTTTGGATCAAGATTCCAACAAGAAGATGGTCAAAACCGCCATTTTTGAAGACTCCGGAAATTTGCCTACGGTAAATGGCGGCGACCGTCGCCAACCTTACGGCGACCGCCGTTTTAGACTCCGCAAGGAAGTTGCCTACGGCAAATGGAAGCGACCGCCGTTTAATTACGGTGACCGCCGCTTTTCCCACTTTCGGTCCGTGCCAGCGAATTCAATCTTGGTCGTTTTGCTGAACAATTTTTATTATTATTTTATGTTATTTCTTTTGGCACTATTTAAGACTTGAAACCCTAATTTGTATTCTTTCACATTGAATTTGAGTAGTAAAGTTGAGTACGCTCCTTCCCTTGAATTATAACGTCAACTCTCGATCCACGGATCGTTTAACCCGTAGCTCGTCGCTTCGAGCAATTGTCGATCATCACGTTGATCCCTTTCGTTCATCACGTTGAACGAGTTTGAAGGCTAACTCTTTAGCCCTAGGAAAGCCATCACATTGGCTACAGAAGAGAAGAATCAAATCCAAGCTTGATGAATCCAAGATCCTGCGTTGCAGACAACACTTCAGTTGATCCTTCGCATCAATTGGCATCAGAGCCTTTCCAAGCTAAGTTTGTTCTTTTCTTTTATTGTGATTCTTGAAATTTTTCCGCTTGCAAACCCTAGAATTTTTTTTCCTCTCCAATCGCCGGAATCACCACCACCGCCGCCGTTCGCCGCCACCACCACCGTCCGCCACCACCACCGTCCGCCACCACCACCACCGTCCGCCACCCTCTCTCTCACGGCTGAACCCTAATTTCCCCTTAGGTTTTGGTTACTTTTCCTACAGCCCTAATCCCTATCCTCTAGCAAGTCTTGTTTCCTTAATTGCATATTGGATTTCCTTGTTTCTTGTTGATCAAGTCTTGCTTCATCTTTGGTTTAATTGCTAGATTAGTTGTTAGATTTTATTCCCTACTAGTTGTTTGTCTCTTTTTTCTTTTCCTGCACTTGCTTGTGTGGTTCTTTCTTCTTTGATTCAAAATCGAATCAAACAAAAACAAAACAAAGGTGTGACCGTACAAAAAAAGAAGAAGACGAAAACAAGCATACTATTCTCACATTCCATCAAACAAAAAAAAAGGTTTGGGAAGACGGAAGCCCAGAAAATTAAAAACAAAAACAAGGGCAGAGAACGCACCATGCGGGCATACTCCATCTTCTCTTCTTTCATGTCTCTATGCAACTCTTATTGAAAAGGGCAAAGAAAAATTTTCAACTCTCTTGTGATTAATTCTGAGAAACTTGATTTGATTTGCTTGCACTTGGAAATTGGCGTGTTGTTTGGGACTTGAATTGCTACTTCTTGCCTTGTTACCTTCTGTTCAAGCCTCCCCCTCCTCACGAACAACCCAAATTAGTACGCCCAACGGAAAATTTCTTGGGTCACTTTTGAGACAAGGACTTGGCTTGGACTTGTTCTTTTGCTTGGTGCAACTTACTCCTTGTGTTATATGCTTCGTATAGGTACTATGGAGGTTCCTACGACAAGATACTCTCCTTCTATGGGCAACCCCAGCCCCGGACAGATGGACTCCGTTTTTGAGCGAAACGTCGCACTTCGTGCACTGAGTGAAGAACTAGACCGCCAACTCGCCGCACAGGCTGCTGAGCTTGCTCACCTTCGTCGGGCCTTGAGTGACATGAGGTGGCCCACGGCTGACCCAATGTTGAACCCTCCGGCCACCACTAGCCGGCCAATGGACCGCAAGGGTTCCCTTCTCAATGTCCTCTTCTCGAACACCTCCGGCTACGAGTCTTTTGACGAGGACACCTACGAAGCCGGCCCGGTATTTGACACCTACGACGATGAGGAGGAGGAGGAGGAGGAGATGGACGTATACATATGCCGCTCTATGGGCGAGCAAGACAACGTGCCTCTTGGCTTGGCTACACGCCGCGTCCCTACCGCCAACGACGATGTTGGGAGTTGCTGCAACATCTTCAATGAAAAGGTGATCCAAAACTTCAAGTTTGAGATGCCTCCACAACCCGACATTCAAGGCAAACGCGAGAACCGACTTCTCTTAGCCCGGTCCCGGGATGTCTCTCTAATAATTCGGGGACGTCTTCCTTGCTTTTTACTTGTTCATTTCGCGTGTCTTTTAACTGTTAAAGATCATGTTGATTTACCCCCTATTGTGACTTCTCTTTTGCAGGACCTTGGGGTTGTGATGCCCGCGGAGCTGCCCGAGGGATTGCCCCCTATACCCGATGACTATGGTGCGCATCCTACGTTCAACGTCGCTGATCTTTCTCCTTATACGCCTCCTGCTTCTGACGACGAGGCCGAAGCGGGGACGCTTCGCAGCCAAGAAGGGGAGATTGATAACAACATGCATGAGAGAGTTAATCAAAGGCCTCCAAGGAAGAGGCTCAAGCAAAGGGTGAAGTCTTGTGCAAGTTCGGACTTGTTACAAGCGATTTGGTTCTGGACAGTCTTCGGTAAAATGGCCATAACTATGGCTAGAAAATTGATCTCGTGATGATTCAAGATGCGTTGGAAAGTTGATTCAAAGATCTACAACTTCATAGTTTACGTCGGATGAAGATTCCAACAAGAAGATGGTCAAAACCGCTATTTTTTAAGACTCCGGAAATTTGCCTACGGGAAATGGCGGCGACCGCCGCCAACCTTACGGCGACCGCCGTTTTAGACTCCGCAAGGAAGTTGCTATTTTGGGGTGAAAAGATCGGACGACCTAAATCGCCTTAGACGGGGTAACTAGTCGATCGGATGATAGGAAACAATCCAAACCAAGCAGATAATTGACAAGCAAAGAGTAAATGTAGAATAGCGAGATGATTTTATTAGATAATGTATTGATCGGATCGAATCGAGATACAACTTATCGTAGTTTAGACCGAGCGGTCGTGTAGGATTCGACCGATGACTTTTAGGTGACGACCGGTGGAGAGTAAGTGTAGACAATTGCTAGAGAGCTAGGCGGGGAGCGTAAGTGTTGTTCTGATCTATCTCTGAGCCAGAATGCTTGTGTCCTCAGCGTAATTGTGTGCCCTCTCGCCTTATCTTCCTCGTCGTCCAAAAATGGTAAGTCCTTTTCCTTTGTTACCGTTATATTTGTTGCCATATATTTTATCTTCAATGCTGGGAGTAATGGTGAAGATTATGCCATTAAATCTCTGTAATTACGGTGGCTTGAATGTCGTGGCCGTTGCGTGATCTGGGCATTTAATGCATGGCGAGATTCTCGCGACCCTGTCGGAGGGCATTCGACCAGTGAAGTCTCGTCGCCTCCTCTGGGCTTTTCCTTTGTTCTTCCGATCTGCAGTGGGCTTGGGCTCGATTCACCCGACTCGTCTTCTCCGGGGATGCCAGGCCCAACAGTTGCCTACGGCAAATGGCAGCGACCACCGTTTAATTACGGCGACCGCCGCTTTTCCCACTTTCGGTCCGCGCCAGCGAATTCAATCTTGGTCGTTTTGCTGAATAATTTTTATTATTATTTTATGTTATTTCTTTTGGCACTATTTAAGACTTGAAACCCTAGTTTGTATTCTTTCACGTTGAATTTGAGTAGTAAAGTTGAGTACGCTCCTTCCCTTGAATTCTAACGTCAACTCTCAATCCACGGATCGTTTATCCCGTAGCTCGTCGCTTCGAGCAATTGTCAATCATCACGTTGAACAAGTTTGAAGGCTAACTCTTTAGCCCTAGGAAAGCCATCACGTTGGCTACAGAAGAGAAGAATCAAATCCAAGCTTGAGGAATCCAAGATCCTGCGTAATTTCACACAAGCGTTTAAAAAGACTTGACCATTTGGATCCATGACCAACCTCACCGCATAATGCGAATTCAGATTTGGAAGGAGGACTTACTCTAATCGAAGTCCAGATGAGGTTCCAAGTTGTACTTCTCGCCCAAGGTTCATTAATTATGTGCATAACGGCACTTATCTTGTTTTAGTGACAAAGCGTACATTTACGTTATAAGCTTTTAAGATATATCATCTCATCGCGAGAGATATCGAAGGGAATAAATCCCGAATGGCGGCACCAACTGTTGTGCACCTACCATGAGTAAGGGTATAGTCATGACCAGAGAGAGTACTGGGGCAAAATCCTCCTAGTACCAGTTATAAAGAAACAACTAGACCTCGCAAGGCACATAGCGTTCCTACGAATACTCGTTCTAACTAAACAGTTAAAATCACACAATAGTCCACATCAATACCATTATGGCAATAATATATATATATATATAATAGCGTTGTTTCTAGCAGTATATATGTTGGGGTCGGAAAATCGACCATTCGTCCAATGGGCATCGACTTTTTGACGCAATCGGTCGGACGCATCAGACTTGTCGGACGCATCAGACCCGTCAGACATGAGCCATGCGACCGTCGCCTGATTCCTAGACACAACGGACCAGCGAGATTTTCTCCTTTATTACTCCGAGATCTCCAACGGTTGTATGCATTATTTCAACCATCAAGGAGGGAATCAACCATCTTTAAGAGAGGATCAATGCTTATTAAGAGGAGATCAAGCGTAATTAATGCAGAATCAAGGAGAGATTAAGAGCATTTAAGGAGAATTCAAGTGCCATTAAGAAGGAGATCAAATCCTATTCAAGGGAGATTAATGCGGGAGATTCCTTCTGTAGGATCGTGATTGTTAGATAAAAACTTAAGGAACTCAGAATATCAATTCTCAGTTCTTTTCGCAGCGGAAATAAACAATCAAACAAATGACCAGTTCTTTATAGTGGAAACCTTTGATTGCCAACTAGCAATCCAGGATAAAAACCACTACCTTTCTTTCGAAAGGATTTCAAAGTCTACTTCTTGATTTCTTATCTCTTTTGGTTACAACTTATCCTAGGAACGAACACACAGTTCCTTTGCCTTACACACAGTTAGACAATCCTAGATAACTTAACACAATCAATAATCAATCCAAGAAACAGACTTTCGCACCTAGGAACTATCACTTACAGTCACAGGAACTTAGCACTCAACTCTTCTTCCTTGACTGGTTTCTCTTGATCTCGGTTTGCTTTGATGATTTTGTTTGGAGGTTCACACTAGATATTTGCTAATGAGTGTGAGTCGTGTTTTTGTGCTTGAAGATAACCCTTGGGTTAGTCTTCCTTTTATAGAGGATTCTTCGCAGCTCGATCCACTCTGGGTTCCCACAGATTGAGCTTTCCCTAGAATGAGTGGTTTCCCTTGATCCACGTTATTCTTGGCAAGTGCAAACAACCTAGACAGCTCAGAATCTCTCTTGGTTGGTCAACTACCTCAGACGAGCCTTGCTATGTCATTGTCCAAATACTTTCGTCCGAGGTTCAACAAGCTGGCCGCTTGGGAACTGTCTTCTGGACAACGACGTCTCTATGTCCTGTCGCTTTCACCTTCTCTGTCCGAGGTTCAGCGTCTCTAGGTTTCTTGTTGTTTTGCTCTTGGACAATGGCAGGCTTTTGGAAGCTTCGGACAAGTCATTTTCAACAGCTTTTGTCCGAGGTTGTGTGTCCCCAGATTTCTCGGGAATCACAATGTCGCATGCTGCGTTTTGGGCACACCTGGGTTCCTCTGGTTTCCTTCATCTGTCTTGTTCCTTTGGTTCCCTTGTCCTGTTTGGCTTTCTTGCCTTCGGTATATTCCTATGGTTCCTTAAAACACATCTTTGAGATAAAACATTAGTATCATAATATTTGTCATCGTCAAAAGTAGAGAAACTGAGGAAAGGAACTCTCAGGGGAACCTAAATTCCAGAGTTCCGTTTCCTAACACCTTCTCCTTAGCTATATATACAAAGCTCCTTAGCTATTCTAAAGGGATCGAATCCCACCCAAAAAGCCTTGTAATACATCTACTTTTCTCCATTTCGCGTAATTGGAAGAACTTGTAAGCATCCTGATACGATCGGAAGCTCTCACGCTTCGAACAGTGTTCTTATCTATCTAATGAAGATAAGTCTTTCTTATCTCGATTTACATTATATTCTACTACATTTTATGCTATTTTACTCTTTAAGTTTCATATATTCAATCTTGTCATTATCGTCGCCTTGACTCAACAAACTAGTCGTCGTTACTATTTTTATTTGATTCTCATGTCTAACGTTTGATCGATATGGATTTTTGCTATTTTACCCCGTCTAAGGCGATTTAGGTTATCCGATCTTTTCGCCCCAAAACAATATACAACCTATTATAATATCACTTTCTAATCGTATCATTTATAAAGTCTGTTCCCAAACGAAAACAATAGTTCATCCCAGTTTAATTAACAATTAAACAATTGATAATTAATGGAAACATGGAATGATAAGCAAGAGTGAACCGCCACTTGCCTTTAATCTAGACGAACGATAGAGCGACGACGGGTTTCTGGGTCCGGAACGAGAACGAAAGACGGATTACAGATTCCTACGACGACGACCCATAACGAAACCCTAAGTTAGATTCGACAATAAAATGATACGAATCTAAGAAGGAACGAACAAAATCGAAAGAACGAAGGTCCCGACCGAGACCGGCATGCCCAAGGCCACGATCGCGATTGCTAGAGCAATCCGCGGTTGCGGCCGTCGAGGACAAGGCCACTGCGAGTGTCATGACAGCGGCCGCAGACGCGGCCGACCTTGTCACTGCCGCGGTCGCGACAGTTCATGTCCGCGGTCGCGGCCATGAACTCCGGCGACTCCGAAGGGAGAAAACTCACCGGCGACGATGCGAGAGGGCTTGGTTCGCGAGGGCTTCGACTCCAGCCTTCCTTGCGCCTCCAATGCACCACTCCAAGGTTTCTACTACTCCCAGCGAGGCCTCCGACGACACTTCGAAGATTTCCGGTGAGAGCTCAAAACTCCGGCGACTATGGAAACGAGAGAGAGAGTGAGAGGGATCTCAAATTTGGGTGCCCCTAAACCTCCCAAATCGATCTCCTTTTATAGCCCAAAGGAGGAGCCCTCCCCGCCTAGATCAACGGCGAGTCAAACGATCAACGGCGGCACGGACGGCGATGCTCTGCAGACGACGCGACGTTGGCGTGTTGGAGTTTTCCGCGGTCGCGGAAAATTCCTGTGCCCAGCTCTTCTGAGAGCCATTTTTCCGCGGTCGCGGAATTACCTTTTCCGCGTCTGTTTGCCCGGGAAAAGGTTTGGCGTGGGTTTAAACCCCGGATTATATATATTTGTATCTGAACAAATATTCTAAGCCCCTAAAATACGTCGAATGTATTTTATATCCCTCAGGGAATTTTACAGAGATAAATCTCGATATAGAAAATTCGAACTTCTCTGAAAGCGACACGATTACAGAACGAAGGTTGGGAAAATTACCCAAATACCCTTACTAAAAATGAGGGGTATTACAGTTTTAATTTGTGGCTATCCAAATCTTTTATCATATGAAATTAGTATAAATAAATATTCACGTTTAGGGAAACTATATCTGTTAAATATTCATGTTATCAATTATGCAAATATACTGGCATATCTTCGATTTAAGGAAAAAATCACTCATTCGAAAATTATGGATTGATTGACACGTGTCCAAATTGCTAATATAGTGCCACGTGGCAAAAAGGAAATGGTGCATTCTTGGAGTGGCATGTGGCCCAATAGGGCTTTGCATTTAGTAGTTATAATAGTAGATTAAGTCCAAATAAACCATATTATGATTACTTATGGTAGTTTAAAATTTAGATGTGCACTAATTTAATTTTTTTTATATTAAATTGTCATGGGGGTAATTTTATACATTTTATGTATGAAATTTGACAAATTTTGATATCAAAATGTTGTTATGGTACGTAAGGTTATGGCAAATGATATTAAAATTTTAAGCTTTTGCATGGTAGGTAGTTTATGACAAGTGATTTAGCTTATACTTTGCATTTTTTTTATTTATACAAACAAATTAGGAAATAAAACATTAAACTAACCAACTATGTGCCTATAAATATGATATAGTGGTTCATTACAAAACTCACTTAATGTATTTTATATATCATTAAGTTCAAATAAACCATATTATTATTATTATTTATGGTAGTTTAAAATTTAGATGTGTACTGATTTAATTTCTTTATTTTTAATTGTCATGGGGTATGTTTATACATTTTATGTATGAATTTTGATAAATTTTGATATCAAAATATTGTTATGGTAGGTAGGTTATGACAATTGATATTAAAATTTGAAGCTTTTGCAAGCATATCATAGTAGGTAAGATTATGACAACTGATTTATTATTTTGCATTTTTTTGTTATTATTTAAACTAATTAGAGAAAAAAACCTTAAATTAACCAATTATGTGCCTATAAATATGATGTAGTGATTCGTTACAAAACTCACTCAATCTTTCTTCTCAATCACCATCTCTATGTTTTTTTTTATTATTCTTTTTTTATTTTCAATTAATAATATAAAAATATTGTATTAAAATATATTTAAAAAGTCATATTTTTAATTCATTATAAATGATATATTAGTAATTTATTAGAAATGGTATAATTGTAATTAATTATAAATGATATATTTGTAACTTGTATTAAAATATGCTTTTCGGAATCCTTGAATACTCATTGATAAAATAGTAAAAAATAAATATAGAATTCTTGGAGAGAGAAAAAATAAAAATAAAAAGTAAAAAAGGGTTTTAAAGATACTTGAAAAATCCCATCATAAACATATCTTAAGGTCGTTCATTCTCTAGCATAATTGATTAAACCCATAAAAAACATTAGTCCATCAATAACTTGTTTTTCATAAATGTTTTTAATTTTGTGGGGAATGTGAAACAATAAGCTAAAATAATTATTATACTAAATAAGTAACATATCATTCAGACAAGTGGAACATGATGTTGCTATAGCCTATAGGGGAATGAATTATACTATATCTCTTTCACAATATTTGTCCCTTTGATAATTTTCACATTTGTTAACACAAACTAAACGTAAAAAGTAGAAAGTAGAGTGTCATGTATAGACATTAGAGGGTATAAATAGTCAAGTGTATGTATAATTAGACTTATCTTGAAAATAATAATCAAATGTATTTTCTCCTAATCTCTCCTTTTCCCTCCTGAACCTCTTTCGCTGCGTACTCCTCTCCTCTCCTCCTCTGTTCTTCTCCTTCCCCTCTCAATCTCTATCTTTTTCTTTTCCTTCTATCAAACTATCCTATTCATGTCCAGGACATGACATAGAGCCGTTAAAAGAAAGAAATAAAAAATAGAAGAATTGTGTAATTGTAAGAAAAAAATTAAATTCATTTATATTTACAATGCAATTTTAAATTAGATTAATTAATTGTTTTATTTTTGTAAGGATGACTATATACATTGTGAATGCATGAAAAATGACTTGCTTTGTTATTTAGGTAGAGGAAAATGAGTTCTCCTATGAATTATTAATGGATAAAGTAATAAGATGGAGAGATCATGAAACTAAATCCATAAATGATACAAAAATAATCCAACTTTTTCTAGGAAAAGGCAGTGCCGGATACAAGGTTTTTGAGATGGTAATAAAAAATTAACCAAATCCATAAATGATACAAAAATAATCCTTAGTGCTCGTTTGGTTGAATGCATGAAGTATAATTCCTAGGAAATTATTTCATGTGAAATTATATCATGTGAATTGTTAAATTATGTTTGGTTAAAATCTAAATCATGGGAAATATGGGGGAATAAAATCTTACTTATCCCTTCCTAGGTGGTTGGAATTCCTGTGTTTTGCGGGAATTGAAAATCACATGAATTAGAATATCTGGATTTTTCAAAAATAAAAAGTCAACCAAACACATATATTTGATATCACTTCATGCGATATTTAAATTCATAGGAATTTACTTACCAACCAAACGAGCACTAACTTTTCTTCTCATTCGGCTCCTCGCAAATGAAATCATCCAAAAACAATATATATATTTTAGATAATCTATAATATTATAATAGAAGTTAAATAAAAAATATGTAAATATATTTATTTAGATTTTTATCAGCATAATAAATATATATATTAAAAAAATAACGTCAAATTATTTTTGAGGTCAAAGTTATGTCCATAAAAAACCACCCATATTTTATACATTTCTCACATTAAATCACCTTCAAAATATAGCACCACTCATATTTTAGACCTTTAAAAAAAAATCATCTCTTTTTTTATTCATAAAATATTGCAACCTTATTTATACATGTTAATTCATTGACACGAAATTTATACCCAAAGGTTCAAAAAATCGCCCAAATTTTATACCTTTTTCACAAAAACCACAACTTTTAAAAAATTATTCACAAAAACATGTACAGATAAATCTTTGCAAAGTGGGTGATTTTGTGAATAAATTTTGGAAAGTGACGGTTTTGTGAAAAAAATGTGTAAAATATGGGTGATTTTTTAAATTTTGGATTATTTTAATTAATTTTTTCAAATTATAAAGTCTAAAATTATCATTAGCTTACACGTTGGATTTGGCTAATCAACCTTTCAATGTTACAGTTTCGACTTGGAAGCTAGCTAGGCTTGTTATTATCAATCTATGATATTCCACTAAGCAATTTTTACAATTATATATCCGATTTCTCCTTCGTAAGTGGTAACAGTATAAAATCACAAAATAAATGAGCTCGAATGGAAAAATGATAATTTTTTGAAATTTTGCAATGATAAGCTAACCCTAGCAATCAGTCACCTACATGAAAATAACCTATGGATCACTAACCTTAACCTATGTTAAATTATGAAAACGTACAACGGTACAAGGTATGAGGCCCACTGAGGTCCGAACATGGCCCAATTGTACCGCCAATCACGGCAGCACCAAACCCATATTTTTTTTATAAGGAAAGAATTCGAAGTATCCGACATAACAACGTCGGGTAGATCGAGAGGCCGATAAATCGACGCCGGCTAAAACCAAACAAAAAGAACAATATTCAAGCATGGAAATTACAACAAAGCAAAAATAGAGCTAAAACAACCTAAAACGAGTGGTGAGCAAAGCACGATCAGACGAACGCGCCACCGGAAGAAGAGTCAAACAAGAGAAATCTTACGAAAGTGCTAAACGAACTACCATGACGTTGCCCTCTCTTCTAGGAGGGATCTTCAGGAGTCTCAACCATGATGTTGCCCTCATACAAGAGGGGTCTTTATTGAGCCACAAACACGACCATGACTACGACCGGACACTCAGGCATCACCCTAGATCAGCTCTACAAATGCAGCGAAGATTTTGACACCCATACTCAAAATAAACGGAACCGTAAAAGATAAATAAGGGTGAAAATTGATGTGAAAAAAGTACATCAATTAATCTAGTATTTAATAATATTGAATGTACTCTATTGTTGAGTATAAATTACTAGTTGGCAAAACCACCAAAACATATTTGTCATATTGTTATTAATTTTATCATATGGCTTTACACCTTGATTTTAACATATGGCTTTCCAGCCAAAATGTTGTGGATGTGGAAGGTGAAAATTTTCCTTTATTTGGGCCTAGCTTAAAGCTCATAAAAGTACAAACTAGTATTGGGCTTTGTAAACCCAAACTTACTAGTTCGTTTTTACTACTAGTTTGTTTTACTTTATTTTTAATATTTCTTACCTTTAGCGTAGAGAATACGCACCTTTTGATTTTATATTTTATTTTTGTACTAGAATCCAACTAGGAGGATTTGGTTTCTGTTAAGGCACTTAATTAAAATATCTTTTGAAGTGCCTACCAAGCTAGCAATACCTAGAAGCTTACGGTTAGGCTGTGAAGGGGGCTTGCTATTGTCACCTTGTTCTGACCTTAGCATAGAAAATCTTATAAGTAAAGGCATTAGGCCTTATTGTTAGTTATCAAGAAGTTTAGTAGTGAATTCGGGCATTTCTCTTGGGCTCTTTGGAGTTTGTTCTCCATTGAGATCGCTCATAGGGGGTTTTCCTTTTGAGATTTATCTTTGTTCTCTTTGTTCTTTTACAGACTTATACAAGTATTGGGTGCTTGTGTGTGATTCTTGTGTTGATCTGTATTTTTGCTGGCTAATTACTTGATTCCCTGATTTCTACTCTATCAATTGGTGCTCTTATTGAGAGGTTCCGAGATGGAGATAGAGGAAAATCAAGAAGATGAGATGGGTTTCATTAGAAATTGGTTGAAGAAGTAAGAGAGTTAGGTTCTAAATGGAATTTAGAGGGTAAAAGCAGATCAAAATCTATAGGGGAGGATCTTGAGTTCCAAGCTGGACATTTAGGAACATTATTGGATGTGGTTTGGGAAGAAATTCAAGAAGAAGAAAGTGAGCTATCAAGGGAAATTAGTTTATACAAGGCTGAAATGAAGTTTTAGGCCTCCTCTGTGCGGTCGTGTCTGAAGGACATCGAGGAGCCATTGAAATGTCCAGAGGAAAGAGCCACTGAAGAGGAAGGAGATGAATCCCGGAGAGCCATCGTTTCAGATCGTGGTTCTGCCGTGAAGGTGAACGATGAACTCGGGGCCGACGAGAGGGAAACTGGTCTCAACGTGGGTGAGGCTCTTCAGATCGATGGCCGTTTCAGCGGGGATATGGTTGTCGGCCCATTCTCGGGGAAGCACTTTACCGTTGACGATCGAAATCCACAAAAGGAAGAGGCGGTGAATTTGGGTTTTGCGGCGAAACAGGTTGAGAAGCAGAAAAGGCCAGGATCGACTCGCGAAGGAGTGGAGGCAGATCTGAAAGCTTGTTTTTCGATTGCTGGGAATCACGCCATTAAGGGCTTAAGTGTGCACAAGGAAGGATTTGCAGAAGAGTTTCAGAGGTTAGTGATGGAGGAGGCGCGTGAGGTGCAATCCCAAAAAGCAGTTTGGATTTTAGGGTTAAAGGGGCAGCTTGAACCCGTTTTTCTCTTGGTAATAGGCAGAGAGAATTTTGGATCTGAACCGGAATCAAATTTTAAACCCCTAGGCCCACCTTCTTGGCCCAATTACTTAGATGGGTGTTCTAAAAGGTGGAGTGAGAAACAGAAAACTATTGGGCCACATTTGGAAGTGATAGGCCCACTTCAGTGGTGGAGGCACTCATATAACCTATATGCAAATATTGAGTGGGAAAATGGGCCTCATCTTCTACTCATAAAACATGGGCCTAAAAATGAACGTGTGGAAACCTTGCAATGGGAAGCCACTTTGAAAATTGGTCGGCATCAACCTCCAGAACGGGGTTCTTCCTTCCGATAAAGCACAACTGCGAAGCAAGGAGCTGTGTGCCACCGCCTCCGACAAAGCCACCACCGCAACCGCCTGACCTTTCGAAGCTCTCAAGGTTAGAGTTCATCTCCACCACTACGGTTTGCCCTGCTGCATACTGTCATATTACTTTCTGCATCAATGGCAAGGACGACTCCGCTGGTGACGACCACGGTGATTTTTGAACTCTTCTCCATTCTTTAGTCATTAATGATTTTAAACACCGCCTTGAGGGCAAGGCTGTTTTTAAGGGATTGGCAAGAGCATGGGAAGCGAGGTATTCTGAGGAAGTGAGCTTTGTTCTGCAACCACCGCCGGAGCCACCACCATACTCACCAACTATACTTGTATCCATTTCATTGGCCCTCGATACCGACAATAGACACGGGAATTGCGACATGGCAGTTGTGATGACAAGGGTTCTTCCATCCGGGAGTGCAAGCTTTCAATTGGGAGATAACCAAGTGGTGGAAGATACAAGAGTAGATCATCTTATGATCAATAAGGTGAGTCTTGACTACATCCAGGTTTAGCTGAATGGTCGTGCTGATGCTGCTAGCAACGATCCGGGGGACGAGGCCATCTCCACATTGAATCAAGGAGGTGATGTCAGTTGCTTTGGAAAAGAGAATATGGCTGAAGTTGATAGACTGGTGCAAGAGCTGAAATTATCACCAGGAAGTACAGTAACAACATTATGGGTTGAATCAATAACTAGGACAATCTCAACTAAGGCTACTACTCATTTATTAGGTGAGGCTTTGGTATCACCGAGAAGGAAGTTCGACACTATTTTTGAAAAGAAGAAAACCCCATGGTCTTGTTCGGAATGGGGGCAACCACATCTTGAGATTGACACCCAGTGGATCAGCTGCTGGAATGAGAATGCCTAAGTTTATTTCTTGTCATCTAGCCTTGAGGACAAGGCTTGTTTAAGGAGGGCGGCATTGTTAAGGCACTTAATTAAAATATCTTGTGAAGTGCCTAACAAGCTAGAAATAGCTAGAAGCTTACGGTTAGGTTGTGAGGGGGGCTTACTATTGTCACCTTGCTATGACCTTAGCATAGGAAATCTTATAAATAAAGGCATTAGGCCTTATTGTTAGTTATCAAGAAGTTTAGTAGTGAATTCGGGAATTTGCCTTGGGCTCTTTGGAGTTTGTTCTCCATTGAGATGGCTCATTAGGGGGTTCTCCTTTTGAGATTTATCTTTGTTCTCTTTGTTCTTTTACAGACTTATACAAGTATTGGGTGCTTGTGTGTGATTCTTGTGTTGATCTGTGTTTTTGCTGGCTATTTGCTTGATTCCCTGATTTCTACTCTATCAGTTTCAGCATCGGCGAAGGTCGACAAGCAAAGCAGGGGTGGTGCAATGGTGGTTCAGGCAAAGGTATAGGTGGAAAGCATGCAACTGATCGAGATTTGGTCATCGCGGTGAGTGATAGTATGGGACAAGGGGTGAGGGTGTCGGATCTGGTCAACAAAGTGATGGATCTGGTTTGGTTGGGGCAAAATCCTAATATCAAGTTTTGTTTTTTTATATAACCTTTTATCTTTCCATTATAGCTTGGGCAACAGGCGACATTAGGTTTGAGCAAGAAGTAGAGAAGGGGGGGGGGGGGGGGGGGATAATTGGAGTAAGAGCGGTACAGTTTGGGTTGTAATTTCTGCACACGCGTAACTTACTAATGTAGAGCATATGTAAAGAATATGAACATATAGAGGGAAACAAGATTATAAAATTGAATCTTCCAACCATATCAAGGTTGAGAACTGGATAAAGTATGGAGACATGATTTGTATATGAGTTTCCAGAAATCATCTACTACATTTGGTCGCTTGATTTTGGGAACAACTTGTGAGGTCGATTTGTTCAATTTGGACAGAGTGGGTTGCTTTTCAGGCATAATTGATTGTTATTCGAGTATATTTGGGTGCCTTTCGACCATTGTTGGGTGCCCTTCGGCCAACCAGATCGGTTGCAATCACACAATCAACAACCTGAACCCAGCTGAAACACTTCAACGACATTAAAAGATGAAGTGGGATGCATAATTTGTTTCTTCTTCTTTTTCGTGAGAAGCTTCCATAACCCACCCCTAACGATAGGCATGAAGGCGAAAAAAGGTTTTTCGGAAACAATGTTAAGAGAGGGACGACACTCCTTCCGATCAGAAAAAGAATTACCCTCTCAGATTTGGGGGATGAAGCGGTTGTAGTATACCACAAAGGTTGGATTTTGGGATTCAAAAACCAAATGAAATCTGGAAGATAATTGTTTCAATCAAGAAATTGATTTGGGGCTTTAGGAAAGAAGCTACCCTAATCACCCATCCCAACGATGAGAAGTCGTCACCGGTAAGAGACGATGTGCAGGTGAACGGCGCCGTTGGAGAGATGGAGGTTGTAACACCCCTAAATCGTAACCCATTTGGAAAGATATTACTGCCAGTGACCTCGGGTTCCACATCGAAGCCACCCCAGGCTTTTCCAGAAAAAACACAAATCATAACACAATAATCAAGGTGAAACGCACCAAAATGTTTAATCAAAACATAAGTCTGGGGATTACATCCCAATCCCCTGTAGGACAAAACGTAAGTAGTCAAATCCCACAAAACATAGTGTAATCAGAGTAAACATAGTTCAGCGGAAGTCTTTAAAATAAAATACAAGTCTTGATCATTGCGATCATCGCCAAGGATCTCAACCTGAATAAACTTATCAAAACACCGTTTACGTCCATAGTCGTTCTAGCCTTCACGAGATGGCAACTTATCTGATGTGCCGAATCTAACGGATGACACCAGCCAACCATGTAGAGAACAATTACGGTTGGTTAGTCTAATGAAAGACTATGCAAGGGTACAAAGCAGAGTGGTTCGAAGTAGTCGTATTAGGTTAGACTCATCGTTTCTCGAATAATAACCGATAACGATAGTCAACCACCATACTTTTACTGGAATATATCAAAAGATATGATCAAGAGAAGACTCCAACGGATATGAGTCTTATAGGAAAATATCCAAGAGAAGACTCCAAAAGAGTGAGTCTTATCGGAAACATGACAATTGTCTGGAACATTATAGTTTCACACACAAGCGTTCAAAAAATGACGAGATGTTTCGGTTCACAACCAACCTCACCGCCCCAGGGCGAATCCAGATTGGAAAGAGAACGTACTCTGATCAAGTCTAAACGAGTTTTCCTAGACGCACTATTACTTAGCTGCGCTACTCGTCGAGGAGTATATTAATCATGTGCGAACCTACGGCACTTATCTTGTTTAATTCCAAAACACGCATTATGTTATAAACTTTTATGATCAGCTCGTCCCGAGATGAGAGATCTTTTGGGAACAACTCCCGAGATTTGTGACACTGTTTAAGTGCACCACCTCTTTATCCGAGTATAGAGGTAAGTCATGACCATCCAATTGGTATTAGGTGGGGTCTAGCCACCTCTCTACCAAGTTATAAAGAAACGACTGGACTCCAGGGCCTCAGTGACGTTCCTACGAATACTCGTGCTAAATAAACAGTTCGAGCACAACAATAATCCACAATAAATCCACATAAATGCCCCTGAGGCTATCAACATAAATATAAATATAATAGCGTTATTCTAACAGATATACAACATATTATAATATCATGTTTTAACTTTCCAAAACAGTTGACAAAACTGATCCCAGACAAACACAATAATCATTCCAAATTAATTACTCAATTAAGCAACTGATAATTAATGAAATATGGAATGATGAGCAAGAGCGAACCGCCACTTGCCTTAGATTTGACGAAAGTTTAACGAGCTTTAGAGATAACGGTTTCCGGGTCTAAACTGGGACAGATCTTGGATATTAAATCCTTCTGGAATGACCCATAATAAGACCCTAAGTTAGATTCAATATCTACATATATGAATCTAAAAGAATAAGGAAAGAATCAAAGGAATCAAGCCTCGCCCGAAGCCAAACACCCAAGAACACACAACCCGGGTAAGCTCGCCGCGGGTGCGGTGGAGCCTCTGCCGTGGGGTGCGGTCAAGTGCCAGGGCGAAACTTCGACAGGATCTTTGGGAAGAAAACTCACCCAAATCAATTCGGTTCGACTTTGATTTGTTCTTGGTTTGATTTCCCAACACCTTAGGCCTTTGAATACCACTTAGGAGTACCTTTTCCAACACTCAAAAGGGATCGAACACCTTCTCAAACAAAGATCAAAAGCTTGGTGTTTCAATGGTGATTTTCTGAGGAAGAAGATGAAGACGCTCTGATCTTTGAGCTCGATTTCCATCCGAATCTCCCTCTTTTATAAGCCAAGCAAGCTGCTTATCATCAGATGACGTCGAGTAGGAGGTGGCCCGACCAACCCAGCAGGCTACAAGGCCAGCTAAGGCGAGCTACGGCCTGTAACTCCGGCGCTGACGACAGAGCTGACGACGACCACGGGGTGCGGCAGGGTGCGGTGGGGGTGCGGTGGCTGACTTGATACCGCCACTGGCATTGGCCTTCGCCGCGGGTGCGGCAGGGTGCGGTCAAGGCCAAATTTACCCCTTTTTGCCCGTTTTGTCTTTCTTACCGAATGGTTAAATTTTCTTAATCCCGGGTTAATTATATTCGTACACAAATGACCTTTTAACCCAAAAATACCTTAACTGTATTTTATATTACTCAGAAAAATATCACAGAGATCAAACATCTCATAGAATGTCCGTACTTCCCTAAATTTAATCTGACATGTAATATGGGTATAAGAAAATTCAAAATTACCCTTAAAAAATGTGGGATATTATATTACCTCTCCCTTAAAAGAAGTTTCGACCCCGAAACTTAGGTCGTAAACATCTCGGGAAAGCGTCTACGCATATCCTCCTTTGTCTCCCAGGTAACTTCCTCGGTTCCTGACTTGGACCACATAATCCGTACCAACGGTACTACCTTGTTGCGCAACTGTTTCTCACGGCGCTCGAGAATACGCACATGTATCTCTTCATAAGTACCATTTGCCTGAATCTCGATGTCTTCATAACTCAGCACATGAGACTCATCTGGCACGTACTTTCTCAGCAAGGATACGTGGAACACATTATGCACTGGATGTGCCGATGGCGGCAATGCCAAACGGTACGCTAGGGTTCCCACCCTATCCAAGATTTCAAACGGTCCCACATAGCGAGGGTTGAGTTTCCCATGCTTACCAAATCTGAATACACCTTTGGATGGCGACACTCTGACAAATACCTTGTCACCAACCTCAAACTCGACATTTCTACGCTTTGGATCGGCGTAAGACTTCTGTCGACTTTGCAATGTCAACATCCTTTGTCTAATCAAAGCAATATCTGAAGCAGTTCTCTCGACCAATTCTGGTCCGAGAAGGATCTTGTCAGCATTCTCATCTCAACAAATTGGCGATCTGCACTTCCGACCGTACAAAGCTTCAAATGGAGCTATCTTGATAGTAGTATGCCAGCTATTGTTGTATGTGAACTCGATTAGACTTAGGCTGTCCTCCCAGCTAGTCGGACGATCGAGTACACATACTCTCAACATATCCTCCAGGGTCTGGATAGTTCTCTTAGACTGTCTGTCCGTCTGAGGATGAAAGGTAGTGCTAAATCTTAGCTCGGTTCCCATGGCCTTGTGGAGTTCTTTCCAGAATCTTGAAGTAAAACGGCCATCACGATCCGATACAATGGTCTTAGGAATACCATGTAAACGGATAACCTCGTGTAAGAATACTTCTGCAAGCTTCTGGACTCCCCATGTTGACTTAATAGCCACGAAGTGAGCACTTTTCGTGAGCCTGTCAACGATTACCCAAATAGCATCTTTTTGAGTTCGAGTCTTGGGTAGTCCGGTGACGAAGTCCATTGTAATATCCTCCCATTTCCATTCTAGAACTGGAAGAGGTAGCAATTCACAACCTAGTCTGCGGTGCTCTATCTTGACTTTCTGACAAGTCAAGCATTTCGCCACGAATTCTGCTACATCTCATTTCATGTTGGGCCACCAGAAATTCTTCCGAAGGTCCTTGTACATTTTGCTAGAGCCTGGATGTACAGAATAGGCCGATGAATGGGCTTCCCTCATCACCAACTGGCGAAGACCATCCACATCAGGCACACAAACTCGGTTCTGGAACCAGAGTGATCCATCCTCCTGAATCACAAAACCGGGAGATTTCCCGTTCAACACTTCACAGCTCAACTTCACCAAAACTATATCATCGATTTGCTTTTCCCGAATCTGATCAAGTAGTGTCGCCTGAATTTCCAACATACTCAGGTATCCTCTACGTTGGTCATTCAGATCAATTCCTCTTCGAATTTCTTATCCAAAAAGGTAATCAAAAATTCCGATAGACGATTGGTTCGAACCAAACGTTTATATTAGAAAGAATATTTACAACAAAAGGTTTACAAACCTTGTTGCATACTTAAACTTACTAACATAACTATCAGAAACAAAAGATTGGGTAACACCTAAATCCACAACATATCACAGAGGTAGTACAAAAGACTAAACTTCGCCAGCCTCGCTGAGTACTTTAAGCAATTGGAGCATCAGGTCCATCCGCCTCACGCATCACGTAAAGACGTTGACCCTAACTTCCAGAAGCAACTGGGGTCTTCCCCTTGTTTTGCGCAGTTGTCTGCATTGAAGGACTAGGAGCTTCTACTGGTCTAAACTTGGGTCGATTGTTCTGGTTAACAAACCCTTGGTGTAACTCAGTTTCTTTCTGCTCCCCTTGTCGACAGAACTTCTGCATATGACCTTCCCTTCCACAGCCAAAGCATACTCTCCTTTCCTTCTGACACACACTGCTCTTATGCCCAGTTGTGCCACAATTATAGCACTGGATCAGACTCATGCCCTGACCCAACTGCTGTGTTGACCCTCCTTGAGTCATATCCGTCTTTGCTTTGCTAGACTTGACAAAGTTAGATGGTGGCGTGGGACGTTTAAACCCACTTGCCTGAGATTGATTTTGCATCAACTTTTGATGATTACGCTTCTTCGTCGACTCCTCTAGAGTCACCTCCACTTTATAAGCTGCATCCACGTACTGTTCCAAAGTAGAGCATCCGTGACGCACCATCCATGGATTAATATCTGGGCTCATCCACTCGTGGAAATGCCAGATTTTCTGTTCTTCGCTGGACACATCTGATCCAGCGTATTGCAACAGGTGATTAAACTTGGTCGCAAGTTCAGTCACTTTTAATCCCTCCGTCTTCGGATAGAGGAATTCCTTGTGTTTCTCATCCCTCATAGCACGAGAGAAGAAACGGTCGGTCATTTTGGATTTGAACATTCCCCAATTCAGCCCTGGATGATCAACTAGTCCAGTGCTTTCCCACCATTCACTAGCTTCCTCTTTCAGATGGAGAGAAGCAATATGTACCTTCTCAGCTTCAGTGCATTCAATGTTGCGGAAAAACCGTTCCAGGTGTGAGAACCAATATGCTACTCTGACTGGTTCTCCCTTTCCATCGTAGTTGTCAGGCCTCATAGAGTTTATGGCCTTCAGTGCACGGACATAATTGCCTCCATTCCTAACCACCTCTTATTGATGTACTTGGACATTTGGTTCCACAACTCTAGGAATCACTGGAGGAATTGGCACGTCTTGTGCCTGAGACGCAACTGGTCGCAAAATATCGGTGACTGCATGTATCACCATCCCCCGAATTGCCTCAACTGCTGCTGCGTCAAATACCATTGGAGCGTCGGCCTGAGCTTGGCCATTGCCTCCTAGATTGTTATGGGAAACAGACTCATGTTCCTCCACTGAGTCTGTAACATCCCTTACGTTTGGCTTGGGGTCATTACTTGGCCCAGCACCAGCATGAACGATGTTTCTCGTGTTCACCATCTGTTTATCGATCAAATTCCAAAGATTTTATCACATTAATATCATTCTGATATACTTAATGTAATGAAATCAACTTAGAGTAGATCAAACTTGGTAATTTTCACTGATGAAATCAAACCAAGTTACTAGGTTCTACAACCTCAAATCATAACGAGGGAACCGGGAACTCAAGCCTATCTAGAGATTCGCCATCTCGGCTTCTTCCGAGTTCCTCTGAAGAGAACAGAACGCACCCATATCTCACGGGGCAACGAGAAAAGAATTAGTCTTTCTAGATATGGAAGCAACTTCCTATATCAGACTAGAGAGAAGGCATGACTATGAACGGTTTGAAATTGTACCATTTTGAAAATTCAGAGCCTTTGAAAACATTTTCAAAAACGAGTAAATGGTTCATAAAATTCCAAACCCGTTTTAAAAACTTTCGGCTATGATACCAACTCTGTAACACCCCCAAATCGTAACCCATTTGGAAAGATATTACTGCCAGTGACCTCGGATTCCACACCGAAACCACCCCAGGCTTTTCCAGAAAAAAAAAACAAATCATAACACAATAATCAAGGTGAAACGTACCAAAATGTTTAATCAAAACATAAGTCTGGGGATTACATCCCAATCCCCTGTAGGACAAAACGTAAGTAGTCAAATCCCACAAAACATAGTGTAATCAGAGTAAACATAGTTCAGCGGAAGTCTTTAAAATAAAATACAAGTCTTGATCACTGCGATCATCGCCAAGGATGTCAACCTGAATAAACTTATCAAAACACCGTTTACGTCCATAGTCGTTCTAGCCTTCACGAGATGGCAACTTATCTGATGTGCCGAATCTAACGGATGACACCAGCCAACCATGCAGAGAACAATTACGGTTGGTTAGTCTAATGAAAGACTATGCAAGGGTACAAAGCAGAGTGGTTCGAAGTAGTCGTATTAGGTTAGACTCATCGTTTCTCGAATAATAACCGATAACGATAGTCAACCACCATACTTCTACTGGAATATATCAAAAGATATGATCAAGAGAAGACTCCAACGGATATGAGTCTTATAGGAAAATATCCAAGAGAAGACTCCAAAAGAGTGAGTCTTATCGGAAACATGACAATTGTCTGGAACATTATAGTTTCACACACAAGCGTTCAAAAACTGACGAGATGTTTCGATTCACAACCAACCTCACCGCCCCAGGGCGAATCCAGATTGGAAAGAGAACGTACTCTGATCAAGTCTAAACGAGTTTTCCTAGCTGCACTATTACTTAGCTGCGCTACTCGTCGAGGAGTATATTAATCATGTGCGAACCTACGGCACTTATCTTGTTTAATTCCAAAACACGCATTATGTTATAAACTTTTATGATCAGCTCGTCCCGAGAAGAGAGATCTTTTGGGAACAACTCTCGAGATTTGTGACACTGTTTAAGTTCACCACCTCTTTACCCGAGTATAGAGGTAAGTCATGACCATCCAATTGGTATTAGGTGGGGTCTAGCCACCTCTCTACCAAGTTATAAAGAAACGACTGGACTCCAGGGCCTCAGTGACGTTCCTACGAATACTCGTGCTAACTAAACAGTTTGAGCACAACAATAATCCACAATAAATCCACATAAATTCCCCTGAGGCTATCAACATAAATATAAATATAATAGCGTTATTCTAACAGATATACAACCTATTATAATATCATGTTTTAACTTTCCAAAACAGTTGACAAAACTGATATGAGACAAACACAATAATCATTCCAAATTAATTACTCAATTAAGCAACTGATAATTAATGAAATATGGAATGATGAGCAAGAGCGAACCGCCACTTGCCTTAGATTTGACGAAAGCTTAACGAGCTTTAGAGATAACGGTTTCCGGGTCTGAACTGGGACAGATCTTGGATATTAAATCCTTCTGGAATGACCCATAACAAGACCCTAAGTTAGATTCAATATCTACATATATGAATCTAAAAGAATAAGGAAAGAATCAAAGGAATCAAGCCTCGCCCGAAGCCAAACACCCAAGAACACACAACCCGGGTAAGCTCGCCGCGGGTGCGGTGGAGCCTCTGCCGCGGGGTGCGGTCAAGTGCCAGGGCGAAACTTTGACAGGATCTTCGGGAAGAAAACTCACCAAATCAATTTGTTTCGACTTTGATTTGTTCTTGGTTTGATTTCCCAACACCTTAGGCCTTTGAATACCACTTAGGAGTACCTTTTCCAACACTCAAAGGGATCGAACACCTTCTCAAACAAAGCTCAAAAGCTTGGTGTTTCAATGGTGATTTTCTGAGGAAGAAGATGAAGACGCTCTGATCTTTGAGCTCGATTTCCATCCGAATCTCCCTCTTTTATAAGCCAAGCAAGCTGCTTATCATCAGATGACGTCGAGTAGGAGGTGGCCCGACCAACCCAGCAGGCTACAAGGCCAGCTAAGGCGAGCTACGGCCTGCAACTCCGGCGCTGACGACAGAGCTGACGACGACCGCGGGGTGCGGCAGGGTACGGTGGCCGACTTGATACCGCCACTGGCATTGGCCTTCGCCGCGGGTGCAGCAAAGTGCGGCCAGGGTGCGGTCAAGGCCAAATTTACCCCTTTTTCCCCGTTTTGTATTTCTTACCGAATGGTTAAATTTTCTTAACCCCGGGTTAATTATATTCCTACACGAACGACATTTTAACCCAAAAATACTTTAACTGTATTTTATATTACTCAGAAAAATATTACAGAGATCAAACATCTCATAGAATGTCCGTACTTCCCTGAATTTAATCTGACTTGTAATATGGGCATAAGAAAATTCAAAATTACCCTTACAAAATGTGGGATATTACAGAGGTAAGGATGTGTGGGTTACTGGGTTTAGTTTTTTTTTTCCTGTACGAAGAGGTTTTTGGTGTTTGGTGTTAGCACCAAACCCATGTTGGTGTTCATAAATTTATTGTTATTTTTGTTGGTGTTTCATAATAAATAAAAAATTCAGCTGGTATACTTAAAGGTTTATATTTGTTTGTTTTATAATCAAACTTTTTCATATTCGTACTCTTTCGATTCGAATTGATCAAATACAAACCTACCATTGTACTCCTCGTCCTCAAATGAGTAGGATTCAAATCCTAAAACACTCAAATTTATAATCGGACCATCTTGATTTGAAATCCTAAGGTTGAAAATTGGTTATTGTTTCATAATTCAAATCGAGATGGTTCGAATATAGATTTGGGTGTTTTAGGAGTCAAATCCTACTAACTTGAGGGCGAGGAACACAATGATGGGCTTGGATTTGATCAATTCGAACCGAAAGAGTACGAATATAAAAACTTGATTACAAAGCAAACAAATACAAAACCTTAGGGGTAACAACACGAAAAAAAAAGTCATGAGACACCAGCAAAAATAACCCTAAACTCAAGGGCACCAAGAGGAATTTCTTTTTTTTTTTTCAAAACCTTAAAGCATGATAACTAGAGCCATCAAAACATGAATGAACCCGCTTTACTTTTACCGACCTGATCAACCCGTACTTTGACCCTATCCGACCTAATTGAAGTTTTTAATAACTTGAAATATCTGAACCCGAATCTACCACGATAATGTATGATCCGAACCGATCCCGAATCCAACCCAATTAATTAATAACTGTAAAGTATTAGTAAAATATAACATAAAATATATATGATATGTGACATATATATAAAGTGAGAATGATTATTATGGTATAAAATGATAATGCCTCATAGCCCTTAGATGAAGGCAAATCCAACGACTTGGATTATACTTTCAATAAAAGGTACATGTGCCATGCACATGACCCATTGGTCAAATGTCGTATTGTCGGGTTGACCGACCATTTTTTTTTTTTCGGGGACAATCACTCTTCCTTTTTCTAGGGGGGGGGGGGGGGGGGGGGGGGGGGGGGGGCTCGACGACATTTTTCTATGCACATTCGTTGCAAAATTTATGCACATTCAAGCAAGATTTCGTGCAATTTGAAAAAAAACAATACATGTTTAAAAAACTAAATGAATTGCACATCTAGTACAAAAATATATACACATGTAGACTAATTTATGTGCACATGCATGCAAAGACGTATGCACTTCAACATTCATTCATGCATGGTCTAAAACTTATGCACATTTTCTATACAAATCCGATATATGCACACCTAGTACACATTAGGTGCACATATAAGCCATTATCCATGCATATACACGCATAAACCTATGGACTTCACACGTAATGCACTGAATGTGCATGCAAATTGGCTTGAAAGTACATGATGTTTGCATTGTATGTGCTAGTACAAATCATATGCGCATACAAGCTATTATCCATGCACATACATGCATAGACATATGCACTTCACACGTAATGCACTGAATGTGCATGCAAAATGGTGTGAATGTGCATAATTAATGTTCGCACTGGAAGTGCAAGAACAAATCGTGCATCGAAGAGAAACATTTTAAGAGCGAAAAAGCTTGATCGGTTAAAAGTGCATGAAATCTTGTGTGAATGTGCATAAAATTTTTTGTGAGGGATACAAAAGAATTCCGCCTGAAAAAAATTGGTCATGAAAAAAAAGGTTCAATGGTCAAAGCTGGTTAAAAGTGCATGAAATCTTGCGTGAATATGCATAACTTTGCACAAAATGTACATAGAAAAATTTGACCCAAATACATAAAAAGTCACCTGAAAAAAAATTGGTCCCGAAAAAAGTAAAAAAAATTGGTTGACCGGTCAATGCCGGAGTTAACCCACTTAAGTGGTCATGCATTTAACCACTTAAACGAAACTCTAATATCAACCTTGAATGAGAGCCATCCAAAAGTGGAAGTTCATTCTCATGTTTACTCCATAAGACTCATTTGCACTTATCAAATCCTATATAAAGTTAATATGCTCAAGTATCTTAATAAAAAGCATGGTTGTGTTTATATAATTTTTTGTAAATTCAGAAATTTATAAATTAATATAATATAAATAAAAAATTAAAATATAATATAATTTTGGTTTACTAATTCCAGTTACATATAAAATAATTAATTATTAATATTATTCTTAATTTATTTTGACATATTTAAATTAATTTTTAACCATTTAATATTATTTAACAATGGACGAAATTTGTAAAAATGAGGCTCTTGACTTATTAGTCAACCCGAACCACTCACTGGCGTGTAATGACCTGGCTCGAGTTAAGTTGTTATCCAAACTGACTCTATCCATTCTCAATCCGAACCCAAAATAACTGAACCCGAACTGACTGACCCAATTAATAGGTCTACTAATAACACTCGGCTTTGATCCAAAAACATATGCATTTACTTGTTATTAAAAACATTAATATAAGTCGATTATGTTTATACGAGAGTACATGATTATATTATAAGACAACCAGAGTACCAGACTCGTTTATGTACAATCACGCAACTTATTATGAAAAACAAAAGAGAGGAGGCTCATTCACTAGGTTTGGTTTGATTAGATATGTATTATTGTAAATTAGACCATAGCTTCTATTATAATATGTTATTATGTAAATGCCGTCTTATTCAAATCTACCAACTAGGATGATTCTCTAGACCACGTGCTTCCTACAATGCTAACATTAAGTAGCTTTTCTTCCTAATTCCCCAGCCAAACAAATCCGATCCCACTCTATTCCATTAGCCTATCTTATGTAACACAGTCTACCTGTATATATTCAAATATATAAGGAGGGGCGTCTCTCCTTTGGCCAAAAATAAATATATATATGGGTGCGAATCCGATAAGAATGAATATTATGGTGATAAATGAGAATAGCTCCTAGTCATATTCAAAGGCTAGAATTAGACTATCATTTAAGTGGTCATGTGACTATCATGACACATGACCACTTAAGTGGATAATTAATCGGTTATCACCGGCGTTGACCGGTCAATTTTTTTTTTAGGGTCATTTTTTTTTTCGGACCATTTTTTTTTGGGTCAGTTTTTTTTTACTAAAGATGGCATGTGTATACATTTTGGCTTGTGTGTGCATCTATATTGTCCTATATGTGCATCAAAATTTTATAAGGCGTTGTCCGGCCTAATTTTTTTTCTTTCCGACCCATTTTTTTCCGGGTCCACTGTTTGCTTGTGCTGGCATGTGCACCATTTGTTACTTGTGTGTGCATCAATATTGACTTGTATGTGCATTAAATTTTATAAGGTATTGTCCAACCATTTTTTTCCATTGAATTTTTCGCAGCCCAACTTTTTTCCAAGACTAATTGTTTGCTTGAGATGGCATGTGCATACATTTTGGCTTGTATGTGCATAAATTTGGCTTGTATGTGCATCAATATTGACATGTATGTGCATCTAAAGATTATAAAAAATATGTATTATTTTCTAGAGAAAATGTGCATGAGTTGTACACTGTATGTGCATAAGTTTTGACATATGCACATTCAAGCAAAAAGACGTGTGTTTCAAATGGTATGTACATACAAGTCAAAAACTCATGCACATAGCAAGTCAAGAAAACGATGTATACAAGTAAAATTTAGATATACAGACAATTCAAAATTCATGCACTTACAAGCCAAAACCTATACACATTCTGTAAAGTATTTAAGATTTTACATGTATGTGCATAAGTTTTCACTTACAAAAAGTCACACATATAGTCAAACCCTATGCACATCTAGTTCAATTTACATGCACATACAAGTAAAAAAGACATGCACTTCAATGGGTATGCACATACAAGCCAAAACTCATGCACATTTTAACCCAAGAAAACAACGCAGACAAGTAGAATTTAGATGCACATACAAGTCAAAATTTATGCACACGCATGCCAAAACATATGCACATTCTCTGAAATGCATACATAAGTTTTTGCATGTATGTGTATGAGTTTTCACATACACAAAGTCACACATAATCAAAATCCTATGCAAAATTTATGTATTTAGGTGCACATACAAGCCAAAACTCATGCACAATATTTCAATCCAAGAAAATAATACACACAAGTAGAATTTAGATGCAAATATATGTCAAAATCTATGCACACACAAGCTAAAACATATGCACATGCTGAGAAGTGCATGAGTTTTCATATACACAAAGTCATACATATAGTAAAAAATCATATATATAGTTTATGCAATATCAATGCACATACAAGTCAATATCGATGCACATACAAACAAAAATCAATGCACATACAATCGCAAACCAAAAATTATGCCTGAAAAAAAAAAATTGACCAGTCAACGTCAGAGCTCCGGTGGTCAACGCCGGAGCTCCGACGTTGACCGGCGGTGACTGATTTGACCAGTCATGTTGACCGGTCAAACTCTAAAAAATGAGGTCATGTGCCATGACACATGACCTTTTAATGAAAGTTTAATCCTAGCCTTTTGTTTATTTATAATTCAAAGAGTATAATTTATTCTCATTTCTCATCCTAATATATATTCTCACATGACACTTACCCTATATATATATAAGGAGGGTTAGGGGGCAGCAAGGGTTTGGATACGAGGTATCGAGTTGGGTTCTAAAACCAATATCTAACAATTTGATTTTCTGAGTATAAATTTTCCCGATTTTCATACCTCTTAAAAGTGATTGGGTTTATAATTAATGGGACTTGACACTTGGGCAGTGAAAATAACATCCTACTCTCAAACCTTATTACTCCCTCTGTCCCGTTTTGATGTTCCCATTTCTCATTTTGTACAGGAATTAAGGCAATTTCATAATTCTACTTTTGCACAGATGAAGTATAGAAGGGAACTCAGTTTTTGCACAGACAAAGTACATAATCCTGTCAAAATCACAATTCACCCTTAATCCATGCCAAGTCAGCAATCCTTGACATTGGTAATCAACCAATAAAACCCCTAAGAAATGAAATTACAGATTTCTAAAATTTTAAAACCCAAATTCTGCACCAAATTCCCTCCATATTTATAAGGGGACAATTAGAATTTGGAGGCATCATTGTTCCTTCTTCATGGCTTCAGACCTCAACATAAATGATGCTTTTGTTCCAGAAATGCACTTTGATCTTAACGAGCTTGCTGTTGAGGACATGGAAGAAGATGTCCACTTATTTGATCTTAACAAAGAACCAGAAGAGCAAGAGGAGTATGAGCAGGCATCATTCCAGGCAACTAATCATCATCATCAATCAACAAATAATGTTTAAACAGAGCATCAAACACAGCCAGAGGCAAGTCATCATGAGCCATCAAAGAAGAAACTCAGCAGTGAAGAGCGTATGCAAATATTGATATGGCTTATACATAGATCAAGAGAGGGACAACTTCCAAGAGGAACAATCAATGCTGCTGCAACTGAGTTCAACCTATCAAGGAGGTGCATCAGTAATATATGGAAAACAGCCAAGGAGCAGAGCAATGCAAACCAGAGATACAATGTCACCACTAAGTATCACAACTGTGGCAGAAAGAGACATCAGGTACCAACAATTCAAATAACAGATTTGAGTATGGGGGACAGATCATGCATCAGATATTTAGCAGCCAAGACTAACTTATCAAAAAGCACAATACATAGGATGGTTAACAGTGGACTCATAAAGCCACATACAAATCCTCTACACCCAGGGTTGAATGTTACAAACAGAATTCAAAGGATGGCATGGGCTTTAAGCCTATTGGAAGGGGATACATCAGAAACAAAGCAACAATATTGCACAATGTTTGACTTTGTTCATCTAGATGAGAAGTGGTTTAACATGACCAAGAAAACACAAAGATATTATATAGCACAAAATGAGAAGGGCAAGTATAGAGCTGCAAGCTCAAGCAAATGGATTCCAAAGGTTATGTTCACATCAGTTGTAGCAAGACCAAGGTTCAATGCAGCAGGAGAATGCACATTTGATGGAAAAATTGGCATATTTCCATTTACATATCAAGAAGCAGCAAAGAGATCATCTAAAAATAGAGACAAGAGGACTATGGTAACCAAGGTAGTGGAATCTGTCAATCGGAAGGTCACAAGGAGCATGCTAATAACTCAGATTATTCCAGCAATCAAGAGCAAATGGCCAACACATGAAGGTCCCAAAGTAATATTCATACAACAAGGTAATGCCAAAGCCCATATAAAGCAAGAGGACATAGAATGGCAGCATGTATATAAGCAGGATGATTTTACATTCATTTTACTTCAACAACCACCTAATAGCCCAGATTTGAATATATTAGATTTAGGTTTCTTTAGAAGTATTCAATCCCTAATGCACAAAAAAATACCTAGAGATGTGGATCATATGCTAGAGGCAGTGAATCAAGCATTTTATGAGTTGCATCCAAAAACTCTAAGTAATGTATGGATGACTCTACAATATGTGATGAATGAGATTTTAAAGAGCAAAGGGGGCAATGAGTATGATGTGCCACATGTGGGTAAGAAAAGGTTGGAGGCATAGGGAAACCTTCAACTACAAGTTAAGGCACCCTTATGGGCTGTGATGCAAGCATGAGACTATGTTTATGGGAATGCACAGCTAAATGCAGAAGAAGATGCAACAACAAATGCAGAAGATACTCAAGAGGCAACATATGTACAAGAAGACAGTCAAACTCAATAAAAGGTTTTAATCTTATTAGTTTTATGGCTAAGCTTTTGTGATCAGGTTCTAGTTTTCACATAACTAGGAAGTTATGTTAAAGCTAGAAGCTTTTTGTAAGTTTCTGTTTTGTAGACAAGGGACTATATTGATGCTTTATGATTACTTAAGGCTATTAAAAACATCATGTGCACCCCAAAACATCAAACATCAAACTCAGAAAGCAACACTTCATAATTGACCAAGCAGGTAGAATGACAACTGATCTCAGAGTGTCCCCATACATCACAGACACAAAACCACAATTCACACTTTAATAATATACCTAAAGCCTCATTCAGTCACTAAGAATTGGTTTCCTTAGGCATATTAGAGCATGAATCTACTAGGAAATGCATCTCAGAAAGTAACACTTCATCACTGATCAAGCAGGTAGAATGACAACAGATCTCAGAGTGTCCCCATACATCACAGACACAAAACCACAATTCACACTTTAATAATATACCTAAAGCCTCATTCAGTCACTAAGAACTGGTTTCCTTAGGCATATTAGAGCATGAATCTACTAGGAAATGCATTTCAGAAAGCAACACTTCATCACTGATCAAGCAGGTAGAATGACAACAGATCTCAGAGTGTCCCCATACATCACAGACACAAAACCACAATTCACACTTTAATAATATACCTAAAGCCTCATTCAGTCACTAAGAACTGGTTTCCTTAGGCATATTAGAGCATGAATCTACTAGGAAATGCATCTCAGAAAGCAACACTTCATCACTGATCAAGCAGGTAGAATGACAACAGAATTTCAGAGTGTCCACATGCATATCAGAAAGCAACACTTCATCACTTATCAAGCAAGTAGAATGACAACAAATTTCAGAGTGTCCACATACATCACAGACACAAAACCACATATTCACACTTCAATAATATACATAAAGCCTCATTCAATCACTAACAGATTCCATCATGAATACCATCAATAGATTCCATCATGAATACCATCAAAAGATCTTAGAGTGTCCCCATACATCACAGACACAAAACCACAGATTCACAATTCAACAGATTCCATCATCAACCATAAATTACCATCAATAGATTCCATCATCAACCATACATTATAAACACAAGGGAACTCAGTTTTTGCACAAACAAAGTACAAAATCATGTCAAAATTCAACAGATTCCATCATGAATACTAGGAAATGCATCTCAAATTCAACAGATTCCAGCATCAACCCTAAATTACCATCAATAGATTCCATCATCAACATATTCGAACATCAACAGATTACAACAACAACAACAGCAGATTCCCACATCAACATGCAAACATAACAAGTAACACAAAGCCTTAAAAGATTAAGATGACTTAGCTAGATTATCCGCCAGATACACCAGAGAGATCCCCATCTGCAGCAGCTTATTCCTCCGGGGACTTCTCCGGCGACTGAGCAGCATCACGTTCCTCCGACGACTTAGATAGCGGTTGATCAACAACTTCACCACTTGAATCGCCAGAGACATAGCCGGAGAAGCTATGAATCCCCACGCAATCGGTACCCCAGGTGCATAAAGGGAACATAGAGCAGTAAGAGCACCTTTCTTCTTCGGATCGAGGACTGCATGGGCTATCAAGGGAGAAAATCAACTCAGGTTCCGGAAATTCCATCCTCGAGTTTCTAGGGTTCTCAGATAACTCGAGAATCAGGGGCGAAGATCGAGAATCAGGGGCGAAAATCAGGGGCCAAGAACACCAGAAAATCAGGGGCGAAGAACACCAGAAAATCAGGGGCGAAGAACACTAGAAGATCCAAAAAATTCCCCAAAGGGTAGAGCGACAGAGAGAGCACACCAGAAAATCAGGGGCGAAGAACACCAGAAAATCAGGGGACAAGAACACCAGGAAATTCCATCCTCGAGTTTTTAGGGTTCTTAGGTTCGATCGTAGTTACCAGAGAACCAAAGGGTAGAGCGACAGAGAGAGCACAAGAGAGAAAGACGGAGAGATGAGATGTGAAGAAGCAAAAGGGGAGTTTGGAGCGGCGCGGCGCAATGAAGAACAGAAGAAACATCTAGGGTTTGATAGAGAGAGGGGGATGAGAGTTAATCGAGAATGGAGGCTGGTGAGAGAGTTTATTTGGAGTAATGGTAGAATAATTAATGGAGGTTGATGGAAGAAAAAAATGATTTATTATGAAATTATTAATGGAGTTGGATAGGAGAGAGAATTGAATGGATGTGAGTGGGAGAGAGAAGGTTGGTGGATTTTTGGTAAAAGACAAATGATAGTTATGAAAAGTTTAGAAATGGGAACAACATTTTGGGACGCTCAAAAGGGGAAACGGAAACGACATTATGGGACGGAGGGAGTACTAAATATTACCTAAACACAAAATTTCATTTATCATTAGAAATTCATACCTCTTTAACCTGATTTTTATCCTAAATCCTGGACATTAATACGTTTACACTTAGTGTAAAAGGAATCTTTTACACTTTTTACACGTGGAAAGTCTTGAATGGAGGATGTTTGTACGTATTGGCTACCAAACAATTTGTGGGTTTCTTCATTAATACTAGTGGGACCCATTAAGATTACTTTCTTTGAGACTCTTCGTTTGCCCCTTTTTTGCTTTAATAAAATTAGGAAAAAGATATATACACACGAAAAATTGTCTAAATGCAAACCAAAATATGCGTTAAGCCTTAACGTACGGGTGGGGTGCGATATGTCTTAACGCACAAGGGACAGAAGAGGCATTTTCGGAAAATTCGGGGGTACCACCTGTGCGTTAAGGCATAACGCACAGGTTGAAATGGGCCAAGGGAGACAGGCCCAAAATGACACTGTATCTGTGCGTTAAGCCTTAACGTATGACACTGTAGCAGTGCGTTAAGGCTTAACGCACATACAAAAAAAATAAAATAATAATTTATCCCATAATCATGTAGAGAATTTCAATACGAGCCCGTACATATAAAATTCGTCCAAAACGGACATCGTTTGCCCCTCCAAAAGCCCAAAAAACGGACATATAAAATTCTGGCTAATGCGGCGACCGGAGGTGGGTAATCGGCGGTGAGAGCTTGGGGCTTTGGAAGCTAACTTCCAGACGCAACTTTTGGTGGTAGCGGCGACTCCAACGGTGGACGGTGGTCGACGAATTTCTTCGATGAACAGACACGGCCGCGAAGCTAGGGTTCTTGAGCTTTTGGGATTAAATTGGATACCGAAAACTCATTGAAAGGTGCCCTATTTATAGGGGTTGGAAATGTCTCGGGAAGAGCTTCAAAATCGTATAAAGTTTGACCTAAAACGATATCGAATTGGCCCAGATATCGCCCAATTTCCATAAAGCTAAAAACCAAAATTCTCTTTCCATAAATACCCAAGTTTTGAAGTTGTGGAGAAATTGAATGAAAATAAAAAGTTCGGCTTAAATCTGTAATTACGTTAACGATCTAATGGACGGAGAGTGGGGTAGGATGGTACGTGTTGGACGGAGATGGATATCGAATTGGCCCAGATCTAATGGACGGAGAGTGGGGTAAGTATACTAAATTTAATGAAACACTATAATATATAAGTCTAGGTATACTAGATTTAATGAAATACTATAATACATAAGCGTAACTATATATAATATAATGAAATACTATAGTACATAAGTGTGACTATATGAAATATAATGAAATACTATAGTACATAAGTCTAAGTATACTAGATTTCATGAAATACTATAGTACATAAGTGTGACTATATGAAATATAATGAAATACTATAGTATATAAGTGTAACTATATGAAATATAATGAAATACTATAGTTTATAAGTCTAAGTATACTAGATTTCATGAAATACTATAGTACATAAGTGTAACTATATGAAATATAATGAAATACTATAGTACATAAGCGTAACTATATGAAATACAATGAAATACTATAGTACATAAGTGTGACTATATGAAATATAATGAAATATTATAGTATATAAGTGTAACTATATGAAATATAATGAAATACTATAGTTTATAAGTCTAAGTATACTAGATTTCATGAAATACTATAGTAAATAAGTGTAACTATATAAAATATAATAAAATACTATAGTATATAAGTGTAACTATATGAAATATAATGAAATACTATAGTTTATAAGTGTAACTATATGAAATTTAATGAAATACTATAATACATAAGTGTAACTATATGAAATATAATGAAATACTATAGTACATATGTATAACTATATGAAATTTAATGAAATACTATAGTACATAAGCGTAACTATATGATTTACAATGAAATACTATAGTACATAAGTGTGACTATATGAAATATAATGAAATACTATAGTATATAAGTGTAACTATATGAAATATAATGAAATACTATAGTTTATAAGTCTAAGTATACTAGATTTCATGAAATACTATAGTACATAAGTGTAATTATATGAAATTTAATAAAATACTATAGTATATAAGTGTAACTATATGAAATATAATGAAATACTATATTATATAAGTCTAAGTATACTAAATTTAATGAAACACTATAATATATAAGTCTAGGTATACTAGATTTAATGGAATACTATAGTACATAAGCGTAACTATATGAAAAATAATGAAATACTATAGTACATAAGTGTAACTATATAAAATTTAATGAAATACTATAGTACATAAGTGTAACTATATGAAATTTAATGAAATACTATAGTATATAAGTCTAAGTATACTAGATTTAATGAAACACTATAATATATAAGTCTAAGTATACTAGATTTAATGAAATACTATAATACATAAGTGTAACTATATGAAATATAATGAAATACTATAGTTGATAAGTATAACTATATGAAATTTAATGAAATATTATAGTACATAAGTGTAATTATATGAAATTTAATGAAATATTATAGTATATAAGTCTAAGTATACTAGATTTAATGAAACACTATAATATATAAGCGTAACTATATGAAATATAATGAAATACTATAGTACATAAGTTTAATTATATGAAATTTAAAAAAATACTATAGTATATAAGTCTAAGTATACTAGATGTAATGAAATACTATAGTACATAAGTGTAACTATATGAAATATAATAAAATACTATAGTATATAGGTCTAAGTATACTAGATTTAATGAAATATTATAGTACATAAGTATAACTATATGAAATACTATAGTACATAAGTGTAACTATATAAAATATAATGAAATACTATAGTATATAAGTCTAAGTATACTAGATTTAATGAAATACTATAGTATTTCATTAAATCTAGTATACTATAGTATATAAGTCTAGTATACTTAGACTTATATACTATAGTATTTCATTAAATATAGTATACTTAGACTTACATACTATAGTATTTCATTAAATTTTATATAGTTATACTTATGTACTATAGTATTTTATTATATTTCATATAGTTACGCTTATATACTATAGTATTTCATTAAATCTAGTATACTTAGACTTATATACTATAGTATTTTATTATATTTCATATAGTTACACTTATATACTATAGTATTTCATTATATTTTATATGTACGGACTCGTATTAAAATTTATACAAAATTATAGTAGAAAAATGCAAAAAAAACCAAAAAAAATCACTACAATGCGCTATATGCCGGGCACCAAATTGTAAAAAAAAAGGGTAGGAAGGCTTTGTTTTTTGGGCTTTTGGAGGGGCAAACGATGTCCGTTTTGGACGAATTTTATATGTACGGACTCGTATTGAAATTCTCTACATGATTATGGGGCAATTTGTTTTTTTTTTTGTATGTGCGTTAAGCCTTAACGCACATCTACAGTGCCATACGTTAAGGCTTAACGCACAGCTACAGTGTCATTCTGGATATTTTTTCCACTTTTATTCAAGTTTTGTCCCTTGTACGTTAAGCCTAAATGCACCAGCCTGTACGTTTAGCCTTAACGCACAAAACAGTTTGCATATAGACGGCGTTTCGTTTGCATATAGACTGACCCTAAAATTAATATTATTAGGCCCCACAGTACTCTAAATAATTCAATTCGTGATATCACCATCTTTTGCTCCATTGATATCATCTTCTTCCGCCATTTTTTATCATCTTCTTCCACAATATATCCTCTACCTCACCATTTGTGTGCCTCTTCTAGTAGTATATAGCAGGTGCCAACATTCCTCCATGGCGTCACCATCTACTGAGGCACCTCCGCTGTGTCGGCGTCAGTCATCCCCAACCTTCTTTGTAGTCGAAGAATGATTTGAAAGTTGAAGGTCACACTGAAATCACGACATCGTCGGTCGAATATGGGTTGCAACAGGACTTAGCCACGATGGCGAACTTCCAGCCTTTTGAATTGGTTGATTTGGGTGAGCTTGTGAAAAGGACCAAATTGATTTCGTGAACCCTAAAAAATTTGTTGGCTAAATTGAATCAAATGTTTTGACAAATTAATGCTTTGGTGTTGTTTATGGGTTATTATGGCTTAAATTTGGGATTTTTCTGATCAATTGCCGTTCTCGTGGTGGATTTCGTGAGACTGTTTAATCTATTTTTGCTCTTAAGAGTGGTTGTGGACGGTGCTCTTGGGTCTCGAATACAACTATGCCGATACTTCTGAGAGTGAATACGCAATTCAGATTCAAGATTTGGGCCTTCTTCGTGCGATTTACGTAGCTGGAAGAGGTGGACGACCGTGGTTGCGGATCTCATCGCCGGCGATCTACTGCTTCTCGTTTTTTGTCATCCTTTTGTAACCCTCTCTTGCATGTCATGGGTGTTATTAATGTTAAATATTAAGAGAAAGTGGAATCAATTATGAAATTAAAATGTACAACTTTTTATACCTTATTTGTGTACAAAAAAATTCAAATCATGTGTGCAAACTTGCAGAGCTGCAGCTACTGCTTTTTTAATCTATAAATAAATAGGTAGAATGAGAAAAATGTTAACATGTATCAGGAATGTAAAAAGAAATTTTCTATACCTAATGTAAATATGTTCTTGTCCCTAAATCCTAGACCAACGGATTAAAACTAAATCCAGCCTAGTAGAAGGGGAGTTGGGGTGTCTCAGGCTCTAAACCTGTCTCTACCCTTCACTTGAATGAAAAGTCAAATCTATCAACTCTCCTTTTATTGGGTTTAACCAATTTGTAACTCTTGCCAACTTGGTTACGGAATCAGAGTTTGTCATCTCTAGGTGTGTTCCTTGTCATAGAAAAAAGAATTAAAACCAGGTTGTTGCCTCTTCTTGTTGATTATCTAGCTATATTTATGTGACTATGGTTTTGTGACCATTTGATCTCTTTGTGAAATTATATTTCTGTGATAATTATGGAAAATATGACATCATTTATTGGTGGCCATAAGCATAGCAATTTTTGTTGTTGTTACAATATAAACATAGCAATTGTTTAAGGTGTCACATTTTGGAGACGCTTATTTCAAGTTGGAATTTTTTATTATGGTTTTAAAATCATTCACATGTCATATAAATAAACTTGCTGATTTAGGTTGGCCATGAAATTAGGAAGAGAATTTTTATTTACTTATATATAACAATAAAAAGTTGAATAAAAAAATATATATTACACTTTTTTTTAAAAAACCTTATTTTTACAATTAAGAAATTGTATCATATAAAGATGAACACCCTAACACAGTAGTCAGGACCTTGAAATTGTCATTAGCTTTAAGTCTAAGGTTCACTTCATTGAGGTAGCATTATCCTATCTTATTTCAATTCGTGCAATAAGTTTTTTTGTCCAAGTCATTTTTACAATTACAATAAAATAGAATTTTTGACAATCAATGTCCCAACCATTAAACGTACAGATTTATGTTTACCTTATCTTATTTTATAGATACATATAAATTTGGTATCTTATATATATGTATATTCATATTGCTTTCAAAAATATAAAAGTTCATTGTGTCTAATTAATTGTACCTTTCTTCAAAAAAAAAAATGGTTGTACCTTAGTAGTCTTTCGTTTCAAATCTTGCTAATGTCTCATCCCATCTAATCTTTAAGGGCTTAATCTTTCTTTCATCTATCTATAAATATATAAAGTAGACCGATAATGTAATTAATGTCCAATAAATATGAAAAATTATATCTTATTTTTTATTGTTCTTCCTTTAAAAACTAAATCTTTAAATATAGCTCAATGATTAAAGACACTCTCATAATATAAGATGTCTAGTTCAATCCCCCTTCTTAACAACTTTGTTTTACTATTTTATCTTTTATTATTTTTTGTTGATCTTTCATTACACCTTTGTTTTACTAGAAGTCAAATGTTCTATTATATGTCAATGGTTTAGTGAAGGGGTTTCATGAAATAAAAAAGTTGAAAGTTCAATTCTTATTGAATACAATTTGGTTTTCAATATTTTTTCCTAAACCTAAGTATTTATTTAATTTTTTAAATCATCCATTAAAATCTATAATACTTAACAATTATTTCAATAAACAAGTCGTTAGATTTGCCTTTATCTAAGGGCTATGAGACATTCTCATTTTATACCATAATAATTATTTGAATTTTCTATATTTGTTCCTAAACCTATAGTACTACGACCTACACCATCTATGTCAAATACAATATAGATTGGATATTATATTTTTCGGTCTCGAATCTTAGTATAATAAACTATAATTTTATTATATATTTTATATAACAAGTAAAAGAATACAATTTAAAAAAAAAACATAATAGTAAAGAGTATTTGGTCCTATTTCAAAGATTGTATAACTTCAGGATAAATCACCCAATACGGTCAAACGTTAATTTGGAAATCAACAACTTCATATATTGTAAATTGAATGGGAATCCAATATATAGCTTTAAAAAAAACAGTAACAATAAAACCCAATTACGTCAATATTATAGCACTAAGTTTGCTATCTTTAAAATTTTAATCGGTTACAAACATATAATTATTACTAAAATTAGGTTAATTATAGGCACAAGTGTGTTTCTCTTCTAAAAAATTAGCCATTGTCTAGCCTATATAATGGATTCACTTTGATCGCAAGCTCAACCTACAGCGCATCTTCGACAGAGTGGTTTAAGGTAATTATCTATCTATAATAAATATATAAAGTAGAGAGGAAATGTCAATTAATGCCTAAACATTAACTCTCATTTACAGCCAACATGACCCTTTTATTATGAAGTGGATCATCATATTACATGTGTTCATTTCATTAGGCCAGCCCATGTGTACACATTTGTAGGAAACAACCCAACTCAAAATATGGGCCGAGTGGACCAAATGTGGACTCAATTAAAAAACTTTGATTATCTGGCACCAATTATGAAGCAAAATTTTGAAATACTATGTAACATCAAATATTGAATTAGATGGCACCAAATGTGGAGCAAATGTGGAGCTAAACTGACGGAGGCCCAAGTTTTGTAACGTCAACTCTGCAGTCAATAATGAAGGCATTAAACAATAAATAATTAACAGCCAAAAATAAACTTGCTCCCAGCCAACATTTGAAACGTTTACCTAAGGAGGCCAAAATTTTGTAACGTCAACTCTGCAGTCAATAATGAAGGCATTAAACAACAAATAATTAACAACCAAAAATAAACTTGCTCCCAGCCAACATTTGAAACGTTTACCTTAGCCTGCTGTAACATTTCATGGCTCAACTTCAAACATAACCTCTGCTGTAACATTCGAAACGTATTAACAAATAAGAATAACTTTGTGACAACCAATAATAAAGGCATTCACAGCCCCCAAAAAAACACCCAAAAATAAAATTAGTCTCAGCCAAAATTCTGTAACTGTTACCTCTGCAACTAACTGAAAGATTTCATTACTGAAATTGCTATAAAATCTGCCCATCCAGGCAAAGAACCTCATCCAGCCTCCATCTTAGATTAGCTCCACTTCGCCCTTCCAATATTTGGAACACATCAGCTGAGTGATCTGCACCGTAAGGGGGAAAAAACCATGAGTTTTACACCTCTAAATCAATTGGGGGAAGGAAGGGCTGCCAACATTCAAGTAATGATATGTGGTAAATGGGATGTTTTCACTAGGATGGGAACCTACATCAGCACTAATTTCATATTATCTGATGAAATGGTATGTACACATTTCATCTAAGTTGTGTATTCATTTATGCTTATTTCTTCATTATTTTGTTGTAGATTTTAACCTTTTCCCATCATGTCTTATAGGGAAATGTAATTCACTGCACTACAAAGAGCAACATAGCTCATTGTTTCATAAACAAGCTACAAGAGGGGTTTGTCTATAATGTAAAAGATTTTAATGTGCTGCCTAATAAGAAGGAATTTTGTATTGTTACAAATAACAATAACATGATTGAACTTCATGGAGGCTGTATTGTTAAAAAAATCCAACATAACACTCATGGTTTTCCTCTCTATCCTTTTGATTTTACTGAAATTGAAGACATCCGGCTTTCTGAAGTGAATAATCTGATTGATAAATTCCTATTCAACCCTACACCTTTGCTGAAAATGCCCGAATGTGACTGACTAATTTCTTTTGGCTTTTGCAGAGGTGATTGACTATGTGACTGGTGTGGGTCTGCAGAAAACAGTTGGGACACCGACTAGACAAAGAGGAGTAGCAAAGACTCTTGATTTTCATTTACAATGCAATACGTAAGCTTAATTGTTGCCGTCTAAGCCCACTTTAGTAGTTTACACTTCTGCCATTCATCTTAGTATGCAATTGCTACTGAATTTGTAATTCATGCTCATTGTAGGGGTGAAAGTATGAAGGTAACACTTTGGGACAAGCTAGGGGATGAACTATTGGAAAGGAAAGCAAATCGGGATGGGCTTTATGTTGTTATACTGGTTGCAATGCACGTAAAGGAATTCAAACGTGCGAGGGATTATACAATAATTCCATTACTCTTTACATGATAATGCATTATTCTTGATTGCTAAAAGTTGCTATGATTTTCATGCAGACGAAGTCTACATCTCAAGCACTCCCTCTACATTTATTTATGATTCTACAAGCATCCCTCAGCTGGTTGAATTTACAAACCGCAACATGTAATTGTGCATACTAATAAATATATAAACATTCATCATGTAAGCTAAGGAACTAAGAAGCCAAATGGATAATCACTCACCATTATTTCATGTCTGTGTGCGTGTGCATAAATAATTTAGTCCTAGATGGGCTCCCTGCAGATCAAGTCCCACCAACAATGAGCATGACAATTTTACAGATGTTAGAGTGGTGTAGAGAAAAAAAAAGGGTATGCCATACTAGGTCAAGCCTATTATCTCCATATGTCTCTACTCACTTTATTTATTTACATATGCATCTTGTCTGTAGGACACTGTTTTCAGTTGTCAAATTAAGATTTCAGAGATCACAAACCAAACACCTTGCTACTACTTTGCATGTACAAGCGGAAAATGCAAAAAAAGAGTGACTCGACGTGATGGCAATTTTTTCTGCACTTCATGTGAAGTGCCGGTGAACTTTCCAAAAGCCAGGTATTGTTTGTGGTTTATATTGGACGATGAAACAGTACATAAACCTTTAGCTACGTTTTCTAGCCTTTTCCACATGATCACAGATTTAAGCTACGCCTAACCATTGAAGATGTTACAGGTGCTACTATAGTAACCCTTTTTGATGACACTGTTGAAAAATTGGTTGGAACTACAACAGATTCTTTACTTAAAAATGTAATCCATCTTTTCCTACCTATATAATGCAGTTGTTTTTGACCACCCATTGAAACAAGAGCTTACAGCTACAGTACTGAAACTTTGATTTTTTGACAACCAGGATGACAGTGATGACATTATTTTACCTACTCACTTATCCAATCTCATCAACACTTCACATATCTTGGAGATAAAGTCACATACCTATTACGCCATTGGTACCGAGAGCTTCACCTGCACCAACATCCTTCCTGCAATCGGCGGTCCAACAAAAGTAAATCTGTGCTTTTCACTTCTACAGTGATAATAACAAAATCAAGTGGGAACTATATATTTTAAACCTAACCAGCCTATCCTATGCTTCAATGCAAAGAGTGTTTTACACCAGAAACGGCCAAGGGATGAGAGCACAAGTACTTTGCCTCCTTCAAGATATGTTGCCCCTGAAAAAGCAATGTAAGTACAAAGTTTGCAGATATTAGTACAAAATTAACTGCCCTTTACACTTTTGAGTGTTAATATGAACAAATAATTGATCTTTTTTAAAACGTACAGGCGTGCTGACAAAAGTACTGAGTTGAAAACAATGAGCAAAAGGAACTATGAACAATAACCTAAGCTTGCTGATATTTCATCTCCAGATAACACCAACGAGGGTGGAGGATCTGATGTTGAAGAAGACACTACATCGAATGGCGTCCTAGCAACCACAATTGAAGAAGAAGAAGGAAATGTGGTTCCACCCCCAGTGATGACAGACACAATTTAGGGACTGTAGAAAATAAGATTTCCATACTTTCATCTCAATATCCTTGAAGCTATAAAATTTTCTATTAATTAAAAAAAAAGAATGTTAGATATAAATCTCTATTTTAGTTTTTTCATATTAAATTCATATATATAAAAAATAAACATTCTTTTTTATAAAATTTGAAAATTCAACGTTCTTTCTCTTATCTATTTTAGATATTTTTAATTTCGAAGATTATTTCTATGCTACATTAACATTTAATACTAGGCATTGCCTTTGATTTGCGCTTTTTCCCTTTCTGTAGCTCATACAACAAACAATTTTGTTAGAAATGTATGCCACTTGATGTAAGTATAAGAAAAAAAGAATAAAGAAAACAATTCAAAGGAGATCAAAAAACCTGCTCTTTATTTGCAAGCAAAACATCAGTTGTTGTATGAGGAGATTCAAGAAATTCTAGCAATTTGGCTTAGAGATCTTCCTGAAATTCCGTGGAGCATTGGATAATCAGTCATTAGAACATCAAAAAGGGGGGAAATAAAGCTAATAGTAAAATACCTTCTTGGAGGAAGATCTGCTAGCAACAATGTTTAGAACATCACAAAAGTCTAGCAATTTCTCCTTAACACATTTATCCAACTTCTCCTTGATTTTCGCCCTTTGATTTTCCTGTTAAATAAGAACAAATACAAATTACTATAGAACAAGATGTCTTAACTGCTTCTATGTATAGAGACCTATGGACTTAATTAATGACCTGTACTTGGATGGGCAATTACCTATAAAGTGACACCTAATATGCCCAAAGGTCAGATATAATGCATTTGGATATTGTGAACTTAATTTTTCATTTCTAAAAGTTAAAATACAGGAAACTCCAAAATTCTCAACTTAAGCAACAAAAATGAAAATGGATTTACTCCCTTCATAGGATTTCAAGACAGTATGATACAAACTACATATACCAAATTCTCAGTCCATTTTTAACACTTAATACAATTTTGGAACAAAATGAGGTCTGCTTCTTCACAACCCTACTCATTTTTCAATGAATCATACACATTACAAGTCAGGTGTTGTAAACAAACCAGATGGGACTAAGAATTCTTTACCTCATTTTCAATCCATACAAAACCAGAGAATAAGCCTATGTCTTTCTTCAAATTGTGCACTTGTAAGAAAGCACCCATATTACTTCTCCTAACACGAGAAATAGAATATCCACTCGAAAGAATCGCAATACAAAATAAAAGTACAATGGAGAGCAAAAAGCAGGTTCACCTTTGCCTTTTTTCCAAAAAGGATTGTATGTAGTAACTGAAGATTGTCATCAGGTTTTCTCTTGGATAATTTGTAAGCGACTGTATAGTTAAGGTGCAGAGAGTCAGACCCAAAAAAATGCAGCGAGTGAAAATAACAGTAGACATTGAAAAGGAAAGGAAGAGAGGATTAAACACATTAGAAACTCTTGAAACAAGAATGCAGCTTATTCAGTCATTCCTATCAGTAAAACATGATAACCAAAGGTTATTTTTTGCAAGCCCTTAAATATGCCTTTTTTTACTGAAGATGTAGCTTTTTGCTTACAAATTACTTTTGGAATAAGAAATTCCTAGATTCATCCTTTAGCTAAGGTTCAGCTTAAACTTTGAAATGCAGGCTACACAAGGATGAAGGATTGACAAATACTGAGTAAGCTTAAGCAACTTGACCCAGACCACAACTACCACAAAGGAAAAGGAGAAGTTGAAGCTTAAAATTTATGTTTCTAAAACTATCAGCTCTCTTTGTTAACTAATCTAGAGAAAGGGAGAAGAGCATATAAAACCAACACACTCAGAAAGCTCGAAAATGATGGGAGACAGGAAGGGTATTCTCTAAAAAGGCCAAGATATTTTTTAAAAAATCCTGAAGATTTCTCATTGATATTAATAAAATCCAAAAAACAACGGTGAACAAGCCGTCCAAAAGATCAATTATATGAGAAAAATGAAGATAAAGTCTGATTCCTCACACATGATTCCTCTCGTATCAAAAGACAAGAGCAACCCTACTACTTGCGACAAATCACTGAATAGATCCATAATTTCACAGTTTTTCTCCTCCGTTTCCTCACCAGCAAAACAAATAATCAAAACAATATTTTAAACTTTAAAGGACATCAAACATCAATCAGAATTACAAGCTAGGAGCAGTAAAGAAGCACATCGATAACCTTAACGTTCGACAGAAGAATCGGAGATTCGAGAAACGGCGATGGACTGAGCCCAGGCGAAATTGTTAGACACGGCGACCTCGAGATCGGGAGACTCGCCGGAGACATTAGCTTGTACCTCGCGCCGCGGCCACCGCCGCTGTTCGATCCGCCTCTTCCAGCATCATCGTCGCCGTTCGACTCGGAACAATTGCCTACAGCCACAACCATAGCGTCCAACTCAACATAACCACTCGACGACCGTCGACCGGTCTTCGGAGGTTCGAATTCGTTCCATTACCGCCGACAACAAGCAACAGAGTAGCTAGAGAGAAGGGGCAGAACTCGAGCTCAATGGCAATGGCGGACTTGCCTTCTAGGGTTTGTGAAATACCCCAAAGGCTATAAAAATGGCAAAATGGTAAATAAAGGATTTAAGGCCTTATAAAAATCTGAATTTGGAATTGGGATATTTAGGATGAAATATCTGCTTAGGGTATACTTATCATCAAAATTTGGAATGGGAATTTGAGGGAAATTTGGGAAAGTGGCCAGCAAAGCACCGAAGCTCCCTTTCCATTTCTTCCTCTCTTCCGCTGAACCATACTCCCTCTCGGTGAAGCTCCCTGTTCTCTCGTGCCCAGCTCAGTGGTTCGTCTCCTCCGGCGATCTCGACCAGCGGCGGCCACCTCTTCCCTTCCCCGGAGGCGAGCTGCGACCTGCTGAGAGCTCCGTTGCTGCTGTGTTATTTCCTGTTGCTGCTGTTCGCTGAAAGGAGACGCCGCCGTTGCTGAGTTCCGGCGACGAGAAGCTCGGTCGCTGTTGTTGCTGCTGTGTGTGTTCGCTGTTGCTGTGTTGTGTTTTCTGCTGGTGTTGCCGTCGTCGTCTCCGGCGTCGAGGAGCATCTCCGGTGGCTACTGAAGCTGGTCGTCGACGGGACAAGGTAAACCTTTGATCGGTTTTGGTTGGGGGTTCGAATGGATGTTATATATGAACATATAGGAGTTGCTAAATCTGTATATATGTGACCGAGATGTGTGAGTTTGGGGCTGAATTGTTGATTTGTGCAGCAAACTTTGGGTTATTTTGTGGGGGTTTGGCTGAATTGAAACTTTGATTGGAGTTTGGAATTTGGTGGTTTGCTTAATTAATTAAGGATTTGATTTTAGGGTTGTTGATAAGGTGAAATTTGGGGGTTTGTTAGTAGTGCATTGGTTTGAGTTAATTAACGCCAGGGATTTGCTCGGATTGATTTCGCAGGTTCGTTCAAGTGGTTTGGAGACCTCTGGGGTCGTTGTGGTTCGACTTGAGGCAAGAGGATCCTTGCTAATTTATATATTTTTATAAACTGATTATGTTTAATTTTACCGTTGCTTGAGCTATTATTTTAATTGGTTTGTTTGACTATATAATGGCTTGGATGAGATGTGTGATAATGTGTGATGAGGTGTGATAATGTGTTGGATTGAATGTGTGGGTGTGTGTTGTATTGAGTTTGTGTGTGTATGTGATTATGTGATATTTGATTGGTTGTCGTATGAAGTGTTTGAATTGGTGTCGGTGTAGTGGTGGAATGTTGTTGGTTGGTGAAAGTCCTTATATTTAGGGCCTCGGTGGGTATGAACCCCCGAAGGTCGAAGGGTTAGGTGATGATAGTCTCACCAAACCGCGTAGGGTGCACGCCTACGTCGTTAAGGGCCAAGGGTTGGATGGTGAAAGTCCCATCCGGAAAGTGTGTGTTGATTGTCTCACCCGGTGATGTGGTGGTGGAGACGGAGGTTGGATTGGAGGTGTTGGTGGTTGTGTGTGTTGATTGTCTCACCCGGTGATGTGGTGGTGGAGACGGAGGTTGGATTGGAGGTGTTGGCGGTTGTCTGTGTTAGTTATATGTTGAATTGGTTGTGTACTTGATTAAGTGGTTATGTGTTGAATATTGGCTGTGTGCTTGGTTATTGATTTTTGTGTTGGATTTGTATAAGTTGGATTGTATGTGTTGACAGGTGTGTGTGTGGACATTTGTATGTGTTTACAGTATTGAGTTATATTATTATTTGGTTACAAGTGGTCGATTGTTGTGATATCTATTATAGTTTAAATGTGGACTGTGTACCTGAATACGTGGTTTTGTGATGGATGTTGATTATGTACTTGTTTAAGTGGTTATGTTAGTAATTTGGTTGTATGTTTGATAATTGGCTTATGTTGGATGTTGATCGTTATTAGTTGTGGTTGTGGGCCATTGTTGGCCATTGGTTGTGTGTGTTGGATTGTGTGGGTTGACAGTTGTGTGTGATTGGCTGTGTGTGTGATTGGCTGTTATGTGTGAATTGATATCTGTGTGTGTTGACAGTTGTGTGTATTGACCTTTGTTGTGTTGGCAGTAGTGTGGGTTGGATTGCGTGTGTTGACAGTTGTGGGCGTTGACAGTGGTGTGTGTTGACGTTTGTGTGTAGTGACAGTAGTGAGTTCGGTATGTTTGGTTAGCCTTGGTTACATGATGGTAGTAAGATATGTATATATGTTTCGTAAGTTGTTAATTGAGGTGTTAATAGTAGAGAAGAAGTTAGATTGGATCGTTCTATTCGTTTATGCTTATTATGAGTTTAAGGTTGAATTGAAAGAGGTTAGTATCGTGCAAAATTGGATAAGAATGGATAATTGATCGGTTATGTGATAGCGTGTTATGTTGTGTCTTGACGTGTGGTTGGTTAGTTGGTTGGTGTGATGATAGTCAAGTGTAGATATGATATATAAGTATATATATATATAATATGATCTGGTGTTGTTTGGTATTGTCTGATTATCGTGCTAAATCTTTGGATTTCAACTGCTTTGGCTTGGCCAATCTTGCCATAGTCTTTCACGAGACTGACCAACTGCGGTTTACGTGCCGTGGTTGGCTGGGGTATCGGGTCCCTCAGTCAATCAGGCTTTTCAGGTTTAGTGCCAGCAAGGAGGATCCTGATCACCGTCGGTTTTGGAGTCGAAGACTTTATGTTTGCGATTTTGAACCTTGTATGGTTGATTTGGTTTTGGTTTTGGTTTTGGTTTGTGAATTGTTGTATTTCTGTATGTTAAAGTTTGATTATTGTTTCAAACTCTAAACAGGTTTTACAGGTTTTCCGCTATGCGGCTTTTGATATATATATAAGGGTTATGTTTTGAAATTTTTCTTTTCACCCGCCTTATAATCCTTCTGGATTATGACACTGTAGCACCACTGGCCTGGGGGTGTTACAGTTTGTTTGTAGCTAGCGAGGGGCAAAGAGACTTCAGATGTATCAAGGGAAAGTGCAATAAAAGAAGCAGTGTTTTAGTAAATGATGTTCTATCTTCCAAATAAATATTTTACATAATCATACATGTCTAATCTCCTTTTTTTTGTCAGAATACACATGTAATCTCATATATTTCTAAAGTCCACAACTTCATTTACTACATATGAAATATTTATTACATAAAAATATCGCCTACACATAACACAATCTTAAAGTAGTGATTCAATTTATAATTTTATTTCACAAAATCAATACTTCAATTTATAATTTCATTTCACAAAATAAATACAAGTATGATACAACATAGTTTGTCAAACATATTCAATATTATCTTTTGCATTTTCGAAAATCAAAACTATATGAAGATGTAAAGTATCATGTACTATACAACGTATAAATATTAAAGACAATAAAACTAAATACTCCACCCTGAAAAGAAACTTTACATACAACAGTATAAACAAACAATGACATTACATATCCAAATACATATATCTTGAGAGAAAAAATGTTAAATTAACATATACAAAACATCATATTATTAATTTAAAAAATAGCTAAATTTAAATAAATAATTTAATTTAATGTATAGACTCGTGCGAAGTACATGCATGTAAGAACTAGCATCAATGGTATTTTTAATGAGGCATATTGAATGACGTAAATCCGACTTCATATGTATCAATATATAAATATGTATAAACCGATATTAATTAATAATAACAATTTGATTTATACATGTTAATAGGTATAAATAGGTATAAATTATATGATTTCTATTTAAAAACGACATGTGGCGTGGACAATTATAATGAGACTTATTGCTAGAGGTTTAATAAATTTATATCAAACATACCCTATATACGTATTAAGAAAAATAGACAATTTTATTATGATAACATATTACACAATTCCAATATAATTTTTTAGGTTGTAAGAATAATCATGAAACTTAGTTTCTTTTACAAAAAAAAACAGTAAAATATAAAAACCACTATATCACTAATGTACATAACCCTAAACAATTTTGAAAATATATTCTGTCTGTAACACAAGCATGCTTATGATTTTATCCTTTATATGTATCAATATATAAATATGTATAAACCAATATTAATTTCTCATAAAAAAAGATTTATAAATGTAAATACGTTTAAATAGGTATAAATAATATGATTTCTACTTATGGTGTCGACAATTATAATGAAACTTATTGCTAGATGTTTATAAATTTATATCAAACACACCCTATATACATATTAAGAAAAATACACGATTTTCTTATGATAACATATTATACAGTTCCAATGCAAGTTTTTAGGTTACAAAAAGAATCATGAAAATTAGTTTCTTATCTATTTTATTACTCAAATACTTTAAAAACGACTTAAAATAATATAACAATACTTTAGACTACGCTCAAATTCATACATCAATATTAATGAATCATAAATATATTAAAAATGCAGTTTTTCTTAAAAAACACACATTACATCTCACTTTGTTCAAACAATACTACAATTACAAACCAAACTATCACTAATGTACATAAAATCACTGGAAAAAATTTAACCGTATCCCGTGCATAGCACGGGCAAACTTCCTAGTATATATACAACACTGCAAGACTAATTCAGGGGTTCAATTTATTGGATTAGGAGTTTCTAATTTTTTTTTATTGTTTCCTTGCAAAATCGTTGGCTATATTTTTACAGATGAGACTGATTTGGAGTTACAAGGATAAACGCTTCAACCGAGACAAGGAAATGGCCAGTTCCAAAAAAAGATGATGAAGGATATTCAACACTATTGAAGGTAGATAAAACTTCTGTTAATTTAGAGTTGATTTACACGCTGGTTTAATATTCATCGAAATTGTGATCACAACATTTTTCTTTCACCTCTTTTAGAAGAAAATGTCATATTCTTCAATAAAATTCACTCTTCCAAGCCATTTTGAAATCATACTCTTCTTAAAGGATGATAAAGAATACCTTCTATGTAAACCAAATATGTCTATGGATATAACTTTTGTTGTTGATGATTGTTTAATTAGTTTTGTTTCGAGTCAAGCCTTAACTTTATAAAGTATAATATCATATTTGTAATTGAACATTAATTTTTCTATTGTAGTGTAGAAAACTATTATTTCGTCTAATACGGAGACATTGAAGTTCAAAAATTACATGAAAATTATAAAAGAAAATGCTTAGTTAAAAAATTATCTACTTATTCCATGCTACGAGCTAAAGGAAAAATAATAAAAAAAATGTAGACAAGTCAATGCTCCAACATGATGAGTAAAACAGTTTATATAACTTCTCCTTATGTAGGTTCAACAGATTGATGATATGTTTTGTTATGTAGCCATGCCAAATTCCTTAAAAAAATGAATAATACTATATATTGGTTCGAAGTTGTTAAATATTATATTGGACTTGCATAATCATTATTTGATTGATCCAGGCAATTGGCATCTTAAAACTTATATTCATAAATTATTTTACAATATCATTTTATATAATCAATATTAAAAAGTACATACATAGTAACATCTCATCTTGATCAAGTTTATATCTCTACCAACATATATTGTAATGAACTTACTACTAAGTCAACTGCACTAGATAAATGAAAATCATAAATGGTTAGTATTAAACAAATTAAAAACAAAAAAGGGCATATAAATCCTTCTTGATATTATTTAATTTTCCTCTTGAAAAAACAAAAAAGATATCTTATTCAACCCAGATAATAAATTGCTAATTTCAAAAAATAAATTCAAAAGTGGAAGAGAAATTTAACACGATTTGAATATGTTTGCAATTTTAATAAATTTACTTTCTAATCGATTAAACTATAATAAAAATCCATTGTAGATTTTTGATAATTAAATTGATTTTTTAGTACCAAATAAAGTACACGGTTTTTAATCCACCTCTTATAATGAATGTCCAACAACGAATGCAAACGTACATCAATTGCCTCAAACATTTAATAATTTATATTAAGTGCTTATTGATGAAATATATATGTTCAACCGTTACACAATCTATACATTCTCCAATACCCATATCTTCTATAATCTATCTATAATAATATAAATATCTATCTATACTTAAAAGTTGGCTTTCTAGCCAATAAATGCTCCTCTTTGAATGCTTGAAATGAAATATGCATTCTGTTCTTCAGCTTTGTCCGTAAGTCCCATTGGGCCTAAATGGCTTTGTGTCCAATAAATGCTACTCTTCAAATCCAAGTTGGGCCTGAAGCGCTTTGTATACTGCATATATGGGCTTTATAGACAAGCCTGTTGAGGGTTGTGCTGGTACCTGCATTTATGCAATGGTCTGAAGAGTAGAGCCCTTTCATGTACACCACCAGATATAAACGCCTGCACATGTAATTATTATTGCACTTATCAGGTTGTCCTTTCATTTGCACATGGACAAGTTTGTGAAAATGAGGCCTTTAAATATTTTTTACAACCTCTATCGAGACCTCCACTTATATTACCTCTGATTTCATGCACCATGTCTTCTTCCAAGGAAACCCAGAGCAAGGCTTCGTATGGGGTTGTTTATGATGCATTGACGAAGGGGAAAGGGCCTACCAGCATTACCAGACCCACAACCCCGCCCAACAAGAAAGGTTCTGCTGTAGTGGTGGCGCGCTCAAACGACTCCTGTGTGGCTCTTGGCGAACTGACCTTTCTCAGCTGCTCGACATTCATGTCCAAAATGAAAGGTGTGTTAACCTTCTGTTTTTCCCATGTGATTCAATAATGGAAGTTCAAAATAGAGTAAACCAGTATTTTTAATGGGCAAACATAAAATAATAAAATCAGTAATATATAATCCTTCCCTGTGCAGAGGTAGACAGCTCCGCGTTACGCTGTGGGGCCGCCTATGCGACGAGTTTGTCGACATAAATGCTAAAGTGCAGCCCAACTACATCCTCATCCTGCCCGGCATGCATGTCAAAGAGTGGAAAGGTATGAATTATATCACTCTGAACTGTTATTACAAGTCAATATCATCATAGAGGGTATGAAAGAGTGACCACTGAGCTAGAAAATGGAAATTGTGAATGATGGCTAAAGCTATTTGCTTACTCTTTCAATTCAATGCTTATAGAGGAGAATGTAACAAAACATGACTATTATTCCAGAAGATGCCATTAGAGTTGTGGTGAGTCTTTCATTCCAATGCTAATAGAGGAGCTTTGATGTCTGGCCTTGGCTGATGATTGCTCCTTGCAGCATTCTGCCAAATCCCTACAAATTCGTAGCTGACTGCATGGTATCCCAAAAGTATGACATAGGAAAAGAAGGGAAAACACATAATTAGTAGCAAAGTTATAAGATTGGAACCTAAAAGAGGGAAACCAGCAATAGAACCATGGTTTTGGTCTGCATGTAATATACTGATGTGACTATGGACATCGTCATTTTTGAAGAAGGTCAAAAGCTTGTCCCAAGAAAATGGTTCGAAACTTGGAAGGTGTCAAAATCAAAGAATCTGTCGCGTCGACACCTACTCAGTATTCTGGCCATATCCGGAGCTACGAACGTCCAATGGAGGCCCATGAGTAGTCATTGGAAAGCTAAGGAAAATATCTACAACTATCATGTTAAGGTCTTCCTCAAATTCCAGGAAAAGAAACCCAAAAACTGTTGTCTTTACGACAGTTCAGCAGAAGGCTGGCCATTTTAGGGCCATTTATTTTAATCCTATTATTAATGAATTTAAGATATTTTAGTGGTTAATTTTAATTTCCGAAAATGCTCACTAGTGCCTTGTGTTAGTGGGTGAGTGTTTAGAGTTAGTGGTTAGTTTTAATTCCCTAAAATGCTCACTAGTGCTTTGTATTAGTGGGTAAGTGTTAGTGGTTTATTTTTAAGCTTTTCTTTATTTTCCTTTGCAGCCTATTTAAAGACTAGGTTGTTTCATTGTAAGGCACGTCGAAGACTAAATGAAAATGCAGAATTAGTTTGCACCATTGTGCTCTCTTCCTTTTTCAATTGTGAGTTATATCAATTGATTGTGATTGTGTGTTACATCAATTGTTCGGTAATTGTGTTTGAGTGAGTCAAATCTCAAATTCATTGCCTTGTCTTCCTTGGTCCAGTGTGTCATATCTTGGCTTAGGAAGATACCTAACCATCACCAACAACATCCATCTTCATTCACCATTCGGTCACCCACATCCACAACAACCATTTCGTTGAATTCCTTCCCGGAACTTTCATCGACCCCTCAGTAAAAATACCATATCTTTTGCTTCACCACTCAGAAAATTCTAAAATTTGGAGGACAGAAACTAGACTTCACCGTCTAACTACTGTCGCCAGAATCATCTAATTCCGAGTTCAGGTGAAGGATAACGAGCCGGTTGAAGTCAGGCCTAATTTTTGGCCTTGGGTTGACGCTTCCACGGAGACCTTTTGAGCCTTTCCTTGCACCGCGTCATTCTCGATCCTTGATCTTCATCATTTGGTATCAGAGCCACGCAAGGAGGTTTCGAAAGGAGTCATGTATCACCCTGACCCTTGGAAGAAGGTTGAGGAGATGATCCGTCAATATTTTTCACAACAGAAAATACAACTCAAAGGGGATGAATCGTCTAAGGAAGAAGTGTGTGAATCTTCCGTTGGCATTGTTGTTGAAAAACAAGTGCTTGATGATGAGCCAACCCTGAGAGTTGTGGAGGAGAAGCCACAACCGAAAGAAGAGGAGGTCGAGTCCACTAACCCAGGATCACTTGCCAAGACTACTCGTGCCATGCAAGAAAGGGAAGACAAGTCATCTCTCGTACCTCTTCATAAGAAATTTTTTCTTTATCATTTGGATTCGAGGATGAATCCTCTTAAAGGAGGAGAGGATGATGTGACTATGGACATCGTCATTTTTTAAGAAGGTCAAAAGCTTGTCCCAAGAAAATGGTTCGAAACTTGGAAGGTGTCAAAATTAAAGAATCTGTCGCGTCGACATCTACTCAGTATTCTGGCCATATCCGGAGCTACGAACGTCCAATGGAGGCCCATGAGTAGTCATTAGAAATCTAAGGAAAATATCTACAACTATCATGTTAAGGTCTTCCTCAAATTTCAGGCAAAGAAACCCAGAAACTGTTGTCTTTACGACAGTTCAGCAGAAGACTGGCCATTTTAGGGCCATTTATTTTAATCCTATTATTAATGAATTTAAGACATTTTAGTGGTTAATTTTAATTTCCGAAAATGCTCACTAGTGCCTTGTGTTAGTGGGTGAGTGTTTAGAGTTAGTGGTTAGTTTTAATTCCCTAAAATGCTCACTAGTGCTTTGTATTAGTGGGTAAGTGTTAGTGGTTTATTTTTAAGCTTTTCTTTATTTTCCTTTGCAGCCTATTTAAAGACTAGGTTGTTTCATTGTAAGGCACGTCGAAGACTAAATGAAAATGCAGAATTAGTTTGCACCATTGTGCTCTCTTCCTTCTTCAATGTGAGTTATATCAATTGATTGCAATTGTGTGTTACATCAATTGTTCGGTAATTGTGTTTGAGTGAGTCAAATCTCAATTTCATTGCCTTGTCTTCCTTGGTCCAGTGTGTCATATATTGGCTTAGGAAGATACCTATCCATCACCAACAATGTCCATCTTCATTCACCATTCGGTCACCCACATCCACAATAACCATTTCGTTGAATTCCTTCCCGAAACTTTCAGCGACCCCTCAGTAAAAATACCATATCTTTTGCTTCACCACTCAGAAAATTCTAAAATTTGGAGGACAAAAACTAGACTTCACCGTCTAACTACTGTCGCCGGAATCATCTAATTCCGAGTTCAGGTGAAGGATAACGAGCCGGTTGAAGTCAGGCCTATTTTTTGGCCTTGGGTTGACGCTTCCACGGAGACCTTTTGAGCCTTTCCTTGCACCGCGTCATTCTCGATCCTTGATCTTCATCATTTGGTATCAGAGCCTGTTGAACATTATCTTTTTCTGTATTCTTTCAAGATTCTTAAAAGCTTTATGAAATTATAAGTAAATAACACATGAATATTATTGCCCAATATGACATTAGAGTTCTCATACAAAAGCTATTTTGGCAGTTTTATAAGACTAACAACAACATATGAAACAATTGCAAACAGAAACAAGATGCTTTCCACATTTCATTACAATGTAACACCCCGGGCTTACAATCTTATTAGCACCCTAAAGGCACCCCCAAAAAAGATAGAATAACGTTTTAATGCAATCCATATAGCCTGTTGAACATAAAATGAGTATTTTACAGGAAAGACTGTAAGATTTTTTTAATCGTTCTGCTGTAGCCTGCTGAAACATTTCCATCTTCATGTATTATTTTCCACTCATTCCATTCACTCATGTACAAGAGAAATATACTTATCAAGTACTTCAGCAACCTCAAAACTTGAAGCCCAAATTGACATATCTAGTGGGAGCAGTAGAACAGACCAGCCAGTGATCCATTTTCATTCAAAGGGACAAGATTTTATGGTTCTGGTGCCACCCTTGAACCTATATCATGCTCTCATCGTCATTACACAAATATATACTTACTTCATAGCTGGAATCAGAGTATTTTGAATCTTCTCCACTACTCCCGCTATGAGTAGAATATCTATCAGATGGCTCAAAGGGGGAACCAGATAAGTCAAGCAATATGTCCAGGTCTTGGAAGAACAAAATATGTCATTTATTAGATACACATACAAATTAGAAAAACAAACAGATTCTACAAAACTCCACCTTATCATAGCAACTTATCCAATATCAACAGAAAGCACAAATGAAATGTCTGAATATGATGAATAAACCATGAATAACATCCCAGTAAACTGACTATTGCTTTTAACATTGGTACAAATCACAATAAGTAAATTGTACAATCAAATTATATAACAAGCTTCAGAATAAAATTCTGTTTGGAGAACTGCAGTGGCATTAGTTACTAACCTACTTATAGTAAATTGGGTGAGATTAATAGTTTAGGGTGTTAAAGACCAACAAGGCAAAAGGAATTTAATAATAGTGAAAGAACGGAAGGTTATTAAGAGCTTTAAAAACAAAATAAGAAAAGAACTTGCAAAGTACAATGGATGTCTCACAAAATCTATTTTAGGAAGACATAAGACAATATAAAAACACTGTTGTTTTTTCTATAAAAGTTCATCTCTATATTCTAAAAGGAATGAGTCTAATTTGATAGAACTGCAACTTTCTCTGAAGAACTGATACTAAGCACATAAACAGTTCTTTTTCTTAGTTCAACTACCAACTCATATCTCCTTAGTTCAACTATGGATGAGATGAACATTCTCCTACATAATAAAGACAAAAAATACAAATCTGCCACAATATAAGATGTTGTTGGTGGAGTATCACGCAGATCTCTGACTCTAGGGATTTTCACCACACAACGCACAAAGAGACAACCTCTAGATATGACACAATATGGACGAAAAATACAAATTTGAAGCCTTAGAAATATAAGTAAATCAAGTATAGAGCGAGGAAAGAAGAGATTTACAGAGATAAAGATGCCATGGGGGCAGGAATCCCAGAGGTCGAGAGCGTGAAGAAGGTAAGAAGCGCCGTCGGAGATGGAATGGTGTCCGGGTTCAACCAAACACCATGAACGTTGCAAGCCCTCCGATTTCTGAGAATCACCAACAACGGAATCGTCGAACTTCAACCGAAGTCTAAACGCCTACGTCTAGATTTGCGGCGAGAGTGTGAAGCAGTGCACAGACAGAGATAGAGAGACTGCGAGAGGAAGAGACAAGATTCAATTGCGATTCTGAGGGCCGAGAAGAAGAGACAAGATTCAATTGCGATTCTGAGGGCCGAGAAGAAGAGACAAGATTCAATTGCTTTTTGGCTTCTGAGGGGTTTCTTTGGAGCTGCTGAGGGCCGAGAAGAAGCAACAAGTATCAGTTGCTTTTGGGCTTCTAAGGGTTTCTTTAATTTGGAGATGCTGAGGGCCGAGAAGAAGAACGAAGTTTCATTATGTCAAAATCTTCTACAATCAATAAAGTGATGTTTTATTTATTAGGTCTTATATTTTTCTTATTTAATATTTAACTCACATACATATTAATAATCTCATACCTTGCTCGACTCGGTATTATATAAATGCTAACATTATCTTACCGATGCACATTATAAACACACCTACCTAATGAAATTGTTACTCCAAATAAAAAAGAAGAAGATATCTTTATTTCAAAGCATACATAAATCGTAGAAATATGAACATTCAAATATATATATATATATATAATAGAGTTCAAAATACTTTGCAAACATATTACTCTATCGTTTCAAAATAATATTAAACCATACGACACATGCATCTAACCAAAAAAAATTATTATCCAACTTCAATGTCATGACCGACCAAAAATAAAATTAAAACACAAAGCTGATTATAAAACTATACATTTAATTAAAAAAACAACAATTTTCACATATAGAACATCTAATTAATCATTTATATTAAATAATAGAAAATTACACCCACTATTACTCTATAAAACGTCTTCATTATATTAATGAAGACGTTACATTAATAATTTTGTTAGCATCCATTGTGTATGTTTACAAATAATGTTTACATTAATAATAGATATGTATGTTTAGAAAATCATAAAACAAAACCTCCTAAAGTAAAAAAGGAAAATTAATGTAATTACTAATGTAGATTTACGCAAAGATAACATGTACAATTTAGATTTTTCATTACAAAATAAAGACAAACATATATGATTATGACATTTAGACATTGTGCTAACTTTTTATTTATCCAAACTTTTGTTTAAAATATAAATACTATGAAATATTATTTCATTAACCCTTATATGTAGGACCTTAGGGTACGTATTCAATTGTGAACTCAAGTTGTTATCCGAATCATTTTTTAGGTTTAAAATATGCAAACAAGGTCTAATTTGAAAACTTTCATTGCAAAATTAACAGTACGAGCTCCTTCTGTAATTAATTTACACAATTATATATTGACTCATGAAGTTTAAAGCTTAATATATAATAAAACATATCTATCATATACATGAGGTCAAATGTAAACATTATTTAATATATATAAAGCAAAGATATTTAAGACATAACAATTATATATATTAATAAAATGTCAAATAAAATAAATTTAATATAATTTATTAAACCCCGTGCGTAGCACAGGCATATAGTACTAGTATAATATATAAAAAGTTAACTTTTTCTATGTAATAAATGTACTTACTCATTATCAATCATATTTTCTTTTTCTATAATAAGCATTTTAGAAACAATAATTTTATTTAATATCAACCAAATTTTATAAGTCCCATAAATTAAAGATGATGAGACTAAACAAATGTAAATTCAAAATTTTATAATCATTTATATTAAAATATATTATATTTTATAAAATAATCTAAAGACAAATAAATGGAAAAAATAAAAATATTTTAAAATTTAGTTAATACGGTTTTATTCATAATTTATTTTTTAGGATTTTATTTGCTAATGTAAAGTTATTTTTTTTTTTAAAATAAGTTCTAAAAAAAATTAGATTCCATGAATAAGAATATACAAATATAAACATAATAGATGCACAATTTTTTTGGTACGTAATAAATAAGCAATTTTAACCTATAATAAAGTGTTATAATTTTCTAATTTCATTGTATATACATTAATGTTTTTTTACATGTTAGATATCATAATAGATATAGTTGTAAGAATACACCAAATATGGGCACTTGTTTGAAAAAACTAGATTAAAATATATTTGCATGATTGCTAAAATAATTGCAAAAGTACACAACTATTTTCCAATAATAAAGGTAAAATCAGATATTATTTTTCTTTTTCTTTTAAGATATTAGGATGAAAAAAAGGACTTAACAGTCGTTTAGAATTTGTTAAGACAACATTAACAATAAGTAAAAAACCCTCTTAGCACATCAATTAGCGACTTATCGCCATAATTTTTAGAGTTGCCTCTAGAAAGAGGAAAAATTGTCGAGCAAGATTGTAACGGCAAATAATGCTTGGGTCAAAATTGTCAAAGAAAAATACGTCAAGGAGGATTGTCTTTTCACCCTCGAGAAAAAAAAAATCATGAAAGTTTATCAGGCTTCTTAGCCTAAGAAAGGACTTCCAAAAAAGAGTTGCAATGGCAAATAGGAAATGGTACGAGTATAGATTTTTGGAATGGAAAATTGATGGGCGATCTATCATTAAATAAAGCCTTGGGTACAGATTCTTCGAGAAAAACAGTTTCAGAAATTTTCACTGAAAATAAGGAATGGAACATGGAGGCAACTAAATGACTACTTGACTCCGACATTATTAACCACCAATTTTAAGGACAATTTAACATATAATATAGTAGCGATGTCTAATTTTGAACTTGTGTGCTTTGCTTGGTGGCATATATGGAACTAGAAAAACTCCATAATTTTTGTTAATTGCCAAATGATAAGCCCAAGTGCACTGACATTTGTGCAGCCTACAAGTTTTTCAAAACAACAGATATAAAGAAGAAACATGACATAAATTAGAAGAAGAGAATAGAAATAGCATAGACGAATTCAGTAGCCGAGCATATCAAATTAAATTTCGATGGATCAAAGATTGGTAATGTAGAGACCAACATTGATTTTCTTTTTAGGGATAAGAATAGTATGATTATTTTCATGGATAGTCAAAACATCCAGCCGACATCTGTTCTACATCTAGAAGCCATTTCAATGTGGATCGGAGTAGTTTATGCGTGTTGACTTGGTATAAAGAAGCTAATGATTGAATGAGATAACCTGACAATCATAAATATTGCTTTACAAAGAACTTGAGATGCACCTAGGAAATTGAGATGATTATCAAAGACACACAAATTCTTAGCACATTTCGAGGATGTCATAATGCGGCACTGCTACAGAGAAGCTAATCAAGCAATTGATTTTGTAATATCCCGTATATTTGCACGAATAAAAATTTCAAATTTTTCTTAAGTCATATTGCTAGTCAGATTAATTTTGAAGAGATACGAACATTCTGTGTAATGTTTGGCTTCTGTAATATTTGTCTGAGCAATATAAAATACAGTTAAGGTATTTTTGGCTTAAAAGCTCGTTCGTGTACAAATATATTTAACCCGGGGTTAAGTAAAATTACCACTTAAGGTAAAAAAGGACAAATGGGGAATTCGGCCTAATGCCTTAGCCTCCACACAGCTCACGAAATCAACAGCTGGAAGGCCACTTGGGGCAGCTGGAAACTAGCCTTGATGACTTGCCAAAGCTAGGGGGCATAGCTTGTCCACCTCTTGGTACACATGTCTTCATATTGGTCTTCCTTGTTTGTCTATAAAAGAAGAGGACAAGTCGTGAGAAGGGCCAGAAGTTAGCTCCTCAGCACGTTTTTGCTGTCAAAACAGCCCAGAAATGTATTTCATGAGCTGAACTTCGTGATCGATTTCTGATCGATTCACTCATTCGTTTGGTGAGATCAAAGTTGCATATTGAAGGTGAAGTGTTGCTTAAGAGGGTGAGAAGAATATCCAAGTTCGAATCGAACCCGAGGTCGATCGAAAGTGGGTAAGAAATCCCTTGAAAGTCACTGTTTTTCCCTTCAAAATCCGTGATTTTGCTGAACTTTGAATCCGTTTTTCGTGGTTGTTCTGGCCTTGTTTTGATCTGTTCTCAGGGGCCTTTTGAAGCTTGTTGGAAGCTTAATAAGGTGGTAGAAACAAACCAAGGAGAATCGAAGCCAAGGGGGTTCGATTTGGGTGAGTTTCCCCCGTTGCCAGCCTTGTCCTCGCCCCTGCCTGTGTGCCGCACCCCGCGCCATGTGCCCGCCGCACCCGCGGTGGCCATGCCGGTTGTGTGTCTTGGTGTTGGGCATGAGCTTTGGCCTTATTCCTTTGTCTCGTATTCCTTTAGATTCGTATATGTAGATATTGAATCTAATTTAGGGTCTTGTTATGGGTCATTCCAGAAGGATTTATTATCCCAGATCTGTCCCAGTTTTGGACTTGGAAACCCTTTAATTCTAAGCGTGCGAAGCTTTCATCGGATCTAAGGCAAGTGGCGGTTCGCTCTTGCTTATCATTCCATATTTCCATTAATTATCAATTGCTTAATTGTTAATTAATTTGGATTGATCATTGTTCTTGTCTGGGAACAGTTTTATGAAACTATCTTTGGAAATTAAGATGGATATTATAATAGGTTGTATATCTGCTAGAACAACGCTATTATATATATGTAGACCTAGATTGAAATATATCTATGATGTTAGGCGTGATGGCTTTAATATGATTATTTGACTGTTCTGAACTGTTTAGTTAGAACGAGTATTCGTAGGAACGTCACTGAGGCCCTGGAGCCCAGTCGTTTCTTTATAATCAGGTAGAGAGGTGGCTCGTCCCCACCTAATACCAATTGGATGGTCATGACCTACCTCTTTACTCGGGTGAAGAGGTGGTGCACTTAAAAGTGTCATAAATCTTGGGAGTGTTCCCAAAAGATCTCTCGTCTCGGGACGAGCTGATCCTAAAAGTTTATAACGTAATTGTGTGTTTTGGAATTAAATAAGATAAGTGCCGTAGGTTCGCACATGATTAATATACCTCGACGAGTAGTGCAGCTAAGTAATAGTGCGGCTAGGAAAACTCGTTTAGACTTGAATGTAGTACGTTCTCTTTCCAATCTGGAGTCGTATCATGCGGTGATTCGCATTATACGGTGAGGTTGGTCGTGAACCGAAGCATCTCAGTCAGTTTTTAACGTTATGTATATACATATGAAACTATAATGTTCCAGACTTGTCATATTTCCTTAAGACTCAATCTCTTGGAGTCTCTTTCGGGTCGGTCTCTGTGGAGATTCAGTCTTCCAGAGTCGTCTCTTCTACATACCTCTTGTTGTTATTCCATGAAAGTGCCGGGTTATGTATCGTCCCTTCGGTTATCATTCGAGGGACAATGATAGTAAACGGTTACGATCACTCGAACCACTCTGCTTTTTACCCTTGCGTAGTCTTTCATTAGACTAACCCACGAACATTGTTCTTTGCATGTGGGCTGGTGTCATCCGTTCGATTCGGCACATCAGACAAGTTGCCACCCAGTGAAGGCTAAGAACGACTATGACGGACAATGTTTTTGATAAGTTTATTCAGGTTGAGATCCTTGGCGTTGATCGCTATGGTCAAAACTTGTTTTACCTTTAAAGACTTCCGTTATGTATTTACTCTGAAACAATGTTTTATCCTACGGGGATTGTGTTGTAATCCCCTGACTTATGTTTTAATGGATGGTTTGTGGATTACATAAATGTTATTTATGATTTGAATAATCCGGTTTAGCCTTGGGTGATTTCGGAGGTGAAATCCGGGATCACTGGCGGTAATGCCTTTCCAAAGGGGTTATGAATTTGGGGGTGTTACAGATTTTCTCTTCTCTAAAGACTGCAATATATATATATATATATATATATATATATATATATATATATGTTGCGAAATCATTGTATGAATGACAATGTTAGCATTAAGGAGATCCTTCATCTTATGTTAAAGGATTTATTTACAATCATCTGTAAAGGTAATTTAGGCTAGACTTTTCTGAGAATTATTTCTTAACTATGTACCATTAAAAAGGGAAAAAAAAGATAGGACTAATTACCGTCGTCGATTGTACACGCCAAGAAAAAAATACCATGATGAAATATAGTTGAAGCTCTCAAGTTCGAATCTTTCCAACTCTTTATATGGAATGTAGAAGATTTTTTTTGATACAAGGCAAATATTAGGGCTCACCTAAACAGATGACTGTTCTAAATCATCCGAATGGATGATCTTTACAAATTGAGTTCTAAAAGAATGAAATGTAGAGTTCAATTGTAAGAACTCATATATATCGTCGGTAATCGAACAAGAATGGTCATCGATGGGACACAGAAGACAGTGGAATTGTTGAAGTGCATGTGGCGGTATGGGATGAGTGGCCAAGAATGTAGATGAAATTTTACTACTGCATTTTATACTCCTAACCGGCTGTACCTAGTTATGTCTCCATTATAATCATGACCACATTTTTAAAAAGGAAAAAAAAGGTGTCAGCACTCATCAGCCACAACCATCCTAAGGACATATATCCTTACCTAATAAAAAAATGGAAAATTTCTGTTGGTGCCCCTAAGTTTAGGGTTATTCTTGTTGGTGTCCTACAATTAAGTTTTTTTCGATTGGTGCCCTTAAGGTTTGGGTTTGTTTGCTTTGTAACCAAACTTTTTCATGTTTGTACCATTTCAGTTCAAATTAATCAAATCCAAGTCCACCATTGTGTTCCTCGCCCTCAAATTAATAAGATTGACTCCTAAAATACCCAAATCCATGTCCGAACCATGTTAATTTGAATTCCGAAGCAACAATCCGTTTCTGACCTTAAGAATTCAAATCGGAATGGTTCGAGTATGGATTTGATTGTTTTCAGGAGTCGAATCCTACTAAGTTGATGTCAATAAACATAATGATGAGCTTTAATTTGATCAATTCGAACCGAAATGATACGGATATGGAAAATTTCGGTTATAAAGCGAACAAACCAAAACCTTAAGGGTACCAACTGGAAAAAACTTAATCGTGGGACACCAACATGAATAATCCTAAACTCAGGAACACCAATAAGAATTTTCCTTAAAAAAATCGTATTGGACATACAGGAAAGTGACAAATAGCTCAAGCATGAACTGATTCCAATATTAAGGAATTAATAAACTAGAAATAACAAGAAATACATAATTATGATAATGTGGTTTTTCTTGTCAATTTTTTAGTTTTGATTTTATATTTTGCTGAACAGATGCAATTAAAGGGTGTGTGATACTACTGTCTTGTTTTTTTTGGGTCGGAACTACTGTCTTGTTAGATGAAAATAAATCTGACGTCGAGTATTGAACTGTATTATTCATTTTCAAATTCAAGGTTGTCATACTACTGTCTTTAATATGCCAGTTGATTTCGGGATTGATCTCATAATGTAATTTTATATTGTTTTATTTGCCAAGTAACCACATCTATATTCCACAAAACACTATATATATTGTTCCTTGTTCAGGTTAAATGACTCTTTAAGTCTAGTAGTATTAGACAAATACCCCCAATAAACTTATTCTAAAAGCATGACCCATGGTGATGTCATCATTATATAATGATGACATCATCATAAGTTAATCAAACTAACACATTTGATCATTGATCGGCAAAACTTTTTTCCGCCAATTTTTTTTTGGTGACGTCATCATCTTGATGACAGTAACTGTCATCAAAACACAAAATGTCATCAAAATACAAACTGTTATGACTGTCATCAAAACACAAACTGTCATCAAAACACAAACTGTCATCAAAATACAAACTGTCATCAAAACACAAACTGTCATAAAAAACACAAACTGTCATCAAAACACAAATTGTCATCAAAAACACAAATTGTCATCAAAACACAAACTGTCATCAAATACAAACTGCATCACAACTAGTTGATGACACATATTGTCATCAAAACACAAACTGTCATCAAAACACAAACTGTCATCAAATACAAACTGTATCGCAACTAGTTGATGACACATACTGTCATCAAAACACAAACTGTCATCAAATACAAACTGTATCACAACTAGTTGATGACACAAACTGTCATCAAAACACAAACTGTCATCAAATACAAACTGTATCGCAACTAGTTGATGACACATAATGTCATCGCAACTAGTTAATGTCACAAATTGTCATCACAACTAGCTGATGACAATACAAATCTTGTTTTGATGACAATTATCGTTGAAATGTAACCACCACTAGTTGGTGACATTTACGAAGTGTCATCTCCACTAGTTAGTGCACGTTCAAAGTGTCATCAAGACTAGTAATTAGTGGCGCTTTCAAAGTGTCATCAAGACTAGTAATTAATGGCGCTTTCAAAGTGTCATCAAGGCTAGTAAGTGATGACACTTTTAAAGTATCACCGAGACTAGTTGGTGGCACTTTCAAAGTGTCACCGAGGCTAGTCGGTGGCGCTTTCAAAGTGTCATTAAGGCTAGTAAGTGGTGACACTTTTAAAGTGTCACCGAGACTAGTTGGTGGCGCTTTCAAAGCGTCATCAAGGTTAGTCGGTGGCGCATTCAAAGCGTCACCGAGGCTAGTCGGCGGCGCGTTCGAAGCGTCACCGAGGCTAGTCGGCGGCGCGTTCGAAGCGTCACCGAGGCTAGACGGCGGCGCGTTCGAAGCGTCACCGAGGCTAGTCGGAGGCGCGTTCGAAGCGTCACTGAGGCTAGTCGATGGTACATTCGAAGTGTCATCAAATAGTGTTAGTGACAATTCCTGGTTTTGATAACACTTCTCATTTTGATAATGGTTTTTGTCACCGCCACTAGTTGATGAGAGTTCCATCATCGCCACTAGTAAACCGTCGCCACCACTAATCGTTACCGCCACTAGAAAACCGTCATCGCCACTAGTTGATGACGGTTTATTCATCACTACACATTCAAGGTGTATCCAGGACTAATCGGTGACATGCTCAAAGTAATCTTTTCTATTTTAGTATCCCTGAAAATGAACCTCTTTGGTTCTGCTGGCAGCCAGATAGGCCAGATGAAATAGATGTAACATACAAGTTGCTCCTAAAATCAATTGACATGATAACATACAGAACAAGAACCAGCATTCTACAGGTAAAAGTTGTATTCTATGCCCTATTATCATACAGGAACCAACATTCTACGTATACGATTTGTTCCTAAAATATTATCAAGGTGAATAACTGAAAATGTGTAACACCCCCAAATATTCCCTTAAGAGTTATTACCGCCAGTGACCTCAGATTACACATCTGGGATCACCCAAGGCTTAACCATTTTATTACAACCATATAATAACACAAAACTTTATTAATTATCATAAATATTATTTAAACCAAAGTCACGGTTTACAATTGTTAACACCAAATACAACCAAATACAGAATTGTTTGAATACAACGGAAGTATTTTAAATAAATAAAATCCACAAAGGGTCTAGATCTGAGCGATCTCACGCCTAGGATCTTCAACCTTGGAAAACTCTTTAAATCCCATCTGCCTTCATCATCGCCTACTAGCCTTCACGGAAAGGGAGTTTACCTGATGTGCCGTACGAGACGGATGACACCAGCCAACCATGCAAATGAAAATAACCGGTTGGTTAGTCTAATGAAAGACTACGCAAGGGTAAAATAGAAAAGGTTCTAAGTAGTCGTATTAGGTTAACCCATCGCTTCTCGAATAAAAGCCGATGACGATAGTAAACCTCAATACTTCTACGGAAAGATACGAAACGATATGAACAAGAGAAGACTCCAAAATATTGAGTCTTATGGGAAACGTACGAAGAGAAGACTCCAAGAATTGAGTCTTTCGGAAAGTATGACAAGTGTTTGGGAACGTTATAGTTTCACACAAGTGTTTAAAACAACTTGATTATTTGGGTCCACGACCAACCTCACCGCGCAATACGAATCCAGATTGGAAAGAAGACTTACTCTAACCGAAGTCCGGGCGGGTTCCAAGTTGTACTTCTCGCCCGAAGGTTCATTAATTATGTGCATAACCGCACTTATCTTATTTAATTGCAAAACGTACATTTACGTTAAAGCTTTTAGGGTATATCATCTCATCACGAGAGATATCTGGGGAATAAGTCCCGATTATCGGAACCAGCTGTGTGCACCTACCCTGAGTAAGGGTACAGTCATGACCAGATAGTACTAGGGCAAAAATCCTCCTAATACCAGTTATAAAGAAACGACTAGACCTCGCAAGATACATAGCGTTACTACGAATACTCGTTCTAACTATACAATTAAGTTCACACAATAATTGTGATACCCCGTATTTTTGTAAGGTTATTCTGGGAATTATGGAATTTTCCCGAGTACCCATTGTGTACGTCGGATTTAATTCAAGTAGCTTGAGACATTCTGTAATGTGCTCTGTATCTGTAAGATTTTTCTCAGTGAAATAATATACAGACATCATGCCTTGGAGTTTAATTGTCGTTCGCGTACGATAATTTTTATCCCGGTTTAACGTCAGGTTCGTTCAAAGCTGAATGGGCGGGAAAAGGGAGAAACGGCGACCGCCGTTCAGAAACGGCGACCGCCGTGGTTGGGCCCAAGAAGTCAGCGTGTCAGCTTCTAGCTGGCCGCGACAGGCCTAGCGACCGCCGCATTTACGGCGACCGCCGCGTGCCCGCCGCAGGCAAAATCACGGCGACCGCCGTGATTGTCCAGTGGGCTTTGCCCGTCGGTCGCCGGCGTCGTTCGAGGCGCGCCGTTGCATCGTTTACCGCGTCTTAGGATTTGCTGGGTACTCCTTGGGGTTTGCCTATATATAGAGGAGCTTGGGCATGGGTTTTGGGTCATCTACAACCCCGAATCGCTGCCAAAATTCTCCCTCAAAGTGAGTTGAGTTTCGTCGGTTTTATTGTGCTCGCCGGAGGTGTTGTGGTGTGTTTCCAGAGTGCCTTTGTGAAGCTTTTGGTTAGCCTTGGAGGTTAGAAGCCAAAGCAAGTCGAGGGAGGCCGAACCGCTCGTGTTGGGGTGAGATTTCTCTCGTTTCAGTCGGCCGTGTTCTTCACGGCGACCGCCGTGTTCTTCACGGCGACCGCCGTGATGAATACGGCGACCGCCGCCAAGAACGGCGACCGCCGCCAGAGCCCAGAACGCCTTCGTGGCTTTGGCTTGGTTGGTTGTCGTCGTGGTGTCTTTCCTTTCGTGTTCTTTCGCCATGTTTAGATTCGTACTGTTTATGTCGGATCTAACTTAGGGTTCCTTTTATGGGTCGACTCGAAGGTTGTTGTGCTGTCGGAACTATACCGTGTCGAGCCCGGAATCCAGTTGACGTCGTTAGACTATTCTGCGGATTAAGGCAAGTGGCGGTTCGCTCTTGCTCATTCGTTCCATATTTACATTAATTATCAGTAGTTTATCTGAGTAATTAATTTGGAATGAATATTCTGTTTGTCTGGAAACGGTTTTGTTAAACTGTTTTGAAAATCATATAATAGGTTGTATATCTGTTAGAACAACGCTATTATCTGTGATCGCCTTTCGGGCCTTTATGTGGATTTATCCAGTAACCGTTGTTGTGCTGTACTGTTTAGTTAGCACTAGTGGCTAGGAATGCTATGTACCTTGAGGGGGTTTAGCTGTTTCTTTATAACTGGTACTTGGTGGTTCGTCCCCAGTACTTTCTCTTTGGTCATGACCATACCCTTTCACAGGGTAGGCGCACTTCGCTAGTGCCAAATCTTTCAGGGTTCATCCCTTCTATAACTCTTGTGAGGAGATCTGATATCTCTTGTGAGGAGATCCGATATCTCTTGTGTGGAGATGTAAAAGCTTATAACGTAATGCTCGTTTTGGAATTTAATAAGATAAGTGCCCGAGTGCACATGATTAATATACCTTGGGCGAGTAGTGCAGCTAAGTTATAGTACAGCTAGGAAAACTCGTCTCGACTTTGATCATAGTACGTTCTCTTTCCAATCTGAATTCGCTGTGTGCGATGAGGTTGGTCGTGAACCGAAGCATCTCAGTCAACTTTTAAATCATTGTTGAATGATTCTGTAATATTCCAGATTTGTCATTACTTCCTTAAAGACTCATTTCCGTTGGAGTCTTCTTTCGAGTCGATTTCTGTGAAGATTCAGTCTTCCAGAATCTTCTCTTGTGCATACCTCTTGTTTATTCCAGTAGGAATATGATGGTTGACTACCGTTATCGGTTATTATCCGAGAAGCGATGAGTCTAACCTAATATGACTGCTTCGAACCAGTCTGCTTTGTACCCTTACTAGTCTATTCAGTTAGACTAACCAACCAATGTTTTCTCTTGCATGGTTGGCTGGTGTCATCCGTTCGATTCGGCACATCAGATAGAGTGAAGATTTGAGGAGACTAGATTGACTATGAAGACGACGGTTGTTTTTGGATGTTTTAATAATTGCTTTTAATCAGGTTGAGATCCTTGGGCAGGTGATCATCACGATCACAACCCCGTTTGTAAAATCTTTTATTTGTCTTCCGCTGTACTTTGTTTGAACTCTGTGTTTGGCCTATTCGGGATTGGGTTGTAATCCCGTAACTCATGTTTCATTTGATTGATGTTTTGATTTGGATACTTTGATCATTATGTATCATTGTATGCCTTAAATTGTATTTAATCCGGTAAAGCCTTGGGTGATCTCGGTAAGGAACACTGGGGTCACTGGCGGTAATACATTTCCAAATGGGTTAAGATTTGGGGGTGTTACAGTTGTGGTATCAGAGCCAAAGGTTTTAAAGCGGGTTTGGGATTTTATAAATCATTTATCCATTTTTGAAAATGCTTTAAAAGGGCTCTAAATTTTGTTTTAAAAGTGAAAAGAATTTCATTTTCAAAACACCGTTCATAGTCATGTCTTCTGTACAGTATGATATAGTAAGCTTGCTTCTATGTCTAGAAAGACTAATTCATTTCCCGTTGCCCTGTTAGATATGGGTGCATTCTGTTCTTTTCAGAGGAACCCGGGAGAAGCCGAGGTGGTTTCACCATCTCTAGTTAGGCTTGATTCCCTGTTCGCTCGTTGTGAGTTGAGGTTGTAGAACCTAGTAACTCGGTTCGAGTCCATCAATAGAAATTACCAAGTTGATCTATTCTAAGTTGATTTTATTACAATAATTATATCAAAATGATACTAAAGTGATAAAATCCTTGGAATTTGATCGGTAAACAGATGGTGAACACGAGGAACACTATCCGTACTGGTGCTGGGCCAAGCAATGACCCCAGACTAAATCCGAGGAATGTTGCAGACCCATCAGAAGAGCGTGAGTCTGTCTTTCATAATAATCCTGGAGGCAACGACCCAGCTAGGGACAACGCTCCAAGGATATTTGATAAAGCAGCTGTTGCAGAAATTCGGGGAATCGTCATGCAAGCGATTGCCGACGCGTTACGCCCGAATGTGCATCAGGCACAAGGAGTGCCAGTATCTCGAGAAGTTCCGAGGTTTGAGGAACAAGAGAACCATGTGCTACAGGGAGGGGTGATCAGGAATAGAGGGGAGTATGGCCGAGCCCTGAAGGCTGTTAACTCCATGAGGCCTGACAGCTTCGATGGGAAAGGAGAGCCAGTCAAGGTGGCTCATTGGTTTTCCCACATGGAGCGGCTATTCCGCAATGTTGAGTGCACTGAAGCTGAGAAGGTGCATATAGCCTCTCTTCAGTTAAAGGAAGAAGCCAGCGAATGGTGGGAGAGTACCGGCTTAGCTGATAGCCCGGTATTGACCTGGTCTATGTTTAAGACCAAGATGACTGATCGTTTCTTCTCTCGTGCTATGAGGGAGGAGAAACACAAGGAGTTTCTGTATCCGCAAATGGATGGATTAAAGGTGACCGAGCTTGCAACCAAATTCAATCATCTAATGCAGTACGCTGGACCTGAGATATCCAGTGAAGCACAGAAGATCTGGTATTTCCACGAGTGGATGAGTCCAGACATCAAGCCGATGATGGTGCACCACACATGCTCTACTCTGGAGCAGTATATGGATACATCCTACAAGCTAGAGGTGACTCTGGAGGAGTCGACCAGGAAGCGTAATAGCCAGAGGCAAGTGCAGTACCAGCCTCAGGCAAGTGGGTTCAAACGCCTCGCGCCACCATCAGAATTTGCCAAATCTGGCCGAGCAAGAACGGATAAGACTCATGATGAGTCTACGCAACGTTCTGGCCAAGGTAATAATCCGATTCAGTGCTACAACTGCGGTACGCACGGACACAAGAGCAATGAATGTCTGAAGGACAAAAAGACATGCTTTGACTGCGAAAAGGAGGGTCATATGCAGGCGTTCTATCAGCGGAGGAATGTGAAAGGAGCTGAGTCACGGCAAGGGTCTGTTAATCAGAACAACCGACCCAAGTTCAGCCTGGTGGAAGCTCCTAGCCCTTCAATGCAGACGACTGCGCATAACAAAGGGAAAGCCCCGATGGCTTCAGGAAGTCAAGGTCAACGCCTATACATGATGCGTGAGGCGGATGGACCCTATGCTCCTAATGCTTAAAGTACTTTGTATCTGCATTACACTTTTGTTAATGTGTTGTTGATGTGGGTGCTACCCAGACTTTCATTTTTGGATGGTTGTAAGTTAAGTGGTGTGTGCAACGAGGTTGTGAACCTTTTGTTGTAACTCTTCTTATATATGAACCTTTGGTTTATACCAAGTTATGTTTCGTTGCTTGTTGATGGGGTAAGGTCTCGTGTTCGAGACTCACCAACAACCTCTGAGGAGATGGATGCCTATTAATTAGGTGGAGCTACCAAGGATGGGTTGAGATATATGGACAGCGGCTCATGGCAACAGAGGACGCTGGTAATGGCTGGGCCTGGACTCGGAGCCACTAGTGAGTCGTTTGTGAACCATGTAGTGGGCTGGTCCAAGATGGTGACCATTTAGTGGGAACCAATCGTCTGTCGGATTGTCGATTACCATTAAGGATAAGAAATTCAAAGCGATTTGACCTAAATAACCATGGTCTCATACGATAATTATTCTCGGTATGGATTAACAGAAGCGTCACAAGGCAGTGATCGACTTCAGTTTTTGATATTTCTGTAGTTAGAGGATTTACGGGTGTCTTTCCAGAAGATATTCCTGGATACCCCGAATCGTGTCGCGGAATTTGCAATTGATCCCGAGCCGTGTACCACGCCGATCTCTGAGGCACCGTACCGGATGGCTCCTGTTGAGATGCAAGAGTTGAAGAAGCAATTCAAGGATCTTCTTGACAAAAGTTATATAAAGCTGAGTGCATCACCTTGATTAGGAGTGCCCTAGTTTTATGTGTCAAAAAGAAAGATGGACCGTTTTGACTTTATTTTGACTTTCGAGAGTTGAATAAAGTCACGATCAAGAGCAATAATTTGTTGCCAAGGAGTGATGATCTGTTGGATCAACTACAGGGAGCAAAAGTTTTCTCCAAGATCGACCTGAGATCTGGTTTTCATCAGCTCAGGATTCGTGAGGATGATATTCCGAGGATTGCGTTTCGGACAAGAGATGGTCACTACTAGTTTGTAGTCATGCCATCTGGGCTTACGAATGCTCCAACAGTTTTCATGAACCTAGTGCATCGATGTTTTAGGCCAATACTTGAATAAGTTCATAGTGGTCTTCATCAATGGCATTTTGATATTTTCCCGAGCAAGGAAGCTCACAGGGAACATCTGTGGAGATTTATCGGTCCTTAGACCAAATCGGTTGTACGCAAAGTGGGCTAAGTGCGATTGTTGGATCTAGAAGTGGCTTCTTAGGCCATGTGATCAATAAGAATGAGGTTATGGTTATTCCCCAGAAGAGTGAATCAGTAGTAGTTTGAAAGCGGCCTCAGGGTGTGAGCGAGGTGCGCAGTTTCCCAGAGCTTGCTGAGCATTATAGACGGTTCATGGAAGGATTTTTCTAAGATCACTCCACCTATGACCAGTCTGTTCCGCAAGGGCAACAAGAAGTTGTCTGGGATGACAAGTGCAAGACTAGTTTTCAAGAACTTGAAACAGTGTCTGACTTATGCACCAGTTTTGGCATTGTCGGAAAGAATGATGGCTATATGGTCTATAGTTAATGCTTTGAGAAATGGGTTGGGATGTGTCTTTGATGCAGAAAGGCAAGGATATTGCATACGCATCTAGACAATTGAAAACCTATGAAGCAAACTAACCAACACATGACCTAGAACTAGTAACAGTAGTATTTGTATTGGAAACTGAGGTTACTTGGGTAACCCAGAGGTCAGCAGAAGTTTCCACCAGGAGATTGTCCGTTACATGGCATTCCTAAGACCATTGTATCGGATCGAGATGGCCGATTCATGTCAAGTTTATGGCAAGAACTTCACAAGGCCATGAGAACTGAATTATGATTCAGCAGCGTTTCATCCTCAGAAAGATGGTCAGTCTGAAAGATCATCTAGACCCTGAAGGATATGCTAAGAAGCATACGTACTCGATCATCCGACTAGCTGGGAAGACAGCCTAAGTCTGATTGAGCTCGCGTACGATAATAGCTGGCATGCTACAATCAAGATGGCTCCGTTTGAAGCTTTGTATGGTCACAGAGGTAGATCTCATATTTGTTGGGTTGAGTACGCCGACAAGATTCTACTTGGACCAGAGTTGGTCGAAAGGACAACTTCGAACATTGCTTTGAGTAGACAGAGGTTGTTGACCGCTCAGAGTCGACAAAAGTTTTACGCAGATCAGAAGCGTTAAAGTGTTAAGTTCGAGGTTGGTGGCAAGGTACTTGTCACAGTATCGCCACCCAAGGATGTTTTCAGGTTTGGTAAGCGTGGAAAGCTTAACCCTCGCTACATGGGACCATTCAAGATTCTGGATAGAGTAAGATCTCTAACGTACCGTTTGGCATTGTCGCCATCGGCATACCCAGTGTATAATGTGTTCCACGTATCATTGCTAAGGATATTCGTGCCAAGATGAGTCTCGTAGGCTGAGCTATAAGGATGTCGAGATTCAGGCAAATGGTTCTTGAGAGGAGATGCCAGTGTGCATTCTCGAACGTCGTGTGAAGCGACTGTGCAACGAGATCGTACTGTTGGTACGAGTTCTGTGGTCCAGGTATGGGACTGAGGAAGTTACTTGGGAAACCGAGGCAGAGATGCTCAGACACTTTCCCGAGTTGTTTTTCGGCCAAGTTTCGGGGTCGAAACTTCTTTTAAGGGGGAGGTGATGTGATACCCCGTATTTTTGTAAGGTTATTCTGGGAATTATGGAATTTTCCCGAGTACCCGTTGTGTACGTCGGATTTAATTCAGGTTGCTTGAGACATTCTGTAATGTGCTCTGTATCTGTAAGATTTTTCTCAGTGAAATAATATACAGACATCATGCCTTGGAGTTTAATTGTCGTTCGCGTACGATAATTTTTATCCCGGTTTAACGTCAGGTTCGTTCAAAGCTGAATGGGCGGGAAAAGGGGGAAACGGCGACCGCCGTTCAGAAATGGGGACCGCCGTGGTTGGGCCCGAGAAGTCAGCGTATCAACTTCTAGCTGGCCGCGACAGGCCTAGCGACGGCGACCGCCGCATTTACGGCGACCGCCGCATGCCCGCCGCAGGCACAATCACGGCGACCGCCGTGATTGTCCAGTGGGCTTTGCCCGTCGGTCGCTGGCGTCGTTCGAGGCGCACCGTTGCGCCGTTTGCCGCGTCTTAGGGTTTGCTGGGTACTCCTTGGGGTTTGCCTATATATAGAGGAGCTTGGGCATGGGTTTTGGGTCATCTACAACCCCGAATCGCTGCCAAAATTCTCCCTCAAAGTGAGTTGAGTTTCGTCCGTTTTCTTGTGCTCGCCGGAGGTGTTGTGGTGTGTTTCCAGAGTGCCTTTATGAAGCTTTTGGTTAGCCTTGGAGGTTAGAAGCAAAAGCAAGTCGAGGGAGGCCGAACCGCTCGTGTTGGGGTGAGATTTCTCTCGTTTCAGTCGGCCGTGTTCTTCACGGCGACCGCCGCCAAGAACGGCGACCGCCGCCAGAGCCCAGAACGCCTTCGTGGCTTTGGCTTGGTTGGTTGTCGTCGTGGCGTCTTTCCTTTCGTGTTCTTTCGCCATGTTTAGATTCGTACTATTTATGTCGGATCTAACTTAGGGTTCCTTTTATGGGTCGACTCGAAGGTTGTTGTGCTGTCGGAACTATACCGTGTCGAGCCCGGAATCCAGTTGACGTCGTTAGACTATTCTGCGGATTAAGGCAAGTGGCGGTTCGCTCTTGCTCATTCGTTCCATATTTACATTAATTATCAGTAGTTTATCTGAGTAATTAATTTGGAATGAATATTCTGTTTGTCTGGAAACGGTTTTGTTAAACTGTTTTGAAAATCATATAATAGGTTGTATATCTGTTAGAACAACGCTATTATCTGTGATCGCCTTTCGGGCCTTTATGTGGATTTATCCAGTAACTGTTGTTGTGTTGTACTGTTTAGTTAGCACTAGTGGCTAGGAACGCTATGTACCTTGAGGGGGTTTAGCTGTTTCTTTATAACTGGTACTTGGTGGTTCGTCCCCAGTACTTTCTCTTTGGTCATGACCATACCCTTTCACAGGGTAGGCGCACTTCGCTAGTGCCAAATCTTTCAGGGTTCATCCCTTCTATAACTCTTGTGAGGAGATCTGATATCTCTTGTGAGGAGATCCGATATCTCTTGTGTGGAGATGTAAAAGCTTATAACGTAATGCTCGTTTTGGAATTTAATAAGATAAGTGCCCGAGTGCACATGATTAATATACCTTGGGCGAGTAGTGCAGCTAAGTTATAGTGCAGCTAGGAAAACTCGTCTCGACTTTGATCATAGTACGTTCTCTTTCCAATCTGAATTCGCTGTGTGCGATGAGGTTGGTCGTGAACCGAAGCATCTCAGTCAACTTTTAAATCATTGTTGAATGATTCTGTAATATTCCAGATTTGTCATTACTTCCTTAAAGACTAATTTCCGTTGGAGTCTTCTTTCGAGTCGATTTCTGTGAAGATTCAGTCTTCCAGAATTTTCTCTTGTGCATACCTCTTGTTTATTCCAGTAGGAATATGATGGTTGACTACCGTTATCGGTTATTATCCGAGAAGCGATGAGTCTAACCTAATATGACTGCTTCGAACCAGTCTGCTTTGTACCCTTACTAGTCTATTCAGTTAGACTAACCAACCAATGTTTTCCCTTGCATGGTTGGCTGGTGTCATCCGTTCGATTCGGCACATCAGATAGAGTGAAGATTTGAGGAGACTAGATTGACTATGAAGACGACGGTTGTTTTTAGATGTTTTAATAATTGCTTTTAATCAGGTTGAGATCCTTGGGCAGGTGATCATCACGATCACAACCCCGTTTGTAAAATCTTTTATTTGTCTTCCGCTGTACTTTGTTTGAACTCTGTGTTTGGCCTATTCGGGATTGGGTTGTAATCCCGTAACTCATGTTTCATTTGATTGATGTTTTGATTTGGATACTTTGATCATTATGTATCATTGTATGCCTTAAATTGTATTTAATCCGGTAAAACCTTGGGTGATCTCGTTAAGGAACACTGGGGTCACTGGCGGTAATACCTTTCCAAATGGGTTAAGATTTGGGGGTGTTACAATAATCCACACCAATACCATCACGGTAATAACAGGTATAATAGCGTTGTTTCTAGCAATTAAAACAACCTATTATAATATCATATTTCAATCACATCATTTATAAAATTTGTTCCCATACGAAAACAACATTTCATTCCAATTTAATTAACAATTAAAGGTAATTGATAACTAACGGAAATATAGAATGATAAGCAAGGACTCCGGCGATGAAGAAAACGAGAGAAAGAGAGATTGTGAGAGCTGTGGATGAGATTCCATGCTGCTCCGACCTCTTATTTATAGGACAACAGGGAGCCCAACGCCGAGAAGACGGAACGATCGGCCTCCCTCCAACGGTGAACGGCGGCAACCGAACCGGCGAAACGCTAGAGTTCTGAAAGAAGACGACGAATAGGTTTCCGCGGTCGCGGAAACACTTCCGCGGTCGCAGAAATGCCGCGATCGCGTCTGTGGCCTCTGGTCGCGGTTTCACTCGCGGACTCATGCTAGAATTTAATTTTAGTATCCATAAAAATATTCCAAGACCCGATAATACATTAAACGTATATTAATATGTTCGAAAGATTATTACAGAGATTCCGAATACGCCAAACGCGTCTTGTTTACAGAACGAGGGTTGGGAAAATTACCCAAATACCCTTACTGAAATTGAGGGGTATTACAAAATGCTAGACATTATGTAATCCCAAAAGAAAGACCAACCATAGGCACTTGTCTAAACATTGAAAGTCAAAGCAAGGATGTTGAACAACCTAAACAACAGATCATTAATGTGCCAAAACATTGAGAAATTATCCACATTGTTGACAACAACAAAGACACTGTAACAATAGCTTTCAGTTTGAAAATTCAATCTGCAGCAGAGGGTATCCAATAAACAATAACCTGATTGCCCCTTCTGAATCCATAAAGCAAGTATATATTAACTAGGATAACACTACATTCCCTCTCTCATGCAACAATTAAGTTCACGCTTTTTGCAGGATTATCTACTACCTTAGATAAAATGGTGATTTCATGTTCGATAGAATGTTCATGCGAGATTTAATAATGTAACTATTAAGCACATTCAAAAGCAAAAATGTGCCTTCTTAGCACACTCTGAATCATGAGCATGAATAAATGCACCACCTCAAATATTATGCATGTTACAATAATCAAGATTTGCAAATTGCAATATAACAGTATCAATCAAGCAGCACAATCAAACTACACAAACTAGAGAAAGAATAAAAGACACCACAAAAACTTCTAACACAAATATTAATATTCACCAACCATTTATAAGATTTGAGCTATTTCTTCAACTTAGCATGTGAGTGACATATCAATTCAGAAAAGAGAGAACAAGTACCTCCCCTTAAGCCATCAGATATTCCACTTGGAGTATGCAAATCTTGACCTTTCTCTTCTCGAGTTTCTTGCGCCTCTCGTTGCTCACGCTCCTTTCTACGGCGCTTCATGATGCATATAGCACATAGGCTTCCATCTTAATGTTTCTTGACCCTGCACCGATGAAGGCATACTTATGGAGAGAAACCACATCTAAAAACTATATTACTCCATTGCTACCTATATCAACCCACTAGTGCCACTTGGATACACAAATATGTGTCAATGGTAATTGAAATGATGTGACCCTAACCTATGACAGGATAGCAACTAGCAAGAAGATTTTTGGCATTCAACATCATCTTCAGTCTAATTCAAAATGTGTGAATAAAGACCTTGTAAGTCTTGAACACTATATCTTTTTCATATTAGCACTGGTATAAGTTAAAAAAATAATAAATATGCTTTCTTGAATCTTGGCTTCAGTTTTACTCATTTTTCGAAGTCAAATACAATATGACAATGATAGGTTTAGTGTCTGAGAACGACAAGGGATATAGAATAAATTCCAAGCATATGATCATTACACATCCAAAAGGAATACGTTTTTCTACTCCACCTGTAGAACATACCATTTTCCCTTTCTCTACTTCTTGTCTTGACTAGAAGATCCTCCCTCACTACCCTGATTACTTCAAATCCTGTATAAAAAGGGGAGGAAACCATGAGATGTTGAAATATAACAAATTGATAAAACCAATACAATGTACAATGTACTCAAAAAGGAAAAATTGTATGGACACTTTCAGAACAAGAATCAAGAGTATAGAGGTAACTTTAGCTTTATTGCCATAAACAGGCAATGTGCTACAGACAACAATAGAGTTGTTGACAATTACTAAGAGAATCTTCAATTTTATAGATATAGAATAGTTTGTGATTTAAGATCAGGGTTCATAGGAACTAGTAAAATTTAAATAGGGTAGGGGCTCATGGCACATCAAATGGGTGGAACTGGAAACAACATAGCCAATCAAAGAACACATGAACTTAGAGTTGAGGCTATGGTGTATAGATGTTCAACTTTTCTGTTATGTCCTCTAGACTCTAGTAAAGATGACAAATCATGATGTTTATGACAGTTGGGACCAAGAAAATGTCGACAACCATATCAATGAAGATAGCAACAGTTATGGAAATTATATTGAACATTTTATTATGCTTGAAATCCTTTATTTGGATGTGTTCCTCTTAATGTGTCTACAAATGAGGAAACTACACTTGATTTTCCTCCATTAGGGGCATAGCAAGATGGAAACTATTGCATCAAATTTGTGATATCTTTAATGAAAACCAACACAAAAGTTGTATGTTAATATGCCTATAGAATCTCCCCTTATCCCCTTCTTTGCATATGAAAACTTCACAAAAGGACCAAGAGCAAATGTCAAGAAAGTTTCATTAGAATTTTGATTTTTCAGAAAAGCATTTCACCAAACACCTTCAAGGCATCTCCATCTAGATGAATTGCAATTCTACAAGCTCAATCTAGAAACATACCTTGATGGAGCGGTAGGAGACGAGCTGGAGAGGGCCAACAATGAAGAAGAACATCTTCATGACGGTCGTGTAGCAGGCGAGAATCTCGAAGGGGGAGAGCTTGACCTTAGGCTGGATTTTGAAGCGCTCGAACTTGGAAGAGCGGAGGAGCTCAACGAAGACGACGGGGAGAGGAGCGAGAGAGAAGATGATGAAAAGGAAAATAATGTTGTGGCATAAGAGGAAGTAATCGGACTTGTCGACGGAGTAATTGAGCCAGAGAGTCTCGGCGTAGGTTAGGCTCCGGTGAAGCGCCGCCTCGACTTCGACGATCGTGTTGTAAGGCAGCAGTTTCCGGCGATGGAGGCGAACGACGGGGGAGGATGAGAGATAAAGGAGATTTGGGGGAAAGTTGTTGGTGTGTGAGTGTGAGAAGCTGGTAGGGGTAAAAAAATCTAAACATAAGTTTTAGCAGGGTGGAACACGGATTTGAGGTAAGAAAAAGGCCAATGGGCTTCATTGTTTATATATTTTTCCATGCTTAGGATAAATGACCCCTTAAGAGCACTTGAATAGCAAACTTGGGGTCCAAATTATGAATATCAGTTGCATGACCCCCTAGGTCATTAAAATGACAACACGCGCGCAATAAACCCGAACGAGTTGTTTCGTCCGCAAGAAAGAGCAATTCGACACAGAATTAATTCGACAAACTGCATAGATTCGACACGGAATTAGAAGCAATTGGACAATATAGAGAGCAAGAAACAGATCTGAAGCAATCAACACAGAGAATCGAAGCTGTTTTGGACGAATACTGTGGAATTTGAAATTGAAAAGAGGTATGTATTAAAAGTGATTTTGATACTTCAATATAGTTTATATACGTCCGAAAAATAGTATGGAAGAAATATTCAGTTGATTATAAACAACAATCGAAGCTGCTTGGGACATTTTGAAACTGTCTCAACCAGATTCCATTGCTGAGAGACAGATAGCAACTGTCCCCCAGGAAATGCTATGAGAAAACAAAAGTTTATAATATTAAAATGATGTGTATTCTATGTATGATGACTGATGTGTAACTGTATCCTTGTTGGACAATATTTGAAAATGTCTCCATGAAAGATCTGGAAACATTTTGGAAGTGTCCCGGACAATATTTGAAAATGTCCTTGTTGGACAATATTTGAAAATGTCTCCATGAAAGATCTCCATGTGTATTCTATGCAAAGGACGTAACAAAGCATACAACTTCTCATCTTTGAACAAATCTATGTTGCAATCCCAAACTGTAACATGACATTCTACCAAGTCTATTTCTAAAGCAATCCAATGCGCCATGTTCAAGTTAAAGTGGGTGAACACTTTAGTAACACCCGTATACCATGACTTCAAGTAGAATGTAGAAGCGCTTCCATCAATGAAGTTAAGAAGGCGATCTGGAATATAATTCTCACCAGCTAAACACTTTTCTTCAATTGATGGGTTGAAATATCGATAAAAACCAAAATCCAGTATGGCATATTCTTCCAAGCATCTGATTCTTCAAAGACATGCTTCCTGAAGTGGTTTAAAACTTCACCAATTTGCTATTACAACAAATATGAATAAAATCAAATTAGGTTCAGAAACAGTGAAAGTTATAGAAAAAGGACTAGTCACAGAAGGAAGCTTACATCATCAGTAATCCAATTGTTCTTGTACTGTAGTTTAAGGAAAAACTCCTTATTAAGTGAACCATCATGACCAGGCACAGTAATGTCACAATTCCTATAAGAATAAAACATTACAGATATACTAAAAAAAAGTGACTCTTGAAGAAAGAATGAAACTCTCCCTTACCCAACTGTCCCCAAGTAGGATAAGGGGTAGTCCCAAACAGTTAGAAAACGATGGAAAAAAAATTCAATACTTCAATCCAAAAAAAGAAAAAAACTTACTTATCAGATTTGAGTCATTCATGGAAAGGTCTACGCTCCTCATTATCGTAAAATGAATATGCTGGCCTTCCAGGAATTCTGATTTTCTTACTCTTGCCAGCAGTAAAAGGAGTTTGCAAATTTTTGCTAAGCGTTACATGTCTATTGAATTTGCGTACAAGGTAACCTTCTTCTGACACTTGTGAACCTTCAAGCGATCCACCCTCGCCTTGAGATTCACAGATTACACCAACCTTGTTCAAGTCTGTCTTTTCTGATTCAACTATGGATTCAATATCACTGATTGCATTATCCTCTTCCACATCAGAAACTTGAGCAACTTCTATTATTTTTCCAGTGCCACCCCCAACATCTGGTAGTTCATCAATCCTCGCGACATTGTCACTCTCAACATCCAAAGTACAATCCCCTTGTTTCAGAATGGGTTCATTGGTGTTGGCATTATCAACAACTGCATTATTTTGATCTAGTTTAGATTTATCATTTCTTGATATAACAAAACTAGTAAAGTATGCAACTGTCCCCATCATTTTGCAGACCTTTACAAGCTGTTCCCATAATGGTGGAGACAAATATAACAAAAATGTACCCATCTATCTGTCCCCAAAATGGTGGGGACATTTAGAAACTGTCCCCACCATATTTGGGGACAGTTAAAAACTGTCCCCATAAATATGGGGAGATGTCCCCAAAATGGTGGAGACATTTAGAAACTGTCCCCACCATATATGTGGGGAGATGTCCCCATGATGGTGGAGACAGATAGAAACTGTCCCCACCATATTTGGGGACAGTTAGAAACTGTCCCTACCATATTTGGGGACAGTTAGAAACTGTCACCACCATATTTGGGGACAGTTAGAAACTGTCCCCATAAATGTGGGGAGATGTCCCCATGATGGTGAGGACATTTAGAAACTGTCCCCACCATATATGTGGGGAGATGTCCCCTGATGGTTAAAACAGATAGAAACTGTCCCCACCATATATATGGGGAGATGTCTCCATGATGGTGGAGACAGATAGAAACTGTCCCTATCATGTTTGGGAACATATAGAAACTGTCTCTACCATATATGTGGGGAGATGTCCCCATGATGGTGGAGACAGATAGAAACTGTCCCCACCATGTTTGGGAACATATAGAAATTGTCCCCACATGTGAGGGCAAATTATACATTGCCCATTAAAAGTTTACAACACATGTAAATAATATTTAAAAATAACAACAAAACTAGGATTATCTGAATTCTTCTGAGTCCTGACTTCATCATCTAGACCACCTTCATCCTTAGTATCACAAATGACTTGTCTTGTAAGTGCTATAACCATATTAACTTTTTCAGCTTGTAATGAACTTAGCTCTTCTTCTTCTTCCTCATTCAAACTGCAATCCATACCATCTCTAACATCAACATCAAAGTTGGAACATCCTCCTTCTACATTACCATCCTCATTCGTACCACCATCCACACAATCTATAACCTCAACATTAAAGCTAGAACATCCTCTTTCTAAATTACCTTCCTCATTCAAACTGCCATCCACACCCTCTCTAACTTCAACACTACAACATCCTATTTTCACATTACCTTTCACATTCAAATTGCAATCCATATCATCTCTAGCTTCAAGATCAGGATGTTCATTGATATTTGTATTTTCAGAAGATTCCCCAACAACAACATCGGAATCAATAGCCTTACTTATCACCTATCAAAAAAATAAAAGCAAAAAATTAATAACACATCACAACATAATACAAACTGAAATAGCAATTATTAAAAAAAAATAGGGGACAGTTAAAGAGTGTGTTTAAAAGGATGGGGACATTTTGAAATCTTTCCCAATAGTCTTGGGGACAGTTACTATAATATCCCAAGTAGATCTGTAAACAACTTTTAAACTGAAAATTGTCCACACAAATGTAAAACAACAACTAGGGATTCAGAAAATTGACGTGTGAGAATTTACTTGATCGACTTTTCTTTCATGCTCATAAATGAGTTCAATTGCGCCTTGTAAGGTGTTTAAATTTGTTGTAGATGGAACATCAAACTCATTGAATATCTGTTCTCTTGACGGCTGAAAAGAAGCATATCATGATCAGTGGCATGTAAGTCTTCATGTGTTGGGTTAACATTCAACTTCATAGTCTTCTTAATATCTGCAACATCCTTCACAAGTAGAGATATTTTCAAGTCTTGAGCCTTCAAAATAGAAAACGGTTTCTTTGCCCAGTCTGGTTCTAGGGTATCATCTTTTTTTGAATTAACACCAGCTCCATCAAAACTTCCCGCATCGTCCTTCCTCCTCGGCATTTCAAAAGAAGCACTGATAGTTTCTTCGCTTTCTGAAACTGCACCTTCATCCTGTTTCCCTGAAACATTCTCTGTATCTGTACGAGACAAATTTGCAGGGAAATATTCATTCAATATATGATCAACCTGCCTTTGCAAGGCAATACTTTCATCATACAAAACAAGTGCTCTTGAGTTGTCCTCCAAAGTCACAGACTTACCAACATCCTTGGGTTTCTTCACATTCTGATGGCAAAACATAACACCACCTCTACTTTGATTCCTCTGTTCTAGACCTTGATTGGCTTGTTTCACTTTCGATGTAGCATGCTTCTTGGGTTGAGGAATTCTTGTTTGTATATTCTTTATAGACTGTCTCGGTAAAGAACAACACTTAGACTGAGCACCACTTGTTTGTATATTTTTGACAGACTGTCTCGGTGAAGAACGACACTTAGACTGAGCACCCCTTGTGGCAATCTGCTTGACATAATCTTTCTTTGCATCAGGCTTCTTAAAATCATTTTTCTCTTGAACTTTTTGTGTAGCAAGCTTCTTAGAATCATTTTTCTCTTGAACTTTTTGTGTAGCAGGAGAATTCACAACCTCAGACTTTCGCTTCCTAGAATCCCTAACACATGGAGATGCAAAACTTACCCTTTTTCTCTTTCCACCAGCCTTTTCCTCTTTTAACTGAGACAAAACAGTGCCCTTGTCAACGCTGTCAAAGGATATTGAATCTTCTTCATTTTTCTGTTGACGCTCATGTGCAAGAGCAACCATGGATTCAGAAAAAGAATCGAACAATTCATCATCCACTTCATCTTCAAAAAACAGATGACGAAAACGTGCATGCTCTTCATACGGTGGATAGTGAATTTTCTGTAAGAACATACAAGAAAGAATTGTCATAACATAGTTTGATAAATTTGACAGAGAGAAAGCTTGGAGACAATTTTCTAACTGTCCCCATCATCATGGGGATAAGAAACTGACCCCATCATCATAGGGACAGTTAGAAACTGACCCAGTCATCATGGGGACAGTTAGAAACTGTCCCCATCATACTGCAGACAGATAGAAAACTATCCCCATATGTGAGGGACAGATTATAGATTGCCCATAAAAGTTTATAACACATGTATATAACATTTAAGAAAAGGACTTACTAAAGGATAAGTATCACAAAACTTATGCTTCTCAGAAAACTTAAAGTAAATCTGTTTTTTAAGACTAGACCACCAATGCATATATGGGACATATCTTGGCCTTGTACCAACACATTTCACAAGATGTCAAAACTGCGGGAATGACTGCAAAATCCACACCTTCAGAAAAACAATAAAAAGGAAACAAAAATTAGCATAACTATCTATTTGAAAACAAAACATGAAAAGGGGACGAAAAATAACAACATAAAAGAATTTAATAATACCTGAAAAGAAAGTGGGAAACCAACTATTGAATAACTATACCTTTCTTCAGTAAGAGGACGACCAATCATCCCAATAGCAACACTCATAAAGACATCATGAGAGGCACAATACACAGCCCTACCCCAAGGATACTTACAAAACATATCCCAATCACTGAATAGCCTGACAAATTCAGATCTAACATATTCTTGACGTGTAGGGAATAAAATCATCTCAACTATAATAAGATGAGCTAGCCTAAACTTCTTATCCCTATCTTGTTCAACATCAAACAGATTTAACAGCTGATCCCAATGACATGGCTCAACTCCTAGTACCTCTTTCATACTAGCATTGGGAGGCACAAATTTCGTATGATCAGCACAATTCATGCCAGTAATCGCTGATAATTCAGCCAATCCATACCGGCATACATGGCCTCCTACTTTAAACCACATCTCAAACTTCTTTTCACTCTTAACCCGGTGCGCAAGAAAGAAGTGGACTAATTGGCTCACAAATTTGAAGCTATCACCCCAAACAATAATATCACCAAACAAACCTTCGCGGATACGATGCATATCCTCAATGTGCACAGACTCCTCAACATGAGCAAGTACTGAATACTTGTTATACATGTTAACCTTACCGGGACGATGCCACACTCTATCACAAACATACTCACATTCTGATGGATCCATCACCTATAAAAAAAATTAAACAAACAGAACTTTCAGAGTTAATAAATAAAACAGTAGGTGCAAAAAGTTACAATAATGTACCAACAGTTAGGGGACAGTTTATAAAGGTCATGTAAAAGGTAAAGAAAAAAACAAAAATAAATTCCTAACAGCATAGGAATGGAGTATAATTGTTACAAAAAGCAATCAACAAACGGGGACACTGAACACATATACTATAGAATCAAAGACAGTTATACAATGACAAAAACAATATGAGAACAGTTAGAAAATCACACAACAATATGGGGACATTGAAAACATATAATATAGAATCGGGGACAGTTATAAAATGACAAAACAATATGAGGACAGTTAGAAAATCTCACAACAATATGGGAACACTGAAGAAATATAATATAGCATCGGGGACAGTTACAAAAACCACTAACAAAATACAGGGACAGTTAAAAACAGAACAATAGAAGATGGAGACAATAAAAAAATATGAATAATACGATAAAAAAGTTTGTAATTGTGACATATATAGATAGGGACAATCAAAGCTTCAACCAACAACGACGGGGAGAAGTCAAACAGTCCACAACACGTTTAGAACAATTTGAATATATACACATGCATCCGCAAAAGAAAAAAATATCGGATACAAGCACGAAAATGAAGAAGAATGAAAAACAATCAACTGTAAACACATACAAGCATGATTTGATGCAACATAAACCCTAAAAAAAACGGAGAACAAACAACCATATAACGACACTTACGACAAGATCGAATACACTGGAAAGTTAGCTTGAACCAAGTTGGACGAAATCGGAAACGTATCAGAGGAGATTGACACCAGTCGAAGTGAAATTCCGACCAAACGGAGAAGAAAATGTCGGTCGTGTGGGAAGGAGACGAAGCGGTTTCAACGGGAAAAAAAGCAAATTGGCTCATTTGCCGCGGGGAATAGGCCGAACATTCACGGGGGATCATACATCTAATTTCACATAAGATAGGGCCGCGCGGCATATTCTTCGGGCCCAATTTACTCTATATTTTTCTTGTACAGGAGAAATGGTCCAGGAATTTGAGTCCACTAGCAGATCGTTGTGGTTTGCCGAAATTGGGCCTAACTCAACCAACTCACATCTTCATGGGCTGAATTGGGCCTCCGATGAAGGATGGTATATTAGTGCTTACCTAACAACAGAGACGTGGAATGGGTCCTTTTTTGTTGCCGAAGTCCTGTAAAAGGCATTTAAATAGCGTCTAATCTTGACTCTTAAGGGTGCGTAATTTAATGCAATTTAGCACATTGTAATATAAGATAATATATTTTTTTCGGCGTGATCCAAACACATCCGAGTGAAATCAAAATTGTTCATGACTTTAGCAAAATTATCGAACATTTGAGATTATGGATACTCACAATGAATTGAGTCGTTATGACGTTGGTTAAAAGTGTGGCCGAAGGCAATCATACAAAAAATGTTAAATCAGAGATTTATTATCACTCATGATCAAGCTGCAGAAGACTTAAATTTTTCTTTTTTCTTGACAATTGAAGTATTGATCCAAAAAATGAAAACTACTTCTCTGTTGTTACAAATTTTCCAGTCTTTGTCGTGGCAATTTTTTTTTATGAATCCCAATTCACAGGGTTAATAGATCATTCTATGTGAAGTAATATTTCAATATGAACTGCAATTATCTATGTTGTTAGTTGTGGTAGCATATACTAACTTATATAAGATCTTATGAAAGTAGGTTTGAACTCACAAAAGATTGATCAAACAAACAGCAGCCTAATCAATCTTCCCCCAGTCTCAGAAAAACTCAAATTCACTCTCACAAAAGAGAACTCACGAATTTGGGAATTTTCTCTCTGTATTCATCATCATGAGAATACATTCAGTTAGTTAGCCATAAGCTACAATTAGCTATTTATATATAAGCTAATCTACATGTACATACTGATAACGAGACTAACAAGTCTAATCACTAAGGGCCCGTTTGGTTTGATATCAGGGTATCAGGTATGAGCGGTATGGCCGTATGGGTATCAGAAATCAGTCATACAAAAGTATTAGGACAATTATCCTCCTAATACCAAGTTATAGAGAAACAGCTAAACATCGCAAGGTAAATAGCGTTCCTACGAATACTCGTGCTAGTAATTATTATCCACACCAAAGCACAACAATTCACACCAATTATTATCTAGCACTCTATAATAATATATATAAATATATAAGGGTTATAGCTAGCAAATATATAACCTAATAAAAAGGTTCATTTTACACAACATTTTATGCACACAAGTTCTCAAACGAGAAATTAAGAATATTTATCCCAACTTAATTAAGACAATAGATTAATTGTCAATTAAGAAAAATATGGAATAAATTAGCAAGAGCGAACTGTCACTTGTCTTGAATTACGGAGAAGAACGAACGGCGTTTTGGAGATGACTGCTTTAGAAAAGCAAATCGGCTCCCTGCTTTATTCCCGTTCCAAAATGTCAATCCGAGACATACCTAAATCATAGACAATAAATAAATTATATTAGATATCTTATTCAATATCAATATATGAATAAAACAATGTCTCGGTTTTCAATTGATTTTATTTATCTCTTGAATAAATCAATTTCAAGGATTTTTGATTAAACTATTATTTATATGATTAAAAAGTAATTAGTCGTACATTCTAAATAATCATAGCATAAATAAATTAATAAAATAATATTTTTATAATCCTAAAGTTTTCTAACTCAAATTATTATCTAAATGAATAGTCATAAATTACCCATTCATAATATAAGATAATATTATAACAATTTTACTTTATTTAATTTATTTTTTATAAAATTAAATTAATCCTAAAATAATTTTTCATTAATCTGGATTAATTAATTTAATCAAGATTAGGCCAAAACAAATCAAAATTTAAATTAAAAAACTCACGATTTGGGTAAAACTTCACCCACCGGATTCGTACCCGACACCTCGTCGGAAAAGGGAAAAATTGGGTGGAGGTGGTGGATCTCCAGCGTCGGAAAGATTGTGCTTTTGAATAGGACTCAAAGACGAACCCAATGGTACCACTAATTGCTAGAAAAAAACTCAAACCCTCGCTAAATTCGCTCAAGAACAACTCGGACAACGTTTTTAGGGTTCTAAGTGATTTTGATAGAAATTGGATGCCTTAGATCGTTGAATTGGATGGGTATTTATTGGGGTTTGATAGAGGTGAATATACCCAGCATAAACCCCCTAATTCCGACGAGATATAATTTGGGCATAATCCCGGATTTTTCGTCCTCTTTTAATCCGTTTAAATGGTGGATTACATGGAGGATTTGATTGTCTTCAATGCCCAATAATTATTTGATCCAATCGGATCCAAAGTAATTTGCCAAATCTCCATTAAAGCTTTGAAAAGCTTTACGTAGCTGTTGTTGTTCATCCGGGGGGAAGAAGACACACTTTCAGCATATTACAAAAATGGCCTAAAGTTTTGGGCTTGTGGCAAAATGCCCTTTTCAACTTTCCAGAAATTAGAAAAGTTTCCCAACTTAATATTTTTAAAATTTTAAGTTTGTAATATTATTTTGACCCAAAACTAAAATAAATAAAATTTAAAATTAGATTAAAATAAGCTTAAGTTATTTTTCTTATAACTTTAACCATATTTAAATCCTTAACAAAAATTTGTTAAACTTGATTTAAATATTCTAAGTTAATTATTCTAAGTTTATATAAATTATAATTAACATAAGGTCAATAATAATTTAGACAATTCTTAGCTTAAAGAAACATACTTAGGGCAATTATTATTTTATCCTTTCTTGGATAACATAATAATTCTTATGACCTTTGTTGTTATTTAGAATTCTAAAATTGCATTCTTTGTTATACTTGTTTATTTATTTTAACACCATACTATTATTATCCATTTGATAATTTGTACCAAAAATTATCACAACTCAACCTTTAACCTAAGTTCATGAAAATTTAAATTACTCCTCTAAAAGGAATAAAATAAATTTCAAATTTTTATTTTTATCAAACTAAAATTACCATTTTACCTTTCTATTTTAAATGGGATGTTACAATAGAAATACCTTGCTATTAGAGATATTGGATACAAGATATTGTATATATCTTTAGTTGGTTAGGATATTTTGTATATATCTTTTTGTGTAGATATCTTTCTTATATTTAGATAGATTAGCTAGCTTGGAAAGTCTTTGACTTCTATAAATATTGTAATCGTTCTTATGCTTTAATCAGAGGAGAGTATTTTTCCATTTGCTTATTTACATGGTATCAGAGCCATAAACCCTAAACACAATATCCTACCCTTCGCGTACTCCTCCGCACTGATCGGCCCTCCTTAAATTTGTTCCCCTCCTGTTTTGATCGGATTCGATCTACTGCCTATTAGTCATCATGGTTAATTCAGCAGCCACTGATGACGTTGCTGGCACAAAGCGAGCGCCGTTGGATTCAACGTCTCCTTATTACTTGCATCCCTCCGACAATCCGGGGATGAACATTAGTACCGTCACTTTCAAAGGTGACAATTATCAAGAGTGGGAGAAGGCCCTGCGCAATGCGTTTCGCGCCAAGCGTAAACTTGGTTTCCTTGATGGGTTACTCACCGAACCTGCGGTGTCTACACCGGAATACGACGATTGGGCCAACGTGAATTCCATGTTGGTCGCATGGGTGTTACAATCTGTCGACCCCTCGCTTCGTTCCTCCATCGCCTACTCTGACAACGTCAAATCTCTTTGGGACGACATGAAGCAACGTTTCTCTCTTGGAAACGCACCCTGTATTCACCTGCTTCGCACCGAGCTTTCTCGCTGTGAACAGACCGGCCAAAGCATTGCCTCTTACTACGGACAACTCCAGAAACTTTGGGAGGAATTGCAGACTTATCTCACCCCCATTCGCTGCTGTTGTGGCAAGGCGACATGCTCGTTCCTTGCCGCCCTTACCACTGAACGCGTCGATGAACAAGTGCACCAATTTCTTATGGGTCTGGACAACACTGTCTATGGCCATCTCCGCTCTCATCTGCTTTCGCAGGACCCACTCCTGCCCCTCAACCGTGTCTCTTCCCTGGTTGTGCAGGAAGAACGACACCAAACTCTCACTACTCAGCGCGTCGCCCGCTCCGACGCACTTGCTCTCGCCGCCAAGGCCCCTACTCCGCCTCCCGATGCTTCCTCCAAGAAGCCCGAGCATAAACCGATGTGCACTCATTGTGGGAAGCAAGGCCACGAGGTTGCCTCTTTCTTCAAACTTATTGGGTTTCCTGAATGGTGGGGCGAACTCAGGCAAAATCAGTCCTCTTTGTCCCCTGCTTCGCGTGGACGCAGTCGCGGAAATTCTTCTGGTCGTGGTACTGGACGCGCCAATGCAGCTCAAGGGCAACCCAACGAATCACCGTCCTTCTCTCCAACTACACAGGACCAATCTGCACTAACTCCGGCCCTCACCGACAGTCAATGGAACCACTTGGTTCAACTCTTCAAAGAAGTGCAAACACACTCTTATGACAAGCTCCAGGGTAAGCCTTCGTCTCCATGGATTCTTGAACGGGTGCGTCTTACCACATGACCGGCAGCAAAGATCTCCTTAGGGATCTAATCACCATTGCTCCCACCTCCATTACGCTTCCTGACGGCTCCACGTCGACTGCAGTTCAGTCCGGCACGGTCGTGTTTGGCAACTCCCTGTGAGTTTCCGATGTCCTATTTGTTCCCAGATTCACCTGCAATCTGTTATCTTTTGCCCAATTAGCAAATACACATAGTTGTCTTGTGACTTTGACTCCTCATTTATGTGTTTTATAGGACCTCACTACGAGGATGGTGATTGGAGCAGGTGAACAAGAGGGTGGGGTCTACTGGCTACGCGTCGTGTCGTCATCTTCACCGACTTGCTCTGCTGTTTCGAGCCTGTCATCACAGCTTTGGCATCGACGTCTGGGTCATGCCGCCTATCCGTCTATCTTCAATTTGCCTAATGTTTCTATGATTAAGTCTAGCATTAGTGAACCTTGTTCAGTTTGCTTACAAGCAAAACAAACTAGAGATTGTTTTTCTCATAGTTTTAATAAAGCATCAATTTCTTTTGAACTTATTCATGCTGACGTTTGGGGTCCATATAGTACCTCCTCCCTGTGTGGAGCTCGTTATTTTTTAACATTAGTCGATGATTACTCTCGTTGTGTCTGGGTACACTTAATGGCGTCCAAGACCGAAGTCACACATCTAGTCCAGAAATTCCGTGCCTTTGCCAATACTCAATTCAGTCGTTCAGTCAAGCGGTTCAGAACCGACAACGACACCGAATTCTTCAACCTACGCCCTTTCTTTAACACTCACGGCATCCTACTGGAGACCTCTTGCATTGCCACCCCTCAACAAAATGGGCGCGCCGAGCGCAAGCATCGCCACATCCTAAACGTGGCTCGCGCACTGCGTTTTCAGGCCTCCTTGCCACTCACTTTCTAGGGAGACTGTGTGCTCACAACAACATACTTAATTAATCGAACGCCAAGTTTGGTTCTTGGTGGGCTGACTCCCTACGAGCTCCTATTTGGCAAGCCACCATCATATACCCATCTCAAGGTCTTGGGCTGTTTGTGTCATGCATCTATTCAGCCCCGCAACACTGATAAATTCGCATCACGCAGCCGACGATGTGTGTTTTTGGGCTACCCTTACGGCAAGAAAGGGTGGAGACTATTCGACTTGGACACACACACCATCTTTGTGTCTCGAGACGTCGTTTTCACGGAAAACACGTTTCCTTTTGCGACTGTGCAGCCGCCTACATCATCTAGTCCGACGGAGTTCGCACGGTCGCATGCCTATGTTGACACTGATGTCCCTGAATTGCTTGATTCGTCATCACCACCAACACGTGTGCCGACTGCTTCATCCCCTATCGACGACAGGGGGAGTTCGTCCTCCAACTCGGACGACCCATCTGCTGCACCTCAGCTTGAATCAGTTCGTCGAAGTGCTCGCCCCAAGCAACCATCTGTGCGTCTTCGCGAGTACATATGCAACACTACACGTCGCCAAGACCCCCCCCCCTCTACATCACTACCCTCCTCATCACCTCCTTCAGGTAGTGCCTATCCTCTAGCTAACTATGTAACCTGTGCAAAATTTTCAAAGTGCCATTTGCAGTTTGTCACTGCAGTTGACTCCTCTCCAGAACCCACATAATTCAACGAGGCTGTCCGATCACCTCAGTGGAGAGAGGACATGGTCGCTGAGCTCACTGCCTTAGAGAAGAATGGCACATGGGAAGTTACGGCACTCCCTCCTGACAAGAAGCCCATTGGGTGCAAATGGGTCTTCCGGATCACACACCGCGCTGACGGGTACATCGAAGGACACAAAGCCAGACTTGTCGTACTTGGAAACCGCCAGGTAGAGGGCATTGATTACACTGAAACATTCGCCCCCGTTGCAAAGATGACATATGTTCGGGTGTTTCTGTCGGTTGCCGCTATAAAAGGCTAGGCACTTCATCAAATGGACGTGTACAACGCCTTTCTCCACAGGGATCTCGATGAGGAAGTTTATATGCGACCACCCCCGGGATTTTAGATTCCTTCAGGCAAAGTCTGTCGTCTTCGCAAATCCCTATATGGACTCCGCCAGGCCCCTCGCAATTGGTTCGCGAAATTTGCTTCCGCCCTGACCAGGTTCAGATTTAAGCAATCATATGCAGACTATTCTTTATTCTCATATACATCCAGTGGTTGCATCATTCACGTCCTCGTCTACGTCGACGACTTGATTATTGCTGGAGACTCTCCCTCTGCCATCTCGCGGTTCAAAGATTATCTTAACCGGTGTTTTCATATGAAGGATCTCGGGTCTCTTAAGTATTTTCTGGGAATTGAGATTGCTCAAGGACCAGACGGCTTGGTACTATGTCAACGCATGTATGCATTAGATATCTTGTCTGAGGCTGGCTTACTCGGGGCTCGACCGGCTGATTTCCCGCTTCCTCAAAACCACGAGTTAGGAAAGTCCACAGCTCCTTCGCATGCTGATCCAGAGTGATACCGTCGACTCATTGGCCGCCTCATCTATCTGACGATAACTCATCCCGAGCTGAGTTACTCTGTACACACACTTTCTCAGTTTATGCAAACCCCGACAGAGGATCATTGGCTCGCTGTTGTACGTGTTCTTCACTACATCAAACGCAACCCCGGGCAAGGCCTGCTGCTCTCTCGTCAAAGCTCTCTGACCCTTGCCGCTTATTGCGATGCAGACTGGGCAGGCTGCCCCATGACCAGACGCTCTCTCACGGGTTACTTTGTTGTTCTTGACAGCTCTCCTATATCATGGAAAACCAAGAAACAACATACAGTCTCTCGGTCTTCAGCTAAAGCCGAGTATCGTTCCATGGCGTCTTCCTGTTGTGAGCTCATCTGGCTCAAATCATTGCTCTGCTTTCTTGGTGTCTTTCACAAGGCCCCTATGAAGCTTTTTTGCGACAGCCAGACTGCCTTGCACATCTCATCCAATCCCGTCTTCCACGAACGGACCAAGCATATTGAGATAGACTGCCACTTTGTTCGTGATCTCGTTCTTTCCGGTACTATCACCACTTCGCATATTCGTACTCATGAGCAATGCGATGACATTTTTACCAAAGTCTTGGGCAAGCAACAATTCAACTATCTTCTGGACAAATTGGGCATTATTGACTTACATGCTCCAACTTGAGGGGGAGTATTATAGATATTGGATAAAAAATATTGTATATATCTTTAGTTGGTTAGGATATTTTGTATCTATCTTTTTGTATAGATATCTTTCTTATATTTAGATAGATTAGCTAGCTTGGAAAGTCTCTGACTTCTATAAATATTGTAATCGTTCTTATGCTTTAATCAGAGGAGAATATTTTTCCATTTGCTTCTTTACACTTGCTTTACACAAAGAATCACTTTTATAAACCCTCCACAAATCTGAATGCACCATATCAAAAGGCTTAGAGGCCAAAGAAATACAGAAGTTTGTGTTTGCTAAGCCAACACACGTACATCACAATCAGTACGTGCACTCTAGGACACTTACGAAGGGATGAATGTTGCATTTTTTGACAAAAAAGATACACCTAATTTGGCATGTAGCAACTAGAGTTAATCTGCTTTATTACACATCCTAGATGATGATTTATTTCGGTTTTCAACTGCAGATGCAAAACAGGTAATGAGTATAAGTCTCCCTCTCTATTAGTTGTTCCCAAAATCTTACTGATAAGGTCATGTATCACACACGAAATTGTGTGAAATAACACTCCAATGTGTTTAAGATCAAGCAACTTTAGTACTAACAACAAGTGATGCTTAAAATTTGGCACAAATAACACATTCAATAGCAATAAATTCAAGAGTCAAGACCACTGACAGTCAGGTTTTAATCGTGTTACCTGGTCAAAATAAATCCTAACAAATCTAAACAAGTAGCAAAGGTAAGCAAGGGTCGAATCCCACAGGGAGGAGTTGTCAATCTTTATGTAAGTTCGCATGCAATGGTAACAAATGGGGGTTTTGAGGTTGATTGGTTGTAAACAAAGCAAACAAGGGAAATAAAAGCAAAGAGTTTGTAATCAATTTAGGGAAAAACACTTAGCCAAACAAATATCCACTCTTCATATGATTGATTGGTCGTAGGTTATCTCTATTCCTTCCTTTGATTATTCATGTTCCTATTCTGAATTAGTTCCTACCAGTCCAGGCAACCCTAACTATTAAACAATCCCTACCAACCTTCAAGATTTAATTCAATAGCAGCAAGAAGCATAGGAATTAACCAGGATACATGCAACACCACGACCCGCAGTATTTAACATATAATCAAATCTCTTTCATAATAAACTAGTCCTACCAGTCCTAGAATATCATGGATACTACAACAGATAAGGAATCTCAACCCGAAATATCCAAACCCTAGCAATAGACAATTACTAATATCAACTAGTTGGCCAAACCAGTCAAATCAATAAAAATCAATAAGAATATGCTCAAGAGAAAAAGATATAATCCAAAGGAATAAGAAATAGAGTTATAACCTCACAATCATGAATCAAAAGAAGGCTTCAATTGTCGGACTAAGCAAAGGGTGCTTAGCTCTTCATAGTTCAAAGGAAAACAATGCTGAATGGAAAACTGAATTGTAACGTGATTGCGAATGTCGATGATACCAAGATGAATGAATGGAGGCTATGGAATTTAGGTTAAATAGACTTAACCTAAAGCCCAAGATCACAAACCTCATCTAAAAGGAAATAAAACTAAAGTATCGAAATATAAAAGAATAAAAATCGGAAAATAATAAAAAATAAGAAAACTCGGAAAAGCTTCGCGGGTCGCCTCCGTGTGCTTCCGCTGTCGCGGAACCAATTCCGCGGTCGCGGAAAATAGGAATCTGCTCTCGACTTTGCACAACATAGGAATTTTCCGCGGGCGTGGCCAGATTTCCGCGGTCGCGAAAGTGGCACTCGTTTGCTCCGCGCTCCGTCTTTCGCCGCGGCTACATCGTGACTTCGTCCTTGATCACAGTTGGTCGCGGCAACCCTTATCTTCTCCTTCCTTGCTCATTTGTGTGGCTCTTCTTCTATCCTTCTTCGTCTCCTCAGGTGGTTTACTCCTCGTCTTCTGGATGTCTTCAATTAGCTTATCCAAACCACCATATCCACACTTCTTCTCTCCAACTCCATATTCCACAGATGTGCTCTAAATCCCTACAAATGGCACCCTAAACACCGGTAACGATCCCTAGTTAAACCCTACAAAATAGTACTGATCAACCACACTACCAACACGACTTACTACCTTTGTAATTCCAACCGATTTAACTAAAGCTTTCAAATCAGTAAACAATCCTCTGTCATAAGTGATATGACCAGTAGCACATGAATCAACTATCCAAGACTACTAAAAATTAGAAGTAGATGTAGACTTTAGAACATGTAGATTACTGTTGGGCCTCGATTTTTCAGCCCATTGGATCGGCACAATAGCTTGAACCAAAGCTACCTTCTAGAAGATCCGGTCAGTTCAGCCTCCAGAAATCTCGGTCCGGTCAGTTCAGCCTCCAGAGATCTCGGGGCGACCAATGGTTAGAGCGACGACTTCCACGGATTTCTGAGCGACCAGTACACAGCTAAACGACTCCCGCAGATCTTGGACGATTTTAACCGACCCACGTGCATGATAACCTCTTCCATGAATCTCGGGCGGATTTGCCAACCGATTCGAGCCTAAAACTAGTATAAATATAGAGAAAACTATCTTGTAACGACAAATTGTCATTTTTACTCAATTCAAGCAGCTTTATACTATTGTTCTACTCAAAATACGAGATCATTCTTATGCTTAGTCCGTTATTCCAACATTGAAGCGACTGACGGCTAAATTTCCGTATTTGATTAGTCTCTCATTTCAGGAAGATAAGTTTATATTACATCCGTTTAATCTCATTCTCTTGATTGATAAGTTGATTTGGATTATTTAGATATTACTGATCTTATTGTTGTCTAGTTGTCCCCTCTTTAAGCGATTCAGGTCGGTTCGATCTTTTTCGCCCAAAATAATTTGGCGCCCACCGTGGGGCATCTAGCCAATCAACGATCCGATCAACGATTCAGTCCACATCCAATCATGGCCAGTTCCGGGGATCCCATGATCGTCGTTGAAGAGCAAGTCATCCTGGTCGGAAATCAAGCCGAAGACGTCGTCAATCCGCTCATCTTGGACACCCGAATCCAAGAATTAGCAAAAAACATGAGCATCCTTCAAGAGGAACTCGCTGAGCAACGCCTAAGAACCAAAACCCTAAGCATCCAATCTGAAGTTGAAAATGCAAGATTAATCCGTGAAAATGAACTTTTGAAATCGCAGGTGAATTCGGCCGCATCGGTCCCAGAGGGATCAAGACGCATAGTCAACACTGAAGGCCTCCAAGCACGTCTCAACATGAATGGGGCAATCCCGACGCCCATGGCTCAGGTCACTCAAAGCGTCGTTCAACCCATTAGGAGTCGTCTTACTTTTGAAAACTCATACTTTGTACTTCATTTAGATTCAGTCGATTATACTTATCCAACTGTTTACTAACTTAAGCATCGGAGGGCCGTTGGGCTCACACCCAACGGTCACCCTTTGATCTTTTCTATGCCTTTCAAGTGTCTTGGACAGGAACACGACAAGAGGCCTCAAGACAAAATCAAGTTGATCAACATACACAAAACACAAACATACATAGCGCTTACATATTACACGATCGATCGATACACAGGGAATAGAGGAACAAAAACACGACACATTTTTACAAGGCCTGTCCTGATTAAGGTACACGTCTTATACAAATACTACAATGCTCTTCCCTGGAACTACACGACATGTCACACACAATTACAAGTCTACTCGACCAACGTCACACGACTTGACCAGGAAGCGACTGACGAGTCCACCTGCAAAACAAAGCAAATGACAAACAAGGAGCGGTCTCCTGACCCTTCGTCATCACAAGAGACGCCCTCAACCATCTTCACACGTTTATTGACTGTATTAAGCTGACTTTCAGCTTGAGCAATACACATGTCGGCCCCGTCGCTAGAACGCTTGTAGCAAAATCGAGAGAAGTTATAAAATCAAACCGTCCCATCACTTGACGCTTTGGCCCAGTTTAATTTTGGGGCAATTGTTGGGCCTCGATTTTTCAACCCATTGGATCGGCCCAATAGCTTGAACCAAAGTTACCTTCTAGAAGATCCGGTCAGTTCAGCCTCCAGAAATCTCGGTCCGGTCAGTTCAGCCTCCAGAGATCTCGGGGCGACCAGTGGTTAGATCGGCGACTTTCGTGGATTTCAGAGCGACCAGTACACAGCTAAACGACCCGCAGATCTCGGACGATTTTAACCGACCCACGTGCAGGATAACCTCTTCCATGAATCTCAGGCGGATTTGCCAACTGATTCGAGCCTAAAACTAGTATAAATATAGAGAAAACTATCTTGTAACGACAGATTGTCATTCTTACTCAATTCAAGCAGCTTTATACTATTGTTCTACTCAAAATACGAGATCATTCTTATGCTTAGTCCGTTATTCCAACATTGAAGCGACCGGCGGCTAAATTTCCGTATTTGATTAGTCTCTCATTCCAGGGAGATAAGTTTATATTACATCCGTTTAATCTCATTCTCTTGATTGATAAGTTGATTTGGATTATTTAGATATCACTGATCTTATTGTTGTCTAGTTGTCCCCTCTTTAAGCAATTCAGGTCGGTTCGATCTTTTTCGCCCAAAACAATTACCTACAAAATTGATCGACCTATGCTGGTCATCTGAGCTTCCTTCTACTACCTTTTATCATTTTGTAAACCTTATAAAATATGACATTGACTAGCATTGTAGACAATTGACTGTTCTCAATATCATCCTGATCAAGAGGATTATCTTGTTGTGCCATGTTGTTCACATTCACCACAACCTTACCTCCTAAAATTTTGTTTCCAGAAGTATTACCTTTATAAGTATTTCCTCCTTCATATGAATTTCCTTTTGAACCTTTATACCATTTCATATATCCCACCAACTTGAAAAAATTCTCCTTAATATGTCAACTTTCATTATAGTGAAAACATTTGCTTGAATTTGGAGGGTCCGATTCGCCTGGAAACTAGGCATCAACACATCTTTCGCTTTGAATTGCTGTGGCTTTCGCATGACATATGCGCGAACATTGTGACTGAAGCTTGGAATTACGGGGTTGGATCCCCTTCTCAAAAGATTCGAGCCTGCGCTGAACGTCTCTCCTCTTAGGCGGCCACTGAGTTTCGTGGAAGAAGAAAAAGAATCTCTGAATTCGAAAAGAAATTAGCTCTATTACAGCAGCGTCCGCCTGACGGTAGTTCCCTACAGGGATGTTCTGAAACTTTTGCCGAGCTTGAGAAGCTGCAGCGGGAAGAGGAAGCTTATTGGTTTTTGCGATCGAGATCCAACGAGCTGCGTGATGGCGATAAAAATACCGCTTATTTCCATCACAAAGCCTCTCAACGATGCTCTACCAATAGAATTAAGGGACTGTTGGATTCCTCTGGAGTTTGGAAGGAATCTGAATGTGACATTGAGCAGGAAATTGTTTCATTCTACGACAACTTGTTCCGGACTGAATCATGCAGTGACATTGATGAGGTTCTTAGAGGGCTGGATGGAAAGATTACCAACGAGATGAATGAGAACCTTGATCATCTTCCAACCCCAGACGAGATCAGACTTGCGCTCTTCCAAATGCATCCTACAAAATCCCAGGAATTGACGATATGCATGCACTTTTTTTCCAGAAGTTTTGGAATGTTGTGGGAAATGATGTTGTTGGTTTTATTCAGAAATGGTGGAGGGATGAAGCTGACTTGAGGGAGATAAATCATACTATAATTACCCTCATCCCTAAAGTTAAGGAGTCAAAATATATTCGCGAATTTCGCCCCATCAGTTTATGTTCGGTTCTATATAAGCTTGCTTCAAAAACTCTTGCAAATAGGATGAAACCCCTCCTTGGTGACATTGTCAGTGAAACACAAAGTGCCTTTGTTGCTAATCGTTTGATTACTGATAATGCTCTCATTTTCTTTTGAAGCTTTCCACTATATGAAGAACAAGAGGCGTGGAAAAATAGGTTGCTTCGGCCTCAAGCTTGACATGATGAAGGCATACGATCGTATCGAATGGCCTTTCTTGCGGGCTATGCTGGTTCGCTTGGGGTTCTCTGCTGCTTGGGTTAGACGGGTTATGAGCTGCCTTGAGTCGGTCACTTTCTCCTTCAAATTCAACGGTGGAATCCATGGATTTGTTCGCCCTTCGAGGGGCATTCGTCAGGGCTGCCCTTTATCGCCTTATCTCTTCATTATATGTTCCGAAGGTCTGTCTCTTTTACTGAACAAGGCTGTTAGTGCAAAATAGATTCATGGGATCAATGTGGCAAGGGGTGCGCAACCGGTCTCTCATCTCCTTTTCGCCGATGACTCACTTCTCTTTGCTAGAGCCAATCTGCAAGAATGCTCCCATCTAGCTGATCTTCTCAGCACGTACGAACGAGCATCCGGACAGAAATCAACATGGCAGAATATGAGATTTGCTTCAGCAAGAATGTTAGTCCACAGAGGAGGTTGGAGATTATCCATCGGTTGGGGGTTCAGGAAGTTGATCGCCATTCTAAGTATTTGGGTCTCCCTACTATTATTGGTCGATCGGAGAAAACTATTTTTGCTAGTGTTGAATTTCGTTTCAACCGTTCGTGAAGACGTCGAGGGTCAACACACCCTCGACCCGGATTTGTTGAGGATTTGTTTGTTTTGGGGACGTCCTCAACAACTTCCTAGTCTCTGGCTTCGCGTAGGGCGGGGTCTCTGGCTCCACGGTTCAACTCTGATGTTGATATTATTCCTTCACACTTCTCAAGATTGTATATGGTCGTTCTCGAGCTCCAGCAACTTTCTCATACGCGAGGTCCACCTGAAAACACCCCGGAGATGGCTTCCCCGGGGCGGGCTCTCCGACGCTCAAGTCAGTTTTCTATACGAAGAGCATGTATATATATATATGTAGAAAAGTTAAGGTTGAGAGGTTTACTAACCCGTTGAATTACCTTGACCGAGTACACTCACCCTTCAGTTCATTAGTCAAGTATTCTAGCATTAAGTCTTTCATCAAAGACTCATCTATAAGGCTTACGAGTACCAGTTCATTTACCAACGAATCTCAATGCTCTCATTGAGAGCCTAAGGTCGCCTCAGCGAAGGACCCCTCGAACCATTCCAGCAAACTTGTAGATAAAGCCTTATTCACTTACGCATAAAATAGCCCTAAAACCTCAATGAACCATGGCCTAAACATATCATGCAATAAATTATAAAATTGCTCATGTCAACATATTGAGAAATCAGGAGCAACATGATATTCACAACATAGCAATATTTATCCCTAGCTATCATCTATGAGAGATCCAAGTAAAATAATACATGGAGCATCAATGAAACATCTCGAAGAAGTGGGGTAAGCATAGCATAGGGTATCCTGTCATCAAGCAATTAGGAGCAGATATGCACATAATGGAACGCATAGAAGCATCATTAGAGAGCTATATGGTTAGGGCTTGGCCAAAGGTCGTCTAAAAACCTTAGTATTGCCTTTCTACTTGTTCAGATCGCACATCAAATATTGCACAGAGAAGCAGTTAGGAGCAGAAAATGACATTGCACATAACTCATTGCACACAGAGAAGCACTATTATCGGATCAAGCTAGTGAGAGAGAGAGAGAGAGAGATCGAACACACACCTTGGTATCCCAACCGATGAGATTGGCTATAGAGAGGGGCCAAGGAAGGAGAGGCGGGCTTCGAGAGCCATCAACCGCTTTGGGTAGCCACCAACTGGGCATCGAGGAGAGGGTCGTTGTCCACTGTTGGTTTGCATAATTTTGGAGGGCGAGAAAGGACGAAGAACGGCGATGGAGAGAGAGGCGATGAAGAAATTGAAGACGGTGATGGAGCAGAGGTAGAGCTTCGTTCTCCCTTCAATGGAGGATCCGGTCGAGCCCCAAAGAAATCCCCCGTATTGCCTTCTTTTCTCCCTTCTGAAGCTCTTCCCCCATTACAGCCTCTTCCGAATTGCTCCCGGTTCGAGCTCAAGAAAGCTCTCATCTCCCCCTTTTCTCAGAAATCTACCATTGCTCCCCCTCGAGCTTCAGAGAGGAGCTCCTCCTCCTGTCCCAAAATTGCGGCCTCTATTAGCTGAAGTTCGTTTTCTTCTTTATTGCAGCCCCCGAGCCCTCCTTTCTGTTGAATTCTCTTTCACCCTAAAAATAAGGATTTGGGCCCCTTATTCTCTATGGGCCTTGAGCCCACTAAAATCTAGCACCCACAGCCAGCCCCCCAAGCCCTTCGGCTTCGCATAGCGAAGGTGAAGGCTTGGTTCACTGGTGGCCGCGCAAGAACCTGCATTCGTCTAGGTTCCTCGCGAATCTTTCTGGCAAGTTGTCTTCTCTTTTCTCTTTCTTTTCGTGGAATGACTAAGCTAATCATTGTCTTTTGGTTAGGTCCCCCCTTAATTTGCTCGTTTTCCGCATCCTTTCTCATTTTGTATTGATTTTTGAACCATCTCTATGGTTGGATGGAGCACAGGTTAAAGCGCAAGTTCCCGAGTCAACTAGTAGAGTGGCGCAGAGCCCCGAGACATTGCACTTCGAGTTCGCGAGGGAACTCGTCGAGTGGGCGCGAAGCCCTGAGACATTGCTTTTAGAGTTCGCGAGGGAACTCGTCCCGTGGGCGCAAATCCCCAAGACGTTGCTTTTAGAGTTCACGAGGGAACTCGTCGTGTGGGCGTGAAGCCCCAAGACATTGCTTTTAGAGTTCGCGAGGGAACTCGTCGCGTGGGCGTGAAGCCCCAAGACATTGCTTTTAGAGTTCGTGAGGGAACTCGTCGCGTGGGCGCGAAGCCCCAAGACATTGCTTTTAGAGTTCGCGAGGGAACTCGTCGCGTGGGCACGAAGCCCCAAAGACATTGCTTTTAGAGTTCGCGAGGGAACTCGTCGCATGGGCGCGAAGCCCCAAAGACATTGCTTTTAGAGTTCGCGAGGGAACTCGTCGCATGGGCGCGAAGCCCCAAGACATTGCTTTTAGAGTTCGCGAGGGAACTTGTCGCGTGGGCGCGAAGCCCCAAGACATTGCTTTTAGAGTTCGCGCGGGAACTCGTCGCGTGGGCGCGAAGCCCCAAGACATTGCTTTTAGAGTTCGCGGGGGAACTCGTCGCGTGGGAGCGAAGCCCCAAGACATTGCTTTTAGAGTTCGCGAGGGTACTCGTCGCGTGGGCGCGAAGCCCCAAGATATTGCTTTTAGAGTTCGCGAGGGAACTCGTCGCGTGGGCGTGAAGCCCCAAGACATTGCTTTTAGAGTTTGCGAGGGAACTCGTCGCGTGGGCGCGAAGCCCCAAGACATTGCTTTTAGAGGAGCATGGTTCCACTCTAGTTAGGTTGCTTCTTGGTGTGCCTTGCACTTTGCTTTTAATTGTTTACTCGTATTTATTTTATTCTTACTCTGTCATTTTCTTGTTAATAGTGCGAACATGAACCTTGTATCTGAAGGAAAATGCGAGTTTCCCATTGAGGGCATATAGACTTGCGTATAAAGAAGCATATGTGCATCGTAGAAAATAGACTTGTGAAGGGTGTATGCGTTTGTGCACAAGGGACCTGCCATGCGTCGGAGAGAGTGATCCCATAGAGGGTATATGGGAGAGAGTGATTTCACTAGCTTGCTTTTTCAATCTATCTGTTTGTTTGCTTTCTCGTGTTACTTCCGTTACTTGCTTTCTCACATTGCTTATACATTGGTCTTCTTGTATTGCCTTTTTACTCGCTTTCTGTAAGTCCATGGAGGGTGCATGGTTGGGTAGTTATGAGCAAAGGGAAACCTTCGTGAAGGCCTTGAAGTGAGGATCTTTGTGAAGGGGAGCTCTCGTGAAGGACGGGCTTTCGTGTATGATGGGCCTTCATGAAGAATGGCTTACGTGAAGCATTGCCTTCGTGAAGGGACATAGGCACAAGCCGGGAAGCCATGAGCATGGGCCACGAGTACCACACGAGGGTTAGTAAGGCCTTCGTGAAGGTGACTTCACTAGATTTCTCGCGTTGTTGTTCAACTTGCCTTCTCATACTGTTTTTCTTGTATTACTTTCTTGCATTGCGTTAATACTTCTCTCTCACATTGCCTTTTCATATTGCTTTTGCGTAATGCTTTTCATACTCGCGCACTTTTTGTATTGCTTTTCAAGACGCATTTCACACGTCGCGTTCACTAATTGCTTTGTTTTTGCTCGTTTCATGCATTGGCTATGCCGTGTGTGCGGTTTTTTGGACATGTCTTGATTAACTTTGGCTTGGTTATCATGTTAATTACTCGGGCATACCGCACATTTTTGACTTTATTCACGTACAACCCTCTTCTCTCCCCCCCATCCCTCCTACCAGTTTGCGAACTGGAGGGGGGGATTAAAGAAGGGGTTGTGAGGGGGGTTAGCTCATCGTTTTTAGTATCCGCCATGGTGCCTGCCATTGGGGCTATCTTGTATGGTTTGGACACCCATAGTGAATGTAAACATGGTAAATGTAATGAAGCTTTGCATTGGGCAAAACGATGTATCTACAACTCTCGCTTTTTGAAGAGCAACAAGTGGAATATATGAACTTACTACTTCTTTCGCATGTCTCTTTGTTTCCAACATTTTTGTTTGTAAATTGCTTTCTCATTGTATCCTCGCGAAGGCATACCTCATCGCCACTTAGGTTCTTACAGGCGATAGTTGCCCTTTTAACTTGTTGAGTTTTTCTCGTACCAATTATTCTCGCGCGTGTTTTGCATTTTATCACTCTCTAATACTTTCTCAAAAACCTACTTGACACTTGCTCAAAACTTGCTTTCTGGTATTGTCTTTTCTCATTTGTATTCTTGCATTGTTTTTCCTTGTTTGCTTATATGTCACAGATTATATTATTATTTTGAGTATTGCTTCATATCGCGTATTTCGTGTTGCCCAACCGCGTTACTCTTCTTGCGTATCTTGCTTTCGCGTATCGCTATCACATATTACTTTGTGCATTGTTTTTCTCGACTTGCTTTTCAAGATTCACCCACTTTCTGTTATTGCTTCTCTACTTGCCATTTCGTGTTGTCTTTTAATTTGTATCGCTTTTCTCGAGTATGAATTGCTTTAACACCTGCATTGCTTTTTCTCGCGCATATTGCTTCTCAAGGGTGTTGCTTTCATGATTTGCTTTTGCAAGTGTTCAATGGTTATTGTTTTACACGCGTATTGCCTTCGGGTATTGCTTTTGACACTTGCTCTTTAACAATTGCTTTAACTCGCACATACTTGCTCAAAACTTGTATAAAACTTGCTTTGCGCGCGTATTGGCTAATGCTTGCCAAGCCCAATACCGCTAAATATCGTTGGTGTTGCTACGCGTATTGGCTCGATGTGGCTGAGCCCAATACCGTCTGGTGTTGCTACGCATACTGGCTAATACTTGCCAAGCCAGTACCGTCTGGTATTGCTACGTGCACTGGCTAATTCGCCAAGCCAGTGTCGTCTAGTATTGCTACGCGTACTGGCCAATGCTTGTCAGGCCCAGTGCCGTCTGGTATTGCTACGCATACTGGCCAATGCTTGCCAGGCCCAGTACCGTCTGGTATTGCTACGCGCACTGGCCAATGTTTGCCAGGCCCAGTGTCGTCTGGTATTGCTACGCATATTGGACAATGCTTGCCAGGCCCAGTACCGTCTGGTGTTGCTATGCGCACCGACCAATGCTTGTCAGGCCCAGTACCGTCTAGTGTTGCTACGCACACCGGCCAATGCTTGTCAGGCCCAGTGCCGTCTAGTATTTCTACGTGCACTGGCCAATACTTGTCAGGCCCAGTGCCGTCTGGTATTGCTACGCGTACTGGCCAATGCTTGCCAGGCCCAGTACCGTCTGGTATTGCTACGCGCACTGGCCAATGCTTGCCAGGCCCAGTGCCGTCTGGTATTGCTACGCGTACTGGCCAATGCTTGCCAGGCCCAGTACCGTCTGGTATTGCTACGCGCACCGGCCAATGCTTGCCAGGCCCAGTACCGTCTAGTGTTGCTACACGCACCGGCCAATGCTTGCCAGGCCCAGTGCCGTCTGGTATTGCTACGCGTACTGGCCAATGCTTATCAGGCCCAATACCGTCTGGTATTGCTTTCACTTGCTCAAACTCACTTGTACTTGCACATACTTGCTTTTACTTGCACATACTTGCTTTTTCTTGTGCATACTTGCTTTTTTTTTGTGTGCAGACTTGCTTTTAACTCACACTTGCACAGAAGAAAATAGCTTAGGATTTTTGTTTGTTTTTCATATTGCGGATTACGTTTTTTAATGATTCGCGCGCGTATCTCTTGGGGTACTTTGCGTTGTGTACCTTGTTGTTACGTATTGCTTTTATCGTATCGCATTTGTAATTTGCTTTCTCTAAGCCTGTAGAGGGCATGCGGCTGGGAAGCCATACGTGAAGGGAGGCCTTTGTGAAGGCTAAGAGGCGAAGGCCTTCGTGAAGGAGAGACCTTCACGAAGGAGGGACTTTCTTGAGAGGGTGTCTCCGTGAAGGCAATAGGCTCAAGCTGGGGAGCGGCGAGCACATGCCATGTGTTCTTCGCGAAGGCCGGGAAAGGTCAAGCGAAGAACGGGAAGGCCAAGGCCGGGGAGGCCAAGGGCAAAGGCCGGGGAGGCCTTCGCGGGGGATGCCTCGCTAGTTTTTCTTACGATGTTGCTCCATTCGCTCTAAAGTGCAGCGTCTTTTCCTTTTCGGCCTCATATTGCTTTTCTTCTTACATCCTTATAGAAGGCATGAGTGGTGGCGAGCGGAGTGATACCATGGATGGCGTCGGCTTGAGGGACATACGAGCCCCAGCCGTTGTAAGACGTCGTAAAGCCTACGCGAAAACAAAGGTAAAGTAGTGAGAGCTACGCGAAAGATAAGTAGAGAGGAGCGAAGGCTACCGAAGCCGAAGTGGAGTGTAGTGGAGCTTGGTTGTCGGAGGTTCTTCGTAGAGCGAACATTTCGTCATGACAAGAGCATTCCTAGTGCGTGAGGACATCCCCACGATCGTCGCCAATGTTGAATTCCGTTTCAACCGTTCGTGAAGACGTCGAGGGTCAACACACCCTCGACCCGGATTTGTTGAGGATTTGTTTGTTTTGGGGACGTCCTCAGCAACTTCTTAGTCTCTGGCTTCGCGTAGGGCGGGGTCTCTGGCTCCACGGTTCAGCTCTGATGTTGATATTAATCCTTCACACTTCTCAAGATTGTATATGGTCGTTCTCGAGCTCCAGCAACTTTCTCATACGCGAGGTCCACCTGAAAACACCCCGGAGATGGCTTCCCCGGGGCGGGCTCTCCGACGCTCAAGTCAGTTTTCTATACGAAGAGCATGTATATATATATGTAGAAAAGTTAAGGTTGAGAGGTTTACTAACCCGTCGAATTACCTTGACCGAGTACACTCACCCTTCAGTTCATTAGTCAAGTATTCTAGCATTAAGTCTTTCATCAAAGACTTATCTATAAGGCTTACGAGTACCAGTTCATTTACTAACGAATCTCAATGCTCTCATTGAGAGCCTAAGGTCGCCTCAGCGAAGGACCCCTCGAACCATTCCAGCAAACTTGTAGATAAAGCCTTATTCACTTACGCATAAAATAGCCCTAAAACCTCAATGAACCATGGCCTAAACATATCATGCAATAAATTATCAAATTGCTCATGTCAACATATTGAGAAATCAGGAGCAACATGATATTCGCAACATAGCAATATTTATCCCTAGCTATCATCTATGAGAGATCCAAGTAAAATAATACATGGAGCATCAATGAAACATCTCAAAGAAGTGGGGTATGCATAACATAGGGTATCCTGTCTATTGGATCGTTAGATTTACGTCTGAGGGAACAAAAGCTTTGTTCCCACAGAAGTTGCAGCGGATAAATATAGCAAGAAAGATAATAGAACGAACTCACGATGTATAGTGGAAACCCTGATTAGCAAAACTAGCTTTTCAAGGAAAAACCACTACCTATAAGCTTCCGCTTGAGAGGATTTTGAAGTGTGTACTTGTCTTATTGATTTCTTGTTTGATTACACTTGTAGCATGGACTCCAAAACAGTAGACCTCTCTGCTAGATTCGAAGATCACTCCTACAACGATGAATCCAAACTCAACCCTCAAAGACTTACACACACCTCACTCATTTTCTTTCTCAATTTTCGTTCTCTCTGTTTTTCCCGTCGTCTTTTTTTTACAAAGAAATGAATCCACACATCTCTTAAATACAACTCGACTAACCCTAAAAGTAACAAGATAAGATTTATCCAATTAAGATAATAAGAAGATATGATTTGATAGAAAGAATAATATCCCAGCCGTCCATATTAATTAAGGAAAAGATTCCTTCAATTGATATAAACGGATAAGATAGAATTCTCTCTCTCCAATTATCTTATCTTAGGAAAGATTTCCTAAGATAACATAATCAGGCTTCTCTCTCCATATCTTCTCAAATCGGCGTGATCCTTGGAGCCGAAGTCTTCAATCCTTGACCGCGTGATTCTTCTGATTTGTTTCCATAATTGGCATGCTGGATTTCTTCTTTCCTTCACAGCATCGATCTTGTTCGGCGCTTGAGTTCCTTGCTAGGTAACAAAGCACATAACCAGAGCTTTGTTCCCCATCTCTCCTTTGCTGCGTTGGTTCCCTGAGACAACTGACTTTGTTCCTGAAACACTTAGTACGCAGATTAATTGAATGTTTGTCACTATCAAAACCTAAGGAATTCAACAAATTCCCCCTTTTTGATGGTGACAAACATCCTTGACAATAAAGCATATACATATGAGATAAAGACAGTTGTATGGGGAAAGGTTCCCCACACAAGATCATAATAGTTCCCCCTCAACTCAGCAACATATGAAACCATGTGTTGTTCCCCCTCAACCGAAGCTGCCTGTCATTTTACCCCTTTTGTCATCATCAAAAACACAGTAGAGAGTTAGAGAGGAAAAGTCACATCCAGACGAACATCATTCCCAATCGCATTAGATTGAAATGCACAAACACAGACAACATGTTAAGACAACAACAAAATAGGCAAGGATAACATTCATGATTAACATGCCAGTCAATGTCCACACAAGAATCAGAGACAAAGAAGTTCGAAAAGAGAGGGATAGATGTGCTTAGGGAACCAAGGAGGGGTTGGTTGGCCAGAGAAATACAAATTAAGTACCACTGGGGCCACCAGCTAGAGCTGAAGTATGATTAGCAATGGAGTTCATCTTTTGTTCCCACTCAAAGTTTTTGCATCCTTATTGGCGTCATCATCCATCATAGGCTCAGCTAATAGAGAGTCTTTGATTCCTTCTTTTCCCTTCTTTGTGTATATTCTGATGTCCCCCCCCCCCCCCCCTTTTTTTTTTTTTGGAACATCACAACCTTCAGCTTGCCTTCTTTCACCAGGGATTCATTTTGAGCCTACTACGCGCATCATTAGCTTTTAAGCACGAACCCTCCTTAGGCAATTGTAAGCCGGCATCACACACCATACCTATCGAACCCTATCCACAGACCACAGTGGCAACAATTCGTATTCTCGACTTTCCAGAAAAATAGAAGAGTGTGATGCGGGGGTAATGTTACCAGAGAGGGTACAAAGAACATCATACAAAAGCATATATGAAAATTTTGCAATAATGTGTAATCATGAATGAGAGGCTCCCAGATGTGGATGATTAGAGAGGCTCATAGGAAGCATCAAACATGATAGCTAAGGTAAGCTGTAGAGTCAACAATCATTTGGGCTTATAATGAGGGATCAATGCATCAAGTTGACTCTTTTGGGGCGAAAGAAATTTGAGTCGTGTATAAACAAGATGGCATAGAGAATCATGCATGAAATTTTGCATATAAGTGAGGTATTAGCATGAGTCTAAGCAAGTCGTTCAACTAATGATCAAGAGAAGAGATGCAGACCAAGACATGATGATTAACCCTTCACACTTTACCATGTAAATTAGCCAATCATCGAGGGAACACAACAAGTAGACATTCAGTTTAGAGAAATCATACCTAGTTCCATACGAAACTGTTCGAATGGTTCCCTGTTTAGTGCCTTGGTGAAGATATCGATGATTTGATCCTTAGTTCCACAGAAGTCCATTGTCACCAACCCTTTCTCTACACAATCACGTAAGAAGTGATGTCTTATCTCGATGTGCTTGGTACGTGAGTGTTGTACCAGATTCTTGGAGATATTTATGGCGCTGGTATTGTCACAGAGAATGGGAGTAGAGTTAAGAAGAATACCGTAGTCGCTGAGTTGTTGTTTGAGCCATAGGAGTTGAGTGCAACAAGCAGCAGCGGCTATGTATTCAGCTTCTGCAGTGGAGAGAGCTACGGAGTTCTGCTTCTTTGACCCCCAAGAAACCAAGCACGGCCCAAGTAATTGAGCCATTCTAGATGTAGATATTCTGTCCACCTTATTCCCTGCGAAGTCAGCATCTGTGTATCCGACAAGATCAAGGCTTCCTCCCCTTGGATACCACAGACAGAGATCATCTGTTCCCTTCAAGTATCTCAGAATCCTCTTCACTGCTTTGAGATGTGTTTCTTTGGGATCGGCCTGAAAGCGAGCACAAAGACATACACTGTACATAATGTCATGTCTACTAGCAGTGAGATAGAGAAGCAAACCTATTATTCCTCGGTAGAGAGATGGATTAATTCCTTGCTCATGTTCGTCTTTTCCCATTGGATCGTTTGGAGATATGGGAGTGGTGAAGGGTTTTGCATCATTCATACCAAACGTTTTGACGCACTCCCTGAGATACTTCTGTTGGTGCACCTTGGTTCCCTCATCCCCTTGAGAGACTTGAAGACCTAAGAAGAACTTGAGTTCTCCAACCATGCTCATCTCGAATTCACTGGCCATCAGCTTTGAGAATTTCTAAACCAGTTTGTCATTTGTAGAACCAAAGATGATATCGTCCACATAAACCTGAACCACTAGAATATGCTTCCCTTCCTTCAGCAGGAACAAAGTCTTATCGACCTTTCCTCGAACGTATCCATGCGTCAGAAGGAACTGTGAGAGCCTTTCATACCAGGCCCTCGGGGCTTGCTTGAGACCGTACAAGGCTTTGTCTAGAATGTAGACGTGATCAGGTTGAGTGGTGTCCTCAAAGCCGGGTGTTTGCTCCTCATAGACTTCCTCCTTGAGAACACCATTTAAGAAGGCGGTCTTGACATCCATCTGTTGCAGCTTGAACCCATGAAAAGAAGAATACACAATTAGGAGTCTTATTGCTTCTAACCTGGCAACTGGAGCAAAAGTCTCATCATAGTCGTGCCCTCCTGCTGGTTTTAACCTTTCACCACCAGCCGAGCTTTGTTCCTTGTGACCTGACCTTGATCATCCAACTTGTTCCTGAACACCCATTTGGTTCCAATCACTGTTCTGTTCCTTGAGCGAGAAACTAACCGCCAAACCTTGTTTCTCTCGAACTGATGGAGTTCTTCTTGCATGGCGTTTATCCAGTCAGCATCCTTCAACGCTTCTCCTACAGTTTTGGGTTCTTGCAACGAAAGAAAAGCATTGAAGGCACATAAATTTTGTAGGGAGGAACGAGTGCTTTGAGGTGCTCCCTTCCTATAGTCTATGATGATTAGTTTGACTGGATGAGCCCACTTTTGTTGGTAGTATGAAACTTGTAGATTGTTGATGTCGAACACCTCCGAATCAGCGTTGCCATCACTTGAGCCTTCACCACCAGTATCATCATTAGGATTGACCCCCTCCGTTCCTTCAGCAGAAGGGCAGTCCTCAGAGGGCTCCGCTGTACCGTGACTTGGGCTCTGTTCCCCCTGAGGTGCCTGAGAAGTATCTGGCGGGTTAGTGTGTTCTTCATTGTCACCAGAGCCAGCGGAGTTGGGAGTTCTTGGTGTTGAGGGATCATTCTGAGTTTCTTGATCTTGAGAAGTACCCCCATTGACACTGCTATCAACAAGCTGAAAGAAATCATCTTCGGAAGACTCGATGTTGCCTGATTGTTCCTGCACATTGTTACCAGCCATAACAGTTTCATCAAATACAACATGAACGCTTTCCTCTACCTTTCTGGTTCTCTTGTTGAAAAATTTGTAGGCCTTGCTTTGCTGAGAATATCCTACAAAAGTTCCTTCATCACTTCTGGGATCAAACTTCCCAAGAGAATCTTTCCCGTTGTTGTGGACGAAGCACTTGCAACCGAATGTACGCAAATGAGACACATTAGGTATTCTTCCCTTCAGAAGCTCATAGGCAGTTTTGTTCAGAAGAGGACGAATGGTTGCCCTGTTCAGAACGTAGCACACAACATTCAAGGCTTCGGCCCAGAAACTCCTAGGAAGACCGCTTGAGATGAGAAGAGTGCGTGTCATGTCTTCCAGAGTCCTGTTCTTTCTTTCCACAACACCGTTTTGCTGTGGGGTCCTAGGAGCAGAGAAGTTGTCGTTGATGCCTCTGTTCCTACAGAGGGAAAGGAACTGAGAGTTCTCGAATTCGGTTCCGTGATCAGTGCGAATAGACCCCAAGGAATGACCAGTGCTTCTTTCGGCTGCCTTAAGCCAGGATTCAAACTCAGCGAACACTTCATCCTTTGTTGAGATAAAAATAGTCCATGTGTACCTGGAATAGTCATCAACAATAACAAAGACATATGCATTCCCCCCACGGCTCTTTGTGCGCATAGGCCCACAAAGATCCATGTGGACTAATTCCAGAGGACGAGTTGTACTTACGTCCCTTTTTTACTTGAAGGAAGACCTGACTTGTTTTTCTTTGATGCATGCGTCACACACGTCACGTCTCATTGCTTCAACCTTTGTAAGGCCGTTCACTAATTCATGTCTGTGAAGCTTGGAGAGGAGTTGAAGGCTAGCATGTCCAAAGTGTTTGTGCCACAGGTCTGTCGTCTCAGCAATAGACGACAAGCATAGATCTTTGTCAGGGATGAAAGCAGGGTCGACCTTGTAAACGTTGTTGTCGCAGATCCCTTTGAGTAAGATTTTCCCTGTGCTTAGACACTCAACATGACAGTCATTAGTGGTAAAGACTACCCTATTTTTCTTGTTTTGACATAGTTGAGCCACACTAAACAGATCAAACTTGAGATTATTTACTAGATTTACGTTATCCACAGTGATGTGTTTAGAGAGTCTCACTTTACCCATACCACAAACCTCACCCTTACTTTTGTTCCCAAAAGTTATTGATGCCCCTGAGGCTGGCTGGAGAGAAGTGAATCATTCACTGTTCCCTGTCATGTGACTTGAGCATGCACTGTCAAGGTGCCAAGAACCTTTCCTTGCTTCATCTTCGAATTTATGAGAACCACCTTCTGATACGTTGTGACCTTTTGAGCTCATCAAACAGACCTCCTTAGAGGGAGGAGACACTTCAACATCTGAGCTGCAGTCTCCCCACTTCGCAACCCACGCTTGTTCCTCGTTGAAGACCTGAGAGGAACCTGCGGCTTTGTTGAGACAATTTTTTGCGAAGTGTCCGTTGTCATAACAGCGAGAGCAGACAACCTCCTTCATGTCATTGTGAACCATGAACGAACCCTTAAGCCCTTTGCTTCGAGACCATATCTTCTTCATGGCTTGAGTGATGAGAGCCACATCTACATCACTTTCACGAGAGTCTTTGTCCAAGGCTTTTCCTGACGACATCTTTCCTGCAGAATCTGTAACTAAGACAAACAATCTAGAGCACCAGACTCTGATACCAATTGTTGGATCGTTAGAGTTACATCTGAGGGAACAAAAGCTTTGTTCCCACAGAAGTTGCAGCGGATAAATATAGCAAGAAATATAATAGAACGAACTCACGATGTATAGTGGAAACCCTGATTAGCAAAACTAGCTTCTCAAGGAAAAACCACTACCTACAAGCTTCCGCTTGAGAGGATTTTGAAGTGTGTACTTGTCTTATTGATTTCTTGTTTGATTACACTTGTAGCATGGACTCCAAAACACTAGACCTCTCTGCTAGATTCGAAGATCACTCCTACAACGATGAATCCAAACTCAACCCTCAAAGACTTACACACATCTCACTCCTTTTCTTTCTCAGTTTTCGTTCTCTCTGTTTTTCCCATCGTCTTTTTTTTTACAAAGAAATGAATCCACACATCTCTTAAATACAACTCGACTAACCCTAAAAGTAACAAGATAAGATTTATCCAATTAAGATAACAAGAAGATATGATTTGATAGAAAGAATAATATCCCAACCGTCCATATTAATTAAGGAAAAGATTCCTTCAATTGATATAAACGGATAAGATAGAATTCTCTCTCTCCAATTATCTTATCTTAGGAAAGATTTCCTAAGATAACATAATCGGGCTTCTCTCTCCATATCTTCTCAAATCGGCGTGATCCTTGGAGCCGAAGTCTTCAATCCTTGACCGCGTGATTCTTCTGATTTGTTTCCATAATTGGCACGCTGGATTTCTTCTTTCCTTCGCAGCATCGATCTTGTTCGGCGCTTGAGTTCCTTGCTAGGTAACAAAGCACATAACCAGAGCTTTGTTCCCCAACGCTCCTTTGCTGCGTTGGTTCCCTGAGACAACTGACTTTGTTCCTGAAACACTTAGTACGCAGATTAGTTGAATGTTTGTCACTATCAAAACCTAAGGAATTCAACACTGTCATCAAGCAATTAGGAGCAGATTTGCATCATAATGGAACGCATAGAAGCATCATTAGAGAGCTATATGGTTAGGGCTTCGCCAAAGGTCGTCTAAAAACCTTAGTATTGCCTTTCTACTTGTTCCGATCGCACATCAAATATTGCACAGAGAAGCAGTTAGGAGCAGAAAATGACATCGCACATAAATCATTGCACACAGAGAAGCACTATTATCGGATCAAGCTAGTGAGAGAGAGAGATCGAGATCGAACACACACCTTGGTAGCCCAACCAATGAGATTGGCTATAGAGAGGGGCCAGGGAAGGAGAGGCGGGCTTCGAGAGCCATCGACCGCTTTGGGTAGCCACCAACTGGGCATCGAGGAGAGGGCCTTTGTCCACTGTTGGTTTGCAGAATTTTGGAGGGCGAGAAAGGGCGAAGAACGGCGATGGAGAGAGAGGCGATGAAGAAATTAAAGACGGTGATGGAGCAGAGGTGGAGCTTCGTTCTCCCTTCAATGGAGGATCCGGTCGAGCCCCAAAGAAATCCCCCGTATTGCCTTCTTTTCTCCCTTCTGAAGCTCTCCCCCCATTAGAGCCTCTTCCGAATTGCTCCCGGTTCGAGCTCAAGAAAGCTCTCATCTCCCCCTTTTCTCAGAAATCTACCATTGCTCCCCCTCGAGCTTGAGAGAGGAGCTCCTCCTCCTGTCCCAAAATTGCGGCCTCTATTAGCTGAAGTTCGTTTTCTTCTTTATTGCAGCCCCCGAGCCCTCCTTTCTGTTGAATTCTCTTTCACCCTAAAAATAAGGTTTTGGGCCCCTTATTCTCTATGGGCCTTGAGCCCACTAAAATCTGGAGTGCTGAAAATTAATACTGATGCAGCAAATCTGGGTTCGGAAGGCACTGGTCTCAGGGTGGTTGTTCTGGACAGCTATGGTTTTATCGTTGCAGCGGCTGTACGTCGAGTCCCCGTCTGCTGGCCGGTGGAGATTGTTGAAGCCATGGCAGTTCTCTTGGGTCTCTCACTTGCACACAGTTTACAAGCTTCCAGAATTGAGGTGGAGACGGACGCACTCATGGTGGTCTTGGGAGTCCAAAATTCCCAGCAGAAACTCACTTACTCTGGCTGCCTGCCTGCTAAATGATATCCGCAATTCTATTCTTTTATTCTCCTCTGCTTTATGTTCTTTTGTTCGCAGAGCAGGAAATTGTCTAGAAGAGTTCAATTAAAATTAAGATGAATTCAATTGAAATTTTGGGAATTCATAGTGCACACAAGGTTCTTCAGGAAAATGTCAACGAATAATAGTGTCTTGATTGAGTCATCCTTTTATTTGAAGAAACTAAAACCCAAATCCTTGTTAGTTCCTTGGGGATCTTGTGGATTGGCTGAGTACTCATGGAGACTCCATCGGGTCAATCGATTCTAGCTCATTTGTGTTTGATTCGGGGAAAAGCAACGAGTCCTCATATCATATTGGAAAGGTTGCTGAAAAGTTTGACTATGAGGGTGTGCGAGGAAAAGAATGCAGAATTTTGTTTTTGACCCTGGTGGAAGTTATTGCTCATGGTTACAAGTTTTTTGTTTACAACAATCGAAATTTCATGATATGATGTTTATGCATATTTTTAAGAGGACATTTGCTTGCTCATGTAGAAGGTCTTTTGAGTTGTTGTCTTCACTTGGTGAAAGAGTTGGGGCCACAAGTTGTAGTGGGTATACCCATGTTGCAAATTGGTTTCAAAAGAGAGGAGAGTTTCTGATTTTATTGTGCAGCTGCCAGCTAAAGTTGCAAAAATGGGTTTTAATGTGCTTGTTGATTTTTTTTGATGTTGTTGTTAAATGGCGAGGCGGTGGAGGTTGATTTTATTGTGCTTGATTATGAAAGCTACAACAAACTTTTCGGATTGGGGTTTAGTAGTAATGAATTCTTTTTGTTGCACAACCCATTTGAAAGGCTGCTATTGAGAAACATGACTGAGCTTCAGGATGATGGATTATAAGTTGATGTGGATGTACATGCTGTTTCTTCAGACAAATTAAAATACACATGGATTTTTCAAGGGATTGAATATCATTGGTAGTGAGTGAGTCCTTGAAGTTTCTCCATGTGGGATGGGAGTCTGCTCAAGTTCCAAGGTTTTATAAGGGATGAGCAATGTCATGTATGGGTATTATATGATATAGAGATGTAATTAAGCCTATGTGGGTTTAGTATAAATAGATATGATATATTGTAATTAGGAGGGATAATCAAATTACCTTTCCTTCCTAATCTCTCTCTTATTCTCATTCCCCCTGTCTTCTTCTATCTTTACCTCTGTAATTCATCTTTCTCACTAATCTCTCCTCTTTCTATGTAATTCCTTGTTCTAGTAATCAATTCTGAAATGGGACATGACAATGCAATAACTAGCTAGTCCAAATCCCGTGTAGGATATGTGACACCCTAATCTACTTAAATAACTTCTCATAATCGTAATACATACCCACTATCCCACATCCCACCCCTCTTCTCTCTTCCTTTCCTTTCCTTTCCTTTCCTTTGTATGAATTATGTTTCAACTTTTGATGAGAAAATAAATCACTACCCTCTTCCTGTTCCACATGAAACGAATTAAAAAATAATCATAAACTTATCAATTATTTAATTATCTATTAATCATACGGAACAAGATCAAATGCGAACACGCATTACTGTGTTAAATGCGGACGGATCTGGGCCATGGGATTCTCTTGATCGTGCGACCCAAATTCAACGAGCTCATCTTTTTAAAAAATTATGCCATTTATACGATCAAATGTCTGTGGCCCAATGGTATTTACTTGTGGGGTGAAGCAAAAGGTCAAGTGTTCAATACTCAACTGGAGTGTCCCCCTCTATTTTCTTCTAATTTTTGCTTTTCCATACTTTATTACCAAAACACACAAATATTCAATAATTACAATTTTAAGCTCGTCAATTTTTATTTTTTATTTTCCTTTCCAATACAGTTGTAATTTTAAACACATATTTTTAACCCTTTTTACTATCTTTTGTCCAAAATAATCACACTTTTCACTATAATTTTAAAACTTTCTATTTTCAGTCCAAAATAATTACATATTGTCTTTAAACATTTTTATTCTTCAATACAAACGTTGGTGTTATTAAATACGAACCTTACATGACAATATGTGAACTCTAGTTTAGTTTTTACACAACAGGGAAAATAAGATGTTTTTAGAAAAAAAATGAATATGAAACTTAGATAATTATATATGAACATTGACATCTAATATATGAACCCTATAGACTAATGAAAAATAATTTCAAACATGAACGTGCTAAAAGTTGTATATTTGAAGTACATATATAGACCAAGGAGTCATATTTAGTATACTAAAGGTTCATACTTAATAAACTAAAGGTTCACATTTGATAACATGCGTACTAAACGTAAAAAGATGTTAGGTTTATAACTATAAACTATGTTTGAGGTTCACAATTATTACACTAAATGTTCATACTTCAAACAGTAAAGGTTCACATTTCGTAACGTGCATAATAAGCGTAAAAATGTCCATGGTTAATAACTATAAACTATGTTTGAGATTCACGGTTAGTACACTTGAGGTTCACAGTGGCGGATCCATGAATTTATCAAAGGGGGGCGATTTTAGTATACTAAAATTTCACATTTGATAACATGCATACTAAAAGTAAAAAAATGCAGGGTTTATAACTATAAACTATGTTTGAGGTTCACAATTATTACACTAAAGAGTTGGGAGGGAGGGGATTGACGATTTGAACTCATGACCTCTTATTTTTTTACACAAGTTCCAAGACAAAAACCACTAGACCAATGTATTTTTCTTGTAATTTACTTATCATTTTATGTATACATACTGGAAATTAGAAATTCAAAAGGGAGCTTAAACCAAATAATCGACATATTCTAAGGGGTTCGGCGGGGGAAAGCTGGGGCTGTCGCCCCCTCAAGCCCCCCTAACTCCGCCCTTGGAGGTTCATATGTATTAAACTAAAGGTTTATATGTAGGATTTTAGTCTAGTGAGGGCTAAAATTCTGAAGTGCAAAAGTTTACTACTTCCCTTACACAAAATCTCAATTTCAAAGTCTACCGTCTATGTAAGTCTATGTCTATATTACACAAGCAACCCTAATTTCAAACAATAAACCCTATATTTGAATCCTAAATGGAACTTTGCTCAAAATTGATCCAAAAGTTACATATACAATTTAAACAAAATTTATTATTATTTACTACTTTCACTATGTAATTTTACCAAATTTGTATAAATATTTGATTTCAAAATTTTCAAAACCATAAAACCTAAATTTTGAAATTTTTTACACAAATAAGGATAAATATAGAGAAAATAGTGCATTTTTTTGAAAGATCTTGTGCAAATGTGGATGAAGTTGTGTTTTTTTTTACTATTTTTCAAGATAGCTATATAAAATTTATTTTCTATTTTTTTTTTAAAAATACATAAAATATTTTGAAAACTTTTGAAGAAATGTTTTTAAGGAAAAATTAAAAAAAATGTTAAAAAATTTCATTTAAAAAAAAGTCTCAATGGGGACTATAGCCCCCACTAGGCCCTATATGGGTCCGCCCATGTTCATATGTAGTACATCAAATGTTCTTATTTAATATATTAAGGGTTTACATTTAATAAACAGAGTAAACATCCATTTTAATAACGCATTTTGAACCCAATTACAAGTTTATGAATCTCTAGCATAAGGTTTGTAAACCTCTAATATAAAGTCTGTAAACATGTGTTATAATGTTTATAAACCTTGAAACATTAGGGCATTGTGTTCAGAGACAAAATAAAATAAAATAAAAATAAAAATTGTGTTAAAAAAGACTCGATAATTACGAAAAATCCACCGTGTCACTTATAACCCTTTTAATATTAGTACTCACTTCCCTTGATCTAATAACCCATAATTATCCTCATTTTATATATTAAAAGCCACAAACATTTGAATCAATCATTATAAATATCATGATATTCATGTGAATCTGCAGCGCACGAATCTACACTAGTTATAATTTATCTATTCTAGATATTCCAGACAAACTTATTTGGCAACCTTCAACTGATTGGACTTTTTCTGTTAAAAGTGCTCGTTCTTTAACTCGACAGAATTGTGAAACAAAAAGTCTCACGACTTGGTTTTGGAAAGAACAAATTCCTCCAAAATGAAAATTTTTCTTTGGAAATCTTTCTATGACGCCTTACCTACAACGGAGCGACTAAATAGGCACTTCTCCTCTAGGGTTTCCTCGCCCTGTGTCCTTTGCGATCATCCTACAGAGGATTCAAATCATTTATTTTTTGGTTGTTCTTTTACTTTATACTCCTTACAATTACTTCAAAACCTCATTGGACATACTTACAGTTTTCATTTTCAAGACGATTTCTAGTCTAATATGGATTTTTTTCACTCCCAAAATAGAAATATTATTCCCGTCCTTTTTCTCTGGTGGAACATTTGGAAACATCAGAACTCTATAATTTTAGGAAAGATCCTATTCAAATTCAAAATATTGTTAACAAAACCTATATTTCTTATAAAGAATGGACATTGTCTCTTTCACATCAGCATTCTTCTACCCAAAAAAAGAGGCATTCAAAGAAATTTTCTCGATGGTAGAAACCTCCTGCTAACTGGATAAAGGTAAATTTTGATGCTTCCGTCAAACAGAACGGTTCTACTCACATTGGATCCGTGTTTCGTAACAACTCCAGTGAGGTGGTGTTTTTAGACTATAGACAGATTCTCTGCTCCTCCCCTCTTAAAGATGAGGCATTGGCCGCTCTTGATTGCCTTCGTAGGGCTATTTAGCTCAATTTTCGGCAGTTAGTCATCGAAGGAGATAACCTTTCTGTTATTAATTCCATCTGTGGAATTTGGAAAATTCCTTGGGAAATTTCTCCTATAATTGTGGGAATTAGATCCCTATTACATGGTTTGGATGACTTTCAGGTACATCATTGCTATAGAGAGACCAATAGAGCCGCTGATTTTCTAGCTACTTCACACATTTCCCATGTTCTTCTACACAGTACAATTATGGATTATATTTCGCCTAATCTTGGCCATGAGCAGTTGTTTCGATCCCGACTATAGATCTTACGTTCGGGCTCTACCGTTTACTCAGCTTGTAGAACATTTGTAAAAATCATCCGTTGTGATGATTTAGGTATTCCTTCTACGGTATAAAGTACCTTATGTTTGCATGTATAAAAAAATATCTACTCTAATATAATATAGGAGAGAGTTCATATCTTCACAAAATATTGCGCCACGTGACACTTTTTACAACCGTTATTTGTCCAACTATCTCCACCCAAAAAAATATTATTATTATTAAAAATATGTTCAAAATTTTGTGAAACTTCCTTCTTGGCATTATTTGTTTTTTATTTTATCATTTTATCTTTTAACCAAAGTACCATTTAAAATTGAACCTACTTTCACTATAAAAAAAGTATTTGACCTATTAAAAGATTGTCATTATAAATAGAATAATAAATGTATATTAAGGTAACATCATTTCATGCAATCCAATTTAATATACATCACATTATATATATTAATATTTTATTGTTCAACATATAATATAAACGTAAAAATAGCATATCGAATTATCTACCCTAATACAATATAAGAGAGAGTCCATGTCTTCACAAAATACAAAATAGTGCACTATGTGGCATTTTTTGTAACCACCATTTGTCCAACTATCTCCAACCAAAAACCTATATTTACGAAAAAACCTATATGCACACAAAAAAATTGCCTATATGCACACGAAATGGTGCGCTTAACTTAGCAGTACAAATCTGTGTGCATAACTTAGCAGTACAAGGGACAAAATCGAAAACAAAGGAAAAAAGTTCAGCCCAAGCTATCCGTTAAAGTTAAACGCACAAGTTGTGCGTTTAATTTTAACGCATAAAAAAAAAGTGTACTGCTAATGTTAACACACAGGAAAAAAACACATTTTTTTTGCGTTAGCTGTGCGTTTAATTTTAACGCAAAAAAAGAGTGTAAGTTAATGTTCACACACAGAAAAAAAAAAACAAATTTTTTTTTTGCGTTAACATTAGCAGTACAACTATATGATATAACCAAATTAGATATAACTATAAGGATATAACCAATTTGGTTATATGTTATGGTTATATTCTATAGTTATATACTATGGTTATATCATATTCTATAGTTATATCCTATAGTTGTATACTATGGTTACATCCAATTTGGTTATATCATATCGTTATATCCTATAGTTATATACTATGGTTATATCCTATATTATATTCTATAGTTATATACTATGGTTATATCATATAGTATATATACTATGGTTATATCATATAGTTATATACTATGGTTATAACCATAGTATATAACTATAAAATATAATATATGATATAACCAAATTGGATATAACTATAGAAAAAAATATAAGATATAACCATAGTATATAACTATAGAATATAACTATAGTATCAAACTATAAAATATAATATATGATATAACCATAGTATATAACTATAGAATATAACCATAAGATATAATCAAATTGGATATAACTATAAGATATAATCATAGTATACAACTATATGATATAACCATAATATATAACTATAAAATATAATATATGATATAACCATAGTATATAACTATAGAATATAACCATAAGATATAACCAAATTGTATATAACTATATGATATAACCATAGTATATAACTATAAAATATAATATATGATATAACTATAGAATATAACCATAAGATATAACCAAATTGGATATAACTATAAGATATAACCATAGTATATACTATGGTTATATCTTATAGTTATATCCAATTTGGTTATATTCTATAGTTATATACTATGGTTATTGTGGTAGCATAAATTTGTACCTTAATAATAGTTGTTGACGACGACGAGAATCCGCAATTCCGACACTCCTTGACCACTTTCGATCATCCTTCTGGTGCCCTGCGAACATAGAGAAAGGTCAAAGGGCGGGGCTTTCTCCCCCGAAAGACCCTCCGACGCTCAAGTCAGATCTCCTTTCGTAGAGATAGAGGCTATGGTTTCTTAGAATGAGAATTGAATAATCAGGCTAAGGTTAGGATTACCTACTTTATAGTGGAAGCACATTAAATGGACCTCCCTTCTCTTTAATGAGCCTTTTGATTGATCTCTTTCTCTAATATTATTAATTAGATAGTAATGATAAAAATAAATAACGTATTTTTATCTCCACAAATGCCCCTCCAATCCTTTAAGATGAGTAAAGGTTAGAGGATCCGAACAGTAGCTTGTTGAGAGCCTAAATGGCTTGCGCGGTCTATGTCTTGATATGTGCGTCTTGTTTTCTTGAAGGATGCGTTCTTGCACAATATCCGTATGCAATTCTGGGGTGTGTTCTTGCAAAATGCCCGTAGATTTTAGGGTGCGTTCTTGCACAATGCACGTAGGCTACTCTTAGGTGCATTCTTGTACATTGCTCGTAGGCTATTCTTAGGTGCGTTCTTACACCATGTGCGTTCTTGCACAATGCCCGTAGACTACTCTTAGGTGTGTTCTTACACCATGTCCGTAGGCTATTCTTAGGTGCGTTCTTACACCATTTCCGTAGGCTATTCTTAGGTGCGTTCTTGCACAATGCCCGTATGCTATTCTTAGGTGCGTTCTTACACCATGTGCGTTCTTGCACAATGCCCGTAGGCTATGCTTAGGTGTGTTCTTATACCATGTGCGTTCTTGCACGATCCCGTAGGCTATTCTTAGGTGTGTTCTTACACCATTGCGTTCTTGTACAATGCATGTAGGCTACTCTTAGGTGTGTTCTTACACCATGTGCATTCTTGCACAATGCCCGTAGGCTATTCTTAGGTGTGTTCTTACACCATGTGCGTTCTTGCACATGCCCGTAGGCTATTCTGGGGTGGTCACAGGATAGCAACACTCACTGACTCACTATGGCCCACTAACCGGCCTATTTGAGCGGCACTCACCGGCTCGGGCTAGTTGCAATCCGGGGTGGTCACAGGAGAGCAGCACTCACTGACTCGCTATGGCCCACCGACCGGCCTATTTGAGCGGCACTCACCGACTGAGGCTATTTGAGCGACGCTTGTCGGCTCGACTTCATGGTTGGCCGTGGAGGTCGCGGGAGTGCAGCACTCACTGACTCGCCATGACCCACGCTTGCTTCCTGTACTTAGGAGTTATGTTATGTGCTTTCTTAGCGTTGCGGCTAGCGTAGAAGCTAGTGTAATTTCTCATAGTGTTGTAGCTGGCGTGAAAGTGAGTACATATTTTGTTTCTGAGCTGGTCTTACGCAGCAGCTCGTGCCCTTGTAGCCCAAGGCTAATGAAATTGAGATTGATGGCGTTCGTGCCCTGCTGCCCGTAGGCTAATATAATAAGATGACAGTTTGTGCCTCTGCTGCCTGTATGCTAATAAGATGACAGCTCATGCCCCTGCAACCTGTAGGCAAATAAGATAAGATGACAACTTGTGCCCTTGCGGCCTGTATGCTAATAGAATAAGATGACCGCCTCTGCCCCTGCGGCCCATAGGCTAACATAATAAGATGACAACTCGTGCCCCTGCGGCCATAGCGTAATAGAATATGAAAGCAACTCATGCCCCTGCAACCCGTAGGCTAATAAGATGGCATTTTGTGCCCTATAATTCGTAAATTAATAAGATGACAGCTCGTATCCCTGTGCCTGTAGGAAAGCTGCATAAAAGGTAACAACTTTCTGCTTCATGATTCAACTTAGAATATTGTCAATTTAAAATATAATTTGAATTGCTTTCATATAAACTAGCATTTCACGCTCGTACTACATGCATACTTGAATGGTTTAAATAACAAAGCATGCTTATCATAAAATTAAAAAGGATAATAAAAGAACAAGAATGAGGACTTAGCTTTCATGATTTAGTCGATGAAGTCGGATTGAGCCACTGTTTTAACTTAGGTGGAATTTGGCTATTCGACCCATTAAATAGCTTGACCTTTCTCCATTCTTCATTTGCCAATAGACCACATGGGTAGGAATGTCAATGAGACGGGGATTTCCTATTATCCGTGGAGAATCCCCGCTATGAGAACGGGGATAGAGATTTTAAATGGAGACGGGGGTGGAGATGGGGCAAAAAACACATTCCCACGTGGGGATGAGGACGGGGACGGGGATAGAACCCCCACCCCACTCCCCGCCCCATCCCCGTCTCCGCCAAGAATGCCCACGAATATCACCATTTGGTGATCCCATTCGAATTTGCATATTGTACGACAAGACCCACACAATATGCAAATTCGAATTTGCTATTTCATGTGTGGCCCACCACTCCATCTTTGTTCCTCAATTTGCAGGCGGAAAGGAACCAAGAAATGCGGGGTCACCAACTTACCGCCGCTTCCAAAGATTTGATTCAAGAGCTGCAACACCACGACAATGGTTGGGCGCCAGCGGGACTGGGCGGCAAGACGTCGGACTCATGGCGCTGCAAGGTTTCACCGAAGGAGGGTCGTGGCGGCTGATCATCTCCGCATGCGCCGGAAAACGCCCGCTAAAGGGGCTGACTCACGCACAATTCCAGAATTTCCAGATTTCACCTTTCAGCGAGCCTATTTCGAATGGCTCGTACGGGCTCAAACAGAGTCTAAATGGAGCGAAATCAGTGGCGTTGGACTCGTGACATTGCAAGATTCCATCGAAGGTGATTGGTGGCGGCAATCGGAGCATCCAGACTTGTGCGAAATGGGTGGAAACTGGGCATGAATACTCTGCTTTTGCGCAATCAAGACCGACTTCAACTGGCCCGACGGAGGTTTAAACGATGACAAAATGGATAGATGTTGGTGCGGTTGTATCCCTGGTGTCGAGAGGAATCGATCAATGTGTCTTGACAACGGTGACACTCCCTTCTCCTGCGGCAAAGAGGCCTTGAAGTGGCGCAATTTCCGTGATTTTCTTCCAATTAAGCTTGAGATGGATGCCCTCGTACTTGAGCTCCACACCATCTTCTTTTGACTTGTCATGGGTGATTTTTTCCACGCATCTATCTTTTAGCTGCTCATATTGTGGGAGTCAAATTTGCCTCGCGTAGGAAGGTCTACGCGTAGAGTGCCAAAGCTATCAGAATTCATTTATGGAGAGAGACGATGTGTCAGAGAGGGAGGAGCTTCTGCGCATGTTAAAGAATCCTGTCAATTGGCGATCGACACTTGGCAACACGGTAGTGGATAGCTATGCTTATATATATGATCGGCATTATTTTGTAGTGCATTTCTAGGGGTTGTTACCAGGTTTGAGGTGCTATTTGGATGGATTTAGTGCACAACTGTGGATTATGGAGTTAGAGAGGAGAAGCTGAGAGAACTCTCTCCCAAACTCGCAGGGCTGCGCGTTTATTACTCCAGGAAGCTGAAGCAATGGCATTAGAACGTGTTACTCTTGAATCCTTGACTATGAGGGTGTGCGAGGAAAAGAATGCAGAATTTTGTTTTTGACCCTGGTGGAAGTTATTGCTCATGGTTACAAGTTTTTTGTTTACAACAATCGAAATTTCATGATATGATGTTTATGCATATTTTTAAGAGGACATTTGCTTGCTCATGTAGAAGGTCTTTTGAGTTGTTGTCTTCACTTGGTGAAAGAGTTGGGGCCACAAGTTGTAGTGGGTATACCCATGTTGCAAATTGGTTTCAAAAGAGAGGAGAGTTTCTGATTTTATTGTGCAGCTGCCAGCTAAAGTTGCAAAAATGGGTTTTGATGTGCTTGTTGATTTTTTTTGATGTTGTTGTTAAATGGCGAGGCGGTGGAGGTTGATTTTATTGTGCTTGATTATGAAAGCTACAACAAACTTTTCGGATTGGGGTTTAGTAGTAATGAATTCTTTTTGTTGCACAACCCATTTGAAAGACTGCTATTGAGAAACATGACTGAGCTTCAGGATGGTGGATTATAAGTTGATGTGGATGTACATGCTGTTTCTTCAGACAAATTAAAATACACATGGATTTTTCAAGGGATTGAATATCATTGGTAGTGAGTGAGTCCTTGAAGTTTCTCCATGTGGGATGAGAGTTTGCTCAAGTTGCAAGGTTTTATAAGGGATGTGCAATGTCATGTATGGGTATTATATGATATAGAGATGTAATTAAGCCTATGTGGGTTTAGTATAAATAGATATGATATATTGTAATTAGGAGGGATAATCAAATTACCTTTCCTTCCTAATCTCTCTCTTATTCTCATTCCCCCTGTCTTCTTCTATCTTTACCTCTGTAATTCATCTTTCTCACTAATCTCTCCTCTTTCTATGTAATTCCTTGTTCTAGTAATCAATTCTGAAATGGGACATGACAATGCAATAACTAGCTAGTCCAAATCCCGTGTAGGATATGTGACACCCTAATCTACTTAAATAACTTCTCATAATCGTAATACATACCCACTATCCCACATCCCACCCCTCTTCTCTCTTCCTTTCCTTTCCTTTCCTTTGTATGAATTATGTTTCAACTTTTGATGAGAAAATAAATCACTACCCTCTTCCTGTTCCACATGAAACGAATTAAAAAATAATCATAAACTTATCAATTATTTAATTATCTATTAATCATACGGAACAAGATCAAATGCGAACACGCATTACTGTGTTAAATGCGGACGGATCTGGGCCATGGGATTCTCTTGATCGTGCGACCCAAATTCAACGAGCTCATCTTTTTAAAAAACTATGCCATTTATACGATCAAATGTCTGTGGCCCAATGGTATTTACTTGTGGGGTAAAGCAAAAGGTCAAGTGTTCAATACTCAACTGGAGTGTCCCCATCTATTTTCTTCTATTTTTTGCTTTTCCATACTTTATTACCAAAACACACAAATATTCAATAATTACAATTTTAAGCTCGTCAATTTTTATTTTTTATTTTCCTTTCCAATACAGTTGTAATTTTAAACACATATTTTTAACCCTTTTTACTATCTTTTGTCCAAAATAATCACACTTTTCACTATAATTTTATAACTTTCTATTTTCAGTCCAAAATAATTACATATTGTCTTTAAACATTTTTATTCTTCAATACAAACGTTGGTGTTATTAAATACGAACCTTACATGACAATATGTGAACTCTAGTTTAGTTTTTACACAACAGGGAAAATAAGATGTTTTTAGAAAAAAAATGAATATGAAACTTAGATAATTATATATGAACTTGACATCTAATATATGAACCCTATAGACTAATGAAAAATAATTTCAAACATGAACGTGCTAAAAGTTGTATATTTGAAGTACATATATAGACCAAGGCGTCATATTTAGTATACTAAAGGTTCATACTTAATAAACTAAAGGTTCACATTTGATAACATGCGTACTAAACGTAAAAAGATGCTAGGTTTATAACTATAAACTATGTTTGAGGTTCACAATTATTACACTAAATGTTCATACTTCAAACAGTAAAGGTTCACATTTCGTAACGTGCATAATAAGCGTAAAAATGTCCATGGTTAATAACTATAAACTATGTTTGAGATTCACGGTTAGTACACTTGAGGTTCACAGTGGCGGATCCATGAATTTATCAAAGGGGGGCGATTTTAGTATACTAAAATTTCACATTTGATAACATGCATACTAAAAGTAAAAAGATGCAGGGTTTATAACTATAAACTATGTTTGAGGTTCACAATTATTACACTAAAGGTTCATACTTTATACAGTAAAGGTTCACATTTCGTAACGTGCATAATAAGCGTAAAAATGTCCATGGTTAATTACTTTAAACTATGTTTGAGGTTCACGATTAGTACACTTGAGGTTCATAGTGGCGGATCCAAGAATTTATCAAAGGGGGGCGGTTTTAGTTCGATTTTTTTCCGCTTTATGGGTCAACATTTATATTAATATTTTAAAACTACAATAAAGTATGACATCCATCTTTTAAAATTTGACTAATTCATATAATTCATATTCTCTCTTTTTGCATTTAAAAAAAATGTAAGATTTTTATTTTATTTTGAATAAAAAAGTAAAACATTGAAGGAAAAATAAAAAAATAAAAGATAAATAAATATGTTTAATAAACTTAAATATTTTAATATGGCCATTAAGACCCAATTAATAAAAATAGAAAAAGAAGAGTTGGGAGGGAGGGGATCGACGATTTGAACTCATGACCTCTTATTTTTTTACACAAGTTCCAAGACAAAAACCACTAGACCAATGTATTTTTCTTGTAATTTACTTATCATTTTATGTATACATACTGGAAATTAGAAATTCAAAAGGGACCTTAAACCAAATAATCGACATATTCTAAGGGGTTCGGCGGGGGGAAGCTAGGGCTGTCGCCCCCTCAAGCCCCCCTAACTCCGCCCTTGGAGGTTCATATGTATTAAACTAAAGGTTTATATGTAGGATTTTAGTCTAGTGAGGGCTAAAATTCTGAAGTGCAAAAGTTTACTACTTCCCTTACACAAAATCTCAATTTCAAAGTCTACCGTCTATGTAAGTCTATGTCTATATTACACAAGCAACCCTAATTTCAAACAATAAACCCTATATTTGAATCCTAAATGGAATTTTGCTCAAAATTGATCCAAAAGTTACATATACAATTTAAACAAAATTTATTATTATTTACTACTTTCACTATGTAATTTTAACAAATTTGTATAAATATTTGATTTCAAAATTTTCAAAACCATAAAACCTAAATTTTGAAATTTTTTACACAAATAAGGATAAATATAGAGAAAATAGTGCATTTTTTTGAAAGATCTTGTGCAAATGTGGATGAAGTTGTGTTTTTTTTTACTATTTTTCAAGATAGCTATATAAAATTTATTTTCTATTTTTTTTGAAAAATACATAAAATATTTTGAAAACTTTTGAAGAAATGTTTTTAAGGAAAAATTAAAAAAAATGTTAAAAAATTTCATTTAAAAAAAAGTCTCAATGGGGACTATAGCCCCCACTAGGCCCTATATGGGTCCGCCCATGTTCATATGTAGTACATCAAATGTTCTTATTTAATATATTAAGGGTTTACATTTAATAAACAGAGTAAACATCCATTTTAATAACGCATTTTGAACCCAATTACAAGTTTATGAATCTCTAGCATAAGGTTTGTAAACCTCTAATATAAAGTCTGTAAACATGTGTTATAATGTTTATAAACCTTGAAACATTAGGGCATTGTGTTCAGAGACAAAATAAAATAAAATAAAAATAAAAATTGTGTTAAAAAAGACTCGATAATTACGAAAAATCCACCGTGTCACTTATAACCCTTTTAATATTAGTACTCACTTCCCTTGATCTAATAACCCATAATTATCCTCATTTTATATATTAAAAGCCACAAACATTTGAATCAATCATTATAAATATCATGATATTCATGTGAATCTGCAGTGCACGAATCTACACTAGTTATAATTTATCTATTCTGGATATTCCAGACAAACTTATTTGGCAACCTTCAACTGATTGGACTTTTTCTGTTAAAAGTGCTCGTTCTTTAACTCGACAGAATTGTGAAACAAAAAGTCTCACGACTTGGTTTTGGAAAGAACAAATTCCTCCAAAATGAAAATTTTTCTTTGGAAATCTTTCTATGACGCCTTACCTACAACGGAGCGACTAAATAGGCACTTCTCCTCTAGGGTTTCCTCGCCCTGTGTCCTTTGCGATCATCCTACAGAGGATTCAAATCATTTATTTTTTGGTTGTTCTTTTACTTTATACTCCTTACAATTACTTCAAAACCTCATTGGACATACTTACAGTTTTCATTTTCAAGACGATTTCTAGTCTAATATGGATTTTTTTCACTCCCAAAATAGAAATATTATTCCCGTCCTTTTTCTCTGGTGGAACATTTGGAAACATCAGAACTCTATAATTTTAGGAAAGATCCTATTCAAATTCAAAATATTGTTAACAAAACCTATATTTCTTATAAAGAATGGACATTGTCTCTTTCACATCAGCATTCTTCTACCCAAAAAAAGAGGCATTCAAAGAAATTTTCTCGATGGTAGAAACCTCCTGCTAACTAGATAAAGGTAAATTTTGATGCTTCTGTCAAACAGAACGGTTCTACTCACATTGGATCCGTGTTTCGTAACAACTCCAGTGAGGTGGTGTTTTTAGACTATAGGCAGATTCTCTGCTCCTCCCCTCTTAAAGATGAGGCATTGGCCGCTCTTGATTGCCTTCGTAGGGCTATTTAGCTCAATTTTCGGCAGGTAGTCCTCGAAGGAGACAACCTTTCTGTTATTAATTTCATCTGTGGAATTTGGAAAATTCCTTGGGAAATTTCTCCTATAATTGTGGGAATTAGATCCCTATTACATGGTTTGGATGACTTTCAGGTACATCATTGCTACAGAAAGACCAATAGAGCCGCTGATTTTCTAGCTACTTCACACATTTCCCATGTTCTTCTACACAATACAATTATGGATTACATTTCGCCTAATCTTGGCCATGAGTAGTTGTTTCGATCCCGACTATAGATCTTACGTTCGGGCTCTACCGTTTACTCAGCTTGTAGAACATTTGTAAAAATCATCCGTTGTGATGATTTAGGTATTCCTTCTACGGTGTAAAGTACCTTATGTTTGCATGTATAAAAAAATATCTACTCTAATATAATATAGGAGAGAGTTCATATCTTCACAAAATATTGCGCCACGTGACACTTTTTACAACCGTTATTTGTCCAACTATCTCCACCCAAAAAAATATTATTATTATTAAAAATATGTTCAAAATTTTATGAAACTTCCTTCTTGGCATTATTTGTTTTTTATTTTATCATTTTATCTTTTAACCAAAGTACCATTTAAAATTGAACCTACTTTCACTGTAAAAAAAAGTATTTGACCTATAAAAAGATTGTCATTATAAATAGAATAATAAATGTATATTAAGGTAACATCGTTTCATGCAATCCAATTTAATATACATCACATTATATATATTAATATTTTATTGTTCAACATATAATATAAACGTAAAAATAGCATATCGAATTATCTACCCTAATACAATATAAGAGAGAGTCCATGTCTTCACAAAATACAAAATAGTGCACTATGTGGCATTTTTTGTAACCACCATTTGCCCAACTATCTCCAACCAAAAACCTATATTTACGAAAAAACCTATATGCACACACAAAATTGCCTATATGCACACGAAATGGTGCGCTTAACTTAGCAGTACAAATCTGTGTGCATAACTTAGCAGTACAAGGGACAAAATCGAAAAAGAAGGAAAAAAGTTCAGCCCAAGATATCCGTTAAAGTTAAACGCACAAGTTGTGCGTTTAATTTTGACGCACAAAAAAAAAGTGTACTGCTAATGTTAACACACAGGAAAAAAACACATTTTTTTTTGCGTTAGCTGTGCGTTTAATTTTAACGCAAAAAAAGAGTGTACAGTTAATGTTCACACCCAGAAAAAAAAAACATTTTTTTTTTTTTGCGTTAACATTAGCAGTATAACTATATGATATAACCAAATTATATATAACTATAAGGATATAACCAATTTGGTTATATGTTATGGTTATATTCTATAGTTATATACTATGGTTATATCATATTCTATAGTTATATCCTATAGTTGTATACTATGGTTACATCCAATTTGGTTATATCATATCGTTATATCCTATAGTTATGTACTATGGTTATATCCTATATTATATTCTATAGTTATATACTATGGTTATATCATATAGTATATATACTATGGTTATATCATATAGTTATATACTATGGTTATAACCATAGTATATAACTATAAAATATAATATATGATATAACCAAATTGGATATAACTATAGGAAAAAAATATAAGATATAACCATAGTATATAACTATAGAATATAACTATAGTATCAAACTATAAAATATAATATATGATATAACCATAGTATATAACTATAGAATATAACCATAAGATATAATCAAATTGGATATAACTATAAGATATAATCATAGTATACAACTATATGATATAACCATAATATATAACTATAAAATATAATATATGATATAACCATAGTATATAACTATAGAATATAACCATAAGATATAACCAAATTGTATATAACTATATGATATAACCATAGTATATAACTATAAAATATAATATATGATATAACTATAGAATATAACCATAAGATATAACCAAATTGGATATAACTATAAGATATAACCATAGTATATACTATGGTTATATCTTATAGTTATATCCAATTTGGTTATATTCTATAGTTATATACTATGGTTATTGTGGTAGCATAAATTTGTACCTTAATAATAGTTGTTGACGACGACGAGAATCCGCAATTCCGACACTCCTTGACCACTTTCGATCATCCTTCTGGTGCCCTGCGAACATAGAGAAAGGTCAAAGGGCGGGGCTTTCTCCCCCGAAAGACCCTCCGACGCTCAAGTCAGATCTCCTTTCGTAGAGATAGAGGCTATGGTTTCTTAGAATGAGAATTGAATAATCAGGCTAAGGTTAGGATTACCTACTTTATAGTGGAAGCACATTAAATGGACCTCCCTTCTCTTTAATGAGCCTTTTGATTGATCTCTTTCTCTAATATTATTAATTAGATAGTAATGATAAAAATAAATAACGTATTTTTATCTCCACAAATGCCCCTCCAATCCTTTAAGATGAGTAAAGGTTAGAGGATCCGAACAGTAGCTTGTTGAGAGCCTAAATGGCTTGCGCGGTCTATGTCTTGATATGTGCGTCTTGTTTTCTTGAAGGATGCGTTCTTGCACAATATCCGTATGCAATTCTGGGGTGTGTTCTTGCAAAATGCCCGTAGATTTTAGGGTGCGTTCTTGCACAATGCACGTAGGCTACTCTTAGGTGCATTCTTGTACATTGCTCGTAGGCTATTCTTAGGTGCGTTCTTACACCATGTGCGTTCTTGCACAATGCCCGTAGACTACTCTTAGGTGTGTTCTTACACCATGTCCGTAGGCTATTCTTAGGTGTGTTCTTACACCATTTCCGTAGGCTATTCTTAGGTGCGTTCTTGCACAATGCCCGTATGCTATTCTTAGGTGCGTTCTTACACCATGTGCGTTCTTGCACAATGCCCGTAGGCTATGCTTAGGTGTGTTCTTATACCATGTGCGTTCTTGAACGATCCCGTAGGCTATTCTTAGGTGTGTTCTTACACCATTGTGTTCTTGCACAATGCACGTAGGCTACTCTTAGGTGCGTTCTTACACCATGTGCATTCTTGCACAATGCCCGTAGGCTATTCTTAGGTGTGTTCTTACACCATGTGCGTTCTTGCACATGCCCGTAGGCTATTCTGGGGTGGTCACAGGAGAGCAACACTCACTGACTCACTATGGCCCACTTACCGGCCTATTTGAGCGGCACTCACCGGCTCGGGCTAGTTGCAATCCGGGGTGGTCACAGGAGAGCAGCACTCACTGACTCGCTATGGCCCACCGACCGGCCTATTTGAGCGGCACTCACCGGCTCAGGCTATTTGAGCGATGCTTGTCGGCTCGACTTCATGGTTGGCCGTGGAGGTCGCGGGAGTGCAGCACTCACTGACTCGCCATGACCCACGCTTGCTTCCTGTACTTAGGAGTTATGTTATGTGCTTTCTTAGCGTTGCGGCTAGCGTAGAAGCTAGTGTAATTTCTCATAGTGTTGTAGCTGGCGTGAAATTGAGTACATATTTTGTTTCTGAGCTGGTCTTACGCAGCAGCTCGTGCCCTTGTAGCCCAAGGCTAATGAAATTGAGATTGATGGCGTTCGTGCCCTGCTGCCCGTAGGCTAATATAATAAGATGACAGTTTGTGCCTCTGCTGCCTGTATGCTAATAAGATGACAGCTCATGCCCCTGCAACCTGTAGGCTAATAAGATAAGATGACAACTTGTGCCCTTGCGGCCTGTATGCTAATAGAATAAGATGACCGCCTCTGCCCCTGCGGCCCATAGGCTAACATAATAAGATGACAACTCGTGCCCCTGCGGCCATAGCGTAATAGAATATGAAAGCAACTCATGCCCCTGCAACCCGTAGGCTAATAAGATGGCATTTTGTGCCCTATTATTGGTAAATTAATAAGATGACAGCTCGTATCCCTGTGCCTGTAGGAAAGCTGCATAAAAGGTAACAACTTTCTGCTTCATGATTCAACTTAGAATATTGTCAATTTAAAATATAATTTGAATTGCTTTCATATAAACTAGCATTTCACGCTCGTACTACATGCATACTTGAATGGTTTAAATAACAAAGCATGCTTATCATAAAATTAAAAAGGATAATAAAAGAACAAGAATGAGGACTTAGCTTTCATGATTTAGTCGATGAAGTCGGATTGAGCCACTGTTTTAACTTAGGTGGAATTTGGCTATTCGACCCATTAAATAGCTTGACCTTTCTCCATTCTTCATTTGCCAATAGACCACATGGGTAGGAATGTCAATGAGACGGGGATTTCCTATTATCCGTGGAGATTCCCCTCTATGAGAACGGGGATAGAGATTTTAAATGGAGACGGGGGTGGAGATGGGGCAAAAAACACATTCCCACGTGGGGATGAGGACGGGGACGGGGATAGAACCCCCACCCCATTCCCCGCCCCATCCCCGTCTCCGCCAAGAATGCCCACAAATATCACCATTTGGTGATCCCATTCGAATTTGCATATTGTACTACAAGACCCACACAATATGCAAATTCGAATTTGCTATTTCATGTGTGGCCCACCACTCCATCTTTGTTCCTCAATTTGCACGCGGAAAGGAACCAAGAAATGCGGGGTCACCAACTTACCGCCGCTTCCAAAGATTTGATTCAAGAGCTGCAACACCACGACAATGGTTGGGCGCCAGCGGGACTGGGCGGCAAGACGTCGGACTCATGGCGCTGCAAGGTTTCACCGAAGGAGGGTCGTGGCGGCTGATCATCTCCGCATGCGCCGGAAAATGCCCGCTAAAGGGGCTGACTCACGCACAATTCCAGAATTTCCAGATTTCACCTTTCAGCGAGCCTATTTCGAATGGCTCGTACGGGCTCAAACAGAGTCTAAATGGAGCGAAATGAATGGCGTTGGACTCGTGACATTGCAAGATTCCATCGAAGGTGATTGGTGGCGGCAATCGGAGCATCCAGACTTGTGCGAAATGGGTGGAAACTGGGCATGAATACTCTGCTTTTGCGCAATCAAGACCGACTTCAACTGGCCTGACGGAGGTTTAAACGACGACAAAATGGATAGATGTTGGTGCGTTTGTATCCCTGGTGTCGAGAGGAATCGATCAATGTGTCTTGACAACGGTGACACTCCCTTCTCCTACGGCAAAGAGGCCTTGAAGTGGTGCAATTTCCATGATTTTCTTCCAATTAAGCTTGGGATGGATGCCCTCGTACTTGAGCTCCACACCATCTTCTTTTGACTTGTCATGGGTGATTTTTTCCACGCATCTATCTTTTAGCTGCTCATATTGTGGGAGTCAGATTTCCCTCGCGTAGGAAGGTCTACGCGTAGAGTGCCAAAGCTATCAGAATTCATTTATGGAGAGAGACGATGTGTCAGAGAGGGAGGAGCTTCTGCGCATGTTAAAGAATCCTGTCAATTGGCGATCGACACTTGGCAACACGGTAGTGGATAGCTATGCTTATATATATGATCGGCATTATTTTGTAGTGCATTTCTAGGGGTTGTTACCAGGTTTGAGGTGCTATTTGGATGGATTTAGTGCACAACTGTGGATTATGGAGTTAGAGAGGAGAAGCTGAGAGAACTCTCTCCCAAACTCGCAGGGCTGCGCGTTTATTACTCCAGGAAGCTGAAGCAATGGCATTAGAACGTTTTACTCTTGAATCCTTGACTATGAGGGTGTGCGAGGAAAAGAATGCAGAATTTTGTTTTTGACCCTGGTGGAAGTTATTGCTCATGGTTACAAGTTTTTTGTTTACAACAATCGAAATTTCATGATATGATGTTTATGCATATTTTTAAGAGGACATTTGCTTGCTCATGTAGAAGGTCTTTTGAGTTGTTGTCTTCACTTGGTGAAAGAGTTGGGGCCACAAGTTGTAGTGGGTATACCCATGTTGCAAATTGGTTTCAAAAGAGAGGAGAGTTTCTGATTTTATTGTGCAGCTGCCAGCTAAAGTTGCAAAAATGGGTTTTGATGTGCTTGTTGATTTTTTTTGATGTTGTTGTTAAATGGCGAGGCGGTGGAGGTTGATTTTATTGTGCTTGATTATGAAAGCTACAACAAACTTTTCGGATTGGGGTTTAGTAGTAATGAATTCTTTTTGTTGCACAACCCATTTGAAAGACTGCTATTGAGAAACATAACTGAGCTTCAGGATGGTGGATTATAAGTTGATGTGGATGTACATGCTGTTTCTTCATACAAATTAAAATACACATGGATTTTTCAAGGGATTGAATATCATTGGTAGTGAGTGAGTCCTTGAAGTTTCTCCATGTGGGATGGGAGTCTGCTCAAGTTCCAAGGTTTTATAAGGGATGAGCAATGTCATGTATGGGTATTATATGATATAGAGATGTAATTAAGCCTATGTGGGTTTAGTATAAATAGATATGATATATTGTAATTAGGAGGGATAATCAAATTTCCTTTCCTTCCTAATCTCTCTCTTATTCTCATTCCCCCTGTCTTCTTCTATCTTTACCTCTGTAATTCATCTTTCTCACTAATCTCTCCTCTTTCTATGTAATTCCTTGTTCTAGTAATCAATTCTGAAATGGGACATGACAATGCAATAACTAGCTAGTCCAAATCCCGTGTAGGATATGTGACACCCTAATCTACTTAAATAACTTCTCATAATCGTAATACATACCCACTATCCCACATCCCACCCCTCTTCTCTCTTACTTTCCTTTCCTTTCCTTTGTATGAATTATGTTTCAACTTTTGATGAGAAAATAAATCACTACCCTCTTCCTGTTCCACATGAAACGAATTAAAAAATAATCATAAACTTATCAATTATTTAATTATATATTAATCATACGGAACAAGATCAAATGCGAACACGCATTACTGTGTTAAATGCGGACGGATCTGGGCCATGGGATTCTCTTGATCGTGCGACCCAAATTCAACGAGCTCATCTTTTTTAAAAACTATGCCATTTATACGATCAAATGTCTGTGGCCCAATGGTATTTACTTGTGGGGTGAAGCAAAAGGTCAAGTGTTCAATACTCAACTGGAGTGTCCCCCTCTATTTTCTTCTAATTTTTTCTTTTCCATACTTTATTACCAAAACACACAAATATTCAATAATTACAATTTTAGGCTCGTCAATTTTTATTTTTTATTTTCCTTTCCAATACAGTTGTAATTTTAAAAACATATTTTTAACCCTTTTTACTATCTTTTGTCCAAAATAATCACACTTTTCACTATAGTTTTAAAACTTTCTATTTTCAGTCCAAAATAATTACATATTGTCTTTAAACATTTTTATTCTTCAATACAAACGTTGGTGTTATTAAATACGAACCTTACATGACAATATGTGAACTCTAGTTTAGTTTTTACACAACAGGGAAAATAAGATGTTTTTAGAAAAAAAATGAATATGAAACTTAGATAATTATATATGAACATTGACATCTAATATATGAACCCAATAGACTAATGAAAATTAATTTCAAACATGAACGTGCTAAAAGTTGTATATTTGAAGTACATATATAGACCAAGGAGTCATATTTAGTATACTAAAGGTTCATACTTAATAAACTAAAGGTTCACATTTGATAACATGCGTACTAAACGTAAAAAGATGCTAGGTTTATAACTATAAACTATGTTTGAGGTTCACAATTATTACACTAAATGTTCATACTTCAAACAGTAAAGGTTCACATTTCGTAACGTGCATAATAAGCGTAAAAATGTCCATGGTTAATAACTATAAACTATGTTTGAGATTCACGGTTAGTACACTTGAGGTTCACAGTGGCGGATCCATGAATTTATCAAAGGGGGGCGATTTTAGTATACTAAAATTTCACATTTGATAACATGCATACTAAAAGTAAAAAGATGCTGGGTTTATAACTATAAACTATGTTTGAGGTTCACAATTATTACACTAAAGGTTCATACTTTATACAGTAAAGGTTCACATTTCGTAACGTGCATAATAAGCGTAAAAATGTCCATGGTTAATTACTTTAAACTATGTTTGAGGTTCACGATTAGTACACTTGAGGTTCATAGTGGCGGATCCAAGAATTTATCAAAGGGGGGCGGTTTTAGTTCGATTTTTTTCCGCTTTATGGGTCGACATTTATATTAATATTTTAAAACTACAAATAAAGTATGACATCCATCTTTTAAAATTTGACTAATTCATATAATACATATTCTCTCTTTTTGCATTTAAAAAAAATGTAAGATTTTTATTTTATTTTGAATAAAAAAGTAAAACATTGAAGGAAAAATAAAAAAATAAAAGATAAATAAATATGTTTAATAAACTTAAAGATTTTAATAAGGCCATTAAGACCCAATTAATAAAAATAGAAAAAGAAAAAGAAGAGTTGGGAGGGAGGGGATTGACGATTTGAACTCATGACCTCTTATTTTTGTACACAAGTTCCAAGACAAAAATCACTAGACCAATGTATTTTTCTTATAATTTACTTATCATTTTATGTATACATACTGGAAATTAGAAACTCAAAAGGGAGCTTAAACCAAATAATCGACATATTCTAAGAGGTTCGGCGGGGGGAAGCTGGGGCTGTCGCCCCCTCAAGCCCCCCCTAACTCCGCCCCTGGAGGTTCATATGTATTAAACTAAAGGTTTATATGTAGGATTTTAGTCCAGTGAGAGCTAAAATTCTGAAGTGCAAAAGTTTACTACTTCCCTTACACAAAATCTCAATTTCAAAGTCTACCGTCTATGTAAGTCTATGTCTATATTACATAAGAAACCCTAATTTCAAACAATAAACCCTATATTTGAATCCTAAATGGAATTTTGCTCAAAATTGATCCAAAAGTTACACATACAATTTAAACAAAATTTATTATTATTTACTACTTTCACTATGTAATTTTAACAAATTTGTATAAATATTTGATTTCAAAATTTTCAAAACCATAAAACCTAAATTTTGAAATTTTTTACACAAATAAGGATAAATATAGAGAAAATAGTGCATTTTTTTGAAAGATCTTGTGCAAATGTGGATGAAGTTGTGTTTTTTTTACTATTTTTCAAGATAGCTATATAAAATTTATTTTCTATTTTTTTTGAAAAATACATAAATTATTTTGAAAACTTTTGAAGAAATGTTTTTAAGGAAAAATTCAAAAAAATGTTAAAAAATTTCATTTAAAAAAAAGTCTCAATGGGGACTATAGCCCCCACTAGGCCCTATATGGGTCCGCCCATGTTCATATATAGTACATCAAATGTTCTTATTTAATATATTAAGGGTTTACATTTAATAAACAGAGTAAATATCTGATAGGTGTTATTTCATACACCTTTACTATCAGTTATTAGCATGATTGAGAGGAGTTTATGAGTAGTTTTTAGGCTAATTCTGTAACCCAGAAGTTGTGGAGAGAAGTGAAGATATCCAGGGATTTACAGCTTAGATGGAGACATGAGGATGGAGATGGAGCTGCTGAAGCATACATGGAGAAGACTACCAACACTTGGTAGTAATGAAGAGCAGTAGACGAGAAGAAGAGTTGAAGAGGAGTGGGCGACTTCACCGCCTCGCGCCAGAGGAAGCCACCGCCCCGCGGTGGGAGCCTGACGCCCCACGGTGGATCTCACCGCCCCGCGGTGGCCGTGTTTAACGCCGCGCGTCTGAAGACAATTATTTCCTTTTATTGCTTTCGGACTTTGTTATTTTATTATTTTGTTTCCTTTATTATTTTCGTTAGTTTTAACCTAGTTTTCCTAAGCATATTTAAGACCTCTTTCTAGGTTAAGAGGCAGGGACTGCTACTACTTCTACTATTGTTATCATCGTTACTTTTCTATTAGGTTTTCATTCTCATCTGAATGGAGAACTAACTTCCTTTTTGTTCTACTAGACGTTTGAAGCAATACAGTTGATGTGTTTGTGAGATTTCTATTCCTTGTTCTTATTCTTATAAGTGTTGGTTTGATTCTCTTGGTAATATTGAATACTTATTTATTGTTATTCTTCATAGCCTGATCAACTAGGTTGAATACTTTTTATCAATTGCTAGGATTTGCATATAGTGGAATACGAGTGCATATCTAGTAGCATACACGATTGTTGCGTATAGTGGAATACGAGTGCGCAATCGTGCGTGAGAATCATTTGCATGTTAAGTAGTAAGGAAGCACCTTCTATTTGCATGTATCTTATATCCTTGTGTGCATTGCTATTGTTGTGTTAGTGGTAAAGTACACCGACAACTATGAGAATCGGAGGTACTTTTCCATTGATATAGTAATAAGTCTATCAATAACTGTGAGAATTGGTAGTACGTAAGATCAGGGTGGGAACAACTATAAAAATAATAAAAGAACTTGGATTGAATAGATTTCTGTGATCAAATTATATCTCTGTATTGTGGATCTCGTTCTAGTAGGACTACTTTCCCAATCATATTTTCTCATCAACTAAACTTGTTTGCTTTGCTCTGCTTGTTTACTAAAACCCCCCTTTATTGTTACTTGTCAATCACAATTGCATACTGTATCAGATCTTTCCTGTGGGTTCGACCCTTACTTGCTTACTATACATTTGTTTAGTAGGTATGTTAGGACATTTACTTTGACTAGGCTAATCAACGATATTTGCATTGCGCATTTCTAGCCCCGTCAAATTTGGCGCCGCTGCCGGGGAAGTTTTCTGTTTTTGTTGTGTGTTTTTGTGATTGATTTTTGGTGAAGACTTATCTTATGGTCGACACCCGTAGTACTGACTCCCCTCTAGCTGTTTTTGATCCAGAAGTCGACAGATCGTTCCGTGCGAACCTACACGATCAAGGAGAAGAAGTAGAGGTTGAGATCGTTGAGCCGACTGAGCCAGTTGATATCCCTGCTGTTGCAATGGCCGGAACTCTGAGAGAGCTGACTGAACCGAATATTGGAGCACAACCCTTGGCTGTCATCATCCCTGCGCTTGGCGAAGGGGTGAACTTTGAGCTGAAGTCTGGAGTTGTTGCTTATCTCCCGAAATTCCATGGTTTGAGTAGAGAGGACCCGATCTCTCACCTGGGCAAGTTCCACAATGTCTGCATGACTATGAAGCCCAGGAATGTGACGGAGGATCAAATCAAGATGAGAGCTTTTGGTTTCTCTTTGCTAGACTCTGCTAGCGACTGGTATTATCACTTGCCGCCAGGAACCACAGATACATGGACTAAGCTGCACAAGGCGTTTCTTGACAAGTACTTCCCAACGAAGAAGGTGAATGCTTTGAAAAAGGCAATTGCTAACATTGAGCAAGCTGGTGATGAGACGTTGTATGATTATCTCGAGAGGTACAAGAGGCTTTGCTCCAGCTGCCCGTTCCATGGATACGCCAAACAGGACCTTGTTCTCTACTTACACAATGGTCTGCTAGATCAAGAGAAGAGGATGGTTGACGCTGCATGCGGTAGAAGCATTCTGAATCTGACACCAGACACAACCATGGAGAGGTTCCAGGAGATGAGTGAGAGTACCAGGAGCTTTGGAAAGACATACCAGAGGAAGGCGGTCAATGTTGTGACCCCTGCAGGACCTAGCCCAGTGTTGACTGAGCTAGCTGAGTTGAAGGAGATGGTGAAGAGAATGACAAATCAAAACACTCCTCAACAGGTCAAAGCATGTGGACTTTGCTCTGATCAGTTCCACCCTACCGATACTTGTCCTCAGCTACAGGAGGAAGGTACTGTTGAAGTAAATGCTGTAGGAGGTTACGGACCCCCTAGACCGCAGTTTGGTGGACAACCCAACTATAATCCGAGAGGGTGAGACCACCCAGGTTTCAGATGGAGTGACCCATAAGGTGGTCAACAGCCTGCACAACAACAGTACCAGCAGAGAGTCCCGTACCAACAGAGGGCTCAAGGCCAAACCTCTGGTGCTTCTACTGAAGAGATGCTGAAGACTCTGACTCAGCATTTCGCCACGCATGTGCAGGCTACTGAGTCAAGCATAAAGAATATGGAGAGGCAGATTGGCCAACTAGCTGATGTTATGACCAAGATAGACCAGAGGACATCAAACTCCCTGTCATCTCAAACTACAGTGAATCCAAGGGAGAATGTGAGTGCCATCACCCTTAGAAGTGGTAAGAAGCTAGTCGTTACTCCTAGTACTGAAGAGGAGAACGAAGTTGTAAAGGAGAAAACTGCTGACCGCCCCGCGGTGGACCCCACCACGACCCGGCGAAAAGTTGAGGCTGAGGCCAGGAAGGAAACATTATTGTCACCGCCCCGCGGCGACTCTGGCCGCGACCCGGCGGCTGATCTCAATAATCCCACCGAGACCTCACCGCCCCGCGGTGGGCTTACCGCGACCCGGCCCCCAACAATCCAGCTCCACTGATGAGTTATGTGTTGATGACTATGTTCGCCCCGTGTTTCCTCCTTTGGGTTCTGAGAAGCCACCAGCACCTTTTCCTGAGGCGCTGAAGGCCAAGAGAGTAGCTGAAGACAGCGATCTGTTCGAGACATTTCGGGACTGTGAGGTGAACATTCCCCTGATCAAGCTTATCAAGGTTGTCCCTCGATATGCCAAGTTCTTGAAGGAGCTATGCACCGTGAAGAGGACACAGAAGCTGAAGGTCCAGAAGAAGGTTCCAGCGGTGTTTCAGAGGCGTCTGCCTGAGAAGTGCAAGGATCCAGGTACATTTACTATTCCTATTACTATAGGTGAGCATCGATTTGAGAAAGCCTTGTTAGACTTGGGTGCCTCTATTAATGTGTTGCCTTATTCTTTGATTGAGGATTTAGGAATAGGACCCTTGCATGATTCTAACATTGTGATACAACTTGTTGATGGTTCTTGTATGTCCCCTAAGGGTATTGTGGAGGATGTTCTTGTGAGGATAGGTCCTTTGATTTTCCCTGCTGATTTCTTTGTTATGGATATGGACTATGATGAGCAGGTTGCTCCTGTTATGTTAGGTCGACCTTTTATGAAAACATCCATGACAAAGATTGATGTAGATAGTGGAACTTTAACTATGGAATTCGATGGAATAATTTTTTAACATAACATTCATAAAGCCAACTCCATTGAATTGCCTTCCCCTTGCTGCATTAGTGATATTGATGATCATGTGCATGAAAATGTTAAAACTGGTGCAGTAGAGACCGTAGTTGAGTGTTCTACTATTGACGGACCTATTGAGTTGCATGAATTGCATGTTGATGATGTCTTGCTGGATGACATAGGAGATTCCATTCCTTCTATTTTGGGCACTTGCCCCCTTGCACTAACCATACAAGGCTGTAAGACTTTATCTAGTAACGTGCAGCATATTCAGGTTGAGCCATATCGGCCCCCATATCGCTCTAAGTATAGGGGAGATGCTCCAAAGGAAGTAATCATGGAGTCATTGGCCAAGAGGGAACATGGTCTAAGGTCTCAACCTTTCCATGGGAAGTCTCGACAGGAAGAGATGAGTAGGAGGATTCCGAGGGGATCCTATTCCAGGTGGTAGTTGACCTGCAGTACGTCGAGCCAACGACGTTAACCAAGGCGTTGTCCGGGAGGCAACCCGAGGTAGTTTTTCCTTGATTTTTCTTTCTCTTAGTTTAATTTCGTAATTTCTTTTGCTTTGTTTCGTTCGCTTGTCACTAATATTTCAGGTACGAAAGTAAATGGAGAGGAGACGGTGTTCTCAGTTCGTCCCACCGCCCAGCGGCGATCCTCACCGCCCCGCGGTGGAGCTCACCACCCCGCGGTGGATGTCTGGTATATCATCTCCCCTAAAAAAAAGCAAGAATAAAGGGTCCCAAAAAAACCTTAAACGGGCGAATAAAATTTTTATTTCTTGAGTGGTAAATAAGGTTTTGACGGATTGGGCCCCCCTTTTGGGCCAAGGTTTTTCTTTGGGCCATGGTACATATCCGGCCCCATCATCCCTTTCTTTCCCTTTCACCTTCCCTAACCTAGCCCCCACTCTTAACTAAACCCTCCTTTCCCCACACACCTCTCAAGCTCCCAAAGACAAATCCCCCATTCTCCCCTATTTCCCTCGTCCTTGGTCCGAATCTAGCCCCAAATTGCCTAAACCTTGAGTTTCCTTGCCCAATTTGGAGTCTAGCCTCACAAACAAGCCAAACACAACCCCGCCGCGTCGATGTAGCCCTGCCTCGCGCTGCCCCGCCTCGCGTTGTTCTACCTTGCGTCGCTGCTGTCACCGCCCCGCATCGACCCCCACCGCGACCCGGCCAGAATTCCCAGTTGTTCTCACCGCGACCCAGTGACTACTCCACCGCCCCGCATCGAGACTCCCAGGCTTCGTGTGTTTGCTCGTTTGTAAGTCCTCTTGGTTGCCCTTTGTTTTGAGCACTTCAATTCATTACTTATGGCACCTAGAGGTAGGAAGCAAGTGTCTATGAGGGATGAGAATGAGGTCTAGAATGTTGTGAAGGAGAGGAAGGTTTTGGCTACTAAATTCTTTGACAAGCCAACATTGGCTGAGTTTGGTATGTTGGAGTGTGTATCCCTGTGTTTAGCAGAGTGTGGTCTGGGGACCTTCTTGAACAAGGCTGCCCATGCGTATCCCGAGCTTTGTTACCAGTTCATCGCCTCTTTCAAGAGGTATTCTGATGGTTCAGACAACAAGAGGTTGATGAAGGTCACGTTCACCTACAATGGGCGTGATTATGCTTTGTCTGCTGTTGAGATTCGTGATGCCCTGGGCATTACAAAGGTACCAACGGATGGATGGTCTGGTGGAATTATTGAGTCTGATATGTTGCAGTTCTGGAAGGCTGCTACGGGCAGGACGTTCAAGAAGGGTCAGGAGGTGAACTCGAAGCTGGTGAACCCTTGCCTAAGGTTGATCCACAAGCTGACGATGAGAGATTTTTTTGGCCATGCTGATGATGGTAAGGTTCCTCTGAAGGACTTCCAGTGGTTTATGAGCATCTTGGAGATTGTTTCGTACACACCGTGTTGGGCTACCCTCTTTCTGGGTTCCCTGAAGAGGATTCGTGATGGTGAGCCACGTGATATCTGTGGGGGTGGTTTGATCACCCTTCTTTGTGCTGACATTATAGCTACCGATCGGATTCCTCGACCGGTTGCTCACGCGGTGTATGATATGATGCACATGAAAGTGTGCTCGATGCTGAAGCCACTAGGCAGGGATGGTGATTTAGTTTGGTCTTCATACGACGGTCACATTCTGATTCTTCCCCGGGTTTTCACTTATTCTCCTTCATTTGCGGATTGGTGGATTCCCAGTGATAGCAGAGTTATGGCCGACGCTACCCCTGCTGCTCCTTCGGGTCCGTTTGGAGAGGGCCCTAGTGCTGGTGTTGCTCCTGCTGCTGCTGAGTTTGTGGGTGAGGATACTCCTATGCCGACTCAGTTTGATGCGCCCTCATCTTCTTATGGTCCTGTCACGCCTTGGCAGGAGTTGTATGCAAGATTTGATGCATTCTCAGTGCAGCAGACTCACTGGAACACCCGAGTAGAGACCGGTCTGCAGACTTGGCAGACCCAGTTCCGTGCTGATGTAGATGAGTGTCTGGACGCTGTGGACGCTCATATGAGGGACTACTTTGGGAGGTTCCCACCACCACCGCCATCAGGCCCACAGTGAGTTTATTTCTCCTTCCCCTATTTCATTTGCTAGTTCTCTTTTCTACATTGAGGACAATGTTCGGTTTAAGTATGGGGGAGGGATTTAGACTTGCTATCTATCTAGCTAGTGTATATAGCGTTGTTTTGTTTTGTGTTCTGTAATTTCCGTTCGAGTATTTTATTTAAAAAAAAAAGCCAAAAAGATGTGGAAAAAAAAGGCAATCAAAATCCTGGGATGAGCTGAAAACCCGAAAAGGCGGTTCAGGTAAAAAGCAGGTAGTCCGACTGGTATAGACCGGTACAAAAATGGACTGGAGTGATGCGAGTATATGTGAGATATCTAGCAAAATGAAATGAGTGGCTAGGTGAAAACCCCAGAGGGCGCCTAAGCAAGATGAGCGTAAAAGAAGAAGAGTGATTCTAGGATTTCTCATTATTCTTGGCGAGGCGTCATAAGAAGAGGAGTCATAAGGAGGACTCGGGTAGGCCACTCTGGAGCGATAAGGAGCTAGATTGGAGTTAGGATTAGAATTATCTTTGTATCACTTGTTTTGGTTGTCTAAAGCTTATTGTTGATATGTTGTAGTTGCTGGTGTCATATTTTCTTATACTTCCAGAGACCTTGGTGTTGATTGAGAGAGTAGGTTTTTCTTTAGCTTACTCGGGACGAGTAAAGGTCTAAGTATGGGGGAATTTGATAGGTGTTATTTCATACACCTTTACTAGCAGTTATTAGCATGATTGGGAGGAGTTTATGAGTAGTTTTTAGGCTAAGTCTGTAACCCAGAAGTTGTGGAGAGAAGTGAAGATATCCAGGGATTTACAGCTTAGATGGAGACATGAGGATGGAGATGGAGCTGCTGAAACATACATGGAGAAGACTACCAACACTTGGTAGTAATGAAGAGCAGCAGACGAGAAGAAGAACTGAAGAGGAGTGGGCGACTTCACCGCCTCGCGCCAGAGGAAGCCACCGCCCCGCGGTGGGAGCCTGACGCCCCGCGGTGGATCTCACCGCCCCGCGGTGGCCGTGTTTAACGTCGCGCGTCTGAAGACAATTATTTCCTTTTATTGCTTTCGGACTTTGTTATTTTATTATTTTATTTCCTTTATTATTTTCGTTAGTTTTAACCTAGTTTTCCTAAGCATATTTAAGACCTCTTTCTAGGTTAAGAGGCAGGGACTGCTACTACTTCTACTATTGTTATCATCGTTACTTTTCTATTAGGTTTTCATTCTTATCTGAATGGAGAACTAACTTCCCCTTTGTTCTACTAGACGTTTGAAGCAATACAGTTGATTTGTTTGTGAGATTTCTATTCCTTGTTCTTATTCTTATAAGTGTTGGTTTGATTCTCTTGGTAATATTGAATACTGATTTATTGTTATTCTTCATAGCCTGATCAACTAGGTTGAATACTTTTTTATCAATTGCTAGGATTTGCATATAGTGGAATACGAGTGCATATCTAGTAGCATACACGATTGTTGCGTATAGTGGAATACGAGCGCGCAATCGTGAGTGAGAATCATTTACATGTTAAGTAGTAAGGAAGCACCTTCTATTTGCATGTATCCTATATCCTTGTGTGCATTGCTATTGCTATGTTAGTGGTAAAGTACACCGACAACTGTGAGAATCGGAGGTACTTTTCCATTGATATAGTAATAAGTCTATCAACAACTGTGAGAATTGGTAGTATGTAAGATCAGGGTGGGAACAACTATAAGAATAATAAAAGAACTTGGATTGAATAGATTTCTGTGATCAAATTATATCTCTGTATTGTGGATCTCATTCTAGTAGGTCTACTTTCCCAATCATATTTTCTCATCAACTAAACTTGTTTGCTTTGCTCTGCTTGATTACTAAAACCCTCATTTATTGTTACTTGTCAATCACAATTGCATACTGCATCAGATCTTCCCTGTGGGTTCGACCCTTACTTGCTTACTATACATCTGTTTAGTAGGTCTGTTAGGACATTTACTTTGACTAGGCTAATCAACGATATTTGCATTGCGCATTTCTAGCCCCGTCAACATCCATTTAGCTCAATTTTCGACAGGTAGTCCTCGAAGGAGACAACCTTTCTGTTATTAATTCCATCTGTGGAATTTGGAAAATTCCTTGGGAAATTTCTCCTATAATTGTGGGAATTAGATCCCTATTACATGGTTTGGATGACTTTCAGGTACATCATTGCTACAGAGAGACCAACAGAGCCGCTGATTTTCTAGCTACTTCACACATTTCCCATGTTCTTCTACGCAGTACAATTATGGATTACATTTCGCCTAATCTTGGCCATGAGCAGTTGTTTCGATCCCGACTATAGATCTTACGTTCGGGCTCTACCGTTTACTCAGCTTGTAGAACATTTGTAAAAATTATCCGTTGTGATGATTTAAGTATTCCTTCTACGGTGTAAAGATACCTTATGTTTGCATGTATAAAAAAATATCTACTCTAATATAATATAGGAGAGTTCATATCTTCACAAAATATTGCGCCACGTGACACTTTTTACAACCGTCATTTGTCCAACTATCTCCACCCAAAAAATTATTATTATTATTAAAAATATGTTCAAAATTTTGTGAAACTTCCTTCTTGGCATTATTTGTTTTTTTATTTTATCATTTTATCTTTTAACCAAAGTACCATTTAAAATTGAACCTACTTTCACTGTAAAAAAAGTATTTGACCTATAAAAAGATTGTCATTATAAATAGAATAGTAAATGTATATTAAGGTAACATCGTTTCATGCAATCCAATTTAATATACATCACATTATATATATTAATATTTTATTGTTCAACATATAATATAAACGTAAAAATAGCATATCGAATTATCTACCCTAATACAATATAAGAGAGAGTCCATGTCTTTACAAAATAGTGCACTATGTGGCATTTTTTGTAACCACCATTTGTCCAACTATCTCCAACCAAAAACATATATTTACGAAAAAACCTATATGCACACGAAAAATTGCCTATATGCACACGAAATGGTGCGCTTAACTTAGTAGTACAAATCTGTGTGCATAACTTAGCAGTACAAGGGGCAAAATCGAAAAAAAAGGAAAACAGTTCAGCCCAAGCTATCCGTTAAAGTTAAACGCACAAGTTGTGCGTTTAATTTTAACTCACAAAAAAAAGTGTACTGCTAATGTTAACACACAGGAAAAAAACACAATTTTTTTTTGCGTTAGCTGTGCGTTTAATTTTAACGCACAAAAACAAAGTGTACACTTAATGTTAACACACAGGAAAAAAAACAATTGTTTTTTGTGTTAACATTAGCAGTACAACTATATGATATAACCAAATTAGATATAACTATAAGGATATAATCAATTTGGTTATATGTTATGGTTATATTCTATAGTTATATACTATGGTTATATCATATTCTATAGTTATATACTATGGTTATATCCTATAGTTGTATACTATGATTACATCCAATTTGGTTATATCATATCGTTATATCCTATAGTTATATACTATGGTTATATCATATAGTATATATACTATGGTTATATCATATAGTTATATACTATGGCTATAACCATAGTATATAACTATAAAATATAATATATGATATAACCAAATTGGATATAACTATAGAAAAAAAAGATATAACCATAGTATATAACTATAGAATATAACTATAGTATCAAACTATAAAATATAATATATGATATAACCATAGTATATAACTATAGAATATAATCATAAGATATAACCAAATTGGATATAACTATAAGATATAATCATAGTATACAACTATATGATATAACCATAATATATAACTATAAAATATAATATATGATATAACCATAGTATATAACTATAGAATATAACCATAAGATATAACCAAATTGTATATAACTATATGATATAACCATAGTATATAACTATAAAATATAATATATGATATAACTATAGTATATAACTATATATAGAATATAACCATAAGATATAACCAAATTGGATATAACTATAAGATATAACCATAGTATATACTATGGTTATATCTTATAGTTATATCCAATTTGGTTATATTCTATAGTTATATACTATGGTTATTGTGGTAGCATAAATTTGTACCTTAATAATAGTTGTTGACGACGACGAGAATCCGCAATTCCGACACTCCTTGACCACTTCCGATCATCCTTCTGGTGCCCTGCGAACATAGAGAAAGGTCAAAGGGTGGGGCTTTCTCCCCCGGAAGACCCTCCGACGCTCAAGTCAGATCTCCTTTCGTAGAGATAGAGGCTATGGTTTCTTAGAATGAGAATTGAATAATCAGGCTAGGGTTAGGATTACCTACTTTATAGTGGAAGCACATTAAATGGACCTCCCTTCTCTTTAATGAGCCTTTTGATTGATCTCTTTCTCTAATATTATTAATTAGATAGTAATGATAAAAATAAATAACGTATCTTTACCTCCACAAATGCCCCTCCAATCCTTTAAGATGAGTAAAGGTTAGAGGATCCGAACAGTAGCTTGTTGAGAGCCTAAATGGCTTGCGCGGTCTATGTCTTGATATGTGCGTCTTGTTTTCTTGAAGGATGCGTTCTTGCACAATATCCGTATGCAATTCTGGGGTGTGTTCTTGCAAAATGCACGTAGATTTTAGGGTGCGTTCTTGCACAATGCACGTAGGCCACTCTTAGGTGCGTTCTTGTACATTGCGCGTATGCTATTCTTAGGTGCGTTCTTGCACAATGCCCGTAGACTACTCTTAGGTGTGTTCTTACACCATGTCCGTAGGCTATTCTTAGGTGCGTTCTTACACCATTTCCGTAGGCTATTCTTAGGTGCGTTCTTGCACAATGCCCGTATGCTATTCTTAGGTGCGTTCTTACACCATGTGCGTTCTTGCACAATGCCCGTAGGCTATGCTTAGGTGTGTTCTTATACCATGTGCGTTCTTGCACGATACCGTAGGCTATTCTTAGGTGTGTTCTTACACCATGTGCGTTCTTGCACAATGTCCGTAGGCTACTCTTAGGTGCGTTCTTACACCATGTGCATTCTTGCACAATGCTCGTAGGCTATTCTTAGGTGTGTTCTTACACCATGTGCATTCTTGCACATGCCCGTAGGCTATTCTGGGGTGGTCACAGGAGAGCAACACTCACTGACTCGCTATGGCCCACCAACCGGCCTATTTGAGCGGCACACATCGGCTCAGGCTAGTTGCAATCCGGGGTAGTCACAGGAGAGCAGCACTCACTGACTCGCTATGGCCCACCGACCGGCCTATTTGAGCGGCACTCACCGGCTCAGGCTATTTGAGCGACGCTTGTCGGCTCGACTTCATGGTTGGCCGTGGAGGTCGCGGGAGTGCAACACTCACTGACTCGCCATGACCCACGCTCGCTTCCTATACTTAGGAGTTATGTTATGTGCTTTCTTAGCGTTGCGGCTAGCGTAGAAGCTAGTGTAATTTCTCATAGTGTTGCAGCTGGCGTGAAAGTGAGTACATATTTTGTTTCTGAGCTGGTCTTGCGCAACAGCTCGTGCCCTTGTAGCCCAAGGCTAATGAAATTGAGATTGATGACGTTCGTGCCCTGCTGCCCGTAGGCTAATATAATAAGATGACAGCTTGTGCCTTGCTGCCTGTATGTTAATAAGATGACAGCTCGTGCCCCTGCAACATGTAGGCTAATAAGATAAGATGACAGCTTGAGCCCTTGCGGCCTGTATGCTAATAGAATAAGATGACCGCATTTTCCCCTGCGGCCCGTAGGCTAACATAATAAGATGACAACTCGTGCCCCTGCGGCCATAGCGTAATAGAATATGAAAGCAGTTCATGCCCCTGCAACCCGTAGGCTAATAAGATGACATTTTGTGCCCTACAATTCGTAAATTAATAAGATGGCAGCACGTATCCCTATGCCTGTAGGAAAGCTGCATAAAAGGTAACAACTTTCTGCTTCATGATTCAACTTAGAATATTGTCAATTTAAAATATAATTTGAATTGCTTTCATATAAACTAGCATTTCACGCTCGTACTACATGCATACTTGAATGGTTTAACTAACAAAGCATGCTTATCATAAAATTAAAAAGGATAATAAAAGAACAAGAATGAGGACTTAGCTTTCATGATTTACTCGATGAAGTCGGATTGAGCCACTGTTTTAACTTAGGTGGAATTTGGCTATTCGACCCATTAAATAGCTTGACCTTTCTCCATTCTTCATTTGCCAATAGACCACAGGAGTAGGAATGTCAATGGGACGGGGATTTCCCTTTATCCGTGGAGATTCCCCGCTATGAAGACGGGAATGGAGATTTTAAATGGAGACGGGGTGGAAATGGGACAAAAAACACATTCCCACGTGGGGATGGGGACGGGGACGGGAATAAAACCCCACCCCACTTCCTACCCCGTCCCCGTCTCCACCAGGGAACCCCACGAATATCACCATTTGGTGATCCCATTCGAATTTGCATATTGTACTACAAGGCCCACACAATATGCAAATTCGAATTTGCTATTTCATGTGTGGCCCACCACTCCATCTTTGTTCCTCAATTTGCAGGCGGAAAGGAACCAAGAAATGCGGGGTCACCAACTTACCGCCGCTTCCAAAGATTTGATTCAAGAGCTGCAACACCACGACAATGGTTGGGCGCCAGCGGGACTGGGCGGCAAGGCGTCGGACTCATGGCGCTGCAAGGTTTCACCGAAGGAGGGTCGTGGCAGCTGATCATCTCCGCCTGCGCCGGAAAACGCTCGCTAAAGGGGCTGACTCACGCACAATTCCAGAATTTCCAGATTTCACCTTTCAGCGAGCCTATTTCGAATGGCTCGTACGGGTTCAAACGGAGTCTAAATGGAGCGAAATCAGTGGCGTTGGACTCGTGACATTGCAAGATTCCATCGAAGGTGATTGGTGGCGGCAATCGGAGCATCCAGACTTGTGCGAAGTGGGTGGAAACTGGGCATGAATACTCTGCCTTTGCGCAATCAAGACCGACTTCAACTGGCCCGACGGAGGTTTAAACGACGACAAAATGGATGGATGTCGGTGCGGTTGCGTCCCTGGTGTCGAGGGGAATCGATCAATGTTTCTTGACAATGGTGACACTCCCTTCTCCTGCGGCAAAGAGGCCTTGAAGTGGCGCGGTTTCCATGATTTTCTTCCAATTAAGCTTGAGATGGATGCCCTCGTACTTGAGCTCCACACCATCTTCTTTTGACTTGTCATGGGTGATTCTTTCCACGCATCTATCTTTTAGCTGCTCATATTGTGGGAGTCAGATTTCCCTCGCGTAGGAAGGTCTACGCGTAGAGTGCCAAAGCTACCAGAATTCAGTTATGGAGAGAGACGATGTGTCAGAGAGGGAGGAGCTTCTGCGCACGTTAAAGAATCTTGTCAATTGGCGATCGACACTTGGCAACATGGTAGTGCATAGCTATGCTTATATATACTCTTGAGATCCTTGGGGGAAAAGGGGGCCGTAATCTGAAAGAAAGGGAGAAGCTCTCTGAAGCTCGGAAAGAGGCGGCAATGGATGGAGAAAGGAGCATAGGACGAGGGGACTGGGGCTGCAAGATGGGTTCACAAGCTCGGCCAAGACGAGGCCGGCCAAACCTACTTGGTTAACGGCGAAGATGGAGGGAGGAGGACGCGCGTCTACCTCTGCGCAATGCCCTTAATCGCGATCTTACTTCTCCGCATTGTTCTCGGTTTGACGGTTTCGGAGCCAAAGCAGCCAGCCACCTCCGTCAATTCTGACCCTCTCTCCGACCTCGTCGTTTCCCTGATAGGCTTCGGTCTGAGCTCAAATGTGAGCTTGATCATTGATTTGTCGATCCGTGATCCCAGCAAGGTCGGATCCAAGTACCGATATGGCTCCATGATGTTCGATTGTAGAGACGACGTCGTCGGCAAAGCTCCGATCCCTGGTATGCTTCCTTTCTCCGCTTGTATTGCCATTTCAGGAGGGGATTTCCCTTCTCAAAATCATGCCCAGTAGCATTGTTTCTCAGACAACTTGCAATTAGACTAATAGCTTCTAAGAAGATCCCCGGCAAGACCTGCATTTACAAGACTAAGCTCTAATCAATTAGCAAGAAACAGGCGAATGAGACTAAGCCAGTACTAAGCTATAATTAATTAGCCATAAATGAAGAGAAGCTTGGTAAAATGCAATAAGCTAAGCATGCTAATCTAAAATAGCTCTTGATAACCAATATACCTAAGTTTAGGCCTAGATCATATTGGTAGAACTTGGCATCGCGGGACTATCTCGGATACACTTTGATGGGTTATGCATCGGACTATAACTACACTTGGGCAGGCCATGGGGAGCTAGTGATTTTAGCGCGTTGCTTGATATATGAGGCGATTATGTAGCTTTTGAGATCATTTATACTTGCTTGATGTTTGGTTCGAGTGATAGCAAGTATATGCTAGCTCAGTGATATGCCTTTGGTAGAATAATTGCCACTAACAAGCCTGATGCCCGACTAATGAAATAAAGTGTGAGTATACTCGGTCAAGGTAATTCGACGGGTTAGTAAAACTCTTAACCTTAGCTTTTCTACATATACATATACATGCTCTTCGTATAGAAAACTGACTTGAGCGTCGGAGAGCCCGCCCCGGGGAAAGCCATCTCCGGGGTGTTTTCAGGTGAATCTCGCATATGAGAAAGTTGTTGGAGCTCGAGAACAACTACATGAAATCTGGAGAGGTGTGAAGGAATAATATCAACATCAGAACTGAACCATGGAGCCGGACGTCCTGCCCTAGGAAGTTGTTGAGGACGTCCCCGAAACAAACAAATCCGAGTTGAGGGTGTGTTGACCCTTAGCATATTCACGTACGGTTGAATCAGAATTCAACATTGGCGCCGACCGTGGGGATGTCCTCACGCACTAGAGACGCTCTTGTCATGATGAAATGTTCGCTCTACGAAGAACCTCCGACAACCAAGCTCCACTATACTCCACTTCGGCTTCGGTTAGTCTTCGCTCCTCTCCACTTATCTTTTGCGTAGCTCTCACTACTTCACCTTTTTTTTTGCGTAGGCTTTACGACATCTAACAACGGCTGGGGCTCGTATGTCCCTCAAGCCGACGCGATCTATGGTATCACTCTGCTCGCCACCGCTCATGCATTTTACAAGGATGCAAGAAGAAAGGCAATATGAGGCCGAAAAGGAAGGGACACTACACTTTAGAGCGAATGGAGCAACATCGTAAGAAAAACTAGCAAGGCATCCTCCGCGAAGGCCTCCCCGGCCTTTACCCTTGGCTTTCCCATTCTTCGCTTGGCCTATCCCGGCCTTCGCGAAGAACTCATGGCATGTGCTCGTCGCTCCCCAACTTGAGCCTATTGCATTCACGAAGACACCCTCTCAAGAAGGTCCCTCCTTCGCGAAGGTCTCCCCTTCGCGAAGGCCTTCGCCTCTTAGCCTTCACAAAGGCCTCCCTTCACGTATGGCTTCCCAGCCGCACGCCCTCCACGGGCTTAAAGAAAGCAAATTACAAATGCGATACGATAAAAGCAATACGTAATAACAAGGTACATAAGGAAAAATGCCCTAAAGCAACGCTTTCGCGAATTATTAAGCAATACATAATCCAAAATACCAAGAAAGCAAGTATGAACAAGAAAAAGCAAGTATGTACAAGAAAAAGCAAGTATGAACAAGAAAAAGCAAATATGCACAAGAAAAAGCAAGTATGAACAAGAAAAAGCAAATATGCACAAGAAAAAGCAAGTATGAACAAGAAAAAGCAAGTATGCACAAGAAAAAGAAAGTATGTGCAAGAAAAAGCAAGTATGTGCAAGTAAAAGCAAGTATGTGCAAGTAAAAGCAATGTATCTGCAAGTACAAGCGAGTTTGAGCAAGTGAAAGCAATAACAGACGGTATTGGGCTCAGCCACATCGAGCCAATACGCGTAGCAACACCAGACGGTATTGGGCTCAGCCACATCGAGCCAATACGCATAGCAACACCAGACGTTATTGGGCTCAGCCACATCGAGTCAATACGCATAGCAACACTAGACGGTATTGGGCTCACCCACATCGAGCCAATACGCATAGCAACACCAGACGGTTTTGGGCTCAGCCACATCAAGCCAATGCGCGTAGCAATACCAGATGGTACTGGCTTGGCAAGTATTAGCCAGTACGCATAGCAACACCGGACGACTAGCTTGGCGAATTAGCCAGTGTGTGTGGCAATATCAGACGGTACTGGCTTGGCAAGTATTAGCCAATACGCGTAGCAACACCAGCAAGTGTTAAGAGCAATTGTAAAAAGCAAGTCTGGAAAGCAATACGTGAAAGCAATACCCGAAGGCAATACGCGTGTAAAACAATAACCATTGAACACTATTGTATAAGCAAATCATGAAAAGCAACACCCTTGAGAAGCAATATGCGCGAGAAAAAGCAATGCATGTGTTAAAGCATTTCGTACTCGAGAAAAACGATACAAATTAAAAAAGACAATACAGGTAAGCAAGTGTCAAGCAGATTTTGAAAAAGTGTTAGATAGCGATGAAAGTACAATATACGCGCGAGAATAATCGGTACGAGAAAAAAACTCAACAACTTAAAAGGGAAACTATTGCCTGCAAAAAACCTAAGTGGCGATGAGGTACGCCTTTGCGATGATACAGCGAGGAGCAATTTACAAACAAATATGCTAGAAACAAAGAGACACGCGAAAGAAGTAGAAAGTTCATGTATTCTACTAGTTGCTCTTCAAAAAGCGAGAGTTGTAGATATATTGTTTTGCCCAATACAAAGCTTCATTACATTTACCATGCTTACATTCATTATGCGCGTCCAAAACATACAAGATGGCCCCCAAGGGCAGGCACCATGGCGGATACTAAAAACAACGAGCTAACCCCCCTCACAACCCCTTCTTCAATCCCCCATCCAGTTCACAAACTGGTAGGATGGATGGGGGGAGAGAAGGGGGTTGTACGCGGACAAAGTGAAAAATGCGCGGTCTACCCGAGTAGTTGTCATGATTACTAAGTCAAGATCGATTAAGCCATGTCTAAAAAATAGTGCACACGGCATAGTCAGCCTCGCGAGTGAGCTACGCGAAGAGTTATATGCACACATAATTCATATGCTAAATGCAGCTAGCAACACATGCGAAACAAGTAAGGGAAACTTAAAACAGAATGTTGAATCCATTGGGCCAAACATCGTTATCCATCAAAGAACCTTGTTCAAAAGCAACCACATTATGAAAGCATGAAAAGGGTAACACAAGGGGGCGAGTGCTCCTCAGAAAGGCTTTCCTCACTGCAGCGAGGAGCACGATCGTCCCTGGCCTTGTAACGATTCTCTGGGAGAACGAGACGTCTTCTAGGGCGTCTCTCTGGCGAAGGTGACCAACCTCATCCCAAGCGAGTCTCCGGTAAAGACGTCTTCTAGGGGCACGACTGTGCTCGCTAGAAGACGATACTCTGGTCTTGTAGTTCATGTTCCATTCGTGAACTACAAAATTAAGACGATGAGTTTTCAACCTGTCGTAACAAGCTTTCATAACTCTAGAGCCGAATAACAAACGAGATGTAAATTAAAACCAAGACGATGCATGAAACAAGCAAAAACAAAGCAATTAGTGAACACGGCATGTGAAATACGAGTCCTACAAAAAGTGCGTGAGTATGAAAAGCAATACGAAAAGACAATGTGATAGAGCAAGAATAAAACAAATACGAGTAAACAATTAAAATTAGAGTGCAAACCGCACCAAGAAGCGACCTAACTAGAGTGGAGCCATGCTCCCCGAAAAACTATATCTCGGGGCTTCGCGCCCACTCGACGAGTTCCCTCGTGAACTCTAAAAGCAATATCTCGGGGCTTCGCTCCCACTCGACGAGTTCCCTCACGAACTCTAAAAGCTATATCTCGGGGCTTCGCGCCCACTCAACGAGTTCCCTCGCGAACTCTAAAAGCTATATCTCGGGGCTTCGCGCTCACTCGACGAGTTCCCTCGCGAACTCGAAGTGCAATATCTCAGGGCTTCGCGCCCACTCGACGAGTTCCCTTGCGAACTCGAAGTGCAATATCTCGGGGCTTCGCGCCCACTCGACGAGTTCCCTCGCGAACTCGAAGTCCAATGTCTCTGGGCTCTGCGCCACTCTACTAGTTGACTCGCGAACTTGCGCTTTAACCTGTGCTCCATCCAACCATAGAGATGGTTCAAAAATCAATATGAAATTAGAGATAATGCGGAAAACGAGCAAATTAAGAGAGAACCTAACCAAGAGACAATGATTAGCTTAGTCACTCCTCGAAATGAAAGAGAAAAGAGAAGACAACTTGCAAGAAAGATTTGCGAAGAACTTAGACGAATGCAAGCTCTTGCGAGGCCACTAGTGAACCAAGCCTTCACCTTCGCTACGCGAAGTCAAAGAGCTTGGGGGGCTGGCTGTGGGAGTCAGATTTCCCTCGCGTAGGAAGGTCTACGCGTAGAGTGCCAAAGCTACCAGAATTCAGTTATGGAGAGAGACGAGGTGTCAGAGAGGGAGGAGCTTCTGCGCATGTTAAAGAATCCTGTCAATTGGTGATCGACACTTGGCAATACGGTAGCTCATAGCTATGCTTATATATACTCTTGAGATCCTCGGGAGAAAAGGGGACCGTAATCTGAAAGAAAGGGAGAAGCTCTCTAAAGCTCGGGAAGAGGCGGCAATGGAGGGAGAAATGAGCATAGGACGGGGGGACTGGGGCTGCAAGATGGGTTCACAAGCTCGGCTAAGACGAGGCCGGCCAAACCTACTTGGTTAACGATGAAGATGGAGGGAGGAGGACGCGCGTCTACCTCTGCGCAATGCCCTTAATCGCGATCTTACTTCTCCACATTATTCTCGGTTTGACGATTTCGGAGCCAAAGCAGCCAGCCACCTCCGTCAATTCTGACCCTCTCTCCGACCTTGTCGTTTCCCTGAGAGGCTTCGGCCTAAGCTCAAATGTGAGCCTGATCATCAATTTGTCGATCCGCGATCCCAGCAAGGTCGGATCCAAGTACCGATATGGCTCCATGATGTTCGATTGCAGAGACGACATCGTCGGCAAAGCTCTGATCCCTGGTATGCTTCCTTTCTCCGCTTGTATTGCCATTTCAGGAGGGGATTTCCCTTCTCAAAATCATGCCCAGTAGCATCGTTTCTCAGACAATTTGCAATTAGACTAATAGCTTATAAGAAGATCCCCGGCAAGACCCGCATTTACAAGACTAAGCTCTAATCAATTAGCAAGAAACAGGCGAATGAGACTAAGCCAGTACTAAGCTATAATTAATTAGCCAGAAATGAAGAGAAGCTTGGTAAAATGCAATAAGCTAAGCATGCTAATCTAAAATAGCTCTTGATAACCAATATACCTAAGTTTAGGCCTAGATCATATTGGTAGAACTTGGCATCGCGGGACTATCTCGGATACACTTTGATGGGTTATGCATCGGACTATAACTGCACTTGGGCAGGCCATAGGGAGCTTGTGATTTTAGCGCTTTGCTTGATATATGAGGCGATTATGTAGCTTTTGAGATCATTTATACTTGCTTGATGTCTGGTTCGAGTGATAGCAAGTATATGCTAGCTCAGTGATATGCCTTTGGTAGAATAATTGCCACTAACAAGCCCGATGCCCGACTAATGAAATAAAGTGTGAGTATACTCGGTCAAGGTAATTCGACGGGTTAGTAAACCTCTTAACCTTAGCTTTTCTACATATACATATACATGCTCTTCGTATAGAAAACTGACTTGAGCGTCGGAGAGCTCGCCCTGGGGAAAGCCATCTCCGGGGTGTTTTCAGGTGAATCTCGCGTATGAGAAAGTTGTTGGAGCTCGAGAACAACTACATGCAATCTGGAGAGGTGTGAAGGAATAATATCAACATCAGAACTGAATCGTGGAGCCAGAGGTCCCGCCCTACGTGAAGCCAGAGACTAGGAAGTTGTTGAGGACGTCCCCGAAACAAACAAATCCTCAACAAATCCGAGCTAAGGGTGTGTTGACCCTTAGCATCTTCATGATTAGTGCTATTTTATAGTGCATTTCTAGGGGTTATTACCAAGTTTGGGGCACCATTTGGATGGATTTAGAGCACAATTGTGGAAGCAAATTGAAGATATTCAGAGGAAGAGGAGTTGACCACTGAGGAGACTAAGAAGAACCAAGGAGAGAGTCCACACGAGAGTAGAAGAACAAGGTGCTGAATTCAATTGATTTGTTCTCTTTACTCAGATGTCCAAATGGAGTGATTCCAATTCGAGGAGTTAGATATTGAAATCTACTGCAAGTCCTCAAAATATGAGCGCGATCCAAATTGGGAATCAAAAGTTATGGCATTTTTACGGAAGTCTCGCGATGCTGAAGAGAGAAGGCGGCGACCGCGGCCCGAATGCCGCGATCGCGGCCACACACGGGAGACAGCCCGTGGAGATTTCCGAACTTTTGTTTTCTTTTTCCTTTTCTTTTTTTCTTTATTTTATTTAATTCGAATATTATATTTTATTTCCTTGTAGACGAGGTTTGTGATCTTGGGCTTTAGGTTAACTTTATTTAACCTAATTCCCACAACCTCCATTCATCATCTTCGGATCACGTTAGACCTAGTTTTTCATTCAGTATTGTTTTTCCCTTTTCTTAGTTTAGTTCTTTGTTTTGTTTAGTGTTTTTGGCTAGACAATTGAAGCCTTGGTTTGAATTTGATATTGAGATTATTCCTTTACTCTTTCTATGATTGTATTAATTCTCTCTCGTGCTTAATCTCATTGATCATATATCGATTCCCCTTGATTTGTTGATTAGGACATCAAATAGATTGTTAATATTAGTTCCCTCTAGTTTGACAACCTAGAGAAATTAGTAGTATGCTATTGGTTCTCCTTTTCCATACAACCTGTTGAGATTGTTATTGATCATACTACTAAGGATTAGAGGATACTGGTTGAGAATCTAAATCCCTTAGTTTGTGTAGAGAATTAATTGCATGCAATTGTATGACTGGTTACTACACTTGCATGTACCTATCTATTCATGAATTCATTGTTGTTGTTAGATTCAATCTAGAAGGTCTTCTAGGTTATTTGATAGTTAAGGTTATCAGATCAGGGATTAGGACATTCATGAGTATTGAGGACTAGGAGTAATCAATGATTGATCAACCAAACTAAAGGTGGATATTTGTCTAGCCAAGCTTTCTATATTTTATTTATCGTTTTCTTAGTTAGTTTCATTCAAAACCCCCACTTTGTCTTTGTTATTAATTGGTGAATGATTTTGCAAACATGAAATATAACTTGATTCTCTGTGGAATTCGACCCTTACTTACCAGACTACATTAGTTAGGTTTGTTTAGGTGTCACGACAACGCCTTATCAAATTTGGCGTCGTTGTCGGGGAATCTAAGGTTTGTATTTTCTTGTTTGTTTGTTTACCGATTTGATAACAAGACACTATCCTTTTCTTTTAGTTTTCTTTCTTTGTCTGTGTTTTCGTTTTCGACTAACCCGCAGGAAGAGCAGAAGGAAAACCGCGACCGCGGCTTGGCCACCGCAGCCGCGACAAACAATTCGAGAAGCAACCGCGACCGCAGCCTGGAAACCGCGATCGCGGCCGCCGCGGCGAATTAGGGTTTAGTCAAAAAAAAATCCGAAAAAACCTTAAACGGAATTAAAAAAAAAGTTCTACTGAAGGCCAACTGTCCAGAGTTTCCCATGGAGATGGTGCGCATCATGTTGTCACGGAGGATACACTGCCCTACACTTGATTTGACAACGATGATGGCCCTACAATTGACAGCTGAGGAGGAGGAACACTAGGGCCCACACCATGATCACATCTGGACCCATTTTTTGTGTTCATTGAAGGCCGTGCAACCCCGACTTACTTGCTATACCCCTACTCACCAAAGTGGTTTCCTTTTGGTTGCACGGTAGGAGAAGATTTTGGAGTTGATGAAGACACCCGCCCAACACCAGAGACCTGTGGATATAGTGTCTACCGCCAGCAACAACGAAGTGTCCAAGCCAACTCAGCGACGTTTGTGAGTTATTTTTTGCTTTTCCTTGTGCTTCCATTCTTTTTGTCTTTCATTACATTGAGGACAATGCAATGTTTAAGCATGGGGAGGGTTCTATACTTGCTATGTCGTTGAGGAGAAAAATGAATAAAAAGAGAAAAAGCCAAAAAAATTGAAAAAAAAGGCATACATGGAAATCCTGGATAGGTCGAAAACCCGAAAGGGCGGCCTAGGTAATAAGCAGGTGGTTTGGACCAGCATTAGGTTGGGGTAATAAGTGGTCAAGAGTGATGTGAGCATATTGTGAGCCCATCTATCGAAAAATGAAATGAGTGGCTTGGTGAAAACCCGAAAGGGCGCCTTGGCAAAATGAGTGAAAAGAAGAAGAGTGATTTTTAGGAATCATCATTTTACCTGGCGTGGCGACATAAGAAGAGGTGATATAAGGAGGATTCGGGTAGGTCACTCTGGGAGGTATAAGAAGATAGATGGGAGATTAAGATTAGATTTTGGTTCACTCTATGGTGTTTGGGATAAGCTTGGGGGAAGTACTCTGCTTTCCTTTTAGCTTGATTGTGTGTGGTGTTGATTGGTATTGTTGTATGTTATGCTGGGCTTATTTGTGTTGGTGCCTGGAGTTTATTGTTAGGTGTGATTCTTAGAGGGATTGATTTTTCTATGCTTCCTGAAACCTTGGGGATTGATTGGAGGAGTAGGTTGACTTTAGCTTACTCGAGGACGAGCAAGGTTTAAGCATGGGGGATTTGATCAGTGTTATTTTATATATAGTGCATTTCTAGGGGTTATTACCAGGTTTGATGCACCATTTGGATGGATTTAGAGCACAATTGTGGAATATGGAGTTGGAGAGAAGAAGTATGGATTTGGTGGTCTGGAGAAGCAAATTGAAGATATCCAGAGGAAGAGGAGTTGACCACTGAGGAGACTAAGAAAAACCAAGGAGAGAGTCCACACGAGAGTAGAAGAACAAGGTATTGAATTCAATTGATTCGTTCTCTTTACTCAGATGTCCAAATGGAGTGATTCCAATTCGAGGAGTTAGATCTTGAAGTGTACTGCAAGTCCTCAAAATATGAGCGCGATCCGAATTGGGAATCAAACGTTATGGCATTTTTATGGAAGTGTCGCGATGTTGAAGAGAGAAGGCCGCGACCGCGGCCACACACGGGAGACAGCCCGTGGAGATTTCTGAACTTTTGTTTTCTTTTTCCTTTTCCTTTTTTCTTTATTTTATTTAATTCGAATATTATATTTTATTTCCTTGTAGATGAGGTTTGTGATCTTGGGCTTTAAGTTAACTTTATTTAACATAATTCCCACAGCCTCCATTCATCATCTTCAGATCACGTTAGACCTAGTTTTCCATTCAGTATTGTTTTTCCTTTTTCTTAGTTTAGTTCTTTGTTTTGTTTGGTGTTTTTGGCTAGACAATTGAAGCCTTGGTTTGAATTTGATATTGAGATTATTCCTTTACTCTTTCTATGATTGTATTAATTCTCTCTCGTGCTTAATCTCATTGATCATATATCGATTCCCCTTGATTTGTTGATTAGGACATCAAATAGATTGTTAATAGTAGTTCCCTCTAGTTTGACAACCTAGAGAAATTAGTATTATGTTATTGGTTCCCATTTTCCATACAACCTGTTGAGATTGTTATTGATCATACTACTAAGGATTAGAGGATACTGGTTGAGAATCTAAATCTCTTAGTTTGTGTAGAGAATTAATTGCATGCAATTGTATGACTGGTTGCTACACTTGCATGTACCTATCTATTCCTGAATTCATTGCTGCTGTTAGATTCAATCTAGAAGGTCTTCTAGGTTATTTGATAGTTAGGGTTATCAGGACTGGTTGGACTGGTAACTAATTCAGAACAGGGATTAGGACATTCATGAGTATTGAGGACTAGGAGTAATCAATGATTGATCAACCAAACTAAAGGTGGATATTTGCCTAGACAAGCTTTCTATATTTTATTTATCGTTTTCTTAGTTAGTTTCATTCAAAATCCCCATTTGTCTTTGTTATCAATTGGTGAATGATTTTGCAAACATAAAATATAACTTGATTCTCTGTGAGATTCGACCCTTACTTACCAGACTACATTAGTTAGGTTTGTCTAGGATTATTTTGTTTAGGTGTCACGACAACGCCTTATCACTTCACGTACGGTTGAATCGGCATTCAACAATATCAACATCAGAACTGAACCGTAGAGCCGGAGGTCCCGCCCTACGCGAAGTCAGAGACTAGGAAGTTGTTGAGGACGTTCCCGAAACAAACAAATCCTCAACAAATCCGAGCTGAGGGTGTGTTGACCCTTAGCATGTTCACGTACGGTTGAATCGGAATTCAACACATATCATTGTCACCCAATGCAAATCAATTGAACACTGCCTGCTGTCTTCATAACGAAAAGAGGCTCCATTGATATCGTTGTTGGCATTCGACACCTCAGCAGACGGTTAATTCTATGCTAAGCTCAAAGGCTTTGACATGAACAGGGGAGAGGATTCGCCGGAATTCGGATACGACCGCTGAGAGTAATTCTCCATCGCTGTGGATTTTTTTTTTGTTTTTCCGGTCAAGGCTGCGACGTTGGCGGCGGAGCTAGCAAATAGGGGATGTGCGCAAGAACAATTCCACCGCAGTTCTGGACTGATCTGGACTCATCTCAAGCACAAATCGAATGCGGCGTGCCTTGATCCTTGGTTGGCGTGGTCGAGGTGGCCCCTGAAACTACCTCTTAACGCCGGGGATGGCTGAAGGTGGCAACGAGACTTCCCATCGGTACTGCAGAAATCCCGCAGAACGGGCCGGGGAGATGGGCTTCGACGACGTTGAAGACAGAGCACTTATGTGAGGCAATGATTCGAGGTCGGTGGTGACTCCAAACGGTGGTTTTGGCGGTGGAACAGTGCCAGACTTGTAAACCGCCCAAAACAAAGGCGTCGTCTTGGTAGGTTTGATTTCATGGTTGTCTGAAATTTTCGAAGCTCCTTCAATGGATGCTTAATGGTGTTTCTGGATCGTCGGTGTTGGAATCCTGTCATCGCCTTCGTTCCCACATACGGCGCCAATTGTGATAGCATAAATCTCTACCTCAATAATAGTTGTTGACGACGAGAATCTACAATTCCGACACTCTTGGACTACTTTCAATCATCCTTCTGATGCCCTGCGAACAAAGAGAAATGTCAAAGGACAAGGCTTATCTCCTTTCGTAGAGATGGAGGTTAGGATTTTTTAAAATGACAATTGAATAATCAGGCTAGGCTTAAGATTACCTACTTTATAGTGGAAACACATTAAATTTAATGGGTCTCCCTTTTCTTTAATTAGCCTTTTGATTAATTTTTTTCTCTAATATCATTAATTAAATAGTAATGATAAAAATAAATAACGTATTTTTACCTCCACAGTTATATCATATCTCTTATAACTATAAGATTTTTTTTTAAACTAGGTACGCATTCTTGATGCGTACCTCTTTTTGTTTTGTTTTTTCTAAAATTCTCGTATAAGTTCGTATAAGTGTGTACTTATACCATGTACAGTGGTACACATCTATTATACGTACCTCTTTGGAGTTTAAAAAAAAAATGGAGTGTATATAGCATCAATCAAAATATATGCACATACAAACAAAAATAAATGCACATCTTGAGATGCTCATGAAATTTGGCATGTATGTGCATGAGTTTTAACTTACATATGTTTACACACATAATAAAAAATATATGCACATATACGCAAAAATTCATATACACATTGTGATGTGTATATACATGAGTTTTCACCTATTAGAGTCATATACATACAATCATAAATCCATGCATATCCGACAATCTCACATTTTCGTCATTCTCACGTGGACCTTTTCCCTGCAAAAAACATGGGTAAAAACTGTTTAATTTGTTTCACCTTCAAAGAAACAGATCGAGGGTAAAAATGGTTAAATGTACGTACCTGGAATGGCTAGATTCACCGTCGGCCGACAGATCATGTGACGCTCTCCACTCCTTTTTATCCTCCACCTACACTCTTTTAACTTTTTCACGCTTCCAGACTAATTACTTTCCTGCTCTCCACTCTACAACGTACACTAATTCTAAAGATATCATTAATACACTCCGATCCTTTTAATTAAGTAGTACATTAAGATCTATTAATGTATACCAAAACTACTTATATAGCGCATTCGATATAAATTTGGGTATGAAATGGGAATGGGGAATGAGGTTGATGTGTTATGGGGTTGGAATTTAATTCCCCTACATATTGTTTGTTTCGCTTTAATAGTGAAATGAAATTAGGATTTCTGGTTCTTTTTCGCACCCGTTTTTTCTTGCGGCGCATCCGGTTTTGGGCGTAATCAGGTTGCGCCCAAAATCTGATTTTTTTTTTTTAAAAAAAAAATTAATCTTGGGCACAACCTGGTTGCGCCCAAGAGCCGGTTTGATTTTTTTTCAAATTTGAAATATATTTTTAAGAATTGACCGGTTTAGGGTTCGATGATAATTTTTTTTTTTTAAATCTGAAATATATATATATTTTAAAAATAAATTGATTATTTTTGGGGTTTATTGAAAAAATATTATAAATATAATTTAATTAATGTATTTTGGACGCAACGTGGTTGCGCCCAAAAATATGATAAAAAAATTACAAGTTCTTGGGCGCATCCATGTTACGCCCAAAAAGTTACCGTTGTAAAGCGGTAATTTCTTGGGCGCAACCTGGATGCGCCCAAAAAATTACCGTTTTACAACGGTAACTTTTTGGCATTGATCCATTTTGTTGTTATATATATGCAACTATTTCGTCCATTTTGGCATTAATCCATTTGAGATAATGTCTTTGTCAAGGGTGGATGATGCACTTGGTCCATTTGAGCACTTAGATGATGTACCCGATCTTGATTTGATTCATAACGATAATTTACGGGTACGTATATATTTATTCCGAAGTTTATTTCAAACTTAGTAATTTAAAATAGTTTGTTGTAGTTTAGAACTTTGATTAAAATTTTGATACGATGAATACATGTTTTAGGTTAGCATCATTATTTTTTTTATTTTCTGTATTCTATTATATAGTTGTGAAATAGTTTGTTGTAGTTTATTTCAAATTTAGTAATTTAAAGTAGTTTGTTATTTAGGTGTTTTAATTTATCATTTATTAAGTAAATTATATATTCGTGGTAAGAAACGCCCTTAGAAAAACCCCTAATTTATAATTTATTTATGTCCCATAAATAGGACGACTCTAGTGATAGCGAATATTCGCCAGTGGATTATTCTGCTCATTTTACTACGGATGAAGAATGGAGTGATAGAGATAGTATGATCAGCTGGGCTAAGAACGTAGGTTTGGAGTTGCATATGGTGATTGTAATAAGTAAATCATGGCCTAACCGAAAGGTCATACTGTCGTGTGAGAAGTCTGGGCCATATAGAGCGGCGAAGAAGAAGGCGGGTGAGGTTCCTGAGGCAACCCCTAAACGGAGATACAATGCGAGGACAAAGAAGAGTGAGTGTCCGTTTCAGTTGCATGGGGTGGTTGTGAAAGGAGATTGGCTCAAATCTGACCGTTGGAGATTATCCGTCGCTTGTGGATCGCATGACCATGAGCTTTCTAGTAGTTTGATCGGTCATGCATTTGCCGGGAGGCTTTCGCAGGAACAACGAGAGCGCGTGATTGTTTTGTCAGCCTCCAGAATAAAGCCGAAGGCTATTATGAGTCTATTTCTACACGAGGATCCCAAATGCGTGACATCAAGGAACCAACTCTACAATTACAAGTGTCGAGAGAGGCTGAAATGCAGGGGGAATTTGACGGTGCCGCAATACATGCTGGATTTTCTAAACGCGAGACATTATTATACAAGCTATGAGACGCGTCGCAATGAAGAAGGGAATGAGGTTTTGAGTGACATTTTTATTTCTCACCCCGGAGCTAGACATTTGTTGAGTTTGTTCTCCAGCATCGTCATCATGGATACGACGTACAAGACAAACAAGTATGAATATGTTCAATTATCGCTATTATTACATCTAAAATATGTAATTGTATTTAAATGTTATAATTTTTACATTTATAGGTACGGTATGCCTTTGTTGGAGTTTGTTGGATTCACTTGCACCAACCGTACATTTTGTATTGCGATCGTATTCATGTATGATGAGACGACGGAGCACTACACATGGGCGTTAGACCGCCTTAAGATCATTCTCGGGGGACAGAAACCCAAGGCGATCATGTCAGATCGAGAGCTCGGTCTTGTGAAAGTCGTCGATATAGTCTTTCCCAACACGAAGCATCTGTTGTGTAGGGTCCATGTGAACCGCAACATGGAAGGTTTTGCAATGAAATAGGTCCCCAATGTTGACCATTTTAGTGGCAATATTCGTTGGTTGTTAAGGTCGCCCATTGAGGATGTGTATAATGAGCGACTTGAATACTTGACGAAAAAGTGGACAAAGCTACCCTGGCTGATGGCTTACGTGAAGAGGGTATGGCTTGCTGACTACAAGAAGATGCTAGTATGTGCATGGTGCGACACATTTCTCCATTTCGGCACAAGATCATCAAACAAGTAAATTATTAAGTGATCATGTAAAAGGTAAATTCATAAATGCAACTAAGCATAACTTGAGTTTTATTTTCAGGGTCGAGAGTCAGCACTTTATTTTGAAGGACGGGATCGAATCGTCTGTTGGAGGCTTGGAGACCCTCGTGCAGCAAATCGACAATATGTTTGCTGATCAGATTCGGGAAATCAGGGGTGATATGGAGCAGAGTGCTTTTAAGGCGCCCACAGAGATCGTAACCGGGCATACTTCGGTGAAGACATTTTTCAGGCGCATTCTTTATAAGGTATCGGAAAAGTGCTTAAGAATATTATACACTTCAGTTGTTAGGGCCATGCAAGGAAAAATTTCCGAGGAAGAATGTTGTGATGTGTTTTGGAGAGCCACCCTAGGCCTGCCTTGCCCACACACGATCAAGGAATATGTAAAGGTTGGTTTCCCGTTGAGGCCAAGTGAAATCCACATTTATTGGAAGCAAATCAAGTGGGAAGGGGTTGGGCATGCTGGGCTCGCACCGAATAGGACGTCTTTATCTCAGAAGAAGATGTCCTCTTAGGTTCCATGTTTGGAGATTGAAGCAATGAAGAATTGGCCCCAGAGCTGAAGACCGACTTTGCACGCCGGTACAAAGCTTTCCATGAGCCGAGATCGTGTACCGCAGAAGAGCCCCCGGCCGCTTTGACCAAGAAGGGTAGACCTAAAAAGAAGAAGAACGATACCAAGAGGGACCCTAGTTGGTTTGAGCACATGGCGGAAGAAAAAAGGAAGAAGGACGAGGAAAAGAAGAAGAATGACGAGGAAAAGAAGAAGAAGGCCGAGGATCGGAAAAATTCCTCCGTGAGATCTAAAGGACATCCTCCTAGCGGTAAGCGGCGCAACGGAGTTTCACCTGGCAAAGAAAGCACTAGTAGAGCATCTCAGGGCGACATGGACGTTATTTACCTCGGCTTCAACTAGGGCCGAGATAATATTGATTCGTTTATGTTTGCCTATATTGGAGGAGTATAGAATGTAATGGGCGATGGTCATTGTGGGTACCGTTTGCTTGATGTACTATTAGGGCATGACGAAGACGCTTATCGGTACGTCCGATGGGAGCTTTCCAAGGAGCTACAACAACGTCGAGCGTTGTACACCCCGGCTTGTAGTTTAACCCCCATATCGGACCTCATCAGGTCTGTGAATTTTACTGGGGTGTGCACGAGGGATCACTGGATGGAAGTTCCCATGGCCGGCTTGGTATTTGCCACACGATACCAGGTGGCTCTTGTTGTGCTATCATATGCTGGACCTCACACATGCCTCCCAATGTGGGCTCCCCCAGGCGCACAACTTCCCACTAGGCTGCATGCGATAGCCCTTGTAGGCAACCATGACCATTTTGTACCGGTAAGCATTTCCACATTCGATCATCATTAACCTTTATTTCTTTCTAATGTATTCTAACCCTTGAATTTGTAAAGGTTTGGTTAGTTGATGACCTATGTCCGATTCCACCCCCGTCCGGAGTTTGGACCCGATGGAAAGATGCAAGCGTTGAAGGATAGGAGCAACCATTTCAGGCTAGGATGCAAGATTACCTTATCCAAAGGAGCATGGGTGGTAATGGTCACATATTTCTTTAGTCCTAAGACTTAGGGTATCCAAATGTTGGATCGGGATGGAGTTGGATATGTTTAGTCGATGTAAATCCACTCCTTTTCCAAATTGTAAAGTGAAATACTTGTAATGCTTTGGAATTTGTGAAGTTAATCCTTCACACTTTGCTATAAAAATAGATTTATAACTACATTTTACCAAACACAATTATATTAAAAAAATCTTTATCCATAAAAATGCCATTATAAATATGTAAAACAAACCCTGAAATTAACTACACTTGATCTTAGCCAAAAAGCCGAGAAAGGTATGATTTATCCCGTTATGCTACCCTAACCCCCAAACCCTCCTAAACCCTGGAATTAAACCCCTCCAGTTTGGGCACAACGGCGTTGCGCCCAGAATACTGGGTGCGACGTCGTTGTGCCCAACGGATTGTGAGGGGGTTTAGGGTAGGTTTTTTTGGGGTTTAGGGTTTAGGTCATTACAGTATAAAGTTTAAGGCAATATGGTTTAATTTCACAAAAAAGCTCTCAATATGAACGCGCAGAAGACGCCGATACACGTACGGAAACTGAAAAGACACCGAATCATTACTTTGGAAAAACTCCAAGTTTCCTACGTACAGTTTACAAAATCAAACCTCAAGCTTAAGCTTGCCATAAGCTATGATTAGGGTTTCTCAACCTATATTTGTTCTCAACCTTTGTACTATGAGAGTATGAGATCCTGAACCCCTAACCCCCAAACCCTCCTAAACCCTACCCTAAACCCCCTCACAACCAGTTTGGGCGTTGGGCGCGACGTCGTTGCGCCCAACTGGTTGTGAGGGGGTTTAGGGTAGGGTTTTTTGGGGTTTAGGGTTTAGAGTTTGGGGTTTTAGGGGCTTGGGTCCATTCATTAGGGTTCAATGTTTGGGATGTCCAAGTTTGTTTCGAAACCCAAACCTTCAACATCAACATATGGCCCCGCTATTTTGGAGTTTAGAGTTGGAGGTGAGTATAACCAGATTGGAGGATATAGTGTATGCACATATAAAAGCACTATAAACATTAAATATGTATATATTGGTCCGAACATATTTGTACATGTCAATACTAAACATTCATTCATTAGTGTTTAAGGTTTGAAATCATTTTCCTCAACATATAGAATAAGCAAGGGGGATCGGATTTGCCAAAAACTACATACGTACTCTTGAGAAAATAAGAAAATGATATACTATACTTGATCTTAGCCAAAAAGTCGAGAAAGGTATGATTTATCCCGTTATAAAGTTTAAGGCAATATGGTTTAACCACCTATGCTACCTAAACCTCAAACCCTCCTAAACCCTTAACCCCAAACCCTATAGTTTGGGCACAACGGCGTTGTGCCCAACTGGTTGTGAGACGGTTAATTTTTGGGCGCGACGTGGTTGCACCCAACAATTAACCGTTGTAAAAAGGCTATATTAATGGATTTATGGTAGGAAACCAAACACTATAACAAATAATCGCATCTTCATCCAAATCATCAATAAACCCAGATAGGCTATGCTATTGTAATTTGAAAGTTGTTGTTCGAACTTGGGATTTGCAGTGGAACTACAGAAGGAGGTATTGGGGATGCCCAGAAGTGGGGTGTCATTTCAGGGAGTGGATTGATCCAATGTACGAGGACAGGGCACACGCGGTTATTCCACAACAATGGCAGGAAAAATAAGATCTTGTTAAGAAAAATCAAGATCTTGATAACATTCGTAGGTATAACTTCAAACTACTAAATGATATACATCGTAGGTGATTAATGTCGTATATTTTGTGTAATGTTGTTTATGTACTATCAACCTTTGTAGGGAGCAAGCAAATTTAGCAAACTAGAGATATCATCTGAAGCGAACGTTTACCAGAGACTATCCTAATTTCTTCGGATGCTAAAGCAGTGTCATATATTTTCTCTAATTTTTTCTAAGTTTATGATCAATATCGTATCTTTAGGGTTCCTGATGGATGAATGGCATCTTTTCTGTACCTGAACTCCATTATTTTATTTATATTAAATTATTAATATACCAATTATTATATTAAATTACAATTATACCCCTTGTTATATATTAACTTCAATTACAAGGAGAGCCGCAACCGCGGTTAGGAGAGCAAGGCGCGGCATAGGAAGAAGTTGTCATGAAGCGGATAAGCTAATGACGCGATCGCGGCCATGGGGGCAGCCATCGCTGCCTATGAAGGAATTCGCTGGACATGGAAGAGTAAGCCGCGGGCGCGGCTATGACTACCGCGATCGCGGCAAGGATAGGCAAAGCCGCCATCGCTGCCATGGGGGCAGCCATCGTGGCCTATGAAGGAATTCGCTGGACATGGAAGGAAGAGTAAGCCGCGGGTGCGACTATGACTACCGCGATTGCGGCCAGGATAGGCAAAGCCGCCATCGCTGCCATGGGGGCAGCCATCGCGGCCTATGAAGGAATTCACTGGACATGGAAGGAGGAGAAAGACGCGGGCGCGGCTATGACTACCGCGATCGCGGCCAGGATAGGCAAAGCCGCCATTGCTGCCATGGGGGCAGCCATCGCGGCCTATGAAGGAATTCGCTGGACATGGAAGGAGGAGTAAGCCGCGGGCGCGGCTATGACTACCGCGATCGCGGCCAGGATAGGCAAAGCCATCATCGCTGCCATGGGGGCATCCATCGCGGCCTACGAAGGAATTCGCTGGACATGGAAGGAAGAGTAAGCCGCGGGCGCGGCCTATGACTACCGCGATCGCGGCCTATGACTACCGCGATCGTGGCCTCGAAGATTATGTTGGTTGTAGTAAACCAACATAATGAACAATTTGTTAAAATTACATATGCATTGAAAAGTAAACGTGTATATATACACAAAATGTCAGTACATAATGTCAATACAAAATCCAATCCAAAACATAAAATAGTGTCATAATGTCAGTAGCTATATATCGTCATCGCTCGACTCAGCCGCGGCCCTGGAATACTATCCCTTCTTGTATATAGACGGGACACGCCCCGCTCGGGATCGGTGCTCTACTGCTGAGGACGACTCGACACCACCACCCGACGACTGTGATGATAGTTGCGACGCACGGATAAGCGATGTAGCTATAGGAAGTTCGTCGCCGTATAGAATGGCCATCATATGGTCCCAATCCGAACCGCCACCCCGGCTTGTCGTGATATCCCGAGCGAGGGTCTGAGTGATCTCCCGAGCGAATGTTGTTGCCATGGCCAAACACTGTAAAACAACAATATTAATGTCGATAATAATAAAAATAAACGATTTGGGCACAACAGAGATTGTGGAGAAACGTACTATATAAGCATCCACAACGGGATGAGGAGCTCGAATACGAGGTTGGACTCGTGATGAGGGGTTCACATACGGATGTGAGATCTATAAATACCAGTCCAAGTACTCCTTGTCCACATCCCACGCTGGGACGGCCATCGGGCTCTCCAAAATGTATGGACACAGATGCTCGTCGAGGTGCTCCCAGCCGTCACATGCCCGAGCAAAAGCAAACTATACGTATCTTTCCCTACAAACTTGACGGGCCGTGAAGCGGACGACGGCTCTATGACATCCAATGGCCTGCTATGCCGATGTCCAAACTGACGCACCACCCGATCAGGCATGTACGGCTCATCGACGTCCATGAACGCGATCGTCCCTCGATAAGTGGACGCCCTATAAGCACCAGCAAAATCTAGACTGCCATACGGTGTCCAACGTACCTTCAATGATGAAAAAAAGATTACAAACTTGTAAATAGTTAATCATAGATGACAAATAAGTAATAAAAACATTAGGGTGCTTACATCCTCGGGCCGATACTCATCCAAAATATGCCTGTAATGCCAGTCGGTGTCGATATCACGCAGCGCGGGACGCTGGATATAATACCGAGCAGCGCGTCGCTCGTCGTCGCCCATTCCATGGAGAGGGTTAGGGTTACCCGGAAAATATACAAAGTACATCCATATCCACATCTACATGCAAAATAAATAATATGTTTGGTTAATAATAATTTAAATAATGTAATAATTAGTGCAACGAAATAAAAAATAAAGTTCATTTACCTGAAGCAGATAGGTGCACCCCGCTATGCCTGCTACCTGTCCCCGGGAAGCCTCGCCAAGGTTCCTATACAATAAATCAAGCACCCCCGTCCCCCAAGCCGTGCCAACCACTCGGTCCCAATCCATGAATAACGGCAGCATCTTCACCATCAGTTGGTTCGTGGACTTGTCCACGAAAATGCTGCAAGAGAGAACGTGCCATAGGTATCCCGCCGCTATCGAGTGAGCCTCGTCGTCATCCCTTATCATGTGTAGCAGGTGCTCGGAAAAATCAAAGGCAGAAACCCGGCCCCTTAGGACCTCCCCCCACATCATTCTCTCCCCGACGCCGAACATGTAGCCGAAAATGTCCCGCCCCAACGCCTTAAGCGCTTTGTCAATCTCCTTCGGGTCGACATCCATAGAAACTGAAGGATTGCGACACGAAAACCCCTCTATCCTCAGTCCCAAGATCCTCTCCACATCATGAAGCGTGATCGTAATCTCGCCCCATGGAAAATGAAAGATGCTCGTCTCAGGGTGCCACCTCTCGACGAACGCTGATATCAGAACGTGGTCGACCCTACCAAACTGAAAATCCCGGAGACCGGCCAACCCGGACTGTTGTACCAGCCAATACCAACTCCCCTCAACCACCTCGCCCGGAATGTATCGACTCCACTCACTCAACTCGACCGGACGAGTATAAGCCCTCAAACGTCGTACGAGGGAAGGTACAGGCGGAGGAGGAGCGTGCCAAATCCGGTGCGCAACGTGAGTCGTAAAGCTCCATAGCACATCAGGCAACTCAAGCCCGTACGGGGGGGGGGGAGGGGGGGGGGAGGGGGCTCTACGGCAGGTGAACCCTATTGGGGTAAGGGAGGGGGAACATGCTACTGGGGTGCGGGAGGGGGGACATGATGCTGGGGTGCGGAAGAGGGAACATGCTCCTCCATAACAACGTCGTCCAAATGAGGACTCAAGCTTGCACACTCCTCTGTCTCGGCAAATGCCTCCTCCATGTCTCGGACGAGACTCTGCAAAGCCGGAGGTGAACACACGTGAGGATGAGGATCCGCTAACGGATCGGATAACGTTCCAATAACGGGTTCTGCTATTGGAGCGGTATCCTTCCGAACTCTACTCTTGCGCTTGCGCTTGGGGGGGTTTTGGAGGTCTCGGTTCTTACGACCGGAAGCAGTCATGGGTCGAGATTCCACCATACGACCCTCCCGCATCTTTCGTTTGATTCTCTCGACTATATCCTGTTTTTTTCAAATAATTGTCTAATTTAAACAAATTTCTAATTGCTATAAAACTACAATACATTTCTAATTTAATATTCTAATTATATAATAACTTCTCCATTAACTAATTTAAGCAATTCTAATATATTATATGCAATTCTAATATACTAATTTATCCATGAACTAATTTTTTTTATGTAATTCTAATATATTAAATATAAAATTCAATGAAATAACTAATTGTATTACATAAATTTGTTTTAATAATATACTAATTTTTCATTTCTATGCAATAATATACTAAATTTATTCTAATAATATAATTACACAAATTTAGTCGAATTTTTTTATACAATTCTATTATTTTCTAACAAATCTAAATATTTCTAGAAATTAATTATATATATTAATAAATATGAAATTTAATAAGAAAAAATACGTACCTCGTGTCATTCGCGATGAATATATTTTCGGGGCAATCTGGGTCGTCTCGCCTCTCCAACCTGTGCCACCGCCTCGACACCAATGGCCGCGGCAACCTCCAATGCATTTTTCGACCCCACCGGAACCTCGCTCGTCGGAGACTCACTCGCCGGACGGACCGCATCGCCGACCACCGCAGGCTCCGTCGCCGGAATTTCGGCCGTCGTCGGCAGGTCCTTTGCCGGAATATCGGTCGTCGCCGGCAGCTCCTCCGCCGGAATTTCGGCCGTCGTCGACTGCTCCTCCGCCGTATAATCGGCCGTCGCCGCCGCCAGCCACACCGCCCAATCGGCCGTTAATTCTGGATTTTTGTCCAGATCCTCCGCCACCGCAACTTTCGCGCACTCCTCTGCCTTCTCAAGTCGTCGCCGCTTCGCCTCACTACCGATCTCCTCGCCGCCGATCTTCGCCGCTCTCCCCGGGATCTCAATGGAAGACCCCCCCTCCTCGAGCCGGATGGAAGACCCCCCCTTCTCAAGCCGGATCTGGGACTCTTCGCCACCGCCGCCGACGCCGGAATCCGCCATTGATGAAGAATCTGAAGGTGAAGGTGAAGAGGATGAAGACGAAGAAGGAAGAGGATGAAGACGAAGACGATGAAGGAGGCGCTAGGTCATCGCGCCCAAGTAATTAGTACATTTACTTGGGCGCTACGACGTAGCGCCCAAATCTGGATCTGGGCGCAACCAGGTTGCGCCCAGAGCCAGATTCAAAATTTGAATTTTTTTTTACATTTCAAATATTTAGATTTTTAAATATTTAAAACTTTAAATTAAATGTAAACCGGTTCAGATATTAATTTTTTAAATATTTAAAACTTTAAATGTAAACCTAAATCGGGTTACCAAACCCGTTTCTACTCTTGTCAATAAAAAAGATGTCTGCTATGCTTAATATCTTTAGTTTGATCTGTATTTGTCTTAATTCTACCCTTTCTTCGAGTAGTTTTTTATTCGCCAAATTGCCCGAAGCCTATGCATTTTTTAGTCCAATCGTCGATTTTATGCCAGTCATACCTCTACTCTTTTTTCTACTAGCCTTTGTTTGGCAAGCTGCTGTAAGTTTTCGATGAGATTTAAAATATCGTCCTAGAAAACGATTTATTCGAGAAAAAATTAAAATATGGTTATACTAATAAATGAAAAGATCAGATACGTTTTATAGTATGAACTCTCAATTCAAATTTCAAATAGAAAAAGTCTTGGATAGACATGTTGCGTCCAAGATTAATTTTTTTTTTTTTAAAAAAAATCGTTTTTGGGCGCAACCTGATTGCGTCAAAAAACGGGTGCGTGGCAAGAAAAACCGGATGCGAACATTCTACCCGTCTAAAAAATCATTCTTCATCTTCTTTCCCTAACTAAAGGGGTTATTGGTGTGGTGGGAGCTTGATTTATCAACAATGGTGAGGAGAAGAAAAGCATGATGAGATTTGATGTTACGATGAAGAAGAAAAAAGAAGAGAGCTGAAATGTGATGAAAAACCCGATCAAAAGCAGAGGTATTACAACCCCATACCTTATGGATTTGAGGTATTGCCGTATTGGTTTGAAACCCAAATTTAACCCAATCTAACACAAAGTATCTGATATTCATTTCTTAAACTATTTTTATCTAGCGTATGCACATGGATACATGATAAAAAGATAAATTTGAAAATTATTTCCAAATTATTTTCTAAAATAAAAATGGTATACTCTTTTAATAAAAAATAAATCAGTGGTTAAAAAAAATAGTGATTAAAAAATTTTATTGTACATGATTTCCTAATCAGGATAACCAAATGACCTATTTATTAGTAAAGAATGAAAGAGTTAGAATCTAACAGATCATATATTCAATTGTATTAGTCTTCTTAAGACAATATATACTTTTGATTCTATATAAACACTCCCGTAAGTTTTCTCTATCCTTAATTGAGATATCATATCATATAATATCATATCATATCATATTGTAAGAAAGTTCGTGGGCCTAATGACAAGGGATGTGCGGACATGAGCGTATAGGCGCAGATAAGCTCAGTACACAAGTTTAATGGAATTTCATTCTAAAACTAATTGATAATAGAAAAAGTAGCTCATCAAGCTTATAACTAGGCAAGTTATGTCCCAACTTTAGATGTGAGAAGTTATATTTCAACATCTATGAAAGTCTGTGGGCCCATTGACTGGGGTCGTGCGGACACGAGCGCATAGGCGTAGATAGACCTAGTACATAAGTCTAATGAGGTTTCATCCTAAAATCAATTGATAATAGAAGGAATAACCCATCAAGCTTAGGCAAGTTATGTCTCAACTTTAGATGTGAGAAATTATATTTCAACACGACCCCACAAGTGCAACGGGCGGACAATTGGCCAGACCCAGTTGACACTTGGACAAACAGGTGTGTGTGGGTATCTCAATCTCTTTATAACCATACCCAGTCAATCTAAGAAAGGGACCCAAGACCGAACCCGCTCTGATACCATGTGAAAGTCTGTGGGCCCATTGACTGAGGTCGTGCGGACACGAACGCATAGACTTAGGCCTAATATATAAGTCCAGTGGGATTTCATTCTAAAACCAATTGACAATAGAAAAAATAGCCCATTAAACTTATATATTAGACATATTATGTCTCAACTTTAAATATAAAAAATTATATTCCAACATATTATTGTCGTATCAGGGACATAAGAGTAGAAGACAAGACTACAAGACTGATCTCGGGTAGAGTACGTACTCTTAGCTTCCAATTAAGATATTTATGTAGCACACTTATTGGTAAGAAAACTTTATTTCTCTCTCTAAAAATAAATATATTGTTTGTTTTATAATATTTGATCGATCTTTTAAGTTATAACAAGCTTTGTCTATGTGCCTGGCACGAGATTTATAAAATAATGAATTTAATAGTTTTATAATTACAAATATGTCGATTTTGCAATTAGAAATTTTTTATAGTTAAATAATATATTTTCTAATCAAATTGATCACACTTATCATTTAACATAAGGTGTGATAATATAATAAAATACCGAATAAAATAATAACTATTAGTATAAATATTTTAATATTATAGATTGTTATATTTTTTTTGTTTGATAATAAATGTCATTTTATGACTGATTCATTCGTCAAAACTATATTCTCTAAAATTCTACAAATAATTATCATATCCTTTAGAAACAATACTTAAAAATATACACAAAATTTAATTTTTTTTATCCTCATCAAAATCTTAAAAGTCCTTGAAGAAATCTTGTTCCAACATCTATATACAAGCTTCTAGCAATAATCAAGATCTCTTAAAACACTTACAGAAATTTAGCGTGAGAGCACTAAACCGAGGAAACTCGTAGAACAAAGTCTATTCAATCACATCATTTACCAAAGGCATATACTATATACACGCATATTTTTATCTTTTTACACGCACTTTAACACGCCTAAATTAAGCGTACAGATAGAGGGGTATTCATAGTCAAAAATATAGTAAAATTGGTACGCCAATAAAAAACGTACCATTTTTTTGGTACGCCAAATTGAGGTGTACCAAAATTGTACAAAGTTATAAAAAAAAAAAAAAAAAATTGATACTCCAATAAATGACGCACCAAAGATTCCAACTTTCTTGGTGTATGTTAGAATGTGGTGCCGATCCTCTACTCCAACATATATAGTCCAATTACTAGTCCATTTTTTTAGTTGGGGCATATGACATTTTAATTAAAATTAATCCAAACTCTCCTCTCCCCTGTTTTCAATTCCACACTTTTGTTTCAATTAGTATAAAATGTCACCTGGATCAATTAGAATTAAGGGACTAGTAAATGAACTATAAAGTTGGACCAGAGGATCCCTAGCGGTTAGAATGACTTTTAATTAAAGTTTAGTTTGTTTTAATCTAATTAAATTAGTGGTGTTTGAGTTTGAAGACTCAATACAATAAAGAGTAAAGATATATATTTTGGTAAAGACATACGTACACACTAACATACATATATATTCGAATCTTACTTGTTACCACGACCTTCAAGAAAATTGTTACTAGTTGATCAATTGAAGCCACCAAACAATATGATATATCCATAGTATATAACTATACGATATAACAATTGTATATAATTGTAGTATATAACTATACGATATAACTATAGTATATAATTGTATCATAACTATACGATATAACTATACGATATAACAATAGTATATAACAATATGATATAACCATAGTATATAACAATAGTATATAACTTACGATATAACCATAGTATATAACAATAATATACAACTATAGATATACCATAGTATATAATAATAGTATATAACTATACGATATAACTGTAGTATATAACTATGCGATATAACAATAGTTATAACTATGTGATATAACAATAGTATTATAGCTATAATATATCGATAGTATATAGCTATACTATATAACAATAGTATATAGCTATACTATATAACAATAGCATATAACTATACGATATAATCAAAGTATATAACCATGCGATATAACTACAATATATAACTATAGTGTATAACTATACGATATAACAATAGTTATAACTATACGATATAACAATAGTTATAACTTATAACCATACGATATAACAATAGTATATAACTATACGATATAACAATAGTTATAACTATGCAATATAACAATAGTATTATAACTATAATATGTCAGTATAGCATACAGCTATACTAAATAATAATAGTATATAACTATACGATATAACCATAGTATGCAACTATAGTATATAACTATGCGATATAACAAGAGTATATAACTATACGATATAACAATAGTATATAAATATACGATATAAAAATAATACATAACTATATCATATAACCGTAGTATATAACTATACAATATAACCATAGTATATAACTATACGATATAACCATAGTATATAACTGTGCGATATAATAATAGTCATAACTATACAATAGAACAATAGTATATAACTATACGATATAACAATAGTATATAAATATACGATATAACAATACTATATAACTATAGTATATAGCTATACGATATAACCATAGTATATAACTATAGTATATAATGATAAGATATAACAATAGTATATAAATATACGATAACAAATTCAGAATAGTATATAATTGTACCATATAACCATAGTATATAACTATACGATATGATAGTAGTATATAACTATACGATATAACCATTATATATAACTATACGATATAACTATAGTATATAACTATACGATATAACAATAGTTATAACTAAATGATATAACAAAAGTTATAACTATACGATATAACAATAGTATATAACTATACGATATAACAATAGTAATAACTATGCGATATAACAATAGTATTATAACTATAATATATCATTGTAGTATATAGCTATACTATATAACGATAGTATATAACTATACGATATGTCCATAGTATATAACTATACGATATAACAATAGTTATAAATATACGATGTAACAATAGTATATAGCTATACAATATAACCATAGTATATAACTATATGATATAACAATAGTATATAACTATATGATATAACAATAGTATATAACTATAAGATATAACTATACGATATAACCATAGTATATAACTATAGTATATAATTATGCGATATAACAATAGTATATAACTATACAATATAACAATAGTATATAACTATACGATATAACCATAGTATATAACTATGCGATATAACAATAGAATATACATATACGATGTAACAATAGTATATAACTATACAATATAACCATAGTATATATAACTATATGATATAACAATATGATATAACAATCATATATAACTATACGATATAACAACAGTATATAAATATACGATATAACAATAATATATAACTATATCATATAACCATAGTATATAACTATACGCCATAACCATAGTATATAACCATACGATATAACCATAGTATATAACTGTGCGATATAACAATAGTTATAACTATACAATATAACAATAGTATATAACTATACGATACAACAATAGTATATAAATATACGGATATAAAAATAATATATAACTATACGATATAACCATAGTATATAACTATAGTATAAAATGATAAGATATAACAATAGTATATAAATATACGATATATAAAAAAACGGACAAGCTAAATACACGCGAAAATATGTTTAAATGGACGCGAAACTACACGCTTAAGCTAAGCGTCCGGTTTTACACGCTTAGCTTAAGCGTGTAGGGGTATTATTGGTATTTTAAAAAAATAGCCCACGGTTCTTACACGCTTAAGCTAAGCGTGTGCCCACACGCTTAGCTTAAGCATGTAGTTTTTTTTCAAGTTTAAAAGCACACGCTTACCTTAGGCGTACAGTACAAAAAAAAATCACAAAATTACATTTTTTTCCATAATCATATAGATAATTTCAATACGAGTCCGTACATATAAAATTAGTCCAAAACGGACATCGTTTGCCCCTCCAAAAGCCCAAAAAACGAAGCCTTCAACCCGTGCGCATAGCTTCTTCGAGCAGTCCATCCGTAAGCTTTTATAAGCTTCAATGGAGGATTTGGCAAATTTCTTGGATCCGATTGAAGTCATTAACTATTGGGCATTTAAGAGGACTTTATCATACACGTAATTCCACATTTAATCGGATTGAATGTCGATTAAAATCGTAGAATTTTATCCCCAAAGCCACCGTGTCGTCCAAGGGGCCGATTTGAACAAATCCAAAATTGGACCAAATCATCTTCAATTGGAGGGCATGAACCATAGGGCCTTGTTGAGGGTGTCCTAAGATTCAAAATGCCTATAAAATCTCCTTCAATCGTTGCCCCAATGCATCCAATTTCGAAGTCAAAACTCATGAATCCTAAATCCCGTTACCGGTTGTTCTTGACCGAAATTCGAGCACATGAAAGCTTTATTCTTGCCATTGTTTGTACTACTAGCCTTGAAAATTGATCATCTTTCAAAGCCCTCTCTTTAAATCGCCGGAAAAAGACCACTTCCATTCAATTTGGAGTTTTTCCGACGAGGTGTCAAGAAGGTATTCCGGCGGGATTGAATTTGTGCCCATTTTGCGATTTTTGGGGTATTTTTCATTTGTTTTGTCTTAATCTTGGTTCTAGATTAGTGGAAAATATTTTAGGATCAATTTGGTGCCCGGCATATAATATGTAAGTAATAAGTTTATAATATTTAACCATAATGTGTAACTATAGTATGTAAGTAATAAGTTCATAATATTTAACTATAATACATAGTATATAAGTAATAAATTCATAAATATTTAACCATAATGTTTAACTATACTTTATAACTAATATATTTTGTAATACTTAACTATAATACATAACTATAGTATATAAGTAATAAGTTCATAATACTTAACCACAATGTGTAACTATAGTATATAAGTAATAAGTTCGTAATACTTAATTATAATGAAATACTATAGTAAATAAGTGTAACTATATGAAATTTCATGAAGTACTATAGTAAATAAGTCTAAGTATACTAGATTTAATGAAATATTATAGTAAATAAGTGTAACTATATGAAATTTCATGAAGTACTATAGTAAATAAGTCTAAGTATACTAGATTTAATGAAATACTATAGTATATAAGTCTAAGTATACTAGATTTAATGAAATACTATAGTATATAAGTCTAAGTATACTAGATTTAATGAAATACTATAGTATATAAGTCTAAGTATACTGGATTTGAATGAAATACTATAGTATATAAGTGTAATTATATGAAATATAATAAAATACTATAATATATAAGTTTAAGTATACTAGATTTAATGAAATACTATACTATATGAGTGTAACTATATGAAATGTAATGAAATACTATAGTACATAAGTGTATCTATATAAAATACTATAATTTCATTAAATCTAGTATACTTAGACTTATATACTATAGTATTTTATTATATTTTATATAGTTACACGTATATACTATAGTATTTCATTATATTTCATATAGTTACGCTTATGTACTATAGTATTTCATTACATTTCATATAGTTACACTTATATAGTATAGTATTTTATTAAATATAGTATACTTAAACTTATATATTATAGTATTTTATTAAATTTCATATAGTTACACTTATATAGTATATAGTATTTCATTAAATCTAGTATACTTAAACTTATATACTATAGTATTTCATTAAATCTAGTATACTTAGACTTATATACTATAGTATTTTATTATATTTCATATAGTTACACTTATATACTATAGTATTTCATGAAATTTCATATAGTTACACTTATATACTATAGTATTTCATTATATATCATATAGTTACACTTATGTACTATTGTAATTCATTATATTTCATATAGTTACACTTATGTACTATAGTATTCCATTAAATCTAGTATACTTAGACTTATATACTATAGTATTTCATTATATTTCATATAGTTACACGTATATACTATAGTATTTCATTATATTTCATATAGTTACACGTATATACTATAGTATTTCATTATATTTCATATAGTTACACTTATATACTATAGTATTTCATTAAATCTAGTATACTTAGACTTATATACTATAGTATTTTATTATATTTCATATAGTTACACTTATATACTATAGTATTTCATGAAATTTCATATAGTTACACTTATATACTATAGTATTTCATTATATATATCATATAGTTACACTTATGTACTATTGTAATTCATTATATTTCATATAGTTACACTTATGTACTATAGTATTTTATAAAATCTAGTATACTTAGACTTATATATTATAATATTTCATTATATTTCATATAGTTACATGTATATACTATATTATTTCATTATATTTCATATAGTTACATTTATGTACTATAGTATTTAATTACATTTCATATAGTTACACTTATATAGTATAGTATTTCATTAAATCTAGTATACTTAAACTTATATATTATAGTATTTTATTAGATTTCATATAGTTACACTTATATAGTATAGTATTTCATTAAATCTAGTATACTTAAACTTATATATTATAGTATTTTATTATATTTCATATAGTTACACTTATATACTATAGTATTTCATTAAATCCAGTATACTTAGACTTATATACTATAGTATTTCATTAAATCTAGTATACTTAGACTTATATACTATAGTATTTCATTAAACTAGTATACTTAGACTTATATACTATAGTATTTCATTAAATTTCATATAGTTACACTTATGTACTATAATATTTCATTAAATCTAGTATACTTAGACTTATTTACTATAGTACTTCATGAAATTTCATATAGTTACACTTATTTACTATAGTATTTCATTATAATTAAGTATTACGAATTTATTACTTATATACTATAGTTACACATTATGGTTAAGTATTATGAACTTATTACTTATATACTATAGTTATGTATTATAGTTAAGTATTACAAAATATATTAGTTAAAAAGTATAGTTATGCATTATAATTAAGTATTACGTACTTATTACTTATATACTATAGTTGAACATTATGGTTAAATATTATAAACTTATTACTTACATATTATATGCCGGGCACCAAATTGATCATAAAATATTTTTCACTAATCTAGATTAATTAATTTAACCAAGATTAAGACAAAACAAATGAAACATACCCCAAAAATCGCAAAATGGGCACAAATTCAATTCCGCCGGAATACCTTCTTGACACCTCGTCGGAAAAACTCCAAATTGAATGAAAGTGGTCTTTTTCCGGCGATATAAAGAGAGGGATTTGAAAGAGGATCAATTTTCAAGGCTAGTAGTACCAACAATTGCAAGAATAAAGCTTCCATATGCTCGAATTTCAGTCAAGAACAACCGGTAACGGGATTTAGGGTTCATGAGTTTTGACTTCGAAATTGGATGCATTGGGGCAACGATTGAAGGAGATTTTATAGGCATTTTGAATGTTAGGACACCCTAAACAAGGCCCTATGGTTCATGCCCTCCAATTGAAGAGGATTTGATCCAATTTTGGATTTGTTCAAATCGGCCCCTTGGACGACACGGTGGCTTTGGGGATAAAATTCTACGATTTTAATCGACATTCAATCCGATTAAAGGTGGAATTACGTGTATGATAAGGTCCTCTTAAATGCCCAATAGTTAATGGCTTCAATCGGATCCAAGAAATTTGTCAAATGCTCCATTGAAGCTTATAAAAGCTTACGCGCACGAGTTGAAGGCTTCGTTTTTTGGGCTTTTGGAGGGGCAAACGATGTCCGTTTTGGACGAATTTTATATGTACGGACTCGTATTGAAAATCTCTACACGATTATGGAAAAAAATGCAATTTTGGGGAAAATTTTTTTGTACTATACGCCTAAGGTAAGCGTGTGCTTTTAAACTTGCAAAAAAAAAAAAACTACACGCTTAAGCTAAGCATATGGGCACACGCTTAGCTTAAGCGTGTAATAACCGTGGACTGTTTTTTAAAAATACCAACAATACCCCTACACGCTTAAGCTAAGCGTGTAAAACCGGACGCTTAGCTTAAGCGTGTAGTTTCGCGTCCATTTAGACTTATTTTCGCGTGTATTTAGCCATTGCCTAAAAAAAATAACAATAGTATATAATTGTACGATATAACTATAGTATATAACTATACGATATAACAGTAGTATATAACTATACGATATAACCATATTATATAAGTATATAACTATACAATATAACTATAATATATAACTATAGTATATAACTATACGATATAACAATAGTTATAACTATACGATATAACAATAGTATATAACAATAGTTATAACTATACGATATAACAATAATATATAACTATACGATATAACAATAGTTATAACTATACGATATAACAAAAATATATAACTATATGATATAACTATACGATATAACCATAGTGTATAACTATACGATATAACCTTAATATACAGCTATAGTATATAACTATGCGATATAACAATAGTTTATTTCATAAATATTCTAATAGTTCAGATTATTTTTGTGTGCTGATGAACTCGAGCACATGTAAAACCTATTCCATCAATCACCTCTTTTGTTTTTCTCTTGTGGTGCAAATACTTTTTGGGATATTAATCTTGAATGATTCATGTGGCCACTCAATATGTCAAAAACCGATCTAATCCGCCCAAATCCGTACGAAATCTGTAATAGCCAGATCCGACCAACCCGAAAATTTGAACGACTCGATCGGCTTGAATTTATAACACCATAGAAATATTGTTCAAATAGCGTATTTTGTAAATCGTATTCATACAACATAACTCTTAAAATTTTATATATACCTTAAATATAAAGTTTATATATTTATATACTGATACTACCTATACAAATAAATTGTTTTAATTCTAATTGTAAATTTAGGTATTATCAAAGAAATTGTTTATTTTTTTCTTTAGCAACAATACAAAATTATGTGGATATGTAAGCCTATTGTGTAGTTTATAAGATAATAAATTAATAACTAAACAAAAAGAAAGAAAATGAAGAAGTCTTAAAAAAAAAGATAATGAAGAAGCTGAAGTCTTGCAATTTGTGGATCATTGGTGCGCCATTTTATGGCGTGCCAAATGGGTCACTCTTTCCCACCGCATCGGTGCGCCTAATTTAGGCGTGCCAATCTAGTGCGTCTTAGCACGGCGTACCACTTCTATGGGTATTTTGTCAAAAAAAAATTGTTTTACCCCCTGCACGCCTAATTTTGACGTATCAAAACGCACGCCTATTTTTAACGCACCAATATGCGTACAAAAAGATAAAAAATCGCGTGTATATAACGCCCTCATCTACCAAACCACCTGATCCATCATCATTAAATTCACAGCCATGTTCACTCACCCGCACTCCCATGAATCACATCACATATTTATTATCCTACGTACGTATTCAATTTCAACTTTAATTACTTAGTGGGAGTCCATCTCATCATTTACCGGACTATCTTTTTATTTCACTTTTCGAGTAAGTAGTGTAGTTGTAACCTAAATCAAATTTCTTTGATTTAAATTAATTGAAAATATAAAATTCAAACATACTAACGCGAAATCAATACTCCGTATTTATGTATGTTGTTTGAGATCATAAAATTAAGTTCAAACTATAACAATCACCTTACCTTAATTTTCATTGGTTACTTTTCTACTCCCTCCATCTAATATTACATGTCTTTTTAGACTTTAGCACAATATTTAAGAATTTAAAATTTAGTCTATAATATCCCTATTAAATTATTAAAAAATAACTCTATAATTTTTTGGATGAATAAATCACATTAATAAATAGGGATAAAGTTGGAAAAAATGTGGCTAAAATAGCTTAAAAGACAACTATTTTTAGACAAAATATTGAGACTAGAAAGACATCTAATATTAGACGGAGGGAGTATGTTTTAATGTGTGTTTACACCCCAATATTATTGGACAAACATGTATTTTTATGCGTTATCAGTGTATAAACTCCTGGATATCCAGTTATACACTACTATATAACATGTAAGATCAGTAGTAAAAAACTTTTTATATGATGCATTTAAAAATAAATTTTTTTTCCAAATATTTTACACGCTATTTAATTACGTCTAACTAAAAATGAAAACTCAATGCCCTCCGTAATATTGGGGCTCAGATGTATCTTGTATGTATAAAGTAAGAGGAAAAAAAAATACAAGCGTAAAATCTTCAAATGCACTCAAATGTAGGCACCTTTTGCTTATGCACGAAGATAAATGTGCACGTATAGAGAGAATTGATTGTACATACGCATCCAAGATGAATCTAACTTTAGCTACAATACATTTCGGTACACATGCATTTTGTATGTGTACCGACAAACCATAATTAAGTGCGCACTAAACCAAATTTGTTATTGATATTTCATGCGTATAATAAAATACAAGTGGTAGATTAGATCGAATGCGTGAAATCCTTAGGTACAAATTAATATGAATAACTTCACTATATACGGATTATGGACTATGGTCACCTAACACGTCTCCCACCAGAATCATAAATTACCACTTTAACCCTGCTTTTGTCAACACCCTTGCTCTTTAAATAGCGATTACTCCCATAAGCCCATCTCAAGTTAAACCAGAGAAAACTTGAATTCAGATCACCAGAAGAGTAAAGAAAGATGAAGGCTGTGTTTGCAGCTCTTCTGTTGCTCACATTCATCCTCAGCTCCTCTTTCATCCACTCCTCCGCCGCAGCTCCACCAAGTAAGCTACTTGCATTTATTTTTTCCGTTTTAGATCCCCTTTGATTTGTCACTCTTAACATTACTAAACAATAAAGTACTGATCCGTTCAAAAATTCAGCTATTTATTATATTGTTCTAGATGACTTAAAATCAAAAAGTATTGCTAGAGACCTTGGTCGATTATTCTCAGGGTTCCATAAATAATGCATGAAATTGTGTTAAATGCTACATTTAATATAAAATGATGTAATTTAATGAATAATTTTGAAAACCCAAACAGACCCTCAAGGTAGTCCTATTTGTTTAGGATTCAAAAAATAGAATTTACATACACCGGATTTTGAGGCTATATATAGCTTTTGTGGGGGTTGTATTTACTTAAATAAAAAATTGTTAAACAGTGCGAAATAAACTTTTCACAGTAGAAACCCGGAGCTAAAAAGACTAGAATAAGTTTGACGGATTACTTTTCCAATTATCAATTAATTTTACAAGTGTCGGGTTTTTTCAATTTAGCTGGTAAGTATGACATTTACAAGATTACAAGTTTGATTCACTTTTGTTTAGCCTTATGTGTTGTGCTCATATGTGATAAGCATACGGACTGACACATTTCCCGTTTACAGGCCCATTAAACTCTGAAAGATAGCTAACAAAGTGCAGTTGTTCCAAAATCCCTTATTAATTCCAATTATATTTTCTGTAGGCTTTTGTGGATCTGAATGTGCAAGGAGGTGTGCAAAGGCAGGTGTGAAGGACAGATGTCTAAAGTATTGTGGAATATGCTGCGCGGAGTGCAAGTGTGTGCCTTCTGGAACCTATGGGAACAAACATGAATGCCCTTGCTACCGTGACAAGAAGAACTCCAAGGGCAAGCCCAAATGTCCTTGAATCAATTAATATGGAGTGCTACCCAGTTATATAAAAACTTATCCTATATAGTAATTATTTCCATAGTGAAATCCGTACCAATTGATCGATTTGTTTCAGCGTGCTATTCGATGGTGAATCCTGTGTTCACATGTGATGTGTAAGGCTAATTATGGGAGTGGAATAGTGGATACTGCATGTACTACCACTACCACTTGTGGTGAAGCTACAACAACTAGGATTCTGGTGTATTGCTTTGCCAATTATATGCTATTTGAAATAATGAGGGTTTGCTACTCTTCATTAATTAATAAATGAGGGTTTACTATAACTTTACTAGACTCTGGTTTTAACCAACTTGCTAAAATTTGGTTGAATCAAAGCTAAGAATGCATGCATGCAGCTGATGACACCTTAACTCTCCTCCATGGTTAGTCGAGTCATAACCAAAAACAGTTGATACTATGAACAAATAGCAAAATTAACATCCACAATTTCACACCATTGTGTGTTTGGATAATTGGATTACAGTTCATCATAATATCATCAATTTATAATGCATCATGTTGTATTATCTCCAATGATTGAATGCAAGAAAATTGATAAAGTCCGATTGGCCGATAAATAGGGAACGTGTCAGTCTATGCGCGTTAAAGCGTAACACATAAGTCCAGTGAAGTTCCATTCTAAAATCAATTGACAATAGGAGGAGTAGTTCATCAAGATGTTTATATATTAAGCAATTTATGTCTTAACTTTAGACATGAGAAGTTATATTTCAACAAAAATGCTACTTAATGCATTATGTGGGGTAATTCAAACGCTCCTTAATTAGTTCTGATAATTAGTTTGATAGTCATACTATTGATGAAATTTCCTATTATTTTTGGTATCGCACTTCATTAGACAATGCTTCTCTACAAAGTCATTTAGAAACATTCAAATAGAAGTCCACTGATACATCGTAAATAAACCAGTACGTAATTACATTATTTCTACAAAATATGTTTACATATGAAACTTTATTGCAAGCAAAGAAACACACCAAATTATCACTAACAAATAAACTAAGAAAGCAACCTGTTGATACGAACATGGAATTTGGCAAGCAATGGCTTAGCCTTGGGCATGGTGAGCCCCTTAGCTTCTTCCATATCCACCAACTCCTCCCCAACGCTCTCCCACTCGAAACTGCAATATGGTTCCTTAACCCAACCCGACCATACGCATAGCCAGGCTCTCGCCAGGGCACGCCCTCCTCCCAAACCCGAACGACATAAACTTAAACTGTTGGAATGGAACTCTTTGGAACGTCAGTTTCCATGGAGTTCCCTTCCTCTGTTTATCTTGTTTTGACGATGACAAACACTTGAACTTAACTGGCTATTCTAGTGTTTAATCTACAGCTGGAAAGATAAGGGAACCAAGTCCAAAGTGAGCTAAGATCAAGATCAAGGAAACTGGATGGGAACCGCATCTGTGTAACTACCAACGTTATCTACAGAATCTTTGTGAAGATTTGTTTCCGGATTTAACGCGCCCAACAGAAGACCTTAGGCGTCAAGATTCACATAGATTATCTTTATATGATTGTGTATATTGTAATTCGGTTAAGGAAATATTTTTTATCTTATCTTAGGTAAGAGATGAAATACCGAATCATGGATTTATGGAATATGTTTGTTCAAAGAATATCTCCTCTGAGATCTTTCCTCGACAAACATATTGTATAAATACATGACGCTGTTAGTAGGTGAAAGCTATGCATTTTTGACGAGCTTGAGAGTGCATTTGTGAGACAAAGAAGAAGACGAAGTGTTCGAGTTGAAAGTGTCGAAGTAAGTCTATTGTGTGTTAATCTGTGATTTCTAGGGAACTAGGTTTAGTCTTAGTGAGATAGACTGAAACGAGATAATTCGGAAGTTGTAATCGCATATTAATATACAAGTAGACCGTTTGAAATCCTCGAAAGAGGGGTGGTTTTTATCCTAGATAACTAGTTGGTTATCAAAGGTTTCCACCTTAAGTAATTGTTCTTGATAACTTGTTTACTCGTTATTCCGCTGCCCATAGGAATTGAACACATTTGTGTCTCAGTTCCCTTGAAACTAACGCACAGATCCTACATAAACCCTACTCTATCCCCGCCTACTCCACCAAACCTCTCCGGCTTGAACTTCCTAGGCTCGTCCCACATCTTCGGGTCATTGTGGATGACCCACACGTTCACCATTAGCATGGTGCCGCGAGGGACCTTGTACCCTCCCACAACGCACTCGTCCGAGGACTCATTGTAGGATCGTACGTTGTTAGTTAACAAGGGAACTGGGAGTCCAGTTCCTAAGCAGCGGAATAAGTAAACAATAGCGATTTCAAGACAAGTTCCTTAGAGTGAGAACCTTTGATAACCAACTAGTTATCCAGGATAAAACCCACTACCCCTTTTGCAAGAGGATTTCAAAGTCTACTTCTTGTATTAATACTTCGGTTACAATCAACTAGAATAGAACACACAGATTCAAGTCTTAGACACACTAAAAGACTCTCTACCTAGTTCGACCTAACCAAGCAACAACAAGCAAGTAACTTACTTCGTTCTTCTTCAAAGAACTCGGCACAACTTCTTCACAACACTCGAAATCTTCTCTTCGTGAATGCGTAAAAAAATGAGAGAGGGTTAATTACTTTATTTATATGACTTAATTACTGAAGGAAGCAAATCTTCAATAACTAAATCAAACAAATAAAATAATCAAAGGAAATAGTTAAAGATAACATTTGTTTCCAAATATTATCTCTACCGATTTTTACATGTTTTGTTTCCATAAAAGATAATCTTTTACGCTCCTAAAATATATGGAAACAGGATATGATCTTGTAGTTCTCTCTCTAACTAAGATCTACCCTAAACAGCTCGCCGCCGCCTTCACAGATTTAACCAAGCGTTTCTGGCGCCACCAAGCTTCAGTTCCTTTCGCCAGTTCCCAAGTCTGGCGTCAGTAGTTCTGTTTCGTGCTTTCCAAGTCCGAAGTTTCCTGTTTTGTCACACTAATGGAAATATTAATAGCAAAGGTGTTTGTCATTATCAAAACTAGAAAAACTGAGAAAGGGAACTAGGTAGGGAATTGGAGTTCCCAGAAGTTCACTTCCTAACAATTTCCCCCTTTTTGATGATGACAAACATGTAGAACATGCATATCGAAATAGGCATGAATAATAGGATGAAGAGACAGAACATAACTAGATGTAGAATAATCATTAGTGAATTACATATTCCCCCTTAACACCAGATCTAGTTCCTTAGTTCCCCCTTAATGAAACAACTAGATCAGAGTTCCTTTCAGTCTATCAGTTCCAGATTGCCAAGTTTATTCCCCCTTTGGACATCATCGAAAAGAGTCAGTTAGATGAGTAACAAAGAGAACTTAGAGAGATAAATAAGCTAATGCTGAACTCTAGAGAAATGGCACCGTAATAAAGATTCAAAACATATTGCAAACAGGGCAGGGAACACAAAATAAGTTCATTAAATATCAAAGGGCAGGAACTACATAATCATAAAAGCAAAGAAAATAAAAGCACTCAGAGACATAAAAAAAGATCATGATATGGAAGTGGGATCCTAAGGGAACTATAAGTTCCGTGTCATCTGAGAGGGGAACTAGACACAGTCCTTGCTACTCCTGGCCCTTGGCCCTGTGTTCCTTGTCCTCCTTGATCTTGCCATCAATCAGCTTGCTAATTTCCTTGGTGAGGGCTTCAATGCACTTCCACAACTCCACCACCATCTCATTGGTGAAGTGGCTTCCTTTCTCCACAGCGGCGGCGACCTTGTCGAAACCATTGACCAAGGCGTTCTCAATATGTGCCAGACTATTGAGCAGCACATGGGTGTCAGGAACTAGGCGCGGATCAGACTGGCCCGGTAGCAGCTCTTCCTCAAACTCTTTAGCCTCAGACATCTCATCAACATGGGCCTTCTGAGCAAGGCGCCTCACAGTAGTCACAGTGAGGATGCGAGAGAAGTGGATCTCTTGGATGTCAGCAGGGTAGAGACCAAGGCTGGAGAGGAGGTTTTTAATGACATGTGGGTAGGGGAGAGCATGGGTACTGTGGGACTTGCAAAATTGCATGTGGGCTAAGATAATGTGAGGGAGATCGATAGGTTCTCCCAAGAGAAGTTTCTCCAACAGAACAACATCAGAGACGGCTATGGTGTCACGCTTTTCTTGGCGGGGGGTGATGTTCTTGATGAGGAAGGTGTGGAGAATTTTCCGGTCAAGGCTTAGGTGTTTGGTGAGGAGGGGGACTTTTGTGGGGGCATTTCCATCAAACACAGTACGGAGGATGGCCGCTTTGCGCTTGCTTGGCCAGTTTCGTTTGACGATAACTCCAAAGCCTTCACCAGAGTCTAGGCCGAGCACAGATCCTATCACAACAACAGAGATAGGGAATAGCTTACCACCCCAGGTGAGAAGAGAATCATGAGCGGGCTGGTCCTCCTTGGCAGACACAAACTGCAGATTCTGGTAGAAGACTCGCACCATGTCCTCATTCACTGCGAATGGGGAGGGAATCAGAGAGTCCCAGCCCTGAAGTTGGAGCTTGGCGTGGGCGGCGATGACACTCTCATCATCGGTGGAGGTCCAGAACTCCTTGCCGACAATGAGGGGCTCCAGAATGTTCCGAGAAGCCAGAGAAGCATCCAGCTTGGGAACCTGAGAGGAGCGAGTTGGGGACGACAGTGGCTTCTTTCCTTTGGAAGTTGGGGAAATCCGGGCCCTTTTTGCCGGTGGCATCTCCTCGAGTTTAAGGGAGGGGACGACGAAACCACCCTTTGCGGCACGACGCTTGACGCGACCGGCGACAGATTGGGAGTCGCCTAGTTTCTGGAGGGAGGGGGTAGGAGTTGGAAGCAGGTCCACATCAATAGGGAGGCTCTTCTGAGAGGGAGAAGAGTGATGAGAGCCCTCCTTTGTCGGTGTAGGGGAGGACGACCGAGAGAGAGTGTGTTCTGATGAGGCCGACTGGCTCGACACTTTTGCCAGGGAAGACACCGGCTGAGAGGGTTCCGTCACAGGTGGGGGCACAGAAGATAGTGTCTTTGGCGGGGTTGCCACCTGAGAGGAGGATGGTGTTGCCTTCAGTTTTCAAAGTTCCTCGATGTAGGCCACCTCTTCGGCGGTGAACTGGGGAATTTTGGGTTCCATAGTTGTGGAGATTTGGTGTGAGAGGGAGGTTGTTGTGAGGATTCTTGAGAAGGCGGCAATAATCTTTAGGAGAGCAGAGAGAATATGATAAGCGGTGCCCAATTAGGTCTGCCTTGTTGCCTTTTATAATTCTCAAGCAAATTCTATCCAAATCACACCGTTGCCAGATCTTGAACAAATAAGGGAACCGAAAATCTCTCCAACGGCCACAAAATCTTCAACCAAAATACTAGCCATAAATATCCTCATCATGATAATATCAGATCAATCACATCAGCTTGGGCTTCAAATCGGCTGAGTAAGAAACGGCTAGAAGAGCATTTATGCCTCTCGGGAAGCGGACTCTGTCAGAGATCAGAATTTAAAATATATGGCCATTGAGGCGGCATACCCAGTTCCTTTCCTCAGATAATGACACAGAACTAGGGAAGTATGGGCACATTTGATGTAGGGAACCAAGCAAACACTCAAGAAAAGTACGTACCCATATAAATAAAATTAGGAAGGCAATTTTGACATTACACAGATAATTCCCAGTGTGGAGTAAATAGAGGGTCATAAGGAATTATGCAATGTAATCAGGCTTAGGGACGGCTTGTAGTCAATCATCATTTCGGCTTGTAATGTAGGATAGATGTGATCAGATTGACTATGTTAAGGCTTAATCAAAGAGATGTAGATATGCACAAGATATATCATGAAAGAATATGCGATCATGTCATAATTTAGAACATGCTTTAGAATCAATGTTACAGGACATGCGAGGCCAGCATAGAATCAAATATCATCAATATTTTCAATGGAACCATAGAACATATCAAATCTAGGCACAGCAAGGGAACTAGTAATGGCAACCGAAACTACTAGTTTAAGGAAATCATTCCTAGAAGTAACCTAACGGACTCGTAAGGTTCCCGATTGAGTGCCTTGGTAAATATATCGGCAATTTGATCTTCTTTCCTACAATGTTCTAGCAGTATGTTCCCCTTTTCAACATGATCACGTAAAAAGTGATGCCTTATATCAATATGTTTGGTCCTAGTATGATGCACATGGTTCTTAGATATGTTGATTGCACTGGTATTGTCACATAAGATTTTGAGGGGACCGAAAGACATACCAAAGTCCGCGAGTTGTTGTTTGAGCCAGATGAGTTGGGAACAGCAAGCAACAGCTGCGATGTACTCAGCCTCCGTGGTGGAGAGAGCAACTGAGTTTTGTTTCTTGGATCCCCAAGAGATTAAGCAGGGACCAAGGAACTGGGCCATTCCTGATGTGCTCTTGCGATCGACCAAGAACCCAGCATAGTCGGCATCCATGTAGCCAAGGAGGTTGAAATGGCAATCTTTGGGGTACCAAAGACAGAGGTCGTCAGTTCCCTTCAGATAGCAAAATATGCGTTTCACCTCAGTGAGATGAGATTCCCTTGGATCAGCTTGAAACCTAGCACAAAGACACACATCAAACACAATATCTGGCCTACTGGCTATTAGATACATCAAGGAACCTATCATACCACGATAGAGTTTCTCTTCAACTCGTTGTCCAGTGTGATCGGCGGTGAGACGAGTTGCAGGGGAGATGGGAGTGGAGATTGGTTTACTGGAATCCATTTTGAACTTCTTCAGGAGTTCCTTTAGATACTTCTGTTGATGAATTTGGATCCCATCGCTCTTTTGAGTGACTTGCAATCCCAGAAAGAATGTGAGTTCCCCAATCATGCTCATTTCGAACTCGCTGCTCATTAGATCTTTGAACTTTTCTACAGGAGCCAAGTTAGTGGAACCAAAAATAATATCATCAACGTATACCTGAACCACCAAAATGTCACCCTTCACATCCAGGATGAATAGAGTTTTGTCGATCACACCACGCCGATAGCCATTTGCTGTTAGGAACTGGGCAAGGCGATCATACCAAGCACGAGGTGCTTGTTTTAGACCATAGAGCGCTTTGTCCAAGAAGTACACGTGGTCAGGGTGATCATCATCCTCAAATCCGGGAGGTTGCTTGACATAGACTTCCTCTTGAAGAATTCCATTTAGGAACGCAGTTTTTACGTCCATTTGAAAGAGCTTGAAGCCTTTGTGGGACGCGTAAGCAATGAGCAAACGAATGGCTTCCAATCTTGCTACAGGGGCAAACGTCTCATCGTAATCAATCCCTTCTTGTTGATTATATCCTTGAGCAACCAAATGAGCTTTGTTCCTTGAGACTGCACCAGAATCATCCAGTTTGTTGCGAAAAACCCACCTAGTTCCTATGATGTGTCGATTAACGGGAGGAGGAACTAGTCGCCAGACTTTGTTCCTCTCGAACTGGTGAAGTTCTTCTTGCATAGCAATGATCCAATCGGCATCCTTCAGTGCTTCTGTGATGTTCTTTGGTTCTATAAGAGACAGAAAAGCATTGAAGGCACAAAAATTCATATCCTTAAATCCATACCTGTCTGGGGGCTTGATTGTTCTTTTAGCTCTGTTTGAAGCTAGTGCATCCGTCCCTGGAGTTTCAGCTTCTATATGGACGGGAGCTGAGGAGGAGGCGATGGGAGGAGCAGAGTCAGTTCCTTGTGTGGTTGGGTTGACTGGAGCAGCTGAGCTGGAGGGGACATAATCGATCAAGGGAACAGAGTCAGAGAGCACAGTGTCCGGTTGAGGGGGAAGAGCTGGGGAACTCTCCGTGGACATCGACTCCTTAGGCTCAATCACTGGACTTGTTTGAGGAGGATTAGCGAGGGAAGGATAGGAATTGGGCTTTGATGGTGCGTCATCATCGGAGTCTTCGAGTGGACGTTGAAATGGATCTTCTGAGGGAACTGAGGGATCCTGCACAGACTTTGAAGGCAATTTTTCATTGAAAACAACATGAATACTTTCTTCTACCTTTTTAGTCCGTTTGTTAAAGACTTTGTAAGCTTTGTTGTTTGACTCATATCCGATGAAAATCCCTTCATCGCTTCGTGGATCAAATTTGCCCAGATTGTCCTTCTCATTATTGTGAACAAATTACTTGCATCCGAAAACTCGCAGATGAGCAATATTGGGAACTCGTCCTCGAAGGAGCTCATAGGAGGTCTTCTCAAGCATGGGACGTAGCATAGCTCGATTTAGAATGTAGCAGGCTGCATTTACGGCTTCTGCCCAAAAGGATTGGGAAAGTCCACTGTGGATGAGCATTGTGCGAGCCATATCCTCCAAAGTCTTGTTCTTCCTCTCAACTACCCCATTCTGTTGAGGAGTGTAGGGAGCTGAGAAATTGTGATCAACTCCATGTTCCCTGCAAAAAGTTAGAAAGTCTCCGTTTTCGAACTTAGTTCCATGATCGGAACGAATAGCTCGAAGAGGAACATTCAAAGGTTTCTCAAGCAAGGGAACTAGCTCACTAAACCTATCAAAGACTTCACTTTTAGATTTGATAAATAATGTCCAAGTGAATCTGGAGTAATCATCAACAAGTACTAGAATATACCTGTTACCACCAATGCTTTGAACTCGCATAGGACCGCAGAGATCCATGTGAATGAGTTCCAGGGGTTTAGAAGAGCTTACCAGCGTTTTGGACTTGAAGGAACTACGAACCTGTTTCCCTTGAACACAGTCAGAGCAGATTTCTGACTTTTCAGCGTTGATTTTGGGAAGACCACGAACAAGATCCTTTTGATGCAGCTTATGGATTAGCTTGATGCTTGCATGACCAAGTCATTGATGCCAGAGGTTTGTTTGATCAGCAATGGAAGAGAGACACAGCTTTTCTTTGGGAACGAACTTGGGATCAATGATGTAGACATTATTGAACCTTTTTCCTTTTAGGATCACAGTTCCCTGTCTATCTTCCACGAAACATTCCTTTGAGGTAAAGCGAACCTCATTTCCCCCTTGATCACACAGTTGTGACACACTTATTAGATCAAAACCTAAATTTTCAACAAGGTTGACATTACTTACCTTAATGTGATCAGTAAGATTCACGCTTCCAGTTCCATAGATTGTTCCATTTCTCTTGTCTCCGAAGGAGATAGTTCCTCCTCGGTGTTGCTGAAGTGACGACATTTTCTTTCTGTTTCCGGTCATATGGCACGAGCATCCACTATCAATGTACCATTTGTCTTGTTGTCGCACTTCGTCCTTGACCGGGTCGGAATGGTCTTTCTTGTTTTCTTTGCTCAAAGTTGATTTTCTTACCTTTCATTCCCTGAGCTTGGGAGACATACATCTTGTGAGCCTTTTTACCATTGAACCAGGTTTGGTTTTCTTTGGGCTTTTGTTCAAGCACCTTTACCTTCTCCTCTAGGAACTGGGCTTTATCACGAGAGTTTTACAGCGCACCACTGAGAAACTCATTTTTCTCGGCCAGTTCCTTTCTTATTTTCTCATTTTCAGCAGAGCATGTTTCCTCAGAATCGCTTTTACCAGAGTAACCAAGACCATGTCGTTGCTTAACAAAAACAGTTTGATTTACAGTTTTCTCATTTATAGAGTGAGTGAGATGATCAAGTTTGTGCATGATTTCGTTAAGCATGGAGGAAGTCTTAGTTTCAGAGTCTGTGGAGGGAACTGGGAGAATGTCAGCATGCATGAATTCCTTTTTAACAATTTTGCAAGACTCACACTTTATTAGAGGATTAGCTAATAGTTTTTCAGCTTCTTCTAATTTCTTACCCCAGACAGAATTTTCAGTAGTTAAGCAAGAAATTTCATCTTCATATTCTTCTAGTTTCTCTTGTAGGGAACTAGTTTCCTTTCCAAGTTTCTTAATTATTTTGACCAGTTATTTTTTGTCATATTCAAGAAGAGACTTAGTAAAGTCAGAAGAGGATACCTCGGAGTCGTCCGATTCAGTTGAATCTTCCTTGGCCATTAGACACCTTCCTCTGGTAGTTCCCTTTGTTTCTTGTTCCCCTTCAGAGTCTTCTGAGTCATCTCTGAAGGTAGCAAAGAGAGCCTTCTTATGCTGAGTTTTGTCATCATCGTTGGTGTTCTTAGGACAGTTCCTTGCCAGAAGTCCTCTTTCTTTGCATTGATAGCATTGATATTCAGAGAGGTCCTTTTTCTGGAAGTTTTTCTTGAACTTCCCTTTGACGAAGTGCTTCCGGATATGCTTAGTAACCAAGGCGGTCATCTCATCCTCTTCATCTTCAAGGTCGGAGTTTTCCTCTTCCATTTCTAACCTGGAAAAAGCTTTTGAGATTTTTAAGGCAATTCTCTTCTCCATCTTTTTGGCAGAACTTGTTTTGAGTGCCTCTCTTTCTTCAACTTCAAGTTTCCCTATGATTTGAGTCAAGGGGAGACCTTGAATTCCAGGAGTAGTCTTCAGAACTCTTTTGATGAGGCTGAATTTTGAGTTGAGACCGTTGATGATGACAAGGGCTTTGGACCATTCATCAAGTTCCACATCGGCGTTGGTGAGTTTTGTGACAAGCCTTGTGAAGCGGGAATGGTACTGGGATATGTTCTTAGTTTCAAGCATCTCGAAAGTGTGATATTCTCCTTCTAGAGCAAACTTTCTACTTTGCTTTAGTTCCTCACTTCCTTCATGCATCTCCTTCAGAGCGGTCCAGATTCCTTTAGCCGTTGATATTACTATCACCTTGTCCATATCTTCTCTAGTCAACCCATTGAGAATAAGTTGACGAGCTTTAGCATTTTTTTCTTTGATGGTGTAGTATTCGGGCTTCCATTGGTCTTCAGTTAAGTCCTTAGGAATGACTCCATCACCATTCTCTATCACGCGCCAGCACTGATAGTCCATGGTTTGGATGTAGTTGGTCATGCACTTCTCCCACCATTCTTCTTCTCCCTTCTTACGAATGTGGGGTTTGTTGATGGAGATTCCTAGGATGAATTCGTTTGAACCAGACATCTTGAAATCTGTAAACTAACACAAATCTAGAGCGCCTACTCTGATACCAATTGTAGGATCGTACGTTGTTAGTTAACAAGGGAACTGGGAGTCCAGTTCCTAAGCAGCGGAATAAGTAAACAATAGCGATTTCAAGAAAAGTTCCTTAGAGTGGGAACCTTTGATAACCAACTAGTTATCCAAGATAAAACCCACTACCCCTTTTGCAAGAGGATTTCAAAGTCTACTTCTTGTATTAATACTTCGGTTACAATCAACTAGAATAGAACACACAGATTCAAGTCTTAGACACACTAAAAGATTCTCTACCTAGTTCGACCTAACCAAGCAACAACAAGCAAGTAACTTACTTTGTTCTTCTTCAAAGAACTCGGCACAACTTCTTCACAACACTCGAAATCTTCTCTTCGTGAATGCGTAAAAAATTGAGAGAGGGTTAATTACTTTATTTATATGACTTAATTACTGAAGGAAGCAAATCTTCAATAACTAAATCAAACAAATAAAATAATCAAAGGAAATCGTTAAAGATAACATTTGTTTCCAAATATTATCTCTACCGATTTTTACATGTTTTGTTTCCATAAAAAATAATCTTTTACGCTCCTAAAATATATGGAAACAGGATATGATCTTGTAGTTCTCTCTCTAACTAAGATCTACCCTAAACAGCTCACCGCTGCCTTCACAGATTTAACCAAGCGTTTCTGGCGCCAGCAAGCTTCAGTTCCTTCCGCCAGTTCCCAAGTCTGGCGTCAGTAGTTCTGTTCCGTGCTTTCCAAGTCTGAAGTTTCCTATTTTGTCACACTAATGGAAATATTAATAGCAAAGGTGTTTGTCATTATCAAAACTAGGAAAACTGAGGAAGGGAACTAGGTAGGGAACTAGAGTTCCCAGAAGTTCACTTCCTAACACTCATGAGGCACCAACAATGGTGCCAAAGGGTACATTCGGAGCGTCTCGTTTATAATGCAATGGAGGTACGGTAGGCGGGCTAAATCCGATTCGTTTGTAAGGCGTTCGTGTCCGATTTGGGTGTCGAATTCAGCTTTCGCCTTCTTCATGATTGATGGATTGTTTAGCAATAGCAACATTGCCCACTCTATGGTCCCTAAGGGTGTTCAAATCTTGCCCGGACCGGACCGGTGAAATTACGGTCCGGTCTACGGTTCAGGTTTTTCCCTTAATCCGGTTTCGGTCCGGTCCAAACCCGAAAAAAAACCGGTCCGGACCGGTTGGACCGTTTTTTTTTTAAATAAAAAAAATAAGTTAGGAGTTTAAATGTTTTTTATAGACATTTTCTGTAAATTAATAAGTTAGGAGTTTAATTGTTTTTTAGTTATTAAATAGGAATTTAAATAATTTTTTTTAAAAAAATATTCCGGTCTAATCCGGTCTTAGACCAGACCGGACCGAATAAGACCGGTCCGGTCCACACTTTTGAAAAAATCTGGTCCGGTCCGGACCGGATGAACACCCCTAATAGTCCCTACTGAGGTGTCTGTTCCCGCGAACAACATTACCTAATCGATCATAATACAATATAATGCATTATAATGCCTGACCCGATATAATAAATTGACTCAATTTGTAAGCTTAAAATAGAAGAACGTACCAACAAACTGCCTTTAACAATTTCTTCGGTGTAAATTTGAGGATCTTCCTTTTGGAGAGCAATCAAAACTTCAATCATGGTCTTATGATCATTACTAGTACTCGACCCAGAAACCTGACCCGAATTCGACAATCTTCGTCGATGTTGGTCCACCATTTCTTGAAAGAAGTCATCATTCTGCTTGAAATCTTCCCTAAAAGCCATTTCTTGCCTTTGTATGAATCCTAACCGTCGTAGCGCTGGAAAGAAATCTCCAAGCATCGTAGCTCCGTCAAATTCTCTTACAAACAACTCTTTAAACCTCTTCCCTTCCTCCGATTCCACAGCCTCGCCGTAAAACCCCTTCCCTGTAATCATCCTCATCATCATATTGTTAACCATCTCAAAAAGCACCGATTTCATATCCACGACGTCGTCAGCCGACGAGCGGCGAACGCGGCGAGCCAACGCCTAGATCTCGTCGACACGGATCCGGTGGAGGAGGTTGATGTGGTAGGGAGAGAGGACTTCGGTGGCGGCAATGCGGCGGAGGCTGCGCCGTAGGGGGCCCACAGGATGTTGGTGTAGTTGTAGCCATAGATCTCGCCACCAAGGAGGAGGGGGCGGTTGGCGAAGGCGGCGATGTTTTTGGAGAGGCATTCCTCGGCGGCGAAGGGGGAGGAGGCGACGAGGAGGGATCGACAGCCGAGGTGGAGGAGGATGCCGAGGTTGTGGCGGCCGGAGAGGGCGGGTAAGGTGCGATGGAAGGGCGGTTTGAAGAGGTGGAGTGTCATAGGAATGAAATGCTCCCATTTAGTTTATTTTATGCAAGTTCAAATAGTTGACTCGGTTCAAATTAAACATTTGAAAATCGGTTTAGTTTGTTCAAACCGTTACAACTTTGTCTTTATGTAAGCCAGCAAGGCCAGTAGCCAAAGGCATCAGAATTCATAATCAATTTCCCAATCTTTCTCTCTCTTTGCGGTTACACGAAATCCATCGTCTTCGAAGGAATTCTTCCTCTCTTGCAATTCCTTTCTAGATCTGGTTTTCCCCTTCTTAGAACTCACAAAGAGTTCCTAGCTGGGACATATCTTCATCCCTGTCACTGTCTCATTTGGTATCAGAGTAGTCAACCTGTCGAACGGAATCCATGGAGGACACAAGGCACCAATCAATGATTGAGATGAATCGCCAGCTTGAGGAGATGCATCTCCAACAAGCTCAACAGACGGAAGATCAGGATCTTCGATCTCAGGCGATGCAAGATGACATCTCCAGCTTGAAGGAGATGCTCCGGGCATTTATCTCTCAGAAACAACCTTCCACTGATCCTTCTTTCTCGGAGCATGGAAATTCCCCATCTCATGCATCGCATAATCCGATACGACCACCAAAACAACCATATCTCTCAAATTCTAGCCCGATTGGTGCTATCAATCAACCTTTGGCTACACAGCGAGCTCCACTCAATCCACATGGGCTCTCGACTCGCCTTGCTCGATTCGAGTTCCCCAAATTCGATGGATCCCTGCTCAGAGAATGGATCTATCGATGCGAACAATTTAGTTTGCTCGATTCCACCGCTCTAGAATCAAAGGTTCGTCTCGCTTTCTTACACATGGAAGGTAAAGCTTTACAGTGGCATCACAACTATATGAGTACTAGGTTTGATCAATTTCCGTCTTGGCCTGAGTATATTGTTGATGTTTCGACTCATTTTGGGAAATTATTTGATGATACACTAGCTGATTTGGTTGGCTTGAAGCAAGACTCTGATTCTATGGAGGATTACATGTATAAGTTTGAGTGTTCTCTAACTAGGATGACTTTTCCTACCCCTCATGCCTTAAGCATTTTTCTAGCCAATATGTCTCCGCATCTACAGATGCACGTTCGCCAATTCAACCCTCCAACTTTGAGTGAAGTGGCTCGTTTAGCTAAACTTCATGGATCATCTTTGCAGTTGCGCCCCCAAACAACTTCCACCTACAAAAAGCCTTTCTACTCAAACTACAAGTCCTCTCCACTCCTACCTATACCTGAGACTCCATCACCATCACCAAATCGTCTTGCCTTAACCCAAAACACATACCCTAAACCAAACACATACCGTCCCCCTAGAAAGTATTCCTATCAAGAGATGCAGGATAGGTGAGCTAAGGGCCTCTGCATGTTCTGTGAGGATCCTTATACACCCGGTCACCATCTCAAACACAAATGTTCACAAATTTATATGATGGAAATTGATGATGATGGGACTGATGATACTGAGACACAAGAGATTACTTTAATTGATGAACCTGTGATTGAGGAGATGGACAAGTCTCCTACTATTTCTATGAATGCTCTCAATGGTTCATCAGCCTTCAATTGTATGAGAGTTGTTGGCCAACATGGGAAGATGAAACTGTATATTTTGATTGACCCTGATAGTACACACAACTTCATTAATCTGGATAGAGCCAAGGAACTGGGTTGCTTGCTAGAATCTGTGAAACCTTTGTCTATTGCTGCTGCTAATGGGAATCATATGCTCTCTGAGTACAAATGTAGAAATTTCTCTTGGAAATTGCAAGGACATTCACTGCTGACATCAGAACCTTACCGATTGTTGTGATTTGGTGCTTGGAATTCAATGGCTTACTACATTGGGACTTGTATGGTGGGATTTTTTCAACTTGAGAATGGAGTTCTCTTTGAACGGTATGAAGCATGTCCTCCGAGGAGTGCACAAATCCGACTGTATGATGATTAAGGGTAACAGCCTTAACAAACTCTTGCTGCAAAATCCTCAAATTGCATTACTCAGAGTCTGTAAGCCTAACAACAACCTCTCTACCAGTGCTTCTGATTCTTCAACTCTCTTGTCTCATATTACTGCTACTGATGCTGATTTGAGTCTCAACCCTGCCTTGCAACATCTTGTCTCGTCCTTTGCTGATTCATTTACAAAGCCTACTACCTTGCCACCTTTTAGACTAGGCTTTGATCATCACATCCCTCTCTTGGCTGACTCTAATCCTATCTCCAAGCGCCCTTACAAATACTCCACCCTTCAAAAGGATGTTATTGACCAACAAGTGCAGGCAATGTTGGATCAGGGAATCATCCAGTACAACTCAAGCCCTTATGCATCCCCTGTTGTTCTGGTGGAAAAAAAAGATGGTTCATGGCGGCTATGTGTGGATTACAGGGGATTGAACCAGCAGACTGTAAAGGAAAAATATCCTATTCCCCTCCTAGAAGATTTGCTAGATGAATTGGGAGGATCCAAATATTTTTCTAAACTTGACCTTCGAGCTGGCTTTCACCAAATCAGAATGGCTCAAGGTGATGTGTTTAAGACTGCTTTTAAAACACATGATGGCCATTATGAGTACTTGGTTATGCCTTTTGGCTTGACCAATGCACCTTGCACTTTCCAAGGACTGATGAATCACATGTTTAAGTCCATTGTCGGGAAGTTTTTGCTGGTCTTCTTTGATGATAGTCTTGTCATAAAATGAGAGAGACTGGTGGCGAGGGCCTAGAGCTCCTACCTTACACACATGCCCTTTGTGATTAAGACAGGCCAAAAGAGCCTCAAATACCTTCTTGAATAAAAGGTTTCTACACCATTTCAACAAATATGGCTCTCCAAGCTCATGGGATATTCTTATGAGATTCATTACAAGCTGGGAAATGAAAATTTTGCTGCTGATGCTCTCTCCCGAGTCACTGGCTCACAACTACTTCACATTACCTTTTCCCAAGCTCACTGAGGCTCTTATGACTCCATCAAGTTACTTTGGCAAACTGATCCTCATCTCATTAAGCTCATTTCTGAGCTCCAAGCCAATGCCTCTACTCATCCTCTCTTTACTTACACCAACAATGAGCTCAGAAGAAGAGGAAAGCTTGTAATTGGTAATGACCCTGCCACTAAACTGTATATCTTTAAATGGTTGCATGACTCTGCAATTGTGGGACACTCTGGCCGTGATGCTACCCTCCACCGCATCAAATCACTGTTTTATTGGCCAAAGATGAATGTTGAAGTACAAAATTATGTAAGAAACTGTGCTATTTGCCAAAAGAACAAGTATGACTTGGCGGCAAAACCTGGACTGTTACATCCTCTACTTGTACCAGAGGGCGTCTGGCAGTCCATAAGCATGAATTTCATTGAAGGTCTCCCACCCTCCTTCCATAAACACTGCATCCTTGTTGTTATTGACATACTTAGTAAGAATGCTCATTTTATGGCTCTCTCCCACCCTTACACTACACTTGATGTTGCTCACTGTTATTTGGATCAAGTGTGCAAGCTCCATGGCATGCCTCAATCTATTGTTAGTGATCGTGATCTTGTTTTCTTGAGTGAAGTCTGGAAAGAATTATTCAGAGTGCATGGTGTGGACTTAAACTTCTCCACTGCCGATCATCCTCAATATGACGGCCAGACAGAAGTGACAAATAAGACCATGGAAACCTATTTACGATGTATGACATCTGATGTTCCTCATACATGGAGTAAGTGGCTCCCCTAGCCGAATGGTACACCACATTCAAGTCTTCCATCAACACCACTCCTTATGAGATTATTTATGGGCAACAACCTCCATTGCACCTTCTTTACCTCCCAAGGGAGAGCTCTTCTGTAGTTGTTGATAGAAGCTTGCAGAAAAGAGAGGAGCTTATTACCATGCTCAAATTCCACTTGCTCAGGGCACAAAACAGAATGAAGCAATAAGCAAACTTTAAACGTTCTACTCAGGAATTTCAAGTTCGTGATCATGTTTACTTGAAGCTCCAACCTTACATGCAACACTCACTGAAAACCAAAGCCCCACACAAGTTGTCACCTAGATTCTATGGCCCCTTTCGCATCATTGACCGTGTGGGTAAAGTGGCTTACAGGCTAGACCTACCCTCTGGAGCCGCCATACACAACGTGTTCCATGTGAGCCAATTGAAGCTCTATCCTAATCCCCTATCTACTACACCTGCTGACGTGACACCGTCCCATCAAGAGCCGCAAGAGAGCTTGGAAACTCAAGATGACTCAAGCAAGGAAGGTGATTCAAGTGAAGACGAGCCTAGTGAAGGTCAAGAGCGTCAAGACGAGCCACCTCCCAGGACCATCACTAGGGCTTGAGCCAAGCACCTTCAAGAGGAGCTCAAGAAGAGCCTTATTTGCTTGGAGGCCATCTCTCACTTTAGAGGAATATGCCCATCACATTGGAGGCCTCGGCCACGCCACTTTCTTGCCGGCCACACCGCCGGACATCACCATTCTTGAGGCGCGACCGAGCCATTGATTGGCTAACATGATTTAATTGCTTTTGTTGGGTTTTATGACATTTTTAAGACTATAATTTAGCATTAGGCAAGTCTTTGCCTTGTTTGGCCGTGTAGGGCCTTGTGGGACCGCTAGGGCATTAGATTCCATTTCCCCCTTTAATTTCCTTGGCTGCCTATTAAGGCAAGAATGCTCCTTGAATTATGCACGTTATTTTGAACAAAAAAACAGTTACAATCTGCAGCCAAAAACGCTCTCTCTCTCTCTCCCTCAACGTCTTCATCTTCTTCCTTGCATCCTTGTGTGTAGCATCAAGGAATTCACCATTGTTTGTCTTCAAGTGAGTCATATCTTGAAGGAAGCAACCCATCCCCGATCTACATTGGTGAGTCATATCCAACCTAGGAAGAGGCATATCCTCCCAAGTCGTCACCAGCCACGCCGTGCCAGCCCCAGCGATGCCCTCGCCTCCATCGCCGTAGCTAGGGCTTCCTCGTGCCATCACAGGCTACCACCGGGCAATTGTCTTCCATTTTGGGCCAAAATTTATCTTCCAATCCTCCTAAAAGACGTCTCCACCAAATTTCATCCCATTTGGACCTGTTTTGCCGAGCCAACGCCGAGAAGGTCCCTTGCCCGCCCATGCGCCGCAGCCGGCGCCGCTTGTCCTAGGAGCCTCCGGAAGGGCTAGCCTTGCACCGCGCTTTCATCGATCCTTTGACTCATCACGTGGTATTAGAGCCACGCAAGGTACAGTTCTAAATTTTGGTTTTGAGACTTGAGATTTTGGCTATGCAAGCTCTAGACGTCTACCTAGGTTGTTGTTGTCTTGTTTGCTTGTGTCCTTTTGTTGATCTTGTGCTGCATTCCGTGTGCTTGTGTGTCTCCTACCTGAGTTTTGGGATTGAGATTGAGAGGAAAAACCCAGGAAGAGAGCCGTCCCTAGAACGTACTTAGGTTGTTGCCTATTGCCATGTTTAGGGTTTCTTGGGTTGGGTTTTTTTGCATTCGGTCTTGTGTTGTTGCAGCCACTAATTCTGACCATTGCTTGTGTTAATTTGTGGCCATGCCATTCAGTAACTGATTGAGTTTGAGTCTTGTTCTAAAGCATCCCTCGTTTCCTAGAATTTGCATGCTAGTCGAGCCATAATTAAAACGTCAACACTAGGATACGGGAACGGTTCTTTTGCTAATTTTTTAGCACTTATTTTTCTTCATTATTAAGTTTAATTTCTGCATTGTATGGCTGTTTGATAAAAAAAAGTATTTCAATTGTTCAAGAAAAAGTGGATGCAACCAAAAGAACGCGGCTAGTACAAAAGTGAAAGCCATAGAAAAAGTGGTTCATCATTTGACAAAAAAAAAATAGCCAAATTGCTGCATCGTTAGCGTGTGATTGAACTCAGTTTTGTCTCTTATACTTTGCACAAGTGCCTCATTTGTAAAGCAAACGGACTTAGTAGTTTCTTGGTGTTGTTTGCTTTGATTGTTGCTCGGTTGCATCAAGTTCTTTGAGACGTGAGTTGTTTATTTCCTCTTTTTGTTGAGTCTAGTGACCCTACGCCTAGCCACTTTAGGAGCATTGCTTGCTAAAATTTCTTGTCCTTAACCAAGGTCGAGAGCTCTTTGCTAAGCTTGGGTCCATTGATTTGCTTAGTTTCTTTGAAGGTTGTTGATTGTCTGTCCTTTTGTTGTTTCTATGACAAGACTAGGTTCCATGGAGGGTCTCAACAAGGACAAGGGTCCAACCAATGCCGAGGGCCTTGAGGCCGATCCACCCCTCACTTTGGAGACACTTCTCCGAGCCATTCGGGCCAAACAAGGAAGACACAGATGCTCGGGTGGATCAACAACTTCAAGCCATGCGTGAGGACCAAGAGACCTTCATGAGAAGTATGGAGTCTAAGTTGGAGCTAATCCAAGGAAGTACCCGAGTAGACATTAGCCAAGACGTTGGCCCTTCATACAACTCCTACACAGTCGACGTTGGACAACATAGAGGCACTCAAGGAGGCATTTCCCAAGAGCTAACTAGGCTGTCCATACATGAGCCTATCTCCTCCCAAGGGCCCATTGTCTCCACACTTAGAGAAGGCCATAGTTTACCAAAAGAAGGCCAAGGTATGAATTCCATCTTCCAAGTGTCTACTAGCTTACATGCTTTTCCTTATTTGCGAGCTAACCATGCAGAATATGGAGGAAAAAGCCACAATCCACCTCCGGCTGACCACTACCGTCCAAGGAGCTCGGATCCGCCTTTGATGCCAAGGAGAGCTCAGCCCGGCCGAGGCTATAGTCGTGGTCTCTTCCCCGCCCCAAGGCCGGCCTTCCAAGCTCAAAGGGTGCCCTATGAAGAGGACTACGGAGACCAATTCAACCGTCCACCTCATCATGGAATCAAGCTTAAGGTACAACCCTTTGGAGGTACATGTGATTTAGATGCTTACTTAGATTGGGAGCAAAATACCGAGCAAATTTTTGTGTTCTATAACTACTCGGATGCAACGAGTAGCTATAGCCTCAATCAATTTTGTTGACTTTTCTTACCATTAGTGGCTAGATGACAAGGAGGATAGGACCTATAAAGGCTATGCTCCAATTGAGACTTGGGAAGAGCTCAAGGCCGCCTTGAGAAACCGGTTTGTACCGGAGGACTATAATGAGAGAGTCCATGCCCGACTTGAGCAATTGAGACAAGGGAATAGGACCCCGGATGAGTTTTACAAGGAGCTAAGGACTTTGATCTTTAGGTCCGAACTTAAGTTCCCTGAGGGCTACCTTATTTCCAAGTTTATCAATGGCTTGAACATGGACCTTAGGGTTGTGGTGAACATGCAACACTTTGTTCGTGGGACGCCCATTGAAGAGGTTCTTCATTACACTAACCACGTGTATAAGAACCTCCCTCAAAGGCGCCCCCAAGTTGCAAACACGCGACCTTGAACCTCAGCCAATAGCGGCCCTTCCCAAGCCCATCCTAGACGCTTAGAACCAATGCACGACTCCCAAAGTCAGCCTAAGAGGGACACTCAAGTACAGCCTCCACCGCAGCCCCAAGGCGGTGAGGGACGAACTAGAGACCTTAAGTGTTTTTAGTGTCTTGGACGTGGTCATATGGCCCGTGATTGTCCTACTAAGAAGCAAGTTTTTCTTAACACTCTAGAGGACTACGAGTCCGAGGATGAGTGTCGAGAAGAAGTTGTTGAGGAGGAGGAAGAGGGAGTCAAAGAACTCCATGTGGTGGCAGCCGAGGGAGAGTGCTTTGGGGTAAAGAAAGCATTGATCGCCTTAGAGAGTCCTAGTGTGCCTAACCAGCATGAAACTATCTTTCACACTAGGTGCACTATTAAGGGAAAGGTGTGTAGTGTCATAATTGATGGTGGGTCATGTTGCAACATCATTGACCAAGAAGTGGGGAGTAGATTCAATCTATTGACCACTCATCACCCTCAACCTTACACACTTTGTTGGCTGAATTCCGCCACGCCCCTTAAGGTCAAGGACCAAGCCACAATTCAGTTTTCCATAGGGGGATATGTGGATGAGGTTGTGTGTGACATTTTGCCTATGCCCGCATGCCATCTCCTCCTAGGAAGACCTTGGAAATATGATCGGGGTATTGTTCATCAAGGAGTATCCAATGAGTACTCTTTCTTGATGAATGGCAAGAGGTATACCCTATATCCTTTAGCTCTCCATGAGATTATGGTTGATCATGTGGCTAGGGAGCAAAGGAAGGCAAGTGAGCAAGCTAAGGGCAAAAAGCTAGCAATTAGGAGCAATCAATGTGCTTCTAACCATTTGCTCTTAGCTAAGGCTAAGGAAGTTGTTCAAGCTATCAATGAGGGTGAGGTGTGCTTTTTACTCTTGTGTAAAGACACCTTACTTGCCTCGTCGGATCTTGAGGGACTTCCTAGGGCCGTGGCTCACCTCTTGGAAGAGTTCGATGATCTCTTTCAAGATGAAGTCCCGAGTGGGTTGCCGCCGGTGAGAGGTATTGAGCATCAAATTGACTTCATACCGTGGGCAACGCTACCTAACCGGGCTGCCTATAGGGCCAACCCCGAAGAGACTAAAGAGTTGCAACATCAAGTGCAAGATTTGCTTGACAAGGGCTATGTGAGGGAAAGTCTTAGCCCTTGCGCGGTGCCGGTCATTCTAGTGCCTAAGAAGGATGGCACTTGGAGAATGTGTGTTGATTGTCGAGCAATCAACAACATTACTATCAAGTACCGCCACGCTATTCCTAGACTAGATGACACGCTTGATGAGTTGCATGGAGCAAGTGTCTTCTCTAAGGTAGACTTGAAGAGTGGTTACCATCAAATTCGTATGCATGAAGGAGATGAGTGGAAAACAGCATTCAAAACAAAATATGGCTTATACGAATGGATGGTAATGCCTTTTGGTCTAAACAACGCTCCTAGTACATTCATGAGGTTTATAACCCATGTTCTAAGGCCATTTCTAGGTAAGTTTGTGGTTGTATACTTTGATGACATCTTAGTGTATAGCCATGACCTTAATGAGCATGTTGGTCACCTTAGAAAAGTCCTTAAGGTCTTAAGGATGGAAAAGTTGTATGCTAACTTCAAGAAGTGCCACTTTTGTTCGGATCATGTGGTATTTCTTGGATATGTAGTATGCAAGGATGGCTTGAGAGTGGATGAGGAGAAGGTGAAGGCTATTCACGTGTGGCCTACACCTACTACTATGACTCAAGTTCGAAGCTTCCTTGGTTTGGCTGGCTTCTACCGTAGGTTCGTGAGGGATTTTAGCACCTTGGCTACTCCTCTCACTGAACTCACGAAGAAGGGCGTGGCTTTCATGTGGGGATCCGCCCAAGAAGAGGCCTTCACGACTCTTAAATCTAAGCTCACCAATGCACCACTTCTCTCATTGCCTAACTTTGAGAAAACTTTTGAGATTGAATGTGATGCATCAGGCATAGGTTTAGGAGGCGTGCTTGTGCAAGAGGGCAAGCCAATAGCCTACTTTAGTGAGAAGCTAGGTGGGGCTGAATTGAATTACCCTACCTATGATAAGGAATTGTTGGCTCTTGTCCGAGTTCTTAAGGTGTGGCAGCACTACTTGTTGCCCAAGGAATTTGTGATTCATTCGGACCACAAGGCATTGAAGTACTTAAAGGGGCAAAGCAAGCTCAACAAGAGACATGCCAAGTGGGTCGAATTCATTGAGTCTTTTCCCTATGTCATCAAACACAAAAAGGGGAAAGACAATGTTGTGGCTGATGCACTCTCCTGAAGGTATACCATCTTAACTCTATTGGATGCAAAGTTGCTTGGTTTTACTTTTATGAAAGAACTATATGCATGTGATGCTGATTTTTGTGAAATATTTGTTGAATGTGTGTCTAAGGGTAGCAAAGATCAATACTATGTGCATGAGGGGTTCTTATTTAAGGGTCATAAACTTTGCATACCTAAGGGTTCTACTAGGAGATTGGTAGTGCATGAAGCTCATGGGGGAGGGTTAATGGGACATTTTGGGGTTCTCAAGACATTGCATACTTTGAAAGAACATTTTTATTGGCCTCGCATGCATAGGGACGTAGAGAAATTTTGTTCTTCATGTCTTACTTGTTTGCGAGCCAAGTCTAGGAGCCAACTCCACGGCATGTACACACTTTTACCCATACCTCAACAACCTTGGGAAGATATCTCTATGGACTTTGTTTTGGGTTTACCTAGGTCTAAGAGAGGGAGGGACTCCATCTTTGTTGTGGTAGATAGGTTCTCCAAGATGGAACATTTTATTGCATGACATAAGACCGATGATGCATCTCATGTTTCTAACCTCTTCTTTGATCAAATTGTGAGATTGCATGGAGTTCCTAGATCTATTGTTTCAGATAGGGATGTGAAGTTCCTTAGCTACTTTTGGAAGATGTTATGGGCCAAGCTTGGAACAAAGCTTCTATTCTCCACCACTTGTCATCCTCAAACGGATGGGCAAACCGAGGTAGTGAATCGAACTCTTGGTTCTTTACTTAGGTCTATGTTGGCAACTAACTTGCGCAGGTGGGAAGATAGCCTATCATTCATTGAGTTTGCCTACAATAGATCGGTCCATTTAGCGACTAAAAGAACCTCCTTCTAGGTGATATATGGCATCAATCCCAAGATGCCACTCGATTTCATGCCGTATGCCATCAAGGATCAAGAAAGCAAGGAAAGGGCTGATCAAGCTAAGAGAATTCAGAAGTTGCATGAAGACACTCGCTTGCAACTTGAGAGGCGGACCATGCAATACAAGAGGCAAGCCGACAAGGGGCGTAAGGAGGTGCTCTTTGAACCCGACGACTTGGTTTGGGTGCACCTAAGGAAGGACCGGTTTCCCACACTCTGCAACTCAAAGCTAAAACCGAGAGAGAACAGACTTTTCCAAGTGCTCGAGAAGATCAACGACAATGCCTACAAGTTGGAGCTTCCACCGTCTTATGGAGTCCATGACGTGTTCAACGTGGCTGATTTGATGCCGTTCTTGGTGGATAATAATGAGGACCTTGACGAGCTGGATTCGAGGTCGAATCCCTTTCAAGAGAGGGAGGATGACGTGACACCATCCCATCAAGTGTAACACCCCCAAATAATCCCTTGAAAGTATTATCGCCAGTGACCTCAGAATACACGTCTGGGGTCACCCCAGGCTAAATCATTGTATAACAACCATATAATAACACAAACTATATGAAATATTATAAAAATTACCAAATATTATTTAAACCAAAGTCACGGTTTTACATCTGTTAATACCAAATACAACCAAATATAAAATTGTCTTAATACAGCGGAAGTCTTAAAAGTTAATAAATGCCACGAAGGGTCTTGATCTGAGCGATCTCACGCCTAGGATCTTCAACCTTGGAAAACTCTTAAAAACATCATCTGCCCTCATCATCGTATCTGGCCTTCAAGGAAAGGGACGTTTACCTGATGTGCCGTATGAGACGGATGACACCAGCCAACCATGCAAAGGAAAATAATCGGTTGGTTAGTCTAATGAAAGACTATGCAAGGGTAAACTAGAAAAGGTTCTAAGTAGTCGTGTTAGGTTACACCCATCGCTTCTCGAATAAAAACCGATGACGATAGTGAACCTCAACACTCCTACAGAAATATACGAAGAGGTATGAACAAGAGAAGACTCCAAAAGACCGAGTCTTAGGGAAATGTATGAAGATAAGACTCCAAAATATCGAGTCTTTCGGAAAGTAAGACAAGTGTTTGGGAACGTTATAGTTTTCACACAAGCGTTTAAAACACGACTTGATCATTTGGATCCACGACCAACCTCACCGCGCAATGCGAATCCAGATTGGAAAGAAGACTTACTCTAACCGAAGTCCGAGCGAGTTCCAAGTTGTACTTCTCGCCCGAAGGTTCATTAATTATGTGCATAATCACACTTATCTTATTTAATTCCAAAACGTATATTTATGTTAAAGCTTTTAAGGTATATCATCTCATCATGAGAGATATCTGGGGAATAATCCCGATTATCGGCACCAGCTGTGTGCACCACCACCTATACTCGGATAGGGGTAGGTCATGACCAGGAAAGTGTTAGGGCAAAATCATCCTAAGCACCAAGTTATAAAGAAACGACTAGACCTCGCAAGGTACATAGCGTTCCTACGAATACTCGTTCTAACTACACATTGAAGTTCACACATAAATCCACACCAATACCATCATGGTAATTAACAAGTATAATAGCGTTGTTCCTAGCAATATATACAACCTATTATAATATCATATTTTAATCACATTATTTATAAAATATGTTCCCAAACGAAAACAACATTTCATTCCAATTTAATTGACAATCATAATTGATAACTAAAGGAAATATGGAATGATTAAGCAAGAGTGAACCTCCACTTGCCTTAATTAGACAAACGAAGATTTGCGGGTCGGGAATACTGGACACGAGCTCAACAGCCTACTGGAAATCCCGTCGAAGCCCACCGACGTTCCGAGGTCCATTCTGATAGCGCACGCAAAACGAGGCACAAATATCTAAATTAGATATGGCACAACAACCTAAACAAAAACGAGGGAAACAGACTAAGCCGCGACCACGACGGGTATGGCCGCGATCGGGGCTTTGCTGGGCAAAGCCGCGGTCGCGGTATATACACTCGTGGTCACGGTTTCCTAGACAGGGCTGCGGTCGCGGTGTTCATAGCAGCGGTCGCGGTCCCTCTCCCGACGTGACACTAAACTAGCCTCGAAGACTCACCGACGATGGGGATGGTGACGCTTGCTTCGGACTAGGGCTCGCTACGACTTCCACCACCACGACACCTCCAATGCACTTCTGGCGACACTTCGGCGAACGCGAAACCTCCCGCGAACTCGAGAAACTCCGGCGAACACAACACGAAAGAGAGAAGGAGACGATTGAAGCTATGTATGATGGATTCCGAAGCAGAAGACCCACCTTATATAGAGCTGGAAGGAGCCCAACTCCGGCCATACGAACCACTTCATCCCCCCTCAACGGCGGAGTTACGAATTCGAAGGAAAAGCAAAACGGCATTCTCGGATAAGAACGAAGGAGACGACGAACCTCAGATACCCGCGATCGCGGTTGTCAACAGACAAAACCGCGCCCGCGGTTTCAAAATCGCGGTCGCGGCGTATCTGTGGTCGCGCCTCTGGGTCTTGGTCGCGGTTGTCCTCTCGCGGTCCTTGTTAGAATCTTATTTTTAACACTTAAAAAATATTCTAAGACCCAAAGCATACCAACGTATATTATTATGTTCAAAAAGATCATTACAGAGGTTACAGAATTGCCCAACACGTCTTTCGTACAAAATGATAGGTCAGGACTTTTAGGGTTATTACATTACCTCCCCCTAAAAAAAAGTTTCGACCCCGAAACTAGGCAAAAAACAGCTCGGGAAAACGACTAAGCATATCAGCCTCAGTCTCCCAGGTTTCCCAAGTAACCTCTTCAGATCCAGACTTGGACCAAAGAATCCGCACTAATGGTACCACCTTGTTCCTCAAGTGCTTCTCGTGGCGTTGGAGAATACGCACATGTATCTCCTCGTAGGTACCATTTGCATGAATCTCGATGTCCTAATAACTCAGCACATGAGACACATCTGGCACATATTTCCTTAGCAGAGACACGTGGAACACGTTATGCACTGGATGTGCCGACGGCGGCAATGCTAAACGATACGCTAGAGACCCCACTATGTCAAGGATCTCAAATGGTCCCACGTAGTGAGGGTTAAGCTTCCCACGCTGCCGAACCTGAACACTCCCTTGGATGGCGACACCCTGACAAACACCTTATCACCAACCCCAAAGTCGACATTCCTGCGCTTCAGATCTGCGTAAGACTTTTGTCAACTCTGAGCTGTCAACATCCTCTGTCTGATCAAAGCAATGTCCGAGGCAATCCTTTCGACTAACTCTGGTCCGAGCAGAACCTTGTCGGCATTCTCATCCCAACAAATTGGAGATCTGCACTTTCGACCATACAAAGCCTCGAATGGAGCCATCTTAATGGTAGAATGCCAGCTATTGTTGTATGTGAACTCAATCAGACTTAAGCTGTTCTCACAGCTGGTCGGACGATCTAGTACGCAAGCTCTTAGCATATCTTCCAGTGTCTGGATGGTCCTCTCAAACTGTCCATCCATCTGAGGATGAAACGCAGTACTAAACCTCAACTCAGTTCCCATGGCCTTGTGGAGTTCCTTCCAGAATCTTGACATGAATCGACCATCATGATCCGATACAATGGTTTTTGGTGTACCATGCAAACGGACAATCTCGTGTAGGAACACTTCTGATAGCTTTTGGGTTCCCCATGTTGACTTGATAGCCACGAAATGAGCACTCTTCGTGAGCTTGTCAATGATTACCCATATAGCATCCTTCTGACTCTGCATCTTCGGCAACCCCGTGATGAAGTCCATAGAAATATCCTCTCATTTCCATTCTGGTACTAGGAGAGGTAGCAATTCACCACCTGGTCTATGGTGTTCTATCTTGACCTTCTGACAAGTCAAGCATTTCGCCACAAATTCTGCTACGTCCCACTTCATATTGGGCCACCAGAATTTCTTTCTGAGGTCTTTGTACATCTTACTGGATCCTGGATGTACAGAATATGCTGATGAATGGGCCTCCTTCATCACCAACTGGCGAAGGCCATCCACGTCAGGCACACAAATCCGGTCCTGGAACCAGAGTGATCCATCATCCTGAATCACGAATCCGGGAGCTTTCCCGTCCATCACTTCACTACTTAGCTTCACTAAAATCGCATCATCAACCTGCTTCTCCTTGATCTGATCAAGTAGCGTAGCCTGAATCTCCAACATACTCAGGCATCCTCGACGCTGATTGTACAAGATGTCAATCTCGCACAATCCTTGGTTTAGTTTGGTCTTAGCAGTGAGTAGAGCTACTACGGTCTCGTGCGACGTCTTCCGGCTCAATGCATCGGTTACCACGTTAGCCTTGTCTGGATGATACAACAACTCGATGTCGTAGTCTTTGAGTAGCTCCAACCAGCGACGTTGTCTCATATTCAACTCCTTCTGAGTGAACACATACTTGAGACTCTTATGGTCAGTAAAGACCTGGCACCTAACACCATAGAGGTAGTGCCTCCAAATCTTCAACGCGAAGACCACATCCGCTAACTCCAGATCATGCGTCGGATAGTTTGCTTCATAGGTCTTCAATTACCGAGATGCGTATGCAATAACCTTTCCCTTCTGCATCAATACACATCCTAATCCATGCTTTGAAGCGTCACTATAGATCACATAACCATCAGTTCCTTCCGGTAGCGCTAAAACTGGTGCGGACGTCAGACACTTCTTCAATTTCTGAAAACTTGCCTCGCACTTGTCGTCCCACACAAACTTCTTATGGACCTTGCGGAGAAAACCGGTCATTGGTAGAGCGATCTTCGAAAATCCCTCCACGAACCGTCTGTAATAACCTGCAAGTCCCAAGAAATTGCGCACCTCCTTTACATTCTGAGGTCGCTTCCAGTTGGCTACTGCTTCAATCTTCTGAGGGTCGACTATAACCCCATCCTCATTGATCACATGGCCTAAGAAAGCCACTTCCTTGATCCAGAAATCACACTTAGACAACTTCGCATACAGCTGATTTTGTCTAAGGACAGACAAGGTGATTCGAAGATGCTCCTCGTGAGCCTCCTCGCTAGGGGAAAATATCAGAATATCGTCGATGAATACCACCACAAACTTATCCAGGTACTGGTGGAAACATCTATGCATCAGATCCATGAAGATTGTCAGAGCATTAGTAAGCCCAAATGGCATGACTACGAACTCGTAGTGTCCATACCTCGTCTGGAATGTAGTCCTCGGAATATCTTCCTCACGAATCCTGAGCTGATGGTAACCAGATCTCAGATCGATTTTGGAAAAGACTTTTGCTCCCTGCAGTTGATCCAACATATCATCAATCCTAGGTAACGGATACTTATTCTTGATCGTGATCTTGTTCAACTCTCGGTAGTCGATACAAAGTCGGAATGAACCATCCTTCTTCTTGAAAAACAAGACCGGAGCACCCCAAGGAGATGCACTCGGCCTTATATACCCTTTCTCAAGAAGGTCCTCGAGTTGCTTCTTCAACTCTTGCATTTCCGCGGAAGCCATCCGGTACGGTGCTTTAGAAATCGGCGCGGTACCAGGCTCGAGATCAATAGTGAACTCCACGTCACGATTTGGGGGTAAACCGAGAATCTCCTCCGGAAAAACATCCGGATACTCGCAAATTACAGGAATATCAAGAACTGAAGTCTCATCCCTCTTGGGCTTATCCAGATAGCACAGGTACCCGACACAACCTTGTCGAAGTAGCTTACCCGCAGCCATCGCATTGATGAACTTTCCGTTATCAGCGTCATTACGACCCTTGAACTTGCATACAAACTGGCCCCCAGATGAAACTGTCACAGTCCTTGAGCTAAAATCGATTACCGCCCCATGACGCGTCAGCCAATCCATCCCAAGAATAATGTCGTATGGAGCCATGGCTATACATATCAAATCTGCTTCGAACTTTTGACCTTGAATAGTAATCGGAAATTCTGACAGACGCTTGGTTCCTATCAACTGTTCACTATTTGGAAGATTTACCACAAATGGCTCACAAGCCTCATTGCATACTAAGCCTAGCTTATTCACACAGTTCTCCGAAATGAAAGAATGTGTAGCACCCGAATTAAACAATATATACACAGAAGTAGAATGGAGGTATAAAGTACCTTGAGCAATCGGAGCATTCGGTTCGTCATCCTCACGCATCTCGTAAAGCCGCTGACCTTGACCTCCAGAAGCAGTTGGGGCTTTTCCCCTGTTCTGGGCAGTTGTCTGCGTCGAAAGGCTAGGAGTCTCCACCGGCTTGAATCGGGGTCGGTTGTTGTGACTAACAGACGCTTGTTGTGACTCAGCTCCCTTCTGTCTCCTTTGCGGACAAAATGTCTGCAAGTGCCCCTCCTTTCCGTAGGCAAAACACGTTCTCTTGTCCTTCGGACATTCTTTGCTCTTGTGCCCCGGCGTGCCACAATTATAACACTGGATCAGATTCTTGCCCTGACCTGAGCGTTGTGTGGAACCTGCCTGTGTTGCCTCCGTTCTAGCCCAACTAGACTTGGAAAAGTTCGACGGTGGCGCGGGTCGCTTGAACCCACTTGCCTGAGGCTGGCTCTGCGCCGGTCTCTGGTGATTGCGCTTCCTCGCCGACTCCTCCAGAGTCTCCTCCAACTTACAAGCGGCGTCCACATACTGCTCCATAGTAGAGCATCCGTGGCGCACCATCAGTGGCTTGATGTCTGGGTTCATCCACTCGTGGAAATGCCAGATCTTCTTCTCTTCACTGGACACTTCCGGCCCAGCATACTGCAACAGGTGATTAAACTTGGCCGCAAGCTCAGTCACCTTTAACCCATCCGTCTTCGGATAAAAGAACTCCTTATGTTTCTCTTCCCTCATAGCACGAGAAAAGAAACGGTCGGTCATCTTTGTCTTAAACATTCCCCAGTTCAAACCAGGATGATCAGCTAGACCAGTGCTTTCCCACCATTCGCTAGCCACCTCCTTCAGTTGAAGGGAAGCAATATGCACTTTTTCAGCCTCAGTGCACTCGACGTTTCTAAACAACCTCTCCATGTGCGAGAACCAATACGCCACTTTGACTGGTTCCCCCTTGCCATCATAACTGTCAGGCCTCATAGAACTAATGGCTTTCAACGCTCGACCATAATTCCCTCTGTTCCTGACGGCATCATTCTGAGGCACATGAATAACTGGCTTCTCGAATTCAGGGACCACCTGAGGAACCAGCACACCTTGTGCATGTGGTGCAATTGGCCATATTATATCGGTGACCGCTTGCATAACGATCCCCCGAATAGCTTCTATAGCCGCCGCGTCAAATACCACTGGAGGATTAGCCCGCACTTGTCGACGGGGTTGTTGTAAGAGACAGACTCGCTCTCCTCCCCTTGATTTGCGGCGCTTCTTAGATTCCTCCTGGGGTCGTTGCTCGGCCCAGCACCAACACGAATAGTGTTTCTTGTGTTCACCATCTGTTTACCGATCAATTTCCCAAGTATTTTACAACATTAATTAATATCATATTTTTAAGATGCACAACACATAGAATAGACTCGGAATAGATCAAACTGGTAAAATTTTATTGATGTATTAAACTGAAACTGAGTTTGGTAAGTTATACAAAAAGCCCTCCTAAGCTAGAAGACAAAATTGCTAGGAGGCTACAACTCTAACAAAAACGAAACAAAACAACTAAAAGAAATCCCTACGGCCCAACACTACCTCCCTCACGGTGCCATGAAGAGCTTCCTATACCCATTGGACCTCTGACATCTTCTCTTTCAAAGTGGACCATTTTCGGGTTCCAGTGTCGGACTCCTCGACCTACTAGGACCTGGAGTGCATGGCTCTTCCCTAGGCCTCGGTATACTTGGTCTCTCTCTAGACACAGGAACATTCAGCCCCTCCTCAGGTACTGGTGGGTAGCAAAACTCCTCAAGGAATCCCGGGTGGAAATCTGCCATGTTCACCTCGTACTGAGGGTTGAGTAGCAGCTTGGCCTGCCAGATATTCTCCAGGAGCTCATAGACATCCTCTAGCATACGGGAGAGACCGAGTTCTGTCTCGTAAGTCCTCTCCTCCATATCGTACAAGGCGTTCGTCCACTCCTCCATACGCTCAACAAGCACTCGGGGCCTAGGCCTGGCCTGTTGGGTCGGGACCACACTCGGGGTAACCATCGCTTCCCAAGGCCTTGCCCTCATGCGAGCATGCTCAGTCATCTCTTCTACCTGACGACGAGCTTCGGAAGAAACCCTCTCGCTCTGATGAAGCACGTGCCGAGAAGTAGGGCTCACCATCGACCTTCTCGGAGTGGGGATAAACTGCGGGTTCACTGGTGCATCCAGTGGCCCATATCTCCTCCTGCTAATACCCGAGATCCCAAGCGCCTCCCAAGCGGCAGGGGACAACAGCGTATACTCCTAATCAGGCGGCAACTCTGGACTCGGGAAAATGATCTGCATTCCCGGGTCCTCACTGTCCTCAAGCAAGTGCTCTAGGCCATCTGATTCATAGCCGAACTCCTCAAGGTCCTCCTCAGGGTCCTCCTCAGGGTCCTCCTCCTCTGGATCTTCTTCTTCTTCCGGGTCTTTCTCTGGATCCTCCTCGGGATCCTCCTCCACCTCGAAGTCGTCGTCGTAGTACCCTCCATGATACTCCGCCGACTCCTCTTCTGTGTCCTCCCTCGGGTCCGCCTCGGGCTCTACCTCGGGAACCCTTGCCCCGTCGGACACCAACACTACTGACTCCTCGAGTACGGTCTTCACCTCCTCAGGTGGACAACTTGGCTCCCCGACCTCAATGCATTGAGGGGGAACTGGAACCTCAAGCCTAACTGGAGATGGCGGAACCACCTCGGCTTCCTTCTTGTTCATGAGTTGCGATACGAATGCGCCTATATCCTGCGATGCGACGAGAAAAGATTAGTCTTTCTAAATATAGAAGCGAACTTACTATATCAGACTGGAAAGAAGGCACGACTTGAATGACAGAGATTTCAAAATACACTTTTACTCAAGTATCATTTTATTCAAAATTTTCAATTTTCGGATTTAACCAACACTTTTCACAACACTAACGGGTAAACGTTTTTTTATTTAAAAATAAATAAATAAAATAAATAAATTTTGTTTTAGATAAAACGATTTGAAATCCAAACCCGTTTTAAAACTTTTGGCTCTGATACCAAATCTGTAACACCCCCAAATAATCCTTTGAAAGTATTACCACCAATGACCTCATAATACACGTTTGGGGTCACCCAAGGCTAAATCATTGTATAACAACCATATAATAACACAAACTATATGAAATATTATAAAAATTACCAAATATTATTTAAACCAAAGTCATGGTTTTACATCTGTTAATACCAAATACAACCAAATATAAAATTGTCTTAATACAGCGGAAGTCTTAAAAGTTAATAAATGCCACGAAGGGTCTTGATCTGAGCGATCTCACGCCTAGGATCTTCAACCTTGGAAAACTCTTAAAAACATCATCTGCCCTCATCATCGTATCTAGCCTTCAAGGAAAGCGACGTTTACCTATTGTGCCGTATGAGACGGATGACACCAGCCAACCATGCAAAGGAAAATAACCGATTGGTTAGTCTAATGAAAGACTAAGCAACGGTAAACTAGAAAAGGTTCTAAGTAGTCTTGTTAGGTTACACCCATCGCTTATCGAATAAAAACCGATGACGATAGTGAACCTCAACACTCCTACAGAAATATACGAAGAGGTATGAACAAGAGAAGACTCCAAAAGATCGAGTCTTAGGGAAATGTATGAAGATAAGACTCCAAAATATTGAGTCTTTCGGAAAGTATGACAAGTGTTTGGAAACGTTATAGTTTTCACACAAGCGTTTAAAACACGACTTGATCATTTGGGTCCACGACCAACCTCACCGCGCAATGTGATAAGCGTTGTCGAGGCGCCTAATCAAAATAATCCTAAACAAACCTAAACAAGTAGCAAAGGCAAGCAAGGGTCGAATCCCACAGGGAGGAAGTAATCATTCTAAGTGCACAATTGTATGTCAAAGGTAACAAGGGGGGTTTTGGTTGATTTGTTTCAAAGTAAAGTAAAACAAAGCAAAGATGTAATCAATTTGGGAAAAGTACTAAGCCAGACAAATATCCACCATTCATTTGATTGGTTGATCCTAGATTCTCTCTAATTCCTTCCTATGAATGTTTCTATTCCTTTTCGTCAGTTATAAACAGGACAAACAGACCCTGAGAATACTAACTATTAAATAACTATGAAAACCTCACGCGTCAATTCAATAGCAGCAATGAGCACAGGAATTTCGATAGATACATGCAAGAGTAGCAAACAGTCATACTATTGCATGCAATTAATTCTCCCTACAATAAACTAGTCCCAAACAGTTCTTAGAGTATTGCAGTTGCTACACATGAATTAGGTAACTCAAACAATAATTACCAAACCCTAGCAATAGACAATTATCAATAACAACTAGTTGCGTCCAACAAGCGAAATCAATAATAATCAATGGGATGAAGCACAAGAGAATCAATACATTCAAAGGAAAAGAAATAGAATTAGAAACTCACAACCGTATATCAAACGAAGGCTTCAACTGTCGGACTAAGCAAAAGTTGCTTAGTTCTTCATAGTTCAAAGGGAAAATAATACTGAAACGTAAGAAATTCTATCTACAGATGATGAATGGAGGCTATGGAATTTAGGTTAAATAGACTTAACCTAAAGCCCAAGATCACAAACCTCATATAAAAGGAAATAATACTATAAGGTTCGAAATAAATAAAATAAAGAAAAGTCGGAAAAGGAAAAAGATAGAAAAACTTCGGAAATACTTCGCGGACCGCCTCCGTGCCATTCCGCGATTTCGGCACCAATTCCGCGGTCGCGGAAAATAGACTTTACTCTCGACCTATTCAGCTCCGAATATTCTGCGGGCGCGGTGGGAATTCCGCGGTCGCGGCCATGACATCCGTTGCTTTGCGCTTCGCCTCTCGCCGCGGACGCTTCGTGGCCTTCACCCTGGTCGTGATGGCTCGCGGTAGCTCCTCTCTCCTTCTTTTGTGTGGATTCTTCCTCTACTCTTCATCGTCTCCTCAGGTGGTCTACTCCTCGTCTTCTGGATGTCTTCAATTAGCTCCTCCAAACCACCAAATCCACACTTCTTCTCTCCAACTCCATATTCCACAGTTGTGCTCTAAATCCCTACAAATGGTACCCTAAACACCGGTAATAACTTCTAGATAAGCACTACAAAGTAGAGCTGATCAAACTCCCCCATGCTTAAACCTTGCTCGTCCTCGACTCGACCTCGAGTAAGCTAAAAGAAACCTACTCCTTTAATCAAATCCCCAAGGTCTCAGGAAGCACATGAAAATCATCTCCTCTAAGAATTGCACCTAACATGAACTCCCAGGCACCAACACATTATGCTCAACACACCATACACACAACAAAATCACAACACCAAGCTAGAGGGAAAGCAGAGTGCTTCCCCCAAGCTTATCCCGAACACCATAGAGTGAATAAAATCTAATCCTAGTCTCTCATCTATCTTCTTATCGCTCCAGAGTGACCTACTCCAATCCTCCTTATATCACTTCTTCTTATGCCACCACGTCAGGTAAAATGATGATTCCCAAAAAGCACTCTTCTTCTTTTCACTCATTTTGCCAAGGCGCCCTTTTGGGTTTTCACCAAGTCACTCATTTCATTTTTCAATAGATGGGCTCACAATATGCTCACATCACTCTTGACCAATTGTTACCACAGCCTAATGCTGGTCCAAGCCACCTGCTTATTGCATAAGCCGCCCTTTCGGGTTTTCGACTTATCCTAGGATTCTATTTTTGCCTTTTTTCAAATTTTGGCTTTTTCTTTATTATTCATTTTTCTCCTCAACGACATAACAAGAATAGAACACTCCCCCATGCTTAAACATTGCATTGTCCTCAATATAATGAAAGACAAAAAAGAATGAAGCACAGGGAGAAGCAGAAAAGTATTCACAAATGTCGCCGAGTTGGCTTGGACACTGAAGGTGTTGCTGACGATATAACAATAAAGCACAGGTCTCTAGTGTTGTGCGGGCTTCAACTCATCTCTACCGTGCAACCAAAAGGAACCACTCTGGTGAAAAGTGGTAAATCAAGGGAACGGGGTTGCATGGCCTTCAACGAACACAAAAAAAATAGGCCCAGATGTAATCGTGTTGTGGGCCCTGGTGTTACTCCTCCTCAGCTGTCAATCGTAGGTCCATCATCGTTGCCAAAAATATGTGGGGCTAATGTATTCTCCTAGACAACATGATACGCACCATTTCTCCATGGGGAACTCGGACAGCTGGCCTTCGGTAAAGATTTTTTTTTACGAGTGCAGGGCAATAGGAGGGCTTACATTGGTGTGGAAAACACCTTCTTCAATATGGTTCGGGCCTCCTCCCTGCAGGTTAGTCTAAAATGCAAAAACAAAAGCAAAACACAAACAAGAGCAACTAAAAACAAGGAAAGAAAAGACAAGAAAATAAATTCATACCCCGGGTTGCCTCCCGGACAGCGCCTTAGTTAACGTCGTGGCTCGACCTTCTACTCTTCCACTCAACTGGGGTTGCTCACAGCAACTGAACTCCTGGACTCAATATCAGGGAGATGCCTCTTTGTATGCTCTATGTTGAGCTTTACCCCCATTCCCTTGCACTTCATGATGGGCGGACCACTGTTAACATCCATGATTGCACTTTCCATCTTCAGAAATGGCCTACCCAACATCTCAGGGGTTGTATGCTTATCCTGCCCCGTATCCAGCGTAGAGAAATTTACCCTCTGAATCCCAGCTTCCTTCTTGTGCTTCCCCTTTTGCTTTTTCTTGATCTTGCGCAGCGCCTTTAAGAATTCCTTGCAGCGAGGGATGCTGTTTGCCAATTTGAGCAAAGGAATGTTTGCCTCGCAGTAACTGAAGGTTTCAAATAAATCCTTGTTGTTCTCCACCTTTATGGTGTCCTTCAGAGCTTCAGGGAAGGGAGCAGGAGGCTTCAATGTGTTGAGCGGAGGGAACTTAGGGCACACGTACCCATCATGGTAGTCGTCGAGAAGAACAGACGCTTCTGGAGCATTTCCGCGGTCGCGGATTGGTGGCCGCGGTCGCGAAATATTGTCGAACAGCTCGCCTTCTTCAACTCTTTTTCCGCGGTCGCGGATATCCTGCCGCGGTCGCGGAAATCTCTCGATCTGCTCCTCTTTGTCTGTGCTTTTTCCGCGGCCGTGGCTCTCCTGCCGCGGTCGCGGATTGTCGCCGATTTCGCCCTCCTCGCCAGTAGTCACGCCGCAGTCGCGGCTCTCCTCTTCGTGGTCGTTGAATTCCTCCAGTCCCAAAAAATACTCTTCTTCAGATAGCACCTCACGGTCCCAAATATCGTCTGGAAGGCCCAGTTCCTTAGGGAGCAAACCGCGGTTGTGGCACACCGCCTGCAATCTCGGGTTCTCTTCTTCCAATATCTCGTTGTATTCAGCTCCCGTCTCTCTAATTTGCTCTTTCCTTTCAGCTAAGGGGGTGACATGCAATTGCTCAGTACTCCACAGGGTCATTGAAAAGACATCCTCTCTCTAGTGTACTACTGGGTGAGATATTGGTTGCGCCGACGCCATGGCCTCCAATCTGCTTATTGCTTGATCTGTTTTCCTAGTCTGATTCTCCATGTTCTGGATGCTTTGCATAAGATATCGAAACGTATCCTCGGTAGACATGCAGAATCTTGGATTGGACACCGGTGGTCTATGCTCGTAGGCCGGATTGTACTGCTGTGGAGTGCCCTGCTGATAGAACGACTGTGGTCCCGGATAGAACTCTTGGTAGCCATGACCATAAGGAGGGTATTGAGGGTACCCATTACTCGAATTAGGATGATCTCTCCACCCTGGAGTGTATGCGTAAGAGTACGTGTCATATTGCGGCTCTTGACGGAAATGGGGAGATCTATCCATCTCTGTATCAAAATCAAAAAGAAAAAAAATTAGTAGCACGGGTGTGGACCTTAAGATAGGTCCACACCAAAAATTTTGCACACAAAGAAAAACAAAACTTGCCTCCCCGGCAACGACGCCAATTTGATAAGCGTTGTCGAGGCGCCTAATCAAAATAATCCTAAACAAACCTAAACAAGTAGCAAAGGCAAGCAAGGGTCGAATCCCACAGGGAGGAAGTAATCTTTCTAAATGCACAATTGTATGTCAAAGGTAACAAGGGGGGTTTTGGTTGATTTGTTTCAAAGTAAAGTAAAACAAAGCAAAGATGTAATCAATTTGGGAAAAGTACTGAGCCAGACAAATATCCACCATTCATTTGATTGGTTGATCCTAGATTCTCTCTAATTCCTTCCTATAAATGTTCCTATTCCTTTTCTTGAGTTATAAATAGGACAAATAGACCCTGAGAATACTAACTATTAAATAACTATGAAAACCTCACGCGACAATTCAATAGCAGCAATGAGCACATGAATTTCGATAGATACATGCAAGAGTAGAAAACAGTCATACTATTGCATGCAATTAATTCTCCCTACAATAAACTAGTCCCAAACAGTTCTTAGAGTATTGTAGTTGCTACACATGAATTAGGTAACTCAAACAGTAATTACCAAACCCTAGCAATAGACAATTATCAATAACAACTAGTTGCGTCCAACAAGCGAAATCAATAATAATCAATGGGATGAAGCACAAGAGAATCAATACATTCAAAGGAAAAAAAATAGAATTAGAAACTCACAACCGTATATCAAACGAAGGCTTCAACTGTCGGACTAAGCAAAAGTTGCTTAGTTCTTCATAGTTCAAAGGGAAAATAATACTAAAACGTAAGAAATTCGATCTCTAGATGATGAATGGAGGCTATGGAATTTAGGTTAAATAGACTTAACCTAAAGCCCAAGATCACAAACCTCATCTAAAAGGAAATAATACTATAAGGTTCGAAATAAATAAAATAAAGAAAAGTCGGAAAAGGAAAAAGATAGAAAAACTTCGGAAATACTTCGCGGACCGCCTCCGTGTCATTCCGCGGTCGCGACACCAATTCCGCGGTCGGGGAAAATAGACTTTGCTCTCGACATGTTCAGCTCCGAATATTCCACGGGCGCGGTGGGAATTCCGCGATCGCGGCCATGACATTCGTTGCTCCGCGCTTCGCCTCTCGCCGCGGACGCTTCGTGGCCTTCACCCTGGTCGCGGTGGCTCGCGACAGCTCCTCTCTCCTTTGTTTGTGTGGATTCTTCCTCTACTATTCATCGTCTCCTCAGGTGGTCTACTCCTCGTCTTCTGGATGTCTTCAATTAGCTCCTCCAAACCACCAAATCCACACTTCTTCTCTCCAACTCCATATTCCACAGTTGTGCTCTAAATCCCTACAAATGGTACCCTAAACACCGGTAACAACTCCTAGATAAGCACTACAAAGTAGAGCTGATCACAATGCGAATCCAGATTGGAAATAAGACTTACTCTAACCGAAGTCCGGACGGGTTCCAAGTTGTACTTCTCGCCCGAAGGTTCATTAATTATGTGCATAATCGCACTTATCTTATTTAATTCCAAAACGTACATTTACGTTACAGCTTTTAAGGTATATCTTCTCATCACGAGAGATATCTGGGGAATAAGCCCGATTATCGGCACCAGCTGTGTGCACCACCACCTATACTCGGATAGGGGTAGGTCATGACCAGGAAAGTGTTAGAGCAAAATCATTCTAAGCACCAAGTTATAAAGAAACGACTAGACCTCGTAAGGTACATAGTGTTCCTACGAATACTCATTCTAACTACACATTTAAGTTCACACATAAATCCACACCAATATCATCACGGTAATTAACAAGTATAATAGCGTTGTTCCTAGCAATATATACAACCTATTATAATATCATATTTTAATCACATTATTTATAAAATCTGTTCCCAAACGAAAATAACATTTCATTCCAATTTAATTAACAATCAAAATAGTTGATAACTAAAGGAAATATGGAATGATTAAGCAAGAGCGAACCGCCACTTGCCTTATTAGACAAACGAAGATTTGCGGGTCGGGAATACTGGACACGAGCTCAACAGCCTACTGGAAATCCCGTCGAAGTCCACCGACGTTCCGAGGTCCATTCCGATAGCGCACGCAAAACGAGGCACAAATATCTAAATTAGATATGGCACAACAACCTAAACAAAAACGAGGGAAACGGACTAAGCCGCAACCACGACGGGTATGGCCGTGATCGGGGCTTTGCTGGGCAAAGCCGCGGTCGCGGTATATACACCCGCGGTCACGGTTTCCTGGGCAGGGCCGCAGTCGCGGTGTTCATAGCCGTGGTTGCGGTCCCCCTCCCGACGCGACACTAAACTGGCCTTGAAGACTCACCGACGACGGGGACGGTGACGCTTGCTTCGGACTAGGGCTTGCTATGACTTCCACCACCACGACACCTCCAATGCACTTCTGGCGACACTCCGGCGAACTCGAAACATCCGGCGAACTCGAGAAACTCCGGCGAACACAACACGAAAGAGAGAAGGAGACGATTGAAGTTGTGGATGATGGATTTCGAAGCAGAAGACCCACCTTATATAGAGCTGGAAGGAGCCCAATGTCGGCCATACAAACCGCTTCATCCCCCCTCAACGGCGGAGTTACGAATTCGAAGGAAAAGCGAAACGGCATTCTCGGATAATAACGAAGGAGACGACGAACCTCAGAGACCCGCGATCGCGGTTTCAAAACCGCGATCGCGGTTGTCAACAGACAAAACCGCGGTCGCGGAGTATCCGCGGTCGCGCCTCTGGGTCTTGGTCGCGGTTGTCCTCTCGCGGTCCTTGTTAGAATATTATTTTAAACACTTAAAAATATTCTAAGACCCAAAGCATACCAACGTATATTATTACGTTCAAAAAGATCATTACAGAGGTTATAGAATTGCCCAACACGTCTTTCGTACCAAACGATAGGTCAGGACTTTTAGGGTTATTACATCAAGAGCCGCAAGAGAGCTTGACACTCAAGATGACTCAAGCAAGGAAGGTGATTCAAGTGAAGACGAGCCTAGTGAAGGTCAAGAGCGTCAAGACGAGCCACCTCCCGGGACCATCACTAGGGCTCGAGCCAAGCACCTTCAAGAGGAGTTCAAGAAGGGCCTTATTTGCTTGGAGGCCATCTCACACTTTGGAGGAATAGGCCATCACATTGGAGGCCTCGGCAACGCCACTTTCTTGCCGGCCACACCGCCGGACATCACCATTCTTGAGGCACGACCGAGCCATTGATTGACTAACATGATTTAATTGCTTTTGTTGGGTTTTATGACATTTTAAGACTATAATTTAGCATTTGGCAAGTCTTTGCCTTGTTTGGCCGTGTAGGGCCTTGTGGGACCGCTAGGGCATTAGATGTCATTTTCCTCTTTAATTTCCTTGGCTGCCTATTAAGGCAAGAATGCTCCTTGAATTATGAACGTTATTTTGAACAAAAAACCAGTTACAATCTGCAGCAAAAAACGCTCTCTCTCTCCCTCAACGTCTTCATCTTCTTCCTTGCATCCTTGTGTGTAGCATCAAGGAATTCACCATTGTTTTTCTTCAAGTGAGTCATATCTTGAAGGAAGCAACCCATCCCCGATCTACGTTGGTAAGTCATATCCAACCTAGGAAGAGGCATATTCTCCCAGTCGTCACCAGCCACGCCGTGCCAGCCCCAGCGCCGCCCTCGCCTCCATCGCCACGGCTAGGGCTTCCTCGCGTCTTCACATGCCACCACCGGGCAATTGTCCTCCATTTTGGGCCAAAATTTACCAGCATCTTCCAATCCTCCTAAAAGACGTCTCCACCAAATTTCATCCCATTCGGAACTGTTTTGCCAAGCCAACGCCGAGAAGGTCCCTTCTTGCCCGCCCACGCGCCGCAGCCGACGCCGCTTGTCCTAGGAGCCTCTGGAAGGGCTAGCCTTGCACCGCGCCTTCATCGATCCTTTGACTCATCACCTACTCTCCCTCAATACTTACTGGATCTGGGTCAATCAACGGAGCCAGAAGCCATCCTTGATAGGAAGATAGTCAAGCGCCACAATGGAGCTGTCACCAAAGTGCTGGTTCAATGGAAGGGATATACGGCTGCTCAAGCTACCTGAGAGTTCTACAAAGATTTTGTGAGCAAGTATCCAGACTTTCATCCTTGAGTACAAGGATGTGGTGAAGCATGGAGTACTGTCATAGCCTCATAGGAATGAAATGCTCCGGTTTTGTTAAACCAGTTTAGTTTATTTTATGCAAGTTCAAATAATTGACTCGGTTCAAATTAAACATTTGAAAAACCATTAAAACTTCGGTGTAAAACCGCGCAGTCGCTTTTTTTTAGCCGCGCACTTCCCCATGGGCGGCTCGACATGCCGCCGAGAAAACCCGAGTTCCATGGGCGGCTCTACGAGCCGCCCATGATGGGTTCAGTTTAGGGATTTTTTTTGAAATAAATAAAAATGTGTTTTTAAAAACCGGTTCATTGAAACCGGGGTTGTGGGTGGCACGAAATGCCGCCCAAGAAACTGGGTCAGTGAACCGGGTTTTTTGGGGGGACAGGGTTCATAGGCGGCACTTCCTGCCGCCCAGGGTTCATGGACGGCACGTGGTGCCGCCCAGTGAGTATACGTTTCACTCCCAACGGTCGATGTGGGCTGCACGTAGGGCCGCCCAGTACAGGTGTAGCCGGCTATATAAATTAGGGATGGTGGTATTGTATTGTATCCAAATCTAGAAACTCATTTTCATAATAAATGTCGTCGTCAAGCGGTTCTGGTTGGAGGGGATTGTCGGAGTCCTCTTCGAGCGCTAACACATATGTAGATGATGAGGGTGATTTGCAGGCGCCAATTTCTCCCGAGTACTTCAAGGTATGTAATATTGTAATTTTTACTATATAAAATAATTAGATCTTAAATGTACTTAGTCTTTGAAATGTTAAACTGTTTTGAAATAATATTTAATTTATTGATATTAGTTTTTAGAAATTTAATTATTAATTAGTCTCTAATGTGGTAATTTTTGTATATAAATAGAGTGATTCTAGTGATGATGGATTTATAGCTATCGACTTCTCATCCCATTTTACTACTACTGAGATATTTCCTAGTAAGGAAGGATTGAGAGATTGGGTGCAAAGGGTAGGTTTTAGTCTTTTTATGGTGATCACTACTAAATCATCAAATCCTAAAAAGACTATACTTCACTGTGAGAGATCCGGGTTACCTAGGTCCGGCAAGAAGAAGGTGTTAATCGATGGTATAAAGGTCAGCCCGATACGAGTGAATAAAACTTGGTCAAAAAAGAAGGGTTGTCCCTTTTTGCTGCATGGTACTTTTAGGGAAGGAAATGTTATTAGAGATCCTGGGTGGACCTTATCCGTTGTTAGTGGATCCCATAACCATATGCTTTCTACCACCTTGACCGGCCATGCATTTGCTACCCGACTTACGAAGGAGCAGCGTAGGAAAGTGATGATTGATACTGCGGCAGGTGCAAGACCCAAGGTTATTTCTACACTGCTTAGGAATGAATATTCGAGTGCAACGAGTTCGAGGAATCAGGTGTACACTGTTAGGACTAAGGAGAGGTTGAAATCCCTGGGCAATCTGAATGTGACACAATGGTCATTGGGATTTTTGAATGAAAAAGGCTATTTGTTGGACACTGCTACTAAGACGAGGGAGGATGGGAAGGAGGTTTTGGCGTGCTTGTTTATTTCTCATCCAGACGCTCGACATTTGTTGTGCATGTTTCCTAATGTCGTCATTATGGATTCGACCTATAAAACCAACATGTAAACCTTAGTCTTTTTTGTATTATGTGTAGATAATGGTATTTTCTACGGGTTTTAATTTTTGTTGTTGTTGCATTTATAGGTACGGTATGCCTCTGTTCCAGATTGTTGGGTTTACTTGCACCAACTACACATATTGCATTGCTCTTGTGTTCATGGAAAGGGAGACGACAAACCACTATGCATGGGCGCTGAGACGATTAAAGTGGTTGTACGGGGAGAAAAATCCCGTATACATCATGTCTGATCGAGAGCTAGGACTGATCAAGGCTGCCAAACTGGTGTTTCTGAAGGTTCGTCATCACTTGTATCAGGTCCATGTAGACCGTAATGTGAAGGCATATGCTAAGACGATGAAGATTGACGAGAAGAAATTCTCGGGAAGTGTTCGTCGGGTGATGAGGTCTCACACAAAGGAGGAGTACAGAGAGCGGCTTGCTCACTTTAAGGGGATATGGAGTGAAGGCTTGGTGCGATATGTGGAGCAAACTTGGTTTAATGAGCATAAGAAGAAGCTGGTTGCAGCATGGTGTGATGATGTTCTCCATTTTGCCACAAGAACATCAAACATGTAACTTTCATACAAACATTTGCAATCAAATTGGGTTATAAAATTTATTTAGTTAATTGTATCCGAATATATTATTTTCAGGGTTGAGGGTCAGCACTCTATGCTTAAGGACATGATTGAGACATCCATCGGAGGGTTCGACACACTTGTGCAGCACATCGACAACATGTTTGTTGATCAGCATTGGAAGATCCGATATGAGATGACCAAGAACTGCACTGCCTTTCCCATGGAGATAGTGAAAGGCCCTGAGTGGGTTAAGGTATTCTTCAAGCGCATCCTTGAAAAGTGCTCTGAAAAATGCCTGAGGATGTTGTATGCCCAAGCTGTGTTAGCAAAGGAGGGGAAAATTGGGAACAAATGTGCTGATTTTTGGTGGAGGTCCACACTGGGGCTGCCTTGCCCACACACAATTAAGGTCTACGTGGAGACGGGTTATCCGTTAGTGCCTGAAGAGGTTGATATTTTCTGGAAGCAGATCCGATGGGAAGGGGTGGATGCTAAGGATCTTGATGTCGATGATGGTGTTTCACTGACAGCGGACAATGTCACGGTGGATGACTTCGTTGAAGAGTACTTATGTGGGACAGTTGAGGGATTTGATTTGAAGAAGATGGCGGAAAAGTGGCGTGAGTCAAAGGACCCTACATCGTGCGATATTCAAGACCCGCCACGTGGTGAGACCAAGAAGGGGAGGCCTAGGATGAATGCGAGAAAGACCGGTACGAAGAGGAAAATGTGTTGGGACGAGCATGTGGATGCAAACATGAAGAAGGAGAAGCAGAAGATGAAGATGGAGGATGAGGAGCTGGGAGTGGATGAGGAGGATGAGCCTGCAGAGAAAGAGACGACCAATGTGAAATCGTCCGTTGGATCCCCGGGATCGAAAGGATGCCCTTCTAGCGGACGACCTCACAGTGGAGTTTCAACAGCAAAGGGGAGTGCCACTAAACCTGCAAAGCCGAAATCTGCTTCAACCAAGTCCAAGTCGGGTTCAAACAAGCCGGTCAAGTATCTCGGCTTCAACTGGGGGCACGAGAATATTGATCATTTCATGCTCGCCTACATTTCTGGAGTTCAAAATGTCAAAGGTGATGGTCATTGTGGGTTCCGTTCTCTTGCCGTTTTGCTGTGTCGCCAAGAAGACGAGTACATTGATGTCCGGTTAGGGCTTTCAAAGCACGTCCAGGCACATGGAGCGAACTACGTAGCGATGCTTGCGGAGGAAGCGTTGACGTTGGAAGAATTTGTTAGGAAATTGAATTATATTCCTTCACCGTGCACGGCAAACTTCTGGTGTATAATGCCTATTACTGGGTTGGCGTTTGCAACGGAACACCAAGTGGTTGTTGTTGTCTTATCATGGTTCGGACCGCACACATGTCTTCCATTGTGGGCCCCCCCGGGTGCCGAGCCTCCGACAAAGGTTTATGCGATAGCACATGTAGGCAGGAGAGACCATTACGTACCGGTACGTGGAGTCCTACTCTCTCGTATTTACTTATTCTTTCATAATTTTTTTAGTAACTGTATTGTTTACGTGTACAGATTTGGCTTGTTAATGACCATTGTCCCATTCCACCGCCTCCAAGACAATGGCGCATTTACAAGGATCCAAGTGTTGATGGATGGGATAGTCATGAACGCTTCAAGGATAGGTTCAAGAATTATGTAGAGGAGCGAGCATATCATGGGCGACCTGACATACTTACCTAGGTTTTTTGGATTGTAATCGACTTTATATATGATATTGTATTTCCTTTTGTGTGAAAGTTTGATTGATATTGATCGTATATTGTGTTTTTAATCATTTGTTTTTGAGAATTGAAAAAAATCGGGAAAATACTATACGAGACAACAATATTACTAATCATTAACAAAAACACGTTCACGAAAACATTAAAGCGTACACTAGTTTAACATGAAACATAAAAAAGCTATCTAATCCTCGTCTGAATCGGCCTCCCCGCCATCATCATAGCTGCCGTTGTCCACCACAGATTCCAGATCTTCTAAAAGACCGGGGATATGGCGTCTCGGGTGTGCAGACTCTGTGTAAATGGGAACTGGAACACCAGGTCTGTAAAGAGCCATAATTTTAGCTATCTGATCCTCGTGTACCACCTCACAGAGTCGTGGAGGATCCACGCCTGCTGGAAAGTAAAAAATCCGACCAGGGGGAACCCCGTCTCCAGGCTCGAGATGGTACAATAACGCCAAGTACAAGAAACCTAATGACAACCCCCCCTCTCCAGGCTCGAGATCCCCCATCCGTAATGTGCGGACCTCGCCACCTTCGTAGCCATGGAAAAACATGTCCATCCCACTTCGTTGGCGTATCATTCAATTGTAGGTGATTCGCCCATTTTCGTAAACTTCGAGAACCAAAGGCGCCATTACCTTAAATAGAACCGAAGAAAAGTTTGTGAGAAGTGGAAGTTGTGTGTATTTCGAGGGGTTTTGGGGCCGTATTTATAGGCTAAAATAGGACCGTTGTGGGCGGCCCACAGAGCAGCCCATGAGGGTTCACTGGGCGGCACACAGAGCAGCCCATGAGGGTACTGGGCGGCACTGTGTGCCGCCCAGTAGGGTACTTGTGAAATTCTGGACCCTTTGGGCGGCACTATGAGCCGCCTAGACAGTTTTTTTACTATATAAGGAGAACTTTTGTTGATAGATTCATTACATTCGTAGGAAACCAAACACTACAACAAATAATGGCATCTTCTTCTGAATCATCAACAAACCCCCCACATCAACTATGCGAGTGTAATTTGAAACCCGTTGTCTGTACTTGGGATTTGTAGTGGAACTACGGAAGGAGGTATTGGGGATGCCCGAGGAAGCATTGTTTATACAGGAAGTATATTGATCCTATGTACGAGGATAGGGTACACGCGGTTATTCGACAAAAGTGGCGGGAAAAACAAGATCTTGTTAAGGAGAAACAAGATCTTGTTAAGCAAAATCAAAAACTTTTACAAGATCTGGGTAAGATGCGTAGGTATAACCGCAAACTATATAATGATGTACATCGTATACTGCCTTGATGTCGTATCTTTTGTATAATGTTCTTTACGTACTATCAAACTTTGTAGGGAGCAAACCATTTTATCAAAGCAGAGATACGATATGCCGCGAACTTTTACCAGAGACTATCCTAATTTCTTCAAACGCAACTAGCCGATAAAATGGCTAGTTACGAAAGCAAGAACTCTGATGGTATTCATCCAGCGAAGAATATGAATGTACGGTTATATAACGTTCTGTATTGTTTTGGGTCATTAATTAATACTAAAAACAACCAATAATTTTGTCATATGTTGAATATCACTATTATAACACAAAAAAATATTGTATTAGCATGGGCGGCGTGACACGCCGCCCATATCATTTCATCACCACAACTCTGGGCGATACGCTGTACAGCCCATGGGCGGCACAGTGTGCAGCTCATGGGCTGTACAGCGTGCCGCCCAAGATGCCTATAAATAGGCCATACGGGGTCCCCTTTCTACCAAACTTGTCTCACCCAAAGAGGCAAGCTTCCACATCCAAGAGGAAGGGATGTGTTTGATCGCGGTAAGAAAAATAAATAAATATATATATATATATTTTTTATTGATTATTTACGCTATTAGGTTGTAGTATTCGTTGGAATCTAATTAAATAATATTTTATTTCAGATACAAGAATTCAATATCGTGGGTTTCGTCGTCTAGCATTTTCAGAACTTCGGTCCCGGAGGAACACAGTCAACCGCCTTTTCCACCTTCACTTGTGAGCTTAAACCGAACTGTCTTGTATTCATTGTAGACTCACGTCATGTTGTGGTCATTTCCAATAGTGCGTTAAGATGGATGCGATTGCCTTGTGGTCATTATCCTCTTGACCGAGTCAAGAGTCCTAGGACGAACCTCCTTCGGCCATGTCGTGCATGCTGATCTGCTCTTTTTTCCTCGCAGCAGCACAGAAAAACATGGGATCTTCAAATTTCGGTATTTGTAGGATTTTAAGTTTTTCTGTGATGCAGCAAGAAAAAAAGAGCAGATCAGCATGAACGACATGGCCCAAGGAGGTTCGTCCTAGGACTCTTGACTCGGTCAAGAGGATAATGTCCACAAGGCAATCGCATCCATCTTAACGCACTGTTGAAAATGACCACAACATGACGTGAGTCTATAATGAATACAAGACAGTTCGGTTTAAGCTCACTAGTGAAGGTGGAAAAGGCGGTTGTTTGTGTTCCTCTTGACCAAGTCAAGAGTCCTAGGACGAACCTCCTTGGGCCATGACGTACATGCTGATCTGCTCTTTTTTCCTGGCTGCAGCACAGAAAAACATGGGATCTCCATATTTCAGTATTTGTAGGATTTCAAGTTTTTCTGTAATGCAGCTAGGAGAAGGAGCATATCAGCATGAACGCCGTGGTCCTAGGAGGTTCATCCTGGGCTCTTGAGTGAATGTATATGTATAGTGCAAGAGTTGTGTATGTCATTTGTTCCAGTGTGTATGTATTTTTTTTTAAATGTGTAAGCCATCAGTGAATGTATATGTGTTTTTAGAATTTATACGTGTTTTTAGTATGTGTATGTAATTTAAGCCATCGGTGAATGTATATGTGTTTTTAGAATTTGTACGTGTTTTTAGTATCTGTATGTAATTTAAGAATATACATGTGTTTTTTAGAAATAACGCACGAAAATCCAACAAACCAATAAGCAAAGAACTAAAACTAGAAACGACGGAACAAATTAGAAACGACGGAACAAATATCTAAATACGAAACCAATCAAGCCAAAAGTCATACTTAATTTACTGGAATTTCAATCCCCAAAAACGTACAAACACAAAAGTCAAAAGTCATACTACGAACTCTCCGTCTCACTATCAGATGAGTCATCTAGATGTGGAGTGGAAGCACTAGCTAAGGACACACCTATACCCGAACCCACGCCCGGTGCCCATACTGGAGGAACAGAAGAGGTCGGCTGAGACGATGCCTGCTGAGCTGCTGCACGCTCTTCCGCCATCCTAGATGATTCGGCTCTCTCAAATATAGTAGCGTCTGCACTATATGCATGGGAAGGCATCTGTGAAGCCCGTACAAGCGGTGGAGCTACAGGAATGACGTCACTGAAAAGGATGTCATGCAAATGCTGAAAGTGCTCCCTATACCCTAAACAACCTCCTCCAGACATAAGCTCCTGAAGATAGGCCTGGCTCATCGCATGACGCTGCAAATGAAAACAAACATTTTAAAAACATAGACTTTCATAAAATAATTTAAAAGAATAAAATGGGAAAAAAACATACCCTTTGCAAGTTGATAGCCGGAGGTGGTCCTCTACTGATACGAGGCTAGACTGGCGCATGCGGACTCACGTAAGGATGCGACACCTGTAGATACCAGTCCAGGTACGCGTCGTGGACATCCCAAGCCATCGTCGCAGGAGGACTCGCCAAGATGTGGGGGCAAAGATGATGCTCATGTTGGTCCCACCTGTGCCAACGCGGGTCAAAGTGTAACTGGTATCGCCTCATCCCCCTGAAATTAAGAGGACGCATTGCAACCAGAGGCTCTATGATATCCATCGGCCTGCTCTGTCGATAACCGAACTGGCGTGTAAGCCGATCTGGCATGTAGGCCTCCTCTACACCGAGAAAACGAATAGTCCCTCGATAAGTGGAGGACATGTGACGACCTCGAAAATCAAGACCCTCGTACGGCATCCACCGTATCTGCAATTAACAAAACACGATGGACCATAAATTAATTCATTACGCTTTCTTACTATAAATTAAAATTGAAAAAGAATACGTACATCCTCTGGCCTATACTCGTCCAGAATTCGTCTGTAGCGTGACTGGTCACGGAGCGACCGGAGAGGTGTCCGGCCAATGCAGTATCGTCCAGCGCGTCGTATGTCATCGTCCGCACCTTCCTTGAGGTTAGGGTTGCCCGGGAAGTATACAAAGTACGTCCAAATCCAAACCTGCGTACAGAGAAAGACAACCACTTGTTATAAACAATTCAATAATGTATATTAATAATCTAAATTATAAGTTAACTATATTAAAGGCCTACCTCCAAAAGACGTGCGCAGCCGGCGAACTGTGCAGCTCCGGCCCGAGAACCCTCTCCGAGGTTCCTATAAAGGAGAGCCAGAACCCCGGTACCCCAAGCAGTATGAACGACACGCTCCCAGTCCACAAAAAGAGGTAGCAGTGTGGTCTTCAGCTCGTTCGTTGACTTGTCAACGAAGATGCTATCCGACATGGCGTGCCATAAGAAACCGGCTGCTATATCCTCTGGGTGGGCACCCTCCTCAATCATCCTCATCACATGCCTCTCAAGCTGGAATTGCTTGACCCAACCCTTCCTAAGGTCGCAGACCATGTCAGTATCATCCTCATCAAAGCTGTAGTCCGAATCTATCCCAAACAAATAGCCGAACAAAGCCTCACACTCCGCCAGCTCGATATCCTGACCGGTCCATGGCGACGTCACCTCAAATCCCTCGATCGGCAGCCCTAGAATCATCAGTACGTCATGTAGCGTAGGACCTATCTCGCCCTAGGGAAAGTGGAAGGTGTTCGTCTCTGGATGCCATCTCTCAACGAACGCTGAAATGAGGTTGTGATCAACATGGCCGAACTGGAAATCAAGTAAACCGGTCAACCCCGTCTGCTGCGCAATCCAAAACCAGGACCCCTCCGCAGGGACCCCTCTGGGAATACGATCCCTCCAAAATGCAAACTGCGAAGGGCGTGTCTGGACCCTCAAATTCCTAACAACGTCCTCGGGTGGGTCCAACGACGCCTTCGTCCATATCAGCTCTGCAATGTGCGTGTCAAAGTTCCTCAACAAAGAAGGAAACTGCTCAGCTGGCTCAGGAGGAGGTGGGTCCTGCGTGGCTGGCTCAGGCTGAGACGGGGCCTGCTGAGATGGAGTCTCCTGATGTGGCTCAGTGGGAGATGGGGCCTGTGTGGCTGACTCAGGCTGAGACGGGGCCTGCTGAGATGGCTCAGGTGACTCCTCCATGTGTAGCTGCTGCTGAGGCGAGTCCTCAAGAGATGGGTCCTCCTGATGTGACTGCTGAGGTGGGTCCTCCATAACCACGTCCTCATCTGAGCGGACGGGACCAACATCGTCCTCACTAGCACCCTCACTATCGGCCTCACTATGGCCCTGCGATACACCGTCAACCCTCCTCTTGCGAGCAGATGCAGTAGTAGGGCGACTATCTCGATCGGACCGTGCGATCTTACACAACACTTCCTATTTTTGCATTAAAAATATAGAAAATTGTTTTCTTACAAACAAAATCAATATATTAAAATTTTCATTACAATAACATATTTAATATTACAGTATAATTGTCGCAATTTACCTATACTATTTTTTATAATGATTAAATACAATAAAAACTAAATTTATAAATATAACTATATTCATTTTACCCACTATAACCTATTTACATATGTCCAAATATTATTTTCATACAAACAAAATAATATATTACAATTTTCATTACAATGATATATTAAATATTATTTAACAGTATAATTGAGCATATTACCTATACTATTTTTAACAGTATAATTGAGCATATTACCTATACTATTTTTTATAAGATAATGATTTAATAATCTAAAATCCAAGTATATAAATCTACAAGTGCAGAAACAATTTAATTAAATAAATTAGATTTAACGATTACAAATTTAAAAAACACCATACCTTTTCAGTTGCCCTCCGTTCATATTTTCGCTTTTCGCAAACTGGAATTTCACCCAAGTCTGAAATGGCCTCCTGACCAACCGCGCACGCGACGTCGAAGGCATTCTCCGCCGCGATATCGCCCTCCTCGCCCTCGGTCTTGGGCGGCTCCGCAGGCGGCCCAGATTCCACCATAGTGGGCGGCTCCGCAGGCAGCCCAGATTCCCCCATAGTGGGCGGCTCCGCAAGCGGCCCAGAATCATCGTTGCTTCCCCCCGTCACACAGAGATTGGCCGCCGCCGCCGCCAACGTCGAATCGGCCGTCGAATCGCCGCCGTCTCCCCCTAGCACTCACGCCGCCGCCGCTGCCGCCAACGTCGAATCGGCCGTCGAATCGCCGCCGTCTCCGCCTAGCACTCCTGCCGCCGCCTCCAACGCCTCTTGCTCGTCCAATATCGCAAATAGGTCGTCCAATGAATATTCGTCGCCCGACTCCATTTTTGTGTATTTCGAACGCTGGAAATCGCATCGGAGAAGACGACCCTGGGCGGCCTTATATAACGGCGACGTTTCGAATTTTTTGGCGGTTTAGGGTCTGGGCGGCCTACTAAGCCGCCCACATTTTAATTTAAAATTCCACTTTCGGCGGCCTGTTGAGCCGCCCACAATTTAGGGTTTACACTCGACGGCTTACAGTCCCGCCGAGGTTTAACCCGGTTTCCAGAAAATCATATTTTTTTTAATAAATAAATAAATTAAATTATAAAACCGGGTTCTACAAAAACCAATAAAACTGGGCGGCCCATAATGCCGCCCAGATCCAAATCGGATTCATAAAAAACCGGTTTGCATGGGCGACATTAGGTGCCGTCTATGTACAAATCGGATTTTTGAAACGGTATTCTGGACGGCATATAGAGCCGCCCAAAAGAAAGTGCGCGGCTAAAAAAAATCGACTGCGCGGTTTATCGGCCTAAAACTTTGTCTTTATGTAAGCCAGCAAGGCCATTAGTCAAGGCATTAGAATTCAGAATCAATTTCCCAATCTTTCTCTCTCTGCGGTTACACTAAATCCATCGTCTTCGAAGGAATGCTTCCTCTCTTGCAATTCCTTTCTAGATCTGGTTTTCCCCTTAACTCACGGAGAGTTCCTAGCTGGGAATTATCTTCATCCCTGTCACTGTCTCATGGAGGTGGCCGACGACGGGGAGCGACGGGAATGGAGTTGGCGGCAGATTTTGGAGCTTGTGGAGGAAGTGCTTGGTGAGTATGTATGTGATTATTAGGATCGTAACTGAGAAGATTAATTCCTCCATTGTTGTTCGATTAGCAAATCTTGCTTGTTTGTTTGATGCTGTTCAAGTCTTTATAACAACATAAATAAGCACGAGGACAAAATGAAAGATCAAAGAAAGTGGAGGTGAAGAGTAGAATTTCAAGTGAAACTGAATTCCGTGTGGAAATTTTGAGCTGAGCCCTTGAATTGAAAAGTCAGTGTTCTGGATTTGTATCAATTTGAGTTGACTGTGATAGGGAAAGGGAAAGGGAATTTGTACTTATATTCTGTAATTCTTGGTACCTTTAAGAACAAATTGATTAGTGATGAGAAAGAATCGTCAAATTTCAATTAAGCAGACTTCTTTTGTGAGCACATAATTTGATGTCTGATAGGAAGCCATTTGTGAAAAATGAAAACCAATGCTAACTTTGATTGAATTAGAAATCAAAATTTTCCTATTTTATTCACAATGATTGAGAATGATGAGCAATTTGAGTTCATATACACAATCTGATGGAAAAATATGTCTCTCAGATCCTCAGTGATGCACTCCCATGAAGATATTGGAAGGCAAAAGACAAGTTTGTGCTTGCAAAGATGGAGGAAATAGATTCACACGACATCAACCGGACATGAACTTGACCTAAGAAGCAAACAGTTTCCGCAGTTTGTGAATCAGTCTCCTGCAAATTGGACAAGCTCCATTCTCTCCTACCATGATCCTGCAACAATAGAAAAACAAACTTGTATTGTCATTTGTCATGTAGAATGTGACAATCCAGTCCCCTAAATTACCTCTCAGCACAGTCATAGCAAGTGGCGCAGTGGCCACAGGGAACAAAGAAGCAATTGCGAGGCTCATCGTAACATATAACACAAATCTTCCCATCATATAATTCGTCTGAGGAGCTGCTTGATGAACCCGCCTCTGGATCTTCTTCACCTGTCCCGTATCTCAGCTTAGCTGCCTTTTCTGGTATTAACGCCTCACTCTCCCTTTGTTCAACTCTTGTTGGCACAAATATATCACGTGTTGTTGTATGAAAATCGAATTCCTCTACATCATGTTCGTCGTTGCAGGCTCCAAGGTACTTCAGTATCAGAACAATGATGATGAAAACTATGCCTGGAGTGCAACATTGCTGCATTGTAAGACATTGAAAATGCAAGAGGCGAAAGGGATTTGGGTAAGAGTCAGAAAAGGCACCTAAAATTGCAACGTATGTCACAATCCTCGACACAAAAGAGAGCTCAACGTACCATCCAACAAGATCTGCCTGCACAAAAGTAAGTTGTATGATCTGCTGAATTCCTTTTGTTTCATTGGGTTATGTATATATAAGGAGGTATAGATAGGGGTTGTACTTGTACATTATTTGGAAAGAGGAGGTTCAATTTGCATGATCCACTACTTGCATTGGCAGTATCATACATCTTTGATGACACATTCGCATTTATTGTCATTATGATACTTCTAGGATTTGTGTTTACTGACACTAACGTTGTACTTGTCGTCTTCTAAGATACTGTAATCAGCTTCTTCTCCTGGAATTTATCATGTGATCTTTCAAGATCATGAGTGTAGCATTTATAAAGGATACAGTTTAAAATTAGTACTCACAGTCACAGCGTATCTATTTGCTTGAAGAGTTGTTCTTAGAGGAAGCAATTGAATTGGGTAATAATGTGTGAATTTTTATTCACCTGCAGGGAAAAAAACTGCATCTCAGATTTCAGCTTATTGGCATCAAAAGGTACGAATCAGTGATTCAGTGAGACCTTTAATGATTGATATCTGTAGATTATCTAAGCTAGTACTAGTGAATCTTCAAACCCTTGTTGAGCCACAAAGAAAAGCCCTGTCTCAATTCCCACAAGCACACAAAGATCAGAATAAATGTGAAATTCAGTTAATACAATATGAACTAAAGAAATCTTAGAAAACATTCGCCTGAAGACTATATGATCAGACGATCAAATACTTGGACACATTCCAATTGGTGTGGAAGCTGAGCTCTGACCTTTGATCAAACCCATAGATGAAAGCCCCTTTTTTAGCATCCTCTTTGACCTCGATTTGCAAGCTTACTGAAACTGCAATCGGAATAACACAAGAAACATGTAGGAGCAATTGGGATGGGAATATGAGAAGAGATAAAATGGGAATGGACACAAAGAAGGGGAAAAGATTACATGGCACAAATCCAAAGGGCGAGCGGAGGAAGGAGCGAATGGAGGACTGCACATGTTGTGATGATCAATCTGTGTAAGGAGAAGAAGGTGGAGAGTGAGGAGGGCACGAACAGAGGAAGCAGGGGAGATTTGGACTAGTAGATGGGGTTATTACTTATTAGTTATGTTTAGGGATGAAAATGGCTTCAACTCATTTGGCGGGGTTTTGAATGGCAAGTTTTAATGGAACGTTAGGTGTGGTTACTGCCCACTCCGGTTCATGAACATGCAACCTTGAATCCGGAACTATCGGTCCGGTTCCCAGCAGGTTTTGACCCGGTTTCGAACCCGATTAAAAAATATATATATATATATAAAATACAGACAATTTATTTTAAAAAATTATAAGAAATATTTTAAATTATATATATAAAAATACATTAAATCAAAGTATTTAAATTAAAAAAATATATATAAGAATTTTTATTTTTATTTTTAAGGGTTGAACCGGCGGTTCAAGGGGGGCATGAACTGGAACCTGAACCGGCCAGGACCTTGAATTGTCGGTCCGATTCCGGTTCAATTTAGGATTTGACCTGGTCCGGTTCCGGATCGGTTCGCCGGTTCAGGTTTGCATATGGACAGCACTAGGTGTGGTCCTATCTGTGCTTTTTCTATACAGGGTTTTAGTTTCTTACACTGCGGCTCTTTGTGCATTTGAGGTTTATATTGAGAAATTAGTATTTGGTACTCGTAAATCAAGTATGAAACGCTTAATTCCGGTGTTCCATCCTTGTCTCCATCTCTAACTTGGGTGAATTAATGCTATTGCAGATTTGCAGGGTGTTTTCTAAGAGGTTTGAAATGAATATTGGTTTGATATGTTATTTGGTAATATATCGAAAATTTTCGGGGAACTTGTTTGCACCCGGAAATTTTGTGTTTCGCACCGCTTTTAAACGCAACGTTGTAGCATTTCAAAAAAAATAAAAATAAAAATTGAACGCTACGTCGTTGCGTTTAAACTGAACCGGTTCAACTTTCTGAACCGGTTCAGTTTAAACGCAACGACGTAGGGTTTAAGCTTTTATAAATAAATAAAAAAAAAGTAAACCGGTTAAAAAAAACGGTTCAGTTTAAACGCTACGCCGTTGTGTTTAAAAAAAATCAAAATTGTACTTTTTTCCATAATCATGTAGAGAATTTCAATACGAGTGCGTACATATAAAATTCGTCCAAAACGGACATCGTTTGCCTCTCTAAAAGCCCCAAAAACGAAGTCTTTTTACCTTTTTTTTTTTTACAATTTGGTGTCCAGCATATAGCGCATTATAGTGAAAATTTTTGGTATTTTCGGCATTTTTCTACTATAATTTTCTATAAAATTTTAATACGAGTATATAACTATACGTTAGAACCATAATATATAATTATAGTATATAACTATAGTATATAGCAATAGTATATAACTATACAATATAACAATAGTATATAATTATACGATATAACAATACCATATAGCTATAGTATATATAACAATACGATATAACAATAGTATATAGCTATAGTATATAACTATACGATATAACCATAGTATATAACTATACGATATAAAATTTGTATATAACCATAGTACGTTAGAACCATAATATATAACAATAGTATATAACTATACGATATAACCATAGTATATAACTATACGATATAACAATAGTATATAACTATACGATATAACAATAGTATATAACTATACGATATAACCATAGTATATAATTATACGATATAACAATAGTATATAACTATACGATATAACCATAGTATATATATAACTATACGATATAACAATAGTATATAACTATACGATATAAAATTTGTATATAACCATAGTACGTTAGAACCATAATATATAATTATAGTATATAACTATACAATATAACCATAGTATATAACTATACGATATAACAATAGTATATAACTATACGATATAACAATAGTATATAGCTATACGATATAACCATAATATATAATTATACGATATAACAATAGTATATAACTATACGATATAACAATAGTATATAGCTATAGTATATAACAATACGATATAACAATAGTATATAACTATATGATATAACAATAGTATATAGCTATAGTATATAACATTAGTATATAGCTATACGATATAACCATAGTATATAACTATACGATATAACAATAGTATATAACTATACGATATAACAATAGTATATAGCTATACGATATAACCATAATATATAATTATACGATATAACAATAGTATATAGCTATACGATATAACCATAGTATATAGCTATACGATATAACCAGTGGCGGACTTGGGGGGGGGCTTGGGGGGGGGGGGGGGGGGCTTGGGGGGGGGGGGGGCGGTCGCCCCCGCTTCAACTCCGGTAACCTCTGAGATTAGCTAGAGATCCGGTTCGCCCAGCGCTCGAAGCCCCCTCATCTGCTGAAATTGGAGCACCATGTCCATGGCGGCGGCTGCTTCTGAGTTATGGTTGAAGGGAGAAAGACGGGTTCAGTTGAACCCTAAACCCTTTTTTATTAAAAAAATCAGTGAAAAAACGGCGTCGTTTTGCTAATTTTTTTAACAAGTTTTATATAATATTAAAAAAAAACAAATCTCTTGCGAATTCCCCAAATACTGACCACATTCCACTGTTCACCATCGGGCTCCCTTCTCCTTGCGAGTTGCGAATAGCTGGACCGCCTGAACGCTCACATCTGGACGCCGGAGATTTCTTGTACAGCGACGCCGACAGCTAAGTCTTCTTCTATTCTCCCCCTTCACCCACCGGCGGCTATGTTTTAGCAATCTACCTATAGAGTTTGCTCTTTTTGATGAATGGTGATTTTCTTATTAATTGTCTAATGTATTATGTGGAAAAAGATATTTTCAAAAGCATTGAAAATGAACTTATCATTTTCAGAATATAAGAACTTGTTAGATGAATTTACCCCCTTTGTAGTTTGAAGAGTTGGAAGTGGTTCCATGACTTAATCATTTTCAATTTTTGTAATGAACTATTTTCTTGCAATTTTTTGTAATTACATAAACTAAATATATTAAGCGATATGTATATTGAGTTATGCTTAGTAATCTCGCCCCCTCTTCTAACAATTTCTGGGTCCGCCACTGGATATAACAATAGTATATAACTATACGATATAACAATAGTATATAGCTATAGTATATAACTATACGATATAACCATAGTATATATATAACTATACGATATAACAATAGTATATAACTATACGATATAACCATAATATATAACCATAGTATATAACTATAGTATATAACTATACGATATAAAATTTGTATATAACCATAGTACTTTAGAACCATAATATATAATTATAGTATATAACTATATGATATAACCATAGTATATAACTATATGATATAACCATAGTATATAACTATATATAACCATAAGATATAACCATAGTATATAACTATAGGATATAACCATAGTATATAATTATACGATATAACCATAGTATATAACTATAGGATATAACCATAAGATATAACCATAGTATATAACTATAGGATATAACCATAGTATATAATTATACGATATAACAATAGTATATAACTATACGATATAACAATAGTATATAACTATACGATATAACCATAATATATAATTATACGATACAACCATAGTATATATATATATAACTATACGATACAACTATAGTATATAACTATACGATATAACCATAGTATATAACTATAGGATATAACCATAAGATATAACCATAGTATATAACTATAGGATATAACCATAGTATATAATTATACGATATAACAATAGTATATAACTATACGATATAACAATAGTATATAACTATACGATATAACCATAATATATAATTATACGATATAACCATAGTATATATATAACTATACGATACAACCATAGTATATATATAACTATACGATATAACAATAGTATATAACTATACGATATAACCATAGTATATAACTACAGGATATAACCATAAGATATAACCAAATTTGATATAACTATAAGATATAATCATGGTATATAACTATAGGATATAACCATAGTATATAATTATACGATATAACAATAGTATATAACTATACGATATAACAATAGTATATAGCTATACGATATAACCATAGTATATAATTATACGATATAACAATAGTATATAACTATATGATATAACAATAATATATAGCTATAGTATATAACAATACGATATAACAATAGTATATAGCTATAGTATATAACTATACGATATAACCATAGTATATAGCTATAGGATATAACCATAAGATATAACCAAATTGGATATAACTATAAGATATAACCATAGTATATAACTATAGGATATAACCATAGTATATATTTATACGATATAACAATAGTATATAATTATAGTATATAAATGACCGATATAGCAATAGTATATATATAACTATACGATATAACAATAGTATATATATAACTATACGATATAACAATAGTATATATATAACTATATGATATAACAATAGTATATAGCTATAGTATATAACAATACAATATATCAATAGTATATAACTATACGATATAACCATAGTATATAATTATACGATATAACAATAGTATATAAATGAACGAAATTATACAAAACTATAGTATTAAAATTTTATACAAAATTATAGTATAAAAATGTTGAAAATACCAAAAATTTTCCACTACAATGCGCTATATGCTGGGCAGCAAATTGTAAAAAAAAATGGGTAGGAAGGCTTTGTTTTTTAGGCTTTTGGAGGGGCAAACGATGTCCGTTTTGGACGAATTTTATATTAACGGACTCGTATTGAAATTCTCTACATGATTATGGAAAAAAGTGCAATTTTGAAGAGAAAAAAAAAATTAACGCAACTACGTAGCGTTTAAAAAAACATTTTTTTTTAAATGCAACGACGTAGCGTTTAAAACTTAATCGGCTCGATTAAACCGAGTTATTTTAAACGCTACGACGTAGCATTTAACTCCGACCCAGTTTAATCGAGCCGATTTTGTTTTTTTTTAATCTCAATAAATCCAAAAAAAATCTCTCACTCCATATAATAGCGTTTAAAAAAAAAAAGTTAAACGCTACCTCGTAGCGTTTAACTTGCGATGCGAAATCAAAAAAGAGCGGTGCAAAGGAGAACCCCCAAAATTTTCTGGCTTTCAATTAACCAAATTATTTTAGTTTTATCTTTACCTACCTAGCCTACAAGGCTACAAGCCTACAACCCTTTATGAGAGTGGGATTTTGACTCGAACATGATTCATGAAACGCTATTTTAAAAAAAGTATTTACTGCAACAAGTAAATCCATGTCGTCAACGTCAGAAATGCAACACTCTAGTTTTGTGCTAAACAACATGAATCTGAGTCAAATATGTACTTTATATGTAATGCGGTTTCAAAAGACACGTTATTTTAGAGAGGTGAATTATGTTGTTGATTAACTTGTATCCTCAAAAAAAATTCGGTTTTTTCGCCTGGTACCCTTAAGGTATAACGAAATTCGCGAAGTGTCTCAAAGTTTTGATTATTTCACGCGGTATTCCCGAGTTTCGTTTTTTTTTTTCGCCAAATACCCACCTTTAAAAACAAATCGAGAAAAACCCAAAAAAAAACCAATTTGTCTCTTGTCTTCTTCACGAGACTGCTTATGCCCTCCTACTCAACTCGTCGGCGGCCTTCTGCCCTTCACCGGCTTTGCACTTCTCGTCGTCGGCTCACCAGCTCGCACTGGCAACCTTCTGCCACTGTCTCCACCCGCGCCTCGCACCGGCGACCTTCTGCCTCCGTCTCCACCCGCGCGGCCGCTCGCCTATTTCACGCATAATGCACTATTAATAGTATCTTGATTTGCATTTCATCATGTAAAGTTTATTTTTCAGTAAAAATCATCAAAGATGGAAATTTGAGTTCAGGTCCTGTAACCGAGGACGTCATTCCATATCCATAACAAGTGCATTGACCTAAACAGTTTAACTACACAAGACAAATTGAAATAAGCAGTACTAGAATCTTCAAATTTTATAGCAATTATATGTACAATGTTTAAAGAATTACGACTCTAATCCCAAACAAATATTCTCACCGCATTATAACTGGCTAGATAACATGAATTAGATTTTACAGTAGAGCATACCACAGCTAGAGAGCATTACTAATAGAAACATCCATACAAATGATACTCACCGTAATGAAATCAATAGCTTAGCTTCCCTGCTTGCATTGGGGATCAGCTCTGACAGATTTGCTGGCATGAACTACCAAAAGAAAAAGCATGATGATTGTTGAACCCGAATTCAATTTTGTAGAAGGATGTTGTTGAACTCAAAATTACCTCTGAATAGCTAATATTGATCACCTGTGTAATGTTCTTTGCTTCAGGGAAAGCGGACCAATCTGGTGCACCAAGAACACAACATATTTTGTACAGTTGATATGCTTCACTGCCCATGGAACAACATTTAAATCAGAAGGAAGAGGTGGAGACGGAGGCAAAAGGCTGCCGGTGCGAGCCGGTGAGCCGCCGGCAAAATGTGTAGAGCCGGTGAAGGGCAGAAGGCCGCCGACGAGTTGAGTTGGTCGAGGGAGGGCAGAAGCAGTCTCGTGAAGAAGACGGGAGACAAATTGGGTTTTTTTTTGGTTTTTCTCGATTTTTTTCTTGACGGTGGGTATTTGGCAGGAAAAAAAAAACGAAACTCGGGAGTACCGTGTGAAATAGTCAAAACTTTGGGATATCTCGCGAATTTCGCCGTACCTCTCAGGGGTAATAGGCGAAAAAACCTTTTTTTTAGAGCCTCAAATTTTGTTATTCATGGAGATATAGAATTAGGGCCCGTTCGGTAAGTAGGATTAAAATCAAGTGGAAGTGGAAGTGAAAGTTGAAGTGGAAGTAGGAGTTGAAGTGGAAATAGGAGTTGAAGTTAGAAAATGACGTGTTCGATAAGTAGTAGTTTGGACGAGTTAAAATTAGGTATTTGTGGTGTGTAATTACCAAAAAAAGTATTAACAATTGGTAAAATTATATGTGCACGTGAGTAACTAATCTTAGGGGGCAGTAAGAGAGTGGAAATACCATTTTTCTCCACTCCCTTCCACTTCCTTCAACCTCTTTCCACTCCAGCCAAACTACTTACCGAACACGCCAATCAAGCAGTGAGGGAGATGAAGTTCAAGCTTCCACTCCGATAAAAAACGCCATATGCAAATAATGAAGAATGAAAAAGAAAACCAATAAAACTACATGCCAAACGAGCCCTTAATAGTTAACATATAGGGTTCGTTTAGATTCACTTAATAATGTATTATCTTATATTAAATTGATGATTTAATACAATTTAATGTAAGATAATGTTTTAATGCATTCTAAATTGGAATCCAAATAGACCGTTATATAGAAGCTCTAGGTGTTTTCGTGACAAAAATAATAACTGAAAAACGACAAGTTACCTTTTGGGCCGCTTTCCCCCCACCTAGTGACCCTGTTTTTCAAGTAACAGTAAATAATGGGTCAATCAGCCCAATTTTTATCGAAGCCCTAGAGATCCGCCCGCCAAAAAGCCCAAGCCCATGTCTCTATGGGTCTTGGCAGTAGTCACATTTAGGGGTGAGCACGGGCCGACGAAACCGAAGCCCGAACCGAACCCGGCCCGAAAAACCCGAACCGAACCCGAACCCATACTCCTTCGGTTCGGGTTTCGGGCCGCACTTTTTACCATTTCGGGTTTCGGGTCGGTTCGGGTTTTAGTGCATTTTTTACCCTTTTCCCCCTTTGAGTGTTGTTTAGCCCGAACCCGAACCGAACCGAAGTGTTCGGGTTCGGTCTTCGGTCCCATGTTTTTGGGCTTTTCGGGTTCGGGCTTTTCGGGTTCGGTTCGGTTCGGGTCGGGTTCTGGCCCGTGCTCACCCCTAGTCACATTTGTTTATTCTTTCAATTAAATTAATGAATATTAGAGCTTCAAACTATGACTTGCATATAAAATTTCATTTCCTCATAAAACTTTGAAAATATGGCTATGATGGCACCATAGTTAGATAAATTAACTCATTACGTGAGGCCCGCTCACACACATAACCCCCTTAAGATAAAAACTAAGCACTAATAACAGTCCTTGGATGAAGGAGATCAACGGCCCAAATTGATTCTAAGAGAATCAGCCAAAAAAAAAGCAAGCTCCTAAGAAGTAGTTGCACGGTGGCATTTTTGCAATTTAAGGCAAAAGGCTAGTGAAAGACGAAAATACCCTTCCGTTTAAAATAGGCCAAAAGACAAGAACGCGCTCATTTGCTCACACAATCTGCACAATGCGCTCTCAAAACACTCTCAAAGAAACTCAACCGAACCCTCAACTTCTCGCTCGAATCGTCCGATGAATCCTGTGAAGAATCGATTCCTTTTGAAGAAAACAAAGCAAGAAGCTTAAAGATGTCGTCATCCGACGAGATGAAGAACACATGAGCATACATCGACGAATACGATGAAGGTACGAAGATATTGGTTTCGATTTGACGAAAACAAGTACATACTTCGATTTAGGGTTAATTTTGGTGGAGATTTAATGTTTCTAGTGATGTTGAAGCATTTGATGCTATAGATCTGTAAGTTAGGGTTTTGAACTTTGCAGAGCTGATTACGAGTTGGGGCTTGCTGTAGTGGTGATGGGGGCTGGATCAGGGCAATCCGAATGGCGCAGCGTTGGACGAGGCGGGGCATTGGTGCGCACGGTGTGGTGGGGGTGTGCATGGTTCAAGGGCGGTGGTCCGGTGGAGCGCGTCGATCTGGGTTCGTGGTGGGTGAGGTGAAGAGGCGGAGATGAGATTAGATCTGGTTATGGTGGTGGTGCGGTGCGGTCCGAGGTGGGTGCGATGTGGGTTCTGGGAGCGAGTGGACTCGACGACGGGGGAGAGTTCGGTGTGGATTGTGGTACGGTCAGTGGGTGTGGGTTTGGTGAAGTGAGGGAGAAGGAGTTCGGGAATGGGGGTGGAGGCTGGGAGTGTGTGTGCATAGAGAGGAGGTAGAAGAAATGAGAGACACATCAACTTTGTAACGAGATTGCACCCGGTGAAGAACCAATGCAGATCACATACCTTGCCAGAATTTTCTTTGTTTCCAACAATGGTTTGACAAGCAAGCCTCCAAGATTCAGGCTTCTGAAGTTGAGCAGCATTTATTTATTAGCAAAAGCTTGAGCAAACCAGTTAATGCAATGACAATTTCAAGCTACTTCTTTGGATAGAATTTCAGAGTTTCCACACAATTGATTACTACAGATCACATGATCTGAGGGCTTCAGATTATGTCAATATATATATATACAAGTTTGTGAGAGGCAGAGGTTCAAACATGGACGAATTTACTTGCCTTTTTCAAGTACCACAGCTCAGTATTTGTCCTTTCATTCAGAAGATCCTTTCCATCCACAATCTGCAAAGTACCAACATAATACATTCACGCAACCATGGTTAACACTTGGCACCGATTACATACCACAAAAAAGTTATGCTAGAATGAATTCTAGAGCTGATAAATGAAAATTACATTATACAAAGTATGAATTCTGTTGTAGAAAGAGATATAGACAACTGTTTTATAGGCCTTGAGATGTCTATCTGTTAGACAAAGTGTTTAAATCATTTGATTAATTATCATGAACCTAGCTAGTTTTTAATCAAACCTAGGTTATTTATACTCTTGGACTTGAATGTAAAGCTTTGATTTTGGGTTTGTGCAGTTCGTCTTTCATGTGCTGAATTTGAATGACAAAAGGTTGAAATTGCACTAGTGGAAAAAACCCTTATAGAGGCGGGCTTTTGGACACTTATTGAGGCGAACACCGTTCGCTTCAACTAAGGGGGCTGCAACAAATAGGGACACTTTTTGAGGCGGGCATTTTACGCCTCTAAAAGGACCTTATTGAGGCGGGCCTCTGAAGCCCGCCTCAACAAGTCCCTCACTTTGGCGCCAAAATGAGGGACTTGTTGAGGCGGGCCTCTATAGGCCCGCCTCAACAAGTCGCATTTCCCACCTTTTAGCCCGGATCTGGGTAAGTCCGGGCTAAAAAGCATTGTGTTTGAACAAAAAAAAACTGGACATTTTAGCCCGGATCTCTTCCATATCCGGGCTAAAAAGTCCATTTTTTTGCAAATAAATTCTGCAAAAAACTACAAATTCTGAAGCCAAGAAAGGTGGAAACTAATTCAAGAGCAAGCTCTAATAACAAATGTATAACTTGTCTCTCAAAATCAACACAGAGTAATGTAGAGTCGCACAAAAGATCATAGGAAATAATTGCGTGCAACTTTGTTCTATTGACCGCATTATCATGGACATCGGCAGTCTAAGTATGTAAACAACTTCATATAGACCCCAAAAGAAGAGTTGTTAGCCTTCTATCCATCACTTATGAATCCATCAAGTGTGGTAAGTAGAAGAGAGAACCCACTAGCTTCAGTAAATACCCTCTGAGCTGAAAAGACATGGTCTCAAAATGCGCCACAAAGCCCCAAACATGTCACACTTTGCATCATCATCGATAGTATGTTGAGATCCTCGAGCACTGGTCGCAAACCAAACTAGGTGCAATGAAGAAAGGGTGACTGCTTACTTGGATTGACACCGATCATTATCTCTTTTGGCTCGGTCAAACAGAAGGATAGTCAGAAAGATGACATAGAAGTAAGGGAGGAACTGCACATTAAAGGGGCGAATTAGGCATATATTTCTCCCCATATCAAGGAACAAAGCTCATAATCTTAAAAATTCTTACATGACTGAACAGAGCAGGGACTGTCCAGAAAAAGGCTGCCGATATTTCTGGGACATAATGTAAATGTCGAGCCAACCCCCACCTGGTGAGCGACATTACATATATGGTTATAATGAAAATTTGAACCACAAGTTTACTGCTAGCTATATGTATGTACCCTACGGCTAGAGGTGCAGAGGTCACAAAATATACTTACCATCCTGAGGTCAGTAGAAGGCTAGTTTTTGTTTCGCCAGATTCATTGGTATACGATGCTACAATCTGGAAATGCAATTGAAATTATTGTCTCAACATTTGCCAAGCAAAAAGTTAAAACAAATATAACATACAAAATCTTGATTCAGAAGCATTAAGATGATGACAAATAACTGAGTGGAGTACCTTTGATGGAGCTTTTCCCCAAACCAAGCACTTGCCATTAGTTCTGCGGAACTCTTGCCTTTGTCTATCACAATCATAGTTGATGTAGACACATAGTATGCCAGCAATAAGAATACAACTTGCAAGCTGATGCAGAACAGTAAGACCTAGTAAGGAATAAATCTTAATTCGAAGACGAAGGAAGCATAAGCGAGTCAATGGAAAGCAAAGGAAGCATATGCTGCAGTTATTACCTTCGATTTGGTCTTTGTAGTCTGTGTAGCAGCAATAGTTTTGAGTTCTAACCTCTGTAAGGCAAATAACATATATAAATTATCACGGAAAATAACTGCCCTTGAAATTACAATTCCATTAAACAACTAATTGAGCAAATATAGTTTGCTTCCGTACGTGTTCTCCTCTATCAACCTCCCCTCATTCCTAGACACGTTACATATATCCGTTGTGTAGGTACGTTTGCAAATTCAGCATAGTAAATCTAAGGTGAAGGCATCCCCCAAATTGAAGGAGAGGGGATGGTTTTTTTCTTTCTCGCATTGTAAAATATCAGTATCAGATTACAAGACTTACTAGAATAGAACTGGACTTTCTTCTCAAATTTGCGGTCCGCTTTCTCTTTAGCTTTTGCTCTGGTAAAGAGGGAAAAGATTCAAGAAATTAGTCAACAGAAATCATAGATTGAAACATTAATAAGAAAAATTTGAATGCAGCAAAAAACAAAAGTTGTATATCACCTTAAATTGTTCAGCCCCATATTGAATAAGTTGCTCCAACTGTGATACAAACTGGATTTCAAGAGGTTCAAATGTTAAGAGTTTTAGAAGGGGAAAAAGAGGTATTTTTCACCAACAGTGGAAGGTTAAAGAAACAAGCAAGTGGCAATCTTCAAGATAAAAACGTTTCATTAATGTGTTGCGCCTTGTAAATGTTCCTAGAGCCCTTCTTGGTTATGTTGTTTCAATACATCTTAGGGTAATAGCAGCATACAACATCAAATATAAGTAAGCTTCCTTGTATTGATATTATTATGAAATTATCCTACTATAATACCCTACAAAATCTTAAAGAGTAGAGTTTGAAATTATTAATATATTATAAATTTAAACAAAGATTTAGAGTGGCTCTAGTCTTGGTAACACCTCCATAATTATGGATGTACAGTATATCTAACTGCTCAAATTCTCAATGCTAGCAAGTACTCCATACAAATCACAAAGTTTCTATCTTACAATGGTTCTACCTAAGTTTCTCCACATGGTCATATTTTAGCAAGTTCCAACGAAATCATAGAACAACATCACATGAAAGAACAAGAAAGGATAGAATTTAGTAGCATACTGCATACCCATATTATTCAGCCAGAGCAGTCAACAGGCGATGGGAGTTTGATGACAGGGACGAGGGCATAAATCTCATCTTCCTCGGGAGCTTCCCTTGTGATCATCTACTGAGCTTCCCTCAGGAGCTTCCCTTGTGACCATCATTGAACAAATCAAATATCGAGTTGAGCACATTAGAAATTATCAAAATAATCCAAACAAGTAGAAATTTCGTCTTGGCATTTTATCGCACACCTTACGTGTACCGTTACAATATATGCCTAGACCCCAAATTCCTGGAGATTGAAACTGTAATTCCATAATCCTACCGAACTAAAATTAACAAACCTCATAATCAAACAAATACATCTAAATCTGAACCTTAACCAGTCGTTCCCAATTATTGAAACATGAGGGGGGAAACTTACAAATTTCGCCGCCGTTGCGAAGATCTATCAGTGGAGGGTGGCCTGTTATCGAGTCCAACCTCGAGTCGCAGATGATGGAAGATTATTGGCGCTCCTGGTGGTTGGACCGGCGGAAGCGAGTGGGGCGCGCGACGAGTTGGCCAAGAAGCAAAACGGAGAGAAGGCAAAGGAGTCGTCGGTGGCCGGATGGGGTGGCTCGCCGGTGGTCGGGTGAGGGAGAGAGAGCGTGAGGAGGGAGTTCGGGGGAGAGATGGAGGCAAAGGAGGGTTAGGGATATGAGGGCTTAGGGCTGAGAGGTATCGGGGTTGTGAGAAAAGAAAGAGAGGAGAGAGAGAAAGAAAAGAATAGAGGGAGAGAGAAAGAAAAGCAAAGAGAAAAAAAATTTGTTGAGGCGGGCTTTAAGAGGCCCGCCTCAACAAGCTTTAATTGGGGCGGGCTACTTGGCCCGCCTCAATTAGTTAGCATTAGAGGCGGGCCTTATCCTGGCCCGCCTCTAATACTTTAGCGGGAAATGTTTATTCGGATACTTATTGAGACGTATATTAATTTGCCCGCCTCAAAAGATGTTTTTGAGGCGTATAAATTAATTATCCGCCTCAAAAACCAAAAAAAGTGATTGCCTAAGTCGTTGTTGAGGCGTTTTGAACTATGTACGCCTCTAAAAGGGAGCCTCAAAAAGTGTTTTTTCCACTAGTGTTGTGTATTGGTTGTCATAGCCTATTAGCTCAAATGATAGAGCAATGTGTTTATTCACATGGATGTGGGTTCAAATCCCTCATAGGCTACATTTTAGAGGTTGATAAACCCTACAAGAGAAGTTTAAGCCGATAATCTTGCAGGTTCATGAGTTTTTTCTTACAGGTTCATGCATTTGAACTTGTAGGTTCATGAGTTTTAACTTGTAGGTTTATGAGTTATGGCGTATAGGTTCATGAGTTTTATTTTACAAGTTTATGAGATTTTTCTAAGGTTCATGAGTTTTAACTAGCAGGTTCATGAGTTTTGTCTTACAGGTTCATTAATTTTGTTTTACAGGTTCATGAGTGTTTTCTAAGGTCTCTTGAGTTTTTTTATCTTGCAGGTTCATGAGTTTTTTATCTATTAGTTTAATAAGTTTTATCTTATAGGTTCATGAGTTTTAACTTACAGGTTCATGAGTTTTAACTAGCAGGTTCATGAGTTTTATCTTATAAGCTGAAATTAATGAACCTACAAGAAAAAACTCTTGAACCTACAGGTGTAAACTCACGAACCTGTAAGTGTAAACTCATGAACCTGCAATATAAAATTCATGAACCTGATAAACTCATAAACTTACAAGATAAAATTCATGAACATGCAAAAAAAATTATTGAACCTGCAAGAAAAAAAACTTTTGAACCTACAAGTGTAAACGTATGAACCTGCAAGTGTAAACTCATGAACCTGCATTATAAAACTCATGAACCTGGTAAACTGCAAGAGTAAACTCATGAACACGCATGATAAATTTATGGACCTGCAAAAAATGTTATGAACCTGCAAACAAATTTATGAACCTACAAGAATAAATTCATGAACCTGTAAAAGTTTACTCATGAACCTGCAAGAGAAAACTCATGAACCTGCAAAATATCATTGTATTTTCACAAGCATGATAGTCCATTTTCACAACTTGAAAGATATTGTTGAATTGCACATTTCTCATGATGTTAATTTATCATAATCATTTTATAAGTGATTTAAATAGCTTGATAATAGTCCATTTTATGCATCCTTTCGTGATAAATTTATTTTACTCCTTACCTTTAAAGAACAAATAATTTATGTTGCCGTTTTCCCGCCGTTTCCTTTTTTATTGAATTTGAGATTGTCGTTTCCCCGTTTCGGAAACGTCTCCATTTCCGAAACCCGTTTGCGTTTCCGGGTAACATAGTCTAAATCAACATTATGTAGTATCCTTCTTTGTTCCAATTCATTTGTAGTCAAGCAACACACAAACGTGTTGCTGCCCCTTTTTCGATTGGGTGCAACTTCGTACATTTTTGTTTAAAAAATGATATTGCTTCTCCGAACTTTAGTATTGGGAAATCTTTATCATCCGTTCCATTTGATAATGGATTCTGCTTTTGGGTTGCTTGCTAAATATTAGTTGTATATTCTATAGGCACAATGGAGTGGAGTTACTAGTTTTCATATCATGCTCTGTATCTATGTTACTTGCGAACTTTTTCAAGAATGGTGTGGTTCTTTTTGAAGCCGTATGCGACCAATTCATTTGTAGTCAATCTCCTTTGAAACTTTGATGATCAAGGTGTAAGCTTTTTGAAGCCATATGTGATCAGATGAGTAGGATAATTCAGTAATCAGTCCACTCAATGTAGAAGCAATAGGAAAACCATATAGGCATTTGAAATCAGTAAAAGCTTTCCATGCTTCTTCGATTCTGTGCTCCTTGAGAGAAATCCCGATCGTTTTGAGCAAAATTTCACGAGAAGAACCGACTTCGCTATGACGCGATTGAGTGGTAACTGAGAGATGTCTCTGATATGAATTTCTGAATTCTGAACGTCAATTGCACAAATCTATGGTCAAACAGCTTCCGCATACGAAGTTTCCATTTGCAATCAATCTCAACGCCTACTTCTGCAACGCTGACCTCATCTGTAAATCCGGCTAAAATGACTTTATAAAATCGAATGCAAACCCTAGTGTTTTTGGTGATGAAACAACCACCCTGAATCCCAGAAACATTTCAATGAGGAGTTCATTCGAGTTGTTTTATCAGTTGAAGCAACCACCGTCGGCGACCTAAAATTTAAAAAAAGTCCATTCTAGTTGGTCTTAGCAAGAGAATCACCTAATTTCAAAATCGATAAATCGAGATCTCATTCTAGCATAAGATCCACAGTACTAATTTCATAAAAGAAAGGTGCAAATTTCAACAGCAAAAAAAGGGGTTGAAATGGGCAAAAATGGCGGTGATTAAGGTGGAAACCTAAGATTCGCCCTAATTACAGCGTGAAATGTCTCCTCCACACTCTCCCCGAAGAACGGCGGCACGCCGCCGAGCATTATGTACAGAATCACGCCAGCGCTCCAGACGTCCACCTTCTCAATATACTCCCTCCCGGCCAACACCTCTGGCGCAACGTAGTGATGCCGCACATCGGCAATCGTTCCCCGTCGGCGCCGACGAACCACTCGGCGGAGCCGAAGTCGCAGAGCTTGAGCCGGTCGCGCATTTGATACTTCCCCGCCTTCTCTCGCCGCCGCCGGGAAGGAAGACCGGCGGACTGATCCAGTTGATTTCTCTCCCTTCTCGCATCCGATGTACCACTCGACGGAGGATCTGGCCCGATTTCGAGAGAACCAGAGATTCCAGAAGATCGATCGATCGATCGATGGCAATTTTTACGAGGGAGAAGATTCCAGTAAATCTGTTTGAGGACGAAGATCGATCGGTCGATGACTTGCATGTTCTTGCCGAGTATGTGCCTAATCAAATCCATGGAGATTCCAGAAGAAGCGAATTTGGGACGCCTTTGGTCACAAAAGAGATGTTGGGAGAAGAAAGATAAAAAGCCAATTACCCTTATGCCCCTCTGTGTCCTCTTTTGCTTGAAATCATGGCGTGATTTGGACCGCTAGATGAGAACAGCTGGACGAAGGAGATATGTGCATTGTGCTTATCATAATACCCACGCGCATTTGATCCTTCCTCCTCATTACGTAAATATTGTGTACATATGTTCACCATAGTTAGTATAATAATCATCGTTCTATCAAGTGTGTATGGAAACCCTAACGTTGGAAGGGATATACCTTTTTATGGGATAGAGTATCCCGATTTAGACTATATTATCTCTATCTTTTTTTTGGTAAAAAATATCATCTTGAATATATATATATATATGCCTTACTTAATAACCCTTTCCATATCATCTTCCAAAAAATGAGCTCCATTATTCTAGAGTACTACTAGTCATTTTTTGTTCAGGTATAGTTTTGTTTTTCTGAATATTTATAATTTAACTTTATCTAGGTTTTTCAACTAACAAAATTCACCTTCCCATCATAAACCCAAGTCGCTGTATCACTGTCTCCGACTGTTAGTTACAAATTATGAGTCTCCACTTTCAATTGTAGCACCACACAAACAGTTAACGTGCTAAAGATAATAATAATATTGCGTATGTGTTGTTTATGTACTTGGTGACAATAATCATTGCTCCCATATCAACATGGAATCTCATCTCTAATTACAAACCAATAATTATTATTACATACAAGGGATCATATTATTATATTGAACAACACACATTCAACGTACTGTCACAATTTCGGCCCGTTCGGTTGAGAGGAAGGAGGAGATGAAATGGGTTGAAGTGAGTTGAACTTGATTGAAATTTAAGCAATTTGTTTAATGTTACTCCTAATCTATTTATATATAAAAGTTGACATATTTGTCACAATTAATGACCTTTCTTTTACACAATTTTCTCTATGTTACATTAAAATGTATTTTACATAAAATTAATTCCCTATAATCTTCAAATGCATTTAATTAGTTTTTTTAAAACTCTTTTTCAATCCATTTATTTATCAATGCTCACGTTTAAATATATTTTTTATCAATATGTTTTTTTTTTGGTGGAGAAAATGGTAGTAAGTGTTCTACCACTCCGAGGCTGTGACACGGGCATGGTATGGCCTCTCCCCAAGATATTTCTTTTGCGGGCGAGGGGGGTCGAACTTGCGTTCTCTTTCTCCCTGCCCGAGGTCTAGCCCGCTTTTATCCACTAGACCAAACCCCATTGGGTTTATCAATATGTTTTTAAAAGATGAGTTGGAAACTAACAAATATCCTTCGACATACATGAGATGAGGAGAACAAAAATCAAAATAATTACACACTTTGCTTTTGTATTAGCTCAATGTATCCACGTGAAATAACACCTAAATAGTGAATATTTAAATTACTTTTATATAAATTTGATATGAGATATAATTATACAACTTTTGTTATAAAGTTCACAAAGACATTTTATTTCATCCCAAATTACATTAATAACATACTCTGTAGCAATTAGTAAAGTATAATGGAATACCTTATATATATATCATTTCGCTATTTAAAAATCGATTATAAATTTTGATAAATTTGATTGTATAAATTATATAAAGTATATGAATATATTAAAAATATAAACCAATATAATTATAAATAAAATTGAATTAAATATATTACGAACTCGTGCGTAACACAGACACACATACAATTAGTATTAAAAAAAATAGAGTTAAAATAAGAGTTAAAGTATCCACTTCCGAACCGAACGGACCTAAATAAGCTTGGTTTGAAACATCATCCTCATGCAGGCTAATGCTATAAAGGGCTTGTCTAGATATGAATATGACCTTGCTTGATGAGTTGATGTGATACATTTTTGGAATTTTGTGCAGTGTTTCTGTGACGAGACTGGGACCATACACTTAGAAGTGGACAAATGAAGATGGGCCAGATGTCACTCCAGCCTGCAAAAACAGATCTAAAAGGAGGATCTTTTTGTATGGCAACTTTCGCTTTCCTCAAACAAACTCAAAATAGTAAAACGGTTTTTCTAGTACACACTCTAATAAGTTAAAGTAAAAAATTATTTATAAAATATTTTCTATTAGAGAATAGATAAATCTTTAAGAAAAAAGATTAAATTAGTGATTAAAAAATTATTGCTAAAAATGGGCTTGTTAGAGTGTGCCCATGAGCACACACTAGAAAAAACCATAGTAAAATCATGTAAACTTTTTATATGGTAAACTCAAAACAGTAAAATCATGTAAACTCAAAATAGTAAAAACTAGCATGTGTCGTGGTCATATATTTTAAGAATGAATTTAAATTTATTTATAATATATAAAATATAAAAAATAATTATATAAGAAAATTAATATGATGTATCAGAAATATAATTTTCTAATTGGAATAATTTATAAGGTGTATTATATGATGAAAATTGAAGGTAAACGTGTTAATTTATATTAATAGAAGAAAATATAAATTAGGAATTTTATATAATTATTAAAAATAAAGCTGCACTAAAATAAAACTGCATATTATATTCTTTATAATAGAGTTTATAGACAATCTATTCACCCTTATTAAATCATGAACACTAATTAAGTATGATAATAATGTTTTTGATAAGTGTATAATTATATGTATGTTGGTGGATGAACTGTATAACGTGAACTATTTACGGACCATCTATCTTTATACATATCTTTATAAATGGAGTTTACGGACCATTAACGTACATATTATATTATGGACACTAATTAAGTATGATAACAATGTTTTTGATAAGTGCAGAATTATCATGTACAATGGGAAATATTTTGTGGTGGTGATTTAGGGAATTTGTATAAATAAAAGATAAAATAAATTATAAATAGAATAAAAGTGAATATGTAAATATACATAATTATTTGATAACATGATATACTTAGATGAATAACATGTATAAGAGATAATTACTACTTTAGTAATAGTATATAAATCTTTCAAAAAGATAAAGAATTAAGGCAGGGGCAGAGTAAGGGGGTTCTTGGGGGGTCTGATGACCCCCGCTCTCCTAGCTGTAATAGTGTATATATTTTAAACAATGGGTTTGTTCATTTATAACATAATAATAAAATGTTATAAAGTGATTAAGGCAAGATCACTTAAACCTATATAAAGAAACACTTAAAGCAACTTTAAGTATTAGAGGAGAGGGAGAGAGATCAAGAACTTAAGAGAGGTATTCTTGCTCTTTGTTGGTGCATCTTTCACAATGGTTAAAGCCTCTATTTATAGGTCAATGATAGCATACAATTCTTGACTAATATCAAGATAAAGAAGGTGAATAATTCACCATTACTATTTACCTTCAATAATCTACCTAAAGTGTCAAACTTATACAACACTTGTGTTCATACTTAATTGCACATGTATAACATAACATGCATGTTCATAACAACATGTTCATAACAATCCCCCTTGAATATTCACCTTCGAACCGTTGTGAGATATTGATGTACGTTGCCTCGTTAAAAACCTTGTCAGAAAAAACCTAGTGGGATAAAAACCTGATCATAGGGAACAAGAGTGCAACTATGAATCCCATTATACGTCTTTGATGCTACCTCATTAAAAAACTTGCCAGACAAAACCCAGTGGGATAAAAGCCTGATCGAAGGGAAAAAGAGTGTAACGCGTATGATGCTCCCCCTGAGATCAACGTATGTCTCGGAGTTTGCACATTCCAATCTTGGATACTAGCTCTGCAAATTTCTTAGGAGCCAATGACTTTGTGAACAAATCTGCCAAGTTATCGTTCGATCGGATTTGTTGGATATCAACTTCCCCAACATCTTCCAGTTCATGAGTAGAGAAGAACTTAGGCAATATGTGTTTTGTGCGGTCTCCCTTGATATAGCCTTTCTTCATCTGAGCAATACATGTTGAGTTGTCTTCATATAACAATGTTGGATCGTCAGTGATGGGCCTCATTCCACATTCTTTCTGGATGAATTTGATCATTGCTCGTAATGCCACACATTCTCTTCCTGCTTTATACAATGCAATCAACTCTGCTTGATTTGATGATGTGGCAGTCACAATTTTCTTTGTTGATCTTCATGAGACAAATGTGCCTCCATATGTGAATACATAGCCATTTTGTGACTTGGCTTTATGTGGGTCTGATAAGTACCCTGCATCTGCATATCCGACCAAGATAGCGTCTCTTTGGTTACAATAGAATAGCCCAAGATCATGTGTGCCGCAGAGATAGCGGAATATATGTTTGATCCCGTTCCAATGCCTCCTTGTAGGCGCAGAACTAAACCTGGACAATAGATTCACAGCAAAAGCAATATCTGGTCTTGTATTGTTAGTTAAATACATAAGAGCACCTATTACACTTAGAAATGGTACTTCTGGACCAAGAACACCTTGGCCCTCTTCTTGAGGACGAAATTGATCTCTTTTTACGTTGAGAGATCGAACTTCCATGGGAGAGCTCAAAGGATGAGTCTTGTCCATATTAAACCTTTTCAATACTTTCTCAGTATAATTAGACTGATGGATAAAAATTTCATCCTTAAGATGCTCAATTTGTAAGCCAACACAAAACTTAGTTTTACCAAGATCTTTCATCTCGAATTCTTTGATCAAATATTTCGCAGTCTCTTGAAGTTCATGAGAAGTTTCGACGATGTTCAAATCGTCTACATAGACTGCAATAATAGCAAATCCATTCTTGGATCGCTTGATGAAAACACATGGGCATGTGGCATTATTCTTATATCCTTATTTCATAAGATATTCACTAAGGCGGTTGTACCACATCCGTCCTGATTGTTTCAATCCATACAATGACCTCCTCAGTTTTATAAAAAAACATTTCTCGATGTTCAGAGTTGTTGGACTCGAGCAGTTTTAGTCCTTCTGGGACTCTCATGTAGATGGTTGTATCAAGTGACCCATATAAGTATGCAGTCACGACATCCATAAGGCGCATCTGTAGCTTTTCAAACACAGTCATGCCAATTATAAACTTCAACGTAGTTGCATCGACTACCGGAGAGTATGTTTCTTCATAATCAATTCCAGGGATTTGAGAAAAACCTTGGGCTACAAGTCTAGCCTTATATCTCACAATTTCATTTTTCTCATTTCGTTTTCGGACGAATACTCATTTGTATCCGACTGATTTTACACCCTTTGGTGTATGGACTACAGGTCCAAAGACTTCTCGCTTTTCAAGCGATTTTAATTCTGCCTGAATGGCCTCTTTCCATCTCGGCCAATCTTTCCTTCAACGACATTCATCAACTGATTTTAGCTCAATATCATCATCCTCAACCATAATATCTATAGCCACTGAGTAGGCAAATATATCATCAACAATGATATCATTTCTATTCCATTGTATACCCGTGTATACATAATTTATGGAAATCTCAAAATTATCGATATTTCGATCATCATCCAAGATATCATTTTCCCTTTGAGATGTTTTCATTTTCAATCTCTTTGTTTTTATCATTGCTCTCCAAGGCAATTGTGGCATCTCCTGCCATACCCTTTTGGTTCTTTGGCTTCCTTGGTTTCAAGTTCTTTGAACCTAGTGGTCTACCACGCTTCTGGCGTGTTATAGATTCATTTACAATGGACACTTCTGGCTGTCCAACTGGTATTTCAATCCTTGCAGGAGCATTTGCTGCAGGTATATGTGACTTAGTTACCTTCTTTGTATCGATGAATGCATTGGGTAACTTATTTACAACATTCTGCAAATGAATGATCCGTTGAACTTCTTGTTCACACATTTTTGTTCTTGGATCAAGGTGAGATAATGCAGTTGCATTCCATGTAACTTCTTTCATACATGGGTCCACCTTTTTCTTTTCTCCCCCTAAGTTAGGGAATGTACTTTCGTCAAAATGACAATCAACAAATCTTGATGTAAACAAATCACCAGTTGTTGGTTCGAGATATTTAATAATCGATGGGGATTCGAAACCAACATAAATTATCAATCTTCTTTATGGACCCATCTTTGTTCGCTGAGGTGGAGCAATAAGAACATAAACAGCACATCCAAATACTTTTAGATGCGAAATATTCAGCTCCTTACCAGATATTAATTGCAGTGAGAAATGTTCATGGTTTGTACTTGGTCTCAAACGAACCAAGGCCGCAGCATGCAATATGGCATGTCCCCACGCTGATAGTGGTAATTTGGATTTCATTAACAATGGTCTAGCGATTAATTGTAATCGCTTTATCAATGATTCAGTAAGACCATTCTGTGTGTGAACATGAGCCACTGGATGCTCTACATTAATCCCAACCGACATACAAAAATCATTAAAAGTTTGGGATGTAAATTCTCCTGCATTATCAAGCCGAATTTTCTTTATGGCATAATCCGAGAACTGCACCCTTAATCAGATTATTTGAGCAAGGAGTTTAGCAAATGCCGCATTTCTAGTCGATAATAGACTTACATGTGACCAACGCGTGGATGCATCAATTAGCACCATAAAATATCGAAATGGTTCACATGGTGGAGCAATTGGTCCACATATATCTCTTTGGATTCTTTCCAAGAATGCAGGCATTTGGCTTTCAATTTTGCCTTTTGAAGGCCGTATAATTAGCTTCCCAAGTGAGCAAGCAGTGCAATTAAAATCACTGGACGATAGAACCTTAATGTTCTTCAATGGATGTCCAAGTGAATTCTTTATGATTTTGTGCATCATTACTGATCTAGGGTGACCCAAACGGTCATGCTATAATGTGAATGCAGTTTGGTCATATGACCTTTTACGTATCGCTGCATTGACCTCAAACGGATAAATATATGTATGATATAATCCGGAGGTTTGCCCTAGCATCCTTTCAAGAATCTATTTTCGGCTAGATTCATATTTTATGATGCACAAATATTCTCTCCCATTTTCATTCACGGTTTCCATATGAAAACCATTATGACGCACATCTTTAAAACTCAATAAATTCCTTCGAGATTTACTCGAATATAGTGCGTCATTTATCACTAATTTTGTTCCTCTTGGGAGTAGAACAATAGCTCTTCCGGAGCCTTCAATGAGTTTAGACACACCCGATATTGTAGTAACATTGCCTTCATAGGCTTTCAAATGAGTAAAGAACTCTTTCTTTCTCAAAATGGTGTGCGTTGTTGCACTGTCTAGAAGACATTGCTCCTTTCCATCAAGTTTCACTTCAGGTGAGTTCATCTTTTCTAGATAAAGGGGAAAAAGATGAATCAAGACATTAGTAAGAAAAACTTCATATATATTACACATGGATAGTTATATTACACAATATTCTTAGGAGAGAATGAGAAAACATAGTGCAAGGAAATAGAAGACATTACATAACGTCATGCAACAACAAATAACATAGATATTTAGAGGTCATTATTTTCATTTAAGCCTCTAAGACAGAGTCATCGTAATTATCAAAATTGAGGAAATTTTCGACATCCAGACTGGTCACGTGTGAATTACTCACACCTTCAATATGATTGGTCTCGATAGCCTTTTCTTTATTTTTCTCATTTTGGTATAGCTTTTCTAAGTGTGGAGCTACACGGCATACCCTTGACCAGTGACCAGTCATGCCACATCTGTAGCAAGTGGATTTCGATTTATGGGAGGGTCCTGTTTGACCCTTCTGGACCTTTTGCTTGCCATTCCTCTGGTGGCCATAATTACCACGATAATTAATATGGCCCTTGTTGTGGCCTTGACCACGACCACCACGGCCTCCACGGCCACGACCACGACCATTATCGCGTCGTGACTGTTTCCCATATTCGTTGGCATCCCTATCTGGGAACCTTTTATCCACAACATTTGCTTCTGGAATTGATGTGGAGCCAGTAGGCCTTAGATTGTGGTTTTTCATCAAGAGATCATTATTCTTTTCAGCAACCAATAAGACTTTCAATAAGTCAGAGTATCTCTTCAAGCCTCTCTCTCTATATTGTTGTTGTAACACAACATTAGAGGCATGCATAGTGGAGAAAGTTCTCTCCAACATTTCTTGTTGGGTTATCACATTACCACATAGTCTCAACTGAGACGTGATCCTGTGTATAGCACTATTTTACTCAGATATGGACTTGAAGTCCTGAAACCTTAGATTGTTCCATTCGTACACTGCTTGTGGGAGCAGGACCTCATTTTGATGTCCATAACGTTCATTCAAGCTCTCCCACAATTCTCTTGGATCTTCCATAAACAAGTACTCGATTTTGAGACTTTCATGTATGTGGTGGCGGAGGAACATAATGGCTTTCGCCTTCTCCTGGGGCATGGTATTGATATTTTCCACAATTGTTCCCTCAAGGCCATTTGCCTTGAGATGAGTTAAGGCATCAACCCCCTCATTCGAGGTATTTCTAGCCTGATAGCTCAAGGATGTCAAATTCCCTCTTTACGAAGCTTGCCATTTAGTTACTAGAAATCAAGACTTGTATAATATAAATTAATTAGCATGTTCAACATTATGCATGTATGATTTATGAGTCATGTATGAAACGATATGGCCAAATAATTGTTAAAGTCATGTCATATTATATTTTCATATCAACATAGGTATATAGATAGCATGTAGATAGACTTTATATAAAGAATGCGTATAGTATGCAATCAGAATGCGTGAAATAGAATAGTGATCATACTGTATAGATATAATGCAAGTAATAAATCATACAAAGATAATTTTGGCGGGAACAATTTAAACCTGATCGTTTTCTTTTACCCTCTTTTATTTATGACCACCCATTATTACCCTTTTTCACCGGCCTTATCTTCTCCTTCTCGTCTCCATTTCAATCTCCCTTTCCATTTTCTTTCAACCATTTCCATGGCCGACGATGAGATTTTTCGCCACCTTAGAGCTAGTAATGATCGATTCTTAATCAAGCTTTTCATTTGCCTTGTTCTTATCATGATTATCAATATCATTCTCATCATATTATTTGCAAAAACTTACTTACGTTTCAAGTGGTGAAATCAAGGATTAACAAAGAGAGTTCAAGGCTAGACATCAAAAGAAGGTAAGCAAATCTAGTGTTTTGTTTGTACCTTGTATTAATCTAGATATTATGTTTCCATTTTTAGTAAAAACGTTTTTATATCTAGGAAGACAAATCGAGTTTCTGATGTAGAAGATCCCGATTTGGGCAACTACAGAGCATACTCCTCAAATCGAGTTTGTAATAATCTTCTTGCATGATTAAACTAATGTAATGGTAGAGATGTGTACCTTGATGCTTCCCGAAGCTCAAGTGGTAATTAGAGACTCGTGCTGATAACGTGTTATAAAGTGATTAAGGCAAGATCACTTAAACCTATATAAAGAAACACTTAAAGCAACTTTAAGTATTAGAAAAGAGAGAGAGAGAGATCAAGAACTTTAGAGAGGTATTCTTGCTCTTTGTTGGTGCATCTTTTACAATGGTTAATGCTTCTCTTTATAGGCCAATGATAGCATACAATTCTTGACTAATATCAAGGTAAAGAAGGTGAATGACTCACCATTACTATTTACCTTCAATAATCTACCTAAAATGTCAAACTTATACAACACTTGTGTTCATACTTAATTACACATGTGTAACATAACATACATGTTCATAACATGAATTGTGTAAATATTCACTTAGATTTTATATCTCCGGGTTCGATACTCTCATCTTTCAATGTTTCTTTTAAAATAAAAATTAGGATACGCCTTGTATTTACTATTTTGGTCCAAACGTTTCAATTTTTAATATTTTGTCCAAAACAGTTACATAAAAAGTTATAAATTTCTGAAAGTTATTAAATTAACCTTAATATAATTGTTTATTTATAAAAATGACATGTTTGTTCCCACCTTTGTACTCCTCAATTCTATTTTATCCAAAATTATTAATGAAACTAATTTTGGTTCAAAATTGTGAATTAGTTTAAAATACTTTTTTCAATTTATAATATTCCACCTAATTTCATATGGTCTGTTAATAAGAAGGTATGCAAATACCTTTCATAAAAATACATTTTTTTGGGTTTATTACATATTATTAATAATACGTCGATATGAAAAATTTTATGGTAAAAAAAATGTGGTTAAAGGTTATGGTTAAACGTCACATGATTTTACACCGAATAAATTTTGTTACTCCCTTCGAATAATTTTTGACTCAGCCACATATTAGGGTGTGTTTGTAGTTACAAGCTGAAAGAAAATAAAAAGGTATGTTTGGTAAGGAAAAATAAAGTAGTTACTACTTGATTAACTAGTTTAAATAAAAAAAACGCTTACCTCTCCTCTGGGAGGAAAGCTTTCTCCCTCTTTGTGAGGGTTTTCCCTCTTTATGAGGGTTTCGTCGCCGCTGTCCCGATCTTCATCTCTGCCGTCACCTGACTCCACCTCCTTGTATAGGTCTTTCGTTTTCTGCTCCCTTCTCTGTTTGTACAGGTCTTCTGTGGGTTTCCTCCCTCTTCTTCCCTTTGCTCTGGTTCTCTGTCTTCTCTGGCCGCCGAGGTCCGTTGGATTTGCTCTGGTCGCCGGCGTCGTTGTACAGGTTTCCGTTCTGTGTGGGTTTGTTGTCGCCGTTGGAGCAATTTTCCGGGTTCATTTGTTGCTTGCCGTCATGCTCTGCTCGTCGGCGCCTCTGTTGCTTGCGTTTGGTCGCCGCCCTCCTTCGGTCGCCGGGTTCCTCTGTTGCTGTCGCTCAGTCGTCTTCGATCTTCCGGGTTCCTGTCGGTTGTGTGCTTCATGGATTTCATCTGGCCGACGCCTCTTCTCCAACTGCTTGTTTGTCTTGCAATTCAAGATTGGGGGTTTTCGTCCAACAGCCGATCGGTGTTTCCCCCGGGTTCCAGTCGACTTGCACTTCGTTTTTTTGGTCTGGTGGCTGCCTTTTCTCCATCTGCATGCATGTTCTTGCAGATCCAGTTTGGGGTTCACCATTCCATCCCTGTCGGCATGCTGTTTGGAGCTTCAATTTGGGCGCTTTTGGGTTCTTTTCTGCAGCAAGCTCCTCTTAATTTTATTGTTCTTGTCTTCGTTTCGTTGTTGGTCGCTTTTAATTTTGTTGTTCTCGTTTCTGTATAGTTGTTGGCTTTGGATTTTGGTGCTTGTTCTTCCTTTGCTTGTTAGACTGGTTTTCGGCTCTCTGGATCTGTTTAATGGTCCAATGATTGTGGCAGTGAGTAAATCTTTAAAAGCTACCACAATCACTGATCCGTTAAATTCAAGGACTGTTTACTGGAGCTTTCTTCCTTTTGCACCATGTCATGTTCTTTGTTTTCTGTTTTTGGTTGTTTTGTTTGGTCTTTCCTTGCCTGCTTTGGCAATGGTATTCTTGTTCTCTCATCTGCCAATTTATTTGGCTTGTAACTGGTTCTCGGTTTCTCTTATATAATATTTTATGTCTTTCGATAAAAAAAAAAAAACTAGTTTAAATAAAAAGCTAGAAAAACAAGAGGTTTGGGTAGTTGTTTTGGGTAAATTGCTTAAAATGAAGAAAAATAATAATTACTTTTCATTTTCTTAGAATATCATAATTGAGATTGTAACTTGTAACTATTTTTTGATATCTAAACAAAGTTTAATAATTTTTCAAAACTTTAACTCATATTGTACCTAGTTATTCAATTTCAACTCCAATTTTAATTCTAACCAGGGGTGAATCTACATGAGCCCGACCCCCACTGAAATTTTCCAAAAAAAGATTTACTTTTTTTTTTCCTTAAAATTTTCTAAAATTACTTATATATTTTTCAAAAAAAATTATTTTTATAATTATGGATTTGTTATGCATAATTCTAAAAAACACGACTTCATTCAAATTCGCACACAAGTCACTCAATAAAAAATGCATTGTCTCTCTACATCTCTCCATGCTGGACAATTTTGGAGACAAAACAAAAACGCAGCAACTCCGAACATTTTTCCGACAATTTTTTCGGTGATTTGGAATCTGCTTCCAGCGATCTTTGATCCTTATGTGACCATCTACATCTAACATTGTTCAAGAGTCAAGATAAATCAATTTTAAACTCACAAATATCTCCTTATTCGTGTTAAGATTTTCAAAGTTTAGGGTTTATGAGTTTGGAAATTCTGAAATCATTTTTTATTTAAAATATGTCAAATTTGTTGAATTTACGTAGAGAAAGTAGTGAGTAATGATGCAACTTGTTTAAAATGTGTAATATTGGGATCAATTTTGAACAAAATTAGATTTAGGGTTCGAATATAGAGTTCGTTGTTTGAAATTAGGGTTGCTTATGTAAGGTAAAATGTTAGTGTAAACAACAACTTTTTTTTCCACCAAAAAAAAAACAACAACAACTTTTTAGCCATGAAGTAAAATATCTCATTTATAAGAAAAATATAAAATTAATGGGACTTTTTATTTGCATTATCTAAATTCAACGTTTTACATAACTTTTTCGTTCAGGTTGGACGTGGTAATAAAATTTGTCCATTATCGCTAGAGTTGTCAAAAAGTGACCGAATCCGTTTTACCGACCTGACCGACCCGCTTTTGGACCCGACCTGACCGAAATTTTTGATAACCCGAATTTACCGAGACTGAACCGACCAACCCGAACCCGAACCGATTAACGACTAAATATGGAGTATTAATAAAATATAACATAAAATATATATGATAAATGACATATAAATAATGATAATATGTTCAATTATCCTAAAAAAAGAACATTGTTGTACCTATATAATTTTTTTAATGTAGAAATTTATAAATTAAAATGTGATTTTGGTCTACTAATATCAATTACATTAAAATAATTAATAATATTATTATTATTTTAATTCATTTAAACTTATTTTGATATATTTAAATTAGTTTTTAACTATTTAATAATATTTAAATAGTGAATAAAATATTTAAAAAATGACGCTCTTGACCCGTTGGTCAACCCGAACCGTCCGCTGACCTGTAATGACCCGACTCGGTTTGACCTGTTATTTGAAATAATCTGACCCATTCTCAACCCGAATTCGAAATAATTGAATCGAATCCGACTTGACCGACCCGATTGACAACTCTAATTATAGCTCAAGACATTTTGTTCTACTAGATAAAATCTTGCGTCTACCTCTAACTCCAGGTAAATAAATAACTTGTAGGTCCAGACATTTTGTTCGATTCATGTCCCTTCGATCTGATAGAAAGAAAAAAAAGTTGTGTCATCCTTCTTTGGATGGATTTGTGCAAGCCGGTTTAGGTGATTTATGGCTCTTGTACGAACACGGGATTTGTAATAGCAAGGTGGGTTAAGCCTTTAAAATTGAATAGAATAATACGGAGTAATTGATTGTAGCAAGCTAATTTACCCTCATAAATTCCCAAGCATTATTGGCTAGTGTCCACTTTTTCCTGTTGCTTGAATATAAACTCTTTGCTTGTTTTTTATGCTCACCTAACTTTTCATTGGAATTTTCCTTCTCCTAGTGGCAGTAGTTTCCAAAAAACTGAACAACATTATCAACCCTGAGAAAGTTTAACAATAGCTAACAATTATTAAATACACGAATGATTTTCCCATAGCCTTTTATTCCAACCCAATTTTACTTCCACAATCTTCTACATTCACCCATTTCAGAGAATCAAGTTTTAGTATATATGAGAGCAAGTGAAAGCATTTTCCGAGTCTTGGAAATCAATTAATGAGGGCATAATTTCTTGAGCAGCTTGGGTCACTATCAAAACTTCAATAGTACTATGTTCCTAAATTCAAGTGTCTTGATCTGAAGTGAACTGAAACTGGAGCTAGTTAGGACAGAGTTTGCTGCATCCTGATAAAATCCACTAGAAAAAAAAAAGTAGCTAGTGCTCTTCCTCTAGCTTGCTAAAATCTTGGTGTTCTCCTTGCAGTCTTTGTAGCTACAAAATTCCTCTGAAAAATATAGCCTAAATTCCTAGATACAAGATGTTCTCAATGATGGGTTGCTGTTGTGAAACCACTAGCTAGCTAGCTAGCATAGCTTGAGTTTTGGAAGCTAGTGTGAAGTGAAACAGAATGATGGGTTGCACTTACTGTGCTGAACTGCTCTAATTGATGGTGTTTGTGGTAGCTAGAATGATACAAGATGTTCTCAATGATGACAAAAACATAAAAATAAAATTTAAAAAAAAAGGGCAAGAAAATCCTAGTGATATACTCCCTCTGTCCCGCAAAGATTGTCCTGATTTGATCGTGTTCAAATGCTGAAGCGGATTTTGTATCGTTAATATCTCTAATTACATAACCCTAAAAATTATAATTTTTTGATATTATTAAAGTACTCGTTGAGACGAATCAAACAAGACCCCACATGATTATGTTTTTTCTTATATATTGGAAGAAATCTTGAATATTCTCTTCAACGATGAACAATGTCTAAAAATCAAATAGGAAAAACATTTAGGGACGAAGGGAGTAGTAAGCTCAACTTGTGGTGGCACTGTCAATCAACATACTTGAAAAGCAAAGAGGAGATGTGGACTATTTTAGGCATGGGCTGCCCCACACCAGGTGGGATGAGGGGATCTGACTGTTCTCTAAAGCAGTTGCAACACTCTAAATTAATGAACTACAACCACTAAGAATGGTGGCCAAGAAAAGGAAATGCAACCTATGTTCTGAAACTTCCTAGGGTCTTATGTAATTCTGTGATTACTCCAATTAACTGTTGGGTTATGGAGTTTGATGGACTGTACACCAAAGTCCAAACTGCAGTGATCCAACTCGTTGAGCCTTTTGTATGGACGGGTCTTTTGGGCCTGATTAGGGTTTCGATCCTTAGTATTTATATTTACTTGATTATTGTAATCGTTATCACAAAATAGTAGAAAAAAACTGGCTTGGCAGCGCCCCCAAACGTAGTCACTCTCTCGTGGCGAACTGGGTTAACAATTCTCTTGTTCTTTGTTTCGTTTTCTCTCATTATTGCGTTCAAATCCTAACATTAACAAAACAAAATATGATAAAATCAACTTGCTTCATCTAGCTGCAAATAGCTTTCCATGTTTTGAAGGGGGAAAAACCAGTTGGTACGGTCAATTTGCTGGCATTTATTGTATTTTCTCAATTATGAGGCTAAAAAGCACTATGACAGAGGAGCAGAAAAGTTAAGTTCCATTAATCTTGGATTTGTAGTTCATATATACATTCTTTTAATCCAAAAATGAGTTTGAAAATTGGCATATGCATTTTGCTTGTCATAACTGCATTCTCATGACACTCATAAGCTATGCTTTTAGCAGATATAAAGACAGATATATGTTGAACTCAGAAGTCCTTTTTTCCTTATTCAACATGAAAGTTTTTTATTTTATTCATAAGGATAAGGAGGCACTACTACGCCTTTACAACATGGACAAGGAATTCAAACTTTTTGACTTAGCGTTACAAGATGTCATCCTTATCAGCTAAGCTAAGCCAAGCCAAGCCAAGCCAGAGAGGCTATAAAGCACAAACATTAATGGAAAGATAACTTATTAACTAAGTTATTTTCAAACATTTATGAAAGTACAGACGACAACCTTCCATTTCCCATTACAACACAACAACCTTCCTCCCCACAGTGAGATGGATCAAAGATGAAGGTCCAAGTCTAAATCATGCATATTAGAGTCATTGCTACTAGCCGTTACAGCTTGCCCATTTGAACCAGAGGAGTCCACATGAAAACTTCCAGGCCAGCCTGAATCCTGATCAGCCCCTTCCTTAAACTTTTGCTTCCTCCATGAATCTGCAATTCTCTGGAAGCTTCTTATGGCTTCCCCAGTACTCAACTCCTCCTGCACTGGCTCTCTGAACAGAGAGTGAGTCTCCATGCCTAGTGACTTGCGACTCGAAACGCCCATCATCCAGATTGTTCTCTCCTTCTTGTGTGCATTCTGGTGGCCACCCAAAGCTCTTGAGTTGAGGAATTTCCTCCCACAGTATTTGCATGTGAACACTTTGATTGGAGCCACCAAAACTGGCTTGTGACCATCATAGTTGCTGCCCATGATGTTATCCATTGTTTGTTGGATAACACAAGCACTAGTTTCAGTTTTTCTTCTTCACTTGAGAATGTGTTTCTTGAGCATATATATAAAAAGAAAGCAAGGGTGAATTGGTTGAAAAGACAAGCTAGAGGCGCCCCTATGTAAGGGCGGTTTTAACAAAAGCACTTGACAAATTGGGTCCTGCCAAGTAACATCAGCCTATATATTACAACTACAAGGGATAGATATGTAAATGACACTTGTTGTGAAATTAATTGCCCTGTATGTGTGTGTATGATTGAGAAAATGACTAGTATTGGTGTCTGATTTTCAAACTTAACTGAGATATGATTTGTATTTAATCTAGCAGGAAAGAGGTATGATATGATTTGTTTAAATTAAAAACTTCGCCTTAACCACATAAAAACTGCAATCCAATTATGAGATGTGAAGTCATATTTTATTTTATTTTGTGTGTGATTATAGTGAAGTTAATGACAAAATTCATGGAGAGTTGAGAGGCAGATGTGGACCATGGAAATGGAAGTGGCCAAATGAAGGTGGGATTCAGTCCTCTTCTTGTGTTGTGCTATAAAATATCTCTTTCATGTGATAATTTTTTTTGGGTTCCTCAGACAAAACTTATTTGAGCAAGATTTTGTGCTGGAGATCCATTACTTTTAATGGTATAAGACAGGCTGATAAGACAACCATTAACTATTTTTTTTCCCCCTCCCTCTTTGTCAGGAATAGTTTGCAGCATTATTAGGAAGGAGTGAAACACCAAGCTTCAACCAATCCACACAAATCTTACCTTTATCACTTGAGAAACTGTTTGGGAGAGCTTACCAGCCAATAAAAACACTAAACAGAGCAATGTAGAGAACCCCATATATTATTGAAGTGGATAATAGCTACAAATATCAAAAAGATATCATTAAACAGAATATTAGGAAGATGTTGAAATACATGATCATCAAGCATTTGAGGTTGGAATACTAATAAAATCAGAACAATGGAGTAATGAGAACCGAATTTGAGATGTGTGTCATCAATTGGTGATGCCAGTAATACACAGCAATCAACATCAGGAACCTTTCTTGAATCGCAAAGCCCAAATGCCCACTCTCATGTATGTCAGCTCCCTACGGCCCAATTCCAATCATGATGAGCCCATGTTTCGATGTCCAAGCCCAAGTTTTCTTTTAATAATTTTGGGTAGGAAAAATGACTTCAAATAATACCAACAATTAAAGATGAACAAAAATTAGTATAAATTAATTTACAATCTATACATGTATTTTACAAATAATAGTACAAGAATGTTTCAGATGAAAATTCCGACGAGTTGGATGACGTGACACCTGGAAAAAATTGATTAGTTTAGAATTTAATTAATAATATGTATTTTAATACAAAAAACAATGAAAAAACCGCAAGAGAAATTATAAAATAGTATAATAGTACCAGACTTTTACTAATTTATCCATTCTTATGTTTACTGTTCTATTAGTTTTTAATTTTTCTTGGGGTTTTTTCATTACTTTTTAATTACAATGTATATTATTAATTAGATTCTCGCGCAATCAGCCTTTTCTGGTGTTATGTCATCAAACTTGTCGAAAAAATTGGCCGGAAAATAATATTGTACTATTATTGGTAGATACATACACAATTCATACATGACAGTACAATTTATTAAATTAGTATTATTTTTTATTCATCTCCAAAAAAAAATAATTTTATTTGATGTTAATTTCCCTTTTGGATATAAGAATGCAGAAGCAGCCATGTAATGTTTATTTTTTGACGTTGTATAAGAAATCCGTAGCATGATAGAATTACTACAACTTGAATATACACAACCTTTTGTAATAAACCTCTTATAAGTAATCTTTTTAACAGTTCATTAATAATTGAGAAAATTAATTAACTCAACCTTTAAATGGGTGATATAATCCAAATTTTGGGAGTGTGGTAAAAAGTTGACCTCACTTATATTTATGGGTAACATTCCGATCAAATAGGCAGATGTGGCACCGAAAAATGACATGGCAAACTTGTTTGCCAATCATTTGCCACACTAGAAAACTAAATCATGTGACTGAGAAATTGGAGATTGAAATAGAATTAAATTGGGATTTAGGGTTTTTTTAGGAAAAAAATTGGGGACAAATTAATTTTGAGAGCTAAATTGGAGACAAATTTCAGAGCGAAAGTCGGAGGGTTGTAGAGTCGTGAAGAGACGACTTGAGTAGAAGAGTGATATTTTGTTGACAATTTTTATTTTCTAGTTTTGTGCTTTGTTTCATAGTTTTGGATACAGGAGGACAACCTTCTTGTTATTTACGTGGGCACAAATCACCCAGAAGTTGATACATGGAAAAAAGGATGGGAGGGAGATGGTCTACAAGAGTAAAAAGACCGACGGAAATTACCCTCTATCACCTTGAATATCTCCTCTCCATTAATTTCCATCTTCTCTAATTTGATTTCACATGATGGTATACATACATTATTTGGGTTTTTTTTTTTTAATTTTAAATTTTCTATTTTCTATGGTGGCTTTCATGTCATTTCTACAATGTCATGTCATCTTGTTTGATTGGAATGTGATGCCGGAAAATGAGTGGGGTTAGCATTTTAACACACGTACAAGTTTGGCATGTAAGTGGTCTGATATCTGCTCTTAATAATATTTTTCGCTTCTATCAAAAAAAAAAAAAAAAAAACGCGTACAAGTTTGGGTTATTTTTCTATATTTTTAAAGATTGGATTATTTATTTATCACCCACCTACAAGAGTAAGCTACTTGACTTTTTATGTAATTAACATGTGTTTTTTATATTTTCACTTGCTCCACTAACCCCACTAAGTATACAAATTTTCCACTACTCTTATTATCTCTAGAATTTTTTAATTAAATTTTTTAGGATAAGATAAAAAAGTAAAATAAAATTTGCAAGCCCAAGTATCAAAATTAGCTCTGGGCTCTATATACTAAATTCAACAAGTTATTGAAACATCTAATTTCACATTTTACTCTTACTCTATATTTAATAATAATCTCTTTTAATTACTAGTTTAATTTTTTTTCTATGGGTTCACCCCTTTTACTTTTGAAAATATTTTATAAATAGTTTTTAAATTTAGACTCTTAACATGTACCCATGGACACACATTAGAAAAATCGTTAATTTTTTATTCTATTTGAATATTATATGTTTAATACTCATCCAATCACACCAATATAATATAATATAATAATATTTATTTATTAATTATTATTATTAAATCCAATACTAGATACGAATACCACACTAGAGAAATATTATTTATATATATTCTGTTTGAAAATTAGATGTATATGACATATGTATTACACTTTATTATTAAAACTATCTTTTGTTGACTTCCCCATTCTTATATTAAGCGTACAAGTTTCTACAACATTTTCTTCTTCAATGTTCATTGTTTTGGGAGGATGTTTTTGTTTTCATTTGCAAATATTTGTACGAGCATGTATTACCAAGTGCCAACCATGATCATCATTTGGCCTATGTTGTGAAGAAATTCACATTCAACCACTATTATTTATGTGTCAAATTATAGATGTAATTTGGTAATTTGTAGTCTGTTTTTATCAAATTGAATTTCTTATTTATTATTGTTGTTGCTCATGAGTACGGTTGTATTCAAAATTTTGTAGTAACTAACTTATTTGTTGGTTGAATAAAATTATGTAGCGACTAAATCATATACTAACTCATGAGTTGTATATACCTGTGTATGGCACACACACTACGCTAGATAAATTAAGCGTTTAAGAGTACATACTGTTTAAGAATTCATTACCCTACTCAGAGCATCCTCGATCTAACAACCCATGAATTTTTCTTTTTGTTTTTACATCTTAATAATCTATGTATAACAATCCTGTCTTTTTTTCAAATCTCACGTCAACAAACCAACAATTAATTTGATTTAACACTTATATGAGACACCTCTCAATCTAAACTCATAACTAAGTACACCAAATGCTTTCCCCAACTTTCCTCATATCCTTAATTGCGTCGCTACCTCAAAACCCTAACCTACTCCATCTTTATTCCGATGATGATTTAAATCAATGGAATGAACAACAAAAATACCTCACTTGACAACCCCATATCACCCCCTTCACAAAAGTAAACTCTTATGTGCGCTTGGACTTCGTACTAAGCCTATGTTCGGCAAAACAATTTTTTTAGGGAGATGGAGGTTTTTTAAAAGTTTGTGCGGGTAGGTGTACGTTTTTTGGTAAGTATTTGAATTATTATTTCAAACTTTCTAAAACATAGTTGAGTGTTTGGTATAATAAGGTTTTTCGTTAGGTTTTACCTTTGAAATAACAAAAATGACATTAATTAATATAAATTTACAATACTATGGTGATCTATATTTCTCTAACCCTCTAAAACCTCCAATAACCTTTCTATCCATAAGTTTCTATTTTTTGGTATTTAACCTCCAAAAAACCTACTAAAATTTTCACCTCATGAAAAACATTGATTTACCAAACAATCAATTTAAGTAGATTATAAATTTGCAAACCTACAAAAACCTCCTAAAACCTGCGCCGAACACAATCTAAGGCTTTGTGCAAAAAAAGCCCCTAATTCTCTAGATCTGAGACTGTTAAATCCTTTATGTCCTTGGCGGGGGGACGAATCCCATCCCAAACCTCTTTCCCGATGGTTGTTGCGATCATGGTCATTAGGACTCGCTGGTGCAGCAAGTCCTTTCCCATCTTATTTTATGGGAAAAGAGAAGAAGGAAAAACAAAAAAAGAACTACCCGTATAGTCCCATTTGATGATGGATCTAATGGAGATTGATGGTGCTTGGGAGAAGCCCGAGTCTTCTCTTTGGAGAGTTGATGATGGTTGTGTTGTTGGTTCAATGTTCATCTGTATGACCCCCTTGCCGCAACTATCTGCAACCTACAAGCATGGCAATATTCCTTCGTTGTAAGGAGAAAACAAAGCTAAAAAATTCCATAATCTAATCATGAGTCGATTTTATCTCGCCTTATGTGATTCTATATTTCTATGTGCTAATTTATATACCAATATGTTTCCTTTATGAATGGATAAAGGCAAGAAAACCTACCATCTGCTCAAAAAAATAAGTAATGCTCAAAACACATTCAAACCAAATAACGACCACACTAAGACTCCATAAGCCATATTTAGTGTTGAAAAGACTTTCATACCAACTAACAACCATACTAAGGCTTCACAAGCAACTAACAGATGTAGGTAGGCATCTCAATTTCTTTATAGCCAGACCCATGTCAAAACAAGAACAGAACCCAAAGCTGAACCAACTCTGATACCATGTAAGAGTCTGTGAGTCGATAGACTTGGGCTTGCAAACACAAGCGCATAAACGCATATAAGCCTAATACATAAGTCTAGTGAGGTTTGATACTAGAATCAATTAACAATAGGAGGAGTAGCCGACCAACCTTATATACAAGGTTTGGTTATGTTGCAACTTCCTATGTGGGATAGTTATTTCTTACACGCCCCTCAAGTATTGCAATAGGCCTGACCTAGCTGACATTTGGACAGATGTAGCTAGACTACGGGCGTGTAGCATTCACCTAACCCAAATAAACCAGAAAAGAGCCCCACGACCGAAACAACTCTGATACCATGATGGAAGTCTGTGGACCCATAGGTAGGAGTTAAGTAGACTGAGGGTCGTACCCATGGGAACACATATGCGTGATAGGCCTAGTACATAAGCCCCGTGAGATTCCATCCTAAATTCAATTGACAATAAGAGGAGTAGCCAACCAACTTTATATACTAGACTTAATTATATATGTCCCAACTTCTATATGAGATAAAAGAAAATAAACTCCATTAGAAAAGTACTATATGGTTAAGTATGTTTGCAAGCCCAAAAATAAAAGAAAATAAACTTTGCCTAGTTAAGAAGAGGAAATTGAAATCAATGAAGCCTCTAACCTTAACAAAAAATCTCAACCATCTCTGATATGCTATGAAGTAATGCTTGATCTATTCAACATCAACCCATACTAAAAAAAGACCAAACTGATTTCGTCATCTGGATTTGTCTTATTTTGACATTCATGGTGTTAATCCTCATTCCAAGACCTAACAATTTGATTACATTTATGGTAACTCCATTAGAAAAGCACTATATGGTTAAGTATGTTTGTTCTCAGATTATCTATAAACTTCCCAACACCATGTTAGATGAATTTTTTAACAGCCCTTTTAATCTGCAAACATTGTATAATGAAAAGAAATTTGAAGCTTCTCGTGCAAAGCTGAAAAAATAATGAGATTTTTTTTAAAAAAAAAAGAACAAATGTTATTTTTGATAGATAAAATCTCTAGCTTAGGTGTGCCCTTAAACTAAGCCGATCAAGTTTTACAATTCGACCAAAATTTCCAAGTCGCAAATATGGATTTATCTTTGTGGATGACAACCTAGAAAAAAGAAAGAAAAAAGGGGTTAAGAGAAGGAAATTAGAAAATGTATAAGATAAATAAAAAAAAGAAGAAGGAGAAAATGAGTTCTGCTTGCACAACAAACTTAAAAAAAAATATGAAATGAAAACTTGGAAAATGCTTGTCTTGCAAGCTTTGAAAAATTTTCAATAAAAAGAAGGGGAAGACCAAATCTCATTTGAGCTTCTAGCTAGTGCACCCATTAGAAAAAAACGTTTGAAAGTAACATGAAACCAAATCCATTTCAAAAAACAAAATGTATAAGAATACTCGTGGGAGATCGACATGATCATTAAAGATATTAGAAGATTCTTAGCATACTTTAAAAACATTAAAATCCAACAATGCTTTCGCGAAGCTAAATAAGCTGTTGATTTTTTGGCCACTCAAGTATGCGATCTACATACTATTTGTCACTTATGTTTGATTGGTAGTCGTAGCCATAATGAGACCCTTCATCCAATGTTGAAAGATTTTCTTATGATTATCCCCAAGGATGATTTAGGTTGGATCTTTCGTAGAAAGGTAACCTAGTTCTTAACTATGTACAAAAAAATTATAAAAAAATTGTCTGAAAAATGTTCTTTTTGGTGTGAGTTGATCTTGAATTCTTTGATGGAGTTTGTGTTTATGATGAGATTGTGATCGTGTGATTTCCGATGGTTTTTCGAGATGGGAAAATTTTCAGGAGTTTCGTCACACTTTTTCACGAGAGAGTCCTCCTGCTAACCTACTTTTCGACCACACGACGATGCGTTAGTTTCTACTATCTTGCGTTTGTGTCTTACTCACCTCATCCCCGGGTCGTCTAACTTCCCTTTCGATAAGTTTGTTTCTTTTTTTATCAAATATTTTTATATTTGTTTTTCATGTTGGTTTGCCCAGCAACAGTTTTTCAATCTCTCCATTTATCATATATGTTGATACATCAAATCCTTTCCCTATAAAAAAACTTAAGTTAAATTTTATTTAATACTCTATTATCTCTCTCTATCATATCAACTTTGCTTTTGCAAATACCGCCATCACGGGTTTGGTGAATGTCATTTTTTGCGCGATAACAACAAGTTTAAAATAGTATTACGACTTCATATGATGTAGATTTAGGGGCTGTTCGGTTTGTAGAGACTGAATTGAACTGAAACTGAACTGAGTATCAAACTAAACTGAAACTATAAGGTAAAATTTAAGCTGACGATTGAGTTGGACTGAAACTGAACTGAAACTGAATTGAAATAGATGACTGAATTCAATAAAACACGTTCGGTTCGTCCCGACTTAACCAAACTGAAAAATCATTAAAATTCCCAAATTACCCCCAAATTAAAATCTATAGGGGCATCACATGCCTAACATGTGATGTTTGATTTGGGTTGCTTTGCCTCGTCCTTGCTTCCTCTTCCCTCCATTAATCATCTGCTAGGGTTGTCGTCTTCCCTCCAGTCCGAGCGTGCGTGCGAGTCGCCTTCAAGCTTCATCTTCTCCTTTTGCGGTGTCCAGTCCGATCATCTGGGAATCGTCCGAGCATCACAGCTATGGTCGTATTCAAGCCGTGCCTTCAATTCTCAGTCGTCTGGGAGTCATTTCTCAATCGTGGTCTTCAATTCTCAGTCGTCTTCAAGCTGTGTCTTCCTCTTCCCGGTGAGTTTACTGAAATTCTCAGTCGTGGTCTTCAATTCTCAGTCGTCTGGGCAAGTCTCCGGACGAGGAGAGATGCGTAGTCGGTCGACCGCCGGAGAAGAAGGAGGACGATGATATCGACTTCAGGTTCGAGAACGATGAAGAAGATGGAACTGGTGAACAACGAGAAGGAGAAGATACGAACAACTGAAGAAATGAGAAGGAGAAGACAAACCTGTTCTGGGCAAGTCGTCAGACGAGGAGAGATGTGTAGTTGGTCGACCGCTGGTGAAGGAGGAGGACGACTTTGGGTTCGAGAACGATGAAGAAGACGGAACTGATGAACAACGAGAAGGAGAAGATACAAACATCTGAAGAAATGAAGAGTAGGGGTATCAGGGTGTAATTTGTGGGGGTTTGATGTTTTTTTTGTTCAGTTCAGTCACCTCAATCCAAAAATTTCAGGTTTCCTAGCTTAAATTTTTTGAATAAGTTCAGTCGTTTTAAGTCAATTTAAGTCGACTTAAATTTTTGACGAACCAAACGAATTTTATAAGTAAGTTCAGTCATTCTGACTGAAATTTTTGATTAAGTTTAATTAAATTACTTTAAATCAACTTAACTAGCGAATCGAACGGACCCTTAATGTCCTCTTTCAAAGATCTTTTGATTTCAGATTAATAAAACACCCCTTTCGAGCCCGGTCCGCTTTCTCAGGAAAAAGAAGTTTAAGATAGTCCCAAAACACCATTTTGAACAAGATTCACCTCACCAAATCATTATGAATTTCCCTTTTATTTCTTATTCTAATTAAACATAGTTTAATCATTAGTAAATTGTATGCGGTAATACCAAAATCATACAAGTTATTCTTCATACCAAAAAACAATATATATCACATAATGCGGTCAATATTTGACCCCACTTATATAGATTATTAACCTGAAAATATCGTAATTAGGCACGAAGCAACTTGACCACAAACCCACAAGGTTAAGCAACCGTTTTTTGGTTATATCTACATAAAATATTATAATATATTTTATAATTAATTTTTTTTATATAATAATACTTTTTAGTTTTTAATTTATTTAATTAGAGCATTATTGTAATAATCATTCAAAAAACTTTACAATGACGTTTTCGACTTTTTGGATTGATCCGGACCCAACTGCAATAACCCGACCCGCAATCAACCAAGTTTTATAACCCGTAAATAATAGGATCTATACGTAATTTGACCTAATTGTGATTAAACCCGAAACCTATCCGTTTAACATGTGTATCTTGACACGTTTGACATTTTTAGCCCACTCTACCAGAAATGTAAAATACTGTACTCGATAAGTTATTGCTCGTAAGATAGTGACGTATGAATAATTGAATACTGAAGTTTGAACTTTTGCCTTTTAACTTCATTGAGTTTTTTATTCTTATGTCCAAAACACGTACACACCATCACTAACAGAGCAGAGCACTCCAAATTCTGTGTCACAAAGTATTAAATTAGCCCACCCATGACTAATAATCTTGTACAATATTAATTAATCCATCTTTTCAATCTCAAAACACACCACTCATTCATTCATAGCAAAAAATGTAACTATGGATGCCGAAATGCTCTTCTGCTTGGCTCTCCTCACAATCATCTTATCCTTGTTCTACATTCAAAAAGGGCGGCTTCAAACCACTCCGCCGCCAAGCCCACCGGGCCTGCCCGTTGTGGGCCACCTCCACCTCCTCAAGGAGCCCTTCCACCGCTCCCTCCAGTCCCTCTCCCACCGCTACGGCCCCGTCTTCCTCCTCCGCCTCGGCTGCTACCGTGTCCTGGTGGTTTCCTCCCCTCAGGCCGTCGAGCACTGCTTCGCCCAAAACGACGTTGCATTCGCCAACCGCCCTAATTTCCTCCTGGGCGAGATCTTCGGCTACAACTACACCAGCGTCGTGTGGGCCCCGTACGGCGACCTATGGCGCAACCTCCGGCGCGTGACCACCCTCCAAGCCTTCTCCTCCAAAGGTCGTCCTCCATCCGGACGGAGGAGGTCCGCTTTATGGCCCGGGAAGCCCTGCTCGGGCCTGACGGGTCGGGTCGGACGGTGGATCTCCACAAGACGTTCTTCCAGCTGACGAGGAATGTGGTGATGAGGATGGTGTGCGGGAAGAGGTCGAGTAGCGAGATAGCCGACGAGTTGTTCGTTGCCACGAAGATTATAGCTCCGTATGATATTTTCCCGGTGCTGAGGTGGACGGGCTACAAAGGACTGGAAAAGCGGATGCGGAAAGTTTGGGCGGGCAGGGATCGGGTCGTGGCGGGCTTGCTGGAGGAGGCACGGAAGGTGGAGACGGTCGACGGAAAGAAGACGACGATGGTGGAGGAGTTGCTGGCGTTGCAGAAGGCCGAGCCAGAGTACTACACCGACGATATCCTCAAAGGCGTTTTAGTGGTAAGCTATGTTTACCAATCAAACTTCTATTGGATTTCACCCAAATAAAAAACAATCAAACTTCTATTGGACCAATATATACCGGAGGACGTGTCCCTGCCAGAAAATATGTGCAGATAAGTTTTAGTTAAATTAATTAAAAACAAGAGGAGTAATTCACCAACTTATATATACTATATTTCAATATTTATTTGTATATTTTTCATGTGAGATGAGCTCATATCTAATATGTTTATGCTAGTGCAACGAACTTGATTCAATTGACACTTGTTATCATGATAAATCTATGAAAAAATAGACTGATAGATGCCTCAATGCAGGAACATATACATAAATAATTCTTGTGACATTCACTCCTTCACTTCTAATGTGGGATGCGAGGTTAAATGGACAAAACACAAAGCGATGGAGAAACTTGGGTTTTCTTCTTGTGCTTTAAAGTTGCACTTTCGTTTTTCTTATACAAACGTGATGTTTCTGTATATAATCATACAAGTTATAGTAATTGCATAACATGAGCGGAAAAAAAATTAAGGAGGCTCAAACGGACGATACAAAACCCACTTATGAGGGATTCCGGATTGATCATCATTAACTTAAAATTTTTATCTCGAAACCAAAGTTTTTCCAATAATTAAACTTCAGACAATGAAAGTGAGACAAAAGACAAGTCTAACATAAGAAAGATTGATAAATATTCCTCTTAATATATTTAGGATGAATTCAACTTCACTTATTACTTTGCTCGTGCACAGGTTATATTGGCAGCAGGAACTGGCACGTCCACCCGCACCATGGAGTGGGCGATGTCCCTCCTCCTCAACCACCCCGCCGTCTTCCGAAAAGCCCGAGCCGAAATCGACAGCCACGTGGGCACCACGCGCCTGGTGGACGACTCCGACCTCTCTAGCCTCCCCTACCTCCGCTGCGTGGTCAACGAGACGCTCCGCCTCTGGTCCCGCACTTCTCATCGACGGACACAACCGTGGCGGGATACCACGTCCCCAAGGGCACTGTGCTACTCGTCAACGCGTGGGCGCTGCACCGAGACCCGGCGGTGTGGGAGGAGCCGCAGGCGTTCAGGCCCGAGAGGTTCGAGGGGGAGCGTGCGGGAGACGTCGGGTACAAGCACGTGCCGTTCGGGGTGGGGAGGAGGGCGTGCCCGGGGACCAACCTCGCCTTGAGGATGGTCATGCTGACGCTCGCCACGTGGATACATTGCTTTGAATGGAAGAGCGTGGGAGGTGGGGATGTGGATATGGATATGCACGCCTCGTGCTTCTTTTCTTAATTTGTTGTCTCATTTGTTAGGCTAGATATATATATATACGTACTTATCTTTTAACCAAAAAAGATATATAGTTATCTTGCAAGATCAATAACTGCGCACCCTTTATGTTTTTATGAATTTTGTTATCTTTGATCGAGTTGAAGATGTCTTTGTTCAAGCTTTATTTATTTAGTGTTTTGGGCAAAAATATCTATTAATCTTAATTTGCTTAATTAAGAGGACGAGATGTAACGATCATAATGAATGATAGAATTGAAATGACAATATGAAATAGCAATAATTAATGAAATACTTATCTCCAATTTTGATTAAAATGAAGATCAAGTATATACAGATGAATCGACTTGTAATCAACATAGAACACTCGAGTTTTCAATATCTTAGAGGACTAGATCCAAAGAAGGTCGTGAAAATTTATGTTTTACATGTAATTATATTTGCGATTTTTATAATTACGAAGTTTAAAAAAGGATTAATCCCCTAGAATACCTTTTTTTTAAAATAAAAGTAAATTAATATTAATAATAGTAAAAGGATATTTCAGTACGTACAAGATTCATGGAGAGCCAGAACATGATCAAAAGCACCCATGACATAGGTCATTAGTGAGTCAAAATGATGTGCAACAAGACATCAAGACATCAAAAAAAGACAATCATATGATCTTCAACTTGCGAAGCTAATCCAGGGTAGCATTATCAAACTTAAGCTTCTTGAGCAACAACTTCATAGTAACTAGCCGGATGATCTAGTAAGTGCACTCGTCTCTCGATGGATTGTGGTCTTTGAAAATCACTTTGTTGCGAGTTTTCCAGATAGTATAGATAAAGCAAGAGATGGCCATACTCCGGGTCAACAGTTGGACTTGGGTTTGATGCTGCAAATCGGGTAAGAGTGAGAGACATTCCTCGACACAACAGGGGAAAGTGGGTAAGTAAACTCAATTAAGAATCCGCCTTAGGACATCCTTGACAAAAGTGTAGCAAGTCCACAAATGTGCATTAGTTTCAATGTCAACAGAACAGAAAACACATGTCTCATCAACAATAGAAGCCCATCTACAAATACGATCTTTGGTGGGGAGCCTACCATGAAGAGCAAGCCAAGAAATAAAGGAACATTTGGGAATATGCAGTCCTCCCCAGATAATCTGCCCCCATGTGATTGAACTTCCCGCATCTCGCAAAATATTATACGCCCCTGTACTAGTAAACTTGCCAGAAGAAGTAGTGAGTTGCTGCATAAGGCTATTTGGCTCATCACGAAGTAGAAGACAATCCCTAACTCAGAGAAGTCCCTTCCAGACCCAGCTATCAAGAATGCGTGCCTGGGTATCCTAAATAGAAGAATTGGAAAGGTACTGTTCTTCGGCCCAATGAGTCCAAATATTACTGATGGTAGTGGTGGGCACAAACTCAAAGATAGGCTTAGACATGGAAGCCCGATTCCAAGATAATAACTCCTTAAAGTCAAGCCTGCCCTCACCCTTCAGATGACATAGTGCTTTCCATGAAACAAGGCATCGCTTAGAATCAAGCTCCCCTGACCAAAGAAATTATCTCAAAATGGTCTGGACTTTCTTTAGAATACGGGTGGGAAAAATCAGAAGTTTACACCAAAAGTTCTGAATACCATAGAGCACGGACCGTATGAGCTCAACACGGCCTGCATATGATAGGTGTCTAGCAGTCCAAGAGCGAACCTTGCAGGTCATTTTCTCAATATCAGGTGTGAAGTCACAGATTTTGGGCTTGCGGGATCCCACTGAAACATCCAGATACAACATAGGCAAAATGCCTTCACTAAATTGATACTATTGCAAGATGAGGTCCCTCCACCGATATGTCCCCAAATTCATCAAGTAGTGATTTGATAGTAGAGATAGAGTTCAAATCTCCTTTGCAGAAAAGCAACAGATCATCAACAAAGGAGAGATGAGAGAGTTTGAGAGCGGCACACCTGGGATGGTAGTGGAATGAGGTGACAGAATCAAGTGAAGGCATCATGCGGGAGAAATACTCCATGGTAATAGTGAATAAATAAGGAGAAAGCGGGTCTCCCTGCCTCAACCCTCTTTGTCCCTTAAAGAAGCCATATAAACTGCCATTGACTCTCACAGAGAATGAGGTTGAAGTGATGCAACTTGCAATCCAACCGATGAATTGGTTAGGAAACCCAAGTTGGATGAGGCAGTTGAGAATGAAAGACCAATCAAGTGAAGCAAAAGCCTTATGGAAATCCACTTTGATAGCACATTGGCCATAAAGATTTTTCCAAGAATAATGCTTCAGGAGGTCACTACAGATGAGGACATTGTGGTGCAAAGATCGACCCGGGACAAAAGCCGTTTGGTGCTCATCAATAATAGAAGGAAGAACAGCCTTGAGTCTGTTATTGAGGATCTTAGAAACCCCCCTATAGATACTGTTGCAACAAGAGATAGGCCGAAAGTCTTTTGCATTAGTTGGATTGCTACATTTTGGGATCAAAGCAATAATAGTATGATTGAGTTGGCTGAGAAGCCTTCTAGAGCTGAAAAATTCATTGACAACTTTGATAAGATCAGGTCCTACAATACCCCATGCTTTTTTGAAGAAGAAGGGTTGTATCCATCGGGCCCAGGAGATTTGTGTTGCCCATACTGAAGAAGGCATGATGAATTTTTGCATTAGTTATAAGGCTAATCAGGGAAGCTTTCTGATCATTAGCAAGGTAAGGGCCTCTTCTGATGTGCTCAGGCTGGAAGACATAAGGTGGTGAAGCTTGCCCAAGGAGAATCTCATTGAAGGAAGAGAAGTGTGCAACGATATCAGGCTGCTCAGTGATATGGTAGCCATCATCCTGAACAATCATGCCAACAAAGTTCTTGCTTCTCCTGTATTCAAGTTGATTGTAGAAATAGGCCGAATTATGGTCACCATATTTCATCCATTTTACCTTAGCAAGCTGGTGAGTCATAGATGAGAGGGTATCAAGATCAGAGTGAAGGCCATTTCTGCAAATAAGTTCTTGAGCCTGCAGGCTAGAATCAAAAGGTTGTGCATAGGAGGCAGTTTAATTGGATGGAGTTGAGCTCATCTCTCCTATCTGTGACATTCTTAGTAAGAGTTTCAAGCTTAACTGAACCGAATTTTCGCAGTCGATACTTGAGCTTTTTCATCTTAGAGACAATCTGAAACATAGTGTATCCAAGGATGAATTCATTCCATACCTCAGCCATCGTGGGAAGGAATGCACTATGGGCAGCCCAAGAGTTCAAGAATCTGAATGGTATGCGAGAAGAAGTGAAGGTTGACCCCATACAGACCGTGGTCAGAGAGTGGTCAGAGAGCTTATGAGTGTCAAAGAAGGCCGTCGAGTAGTTGAACTGGGAGAGCCAGACAGAATTGATAAGCACTCTATCCAGTTTACACCAAATACGCCCCCATCCATATAATTGTTGTTCCAAGTGAAGAGATTGCCACTAAAACGCATATCAAATAGGTCAGCAGTGTCAAGGCAATCACGAAGCTCATCAGTGATCAGTCCCGAACTAGACAATCCCTCAATAATTTTTTCTTGAGAATGCAGAATAGTATTGAAGTCCCCTAGGACAACCCAAGGCGATACCATATTCAAGCCAAAACTGCAGATTTCATGCCAGAGTGAGCTGCAACCACTACGATCATTATAGGCATAGACAAAAGTGGCATGGAAGGAATCAACAGAGTAAGGCCGCGAGATGCGACAGTGAATGCATTGTGGATAGACAGATTCAATAGCAACAGAGACAATCAAGGGGTCCTAGAGAACCTAGATGCGGCCATTCGAAGATGACAGATCCATTACTACAGTAATTCCATCCCGGAATAAGGCTCTTGCCTATGAGGTCTTCTTTTGACTGATGGACCCGAGTTTCCAAAACTCCAATAAGATGGAGTTTAGCACTTTGAACAAAATTTCTAAATTCAGAATGCTTCGAGGATTTGTTGATTCCTCGAACATTCCAGCTTCCAAAACAGATTTTATCCATAAAGAAACGGTGGGGGGGGGGGGGTAAGACATGGTTCCTTGAGCTGTCCGAGTTAGAAGCAGGCAGAGAATGAGAGGGATTTTGTGGAGGCAGATTAATGTTTGAAGGACAATCAGAATTGAGCGCAAAGGGGAATGAATTAAGAATAGGAATGGTAGTAGAGGCAGTAGAATGAGACATGGAATTTATATGTGGTCTGGGATTAGGGAGGAGGCAGAAGAGGAGGAAGATTATGAGTAGAATTACGGTACAGAGGGGCATCGGAGCGCCGACGATAGGAGAGTTGGCGACGATGCGGCCTAAATCTGTGAGAGGGAGAGAGGTGCCGTTTAGGATGGGAACGATGAGCAAATATTTCAAGAGGTGGGTCAAGATTGATAAATTGGCTAGCATGGCCTGCAACAGAGGTTAAAATCGGCCCCTTAGCAACAGGCCCATGTTGCAAAGGAGGCTGGTGGACCTGGCTGGAGAAGGAACCAGAAGGAGAAGGAATTGGGCCAGATGAAGCAAGGGGACCATTGGGCCTAGAATCAGCTTTAGGGCCCAAAATGGAGGGATTGTCTTTAGGGCAAGCTATCGCAGCAACAACGCCGTCACATGGCATGCCTGCAGAGCTGTCAGTAGTCGTCTTCTCCGGCAAGATATGGGCAGCCACACGAGCGTTGGGGCGGTTTTTCAGCGAGTGGCCAAAGGTTTGGCATTCTTGACAGTGCAAGGGATCCATTTGTAATGGACTCGTTGCTTGACCAAGGACGCATCTTTCGCCCTCAATGTCACTTCACAACGAAGCTGATTCTGGGCAGAAATTTCAACCAAAATTCTAGCAAAGGAGAGACGCTCTTCTGTTGCGGTAACTTTATCAATATAGAGGGGTCTCCCAATTGCCGACCCGATCCTTCGAAAGAAGGTTTCGCTCCAGAATTCAAGACCCAGGCCACACAGAGTGACCCAAATAGGGGCAGAGTTGAGGCAAGTGATATCCATAGTAAGACCTTTTTGTCATCGTCGGAGAATCATCGGTTGAGTACCTCCAAGCATCCATGGTCTATTCTTGAGAACATTATTCAAATCCTCTTCAGTAGAGAATCGAAAAACGAATAAGCCACTTTCATTCAAGATAACCTTAGGCGTCACACTACAACTGCTCCATCGAGAATCAACAAATCTTTTCATAACAGAGAAAGAAGTGTTTTCTTCCATGGTGGCTCCCACAAGACAGAGGCTCCATTTGCGGACTTGTTCGGCAATATCCTCATCAGTGTAACTTCAATGCCATCTTCAAATCCTTCCTCAAAGTGCAGAGGAGTGAGGGAGGTGTGAACTCTATTTCCTGTAACAACTTATGAGAATGTGGGTTTGCAGAAGGTGGCACCCTACTGCTGTCATGGAGGAGAAGCAACAATAGGTACATGAGCAGGGGAGCTTCTACTCAGAGGCGGAAACTCGGACATAAAAGGAGCAATAGGAGCCAGTGACAAGTTGAGAGGCAAGGGGAGGATAGAAGGAGGAGGAGGAGGAGGAGGAGGAGGAGGAGGGGGGGGGGGGGGGGGGAATGGGAGGAGATCGGCGGAGCGGGTAGAGCCTGAGCAGGAGCATCAGGCGAGCAACAAGAGGAGGGAGGAGGAAGAGATGATGGAGGAAGGGCTAAGAGAAGAGGGGGTAAAGACTTGAAGAAACAACTGTTGTTGCGGAGGGAAGAGTCATCTAAGAGAGGTTCAACTTGAAAATCCTCTTTAGACAGAGAATCAGGGCTTGAAGGGGGAGAGGGGAGGAAGCTTTGGGCGAAATGATAGAGGATATTTTGATGGATTTGGCAGGCTTGCGGTTTTTGTGTTTGGTTTTAGAGCGCTGCTTTCCCATCGCACGGCCGACGGGGCGGCGACCGGGCAATTGAGGCAGAGAGAAGGCGACGAAGATGGAACAGTGGATTCAGAAGGTGATAAGGGTGGGCGGGAAGGGAAAACTGTACGGAGAGAGAAGAAGGGGTATCAGATGGTTGGTCCGGACCTTTCTTTCTTATTTACTTTAAGGTTCCCCTAGAATACCTCTTATTTTTGCCTTTAGTGCATAAGAGACAGTTGAGTTTGTTACCAAAGAACGTTGACTCTCTAAAATGGAAATCTCATCTTCTTATATAGTCTTCTAAAATCCTATAATGAAACCATATTATCGTAACATTTCCTATTTTTTCAGTAAGTAAAAGATCTCTAATATCTTAAAAACATATATCTGTTTCCCATGGATCCTTTGCCCCAAATTCCGCCCCATGAAATCTCTATTTCCAAAACAGTCGACCCACCAGAGCAATCTTCTTGTGCCAGTCTGTTGTTGAAGAAAAAAGATAAAAAGGACAAAAAGGATAGTAAGGAATCTGCCTTATTGATGTGACCCTGTCTGCCATGTCAGCTAGAGAGGAGGTAGACGCCATGAGACATCCGCCTTGAGACTCCTCTACAGCTACATCTTACCCGAGCTAGATTTAGGAGACTTTCTATTTCTAGTTCTTTCTAATTTTATACATTACTTGTTCAGTACTTTCTGTTTCCAAAATTTCTATTTTTAGTAACTGCTAGTTCTGGAGTGGATTCCATTTGTGTTAAATGGGCCGTAAGATTTAGTAACTAGAGAGTCTGGCCCATTAGGTCAACTCTCTAGTATAAGTAGGAATTCTTGTCTTTATTTCTAGGCACGTCGAAATAGAGCTTTTGTTTACAGTCGAGTAATCTCCTGAAACCCGGGCCCTGACGTCAACAATCTTTGCGTTTCTAGTCGAACTAACCTAGCGCATCGATTCGGTTACTTAATTATCCAGTTACTATCCGCAACCTTGCAACAAGAACTAACCCTAGTTCTTTCCGCCCCTCCAAACCCTAGTGCCGCCCCATCAACCACCACTCCGCCGCCCTACTCCACCAGAATTCCGCCGCCAGTTCTTCCTCTTCTCCCTTTCGCCAACTTTCCCTCTTACAGAAGTGTTGTCTGTGCCCCAATACGCATTCAAGCGATCCTTACAGAGACTTGGCGATCTTCCTTCGGGCAAGGTCACATCAACTGGCATCAGAGCCTACGAATCGCGTAAGTCGTTGCAACTCTTCCTTCGTTCTTCATTTTTATTTTATTATTTACGTATTTCGATTCTTGCATCAACAAAAACCATAGATCTTGCTCTAGGAACCGAAAAAAAATCCTTGCAAATCTGAATCCGAAAAACGCATAAAAAAATCCTTGTTTCCCTGCAAACCGAACCTTTCACACAATTTTCCTGCAATTTCTTGTGTTGTTGAGTTGTTGAATATGTCTATTGTAGATCCGCTTGCATATAGGCTTAGATAGTTTGTTTGCAACTGTGTTTGCCTTGTTTGTGCCAACAATCTACATAATCTGAATCTCCTTCTTTCACACTTGAATCACTGCAAAACAATTATGCTGCATAAGTTGCTGTTCGTTATTTTATTATACTGCTGTTGCCGAATTGTTGGTTGTTTTTCTGTTCATTTCTGTTGTTTGCACATATTGATGTTGTTTGTTGTTCTGGTAAACAAAACGCAGGAACCCTAGCTGCATAAAAAAAAATTAACAGAAAAATCAGCAGCAGTTCGCAGGTTACAAAAAAATTTGAAACCACACAAGCCAAAATAAGGCAAGTGCGTTTCGCTGCAGTACAAGAAGGGAGATCCCGGTCTTGAATCCGACACCTTCTATTCACAAAAAAAAACAAGGCCACACAAGCCAAAATAAGGCAAGTACGCCTCTTCACTGAGTGATTCATTTACCGTCTTCTTCCTCTTTCACCGTCTAGGCTACATCTTGGTTGACTGTGTTGTGCTTACTTTTGTGTTTATAACCTTGCGCATCTACCTTCGACATTTTCTTTGCTTGGCATAGCTTGGTTTCGTTGGTTTGTTGTGTGATGTTACCTAGCCAGCTCGTACCCACAGACATCCTTTATAGTTTGTAGCCTGCGTGTTTGTTGCATTTTTTTTATTTTTTTATTTTGTTTCCTTTCTACGGTTGTAATTTCTTGCTTCTTGAGTTCTTGTGCTCTTTCTTGTTCGCTTTGATCCTGTGATTTGTTTCACTTTTCTATTAGGCACCATGTCCGACAGTGGTTCGCCCCGGGTTAGCGCTGCAGAGACTACTACTGAGTGCATGTTGAGAGAGCTCCTTGCTTCTAACGAGCGCCTCCTTGCTGCTAACGCAAGACAAGATGCGTAGTTCGCTGACCTGTCTGCTACAGTTGCTCGCCTACAATATTCTACGATCGCTACAGTTGATTCCGATCAGGGTCAGTTACAGGCTAATGAGTTGCGTGCCGTAGCCTTGGAAAAGGCGAAGGGAAAAGCTGTGATGCCCCCCTCTACTTCGGCTCCAGGCAAGCTGACACGCCTCGAGTCGCAGAAAGAGAGCAATGTGGTTTCGCAACATCGTCGACAACGACCGTCTGCGCAGGTAGTGATCCAAGAGGAGGACCATGAGGCTGCAGAGTCAGATGATGAGAGTTCCCAGGAGAAACATGAGGATGATCAGGTTCATTCCAGTGGTCGACGTAGGCGAGGCCGCTCTCCTACTTTCCAGCCTCCTACAGGTCGACCACACCGCAGGCAATCAGGATCGCATCTTCAGCAGCCTCCACGTCAGCATCGGCAACGGCAGACTACTGCTTTGCCTTTTGATGTTGATGCATTTCAGGATCATCAGAGTGTACGCACGCCTATCTATTCTGATGAGGAGGATCAGTTTGATGAGTACGACCTTGAGGAGGGGGAGGGTCAGTTTGGGTATGCTGATGGTTTTCACCTGCCCCTATAGGATCCTCCTAAGTTACAGCAGCACACAACCAGCTATGTCCCACCTTCTCGCCTGCCTCAGAATCAGGCAGCGTATTGGAATGCTGTCCAGCCCGGCAACCGACAGCAGGCTCACCAGCATTAGCGCCCATCTGCCGTACATCAGCGTTAGCGACAACCTGCTCGCGTCCCGCAGCCGTATGCTGCGTCTCCTCACAGTCAGTATGGAGCTCCTCCACCGCCTGCAGCTCGTCACTTCGAGCAATTTGAGGATCCTGCCGCTCCATTTCCTGACGGCCGAGCCCAGCCTCCTGTCCATCGCCGAGATGTAAAGGTAAAGATCAAACCCTTCTTTGGTTTATATGACCCTTCTGTTTTCATTGAGTGGTTGCAGAACACAGAGCATGTACTGCGACACTTGACTATCCCGGAGCATGAGAAGGTAGAGCTCGTTACCTTACATTTTGAGGGAGCTGCTCAGACCTGGTGGCATCGTCTCGAGCAGCAACATTTCAGGATGGGTTGGCCACCTATTAGTGAGTGGCACCAGCTTGTGCACATGATGACTAGGAAGTATGTGCCTTCGACCTACAAGGAGCAGATGAGGTCGGAAATTGCACATGCTACTCAGGGTGTTGATTCGCCACAGGAGTTCTTTGCTCGCCTTGAGGACATGTACTTCAAGGCTGGCGTCAGTGTTGCTCCAGAAACCTTGAGAACAAGGTTCATTACTGGGCTTAACCAGCCTTTTAGTGATCAAGTCGATGTGCTGCCGATCAAGGACCTCAACAATGTCGTACACACGGCCCAGAAGTTCTATCTTCAGCATCTGCATCAGAAGCAACAACCATGGCAGTCCTCGCAATCCTCCAGGTATGGTCCTAGACCTTTCCATTCGGGTTATGGCACTAACTCTATTGCTTCTTCTAGTGTGCCTAGACAGGACCACAACAACACAGGTACTGCGTCTGGCTCGACCCCGCAATGACCAACCCCGCCTACTCTTGCTCGCCGGCCACAGCCGCCAGCTTCAGAGACCGCTCATTCTGACCGAGCCCGAGATCTAGAGTGCTTCAAGTGTGGCGGAAGAGGACACTACAAGAGAGACTGTCCTAATGCCAAGAAGGTCCTCTTCTCGACCCAATCGACAGGTTATGAGAGTTATGACGACGCCGATACCGACGTCGAGCCTATTCCTACAGCTGTCTATACAGCCGATGCTGATGGTTGTGTGGTCGGCACTGCCGACTACCATGATGACCAGGCATATCACCTTGCCTTGCTCTCTAGACACGTGCTGAGCGTCAAGGAGGGAGCCCTTACTGAGCAACGTGAGAACTTGTTTCATGCTCGGTGCAGACTTCAGGATGCATCACTGAGTGTGATCATTGATGGGGGGTCGTGCTGCAACATCATCAATGAGAAGGTTGTGCAACATTTCAACCTTCCGACTACACCGCATCCCGCTCCATATGGCCTTTAGTGGATCTCTGACGGATCAGGTAAAGTATCGCAACAATGTCTTATTTCTTTTTCCATTGGTCCATATAGCGACACTGTGCTTTGTGATGTTACCGCCATGGATGCTACCCATTTGCTTTTGGGATGTCCGTGGCAATATGATCGTCGCATGCATCACGACGGGTATTTGAACACTTACATGTTCACTTACCACGGGAAGCGCGTGACACTCTCACCTATGACTCCGCATGAGATTTTGTAGGATATGGCTGACTGACAGTGCCCGAAGGCGATAGAGGCCTCGGGACAAAAGCCACCTGACGCGCTAGACCCAACAGGCAGCTCCTCCGCCACCAGTTTGCCTACTCCTGCGAGGTCTACAACGAACAAGACAAGAAAGCGAGCTCCCGGTCCAGGCGGCAATGTGCCTCCTGCTTCGCCTCTGCGTGGCACCTGTGAGCGCAGATCGCTACTCTGCGTACCTCCTCCAGACAAGTTTCCTTGTGTCCTTGATAGTTCTATTCCTTGTCCCACTACTGTCAGAGCCTGCCCTCTCGCCAAGTTTTTTGTCTTCTTTGCAAGACTTGCGGGTGGACAGGCATCCTCATGAGCTGCAAGTACGGAGGAGCACTCAACTTGAGAAGCGCCCTCAGCCGATCGGGGACAGGTGTCGATTGGTTTTTCGCACGGGGAACAATGCATATCAGCTGGAGCCCGAGCCTGATGAGGGTGAAGCGGGGACGCTTCACAACCAAGTGGGGGAGGGTGATGTGACCCTGTCCGCCATGTCAGCTAGAGAGGAGATAGACGCCATGAGACATCCGCCTTGAGACTCCTCTACAGCTACATCTATCCCGAGCTAGATTTAGGAGACTTTCTATTTCTAGTTCTTTCTAATTTTATACATTACTTGTTCAGTACTTTCTGTTTCTAGTATTTCTATTTTTAGTAACTGCGATTCTGGAGTGGATTCCATTTGTGTTAAATGGGCCGCTAGATTTAGTAACTAGAGAGTCTGGCCCATTAGGTCAACTCTCTAGTATAAGTAGGAATTCTTGTCTTCATTTCTAGGCACGTCGAAATAGAGCTTTTGTTTACAGTCGAGTAATCTCCTCAAACCCGGGCCCTGACGTCAACAATCTTTGCATTTCTAGTTGAACTATCCTAGCGCATCGATTCGATTACCTAATTATCCAGTTACTATCCGCAACCTTGTAACAAGAACTAACCCTAGTTCTTGCCGCCCCTCCAAACCCTAGTGCCGCCCCATCAACCACCACAAAACCACCACTCTGCCGCCCTACTCCACCAGAATTCCGCCGCTAGTTCTTCCTCTTCTCCCTTCCCCCAACTTTCCCTCTTACAGAAGTGTTGTTTGCGCCCCAATACGCATTCAAGCGATCCTTACAGAGACTTGATGATCTTCCTTCGGGCAAGGTCACATCACTTATCTTCAAGGAAACTAAAAGGAAAGCAATCTTCAAAGAATATTGTTATTTCTAAGGGAGCCGAAGCCAAAAGATCACACCTAATTAAAGAGACGGTTCTCTCAATGCCAAAGCAAGCCACCAGTTTGCCCGCCAAGTCTTCTCTGCCGCTACCTATTCCCCTCCAAAAGAAATCTTCCATGCCATCCCTTGCACTTGAATCCCTTCCTGCACACAGATCATCAACCACCCCCTCTGATGTCACCCGCCCTGTCCACAACTCCATTGGGAGCGCAAGTCATACCCGTATTCAACCACCTAAGCATCCTAGTTTTGAACCACCGGACAAGTCCATTCCTTCCGACCCTCCCCCGTGTGGTGAACAGGATGTTAGTGGACCTTCTACCAATGGAAATGGAGGCGCAACCGCTCCTATGCCGGTCTTAATGTCCACCATTCTCAATAATTCCCTACACCGTCTTGTTGGGGCAATTATGTCTTATGCTATGTCTACGTCCTCTACGACCTTGCCTATTACTTAGGACCTCCTTAACTCGGTTTCTTTAATGAATGAACTCAGTTTACTTCTGGAATACCCGTGGTGCAGGGAGCACAAATTTCCTGAACTCTATTCGAGAGTTAGTTCGTCTTCATCGTCCTTTTGTTCTCGCGTTGGTGGAAACACGGATTAGTGGGACCAGGGCTGATGTTGTTTGTCGCCAAATTGGTTACGACGGCATGATCCGGGTTGATGCTCAAGGTTTTGCTAGAGGTATTTGGCTGCTCTGGAAAAGTGCTGAAGTTACTGCTGTCCCTATCTCTCTCCACCCGCCCGCAACACATCACGGTTGAAGTGGTTCGTCGGACTGAAGAACCTTGGATCCTCACTTCTATTTATGCTTCTCCGTCCCATGCTAATCGCCTTGATCTGTGGTATGCTCTTGATGAATTTGCTACGATGAACAACCGTCCTTGGCTGATTGCCAGGGATTTCAACGCCACCCTCTCCTCGCAAGAAATATCATCCTCTTCTGTTGGGTCCAATCGAATCATTCAGGAACTGTTCAATGATCTTGATCTGATCGACTTAGGCTTTGTTGGGCCCCGTTTTACATGGTCTACGGGGCACTCCATCAAAACTTATAATGCGGCTCGTCTTACCTGGGCAATCCTCATCGTCTCCGCCTCGTTCCCCATCGTCTCCGTCTCGTTCATCGCCGTCTCCGCCTCATTCCTCGTCGGCTCTGCCTCGTTCCTCATCGTCTGGCGGCCTCGTTCCTCGCCGGCTCTGCTTTGTTCCTCATCGTCTGGTCATCTCCGTCTTCCACTGTTGGCGGTAGTTTCCTCCATCCTTGTTAACTTTTGTAGCATATATTTGCAGTTTCTTCGATCCTTAGTTTGTTCAGGTGTTGCTTGTTACTTTGCTAGACTTGAAGGAAACTTCAATATACTTAGTTTTGCTTATATAAAATGATGCCTTCAATATACTTGTTACTTTGCTGAATGCTGCCTTTTTTTAACTAAACAAAATGAGGGTGCTTTTTGAAACAAAATGACAGAATTTTCTTTACACATTTGTGGTAGTATTGATTGTTGAGCATTTGGAATTTGGATTGAGTTCATTTAATTTTTATGTTTTAGGTTTGATTTTTCCTAAATTCTAATTTAAAGAATATGTTATATGTTACATGTAGGACTATAGGAGTGGGATGGATTAGTTAATTAAGGTGTGGAGTTGTTCTGCAATGTAATTGATTTGAAGCTTCAGGAGTTGAATAATCGCTTCAATGAGGTGAATACAGAGTTGTTGTTGTGCATGTCATGTCTTGATCTGAGTGATGTTATTGTAACAAACAAAATTAATGTGGTTTCATATTTTATGTATTATATTTATTGTATTTAAAATTTATTTTAGCTAAATCGGATTTAAGCCACGTCGGATTCAACTATATAAATTTTAGCCCCCTCTACTGTGAAATCCTGGCTTCGCCCCTGATGGTGCCTTACAGTCTATGGTCTATGATTATTTTGCCGCTCTGTTTACTATAGACTCTACTTCTAGTCCAGCGAACTCTCTTGCTATGGTCACTTCTACTTTCCCAGCACTTGCGACTGGGGATTATGAGGTCCTGGCTTCGTATGATGGCTCCCTTCAAAACTCTCGGCCCAGATGGTTTTTCAGCAATTTTTTACCAAAAGAATTGTCATGTGGTTGGTACCCACGCTTCAGAAAGTGTCTTAAGCCTACTTAATGACGGAGTCTTCCCGGAGGGTCTGGGTGACTCGTTAATGGTGCTACTTCATAAGGTACCTAACCCTCCAGGCCCTCTCAGCTTCGTCCTATTTCGCTCTTGAATGTGGTTTTCAAAATTGCTACGAAGGCCATTGTTAATAGGCTCAAGCCTTTTCTTCCTTCCTTGGTATTGCCGTCTCAGGCAAGTTTTATCCCAGGGAGACAGATAATTGATAACGTGGTTGTCGTCCAGGAGGTCCTTCACTCTATGAACTCGTCGATGGCCAATAGGTGGATGATCTTGAAAATTGACCTCGCTAAAGCATACGACGGAGTCCGTTGGGATTTCCTTGAGACTACCCTTGTTCAGGCCGGTCTTCCTACTCATCTCATCAAGGTTATCATGCTGTGTCAGACCATGAGAAGTACAAATTCGGTAATGCTTGCTAAGTTGGGATGGAGGGTCCTGTAGGAGCCTAACTCTCTTTGGACTCGGGTCCTACGTGGGAAGTATTGTCGGGACCAGACTAATATTGATATGTTCTCTCGTTTCCCGGACATGGCAGGGCATGGTGGCCTTGCTGAGACGGCGCTCCATACTCTTCGGGACTGCCCTGCCATTAGCGATGTCTGGCGGGCTCTTGCTGGCAACTCTCTCGCCCTCGAGTTCTTCTCTTCTATGCATATTCAGGAGTGGATCTTCTTGAATATCCGGGGAGCCCATCAATGGGCTTCAATCTTCACTTATATGCTTTGGTACTCGTGGAATGGTCGTAATGTGTAGGAACCTGATTTCCTAAAACATACAGAATGTAATAACTGCAAAAGTAAACAGAATTGTATGAAAATTACAAGGAAGAAATACCAAACAACGAATGAATTGGATCTGATACAGAGTCGAGATAGGATCTCTTTCCTTAATTATGAAATCTTCCCGTATTATGACGGTTCTGTAGCGATCCGAATCCCAGGATACAACTGCGACTAACTTCTGAATTGCATAACTCAAGAACAAAAGCCTACGAACCAGCGTTTCTGTGAGTACTCTCAGACGCGAAAAGTGGAATGCGATTGCTTTCGATGCTTCTGATGAGACACTGAGCTGCTCCTTATGTAGCAAATGCTGGAGTCTGCCTGGCCCATGCCCAAGCTCAGCTCAGCCGTCCGGTCCGGTCTGACCCGACGCAACGCGACTCGACTCGGCTCGACGCGCGCGTGTGGTCTTGATGAGCTAGGTCCTCTCCCCATTACACATTGGTGGTGACCCAAGGCCACAACTTTGATGCCAAATTCCTAGTATATATACTAGTGAATTTTCATTCCCTACTTCCAATATGGGATACAAATTCCCACACAAATGTCCCAAAGTTGATGCACTTCAAGTAACCAACTTTGGACCTCCATTTCTCATTCAAACGGAATTCATTTTTAACATATGAGTACACTACGAGAATGTGCTCGCGGAGACGAATCCAACTGATAACAGGTTTTTGTCGTTCTAAAAACTGCTATGCAAAATATCCAAACAAACCCTAAACCGTAGTCCTAGGTAAGTAAAGGTCGAATCCACAGGGAGGCAGATTCTATCTAAATATGCAATTCGTATGTCAATCCAAAGTAACAAAAGGGGGGTTTTGTGAGTTTAAGTAATCCTAGCATGCAAAAGGGTAAACAAGGTAATAATTGATAAAATCAGTAATGGGAAAAGCACTTAGTCAAACAACATCCACTATTCGTATGACAAGTTGATCCTAGATACTCATTCAAAATCACATGCAAAGGTAATTCCAATTCCTTTTCAGATATAACTAATAGCACAACCATATACTATTAGCACTAACTAATTAAACAACCCTAAAACTATCAAGATTCAGTTTAACAGCAACTTTATGGATAGGAATATAGTTGGATACAATTCTAGCATAAAACAACTAACTTTTATCCTAGAATGTAAATCAATTCTCTTCTGCATAAGACTAGCACAACCAGATACTAGTACGATGCAGTTGCTACTCTGAAATAGATATGCTCAACCAGTAACAATCTAGATCTAGCAATAGATCTATAACAACAAACCCTAGTTGCGTCCAAATAGAGATTATCAATATCAATCATAAACAACTTAAGCATGAGAAAGATAAAAACCATGCAATAGATTAGGAACGAGAATCTCACAACTTAATCAAACGAAAGCTTCAGCGTCTGACTAAGCCAGGGAGGCTTAGTTCTTCATAGTAAGGTACGTAGAAAGAAATTAGGGTTTCAGAGAGATGATGATGATTGGCCAACAAGCCTTTTCTCAACCCTAAAAATACTAAAGGGAATAAAATCTAAATTAACCTAAAACAGAATAATAATAATAAAATAATAATAATAATAACAAACGAGATTGGGAATTAATCCCGTAATTCTCTAGCAATTCTCGGCCTTCAATCTCGTTCAGCACTGCTCCGCATCACGTGATGGCCCACTCCAACCAGCAACAAATCTTGGCCCAATTCAATAAAGCACCAGCGCTGATGTCGTGGCCCATCTCCAATCAGCAGAAGCACGGCCCAACAACAATTCATCAGCTCGCTGATGTCATGCTGCATCATCCTCCAATTTGCTTTCCAACTTCAATTTCACGCTGAACTTCATGTGGGCTCCAACCTCTCTCTGCAGCATCAACACGGTCCAATTTCAATTCCAAATGCTCGCCCATGTCACCATGACGTCACCTCAAATTCTTCAGCTCACTTTGACGCGGAGGCTTCACGTGGGCCACGCCTTCAATTGGGCCTTTTCCTCTTCACGGGCCTAATTTCATCCAATTCGGCCCATCAATCACGTGGCTTTTATTTAATTACCAAACTTCGCCCTCACACGCCATGCACATGAATGTGTCTTAATCTACCCGAATGGCACCAATAAATCCTCTAATGACTCTTACTTAAGCCCTACAAAGTAGTGCTTATCAAACCACCCCATGCTTAGACCTTTGCTCGTCCTCGAGTAAACTAATAAAGAGCCTACTCCTCCAATGTAGCATCCAAGGTCTGAGGAAACATATCCTCCAACTAAGAGTCACCTAACCCATGTCAAAGCTCCTGGCACCAATCTCATTCACAACACATCCACAACTCAACAAGCTTAAGAGGCAAGCAGAGTACTTCCCCCAAGCTAAATCCGGACATCCAATAGTGTGAGTAACCTCTAATCCTAGCCTCCATCTATTACTCCTTATGTCTCCCAGAGTGACCTACCCGACAATCCTTCTTTGACTCCTCTTCTTATGACGCCTCGCCAAGAATAATGAGAAATCCTAAAATCACTCTTCTTCTTTTTCACTCGTTTTGCCAAGGCGCCCTTTCGGGTTTTCACCAAGCCACTCATTTCATTTTTCAATAGATGTGCTCACATAAGCTCACGTCACTCTTGACCTCATATTACCCCAGCCTAATGCTGGTCCAAGCCACCTGCTTATTGCCTAGGCCGCCCTTTCGGGTTTTCGACCTATCCCAAGATTTTTATGATAGCCTTTTTTCACATTTTGGCTCTTTTCATTTTTTTTTTCATTTTTCTCCTCAGCAGCGTAGCAAGTATAAAACCCCACCCCATGCTTAAACATTGCATTGTCCTCAATGTAATGAAAGACAAAAGAATAAAGCACAAGGAAAAGCAAAAAATAACTCACAACGTTGCCGAGTTGGCTTGGACACTTCCTTGTTGCTGGCGGTGTAGTCATGAAAGTTCATGTCCTGGATGTCTGACATCAACGTTATTATCTTCATCTACCATGCAACCATAAGAAACCACTGTAAAGTGTGGTGGTTATGTAGGAAATCAGGGCTGCACGGCCTTCAACTCCATCAACTTGTACCATGCAACCAGAAGGAACCACTGTGGGGAGTAGTGGTCAATCAAGGGAACGGGGTTGCAAGGCCTTCAAAAATGGGCCCAGATGTCATCGTGGTTGGGCCCTGGTGTACCTCCTCTCTAGCTGTCGACTGCAGGGCCATCATCTTTGCCAAATAAATATAGGGTGAATGTATTCCTCCATTTAGCAACATGGTGCGCACTTCTCCGTGGGGAACTCTGGACAAATGGGTAATTTTTTTTTTTTTTTTTTTACTTTTTCTTCCCGTTTAAGGTCTTTTCGGGGTATCTTATTTTCGTCTTTTGCTCTCCGTTTAAGGTCTTTTCGGGGCCCATTTTTTCGATTTTTTTTTTAATTATTATATTTTTTTTTACCTGAGAAAGTGTGGCGGTCGCCGTGAAGGGTGCGGCGGTCGCCGTAATTGCGGCGGTCGCCGTTTTTAGGTCATGGCCAACTTTCTTGGCGAGGCAATTGCGGCGGTCGCCGTAAGGTTTGCGGCGGGCGCCGTGAACACCATCTTCGTTTTTTCGCGCTTCCTGCAGGTTAGTTCGACACAGAAAAGAAAAACTAAAAGGAAAAACAAAAGAAAAGACTAAGGGAAAGGGAAATAAACTAACTAACCTCGGGTTGCCTCCCGAGTAGCGCCTTAGTTAATGTCGTGGCTCGACATAGTGCTCAACCTCTTCAACTCGGGTTGCTCCTATCACTTGAACTCTTGAGGTCTATATCAGGGGGATGCCGCTTTGTGTGCTCCATGTTGAGCCTTTCCCCCTTGCTTGTGCACTTGCTGATGGGAGGACTGCTGTTCATATCTATGAATGCACTTGCCATCTTTAGGAACGGTCTACCCAATATCTCAAGGGCTGCATGTATGTCCTGCCCCGTATCCAACATGTAAAAATCTGCCACCTGAATTAAGGCTTCCTTCTTGTGCTTCCCCTTTGGTTTCTTTTTTATATTGCCCAGCGCCCTTAAGAACTCTGTGTAGCGAGGGATGCAATTTTCCAGTTCGATCAAGGGAATGGTTGCCTCGCAGATACTGAAGGTTTCATATAGCTCTTTGTCTTCCTTCAGCCTTCGAGTATCTTGTATTGCCTCAGGGAGGGGTGTGACGGGGTGCAGCGAGACAAGTGGAAAGGAGTTGAGATACACATACTCATCATAGGCAGCCTCAAGAGGGTCGGGGGCTGCCCGTACGTTTTTGAGAGGAACAAGCGTCGTAGGATCGTTTTCGCGATCGTGGCTCTCCTCCTCTTGGTCGCTGAATTCATCCAGTCCCAAAAAATAATCTTCTTCAGAAAGCACAATGCGGTCCAAAATATCATCTGGAATTCCCATCTCCTCAGTTGGTGAACCGAGGTCAAGGAATACCTCATGCGGTCTCAGAGTTGTCGACTCCTTTGCTTCAAGTTTACTCACCACTTGAGAGATTTGACCAAATTGTCTTTCCAGGTTCTGAATGCTATCTTGTGTACTTTCCTGGAACTGTATGTGACTCTTGGTCAACTTAGCAACATTAAGGTTCACGTTGGTAACACTCTCATTAAGGTTCATGTTGCTCTGCATCAGCATCTTCATCATATCCTCCATAGAAGGTAAAGGATTACCCTGTTGTTGGTTTGGTTCTGGGTAGAACTCCTGGTAGTCATGATCATATGAAGGGTATTGCAGGTTTCCATAACTCGAATTGGGGTGATTTCTCCACCCTGGAGTGTATGCGTATGAGTATGGGTCATATTGCGGCTCCTGATGGAAGTGGGGAAATCTATCCATATCTGTAACAAAATCAAAAAGGAAAAACAAAAATCAATAGCACGGGTGTGGACCGTAAGATAGGTCCACACAATAGTTGACACACAAATCGCACACAAAATAGATTATTGCCTCCCCGGCAACGGCGCCAATTTGATAACAGGTTTTTGTCGTTCTAAAAACTGCTATGCAAAATATCCAAACAAACCCTAAACCGTAGTCCTAGGTAAGTAAAGGTCGAATCCACAGGGAGGCGGATTCTATCTAAATATGCAATTCGTATGTCAATCCAAAGTAACAAAAGGGGGGTTTTGTGAGTTTAAGTAATCCTAGCATGCAAAAGGGTAAACAAGGTAATAGTTGATGAAATCAGTAATGGAAAAAGCACTTAGTCAAACAACATCCACTATTCGTATGACAAGTTGATCCTAGATACTCATTCAAAATCACATGCAATGGTAATTCCAATTCCTTTTCAGATATAACTAATAGCACAACCAGATACTATTAGCACTAACTAATTAAACAACCCTGAAACTATCAAGATTCAGTTTAACAGCAGCTTTATGGATATGAATATAGTTGGATACAATTCTAGCATAAAACAACCAGCTTTTATCCTAGAATGTAAATCAATTCTCTTCTGCATAAGACTAGCACAACCAGATACTAGTACGATGCAGTTGCTACTCTGAAATAGATATGCTCAACCAGTAACAATCTAGATCTAGCAATAGATCAATAACAACAAACCCTAGTTGCGTCCAAATAGAGATTATCAATATCAATCATAAACAACTTAAGCATGAGAAAGATAAAAACCATGCAATAGATTAGGAACGAGAATCTCACAACTTAATCAAAACGAAAGCTTCAGCGTCTGACTAAGCCAGGGAGGCTTAGTTCTTCATAGTAAGGTACGTAGAAAGAAATTAGGGTTTCAGAGAGATGATGATAATTGGCCAACAAGCCTTTTCTCAACCCTAAAAATACTAAAGGGAATAAAATCTAAATTAACCTAAAATGGAATAATAATAATAAAATAATAAGAATAATAACAAACGAGATTGGGAATTAATCCCGTAGTTCTCTTGCAATTCTCGGCCTTCAATCTCGTTCAGCACTGCTCCGCATCACGTGATGGCCCACTCCAACCAACAATAAATCTCGACCCAATTCAATAAAGCACCAACGCTGACGTCGTGGCCCATCTCCAATCAGCAGAAGCACGGCCCAACAACAATTCATCAGCTCACTGATGTCATGCTGCATCATCCTCTAATTTGCTTTCCAGCTTCAATTTCACGCTGAACTTCATGTGGGCTCCAGCCTCTCTCTGCAGCATCAACACGGTCCAATTTCAATTCCAAATGCTCGCCCATGTCACCATGACATCACCTCCAATTCTTCAGCTCACTTTGACGCGGAGGCTTCACGTGGGCCACGCCTTCAATTGGGCCTTTTCCTCTTCACGGGCCTAATTTCATCCAATTCGGCCCATCAATCACGTGGCTTTTAATTAATTACCAAACTTCGCCCCCACACGCCATGCACATGAATGTGTCTAAATCTACCCGAATGGCACCAATAAATCCTCTAATGACTCTTACTTAAGCCCTACAAAGTAGTGCTTATCACCAACGCTCCCATATTCCGGTGTTTTCATTGGTCGGAGCCCACCGGAATCCTGCCCGGAAAAGTCACCAGACATCATTTAAAATGAGTTCCAACAATCCCCCACATGAATAGAAATGACTTGATACGGGGTTAGCCGTGTAGAAGATGGATCTAGGCAACGGATCTCAAAACAAAAGAAAACACAAGATTAGAACAATAGCGGAAGTGAAACTAATGGATAGGATAATAGATAGAACCAATAGAAACGACGAGAAAACCCGCTTGCTTGATAGCAAGGAACCTTGTCGCACGATCTACCAACCCGATCTCTACAACGCCACACAACCAAGAATCGCGGACGAACTTGGAGCACGGAGAGGATTGCTTATGAAGTACGAAATCACCAACTCCAGAGGGACTTGACAAAGACGAAAACAACTAAGCAGGAAAGAACAATCAATTGAGACTCTCACGGGGAGCCGAGTTTCAAAGCAAAACCCAAGCTCTGTTTTTGTGTTTTAACAATATGAGAAATCTGCCTAATGAAGAAGACAAGGGAGGCCTTAAATACCCTAGGAGGGCCGGCCCTAGCTTCCCAAAACGGGTTACACTTAATCCCGAAATATCCGAAAATAGAAAGCTGAAAATAAATAAATAATAATCCTAAAAATATCCAATGCAGAAATTAATAAGATTAAACATATGTAACGTTGACCAATAAAGTCAACGCCTTGACTTTGGACTTATCATCTTCGTCATGTGATACATCATGTGCCATAAACGTCTCCAGCTCTTGACGTAGTTCTTTCAATCTTGACCTAGTAATCGGTCCATCAAAGGTTGGCACTAATGGCGGGGATGATTCCTCATCATGACTCTAAAACATATGTAGACTAGACATAAAGACTTTTGAGAGTACAGTCGAAAAATCTCTGCATCTGGACTGGTAGCGTTTTTCAGCCTTGAACCACCCATAGTGAGTAACTATCGGATTTACTCGACTAAGTAGTGAACATAATGTCTTGAACCACCCGGGCTTTGATGTAAACCTAGACAACAACTATCACACAATTTCATCTTCTCACGGAACTTGGTTCTTTGGTTGTGTTCATTTTGGCCTTGAACATCCCTGGTTATTCATGAGTGAACTTGGAGAATGTAGCCTTTTTTTATTCTCCTAGAAACGGCCCCATTTCACACTCACAAGGTGATTGACCATAAATAGTATCCTGTCATACCCCACTTTTATTTCAAAGCTATGGAATCATTAAAAGCCAAGCTTAACCTCAACTTGTACAGGTAGCACTTTTCATCATCCTAGGAACTGGGAGGAGAACTGAGTCTCCCAGTGCTCTTCTGGATTCAGCTTGATTTAGTTTTTCCTTTGAACCTACATCTTGGGATCTCCAGTCACGTAAGTGGGGTTTACCATCAAGCATCCTCTTTTGTCATAGGCTTTAAACCCATTCCTCTTGATGATTTGACAACTTAATCTCGTGACAGACCTTTAGTAAATGGATCCGCTAGGTTGCTAGCCGATTTGATATAATCTATTAAGATTACACCATTTGAGAGTAGTTGTCTAATGGTTTTGTGTCGTCTTCTTATATGACATGACTTACCATTATATAGATGACTCAGTGCCCGTGCTATAGCCGATTGACTGTCGCAGTGTACACATAATGCTGGCACTAGTTTGTCCTACACCGAGATATCTTCCAAAAAGTTCTGAAGCCATTCAGCTTTCTCTGCTGCTTTGTCTAGAGCAATGAACTCAGATTCCATGGTGGATCTGGCCAATAATGTTTGTTTGGAAGATTTCCATGATATTGCTGCACCACCAAGTGTAAATACATATCCACTTGTGGACTTTGAGTTTCTGGAATCTGATATCCAGTTGGCATCATTGTATCCTTCCAGAACTACTGGGTATTTTCCATAGTGCAACCCATAACTTTTGAGTATATCGTAAATAGTTCAATACTCTAGTTTTCCCTTTCCAATGACTGTGTCCTAGATTGCTGGTGTAGCGACTTGGTATATTTACTGAGTGCGTCAGGTCAGGTCTTGTGCAATTGGTCAAGTACACGTGCATACTCCAATTGTGACACTCCATCACCCGAGTTTTTAGTCAAGTGGAGATGAGGGTCCACGGGACTCTTTGCAGACCCACTTGAGTAGTTCTTGAATCTCTCAAGTACTTTTTCAACATAATGAGCTTGAGATAGGATGATTCATTCAGAATATCTAGTGATTTGGATCCCTAGTATTACATCTGCTAGTCCCAAGTCTTTCATGTCAAACTTTCCACTAAGCATTTTCTTAGTTTGTTTGATCATGTCTTTATTGCTTCCAATGATAATCATGTCATCTACGTACAGACACAGCAAAATATATCCATTTGGAGTATTTTTGAAGTAGATGCATTTGTCACATTCATTGATACTGAAGCCATTTGACATTATTACATTATCAAATTTTTCATGCCACTATTTCAGAGCTTGTTTGAGCCCATATAGGGACTTTACAAGTCTGTACACCTTGTGTTCCTGTCCAGAGACAACATAACCCTCAGGTTGTTTCATATATATTTCATCTTCTAATTCTCCGTTTAGAAAGGCGGTTTTCACATCCATTTGATGGATTTCTAGGTTGCGTAGTGCTGTTATTGCTATTAGCATTCTAATTGAAGTTATTCTCGTGACCGGGGAATAAGTGTCAAAGAAATCCAAGCCCTCTTTTTGTCGGAATCCTTGCACCATAAGCCTAGCCTTGTTCTTCTCTATTGAGCCATATGTTTTCAATTTTCTTTTGAAAATCCATTTGCACCCAAGTGCTTTACACCCTTGTGGCAAATCGACTAACTCCCATGTATGGTTTTGCATAATGGAGTCTATTTCGCTTTTGACTGCTTCCTTCCATGAATGTGCATCAGGTGTAGACTTGGCTTCTTTGAATGTTCTAGGCTCATTTTCTAAAAGAAAGGCCGTTATGAACTCAAGCCCAAATGATTTCTCCTTTCGAGCTCTCTTGCTTCGTCTAGGTTCATCTTTTTCGTCTTCTGTTTCATTTACAGAAGTGCTTACTTCTCTTTGTTCACGAGTTCATTTCGGATGTTCTTTATCCTTGCACGGAAACACATGTTCAAAGAAGGATGCATTCCTTGATTCCATTATTGTATTTGCATGTATGTCTGGTATGTCAGATTTATATACCAAAAACCGATAAGCACTACTGATGTGCGCATATCCTATGAAAATACAATCAACGGTCTTAGGTCCGATTGTGACCTTTTTAGGAGGTGGTGCTGCCACTTTTGCTAGGCACCCCCATACTTTGAGGTATTTGTACGATGGTACTTTACCTTTCCAAAACTCATATGGCCTCTTGCGAGTAACTTTATGTGGTATTTTGTTGAGGATATAATTGGTGGTTAGCAACGCTTCCCCCCCACATGTTCTGGGGTAACCCAGATTCCTACAACATTGCATTCATCATTTCTTTCAGAGTTCGGTTTTTTCGTTCCGCAACTCCGTTAGATTCTGGTGAGTAGGGAGCAATTATTTGATGAATAATCCCATGTTCTCTACAGAACGCGTTGAATAGTTCATCATACTCGCCTCCTCTATCACTTCTGATTATTTTTATGGTTTTGCTAAGTTGGTTTTCAACTTCTAACTTGTATTCTTTGAATTTTTCCAAGGTCTCATCCTTGCTCCTTAGCAAGTATACATGACAGTATTCTGTGCAATCATCGATAAAGGTCACGAAATACTTTTTACCGCCTCTAGTTTGCACAAACTTTAAATCTCACAGATCCGTGTGTATTAAACCTAGAGGTTCGGTTGTTCTCTCTACATGTGGGGATGGTGTTTTTGTGAGTTTGGCATGTACGCATACTTCACATTTGTCTTTACTTGATTTGCATTTTGGAATCAGGTTCATGTTAATCAGTCTACATATAGACTTATAATTCACATGCCCTAATCGTTCATGCCAAATATTAAAAGACTCAACAACATAAGCAATAGGATTCTTTTCATTCATTGAAACATCAGATACAATAGGTTTTGGGAGGACTGTCATTACATTCATTTTGACCAGTCCATCCTTTACATATCCCTTGCCTAAATAAATCTCATTCTTAGAGAGAACTAGCTTGTCAGACACGAACTTCACCGCGAAGCCGTTCTTGCTCAGCAAAGTGTCGGAGATCAGATTCTTCCTTATTTATGGCACGTGCATGACATTGTTGAGAGTCAGATCATTCTCTGAAGTCAGCTTCAACACCACTTTGTCGTGACATTCTACCTTGGATGTGGACGAGTTCCCCATAAATAGCTGCTCGGCACTCTTGCTCTTCTTATAAGTGGTAAACAGTCCTCTATCAGAGCAAATATGTCTGGTGGCACTTGTATCATACCACCATTCCCTCGGGTTGCTTCCAACCATGTTGACTTCGGAAACCACATCACACAGATCTGCATCCGATAGCTTTCCTTCAGTCAAGTTGGCTTGGGACTTTCCCTTGTCCTTGCGTGGGTCAATCTTGCTTCGACACTCGTCTGCCTTGTGACCCATTTTACCACACTTGTGGCATTTCCCATTGAACTTCTTAGCAAGTTGCTTCTTGAAGTTGTTGGAGCCTTGGGGTTGAATCTTTCGTTTCTTTCCCTTGTCCTTGTGCTCGGCCAAGTTGGCCTTCTGTTCAAAAGTCTTAACATCGTCTGCTTTGCTGTTGGTTGACTCAATCCGTAGCCTGACAATCAAGTCTTCAAGGGTCATAGCCTTTCGCTTGTGCTTTAGGTAGTTTTTGAAATCCTTCCAGCCTGGTGGGAGTTTCTCAATAAAATCAGCTACCTGAAACGTCTCACAGATTGACATTCCTACCGCAATAATTTCATGCGTAAGCAATTATAGCTCTTCAACTTATTTCATGATGGGCTTGAAGTCCACAATTTTGAAGTCTAGAAATTTCGCCACTGCGAACTTCTTAGAGCCTGCATCCTCAGACTTGTATTTCTTTTCCAAGGCCATCCAGAGTTCCTTGGAAGTCTTGATCTTGCTGTATACATTGTACAGTGGATCAATCAGGCGGCTTTGAACCCAACCTTTGCACAGAAAGTCTCCATGAGTCCAGGCCTCAACGCTGGCTAGGGCTAGAGCATCAGTATTCTGAGGCAGAAGCACATCTTATCCTCATTCAGATACTTTTCCAGCTTCAGTGTGGTCAGAAAGAAGAACATCTTTTGCTGGCATGTTTTGAAACCAGTTCCATCAAACCTTTCTGGCATCAGCCCTGCATTTATAGCACCAGGCATATGAACTGTCGGTTGCACATTCTGATAAGTTGTCGGTTAGACATTCTGATTAACATCATTTCCGACCCTCACGGCTGGCAAATTCACTGTTGGCATACCACTCCCAAACTGAATATGGGGTGTCGACTCAACAACATTTCCATTTCTGGCTCCAACAAGAACGCCAAAATCAGCATTCTCAGTCTGGTTAGTCATACTTCAAAACTATTTACAGATAAGCAAACCAGAATTAGTACGATTACAGAAGAAGTTCAATAAGGAAAGTGTCGTAATGTGTAGGAACCTGATTTCCTAAAACATACAGAATGTAATAACTATAAAATTAAACAGAACTATAATAGAAAATTACAAGGAAGAAATACCAAACAACGAATGAATTGGATCTGATGCAGAGTCGAGATAGGATCTCTTTCCTTAATCACCCCATAGTGTGACGGTTCTGTAGTGATCTGAATCCCAAGATACAACTGCGACTAACTTCTGAATTGCACAACTCAAGAACAGAAGCCTGCGAACTAGCGTTTCTGTGAGTACTCTCAGACGCGAAAAGGAGAGGAGAAGAGTGGAATGTGATTGCTTTCGATGCTTCTGATGAGACGCAGAGCTGCTCCTTATGTAGCAGATGTTGGAGTCTGTTATCGCACTAACAGAGTGTGGAGAGGACAGTGAGATAATGGATGACTCAATCTGATAACCACCCTGATATTGTGCGGACTGAGTCAAAGATGTTAGCAACAACTGGGGAATCTGGATCTGAACAAAAAAGATAGTAGCATTGGTTGGCCAGCCCATGCCCAAGCTAAGCTCAGCCGGTCCGACCCGTCTCGGCGCGTGTGTGGTCTTGATGACTAACTTCTGAATTGTACAACTCAAGAACAGAATCCTGCGAACCAGCGTTTCTGTGAGTACTCTCAGACGCGAAAAGGAGAGGAGAAGAGTGGAATGTGATTGCTTTCGATGCTTCTGATGATACCAATATCTGCTCCTTATGTAGAAGATATTGGAGTCTGTTAGCGCACTAACAGAGTGTGGAGAGGACTCAGTCTGATAACCGCCCTGATATTGTGCAGACTGAGTCAAAGATGTTAGCAACAGCTGGGAAATCTAGATCTGAACAAAAATATAGTAGCATTGGCTGGCCAGCCCATGCCCAAGCTCAGTCGGTCCTACCCGGCTCGGCGCGTGTGTGGAGTCTGTTAGCGCACTAACAGAGTGTGGATAGGATAGTGGGATAATGGAGGACTCAGTCTGATAACCGCCCTGATATTGTGTGGACTGAGTCAAAGATGTTAGCAACAGCTGGGAAATCTAGATCTGAACAAAAAAATAGTAGCATTGGCTGGCCAGCCCATGCCCAAGCTCAGTCGGTCCTACCCGGCTCGGCGCGTGTGTGGAATCTATTAGCTCACTAACAGAGTCTGGAGAGGATAGTGGGATAATGGAGGACTCAGTCTGATAACCGTCCTGATATTGTGCGGACTGAGTCAAAGATTTTAGCAACAGCTGGGAAATCTAGATCTGAACAAAAAGATAGTAGCATTGGCTGGCCTGCCTATGCCCAAGCTCAGCCGGTCCTACCCGGCTCAGTGCGTGTGTGGTCTTGATGAGCTAGGTCCTCTCTTCATTATACATTGGTGGTGACCCAAGGCCACAACCTTGATGCCAAATTCCTAGTATATATACTAGTGAATTTTCATCACCTAACTTTCAATGTGGGATACATATTCCCACACAAATGTCTCCAAGTTGATGCACTTCAAGCATCCAACTTTGGATCTCCATTTTTCATTCAAACGGAATTCATTTTTAACATATGAGTACACTACGAGAATGTGCTCGCGGAGACGAATCCAACGCTCCCATATTCCGGTGTTTTAATTGGTCGGAGCCCACCGGAATCCTACCCGGAAAAGTGACCGGGCATCATTTAAAATGAGCTCCAACATAATGTTCTTGCCTTTGAAGGCAGGGACACTTCTCACTCCCTTTCTGCTACTGTGATCAGCCAAGTCAACCTTTTTTCTGCAGCCCTTGTTCCCATATCTCTCTCGCAGCCTGCTACATGGCAACAACCTCCCCATGGGTGGTTCTAAAGGCAATCCGGGGCCTTCTGGAGGGGGTGGTATTCTCCGTTCGGCAGATGGGGTCTTCCTCCGGGCTTATGCCTTCACTTGCGGCTCATGTACTGCTCTTACCGCTAAACTTTGGCCTCGTCTTGTCCCTTTCTCTTGGATACCAGCAGGTACTCGTTGAATCTGACTCTTCTATTGCGTGTGAGCTGCTGAGGGCTCGCAAGATTACTACGCACCCAGATTACTACCTTCTGGATCGTTGCTGGTGCTTGATTGACTCTCATGATCAACTCAGTTGCAAATTCCCTTGCTCAGCTCTCGTTTACTTTGCCTTCGCAATTTCATGTTTTTACTCAACTTCCTTCGGCTGCCAACTATCTTTTTTATGCTTAACATGTCTCTTCAAGGCATGCCTCTGTTTAAAGCTAATTAATAAAGGTTAACCGGGCTTCGGCCAAAATGATAAGAAGACTTTTCATATATAACAATTTTTAATATAAGTTGTGGACTCATAAAGAATAAGGATTTTGTAGCAAATGAATTTATCTACTATTTTTTACTTATTAGTATTTAGTAATTTTTCAATTAGTTTTGGGTACAAACGGTACTTGTAACATTCATCGTATCATATCAAACTAAATTAATATGCCAAGTATGAATCTCTTATGGGCAATTTAAGCTATAAATGATAGAAATTAAGAAAGACTGATATATAGCGTAATATATAAGATAACATAGATCTTTCATATACAACTAGTGTAATACCCGTACCTTGCACGGGATTTCTCTATTTTATTTTACATTTGTAAAAATTGTATATTTTAATTATCAAATAATCATTGTTTCAATATATATTTGATTAGTTATTTAAATTAAAAATGACAAATTGACTAAACAAATTAAAGATATAAAAAATTACATTATATAAAAAGAGACGGAACTCTCCATAACTTTATTAATCATAAAAATTGGTTAAGTAGTCTTACAAACAGGCATAGCCACACTCTTTTACATCAATACTTGTAAAACGATCAAACATAATAAAAATGTTCATTTAACTCTAATACATGAAAATGACACGCTAAACATAAAAGATGACACGATGTTCAAAATTGCTATAAATTATCAAAAACTTCCTTGTATACTACATTGGTTGTAGTATTATATCTCTTCTTGTCTTTGTCGCAAATCAAGATCTTCAAACCTTTCTTGCTAGTCATCCTTGATGAAGCAACATAAAACTGACCATGACTAAAAACAGGGCGTGGAAGATACAAACCGACATTGGCAAAAGATTGGTCTTGGCTCTTGTTTATGGTCATAGCAAAACAGACACTCAAGGGAAATTGTCTTCTTTGAAACTTAAAAGGAAATGAAGTGTCTGACGGTGACATTATCACGCGAGGAATCAAAACTGTATGTCCAATATTGTTGCCTGAAATAATTCTCCCTTGTATGACATGACTGTCAAGCTGCGTGGTTATCAATCTCGTCCCGTTGCATAAATCTGAAGTCTGGTCAATATTTCGAAGCAGCATAATAGGGATCCCAACCTTAAGTTTCAGTACATGATTCGGCAGACCAGAACATCTAATATTGTTCAAGTAGTCAGACGTATAAATACTGGCATCACTATCTTTAACAGAACCTGTCTTGCACAAACTATCGGAACTGAGATAGACATTTTCATCACCAGGCAACGAAGACAATATATACTCATTAACTTTATCTACCTCTTCGTGTGTTGGAGCAAGAATTACTCTTTCTTCAAAGTATGCCGGAGCCAACTGATCTTCCATAAGAGAGGGATAAACATATTAGCAAACTTGAAAGCTATATCATAAAGAGCGACTCCGAAGTTTGACAAAGAAAATGCACCTCCTTCCTTAATAATTGATAAATTCACCATAAAGGCTTCTTTTATTACTGCATGTATTTTATCACCATGAAAGAAAAATAAATATAATATTACTTGATATATATAATCAATAATTAAATATAAGGCACACAATATAAACTATACCTTTTCATCCATTAAAATAAGTTCAGTTGTACTGAATTGGGTACGATCTTCTTTCTTAGGAACTTTAAACATTCGAATTACTCGAACCTTTAATTTATAATTTCCTCGGCTACCCGTAATATCCTCAATTTCTTGTACTTGTTTTGACATAGCTACAAAACAATATAAAAAAACAATTAAAAATTAAATAAAGCATACAATTATAATCGGACCTAAATGAACACAACTAAGGACTAATATAAACTTTGCCAGTTAAGTTTAATTTACAGCTTTTTGATTTAGGGTTCAGTTTTTTGATTGCCAGTTAAGTTTAATTATACGTGATTATGAATGAAATAAAAAACTGAAATCAGTAATTATGATTATGAATGAAAGAAAAAAAAACTGAGAACAAAACTGAGATTGCATATTATGAATGAAAGAAAAAAACTGAGATTGCATATTAAAGTTCAGTACTGAAAGAAAAAAACTGAGATCTGCAGTGTACGAAACCAGTAATTATGAATGAAAGAAAAAAATTGAGATTGCATATTAAAGTTCAGTAATGAAATAAAAAAACTGAAATCTGCAGTATACGAAACCAGTAATTATGAATGAAAGAAAAAAACTGAAAATGCATATTAAAGTTCAGTACTGAAAGAAAAAAAAATTAAATCTGCAGTATACGTACCTGATGAATGTTGAAATGCTCTCTAATTTGTTCTTCAACTGTGAAAGACTCTAGTAATATAGGTGATTGCAGATTTTATATGTGAATATTATACGTGATGATTGCATATAATTCATATTGCATAATATTTTAGATTCTCAAATCAATACAATGGCAAGTCATTAATATTTTAGAAGCTCAAATTGGATATAATTGTGATTGCATAATATTACGTGAATATTTGATTATGCAGGTTTTATTCTGCATATAATTCACATTGCAGAATATATGTAAAGATTTTATTACGCAGGTTTGATTCTCAAATCAATACAATGAAAAGTGATTAATATTCCAGCAGCTCAATTTGGACATAATCGTGATTCCATAAAGTTTCGTGAATATTTGCTTATGTAGGTTTTATTATGCATATAATTCAGATTGCAGAATATATGTAAATATTTGATTAAGCATGTTTGATTATGCAGGTTTTAAATACCAAACACAACATTCTGCCTCTTTTTAGTTGTCATATAATTCTGCATATTACGTGAATAATTAAACACAAAATTAATGCATCTTGTTTGGAAGTTATCAATTCAGATTGCAAGAAGCATATTACGTGAATATTTGATTATGCAGGTTTTAAATACCACACACAACATTCTGCCTCTTTTTAGTTGTCATATAATTCTACATATTACGTGAATATATGTGAATATTATACGTGATTGCATATAATTCAGATTGCATAGTATTTTAGATTCCCAAATCAATACAATGGAACCTGATTAATATTTCAGATGCTCAAATTGGATATAATCGTGATTGCATAATATTACGTGAATATTTGATTATGCAGGTTTTATTCTGCAGGTGATGAAAGTGGAAGCAAATCTGAATTGCACGAATAATCCAAAAGCTGAAAGAGCATAAAATCGAAAATTAAATACTATTTCAGACGCAACATTTCATTTTATTTGTTTATCCAAGTTTATTATTGCATGTAAATTCGCAATTGCAGTGCATATTTTATCTTGCATGTATTATTGTTTATTTGTCATAGCAGTGCAGGTTGCCTTTATTTTTTTGGTTTTAGAATGTGTGTGGTAATTAAAAAAGACATTTATTAATGTTTTTTCTGATCGATTTACAATCAAATATACCAATGTAAACTACATATTAGGGATAGATATAAATCACTGATAAATATTTGCACTATTTTTGGTTCCTAAATTCTAAGTTGAGATTATTTTTGGTTGACTTGAAAGCTGAATTATTTTTTTATCTATTAGTAAAAGTTGAGATTATTTTTGATAGTTTTTCCAAGTATTTTGTTAAAAAATCACAAAGTTTTAACTCGATTGTACTTTATAACACAAAAATCATCAATAACATAATTTTTCTTTAGATTTTCATGACATGATTTTTCATTTAACTATTTATGCGTAATGTAACGGAATTGTCTATATAATAAAAATTAAATTAACTTATTTTAACAATTAGGAATGTGTTTAGATCTCTCCATTTAATACATCAAGTTGTATTAAGTTCATAATTAATATATTTTAATTAATGGAGTATAACTTAATGAACAACTTTAGATCGGTGCCATAAGATCATGGAATCTGACCAAAAGTTTTTGAACGTATTTGCAACAACTTTAAAGTTTGTGCCATTATCTAACAAATACTAAAGTTTGTGGTATATTTTAGAAAACTTGCTCGGAGTGTTTTCCCCTCGCAACACCCCCTCAGAAAACCCTAAACCTCGCTTTATTCTTTCTCACACTATTGCCTGCTGTTTGTGTGTGCAAATGGAGTCTCAGGTGGGGCAGAAAAGCAAGCGATTAACGTTCACTGTCGCCTACGCTTCTCCGCTCTCGTCGGATAATGATTCGGAGACGCCGGAGCCATCACCGGTAACTGTTGCGCGGTTTACCGATGATTATGGAACCGTGGAGCTTTGCTTTTACCGGGACAAAGCTGCAGTCGCTACCGAGTCTTTGTGCATTACTCTTCCGTCGGCGCAGGTTAGTGCTTCGCATTGTTGGAGCCTTTGATTTGTGATCTTCATTGATTAAGTTGATTTATAAGGAAAAAGACTGAAGCCTTAACGATTCTTTAATTTTCTTGACCAGTTGTTTAAATTGAGTCCAGTTAAGTCAGTATGTGTATCAGAAGGTTCGGAATCCAGTGGAGATTGAGTCCTTTTCATCACAAGGCAACGAAGACATTTAGTAATGTTTTTTCTCATCGATTTAAAATCAAATATACCAATGTAAACTACATATTAGGGATAGATATAAATCTGTAGTTTTAATTTGTGGTTATCCAAATCTTTTATCATATGAAATTAGTATAAATAAATATTCACGTTTAGGGAAACTGTATCTGATAAATATTCATGTTATCAATTATGCAAATATACTGGCATATCTTCGATTTAAGGGAAAAAATCATTGATTCGAAAATTACGGATTGATTGACACGTGTCCAAATTGCTAATATAGTGTCACGTGGCAAAAAGAAAATGGTGCATTCTTGGAGTGTCATGTGGCTCAATAGGGCTTTGCATTTAGTAGTTATATAGTAGATTGTATAACCGTCGTAAGAAATTACAGATAGAGATTTGATTAACTTATTCAAGAAATAAAAAAATTGTCAACTAAATATGTTGGGATACGTAAAAGAGATATATAATATATATATTTCTTCATATATACAAGAAATAAATGTAAAGATTTGACATTCCAAATTAAAAGATACATAAAATAATTATTTAAAAAAATTATCCGAGATTGTCTCATATATAATTATTATGATATAGATTTCTAAAGTTAAAAACAACTAATACATTGATGAATACGTAAATAAGAGATAAAATATTTCAATGAATTGGACCCATGAAGTCAATTTTTTCTATGTGTAACTACCAAATCTAATAAAAAAAGCTAAATTAAATTATGATAAATAGGTAAGAGAAATTTCATAATAAATAAGAAAATTAATTTTTAGATGGTAAATATAAAATTGAGATGAAATCCACTATTCTAATTATTTTTAAATGACTTGATGATGTGATATATTTCACAATGGCAAAATCAATGTGAGATTGATATACAAACAAAATTAATATGTGGCTAAAGCGTGATAGCACAGTTGGCAAACATGAAAACGCTCCCAATCTGTGAAACCATAGAAAATTTTCGGCCCCCGCCGCCGCTCCTTGAAAGCTTTCGGCCACCGCCGCTTTTTGAACCTAGACACCACAAACCGCCCCCGAGCTCAAACCTCAACTCGACCTCAAGCCCCAACATGACCAAGTCTCTCCTAGCAAACCTCTCATCGCCGGCGGGATCGGGGTCTCTGTTTGGGATCCGCTCCGCGCTGGTTGGGGCGCTCTTCCTCGCGTCTGTGTGGTCGTCGTCATCCCCCCGCTTCCGACTCCAGCCCTGAGGATCTCGTCGCATCTGTTTTCTTCTTCCTTCTCTGAGGAGTTGGTTGACCGGGGTAGCTTCCATGTGCCGGTCTGGGATCCGGATTTGTTGGAGTTTTGGTCTGCGCTCGGCGAAGTCTCTGCTGGTCAAAGGAAGCTCTGCGGTGGTCCTGCGCTCAACTCTTTCCGTCCGGGGAGGTTCTGGAGACTCCTTCTCAAAGGGAAGTATTCCATGACTTTTTCTCTCCTCGTCTCCAATTTGCCCAGGTTTTGTTGTTCTAATCTTTTCCTCCTTTTGCGTCTCTCTGCTTCTTTGCTCTCGGCTCCTGGTTTAGATGTTTTTTTCCCTTTTTGTTTGTTTCGGTGTTCATCCTGTGTGTTGTTCATTGCGTTTCTTTTGATGTTAACTCTTACCAGCTGAATCCTGCCTCAAATGTTTTGATGATGCTCTGCTGTCCTAGGCTTTATTTCACACTTTGCTAGTGCTTCCCTTGGTTGCCCCTTTTTTCGTGTGCGTTTTGTCTAGCTCTTGGCATTTCTAGTATTTATGCTACTGATATCAATTTATCCTCTAAACCAACTATCCTGAAAAACAATGAGGTTAACCCTCCTTTTTTGAACAAAATCTTATTGGATTCAAGCCTTGAGACTCACAATCCAGATGTTTTGGATTTTACCATTAAGATTTTCTCTGAGGTGAACCCTCATGTTGTGGTGAAAACCAATACTGCAGATATACTTTGTTGGATGACTAAAAGAAGCAATTCGAAACCTTTCTGTTTGAACAAACTACTCTCAAAATGGCTTTCCAGGCAACATTTTCAATGTTTGTCGACATGGCTTGAGCACATGAGTATGAAATTCAGACCCCATGACCTGTTGAACAATCAATTGTTGAATACTAACTGGACTTGGATTCCTTCGACCCCTGAGCCCGAGCCTAAAAAATGTGAATTCCTTATTGTTGTCTTTCTTAGAGTTAAATTCCTTGTGAACTGCAGCACTCTCAGCTGGGCTCACAACCAGGTTGAAACTTCCTTATTATTGTCTTTCAACTATTGGGTTTATTTTCTAACTTGTGTTTTCTTGGCTGCTCTATGTGGTGTCCAGGGAAATTCTAATTGCATCCACTTGAAGAAAAGGAGCACAAACAAAGGAATCCATCACCAGTCCGACCAAAAACTGAACAAGCTGAACAAAAATATTCTTAGGAACAACCCCTCGATGAACAATTTTTTGCATTCATCGTCCTCTTTCTCTTCTACTTGTATCATCTACCAGCTAAACATAAATGAACAAAATCTTTGGATACCATTTATGGTATCCTTTGAACCCCCCCTGAGAAAGGGCACTACTCAAACTCTCCTTGGTCATTCATTTTACTTGGGAATTCTGTATGCCCAGGTGAACATTCGAAATCTCATAAAAACAAATGACCAACCCTTAATTGCTTATTCAGCTTTGATGACAGCTTTTAAGGATATCTATGGCATTTATTATACTTCCCAGGATGGGTCGGAATCTAGGCTAAACCAAGCCATTTGTAAGGAACAAATTTCCTTTTTGTCTGTGAGCATGAAAACAGAAAATTTGAACAAAATTAAGCAAGGTGCAGGAGTTATCCCCAGGGGTAACTCAAATATGAGGCTCATTAATCCTTTCACGACATCGCCCCATACTAAGGATGAAAGAAAACTGAAAATTGTTAACAGAAGTCATTTAGCAAAAACACAGTTGAAACAACAATTATCTAGTACCAAGACCCCTCAAAGTCTTAGGATAAGGGGCAAAAAAAAATGATGGTTGTTTGTGAAGATCAAAACTTGGAATTGTAGGGGGATTGGTAAAAAAAACCATTTGGACGGATATGGAAACTTTCTGCAAAATTGAAAGGATTCAATTGCTAGCATTGTTTGAAACCAGAACAAACAAAGAACCAGTGAAAAATTATGGAGAAAAGCAGGTTTTGACAATTTTCATTGCATACCGGCATCTGGCTTCTCATGTGGTATTTGTATCATGTGGAAGTCTTACCAGCTCACAAATGAAATCCTTGAAATTGATCAAATTGACCTACGGTTTGTAAGCATTAAATACAAAAATCTCTGTACAAACATTACTACTTTGTTGATCCTAACTTACGCACCCCCAAATGAAGCAGGAAAGAATGAATTTTGGGGGGCCATTACTACATACATCAAGAATTGTGCTCATCCTTGTATCATCATGGGTGATCTAAATGAGATTCAAGACCACACAGAAAAAATAGGAGGTTTGACTCCTACACTAACAAAATTTGAGAGACTAAGACATTTCAAAAACGAATGCGAACTTCTGGATATTCCAAGCACTGGGAATACCTTTACTTAGAGAAAAAACAAAACTGAAATTAATAACATTTATGAAAAACTTGATAGAGTTCTGGTCCATCACCAGATTTTACAATGGTATCCTGACATTTGCACCAAAAACTATGCTTTTACAAGCTCTGATCATTGTCCCATCTCGATTGATCTTACAGCTTCCACACCTTTCAAAAATCAACCCTTTAAATTTGAAAAAAAATTGATGACAAAGAAGGATTTCAGGAATGTTGTCAAACAAGCCTGGAGAACAAAATTTCATGGATCAAGAATGTATGATCTTGTATCAAAAACAAAATTGTTAAAAAAACATGGAACAAAACTACTTTTGGTAATGTATTTTCCCAATTGAAAAAATTAGAAAAAGACCTCACAGATATCCAAGTGGAAATCTGTGCTCAGGGTAATAACAATCTCGTCCAAAAACAGCTAAAACTTATTGAGAAAAAGGAAAAGATTCTAAGTTTCCAAAAGACCTATTGGAACCAAAGAGCAAAAGTAAAACATATCAAATTTACGGATACAAATGCTAGCTACTTTCATAGAATAGATAGTGGAAGAAGGAATAGGAAAATGATCAAACAAATCATAACACAAGAAGGAACAACTATCATTGGAGAAGAGAATATTAGGAATGAAATCAGAAATGATTTTATTAAAAGATTCAAAACTGAAGAAATGAATGAAAATCTCTTAAGGGATAACCTTGATTTAATCCAGTAAGAAGTATCCTCTGAAGACAATGAAAACCTGACTAAACATATATCGAATGAAGAGATAAAGAAGGCTGTTTTTGGTATTGGCTCAGATAAATCACTTGGATCAGATGGAATGACAGCAGAATTCTACCAAAAATATTGGGATATTATTGGGCCCTCGGTGACACAAGCTGTGAAGGGGTTTTTCCTTTCTGGAAAATTACTCAAACAGACCAACCATACATTTATATCCTTAATACCAAAATGCGATAATCCAAGCTCTACAAATCACTATAGACCTATAAGTCTGTGTTCCACGATTTATAAAATCATATCAAAAATTCTGACAACAAGATTAAAAAAGACTATGAAAAAACTAATTCATCCCCTACAAGGAGCCTTTATAGCCAATAGAGCTATTCAAGACAACATTTTAATAGCACATGAAATTTTTCATTCTCTCAAAGGGAAAAAAGGAAAGGAAGGCTTCATAGCCATTAAATTGGATATGAAAAAAGCTTATGATAGAATCGAATATACTTTCATTCTTAAAACAATGGAAAAATTCGGTTTTCATCAAAAATTTATAAACTGGATCAAAGAATGCATAACAACTGTTTCTTTCTCGGTCCTTGTAAATAATGGACCGACGGAAATTTTCTTACCAACAAGAGGACTTCGCCAAGGAGATCCCCTTTCCTCTTTATTTTAGGATCTGAAATTCTGGCTCGAAAACTTCAACAAGCCTCTAACAGACCTCAAAAACCTATCAGAATCCAAGTCTGCATGCAAGGTACCCGAATTCCTTTTATGGCATTCGCGGATGATATCATGATCTTTTCAAAAGCCAAAACAGACAACTGTAAGGAGATTAAATATATTGTGGATGAATATTGCAAAATCTCAGGACAAAAGGTAAATTTTCACAAATCAGCCTTCCAAGTGACTAAGAAAGTGTCAAACTTTCACAAACAAATGATCTAGGGAATTCTTACAATACCAAACACGACGTCTCTTGAAAAATACCTGGGATGCCCTATCATAAATGGTAGAGTTAATTCTAATACCTTTGCGGATATTATAACAAGCACACAAAAACAGTTGACCAAATGGAAATCAAACTCTCTATCCCAAGCAGGACGAACAACTTTGATTAAAGCCAATCTGGCATCCAGACCAAATTTTCTTATACAGAGCTTTATGTTGCCTACAAACACACACAATGAACTTGACAAACTAAACAGGAGTTTATTCTGGAACAAAGACCGCAATTATAAACCTCTCATAGGTTGGGACAAAATCTGTAAACCAACACACCAAGGAGGACTAGGGCTTCGTAAGTCTAATGACATGAACAAAGCACTACAATTCAAACTACTTTGGAAAATCCTGGCAGAACCGAATAATTGCTGGGTTAAAATCATAACAGAAAAATACCTAAAAACAAAACACCTTTTGCACTATGAAAAAACAGGCACTTGCTCGTGGCAATGGTCGAAAATGATAGAAATTCTGGGGGATTTCAAAAAGGGACTTGTGTGGCAGGTCAAAAATGGGAGAACGATCAAGTTTTGGACTGATAATGTAACACCCCCAAATATATAACCTTGAAGGCATTACCGCCAGTGACCTCAGACGTTCTATCCGATGTCACCCAAGGCTTTACCAGTTGATATAAATCATCAAACAACAATTATGATACAAAATATCATAACTTTCATTTAAAAATCATTGTCTCGGCATTACATCCATAATCCGAAAGACAACCAAAATACAGCGGAAGACTTAATACAAGATATATTTAACACAACGAAAGTCTTTAAATAACCAACAAAAGGGTCTTGATCGCAATGATCACCCGCCAAGGATCTCAACCTGAATAAACTTATCAAAAACACTATTTGCCTTCATAGTCGTTCTAGCCTTCACAGGATGACAACTTATCTGATGTGCCGAATCGAACCGATGACACCAGCCAACCATGCAGAGAACAATTACGGTTGGTTAGTCTAATGAAAGTCTAAGCAAGGGTACAAGCAGAGTGGTCTGAAGTAGTCGTATTAGGTTAGACTCGTCGCTTCTCGAATTAAAACCGATGACGATAGTCAACCACCATACTTCTACTGGAATACATGAAAAGACATGATCAAGAGAAGATTCTGGAGACCGAGTCTCACATCAATCAATCCCAAAAGAAGACTCCAACGAGTTGAGTCTTATCGGAAATATGACAAATGTTGGGGAACATAAATATGACACACAAGCGTTCAAAACGACTTGATGTTTCGGTTCAAGACCAACCTCACCGCTCAAAGCGAATCCAGATTGGAAAGAGAACGTTACTCTGATCAACGTCAAGACGAGATTTCCTAGCTGCACTACTCGCCCAAGGGTATATTACTTATGTGCGACAACGGCACTTATCTCATTTAATTCCAAAACGATCATCACGTTATAAGCTTTTAAATCTCTTCACAAGAGATATCGGATCTCCTTATAAGAGATATCAGATCTCCTCACAAGAGATATCAGAGGGAATAAATCCCGAAAGATTTGGCACTAGCGAAGTGCACCAACCCTGAGTAAGGGCATGATCATGACCAGAGAGAGTAATGGGGAAAAATCCACCAAGTACTAGTTATAAAGAAACAGCTAAACCCCCACAAGGTACATAGCGTTCCTACGAATACTCGTTCTAACTAAACAGTTACGAACGCAATAATAATTCACATCAACGTTAAGAATACTTGTGCTAACTAAACAGTTAACGCACAGTAATAATCCATTTTAATGTTAAGGATACTCGTGCTAACTAAACAGTTAAAGCACAGTAATAATCACATCAAAGCCATTAAGGCCAATAACAGATATAATAGCGTTGTTCTAGCAGATATACAACCTATTATAATATTTTTTTAAATCACAAACAGTTATCAAAACTGTTCCCAACGAAAACAGTAAATCATCCCAAATTAATTAACACTAAACAATTGATAATTAATTGAAATATGGAATGATGAGCAAGAGCGAACCGTCACTTGTCTTAGATCCGACGAAAGCTTGATCAAAGCTTAGAGATGACGGGTTTCTGGGTCAGAAGCAGGGACAGATCTCGAATACCAGATCCCTAAGAAACTACCCATAACGAGACCCTAAGTTAGATTCGATATCCACATATACGAATCTAAAAGAATACGAAAGAATCGAAGGAAGCCAAGCCTCGCCCAAGACCACACACCCAAGAACACACAACACGGACCCAGCTCACCGCGGGTGCGGTGGGGCTCTTGACGCGGGTGCGGTCAGGTGACAAGGGCAGAGGAGCTTCAGCGAAAAATGGAGGAAACTTACCACTTTCGATTCGTTTTCCTTTGATTCGATTATGGTTCAATCTCCAAACACCTTAAACCTTCAAACACCACTTGAGGGCTCCTAAACCACTCAAAGGGAACTCCGGCGACAACTCCGGCGAAGCTTGCAAGCTCAGTCAACAATGGAGTTTGGGAGAAAAACAGAGGAGGAAGAAGATGATGCTTCAGCTGTGGCTTCCCACGAATGCCTTTCTTTTATAGGCCAAGCAATAGCCACTTGCAAGGGAACCAGATGGGATGGCTAGGCGAGCTAGGCCTGACAACCGGCGCCACTTGCAGGAGTAGAGGGAAGACGATAACGTTCAGAAATATCTCACCGCGGGGTGCGGCAGGGTGCGGTGGCCGACTCCAGAATTGGCCTTCACCGCGGGTGCGGCAAGGGTGCGGTCAAGGCCAATTTTGCCTCTTTTTGTCCGTTTTACTTTTGGGTTAATTATCTTAACCCTGGGTTAAATATATTCGTACACAAACGACTATTTAACCCCGAAAACACGTCAACTGTATTTTATATTACTCAGAAAAATTATTACAGAGATCAAACATATTACCGAATGTCCGAGCTTCTCTGAATTTAATCTGACTTAAAGTACGGGAGTTGGAAAAATTACCAAAATACCCTTATAAAAATGAGGGATATTACATTACTCCCCCCTTAAAAGAAGTTTCGACCCCGAAACTTGGCCGAATACCACTTGGGAAAACGTCTAAGCATATCCGCCTTAGTTTCCCAGGTTTCCCAAGTAACCTTAGTTTCCAATGCAAACACTAATGCTGCTAGTTCTAGATCATGTGTCGGATAGTTTGCTTCACAAGTTTTCAATTGTCTAGATGCGTATGCAATAACCTTGCCTCTTTGCATCAAGGCACATCCAAACCCACTCTTTGAAGCATCACTATAGACCACATAGTCATCATTTCCTTCTGGTAGCGCTAACTTTGGTGCGGAGGTCAGACACTATTTCAATTTCTGAAACTGGCCTCGCACTTGTCATTCCGGATAAACTTCTTGTGGATCTTGCGGAGTAAACCAGCAAGTCCTAAGAAACTGCGCACCTCCTTCCATTCTGAGGCCGCTTCCAATTAGCTACTGCTTCAATCTTCTGGGGATCAACCATAACCCCATTCGCATTGATCACATGGCCTAAGAAAGCCACTTCCTTGATCCAAAAGTCACACTTAGACAACTTTACATATAGTTGATTTTGTCTAAGGACCGACAAAATAATCCAACGATGTTCCTCATAAGCTTTCACACTCAGGGAAAAATCAAAATACCATCGATGAAGACCACCACGAACTTATCCAAGTACTGGTAAAAACATCGATGCATCAGATCCATGAAAACTGCTGGAGCATTGATAAGTCCAAATGACATGACTACAAACTCGTAGTGACCATACCTCATCTAGAAAGTAATCCTCGGAATATCTTCCTCACGAATCCTGAGTTGGTGGTAACCAGACCTCAGATCGATTTTGGAAAAGACTTTTGCTCCTTGTAATTGATCCAACAAATCATCAATCCTCAACAACGGATATTTATTCTTGATCGTGACTTTATTCAACTCCCCAAAGTCGATACGAAGTCGAAATGATCCATCTTTCTTCTTGACAGACAAAACCGGAGCACCTCAAGGCGATGCACTCGGCCTTATGTATCCTTTCTCGAGAAGATCCTTGAGTTGCTTCTTCAACTCTTGCATCTCAATCAGGAGCCATCCGGTACGGTGCCTCCGAAATCGGCGTAGTACCAGGCTCGAGATCAATTGTAAACTCCACGTCACGATACGGGGTAACCAGGAATATCTTCCGAAAAGACATCCGAAAAATTCACAACGATTGGAATATTAAGAACTAAAGGTTCATCTTTCATGGGCGGATCCAGGTAGCAAAGGTACCCGACACAACCTTGTCGAAGTAGCTTAAACGCAGCCATCGCATTGATAAGCCTGCCGTTATCAGCGTCATTCAGACCCTTAAATCTGCATACACACTGACCCCCAGATGACACCGTCACAGTCTTCGAGCTAAAATCGATTACCGCCCTATGACGCGTCAGCCAATCCATACTAAGAAAAATATCGTATGGAACCATGGCTATCTAGATCAAATATGTTTCGAACTCCTTACCCTGAATGGTAATCGGAATTTCCAAAAGACGTTTGGTTCCAACTAAATGGTCACCATTTTGGACCAGTCCATTACATGGTTTACAGATGGCCCACTAGTGGCTCCGAGCCCAAGCCCAGCCATTTCCAGCGTCCACTGTTGTCATGGGCCGCAGTCCATACACCTCAATCCATCCTTAGGGGCCCCACCTATAACAGGCAGCCATTTCCAAGAGGTTGTTGGTGAGTCTCGAACACGAGACCTCACCCTTTACCAAGCAGCGAAACACTAACTTGGTATCAACCAAATGTTCATTAATAGGAAGATTTACAACGAAAGGTTTACAACCTTGTTGCACACAAAACTTAACTTACTAACACAACTATCCAAAACGAAAGAGTGGGTAATACCCAAATCAACAACATACCAACATAAGGTAATAAGCACTTTAAGCATTTGGAGCATCGGGTCCATCCGCCTCACGCATCTCGTAAAGGCGTTGACCTTGACTTCCAGAAGCCACTGGGGCTTTCCCCTTGTTATGCACAGTTGTCTGCATTGAAGGACTAGGAGCTTCCACCGGACTGAACCTGGGTCAGTTGTTCTGATTAACAGACCCCTGCCGTGACTCAGCTCCTTTCCACCTCCTCTGCTGACAGAACGTCTGTATGCGGGTTGCCAACGAAATACATACTTATAGCATATATAAGTTGGTTGGTTGCATTTTGATCTGTAGAGATCCTTCCCTGATCGTCTTCTGTAGAGACGGTGGCGTTTAGGATATCTAATTGTTGTTGTAAGTTCAAGGCATTATCCCACCAGTATTTAAGCTGACCAGTGAAGCCTTAAATTATAAGACATGCTGCTGTCTTATCCGTTTGATCATGGGTTCTATAGGCTGCTTTAGCCATTCCCATTTCTTGGAGAGTATTCATGATTTCTCCTTCTGATTTGCCATCTATGTTCCGATTGTGACCTTTTTAGGAGGTGGTGCTGCCACTTTTGCTAGGCACCCCCATACTTTGAGGTATTTGTACGATGGTACTTTACCTTTCCAAAACTCATATGGCCTCTTGCGAGTAACTTTATGTGGTATTTTGTTGAGGATATAATTGGTGGTTAGCAACGCTTCCCCCCCACATGTTCTGGGGTAACCCAGATTCCTACAACATTGCATTCATCATTTCTTTCAGAGTTCGGTTTTTTCGTTCCGCAACTCCGTTAGATTCTGGTGAGTAGGGAGCAATTATTTGATGAATAATCCCATGTTCTCTACAGAACGCGTTGAATAGTTCATCATACTCGCCTCCTCTATCACTTCTGATTATTTTTATGGTTTTGCTAAGTTGGTTTTCAACTTCTAACTTGTATTCTTTGAATTTTTCCAAGGTCTCATCCTTGCTCCTTAGCAAGTATACATGACAGTATTCTGTGCAATCATCGATAAAGGTCACGAAATACTTTTTACCGCCTCTAGTTTGCACAAACTTTAAATCTCACAGATCCGTGTGTATTAAACCTAGAGGTTCGGTTGTTCTCTCTACATGTGGGGATGGTGTTTTTGTGAGTTTGGCATGTACGCATACTTCACATTTGTCTTTACTTGATTTGCATTTTGGAATCAGGTTCATGTTAATCAGTCTACATATAGACTTATAATTCACATGCCCTAATCGTTCATGCCAAATATTAAAAGACTCAACAACATAAGCAATAGGATTCTTTTCATTCATTGAAACATCAGATACAATAGGTTTTGGGAGGACTGTCATTACATTCATTTTGACCAGTCCATCCTTTACATATCCCTTGCCTAAATAAATCTCATTCTTAGAGAGAACTAGCTTGTCAGACACGAACTTCACCGCGAAGCCGTTCTTGCTCAGCAAAGTGTCGGAGATCAGATTCTTCCTTATTTATGGCACGTGCATGACATTGTTGAGAGTCAGATCATTCTCTGAAGTCAGCTTCAACACCACTTTGTCGTGACATTCTACCTTGGATGTGGACGAGTTCCCCATAAATAGTTGCTCGGCACTCTTGCTCTTCTTATAAGTGGTAAACAGTCCTCTATCAGAGCAAATATGTCTGGTGGCACTTGTATCATACCACCATTCCCTCGGGTTGCTTCCAACCATGTTGACTTCGGAAACCACATCACACAGATCTGCATCCGATAGCTTTCCTTCAGTCAAGTTGGCTTGGGACTTTCCCTTGTCCTTGCGTGGGTCAATCTTGCTTCGACACTCGTCTGCCTTGTGACCCATTTTACCACACTTGTGGCATTTCCCATTGAACTTCTTAGCAAGTTGCTTCTTGAAGTTGTTGGAGCCTTGGGGTTGAATCTTTCGTTTCTTTCCCTTGTCCTTGTGCTCGGCCAAGTTGGCCTTCTGTTCAAAAGTCTTAACATCGTCTGCTTTGCTGTTGGTTGACTCAATCCGTAGCCTGACAATCAAGTCTTCAAGGGTCATAGCCTTTCGCTTGTGCTTTAGGTAGTTTTTGAAATCCTTCCAGCCTGGTGGGAGTTTCTCAATAAAATCAGCTACCTGAAACGTCTCACAGATTGACATTCCTACCGCAATAATTTCATGCGTAAGCAATTATAGCTCTTCAACTTATTTCATGATGGGCTTGAAGTCCACAATTTTGAAGTCTAGAAATTTCGCCACTGCGAACTTCTTAGAGCCTGCATCCTCAGACTTGTATTTCTTTTCCAAGGCCATCCAGAGTTCCTTGGAAGTCTTGATCTTGCTGTATACATTGTACAGTGGATCAATCAGGCGGCTTTGAACCCAACCTTTGCACAGAAAGTCTCCATGAGTCCAGGCCTCAACGCTGGCTAGGGCTAGAGCATCAGTATTCTGAGGCAGAAGCACATCTTATCCTCATTCAGATACTTTTCCAGCTTCAGTGTGGTCAGAAAGAAGAACATCTTTTGCTGACATGTTTTGAAACCAGTTCCATCAAACCTTTCTGGCATCAGCCCTGCATTTATAGCACCAGGCATATGAACTGTCGGTTGCACATTCTGATAAGTTGTCGGTTAGACATTCTGATTAACATCATTTCCGACCCTCACGGCTGGCAAATTCACTGTTGGCATACCACTCCCAAACTGAATATGGGGTGTCGACTCAACAACATTTCCATTTCCGGCTCCAACAAGAACGCCAAAATCAGCATTCTCAGTCTGGTTAGTCATACTTCAAAACTATTTACAGATAAGCAAACCAGAATTAGTACGATTACAGAAGAAGTTCAATAAGGAAAGTGTCGTAATGTGTAGGAACCTGATTTCCTAAAACATACAGAATGTAATAACTATAAAATTAAACAGAACTATAATAGAAAATTACAAGGAAGAAATACCAAACAACGAATGAATTGGATCTGATGCAGAGTCGAGATAGGATCTCTTTCCTTAATCACCCCATAGTGTGACGGTTCTGTAGTGATCTGAATCCCAAGATACAACTGCGACTAACTTCTGAATTGCACAACTCAAGAACAGAAGCCTGCGAACTAGCGTTTCTGTGAGTACTCTCAGACGCGAAAAGGAGAGGAGAAAAGTGGAATGTGATTTCTTTCGATGCTTCTGATGAGACGCAGAGCTGCTCCTTATGTAGCAGATGTTGGAGTCTGTTAGCGCACTAACAGAGTGTGGAGAGGACAGTGAGATAATGGATGACTCAATCTGATAACCACCCTGATATTGTGCGGACTGAGTCAAAGATGTTAGCAACAACTGGGGAATCTGGATCTGAACAAAAAAGATAGTAGCATTGGTTGGCCAGCCCATGCCCAAGCTAAGCTCAGCCGGTCCGACCCGTCTCGGCGCGTGTGTGGTCTTGATGACTAACTTCTGAATTGTACAACTCAAGAACAGAATCCTGCGAACCAGCGTTTCTGTGAGTACTCTCAGACGCGAAAAGGAGAGGAGAAGAGTGGAATGTGATTGCTTTCGATGCTTCTGATGATACCAATATCTGCTCCTTATGTAGAAGATATTGGAGTCTGTTAGCGCACTAACAGAGTGTGGAGAGGATAATGGGATAATAGAGGACTCAGTCTGATAACCGCCCTGATATTGTGCAGACTGAGTCAAAGATGTTAGCAACAGCTGGGAAATCTAGATCTGAACAAAAATATAGTAGCATTGGCTGGCCAGCCCATGCCCAAGCTCAGTCGGTCCTACCCGGCTCGGCGCGTGTGTGGAGTCTGTTAGCGCACTAACAGAGTGTGGATAGGATAGTGGGATAATGGAGGACTCAGTCTGATAACCGCCCTGATATTGTGCGGACTGAGTCAAAGATGTTAGCAACAGCTGGGAAATCTAGATCTGAACAAAAAAATAGTAGCATTGGCTGGCCAGCCCATGCCCAAGCTCAGTCGGTCCTACCCGGCTCGGCGCGTGTGTGGAATCTATTAGCTCACTAACAGAGTCTGGAGAGGATAGTGGGATAATGGAGGACTCAGTCTGATAACCGTCCTGATATTGTGCGGACTGAGTCAAAGATTTTAGCAACAGCTGGGAAATCTAGATCTGAACAAAAAGATAGTAGCATTGGCTGGCCTGCCTATGCCCAAGCTCAGCCGGTCCTACCCGGCTCAGTGCGTGTGTGGTCTTGATGAGCTAGGTCCTCTCTTCATTATACATTGGTGGTGACCCAAGGCCACAACCTTGATGCCAAATTCCTAGTATATATACTAGTGAATTTTCATCACCTAACTTTCAATGTGGGATACATATTCCCACACAAATGTCTCCAAGTTGATGCACTTCAAGCATCCAACTTTGGATCTCCATTTTTCATTCAAACGGAATTCATTTTTAACATATGAGTACACTACGAGAATGTGCTCGCGGAGACGAATCCAACGCTCCCATATTCCGGTGTTTTAATTGGTCGGAGCCCACCGGAATCCTACCCGGAAAAGTGACCGGGCATCATTTAAAATGAGCTCCAACATAATGTTCTTGCCTTTGAAGGCAGGGACACTTCTCACTCCCTTTCTGCTACTGTGATCAGCCAAGTCAACCTTTTTTCTGCAGCCCTTGTTCCCATATCTCTCTCGCAGCCTGCTACATGGCAACAACCTCCCCATGGGTGGTTCTAAAGGCAATCCGGGGCCTTCTGGAGGGGGTGGTATTCTCCGTTCGGCAGATGGGGTCTTCCTCCGGGCTTATGCCTTCACTTGCGGCTCATGTACTGCTCTTACCGCTAAACTTTGGCCTCGTCTTGTCCCTTTCTCTTGGATACCAGCAGGTACTCGTTGAATCTGACTCTTCTATTGCGTGTGAGCTGCTGAGGGCTCGCAAGATTACTACGCACCCAGATTACTACCTTCTGGATCGTTGCTGGTGCTTGATTGACTCTCATGATCAACTCAGTTGCAAATTCCCTTGCTCAGCTCTCGTTTACTTTGCCTTCGCAATTTCATGTTTTTACTCAACTTCCTTCGGCTGCCAACTATCTTTTTTATGCTTAACATGTCTCTTCAAGGCATGCCTCTGTTTAAAGCTAATTAATAAAGGTTAACCGGGCTTCGGCCAAAATGATAAGAAGACTTTTCATATATAACAATTTTTAATATAAGTTGTGGACTCATAAAGAATAAGGATTTTGTAGCAAATGAATTTATCTACTATTTTTTACTTATTAGTATTTAGTAATTTTTCAATTAGTTTTGGGTACAAACGGTACTTGTAACATTCATCGTATCATATCAAACTAAATTAATATGCCAAGTATGAATCTCTTATGGGCAATTTAAGCTATAAATGATAGAAATTAAGAAAGACTGATATATAGCGTAATATATAAGATAACATAGATCTTTCATATACAACTAGTGTAATACCCGTACCTTGCACGGGATTTCTCTATTTTATTTTACATTTGTAAAAATTGTATATTTTAATTATCAAATAATCATTGTTTCAATATATATTTGATTAGTTATTTAAATTAAAAATGACAAATTGACTAAACAAATTAAAGATATAAAAAATTACATTATATAAAAAGAGACGGAACTCTCCATAACTTTATTAATCATAAAAATTGGTTAAGTAGTCTTACAAACAGGCATAGCCACACTCTTTTACATCAATACTTGTAAAACGATCAAACATAATAAAAATGTTCATTTAACTCTAATACATGAAAATGACACGCTAAACATAAAAGATGACACGATGTTCAAAATTGCTATAAATTATCAAAAACTTCCTTGTATACTACATTGGTTGTAGTATTATATCTCTTCTTGTCTTTGTCGCAAATCAAGATCTTCAAACCTTTCTTGCTAGTCATCCTTGATGAAGCAACATAAAACTGACCATGACTAAAAACAGGGCGTGGAAGATACAAACCGACATTGGCAAAAGATTGGTCTTGGCTCTTGTTTATGGTCATAGCAAAACAGACACTCAAGGGAAATTGTCTTCTTTGAAACTTAAAAGGAAATGAAGTGTCTGACGGTGACATTATCACGCGAGGAATCAAAACCGTATGTCCAATATTGTTGCCTGAAATAATTCTCCCTTGTATGACATGACTGTCAAGCTGCGTGGTTATCAATCTCGTCCCGTTGCATAAATCTGAAGTCTGGTCAATATTTCGAAGCAGCATAATAGGGATCCCAACCTTAAGTTTCAGTACATGATTCGGCAGACCAGAACATCTAATATTGTTCAAGTAGTCAGACGTATAAATACTGGCATCACTATCTTTAACAGAACCTGTCTTGCACAAACTATCGGAACTGAGATAGACATTTTCATCACCAGGCAACGAAGACAATATATACTCATTAACTTTATCTACCTCTTCGTGTGTTGGAGCAAGAATTACTCTTTCTTCAAAGTATGCCGGAGCCAACTGATCTTCCATAAGAGAGGGATAAACAGATTAGCAAACTTGAAAGCTATATCATAAAGAGCGACTCCGAAGTTTGACAAAGAAAATGCACCTCCTTCCTTAATAATTGATAAATTCACCATAAAGGCTTCTTTTATTACTGCATGTATTTTATCACCATGAAAGAAAAATAAATATAATATTACTTGATATATATAATCAATAATTAAATATAAGGCACACAATATAAACTATACCTTTTCATCCATTAAAATAAGTTCAGTTGTACTGAATTGGGTACGATCTTCTTTCTTAGGAACTTTAAACATTCGAATTACTCGAACCTTTAATTTATAATTTCCTCGGCTACCCGTAATATCCTCAATTTCTTGTACTTGTTTTGACATAGCTACAAAACAATATAAAAAAACAATTAAAAATTAAATAAAGCATACAATTATAATCGGACCTAAATGAACACAACTAAGGACTAATATAAACTTTGCCAGTTAAGTTTAATTTACAGTTTTTTGATTTAGGGTTCAGTTTTTTGATTGCCAGTTAAGTTTAATTATACGTGATTATGAATGAAATAAAAAACTGAAATCAGTAATTATGATTATGAATGAAAGAAAAAAAAACTGAGAACAAAACTGAGATTGCATATTATGAATGAAAGAAAAAAACTGAGATTGCATATTAAAGTTCAGTACTGAAAGAAAAAAACTGAGATCTGCAGTGTACGAAACCAGTAATTATGAATGAAAGAAAAAAATTGAGATTGCATATTAAAGTTCAGTAATGAAATAAAAAAACTGAAATCTGCAGTATACGAAACCAGTAATTATGAATGAAAGAAAAAAACTGAAAATGCATATTAAAGTTCAATACTGAAAGAAAAAAAAATTAAATCTGCAGTATACGTACCTGATGAATGTTGAAATGCTCTCTAATTTGTTCTTCAACTGTGAAAGACTCTAGTAATATAGGTGATTGCAGATTTTATATGTGAATATTATACGTGATGATTGCATATAATTCATATTGCATAATATTTTAGATTCTCAAATCAATACAATGGCAAGTCATTAATATTTTAGAAGCTCAAATTGGATATAATTGTGATTGCATAATATTACGTGAATATTTGATTATGCAGGTTTTATTCTGCATATAATTCACATTGCAGAATATATGTAAAGATTTTATTACGCAGGTTTGATTCTCAAATCAATACAATGAAAAGTGATTAATATTCCAGCAGCTCAATTTGGACATAATCGTGATTCCATAAAGTTTCGTGAATATTTGCTTATGTAGGTTTTATTATGCATATAATTCAGATTGCAGAATATATGTAAATATTTGATTAAGCATGTTTGATTATGCAGGTTTTAAATACCAAACACAACATTCTGCCTCTTTTTAGTTGTCATATAATTCTGCATATTACGTGAATAATTAAACACAAAATTAATGCATCTTGTTTGGAAGTTATCAATTCAGATTGCAAGAAGCATATTACGTGAATATTTGATTATGCAGGTTTTAAATACCACACACAACATTCTGCCTCTTTTTAGTTGTCATATAATTCTACATATTACGTGAATATATGTGAATATTATACGTGATTGCATATAATTCAGATTGCATAGTATTTTAGATTCCCAAATCAATACAATGGAACCTGATTAATATTTCAGATGCTCAAATTGGATATAATCGTGATTGCATAATATTACGTGAATATTTGATTATGCAGGTTTTATTCTGCAGGTGATGAAAGTGGAAGCAAATCTGAATTGCACGAATAATCCAAAAGCTGAAAGAGCATAAAATCGAAAATTAAATACTATTTCAGACGCAATATTTCATTTTATTTGTTTATCCAAGTTTATTATTGCATGTAAATTCGCAATTGCAGTGCATATTTTATCTTGCATGTATTATTGTTTATTTGTCATAGCAGTGCAGGTTGCCTTTATTTTTTTGGTTTTAGAATGTGTGTGGTAATTAAAAAAGACATTTATTAATGTTTTTTCTGATCGATTTACAATCAAATATACCAATGTAAACTACATATTAGGGATAGATATAAATCACTGATAAATATTTGCACTATTTTTGGTTCCTAAATTCTAAGTTGAGATTATTTTTGGTTGACTTGAAAGCTGAATTATTTTTTTATCTATTAGTAAAAGTTGAGATTATTTTTGATAGTTTTTCCAAGTATTTTGTTAAAAAATCACAAAGTTTTAACTCGATTGTACTTTATAACACAAAAATCATCAATAACATAATTTTTCTTTAGATTTTCATGACATGATTTTTCATTTAACTATTTATGCGTAATGTAACGGAATTGTCTATATAATAAAAATTAAATTAACTTATTTTAACAATTAGGAATGTGTTTAGATCTCTCCATTTAATACATCAAGTTGTATTAAGTTCATAATTAATATATTTTAATTAATGGAGTATAACTTAATGAACAACTTTAGATCGGTGCCATAAGATCATGGAATCTGACCAAAAGTTTTTGAACGTATTTGCAACAACTTTAAAGTTTGTGCCATTATCTAACAAATACTAAAGTTTGTGGTATATTTTAGAAAACTTGCTCGGAGTGTTTTCCCCTCGCAACACCCCCTCAGAAAACCCTAAACCTCGCTTTATTCTTTCTCACACTATTGCCTGCTGTTTGTGTGTGCAAATGGAGTCTCAGGTGGGGCAGAAAAGCAAGCGATTAACGTTCACTGTCGCCTACGCTTCTCCGCTCTCGTCGGAGAATGATTCGGAGACGCCGGAGCCATCACCGGTAACTGTTGCGCGGTTTACCGATGATTATGGAACCGTGGAGCTTTGCTTTTACCGGGACAAAGCTGCAGTCGCTACCGAGTCTTTGTGCATTACTCTTCCGTCGGCGCAGGTTAGTGCTTCGCATTGTTGGAGCCTTTGATTTGTGATCTTCATTGATTAAGTTGATTTATAAGGAAAAAGACTGAAGCCTTAACGATTCTTTAATTTTCTTGACCAGTTGTTTAAATTGAGTCCAGTTAAGTCAGTATGTGTATCAGAAGGTTCGGAATCCAGTGGAGATTGAGTCCTTTTCATCACAAGGCAACGAAGACATTTAGTAATGTTTTTTCTCATCGATTTAAAATCAAATATACCAATGTAAACTACATATTAGGGATAGATATAAATCTGTAGTTTTAATTTGTGGTTATCCAAATCTTTTATCATATGAAATTAGTATAAATAAATATTCACGTTTAGGGAAACTGTATCTGATAAATATTCATGTTATCAATTATGCAAATATACTGGCATATCTTCGATTTAAGGGAAAAATCATTGATTCGAAAATTACGGATTGATTGACACGTGTCCAAATTGCTAATATAGTGTCACGTGGCAAAAAGAAAATGGTGCATTCTTGGAGTGTCATGTGGCTCAATAGGGCTTTGCATTTAGTAGTTATATAGTAGATTGTATAACCGTCGTAAGAAATTACAGATAGAGATTTGATTAACTTATTCAAGAAATAAAAAAATTGTCAACTAAATATGTTGGGATACGTAAAAGAGATATATAATATATATATATTTCTTCATATATACAAGAAATAAATGTAAAGATTTGACATTCCAAATTAAAAGATACATAAAATAATTATTTAAAAAAATTATCCGAGATTGTCTCATATATAATTATTATGATATAGATTTCTAAAGTTAAAAACAACTAATACATTGATGAATACGTAAATAAGAGATAAAATATTTCAATGAATTGGACCCATGAAGTCAATTTTTTCTATGTGTAACTACCAAATCTAATAAAAAAAGCTAAATTAAATTATGATAAATAGGTAAGAGAAATTTTATAATAAATAAGAAAATTAATTTTTAGATGGTAAATATAAAATTGAGATGAAATCCACTATTCTAATTATTTTTAAATGACTTGATGATGTGATATATTTCACAATGGCAAAATCAATGTGAGATTGATATACAAACAAAATTAATATGTGGCTAAAGCGTGATAGCACAGTTGGCAAACATGAAAATGCTCCCAATCTGTGAAACCATAGAAAATTTTTGGCCCCCGCCGCCGCTCCTTGAAAGCTTTCGGCCACCGCCGCTTTTTGAACCTAGACATGACAAACCGCCCCCGAGCTCAAACCTCAACTCGACCTCAAGCCCCAACATGACCAAGTCTCTCCTAGCAAACCTCTCATCGCCGGCGGGATCGGGGTCTCTGTTTGGGATCCGCTCCGCGCTGGTTGGGGCGCTCTTCCTCGCGTCTGTGTGGTCGTCGTCATCCCCCCGCTTCCGACTCCAGCCCTGAGGATCTCGTCGCATCTGTTTTCTTCTTCCTTCTCTGAGGAGTTGGTTGACCGGGGTAGCTTCCATGTGCCGGTCTGGGATCCGGATTTGTTGGAGTTTTGGTCTGCGCTCGGCGAAGTCTCTGCTGGTCAAAGGAAGCTCTGCGGTGGTCCTGCGCTCAACTCTTTCCGTCCGGGGAGGTTCTGGAGACTCCTTCTCAAAGGGAAGTATTCCATGACTTTTTCTCTCCTCGTCTCCAATTTGCCCAGGTTTTGTTGTTCTAATCTTTTCCTCCTTTTGCGTCTCTCTGCTTCTTTGCTCTCGGCTCCTGGTTTAGATGTTTTTTTCCCTTTTTGTTTGTTTCGGTGTTCGTCCTGTGTGTTGTTCATTGCGTTTCTTTTGATGTTAACTCTTACCAGCTGAATCCTGCCTCAAATGTTTTGATGATGCTCTGCTGTCCTAGGCTTTATTTCACACTTTGCTAGTGCTTCCCTTGGTTGCCCCTTTTTTCGTGTGCGTTTTGTCTAGCTCTTGGCATTTCTAGCATTTATGCTACTGATATCAATTTATCCTCTAAACCTACTATCCTGAAAAACAATGAGGTTAACCCTCCTTTTTTGAACAAAATCTTATTGGATTCAAGCCTTGAGACTCACAATCCAGATGTTTTGGATTTTACCATTAAGATTTTCTCTGAGGTGAACCCTCATGTTGTGGTGAAAACCAATACTGCAGATATACTTTGTTGGATGACTAAAAGAAGCAATTCGAAACCTTTCTGTTTGAACAAACTACTCTCAAAATGGCTTTCCAGGCAACATTTTCAATGTTTGTCGACATGGCTTGAGCACATGAGTATGAAATTCAGACCCCATGACCTGTTGAACAATCAATTGTTGAATACTAACTGGACTTGGATTCCTTCGACCCCTGAGCCCGAGCCTAAAAAATGTGAATTCCTTATTGTTGTCTTTCTTAGAGTTAAATTCCTTGTGAACTGCAGCACTCTCAGCTGGGCTCACAACCAGGTTGAAACTTCCTTATTATTGTCTTTCAACTATTGGGTTTATTTTCTAACTTGTGTTTTCTTGGCTGCTCTATGTGGTGTCCAGGGAAATTCTAATTGCATCCACTTGAAGAAAAGGAGCACAAACAAAGGAATCCATCACCAGTCCGACCAAAAACTGAACAAGCTGAACAAAAATATTCTTAGGAACAACCCTTCGATGAACAATTTTTTGCATTCATCGTCCTCTTTCTCTTCTACTTGTATCATCTACCAGCTAAACATAAATGAACAAAATCTTTGGATACCATTTATGGTATCCTTTGAACCCCCCCTGAGAAAGGGCACTACTCAAACTCTCCTTGGTCATTCATTTTACTTGGGAATTCTGTATGCCCAGGTGAACATTCGAAATCTCATAAAAACAAATGACCAACCCTTAATTGCTTATTCAGCTTTGATGACAGCTTTTAAGGATATCTATGGCATTTATTATACTTCCCAGGATGGGTCGGAATCTAGGCTAAACCAAGCCATTTGTAAGGAACAAATTTCCTTTTTGTCTGTGAGCATGAAAACAGAAAATTTGAACAAAATTAAGCAAGGTGCAGGAGTTATCCCCAGGGGTAACTCAAATATGAGGCTCATTAATCCTTTCACGACATCGCCCCATACTAAGGATGAAAGAAAACTGAAAATTGTTAACAGAAGTCATTTAGCAAAAACACAGTTGAAACAACAATTATCTAGTACCAAGACCCTTCAAAGTCTTAGGATAAGGGGCAAAAAAAAATGATGGTTGTTTGTGAAGATCAAAACTTGGAATTGTAGGGGGATTGGTAAAAAAAACCATTTGGACGGATATGGAAACTTTCTGCAAAATTGAAAGGATTCAATTGCTAGCATTGTTTGAAACCAGAACAAACAAAGAACCAGTGAAAAATTATGGAGAAAAGCAGGTTTTGACAATTTTCATTGCATACCGGCATCTGGCTTCTCAGGTGGTATTTGTATCATGTGGAAGTCTTACCAGCTCACAAATGAAATCCTTGAAATTGATCAAATTGACCTACGGTTTGTAAGCATTAAATACAAAAATCTCTGTACAAACATTACTACTTTGTTGATCCTAATTTACGCACCCCCAAATGAAGCAGGAAAGAATGAATTTTGGGGGGCCATTACTACATACATCAAGAATTGTGCTCATCCTTGTATCATCATGGGTGATCTAAATGAGATTCAAGACCACACAGAAAAAATAGGAGGTTTGACTCCTACACTAACAAAATTTGAGAGACTAAGACATTTCAAAAACGAATGCGAACTTCTGGATATTCCAAGCACTGGGAATACCTTTACTTAGAGAAAAAACAAAACTGAAATTAATAACATTTATGAAAAACTTGATAGAGTTCTGGTCCATCACCAGATTTTACAATGGTATCCTGACATTTGCACCAAAAACTATGCTTTTACAAGCTCTGATCATTGTCCCATCTCGATTGATCTTACAGCTTCCACACCTTTCAAAAATCAACCCTTTAAATTTGAAAAAAAATTGATGACAAAGAAGGATTTCAGGAATGTTGTCAAACAAGCCTGGAGAACAAAATTTCATGGATCAAGAATGTATGATCTTGTATCAAAAACAAAATTGTTAAAAAAACATGGAACAAAACTACTTTTGGTAATGTATTTTCCCAATTAAAAAAATTAGAAAAAGACCTCACAGATATCCAAGTGGAAATCTGTGCTCAGGGTAATAACAATCTCGTCCAAAAACAGCTAAAACTTATTGAGAAAAAGGAAAAGATTCTAAGTTTCCAAAAGACCTATTGGAACCAAAGAGCAAAAGTAAAACATATCAAATTTACGGATACAAATGCTAGCTACTTTCATAGAATAGATAGTGGAAGAAGGAATAGGAAAATGATCAAACAAATCATAACACAAGAAGGAACAACTATCATTGGAGAAGAGAATATTAGGAATGAAATCAGAAATGATTTTATTAAAAGATTCAAAACTGAAGAAATGAATGAAAATCTCTTAAGGGATAACCTTGATTTAATCCAGGAAGAAGTATCCTCTGAAGACAATGAAAACCTGACTAAACATATATCGAATGAAGAGATAAAGAAGGCTGTTTTTGGTATTGGCTCAGATAAATCACTTGGACCAGATGGAATGACAGCAGAATTCTACCAAAAATATTGGGATATTGTTGGGCCCTCGGTGACACAAGCTGTGAAGGGGTTTTTCCTTTCTGGAAAATTACTCAAACAGACCAACCATACATTTATATCCTTAATACCAAAATGCGATAATCCAAGCTCTACAAATCACTATAGACCTATAAGTCTGTGTTCCACGATTTATAAAATCATATCAAAAATTCTGACAACAAGATTAAAAAAGACTATGAAAAAACTAATTCATCCCCTACAAGGAGCCTTTATAGCCAATAGAGCTATTCAAGACAACATTTTAATAGCACATGAAATTTTTCATTCTCTCAAAGGGAAAAAAGGAAAGGAAGGCTTCATAGCCATTAAATTGGATATGAAAAAAGCTTATGATAGAATCGAATATACTTTCATTCTTAAAACAATGGAAAAATTCGGTTTTCATCAAAAATTTATAAACTGGATCAAAGAATGCATAACAACTGTTTCTTTCTCGGTCCTTGTAAATATTGGACCGACGGAAATTTTCTTACCAACAAGAGGACTTCGCCAAGGAGATCCCCTTTCCTCTTTATTTTAGGATCTGAAATTCTGGCTCGAAAACTTCAACAAGCCTCTAACAGACCTCAAAAACCTATCAGAATCCAAGTCTGCATGCAAGGTACCCGAATTCCTTTTATGGCATTCGCGGATGATATCATGATCTTTTCAAAAGCCAAAACAGACAACTGTAAGGAGATTAAATATATTGTGGATGAATATTGCAAAATCTCAGGACAAAAGGTAAATTTTCACAAATCAGCCTTCCAAGTGACTAAGAAAGTGTCAAACTTTCACAAACAAATGATCTAGGGAATTCTTACAATACCAAACACGACGTCTCTTGAAAAATACCTGGGATGCCCTATCATAAATGGTAGAGTTAATTCTAATACCTTTGCGGATATTATAACAAGCACACAAAAACAGTTGACCAAATGGAAATCAAACTCTCTATCCCAAGCAGGACGAACAACTTTGATTAAAGCCAATCTGGCATCCAGACCAAATTTTCTTATACAGAGCTTTATGTTGCCTACAAACACACACAATGAACTTGACAAACTAAACAGGAGTTTATTCTGGAACAAAGACCGCAATTATAAATCTCTCATAGGTTGGGACAAAATCTGTAAACCAACACACCAAGGAGGACTAGGGCTTCGTAAGTCTAATGACATGAACAAAGCACTACAATTCAAACTACTTTGGAAAATCCTGGCAGAACCGAATAATTGCTGGGTTAAAATCATAACAGAAAAATACCTAAAAACAAAACACCTTTTGCACTATGAAAAAACAGGCACTTGCTCGTGGCAATGGTCGAAAATGATAGAAATTCTGGGGGATTTCAAAAAGGGACTTGTGTGGCAGGTCGAAAATGGGAGAACGATCAAGTTTTGGACTGATAATGTAACACCCCCAAATATATAACCTTGAAGGCATTACCGCCAGTGACCTCAGACGTTCTATCCGATGTCACCCAAGGCTTTACCAGTTGATATAAATCATCAAACAACAATTATGATACAAAATATCATAACTTTCATTTAAAAATCATTGTCTCGGCATTACATCCATAATCCGAAAGACAACCAAAATACAGCGGAAGACTTAATACAAGATATATTTAACACAACGAAAGTCTTTAAATAACCAACAAAAGGGTCTTGATCGCAATGATCACCCGCCAAGGATCTCAACCTGAATAAACTTATCAAAAACACTATTTGCCTTCATAGTCGTTCTAGCCTTCACAGGATGACAACTTATCTGATGTGCCGAATCGAACCGATGACACCAGCCAACCATGCAGAGAACAATTACGGTTGGTTAGTCTAATGAAAGTCTAAGCAAGGGTACAAGCAGAGTGGTCTGAAGTAGTCGTATTAGGTTAGACTCGTCGCTTCTCGAATTAAAACCGATGACGATAGTCAACCACCATACTTCTACTGGAATACATGAAAAGACATGATCAAGAGAAGATTCTGGAGACCGAGTCTCACATCAATCAATCCCAAAAGAAGACTCCAACGAGTTGAGTCTTATCGGAAATATGACAAATGTTGGGGAACATAAATATGACACACAAGCGTTCAAAACGACTTGATGTTTCGGTTCAAGACCAACCTCACCGCTCAAAGCGAATCCAGATTGGAAAGAGAACGTTACTCTGATCAACGTCAAGACGAGATTTCCTAGCTGCACTACTCGCCCAAGGGTATATTACTTATGTGCGACAACGGCACTTATCTCATTTAATTCCAAAACGATCATCACGTTATAAGCTTTTAAATCTCTTCACAAGAGATATCGGATCTCCTTATAAGAGATATCAGATCTCCTCACAAGAGATATCAGAGGGAATAAATCCCGAAAGATTTGGCACTAGCGAAGTGCACCAACCCTGAGTAAGGGCATGATCATGACCAGAGAGAGTAATGGGGAAAAATCCACCAAGTACTAGTTATAAAGAAACAGCTAAACCCCCACAAGGTACATAGCGTTCCTACGAATACTCGTTCTAACTAAACAGTTACGAACGCAATAATAATTCACATCAACGTTAAGAATACTTGTGCTAACTAAACAGTTAACGCACAGTAATAATCCATTTTAATGTTAAGGATACTCGTGCTAACTAAACAGTTAAAGCACAGTAATAATCACATCAAAGCCATTAAGGCCAATAACAGATATAATAGCGTTGTTCTAGCAGATATACAACCTATTATAATATTTTTTTAAATCACAAACAGTTATCAAAACTGTTCCCAACGAAAACAGTAAATCATCCCAAATTAATTAACACTAAACAATTGATAATTAATTGAAATATGGAATGATGAGCAAGAGCGAACCGTCACTTGTCTTAGATCCGACGAAAGCTTGATCAAAGCTTAGAGATGACGGGTTTCTGGGTCAGAAGCAGGGACAGATCTCGAATACCAGATCCCTAAGAAACTACCCATAACGAGACCCTAAGTTAGATTCGATATCCACATATACGAATCTAAAAGAATACGAAAGAATCGAAGGAAGCCAAGCCTCGCCCAAGACCACACACCCAAGAACACACAACACAGACCCAGCTCACCGCGGGTGCGGTGGGGCTCTTGACGCGGGTGCGGTCAGGTGACAAGGGCAGAGGAGCTTCAGCGAAAAATGGAGGAAACTTACCACTTTCGATTCGTTTTCCTTTGATTCGATTATGGTTCAATCTCTAAACACCTTAAACCTTCAAACACCACTTGAGGGCTCCTAAACCACTCAAAGGGAACTCCGGCGACAACTCCGGCGAAGCTTGCAAGCTCAGTCAACAATGGAGTTTGGGAGAAAAACAGAGGAGGAAGAAGATGATGCTTCAGCTGTGGCTTCCCACGAATGCCTTTCTTTTATAGGCCAAGCAATAGCCACTTGCAAGGGAACCAGATGGGATGGCTAGGCGAGCTAGGCCTGACAACCGGCGCCACTTGCAGGAGTAGAGGGAAGACGATAACGTTCAGAAATATCTCACCGCGGGGTGCGGCAGGGTGCGGTGGCCGACTCCAGAATTGGCCTTCACCGCGGGTGCGGCAAGGGTGCGGTCAAGGCCAATTTTGCCTCTTTTTGTCCGTTTTACTTTTGGGTTAATTATCTTAACCCTGGGTTAAATATATTCGTACACAAACGACTATTTAACCCCGAAAACACGTCAACTGTATTTTATATTACTCAGAAAAATTATTACAGAGATCAAACATATTACCGAATGTCCGAGCTTCTCTGAATTTAATCTGACTTAAAGTACGGGAGTTGGAAAAATTACCAAAATACCCTTATAAAAATGAGGGATATTACATTACTCCCCCCTTAAAAGAAGTTTCGACCCCGAAACTTGGCCGAATACCACTTGGGAAAACGTCTAAGCATATCCGCCTTAGTTTCCCAGGTTTCCCAAGTAACCTTAGTTTCCAATGCAAACACTAATGCTGCTAGTTCTAGATCATGTGTCGGATAGTTTGCTTCACAGGTTTTCAATTGTCTAGATGCGTATGCAATAACCTTGCCTCTTTGCATCAAGGCACATCCAAACCCACTCTTTGAAGCATCACTATAGACCACATAGTCATCATTTCCTTCTGGTAGCGCTAACTTTGGTGCGGAGGTCAGACACTATTTCAATTTCTGAAACTGGCCTCGCACTTGTCATTCCGGATAAACTTCTTGTGGATCTTGCGGAGTAAACCAGCAAGTCCTAAGAAACTGCGCACCTCCTTCCATTCTGAGGCCGCTTCCAATTAGCTACTGCTTCAATCTTCTGGGGATCAACCATAACCCCATTCGCATTGATCACATGGCCTAAGAAAGCCACTTCCTTGATCCAAAAGTCACACTTAGACAACTTTACATATAGTTGATTTTGTCTAAGGACCGACAAAATAATCCAACGATGTTCCTCATAAGCTTTCACACTCAGGGAAAAATCAAAATACCATCGATGAAGACCACCACGAACTTATCCAAGTACTGGTAAAAACATCGATGCATCAGATCCATAAAAACTGCTGGAGCATTGATAAGTCCAAATGACATGACTACAAACTCGTAGTGACCATACCTCATCTAGAAAGTAATCCTCGAAATATCTTCCTCACGAATCCTGAGTTGGTGGTAACCAGACCTCAGATCGATTTTGGAAAAGACTTTTGCTCCTTGTAATTGATCCAACAAATCATCAATCCTCAACAACGGATATTTATTCTTGATCGTGACTTTATTCAACTCCCCAAAGTCGATACGAAGTAGAAATGATCCATCTTTCTTCTTGACAGACAAAACCGGAGCACCTCAAGGCGATGCACTCGGCCTTATGTATCCTTTCTCGAGAAGATCCTTGAGTTGCTTCTTCAACTCTTGCATCTCAATCAGGAGCCATCCGGTACGGTGCCTCCGAAATCGGCGTAGTACCAGGCTCGAGATCAATTGTAAACTCCACGTCACGATACGGGGTAACCAGGAATATCTTCCGAAAAGACATCCGAAAAATTCACAACGATTGGAATATTAAGAACTAAAGGTTCATCTTTCATGGGCGGATCCAGGTAGCAAAGGTACCCGACACAACCTTGTCGAAGTAGCTTAAACGCAGCCATCGCATTGATAAGCCTGCCGTTATCAGCGTCATTCAGACCCTTAAATCTGCATACACACTGACCCCCAGATGACACCGTCACAGTCTTCGAGCTAAAATCGATTACCGCCCTATGACGCGTCAGCCAATCCATACTAAGAAAAATATCGTATGGAACCATGGCTATCTAGATCAAATCTGTTTCGAACTCCTTACCCTGAATGGTAATCGGAATTTCCAAAAGACGTTTGGTTCCAACTAAATGGTCACCATTTTGGACCAGTCCATTACATGGTTTACAGATGGCCCACTAGTGGCTCCGAGCCCAAGCCCAGCCATTTCCAGCGTCCACTGTTGTCATGGGCCGCAGTCCATACACCTCAATCCATCCTTAGGGGCCCCACCTATAACAGGCAGCCATTTCCAAGAGGTTGTTGGTGAGTCTCGAACACGAGACCTCACCCTTTACCAAGCAGCGAAACACTAACTTGGTATCAACCAAATGTTCATTAATAGGAAGATTTACAACGAAAGGTTTACAACCTTGTTGCACACAAAACTTAACTTACTAACACAACTATCCAAAACGAAAGAGTGGGTAATACCCAAATCAACAACATACCAACATAAGGTAATAAGCACTTTAAGCATTTGGAGCATCGGGTCCATCCGCCTCACGCATCTCGTAAAGGCGTTGACCTTGACTTCCAGAAGCCACTGGGGCTTTCCCCTTGTTCTGCACAGTTGTCTGCATTGAAGGACTAGGAGCTTCCACCGGACTGAACCTGGGTCAGTTGTTCTGATTAACAGACCCCTGCCGTGACTCAGCTCCTTTCCACCTCCTCTGCTGACAGAACGTCTGTATATGGTCCTCCTTTCCACAGCCATAGCACGTCTTCTTGTCCTTCAGACATTCATTGCTCTTGTGCCCGTGCGTACCACAGTTGTAGCACTGGATTGGACTCTTGCCCTGACCCGAACGTTGCGTAGACCCATCATGAGTCATATTCGTTTTTGCTCAGCCAGATTTGGCAAAGTCAGATGGTGGCGCGGGACGTTTAAACCCACTCGCCTGAGGCTGGTTCTGCACTTGCCTCTGGCTATTACGCTTCTTGGTCGACTCCTCCAGAGTCACCTCCAACTTATAGGTTGCATCCACGTACTGCTCCAAGGTAGAGCATCCGTGACGCACCATCCATGGCTTAATATCTGGGCTCATCCATTCATGGAAGTACCAGATCTTCTGCTCTTCGCTGGGCACATCATGCCCAGCGTACTGCAGCAAATGATTGAACTTGGTCGCTAGCTCAGTCACTTTTAATCCCTCCGTCTTTGGATAGAGGAATTCCTTATGCTTTTCTTCCCTCATAGCTCGAGAGAAGAAACGATCAGTCATTTTAGCCCTGAACATTCCCCAGTTCAAATCAACATGATCAGCTAGACCGGTGTTCTTCCACCATTCGCTAGCATCTTCCTTCAATTGAAGGGAAACAATGTGCACTTTCTCCGCTTCTGTGCACTCAACATTACGAAACAACCGTTCCATATGTGAGAATCAATGAGCCACTCTGACTGACTCTCTTTTTCCATCATAGCTGTCAGGCCTCATAGAGTTAATAGCCTTCAGGGCTCGGCCATAATCACCTCTATTCCTGACTGCCTCTTCTCGGTGTACATGGACATCTTGTTCCTCAAGCCTAGGAACTACTGGAGGAATTGGCACAGCCTGTGCCTGAGGTGCGTTTGGTCGCATTATATCTGTGAAAGCTTGCATTACAATACCCCGTATTGCCTCAACTGCTGTTGTATCAAACACCACTGGAGCGTTGGCCGAAGCTTGGCCATTGCCTTCTGTATTGTTATGAGAAACAGACTCGTGTTCCTCCACCGGGTTCGCAACATTCCTCACGTTTGGTCTGGGGTCATTACTCAGCCCAGCACCAGCACGAATAGTGTTCCTCGTGTTCACCATCTGTTTACCGATCAAATTCCAAGGATTTTATCACATTAATACCCTCCCGATATACTTAACGTAATAAAATCAACTTAGAATAGATCAAACTTGGTAATTGTCATTGATGAACTCAAACCAAGTTATTAGGTTCTACAACCTCAAATCATATCGAGGGAACTGAGAATTCAAGCCTTTACTAGAGATGGCGAAACCACCTCGGCTTCTTCCGAGTCCCTTTGAAGAGAAACGAAAGCACTCAGAATCTACGAGTGACAAACAGAGAGTTAGTGTTTCTAAATATGGAAGTTCGTTTCCATATCAGACTAAAGAGAAGGCACGACTATGAACGGTAAAAAAATTCATTTAAAAAAATTCAGAGCCTTTGAAAACATTTCTCAGTTTAAAACGAGTAAATGGTTTATAAAATCCCAACCCGTTTTTAAAAATTTAGGTTCTGATACCAAATCTGTAACACCCCCAAATATATAACCTTGAAGGCATTACCGCCAGTGACCTCAGACGTTCTGTCCGATGTCACCCAAGACTTTACCAGTTGATATAAATCATCAAACAACAATTATGATACAAAATATCATAACTTTCATTTAAAAATCATTGTCTCGGCATTACATCCATAATCCGAAAGACAACCAAAATACAACGGAAGACTTAATACAAGATATATTTAACACAGCGGAAGTCTTTAAATAACCAACAAAAGGGTCTTGATCGCAATGATCACCCGCCAAGGATCTCAACCTGAATAAACTTATCAAAAACAATGTTTGCCTTCATAATCGTTCTAGCCTTCACAAGATGGCAACTTATCTGATGTGCCGAATCGAACGGATGACACCAGCCAACCATGCAGAGAACAATTACGGTTGGTTAGTCTAATGAAAGACTAAGCAAGGGTACAAGCAGAGTGGTCCGAAGTAGTCGTATTAGGTTAGACTCATCGCTTCTCGAATTAAAACCGATGACGATAGTCAACCACCATACTTATACTGGAATACATGAAAAGACATGATCAAGAGAAGATTCTGGAGACCGAGTCTCACAGCAATCAATCCCAAAAGAAGACTCCAAGGAGTTGAGTCTTATCGAAATCATGACAAATGTTGGGGAACATAAATATGACACACAAGCGTTCAAAACGACTTGATGTTTCGGTTCAAGACCAACCTCACCGCTCAAAGCGAATCCAGATTGGAAAGAGAACGTTACTCTGATCAAAGTCAAGACAAGATTTCCTAGCTGCACTATTGCCTAGCTGCACTACTCGCCAAGGGTATATTAATTATGTGCGACAACGGCACTTATCTCATTTAATTCCAAAACGATCATCACGTTATAAGCTTTTAAATCTCTTCACAAGAGATATCGGATCTCCTCACAAGAGATATCAGATCTCCTCACAAGAGATATCAGAGGGAATAAATCCCGAAAGATTTGGCACTAGCGAAGTGCACCAACCCTGAGTAAGGGCATGGTCATGACCAGAGAGAGTACTGGGGAAAAATCCACCAAGTACTAGTTATAAAGAAACAGCTAAACCCCCACAAGGTACATAGCGTTCTTACGAATACTCGTTCTAACTAAACAGTTATGAACGCAGTAATAATTCACATCAACGTTAAGAATACTTGTGCTAACTAAACAGTTAACGCACAGTAATAATCCATTTTAATGTTAAGGATACTCGTGCTAACTAAACAGTTAAAGCACAATAATAATCACATCAAAGCCATTAAGGCCAATAACAGATATAATAGCGTTGTTCTAGCAGATATACAACCTATTATAATATTTTTTTAAATCACAAACAGTTATCAAAACTGTTCCCAACGAAAACAGTAAATGATCCCAAATTAATTAACAACTAAACAATTGATAATTAATTGAAATATGGAATGATGAGCAAGAGCGAACCGCCACTTGCCTTAGATCCTACGAAAGCTTGAACAAAGCTTAGAGATGACGAGTTTCTGGGTCAGAAGCAGGGACAGATCTAGAATACCAGATCCCTAAGAAACGACCCATAACGAGACCCTAAGTTAGATTCGATATCCACATATACGAATCTAAAAGAATACGAAAGAATCGAAGGAAGCCAAGCCTCGCCCAAGACCACACACCCAAGAACACACAACACGGACCCAGCTCACCGCGGGTACGGTGGGGCTCTTGCCGCGGGTGCGGTCAGGTGACAGGGGCAGAGGAGCTTCAGCGAAAAATGGAGGAAACTTACCACTTTCGATTCATTTTCCTTTGATTCGATTATGGTTTAATCTCCAAACACCTTAAACCTTCAAACACCACTTGAGCGCACCTAAACCACTCAAAGGGAACTCCGGCGACAACTCCGGCGAAGCTTGCAAGCTCAGTCAACAATGGAGTTTGGGAGAAAAACAGAGGAGGAAGAAGATGATGCTTCAGCTGTGGCTTCTCCTCCACGAATGTCTTTCTTTTATAGGCCAAGCAATAGCCACTTGCAAGGGAACCAGATGGGATGGCTAGGCGAGCTAGGCCTGACAACCGGCGCCACTTGCAGGAGCAGAGGGAAGACGATAACGTTCAGAAATATCTCACGCGGGGTGCGGCAGGGTGCGGTGGCCAACTCCAGAATTGGCCTTCACCGCGGGTGCGGCAATGGTGTGGTCAAGGCCAATTTTGCCTCTTTTTGTCCGTTTTACTTTTGGGTTAATTATCTTAATCCTGGGTTAAATATATTCGTACACGAATGACTATTTAACCCCGAAAACACGTCAACTGTATTTTATATTACTCAAAAAATTATTACAGAGATCAAACATATTACCGAATGTCCGAGCTTCTCTGAATTTAATCTGACTTGAAGTACGAGAGTTGGAAAAATTACCAAAATACCCTTATAAAAATGAGGGATATTACAGATAATTGGTTATCAAAAAGTCCCTTAAACAAAACAATCAATACGCAACAAATCCAGAATATCAATGCCTTGGTCGCGGATTTCATTCTGTCGTATAAAACATGGAACAAAGAAAAAATTGAACAACATGTACCAAGTGACCTTTGCAGACGAATCACATCGACTCCTATCCCCTTTAATAACATTGAGGACAGGATGTATTGGGAAGCAAGCAAAAGTGGATGGTTCTCAACCAAGTCTGCTATGAACATGATTAATGAAAATAAACGATATTCAGCCCATGATTCTTCTTGGATATGGAAACCGGACACATATCCAAAGGTTAAAAAATTTCTTTGGAAAATCATGAAAAATGGGCTTCCAACAAAAGCAAGGCTAGCTGAAAAAGGAGTTTCATTGACCCCTGACTGCATTCGATGCAGTGCACCAATTGAAGACATTAATCACATCTTATTCCTTTGCACCCATACTTTGAAAACCATAGAACAAATTAATCCCCAGACTCTTGGGATGATCAGAACAATGAACATTGGAAATAAAAAAAACGTATGAACTGATTGAGGAAATCCGACAGAAAACAGATAAAACACAATTCTTAGAACTTTTGACTTCTTGGTGGGGAATCTGGTTCTACAGAAACCAACAAAGCTTTGGAAATACAAATAATGATTGGGATCCTATTAAGGATATGCCTATTTACATTAAAAACCAAATCACTAATTGGAAACAGACAAAGACATGGAACCTGACTGCTTGGAAGCAGAACAACAAAAAAATAAGAAAAATAACAAAGATAACAAAAGACGCCCAAAGAAAAAATGGAAAAAGCCACCAGACAACACTATAAAAATTAACACGGATGGATCAACTATGCCAAACGGAGAATCTAGCAAAGGAGAACCCCTATTTATCTTTGGTGAAAAGTGTGGACTATCAACCCTATTAAAAACAGAAACCATCGCTTTCAGGAATGCTTTGATTAAAGCGCATGTATTGGGCTTTAACAACATCGAAATTGAATGTGATAACCTGACAATTGTTAACGTTCTGAACAAAATCTGGCACTGTCCTTGGGATATTAAAATCTTAATTTCTGATATCCTTTGTGTTTTACAACTGTTTTCTTCAGTGCAGATTTCTCACGTCTTCCGAGATACTAACGTTGTTGCTGACCACATTGCGAAGCTGGCGCAGCGAAGTCTTTCAGAAGATCTTAGAAATAACTTAGAACTCGTGGTTCTCATCCGCAAGGATGCTATAGACTGAGAAACCATTTCGTATGTGATTTTCAGTCTAATTATTACTTTATCAAAAAAAAAATATGTGGCTAGCACGTGGGCCTCTTTTACTATTTATAGATAAGTAATTATAGATTTTTCTAAATATAGTTTAAATGTAAAATATATATGAGATATGTAAAGCATGGTTCAAAACTAACCAAATATATGTTCAACAAAATTATATGGGTGGCCGTGTAATCTATCATAGTTTACTAATTAAGTAAATATTTTTGTAATCTTAACCCTTTTCAATCAATTCTTAAATCTGTACTTTGTGTCTCTTTAGCACTATTGCCAAATTAAATATTATATTTTTATGATAATATATTATTATATAAAAATATATATGAGATATGTAAAGCATTTTTCAAAAGTGACTTAATATTTGTTTATAAAATTCATACGGTTGAAATTGCAATAAGTAAAATATTTTTATATATGGTAAAAGAAAAACGGTTTTTCTAGTGTGTGCTCATGGGCACACTCTAACAAGCTAAAGTAGGAAACTATTTATAAAATATTCTCTAATAGAGAATGGATAAACCCTTAGAAAAAAAGATTAAACTAATGGCTAAAAAAATTATTACTAAAAATGGACTTGTTAGAGTGTGCTCATGGGTACACACTAGAAAAAACCTAAAACGGTAAAATTGGGGTAAGGATTTGTTTAAATATATCCTTATCTAAACCATAAGATTGAGATGTATGAGATATTTGGGGTTATGATATTTTAACAAATTTAATGGATATACTTTTACTAAATAATATCTAACCTTATTTTGCTAACTGAAACAATATTAATTTCCATAAAAACTAATCTATTTATCTATATACTAAAGTAAAGCCTAAATCCTATGTGTCGGTTTCATGTTCAATTCGTCTACGTGTCGGTCTCTGAGTTATGTCACCTCATCTGCCACGTCATCCGATATCTTATCTTATTGTTTATTTTCATAACTATTTAAAACTAAATAATAATTATATAATTATATCATTTCTTATCCTTTTTTTGAATTTTTACCATAACTATTTATCTTATCTTATTGTTTATTTCCATAATTATCTAAAACTAAATAATAATTATATCATTTCTTATCTTATTTCCAGATTTTTACCATAACTATTTAAAACTAAATAATACTGACAATATAAAAAATTTATCTTATTATTTTAGTTTAAAAACTTGTAAATTCAAAAAATTAAATAAAAATATTAAAATTATTTATAATTAAAAAACTAATAAATCCATAACGATCTAGATCTATACTAATTTAATACTAAATAATAATTACACCCTTTCTTATCTTATTTCCAAATTTTTACCATAACTATTTAAAACTAAATAATATTGACAGTATAAAAACTTTATCTTATTATTTCAGTTTAAAAATAATAAATCTGATTTTTTTTAATAAAAACTATTTGTGATTTAAAAACTAATAAATCCAATTTTTTGGTATTTTGGTATAACTTTCCTCATAGTATTAATCTATCTATCTATTCTATATTATACTAAAGAGATGCATAAATTCTACATGTCGTTACCACGTTCAATTCGCATACGTATCATTACTCATCCAATCATTATCCGCCACATCATCCAACCTCTTAAAAAAATTATAACAATGATTCGATTAAATTATATATTAAATTTTGTTTAGTTAAATAGATTTTATTAAAAACACAATATCTTTAAGCATAAAATCTATTTTGTTAATAGTGATTCTATCTAAATAAATCTATACAAACAAACTTATTAAGTTTAATTTAATTGTTTTAAAATTATTAGTAATCAAAACCATATACAATATGCAAATGTGATTTTATTAGTTTAATATCAATAAATCGGATATATATGTAGATTTGTTTGATTTAGTTACATTAGATGCAATGAGAAAATCGATGGATTATAAGATTATAATATTATAATTACCTTTTTTTGTTGCAAATTCTATTTTAGCATTTTTATTTTAAAATAAAATTTTCGATTACAAACATTCTTATTTGTTTCTTAACAATTCGATACGCTCCACCCAAAAAAAAAAAAAAAATAGTACTTTAGTTAGCAAGACTAGGTTAGATATTATTTAGTAAAAGTAATTGGATTAAATTTGTTAAGATATTTTAAGTGCAAAGAGATATATCTCAATCTTTTTAAATTTATTAAGAAATATAATTTTTTAGTTAGCAAATAAATGTTATGCTTTAGAAAGGATTTACTTTTACACAAATTCTTACTAGCAATTTTATTAATTTTCTTTTACCAAATCTTGCATATTATCTATTGAAGTTATATGGAATGTGGAAATATTTTACTTATTATAAACAACGTTTTACATGTCTCATATGTATTTTATATTTAATCTATTTATAAAAAATATAATACTTCATCTAGCAAATTATGTTAGTAAAAAGGGTTAAGATTATAAATATATTTTACTTATCATATTATGAAAGATTATACCATATTATTTCTTTAGATATATGTTTGGTTAATTTAAAACAATACACTCTGCGTACTTATCTAAATGGCATATAAATGATATTTATATGAATATACTTAATCTAGCAAAATTAATTTTGCATGAAATCTAGAAAAAATATGAATATACTTAATCTAGCAAAAATATTTTTAAAATCTACTATCTCTCTCCCTCTATATATATATATATATATACTAAAGAAATTATGTAAATATGAATATACTTAATCTAGCAAAAATATTTTTTTTACCCTTATTACAATGATCACGTAGTATAACATTTATGAACACATAGTATAAAATTTATATACACGCGTTTTTCAATTAGTTGATGGACACAAAAATTATGCACACATTAAGTTATGAACACACATTTTTAAATGGTTGATAAACATGTAGTACATGTTTTATGAACACACAATACAAGTTTTATGAACACGTAAAATACGCGTTTTTCATATAATATGATCATGTCTTCTTTTTTTTCTGTGTTCATAAATTCAGTATTGTGTGTTCATAAAAACGTACGTTCTCACATTTCTCATATTATAAGCATGCACTCTGATTCGATGCGTCCTCTATTTTTATTAAAAAAACTTAAATATGTATAAATATGCATGTCAAGGGTTATACACTTATACGCACATAATGTACATGTTAGGGACATATCTACCTATATATATAGGTAAAGCCTAAATTTTACGTGTATCCTTACATAATTATTCAATTAACAAATATAATTTGTCATTAATTATGTAAGTTATCTCAGTATGTAAAAGATTATATAATTAATTATGTAATTACTTTTAATAAATTAAATTATATTTTTTGTGTAAGTAGCAAGAATATATGGTTGAGTTTGTTTTGATTCTTGATCCTCATCATATATTATTCAATAAACAAATATCAAAACATATAGAAAATAAAAGATTATAGATAAAAAATTTAATCATTCTTGACAAACTAAATTTATAATTTTCTTTATAAGTAAGGCGAGAATATATGGTTAAGTGAATTTTTTTCTTCTTGTAATTTATTCTTTAATTTGCAAAATCATGTGTAATTTTTATTTTTAAAACATGTATTTTTGTGGGGGGGAAACTTAACTTATTTATAATAAATTAATTATTATGTTGTGATTTCATTAAATCATATGTATCAACACCACGTTTAATTCATATACGTGCAACCATCGTACAACCATCACCTATCACATCATCTAGCCTTTTGAAAAATATTATAGCATTATATTGGTCCAATGACTCCACTTTTATTAAAAAAATAATTTTTTAATTGAATAAGTTTATTTTGAAAACAAGCATAAAATCTTAATGTGATAAATTTTGGTGAACAATATAATACAATTGATCATTTTTTAGTTCTAAGCGTATGGTTTCATAAGACGATAATGGAACACTGTAATTCTTCTTAAAATTGAGCGTACTTATATATTTTGAATCTTCGATCTACCACTTCTGCATACATATTAGATTTAATTTTGTAACTTTATTTTTTCTAATGTATAGATAGTTTTTATAATGATATAGGTACTAATTAATAATTTATTATTTTTATACAACTATAATTAAATAATATATTATTTATATTTAACCAATCCCGTACATGGCACAAGCACTATGCTAGTTATATCTAAAACTTCATCAATCAATGCAAAATAATTAGCTAATTATTTAAATAATATCTTTATGACTTGTAAGACCAACTTATTATTAACTAATAGTTTTAACTTAGTTTAAAAATAATTATTTATAAAATCTAAGGCGGGACACACTACTCTTTTTATGAAAAAAGAAGATATACAAACTTATTAATATTATTAGACATTATCTTCTTATTTAATATATAATAATTAGGAATTTTTTTTATTTTTTATTTTTTTTGGTGGATAGGATGAGGTGACATAGTTCAGAAGTCGACACATAGATAAATTGAACGTTATGACGACACATATGCGAATTGAACGTAAGCTTTACACGTATGAAATAGACTTCTCCTTTAATATATACATACAAGATTTTCAGTTTTAGAAACTATACTTTAAAAAATAAAAAATAAAATAATCTAATTTATTAAACCGACTATATGCAGAATTGCCTATTTGATTAATTAAAAGTTTGACTGATAATTCGGATACAGTTTTGTTTCACAACCCTACTGTTGGTAGTTTATTATATTAAAATCACCTCGCTCCTTTCCTTTATGTATGTGGTATATGCTTATCTCTTTTGATTGTTTAAGAGTTCTCCTTATAGAGTTATAGTTGTTAAAAGTGGGTGTTTTCTTCTATCAAAAAAAAAGTGGGTGTTTTGAAGGCTCTCGTAAAAAGAGACACAACAACTTGAAAGCTAATGTATTTGATTATGAGAAGATACCAAACTTTTTACAAAGTAGTGATGTTTTGTTGGTTCAAAAGGCAAATACTATTTGCACCGGGCCACAGTGCCCTGACACACACCTGTAAGCGCGCGACAGCGGCTTCCGCGTGGCAGTGGGTGTCGCGCGGCGGTGGGTTCCGGCGGTGGCCGGTGATGGGTGTCGGCGGTGAATGTCGGAGGTGGCCGGCGGTGGATCGATCGAGTCGTACAAATTTTTGGATTAAGTTCGGGTCGGGTTGAGGTCGAGTCGGGTTCTTCTTCGATATTTAAAAAATATTGAATTTTAAAATTATATCGAGTCTTAAAAAATATCGAGTCAGATTCGGATCGAGTCGGGTTCTTAAAATTCACCGAAAAATTGTGATTGAAATCCACCGAAAGTAATTCATTCACGGACGCAACAATAATTCTGATTGAAATCCACCGAATATTCTACCCTAAACCATAAACCCTAAACCCTAAAACCATCACCGGCGAGATCGAACTCCCGGTACCACCACCGTGCGACGACGCCATATCGAACTCCCTCCACGCGGCGTCCAGGGCACACGAATTCCGCAGGCACCCACCGCCGGCACCCACCGCCGGCGCCAGCTGCCGGCCGACACTCACTGCCGCGCGGCAGTGAGTGCCGTGCGCCACTGACACGGTGCAAATAGCATCGTGTCAGGGCGTAAGTAGCTCTTCCGGTTCAAAAAGCTAGATATGTACCAACATTCATTTGGTCAAAAAGCTATCTAGAAGTTTCGAGTTTGATTCCTGCTGGAGGCGTGTATGAAGACACTGATGTTGGAAGGGGTCTATCACTTCGTGTGCCAACAGTACTCAGGTCTGGATGTAGAGTGATTCTGTCCGATCGAACCAGGCGATCAAGACTAAAAAAAAAGCTTGATAGGTGGAGGCTAGTTAATTTGTGGCATCTTATACAAAGCATCTTTTCATTCAAATAATAGTTAATTTGTGGCATCTTATACAAAGCATCTTTTCATTCAAATGGAGAGCTTGAACAAAAAATGTTCCCTTAATTTAGGCAGTCCCTATATACACACGTTTCATTTTCTAAACGCACACTATTTTATGCGTTAAGGATAAACGTACAGGTTGATGCGTTATGGCTTAACGCAGAAGGGACAAAACTGGAATAAAAGTGAAAAATATCCAGAATTGGTGCGTTAAACCTTAACCTATGACATTGTAGTTGTGCGTTAAACCTTACCGTACAAGTTAGCAATTGGGCCTGTAACACGGCTTAAAAAAAATGGTGCGTTAAGGCTTAATGCGCACACACACACACAAAAAAATTAGGTTAACATTAACAGTACAACTATATGATATAACCAAATTGGATATAACTATAAGGATATAACCAAATTAGATATAACTATACTATATAATCATAGTGTATAACTATATGATATAACCATAGTATATAACCATAGTATATAACTATAGGATATAACGATATGACATAACCAAATTGGATATAACCATAGTATAAAACTATAGAATATAATACATGATATAACCATAGTATATATAACTAAATTGGATATAACTATAAGGATATAACCATAGTATATAACAGTAGAATATAATATAGGATATAACCATAGTATATAACAATAGAATATAACCATAAGATATAATCATAGTATATAACTATAGGATATAACGATATGATATAACCAAATTTGGTTATATTCTATAGTGATATAATATGGTTATATCATATATCTTATAGTTATATAACTATATGATATAACTAAATTGGATATAACTATAAGGATATATATAACCAAATTGGATATAACTATAAGATATAATCATAATATATAACTATATGATATAATCATAATATATAACTATAGGATGTAATATATGATATAACCATAGCATATAACTATAGGATGTAACCAAATTGGATATAGCCATAATATATAACTATAAGATATATCTTATAGTTATATCCAATTTGGTTATATATATCCTTATAGTTATATCCAATTTAGTCATATCATATAGTTATATAACTATAAGATAAATGATATAACCATATTATATAACTATAGAATATAACCAAATTGGATATAACTATAAGATATAACCATAGTATATATATACTATGGATATCTTATAGTTATACTATGGTTATATCTTATAACTATATATACTATGGTCTTATCTTATAGTTATATCCAATTTGGTTATATCATATCGTTATATCCTATAGTTATATACTATGATTAAATCTTATGGTTATATTCTATTGTTATATACTATGGTTATATCCTATAGTATATTCTACTGTTATATACTATAGTTATATCCTTATAGTTATATCTAATTTGGTTATATATACTATGGTTATATCATGTATTATATTCTATAGTTTTATACTATGGTTATATCCAATTTGGTTATATCATATCGTTATATCCTATAGTTGTATACTATGGTTATATACTATATTATATTATATAGTTTATATACTATGGTTATATCATATAGTTATATACTATGGTTATATCTTATAGTTATATCCAATTTGATTATATCATATCGTTATATACTATAGCTATATAGTATGATTATATTTCATGGTTATATTCTATTGTTATATACTATGGTTATATCCTATATTATATTGTATAGTTATATACTATGGTTATATCATATAGTTATATACTGTGATTATATCTTATAGTTATATATCCAATTTGGTTATATCATATCATTATATCCTATAGTTATATACTATGATTCTATCTTATGGTTATATTCTATTGTTATATACTATGGTTATATCCTATAGTATATTCTACTGTTATATACTATGGTTATATACTTATAGTTATATCCAATTTGGTTATATATACTATGGTTATATCATGTATTATATTCTATAGTTTTATACTATGGTTATATCCAATTTGGTTATATCATATCGTTATATCCTATAGTTATATACTATATTATATAGTTATATACTATGGTTATATCATATAGTCATATACTATGATTATATAGTATAGTTATATCTAATTTGGTTATATCCTTATAGTTATATCCAATTTGATTATATCATATAGTTGTACTGTTAATGTTAACCTTAAAAAAAAAAAAATTGTGCGTTAAACTTTAACGCACCAATTTTTTTTTTAAGCTTGTGCGTTTAGGTATAACGCACAACTTTTTTCCCAACTTTGTCTAAAGGACCCTTCTGCCCCCATATACGTTAAGCCAAAACGCACCAAGCTATACGTTTAGCCTTAACGCACAAAATAGTATGCATTTAGAAAATAAAACGTGTGTATATAGAATTTCCCTAAGAGATCATCAATACCATTATATTGCAGAATTATTTTACTTTTCAGATCGGATTAAAAAACACCGGATTTGAAACCAACCTTTTGGATCCAATTGATAGTACCAGCCCGCATGCATTTCCCACAAGGACCATGTATTACATATATAATATATTGTTAAATCGAATTGTGTTACTTAAGGATTGGTTACACTGTTTCATGGACAACGAAATAAAATAGTTCACCAAGTAATAATCATGTATTTTTTTAGAGAGTAAAACTCAATTAATTAAGGCTCATACTATATACACGACAAAATTTAGCTGTACGCACGACATTCTGTATGCCAGAAATTGGCGTACGCAATGTCTTGGCGTACAACATATTTTATGATTTTTTTTTGAATTTTTGATTTTTTTTTTGAATTTCTGTACTTTTACCTGTACGCTGTATTGTAGCGTATGCTAAAATACAGCGTACAGGAAAATATCCGTTGGAAATGGCCTGTACGCCAGCCCATTGCGTACGCTAGACCATGTCGTACAGAATTAGCCGTTATTCCAACGGCTATTTTATGCCCTATAAATAGAAAGCCAAATCCCTCATTTTCTAAAAATCCAAAACAACAAATCTTACAAGAAATGGCATATAATGAAAACACATCGAGTAGTGGAGAAGAGAATGAAGAATACGACGATCAAGATTTCGACGATGAAGATTTCGAGGTTAGTAATTATGGAATGATTAAGATTGAAATTAGTTATAATTAATATAGCTTAAGTACGTATAGTTAATAATGGAATGATTAGAATTGAAATTAATGGAGAAGATGATGACGATGTTGGGGTAGAGGCCTATATTTGTTTTGATATATGTTAAAAGATTAGTATTTAGTAGTAGTGGAGAAGTTGATAATTGTTGTGAATTTGATATATGTTAAAAGTCCTATGTTTATTTTCAAAAGCGTTAAAAGAATATGGTAATGGAGAAGATGATGATGATGATTTAGTGAGATAAGCTATCAATTTGTTTTTCTTTAGTTTAGTTATGTATTACAATTATAGTTTTGTTTTATAGTTAATATTGGTTAGCTACAAACATATAAATTTCACAAATCTCAATCCATATATTGTAACATTATTGATTATGTAAAAATGTATAGGGGAAAGATTATGGAGATGAATTTTGTAACAATCTGAAGTGGGATAGCCGAGAGGAATTGATTGAGTGGGTTAAGAATAGGGGCAAAGATTTGATGATGGTTTTAGTCATTCGTAACTCAAATGTCAGAAGTGTTAGTTTGACGTGCGAGCATTTTGGTGAATATAGATTGGGGAGAAAGAAAGGTAGTGACTCAGAAGAGGAAGTTGAGATAATTCGTAAGACAAAGTCAAAGAAGTCCGGATGCACATTTGAGTTGTGTGGTGTTAGATTGAAGAAGAAGCCAGGGGAAGTGACTCATAAATGGATCATGAATGTGGTAGATGGATGCCACAACCATAAGCTTCCGACTAGCTTTCTTGGGCATGCATACATTGGCAGAATGACCCCGGATGAGGAGCGCCTTGCCAAAAGTTTGGGTGAGGCATTCGTGACGCCTAGGACTATTGTTGCGGAGTTGAGGAACTTCTTCCCTGGAAATGTTACATCCATGAAACAAGTTTCCAACTTTCTGCAGAAGATGCATTACGAAGACCGTGGGGAATTGACGGTTACACAATGGACTCTAAACGTTTTGCAACAAAATAGTTATCGGGTATTTCCGCTTAGAAAGTTGTCTACGAAAGAGACTGATATCCTATTTTTTGCTCACCCGGACTCGCTCCACCTATTGAAGATGTTCCCGTACGTGGTAATTATCGATGCCACATACAAGACAAATAGGTATATGATGGATTTGTGTTACAATTTCAACACAATTTAATAGTAGTGATTTATATCATCGATTTGAATTATATCTTATATTCTATGACTTCTTACATTCATTTGTTTTCTTACATTCATCCACATGTATAACATGCCATTGGTGGAGATTGTCGGTTTCACACACGCACAAGACTTTCAACATTGCGTATGCATTTACACGACAAGAAGAAGTTGTGCATTACAAGTTCATAATGGAGAAACTTTTGCGCTTGTTTAAAGATGCGGGTGTTATGTCGACCGCCATAATGACTGATCGAGAGAAGGCTCTCATTAATGCAATTCGGATAGTTTTCAAAGATGAAGTAAAACACCTATTGTGTTGGGTGCATATTAAGCACAACATAGAAGCATATGCCTCCCCAATATTGAAGGATTAAAAACAAGTGAAAAGGTTTTGCGGCCAATGTTGGGCACTTTGGTGTTCAACCACGGAGGAAAGCTATGAAGAGAGGCTTGCGAAATTGAGGACATCGTGGAAGAGTGGCCTCGTTCGATACATTGAGAAGACGTGGACTAATCCTCACAAGGAAATCATAGTGAGAGCGTGGACTGATCATCATCTTCACTTCTTCACGAGGACTACAAACAGGTAACCCTTGTACAATGTTCAGTAGTTTCTAGGTTCAGGGCTCAATGTGGGACTAACGCAATGCTTTTCATGTGTTTTGATAGGGTTGAGGGTATGCATCACGTGTTGAATAAAATTCTGAATTCTAGCGTTGGTGGTTTTTAATAGAATGGTAGTGAGGATACACCATGCGATCGAGGGTCAAATTGGGCAGGTGCGTGCGACCATGGAGATGTCACGGAACAAAACACCAATAATGTTTGATGGTGTGCCGCCAGAAATAAGAGTGTTGTTTTCAAGGCTATTCTTCAAAGTGTCGGATAGGTGCTTGAGAATGTTGTTTGATCTGTATAAGCAAATAGAGGAGGAGGATTTCCCTGATGATTGTGATGATCATTGGATGAGAGACTGCTTCGGCCTGTCGTGTGTCCACAGAATCGCAAATGCCATCATTAATAAGACGCCGATCATGCCGAGTGAGATACACTGCTTCTGGAAGCAATTGCAATGGGATAGGGTTTACACGAAAGAAGATCCAGTTGAGGACACAACACAGATGTGTGTTCAAGAGTTGAGATGGAAGCTAATGGATGACATGTGGCACGCTAAAACATTGAGCAAGGACCAAATAGACCAAATCACCGAGTTGTTCTGGGACACGCAGCACCCGTATGAAACTTCGATGCAGGAGCCCACAAGAATCATTTCAAAAGGAAGGCCAAAGGGTTCGACAAAGTACGACACCAAGAGGGAGCCGAGCTTGTTTGAGCATCGGAGGGCTGAGTTAGAAGAGATTGAGAAGAATAAGGCCAGTGGAAGCCAAGGTAGAGGTCGGGGTCGTGGCAAGAAGGGACCAAGTGGAGCTTCGCCGGGCATTGGGACCCAAGGGAGCCAATCCGAAGGGACAGGATCGCAGCAGCTCCCTGAACAACCCATGATTTATATGGGGGTGAACTTTGGGGTTAAGAATGTGGATTACTTTTGGTTTACATACATTAACGGGGCCAAAGATGTATGTCCAGACGGGCATTGTGGATATCGGACACTGGCTGTATTGTTGGGATCAGAAGAGACTGCATACCCCATAGTTCAAATGCAGGTGGCGGGCAAGTTGTTTGACAACAGAGATGTGTACATGCCCATCTTGCCCGTACTACACCCGGGGATCACTTACGAGGACCTTATATTTCGGGTCAACTATGTCATCAGTCCTTGCAGGGAGGAGTACTGGCTCGACATGCCGATGATTGGTTTAGTGTTTGCCACGCTATACCAAGTTGCTATTGTCCTATTATCCTGGGATGGCCCGTGCTTGTGCTTACCAATGAGGGCCTCTGACGAAAGCCTCGGCCCTCCAACACAGATATTGACGATGGCCCTCGTAGGAAACCGAAACCACTTCGTACTGGTATAGTTATTGTTTTTAAATAGCTAGTAATGTTTGTGCTTACCCTAAAACACAAAGCTCGATCATATTTTGTGTTTTCTATGTAGGTGTCGCTGAAGGATGGTTGTCCACTACCTCCCCCTCCGTACGCTTGGCGTCGATTCAAACACCCAAGTGTCGATGGTTGGGACTCTCAATTTCAGTCGAGGATTCAACTATTTCAGGATTATCGCATTAGATATAACCGTCCTCCAGATCCCCTGGTGTAGTTTAAGATGTAGATTATATTTCAGATGTAATTTTAGATATAATTTCATATGTAATTTATTTTAAGAGCATATATCAACTTCACATTTGGGTCTGATTTACTTGTGTAATCTCAATTTGAAAATCCTGATAATATATCTGTTTTCTTAACATACATAAAATCCAAAACAAATTACAAGAGCGATACAAACATTACATCAACTTATTTACGCCCTTGTATCTCTCTTAATAACTGCTCATACTTAGATTTGCCCATCGCTAACTTCCCTTGTTCCTTAAGGCGCATCAACCTTGTGTGAATGGGAATCAACTTAACAAGTTCTTCATTTTCCTTAACAAGTTCTTCATTTTTGTTACCAAGCTCTTCATTTCGGTTAGCAAGTTGTTGTTTTTCATTCCACAGTTGTGCTATAACCCTCTGTGTCCTCTCATCGTAGCATGGATCAATCCACTTCATGAAGCGACACCCCCCTTCCATAGTCGGACATCCCCAATACCTCCTTCTATAGTTGAACTGCATATGCCACTCACGGATAATCGCAGATCTCTTACAATTGCATAGCCAACCAGTGTTTGTTGACGATGAAGATGAAGACACCATTATGCGATGTAGTGCTTGATTTTCCTATCAATATCATAAATCCATTAATAAATGTTTCATAAACATAAAACTCAAACAAGATCTAAGTTGAGAGGATAACCTTACCGAATAATGGTGATGAACAACAAAGCTTCAGTTGGAATTGTGAGAACTCAGTAACCCTAGGGGTAATACTATTTATACAAGTGAAGAGTTGTGCATAACAGCTAGCACACAGTTGTAAAACACTGAAGTTGTGCAGAAATGCGAATAATAGCTGTAAAACACTCAGATTGTGCATAACAGCTATGACACAGCTGTAACACACTGAAGCTGTAATTGGAAGGGTTATATAAGAAACGGATGAAAAACTGGAAATTTGAAAAATTGGGCCCAGATAGGCCCAATAGGAAGGATTGTAGAAGAAACGAGTGAAAAACTGAAAATTTTAAAATTGGGCCGAAATAGGCCCAATAGGAAGTATTGTAGAAGAAACGGGTGAAAAACTGAAAAAATGAGAAATTGGGCACAAATAAGCCCAATAGGAAGGATTGTAGAAGAAACGGATAAAAAACTGAAAATTTCTAAATTGGGCCCAAATAGGCCCAATAGGAAGTATTGTAGAAGAAACGGGTGAAAAACTGAAAATTTCGAAATTGGGCCCAAATAGGCCCAATAGGAAGGATTGTAGAAGAAACAGGTGAAAACTAAAAATTTTGAAATTGGGTCCAAATAGGCCCAATAGAAAGTATTGTAGAAGAAACGGATGAAAAAATGAGAAATTGGGCCCAAATAGGCCCAATAAGAAGGATTGTAGAAGAAACGGGTGAAAAACTGAAAATTTCGAAATTGGGCCCAATATGTAGTTACACTTATATACTATAGTATTTCATTATATTTCATGTAGTTACACTTATATACTATAGTATTTCGTTATATTTCATGTAGTTATACTTATATACTATAGTATTTCCATATATTTCATGTAGTTACACTTATATAATATAGTATTTCCTTATATTTCATGTAGTTACACTTATATACTATAGTATTTCGTAATATTTCATGTAGTTATACTTATATACTATAGTATTTCGTTATATTTCATGTAGTTATACTTATATACTATTGTATTTCGTTATATTTCATCTAGTTATACTTATATACTATAGTATTTCGTTATATTTCATGTAATTACACTTATATACTATCGTATTTCGTTATATTTCATGTAGTTATACTTATATACTATAGTATTTCGTTATATTTCATGTAGTTATACGTATATACTATAGTATTTCGTTATATTTCATGTAGTTACACTTATATACTATCGTATTTCGTTATATTTCATGTAGTTACACTTATATACTATAGTATTTCGTTATATTTCATGTAGTTACACTTATATACTATCGTATTTCGTTATATTTCATGTAGTTACACTTATATACTATAGTATTTCGTTATATTTCATGTAGTTACACTTATATATATACTATAGTATTTCGTTATATTTCATGTAGTTACACTTATATACTATAGTATTTCGTTATATTTCATGTAGTTACACTTATATACTATAGTATTTTTCATTAAATTTCATGTAGTTACACTTATATACTATAGTATTTCATTATATTTCATGTAGTTACACTTATATACTATAGTATTTCTCATTAAATTTCATATAGTTACACTTATATACTATAGTATTTCATTATATTTCATGTAGTTACACTTATATACTATAGTATTTCTCATTAAATTTCATGTAGTTACACTTATATACTATAGTATTTCATTATATTTCATGTAGTTACACTTATATACTATAATATTCCATCATGATCCAAAACACAACTGTCTAATCGACATAAATACATGATCCTACAATCTAGTCATCGTCGGGGACTCTATCGCTGCCCTCTCCTCTCTCGTGCTGTGAATCAGTAAATCTCTGGGAAGCACGCGGTAAGGGATCAGCCATGGTTGCCTCGTGACCTATCAAATCCTGAATCCACGAAATAATCGTAGCGGTAACATCTGGTGGAAGCCCGTCCCTCTCTTCCAAAAAATGCCGCATCCGACCGGCGAGAATCTGGGTCCGCTGAATACAGGACAAAGATTTCCATTACAACTAAACCGATTTTAAGCACGCAAAAATGATAAGCGATAAATAAAATGTATCATACCATGAGAGTAGACACCAGTGGAGCTGGAGGGACGACAAGAGCTAGACTTGGACGATCCTGTCTACGGGACCGTGCGTCCACATACAGATGTGACATCTTCTCCAGCCAGTCGATGTACGCATCGTCAGTGTCCCAGGCGAAGGTGGTATGGACCATGTCCTGAAGCTCGATCGTCGGTCTAGGGTCGGCATCCCATGTGCACTGCTCGTCGTTGTATTTCAAAACGTACGACCTCAAGTCGACCCGCCTCTTCACCTCGCGTGGCGCTGGTGGATCCTCAGGAACCCCCTGCCTGTAACGGAACTGGTGGAGGACTCGGTCCGGCATGTACGGCTCCTGTATCTCGAGGCACTCAATAATGCCTCGGTACAAAGAAGGAGCGTCCTGAGGGGTGGTAAAGTCTAACGGATCCCACGGTGTCCAGGCAACCTAAAATGTCAAAATATATATGTTTCATTTCGTAAATTCAAAACGTATATTTATAATTTTAATTTCCTAAATTCAAAACGTATATTCATAATTTTAATTTCCTAAACGAAACGCAATAAAACAGTAAAGTATTACCTCATCAAATCTCACGGCGTCTAAAATGCGGCGAATAGCAATCAACTGCTCCGGATTCCGTCCCTGAGGAGCCTCCCTCCCGTCTCTCCGAGCGGCCCTCGTATCCGCCATGGCCTCCAGGTCAAGGACAGCGTGACCTCGGAAAGTACGCCCAAATCCAGACCTACATATATATAAAAACCCGTTAGCATATAATATCATATATTACAAAAATAAAATAAATTAATAATTACCCTAAGAAGAAGTGTACAGCCTGCAATGCCCTTCGCCCTGGCCCTTGGGCGTACTTTCGATACAGGACAACCAATACGCCGACTCCCCACGCATAACAACCGGTGCGGTCGTGGTCAACGACTAGCGCCATGTACTTGACGGCGTTCGTCGACTTGTCCGGGAAAATGGTACAGCCGAGGAGCATCATCAAGTACATGGACGCTATGCGCCGGTCATCCCTCTCTGGACTGGACAACTGCTCACGGGACCTCAGCAAGAGGGCCTCTATCGGGATACCGCCACCACCGAACCACTGGGCCACCAACTCCAGGTTCGCCCCAGTAATGGCGCAAACGTGATCTCTAACGACGGGGTCCGCCATATCACTGGTGACGCTCAACCCGTCGATGGGGATCTCCAGGATGCGCGCGACATCGTGGAGCGTGATAGTGATCTCGCCCCACGGGAAATGGAACGAGCTCGTCTCCGGATGCCAGCGCTCGACAAACGCAGAAATAAGCACGTCGTCGATCTTCCTGAAGTCCACCTCCCTCATAGAGGTGATACGGCTCCGCTGCGCAAAATCCCACCAGGTGTCCGGAGCCGCTGTAATGTGCTCATTCATCTCCCAATGCCATGGCTTCCTAGTCTACGTCTTCAGAACCTTCCTCATCTGAAAAAGAAATAACAAAATTAGTATTATACTTATAACATTTTCATATTTTTATTTAAAAATCTTAAACTAAATCAAAGACGTACTGTATCATCCACGCGCGAAACGGGTGGTGGGGGATCCGGAAGTGTCAACGCCAATGTGATGTCCCATAGGACCCTGGCGACGTGGGTCGTATACGTACCGAGGAGGTGAGGAACGAGGGGCCCTCCTGGCATCCAAGGCTCTGCGAGGCCCGCCTGCTCGGGAACCGGATCCACCTGCTCGGGAACCGGATCCACCTGCTCGGGAACTGGATCCGCCTGCTGGGGAGCCTCGTCCATCCCCAAGTCCGCTGCGGGTCCGAGAGACTCCTCAAATCCCTCATAATAGTCGCGGTAGAAGGACGCGTCAAGTGCCTCCTCGTCCAACTCCATGGACGAGGCCGATTGTAACACCCCGGGCCAGAGGTGCTACAGTGCCATAGTCCCGAAGGACTATAAGGCGGGTGAAATAAAAATTTGCGAAACATAACCCATATATATCAAAAGCAGCACATCGGAAAACCTGTACAACCTGTAAAACCTGTCTAGAGTTTGAAACCACAATCAAACTTAACCTACAGAAAATACAACACTTTACAAACCAAAAACCAATACAACAAGTTCGACCCATACACGGTCCAAAACCAAAACGACACGCACAACCAAGTCAAAGTTCAAACCAAAAGAGTAAAGCCTTCGACTCCAAACCGACGGTGATCAGGATCGTCCTTGCTGGCGCTAAATCTGCAAAGCCTGATTGACTGGGGGACCCGATACCCCAGCCAACCACGACATGTAAACCGAGGTTGGTCAGTCTTTTGAAAGACTATGGCAAGATTCCTCAAGCCAAAACAGTCCAAAACACATACATATATCACCAATCAACTCACAACAACGACAACACGCCACACAATATATAATATCATAACTATACTTAATCATATCAACCAACCAATGCCAACCACATGTCAAAACATATACACACACTATCACATACCATTCATTACACATCCTTATCCAACTCTTCACTATACTAACCTCAATCAATCCATCCTCAAACTCATCACAAGCATAAACGAATAAAACGATCCAATCCAACTTCACTGACACGTCCAATCCATCCTTCTCTCTATTACTAATACCTCAATCAACAACTCTATGCACATACACATCTCTTACTACTGACTTACAACCAAAGCTAACCAATTATACTGAACTCACTACTGCACTAACACAACAAAATCAATTAACCTTCACATCAACAAACACATAAGCATCAACGAGATAATCATCACATATAAACATAACAAAATAACAACCCCGGACAACCACCCTTCCGGTGCCGCCGGTTCGTTAACATAAACTGCAACTCATACATTCAAACTCAACCCATATTGGCCCACACCCTCAAGATGGGAAACCAACCTGCACATTCAATCCACACAACCGACCTTCATAATCAATCAACATACCCTTATATCCGTAACTAGCTAATACCAGCATCCACGTCAACAGAGATTCACAACTTTGACTAGTTACAATTAACAATATAACACACGAAATTTCACAACCATAACCAATGGCCAACAATGACCCACAACCACCACTAAAAACAATCAACATCCAACAAAAACCAATAATCAAGCACACAACCAATATTACCAATACAACCACTTAATCAAGTACACAACCAATATTCAACACATAACCAACACACACAACCACCAACACCTCCAATCCAACCTCCGTCTCCACCACCACATCACCGGGTGAGACAATCAACACACACTTTCCAGATGGGACTTTCACCATCCAACCCTTGGCCCTTAACGACGTAGGCGTGCACCCTACGCGGTTTGGTGAGACTATCATCACCTGACCCTTTGACTCTGAATTAACACTGGCCCTTAACAACGTAGGCGACACTCGGTCCCTACGATGTTTGGTGAGGCTATCATCACCTGGCCCTTGGACTCTCAATCAACAACAATCCATCACCACACCGACACCCAATCAATTATTACACACGACAACGATTAACACATATTCACACATATATATAATCAACCACGTAATTTTACATCCAACACACACATACGATCCACACACACACACACATGTAAACATACACTATCAACAACAATCAATCACATTTAGTCACAATTGACTACCACGTCAACATTTAATCAAATACGATACAAGACAAATCATATCACACGCACATACCCATATTCAACCAAGCAACGGTAAACTTAATTATGAAATAAACTGGGCATAAAACAATTTATAAAAATATAAAGTTAGCAAGAATCCTCTTGCCTCAAGTCGAACCACAATGACCCCAGAGGTCTCCAAACCACTCGAACGAACCTGAGACAACAATCCGAGCAAAAACCCTGGCATTAAATCATACCAAACCACAACTAGAGAAAACCCCCAAATTCAAACCCTAACTCAATACCTTCCAAAATTCAGCACTACACACACACAAATCAACCCAAGCTCCACACGGAATTCCTCTTCAACTGCCCACGAAGAACAATTCAATATCAATTCGGACCCCCATACAACATCAATTCGAACCACACAATATCAATTCGAAATTAACCCAACCCAAGCTCACCTCGACGACAACCAAGCGGTAGTCACCGAGAAGGACTCCTCGTCGCTGGAACCACAACAACAACACAGAACCGCAGCTGCATAGCTCCAAATTCGGACACACAAAAAAATCAGCAAAGGAATTCAGTCCACGCAGGACAACAACAACAAATCAGACCCAAATTCAACAACAACACCAACCAACCTTACCTCTTCGTTAGCCTCGTCGGAAAGAGGGCTCCCGACGCCGGAGACGACAACCACGACGACGGACTGCAGAAGCTCGAACCAGCAGCGGGACGCGGCTCCACAGCAGCAGCGAACACGGACAGCAACAACCCACACCAGCAGAAACGACAGCACGCGGGCTCGCCGGAGGGGGAAGCTGGGTGAGCACCGGAGAAGGCTCGGATTCGGGAGGAAGGAAGCTGACTTAGGCTGAGGAGGGAGCTGGGCACAGGGAGGAGCTCGCGCACAAGGAGGAGTCGGGAGAGACAACCACGAATTTGGGTTTTAGGGATTTTATCCCCAAAATTCCATTTCTCCCAATATAAGTAAAACCTCATAATTAAATTACCAAAATGCCATTATCAACTTATTTGGGGTATTTCACCGATGACGAAGACGAAGACAACGACGGGTCAACCGCGCCCTCCTGCACTCCCGTCGCGACGTCCTGTAGGACGGGAAGCAAATCCACCGAAGCGGCCACCGAAGCGGCCCGACGAGCCGATGCTGTGACCGGATTCCTCCGTGCCAGCTGACGGGACCCACGTCGGGGCCGTCTCACAGACAGCATCGAGGCTTGTAAAGCCTTTTTATAACATATTAATCAAAATTTTAAATTCATAAACAACTACAACATTATAATATAAATTGTATAATTCAATACCTATATTATTTGCCAATTTCAAATATAGACCTAATTTGCTAATTTCAAATATAATTCTTTAAATTCAATCCCAATTTAATAAAAACACAAATTCCTTAATTTCAAAATTTTAATTTTAATATCTAAAATTTTCAAATTTAGTTTCATATCCTAAATTCAACCTGGAAGAGTAGACTCCTTTGTTTTTCTAAATTCAAGTTTAATTATTATAACTAAAATCCAAAGTTCAATACCTAAATTCAAATTCAGTTTTTGTAACATAAATATAAATTTCAATACCTAATTTTTATAAAAAAATCTAGAATTAAATACATACCAACAATTTCTAAATGCAATACCTATTTCTAAATTCAATACTTATTTCATTCTAAATTTTCATAAATTCAAATAAATTTCTATTCCGTTCATACCTCTCGACTACCCCAGGTAGAAGTCTGACCGGGTGTCGCAGGAACGTCTCCGCGTCCGCCTCCTCGTCTGCCACGAGCTCAGATAAATCGGGTCCGGATAGTACCTCGTTCACCCTCAACCCCGCCACCGCTAGACGGAGAACTAGGTGCCGCTGCCTCGCCGCCATCTGCACCGCCGCCGGTCACTTCCACGGCCACCTCTCCGCTGTCGGCCGGTTCTGCAAAACCACCAGGAGCACCGCCGCCAGCCGTCGCGCTCTCCACGCCGCCTGGAGGACCGTCGTCTCCTCGTCTTCCGCCAATCTCGCCGCCAGGAGGAGCCTCACCAGAGTGGTCGCCACCGCCACTGCTCGCCATCGTCGGAGAAGGAGAATGAAGAAGACCGAAATGGAGGAGAAAAAGGAAGAAGGAGCGAAATGGAGGAGGAGAAGGAGCGAAGATCGCCGCCGTCGTCTGTGGAAAAGGGGAAGAAGGGGAGAAGAAGAAGAGGTCGCGTCGACGCGGCCTCTTAACCTAGCATGTACGCCAGAATATGGCGTATGCCATATTCTGGCGTACAGGTTTGGGCCGGCCTAAAAGAGACCTGTACGCCAGAATATGGCGTACGCCATATTCTGGCGTACATGTCTTTTTTATTTATTTAGAAAACAAAAATTATACGAATACGTATTTTTTTGTACGCTAGAATACAACGTACAAAAAAATACGTATTCGTATAATTTTTGTACTTTTTGTATAATTTTTATACTTTTTTATCATTTTTTAATGTGTACGCAATGAATTGGCGTACGCCAATTCATTGCGTACAGAATATCGTAGGCATAGGAGAAAAATGTCGGATATATAGAGTTTATATACCAGACTCGTTAATTAAGTACCAAAAACCTTTACCCATAGGTTTACGGACGGTCTCGGTGGACCCCCTATTGTTCTTCGTGCGCCTCAAAGTTCAATATCAGGAATCAGGACACATTTGCCCTTGTTTTTCTTTTTTTCTTTTTTGGAGGAATAAAATAAAACTTTTCATAAAATCGATACTGATTAATATGCCATTGAACTATTGAAGCAAAGACAGCTGCATATATCTTCAAGAGAAATCCATTATACCAATTGTCAGGAGCTAAAAAAACTATGAATACTCCTAATTGATGATTATTACTTAGAAAAATATTGGGAAATTGAGGGCTAGCAATGGGAAATAAACATATGTTGCGGGTGTGGTGGTTCTGGGAAGGTAGGGATCAAGAATACCGGTTGTAGTAGGGGTGTTCATCCGGTCCGGTCTGGACCGGTTTTTTTGAAAAGGGTGGACCGGAGACCAGATCGGACCGAATAGGTCCGGTCCGATTTTAAGACCGGATTGGACCGGACTTTATTTAAAAAATAAATAAATTAAATTTTTATTTAAAATCTATAAAAAAATATCTATAACAAAATATTTATAAAACATATATATTCCTAGCTTATTAAATTAAGAAAAATATCTATAAAAAAATACATATAAATCTCCAAAAAAACATATAAATTAATTTTTTTTTTAATCCGGTCCACCAGTCCGAACCGATTTTTTTCCGGGTTTGAACTGGACCGGACCGGATTAAGGGAAAACCTTGGACCGGAGACCGGACCGGAATTTCACCGGTCCGGTTTTCCGGTCCGGGCCGATTTTGAACACCCTTAGGTTGTAGTGAGCACTGTGAAAGCTACATGAAAGAATCTGGGAGTGATCGGCCATGGAAACTTCAGAAAATTTGAGATTAACATGGTATGGAAAGAAATCAAAGCATGAAAAGAGTAGAGGGGGGAAACGATGGTAGTTCTATGTAAATTTGAAATACGATAAGGACATTTTGGTCCAAAGGGGGTGTCTAAAGAAAATTCTGGGGGTGTATAAGGCAACACCCTAGGTTTATCCTAGTAGGATCTCAATGGTCTACTTGTATAATTAATTATATATGGTTTTCAATCAAGCAAGTCCAAACTACACAATTCCTAGACTCTATACTTCTAAGCAAGTGTAAAACCTAATAACACAAGAACACACGAACCCATAGCAAAGTACTCACAAAGTTCGTACCTTTTTAATTTACTTCTTTTTTTCTCCTTCTCGATATCTCCTTCAAATGCCTTGAATGCGTTACCTCTCATAGATAACTAGTCACGTATATAGTCCTACACAAAGTCCACTACTAACCTAGATCGGCCCATAACATGCCTACTAAGATAACTTAGCAAATATTATATATTTTCCATAAATACAAATATTTTGATGTTTTTCCAAAGATAAGATATCCTAAAACTAACTAAATCTTCCTCGTGTGCCTTGTAGCCAAGAAGCCTTGAAAATCTTCTTTCCAAATTTAGTTATTCTCCTTTTGTAAGTTCCTAGCGTGCGTCTCTAGCGTAAACGCATCGTTCATTGCGTTGTTCCCTTATTTCTTTCTTCTCACATCGAGCGCGTGTCATTTTTCCGTTTTACTTAGCGTCGTTGTTCCTTGTTGACTTTTCGTTCCTTTACTTCTTTGTTACACTTTTGTCTTGGTTTCCATTTTCCCTACTTTATTCAATTAACTTGAAACTCATAGAAACATGTAAACCATAAAACCTAATGGTGTTTATCATCATCAAAATCAGAGAGAATGTCATCGTTCCAACACACATATATAGGATTTGACTGTCGTGCGAATTGTACCCCGCGCGAGAACAATTGTTACCGTGACAACACTCATTCACTGCCTGATCTGATGCGTAATAAAACAGACTTTGACTAGAAAAAAATTGTTCGGAAAAATTAAAAAATTGATCACTGACATGTGGCAGCGTCACGTTAGTGCGAGAATGAAAAGCGTTCGGGTGATGACGTCACTTTTTTCTAATTATCATTTTTTTAGTTTACGACAACTTTTTTGGAATATTTTTTCTAGACAAAGTTTTTTTAGGATGTGCATTTGTATATAACAAGATGTGCATTTGAATATTAAATGCACATGTAGTTAGATTGCACATCTAGCACACAAATCCACTTCACGTTATTAAAAGGTCCATTACTTGTTGAGCCTCTTTTCTAGAAGTTTGTCAAATTTATAAAATTGTCACTGTGTGGCTTGTCCCCTTAAAATGAGAACGTTCTCATGCGGACTCGAGTTCTCACCCAAGTCGCCTTTTAAACAAATAAAACAACTTAGTGAAGTTGGTACAAGGGTGAGGGGGTGCGTATTTACATGGGTTCGAGTCCCCCCTCCCCCCCCCCCCCCCCCCCCCTCCTCCCTGAAGTAAACCCAAATGTGTAAATAATTATATTATAAACCCAAATCAATATGCGCATTTTGCGAACACCATTATGTGCATTTGGTTATAACGTGAATTTACATTTTCTTATTACCTTACATGTACATTTGGTTATAACGTGAATGTGCAATTGATTATAACATGAATAAGCACTTGGCGAACAACATTATGTGCATTTGGTTGTAACATAATGTGCATTTGGTTATAACGTGAATGTACATTGGGTTATGGCATTAATGTGCATTTGGCGCCACATCATATTATTAATATTTTTTTTTTCAAAACAATTTTTTTTAGGTTTTTTTCCCTTTTTGGGCCATTGCTTTTGTCAATCAATTTGTGCATTTGACAAACAACATTATGTGCATTTGGTTATAACGTGAATGTGCATTTGGTTTTAACGTGAATGTGCATTTGGTTAAAACGTGATTGTGCAATGGGTGATAACGTGATGTGCATTTTGTCATATCGTGATGTGCATTTGGTTAGAATACGATGTGCATTTGGATTTGTAGGATGTGCATTTGATTATAACGTAATATGCTTTTGGTGATAACATGATGTACATTTGGTTATAACATGATGTGCATTTGATTATTATACGATGTTCATTTGGATTCTGTGTAACATCCTAGATTTGTGATCTATTATAAGGATTAAAAGTGTTACCCATGTCAACAAGATCTCTTCCTTTTCAAGGTTCAAGTAAGGACAAAGAAATCTAAAGTTAAGCGTGCTAGGACGAGAGTATTAACATGATGGGTGACCTCTTGGGAAGTCTCGTGGTTGACATGCTATGACATTTCTAAGACCTCGAGCCTTACAAATAGTATCAGAGCCGACTATGGGTTACGAGTAGACTTGGCCTTGAGGGTGGTCGCTCGACTCAGATGACGGTCTTTGGGCCTTGACAAGGTCGTCAAGGGTTTAAGTGGAGGTGATTGTAACACCCCAGATTTGTGATCCTTATAAGGATTAAAGTGTAACACCCCACCACATGGGCCGACCCATTACAGGGCTGCAGCCCATACACCCCAACCCATCCCATGCTGGCCCATACCCTTAAGGCAGGAAACCACACCATGGAGGTTGTTCGTGAGTCTCAAACTCGAGACCTCACGCTTTAAGAAGAAGCTTAACGCTCTCTTGTCACCAATTACGCTCCTGCCTTAAGGGTATGGGCCAGCATGGAATGGGTTGGGGTGTATGGGCTGCAGCCCTGTAATGGGTAGGCCCATGTGATGGGGTGTTACATAAAGTGTGACCCATGTTAACAAGATCTATTTCTTTTCAAGTTTCTAGTAAGGACAAAAAACTATAAAGTTAAGTCTGTTACAGAAGGAGTAGTACCAGGATGGGTGATCTCCTAGGAAGTCACCGGGTTGGCATTTGATGTCACTTCTAAGGCCTCGAGCCTTACATTTTGTAGGATGTGCATTTAATTATAACGTGATGTGCATTTGGTGATAACGTAAGTCTTACAAATAGTATCAGAGCCGACTTTGGGTTAAGAGTGGACTTGGCCTTGAGGGTGGTCGCTCGATTCAGATGGCGGTCTTTGGGCCTTGACGAGTCGTCAAAGGTTTAAGTGGGGGTGATTGTAACACCCCGGATTTGTGATCCCTTATAAGGATTAAAAGTGCGATCCATGTTAACAAGAGCTCTTCCTTTTCACGGTTCAAGTAAGGACAAAGAACTATGAAGTTAAGCGTGTTAGGGTGGGAGTAGTAACAGGATGGGTGACCTTCTATGAAGTCTCCGGGTTGGCATATGATGTCATTTCTAAGGCCTCGAGCCTTACATTTTGTAGGATGTGCATTTAATTATAACGTGATGTGCATTTGGTGATAACGTAAGTCTTACAAATAGTATTAGAGCCGACTTTGGGTTACGAGGATTTGGCCTTGAGGGTGGTCGCTCGACCCAGATGACGGTCATTGGGCCTTGACGAGGTTGTCAAGGGTTTAAGTAGGGTGATTGTAACACCCCGGATTTGTTATCCCGTATAAGGATTAAAAGTGCGACCCATTTTAACATGAGCTCTTCCTTTTCAAGGTTCAAGTGATGACAAAGAACTATGAAGTTAAGCGTGTTAGGGAGGGAGTAGTACCAAGATGGGTGACCTCCTAGGAAGTCTCTAGGTTGGCATGAGATGTCATTTCGAAGGCCTCGAGCCTTACATTTTGTAGGATGTGCATTTGATTATAACGTGATGTGCATTTGGTGATAACGTGAGGTTTGTATACTAGATGTGCATTTTCATATACCATGAAGTGCATTTGAGAAAAAATAGGCCTAAAATAAATTGTTTGAAAAAAATTAAATTAAATCAAATGCACATCTAGTTGTATACAAATGCACATCCTACAAAAAAAAAGCAAACTAGATGTCCATTTGATATACAAATATTCATCTAGTTATATACAAATGCACATCTAGTTATATACAAATGTACATTCTAAAAAAACAAGATGTGCATTTGATATACAAATGCACCTCTAATTATTTACAAATGCATATCTACTTATATACAAATGCACATGTAGTCATATATAAATTCACATCCTACAAAAAAAACTAGAAGTGCTTTTGATATATACAAATGCACATATAATTAAATACAAATGCACATCAAATTATATACAAATGCACATCGTGGAAAAAAACTCTGCCCGGAAAAACAAAATGTTTGTAAAAAAAATTTGTTCGAAAAAATAACAAAAAGGAAGAAAACAAAAAAGTGGTTCTCACCATTCTCGAGGGCGTTCTCACCTGAACACCCCCTATATGGCTATATATAGAGGTGAGTTTTTGTAAAACGAGTTTTGTGGTAAATTGGAAGTACTAATAAGGAGCGTTGAATGAAGGAAAATCAATGGCCAGATTTAGAGTTGAAATAGAGGTGTATGGAGTGAATCACATGAGATCATAATTGTGGAATTTAATTTTCTAAAATTAAGTAGGTGATTATTGATTTACAAAAATAAAAAAGAAAAGATCTTATGAGAGAGAATTAAGAAATATTTTAATACGTGAATTCACAAATATTAATTTTTTTTTTATTGCTTCTACCGTTGTTTCTTGAATATCGCTCATGTTTTTATGAATATCTCTATTTAATATGTGAATGTTTTAATTTTTTAAGACATGAATATCACCACTTAAAACATGAATATTAACACTAGGTAATATGAATATCAAAGTCAATTATATGAATATCACACTCAATTACATGAATATCGATCACACTAAGTTACATAAATATCACACTCAGTAACATGAATATCACATTCAATTACATGAATATCACACTCGATTACATGAATATCATCACCCAATTACATGTATATCATCATCAATTCGTGAATATCGATCACCACCCAATTACATTAATATCGACACTCATTACACGAAGATCATCACATAATTAGACGAATATCACCACCCAAATTGTGAATATCACTGTCTAATATCGTGAATATCATCTTTCAGTTAACTATTTTTGAAGCTTCGATTCATGGTGATTAACAATGGCATTGTCTCACAAGCATGTCACGAGTCATTTACGTTTCTTCGCTTCAATCCTCTCCAGTGACATAAAACATCGAATACCACCGCAAACCCTAAAAATTATAATCTTACTAGAGAAGACGAACATGTAAGGCCCAAGGCCTTAGAAGAGCCATCCCATGTCAACCCGAGGACTTCCCAAGTGGTCACCCATTTTGGTACTACTCCCGTCCTAACACGCTTAACTTCAGAGTTCTTTGTCCTCACTTGAACCATGAAAAGGAAGATCTCCTGTTAACATGGTTAGCACTTTTAATCCTTATAAGGGATCACAAATCCGGGGTGTTACAATCACCCCCACTTTAACCCTTGACGACCTCGTCAAGGCCCAAAGATCACCCTCTGGGTTGAGCGACAACCCTCAAGGACAAGTTCACTCGTAACTCATAGTCGGCTCTGATACCATTTGTAAGGCCTAAGGCCTTAGAAGCGCCATCCTATGTCAACCCGAGGACTTCCCAGATGGTCACTCATCCTGGTACTACTCCCGCCCTAGCATGCTTAACTTTAGAGCTCTTTGTCCTCATTTGAACCATGAAAAGGAAGAGCTTCTGTTGACATGCTTAGCACTTTTAATCCTTAGAAGGGATCACAAATCCGGGATGTTACAGAACAAACCATATGAATTTCAAAGTATAAATCAAATCAATTGTACGAATTATAAGAACTCACTACTATTCTATTAAAATTTCTTATAATTAGGTATTAAGCCCTTATTCTGTAAAGCATAACAATTTTAAACAAGAAATACAATCCTAAGTAATCCCAAATAATGGTTGAAATTGCAAATTTAACAACCAAAAACGAAAAAAAAATCATGACTATGGATCCAAAATTTTAATTAAAAACAAGAATTCTTGAAATGCCAATGTTGAAGACCGAGGACAAAACTCGCGAATGAAAAAAAATGAAATTTACATACATGTTCTAGGGAAGACGCCGAAAATACATTCATCCGTTATAGAGGTTCAATGAAACTCCTCAATGATAATGAATGGTTGATTCTTGGAGGAGACAAAGAGATACGTTCTTTTGTTATAGAGAGAGTAAATTGGAGATTTAGAAACTAATTTAGGGAGACAAAATTAGAGTCCATTTAAGAAATATTAAAAAAGTGAATGAAATCCCACCGAAATCGGGATTTGATACAATCGTGTAGAGCATCAAATTTTTTTATTACTATGCACCCAATTTAGTGTAATCCAGTCCATTGGTTATTTCTCATCCAAGAGATACGATTAGTACCCCATTTTTCCATAATCCATCGTTTCACCAAGACCTATATGTACATGAGGCTGATCAGGTATGCACAGACATTCCCGTGCGAACGTGTGCACGGTGCACAAGTTTGTGCATTATGGTGCACAAGGGGGATTAGGTGCACAATTCAGTGCAATATGGTGCACAAATATTTTGGTGTATAATTGTGCATTACATCGGTGCACAATTGCTCCTCCATTGACACAAGAAGCTTCGGCATTGACCGGCCATTTATCACCGTTGACCGGCGTTGATCAGCCTTTGACCGGTCACTGCACTAGAGTACACATAATTGTGCATCGCTTTGGAAGTGCACCATGTTACGAATTGAAATACCCCAAGGATGTTAGTAATGGCATAAGGGTAAATTAATTAAGGTTTTTGCTTATATTGGGTGAAATGGAAAATTTTGGGGATAAAATCCCTAAACACATTCGGTGGTCTCTCTCTCCCGCGTGGTTCTTCAGTCGAGCAGCTCAGCCAAGCTTCTCCTCCGACGAACTCCTCCTCCTGTGCCCAGCCGAGTTGTTCTTCTCCGGCGAGCCGACTTGGACGCCGTCGCTGCTCCTCCTCCTTCCTTGCTCGTGCTGTCGTCCGTGCTTGCTGCTGTTGTTGAGCTGCAGCTGCTGTTCGTTGTCGTTGTTGTCGTCTCCGGCGACGAGGAGCCCTTTCCAGTGGCGACTGTGTGTTCAACGTCGAGGTAAAGGTTGGTTTGTGTTGTTGAATTAATTTGTGTCTGATTGTTGTTGTTGTCCTGCGTGGACTGAATTTCTTTGCTGAATTTGTGAGTGACCGAATTTATGTGTGTGTACTGCGTGGACTGGTGCAGCAGATTCGTGGTGGAGCTGTTGTCCCGCCGTGTTCGGTGGCTACCGTTTGGTTGTCGACAAGGTAAGCTTATGGGTTAAGGGTTAATTCGAATTGGTGTTGTGTGTGATCGAATTGATGTTGTTGTTCTTCGTGGACAGTTGAAGAGGAAGGTGTGTGACCGTATTGTTGAATTTGAGCTTGATTTTGTTTGTGTGGGATTTTGCTGAATTGGAATTTGAAGGTATGATTTTAGGGTTTGAATTTGGGGGTTTTGTTAGTAGTGGATTTGTATGAGTAATTAATGCCAGGGATTTGCTCGGATTGATTTCGCAGGTTCAGTCGGGTTGATTGGAGATCTCTGGGGTCGTTGTGGTTCGACTTGAGGCAAGAGGATTCTTGCTAACTTTATATAATTTTTATAAATTGATTTATGCCTAGTGTTTCATAATTAATTTTATCATTGCTTGAGCGATTTAAATTGGATTAATTGACTATATAGATACTTGGTTGAAAATGGGTGTGTGTGCGTGTGTTAGTATTTTGTCTCGTATCGTGTTGAATAAATGTTGACGTGGTAGTCAATTGTGACTAAATGTGATTGATTGTTGTTGATAGTGTTTGTTGACACTTGTGTGTGTGTGTTGGGTTGTGTATGTCGACACCTGTGTGTGTTGGCGGTTGTGTGTTAAATTGTGTGCGTGCTGGCAGTTGTATGCTGGGATTGTGCGTTTGTGTGTGAATGTTTGTGTGTGAATGTGTGTATGCTGGGATTGACTGATGTGGATTGATTATTGTTGTTTGATTGTGGCGGATTGATTGTTATGGATTGATTGTTGTGGATTGATTGTCGTGGATTGATTGGATTATTGATTTTTAAAGTTTCTCGGTTGAATATATATATATATATATATATATATATATGTGTGTGTGTGTGTGTGTGTGAAATGTGTTAATAGAGGTCGTGTGTAATAATTGATTGGTTGTCGGTGTGGTGGTTGGATTGTTGTTGATTGGAGGTCGATGGGCCAAGGGTTGGAATGGATTTCACCCAACCGCGTAGGGTATACAAGGTATACGCCTACGTCGTTAAGGGCCAAGGATTTGAAAGGGGTTTCACCAAACCGCGTAGGGAATACAAGGTATACGCCTACGTCGTTAAGGGCCGAAGGTAGGAATGGATTCCACCAAACCGCATAGGGTTTACGCCTACGTCGTTAAGGGTCAAGGGTTGAAATTGAATTGGAGGTCGAAGGGCCAGGTGATGATATACTCACCAAACCGCGCAGGGTATACAAGGTATACGCCTACGTCGTTAAGGGCCAAGGGTTGGAATGGATTGGAGGTTGAATTGGAGATTGGATTGGAGATGTGTTGGAGTCGTTTGTGTTTTAGTGTTGAGTTATATTATTGTTTGATTACAATTGGTTGATTGTTGTGATATCTATTATGTGTTGAATGTTGGTTGCGAACTGATTAAGTGATTTGTGTTGAATGTTGGTTGTGTACCTGAGTAAGTGATTTTGTGATGATATTGACTGTGCGCTTGATTAAGTGGTTGTGTTGGCGAATATTGATTGTGTGTTTTGGTTATTGGTTTTATGTTGGATATTGATTATTGGCTAGTGACTTATTGTTCAATATTAGTTCTTTATGAGGTGGATTTTTGTTGGTATGGTTGTTTATGGTAACTAGTGGATTATGAAGGTTGGTTGTGTTGATTATTGTTAGTTGTGGTTGCGGGTCATTGTTGTCCATTGGTAGTGGTTGTTGGATCTTGGTGTGAATTGTTTGAGAAGGTTGGTTATGTGGATGTTTGTGAAGGTTGGTTTCCCATCTTGAGGGTGTGGGCTAATATGAGTTAGGTTGATGTGTATGGGTTACGACCCATGTTATCGATCAGGCGGCACCGGAAGGGTGGCTGGCCTGGATCGTTGTTTTGTTATGTTGGTATCATGTGGTGATTGTCTCGTTGATGCTTATGTGTTTGTTTATGTGAAGGTTAATTGAATGTGTTAGTGCAATAGGGAGTTCAGTATAATTGATTAGTCTCGTTTGTAAGTCAGTAGTAAGATATATGTATATATGTTTCATAGGGTTGATGTTTGAGGTATTAGTAATAGAGAGAAAGTTTGATGGGATTGTTTTATTCCTTTTTACTTGTGTAAGGTTGAGATTGGCTGAAATGAGGTTAGCATAGTGAAGAGTTGGATAAGAATGGTTATTCAGATCGATTATGTGACAGAGTGTGTTTATGTTTTGAGATGTGGTTGGTTTTGGTTGGTTGATATGATTAAGTGTAATTATGATATTATATATATATGTGTATACATTGTGGCGTGTTGTCGTTTGTTGTGAGTTGATTGGATATATATATATATATTTGTGTTTGAAACTGTTTTGGCTTGAGGAGTTTTGCCAGTCTTTCGTGAGACTGACCAACTTCGGTTTACGTGCCGCGGTTGGCTGGGGTATCGGGTTCCCCAGTCAATCAGGCTTTGCAGGTTTGCAGCAACAAGCGGGTTCTGGATCACAGATGTGTCTTCACAGTGAAAAATTTAGTTGTGCATCAGATTGAAAATATTGTATTCGCTTCCGTTGTTTTAGATTTAAATTGATGCATTTAAACTGGATGACAGGTTTAAGTATTGTTTAAAATCTTGAGCAGGGATTTTAATGTTGATGATTTTATGTATTAGAAGAGTTTTGGATTTCTTCTCTTGTAGAAACCGCCTTATAGTCCTTCGGGACTATGGCATTGTAGCACCTTTGGCCCGGGGTGTTACAGGAATAAATGTGCATCATGTTACGAATAATTGTGTATTACGTTACAAATAAATGTTCATATGGATAATTGTGCATCATGTTACATATAATTGATTGTGCACTGAGATAGAATGTGCACCATATTACAAATAATTGTGCATTGAGATGGTTGTGCCACATGTTATAAATAAATGTGCATCACGTTACAAATAATTGTTCACCAAATTTAATGTGTTTGTGCATCACCCTTTTTGTAACACCTCTGACTTATGTCGAAAGTGTCACACGCCAGTATCCCCAAACTTTAATGTCTGAAGTCATACAAGGCTTAACATCGAACAAAGTTTTATAAAACATGTAATTAAATCATACAAATAATTACAGTAGCAGAAGCCTTTTTTAATAACAATAACTTATATAAACTCTCCTTATAAAGTGTGGAGATTTAGTTTTAACAAGCATAAATGATCAAGTATAGCGAAATACTTATTAAAACTCTAATGTGTATGATTAAACATTTCCAATAGTAAATCTCCAGATTGCAATCAAAGCTTCATGTGTAGTATCATGGTAGTCATCCATCGCCACCTCAGTGATCTCACATTAATGATATTTGTAAAGAATTACCGTTACAAGTTACAACAAGTAGACAACCCTCACTAGGGTCAGTTGGTCAACTCGTAAGAAATGTACAGGGTAACAGGTACTCACATTAAAACATTTCATTGATAAGCATGATGCATAATCATTGGTAATTACTAATCATGAGTACAAGAAGATGAACACACACTAACTAGCAACACTCTTAACACCTCATCAAAGATTATCTACTTCAACCATATCGATTTCGATACAGCTTAATACCAAAATAGAATATGGTCGATTCGTCACCTACTTTCCAAATCATCGTACTAGGTCCCTTTAAATAGCATGTATCTTCTCAATCAATTGATGCTACTTGATTATCCAAATATCAATAAGGTAGATTGTATCCAATACCAAGACGTTTATTCCTTGATCATAAAATTCTCAAATATTATATAAGTACCACAAGATCACTTAACCAACCACTTACATAAGATCCTACAACCATCAACTCCAATTATCATACACTTCCTCGATCTTGAATCTTACTTCACATGTAAGTTCATTCAATAACCTCAACTTAGAATTTCCAGCTCATAATCTATATCCCAAAATTATATCGAGTCAATAACTAAACCAACCTTACAACCTATTCTATATTCCCTAAATATAAAAATATCCTCAATATCATCAAGTTAGAAACTCAAACTTTCAAATAAACATCACAACTCAATCTATAATCCCCAAATATAAAATATCCTCAATATCATCAAGTTATAAACTCAAACTTTCCAATAAACATCACAACTTAATCTATATCCTCGAGTATAGAATATCACAAATATCATCGAGTTAAAAAAACTCTAACGTCCCAACAAACATCAAACTTAACTCAATTATAATCATAACTCTGCGCATCCCAACTTAAATCCACAGTACACATTTTTGCCCCCTTATATCCCTCAAAGAAACACATGTTCCTATTTAAAGTTCTAAGCACACCCTTATATACTAGTCACAACTTCTATATAAGAAATATCATGTCTAGCAACCAAACAATGCGTAGAAGATAACTAAATAATCGTTGGACACTTATATTCAAAACACGTAACCACATTAAGAATAATACAGTTAAGATCACTTTATATATCAGCACATATATCAAATAATAAAGAACTGTAAATGCAAACACATATCATTACATAAATGACAATGAATGCACGTTCACACACACAAGGTCAACTTAATGGAGACTTGTTAACACACATCCACACCACACAAACAAGGTCAGCATCGCTGAAACCTTTTTAACACACACACAAGGTTAGCTCAATTGCAACATTGACCACACACACTATGGATATTGGCCAAATTCGAGCTCATATTGGAAGTCCACGTTTGTACACACGCCACAACCTCAAGCATGCGGTATGGCCGTACATACCACATCGAAGGCATACTCTGAGGTATGTACCCACAATTGCACTCCAATACTCGGGGTCACCTTCGCCCATAATTCGGAGGGTGGTGCATCCACGTCCTAATCACATGCAAACTCCACATGGAGGATGTCCTAACTTTTTCTTTTGACCACTCATATGAATGAAAACACACATTTTCACGACACAAATGAACAAGTGACGAACAAATCAAGCACATACATGGATCATTCAGATTTCATAACATAACATTATATAATATTTGACGAATGAATCACAATAACATTACATGCATCAACAAACTCACACAAACATTTAACATAACAAATCTTAGAAGCATAAAGCAATATTCAAACAAGATGTTACACCCCCGACTTATGTCGGTAGTGCCACACGCCAGTGACCTCAGACTTTAAGTCCAAAGTCACCCTGGGCTTTAATCTTAACAATTATACTTAAAGACAATCATAATAAATAGTAAATAGCGGAAGACTTGCATAAAAAAACTCAATCTTTTATTAAAATTCTTCTCGTAAATTGAGAAGGATAGTTTACAAATGATATTGAAATTACAGCGGAAGACTTTAAATAAATATCAATTACATGACTAGGTTATCTAACACTTATACCTATTACATTAATTAGAAAAGTAAATTTTGTTCTTCAAAAACTAAACATCAACCGCAAGCCTTCTTCTCCGTCTCGTTACTCTTAAACAACTTGAGGCAAATCGACTGATGTGCCGTATAGGACAGATGACACCAGCCAACCATGCAAGGAAAAATAGTGGTTGGTTAGTCTAATGAAAGACTAGGCAAGGGTACAATCAGAATGGTTCTTGTGGTTGTATCCAGTTACTATCATTGTCTCTCGAGTAAAAGTCGATCGACGATATATAACTAAAATACTTCCACTGAAATGAAGGATGGACAAAAGAGATATGCACCAAGAGAATACCCGGATGAATGTGGGTATTATGGGAAGAAGATATGATTTGTTTGGGAACTTTTTAAATTATACACAACATATAAAAACTACATTGAATAATTGGGCCCGACCAACCTCACCGTATAATGCGAATCCAGATTGGAAAGATGACCCTCTTAAGCTGGAGCTCGAGCGGTTTCCAAGTTGTACTTCTCGCTCGAAGTTTATTAATTACGTGCTCGCAGCACTTATCTTATTTAATTTCACCACACCAAAATTATTCTTTAAGCTTTTAACACAATCTCGAATAACACGAGAACAACACAGGGCGGCATTACGTCCAACCCAATTGCACTAGCAAGGTTCTTAAACACCTCTTATCCTTAACGGATGGATAAGAAGCAATGGTCATGACCTTAAAAGTATTAGGGAATTATTCCGACTAATACCGAGTTATAAAGAGATCATTATGCCTCGCAATGCAATAATATCCCTGACACACACGACTATTAAAGTCCACACTTAATGACTATAAATTCCACACATAACACACAAAGTCCACATACAATACCGTCATTACGTCGATAACAACATTAATCATATATACATATATATAACTATATATATATCCATAATAACTAACAACCTAGATACAAAATTATCTAAAGCACACAAGTGTTCCCAAACATTAATTAGGTTTTAGAAATTACCCAATTAATTTTAATATTAATTGTTGATCAAATGATGAACTGAAATGACAAGAGTGAACCACCACCTGTCTTAATTAGATTCGGCGATGAATCTAGACGAGTCGACTATCGTTGATTAAGTCGCGAAGAATGTCTACTTCTACGAATCCAACATCGAGGTTCCATTTCTCGATCGATTCACGACCCCATAATATACCAATAAAATAATAATTAAAAAATAAATTAGTTTGTGTTGAAATTTATATTTAATTTGTTAAAATAACATTACGTAACGAGTTCAAATTGTACCGTTTAAATATCGGATCGGGGTCGAAATTGAACTTGATATCTGAATGGGCCAAATGGCCCATATTTGTATATAAGGCCGACCCACCACTGTTATATGAACAACTTCTTCCCAACCAAACTCCAACTAAGTGTCATGGCCACCCATTCGGACCACCACGAGCCACCACAATAAAAGCAGCTAAGGAGGGCTCGGCGCGGCGTCACGACGGTTCTGGCTGGGTGGAGATGTTGCAATGTGGTGGCGAGCTGGTGGCGCGGCTCCGTTCAGCAGAACGCAGTCAGCACAGACAGGGGCGGACGCAGGATTTTCGCCCAGTGGGGGCACAAATCCTGCGTGACTAAAAATCAATTTTAGAATATAATTTTAAAAAAAAAATTGAGTCAATATGACGGGAATAGCCTGATGCAATTATTATTAATAGCAAATTAAAAGAGTTTCCCATGAGGGATACATGATTACAAAACAATGATTCAACAATGCATGAAAGAGGTGTAAAAAAAATCAACAAAATAAGAATTAATCGAGACTGAGTGAACATAACATATGCATAATAAAAATTCTCTTCATACCCCTGGGAACAATAATGATAAGCTGAGATTAGTTGAATAATTAGTGGTTTAGGCAACTAAACATTATTTAGGAGTGCTCTCTTTTATATTGTCGAATTACATGGCATGGTTAGATTTGCTTTATATTTGGTGAACATAAACTTTATATGTTCTATCCTATATCAATTCAATTTAACCCTTATCGAAAAATAAAAATTGAAGATGATATCATCTAGTACTCTTATTGTTGGATTAGTCCACTTTCGACATAAGAAGTTTCTCTAAGCACCCAATCTAATTCATTTCGTATATAGAGAAACAAAAACCTATAGGTAAACTGTATAATCTCAACACCCTATTCATATCACAGAGACTATAGATTCAATTGAACATAACATTACATTGAATAGGGAGAAAGAAGGGATGGAGGTAGGCTTAGGTAGGACGCGATGCAAAGTAAAAAAAACATGAGTGGGGGCCTGTGCCCCCGCTCGTCCCTACGTAGGTCCGCCCCTGAGCACAGACAACAAACCGAGGCGGTGCGACGCTGGCTTCAAAGGGCTCGACGGTGGCTCAATCGGACTCAAAATCGAGCGGGGCCGGTTTCGTTGGCTTCATATCGTCGTGGGCTACCATCGAGGATACTTTTGACGGCGGAGGAAGACCACGAGCGTTGGCAAACCACCAAAATAGACCACTCGTAAACAAACAGAGTATAAATTCGGGCTAGGTTCGAGCGGCTCGTACGGGATCAAAAGGAGTTCAAATGGAGCGAGGTTGGCGGCTATGGACTCGTGGAAAATTGGGCTATCACCGAAGATGATAGGTGGTGGCGGAGGAAGACCACCGGAGCCGGAAAATCGCCACAACAGAAGCTTCGAAAAAACAGAGGACAGGGAGGTTTCGATCGGTTTTGGATGATAATTTCGATTGAACGAGGGTTCTATTTATAGGATTAGGTTGTATTGGAGCCTAAGGATCACAACTATACTGATTTCCTTTTCCGAAACTATCCGAATCGAATCAAATCTTTGAAATTTCCATATGGTTAAATAAAACGGGTTACCATGTTTGTTCAAATGAATTCGGACGCTTATTAAGCTTAATCAATTCATTAATCTACTATATAACTACTAAATGCAAAGCCCTACTAAGCCACATGGCACTCCAAGAATGCACCATTTCGTTTTTGCCACGTGGCACTATATTAGCAATTTGGACACGTGTCAATCAATCCGTAATTTTTGAATCACTGATTTTTTTCCTTAAATCGAAGATATGCCAGTATATTTGCATAATTGATAACATGAATATTTATCAGATACAGTTTTCCTAAACGTGAATATTTATTTATACCAATTTCATATGATAAAAGATTTGGATAGCCACAAATTAAAACTACAGATTTGTATTGCCACAAATTTTCGAATCATTCCTAATCATGATTTTGCCCCCAACTATCCTAAAATGACTCATCAACTAACTTTAATCCCCACGTTACCACCTAATTATTGTATTACTTAGCACTTGCGTGCGTATTTGAATTGTTAAATGAATAAATTTGTATCGTCACTCACTCTAATCTACTATATAACTACTAAATTTTGAATTTGTATATAATTAGAAAATTCTGAATCTATATATAATCATAAAATATATGGATTTGTAATTTTGTACTTAATTTCTATTTAAATTAGGAAGAGGGATGAACAAATCCAAAATTTCCTATGTCACGTGTCACTCTAAGAATAAACCATATCATTATATGTCACTTGTCATCATCTCAATTTTTCAAGTAATAAAAATCTTATTTTAAAAATCAATATATATCTTAATTCTTTCCAATAAGGAAATTTGTAATCTTAACAATAATCCACCTAATCTTTTAAAACTTTCCATCATAAGCTAATCTTATATAAACAAATACACTTGGACAAAAAAAAATCAATAAAATAAATTTCCATAATTATATAACATTTTTTTTCATTTTTAATAATCTTATATTGATCTTATTAGGACCTTAATTTGTACATTTGTTTCCTAAATGTTCATAATATGTAGTTAGTAAGTTATTAATTAGTAGCTTATAATAGGTCAATTATGTGCACTTTTTATTTGCACTGTAAAACTGCAAATATTTGCAATAAAAAACATTATGCAGATTCTTAGAAATAAAATGTTTTATAAAGATACATTATTACATACTCTATACTTAAATGAAATAAGATATAAATTATTACTTAGTAATGTTAAATTTCTAATTAGTAGTTTAGTATGAAAATAAATTATTAAAGGTAGTTTTCAATATTGAGCTATAAGTGTACTAACATTAATTTCATAAACCTATTTTTGAAAAATCTTATTTATTATATCTATTTTATATGGTCGTGGTCTGGGAAAGGACGCATAGAAATATATATATCTAATTTATTTAAGAGATATAATTATAAATACAATTACATTTTTTGGTCAAAGTATTATATTATAAATAATCTATTGTATGTCTACTAAAACAAAACTTCAATATGTCACATTGCACCATCACAATAAAAATGTCACATGCTATTTTTTTTAGAATTTCATTTTTTTTTGTAAATCAAAATTTATATAGAAAAAATTCTATCTTACACCTTAACTAATTCCTAATTTAGATACAAATCAATCAAAATAATCACTTCCTAATTTAGATACAAATCAATCACATAAATAAACTAATCACTTCCTAATTTACACACAAAAAAATCACACAAATGAATAACAAAAATTACCAATACAAAACTTCCACAAAACAATCTACTATGTATACACTAAATTAAAACCTAACTAAATCACATGACTCTCCCTAATCAAATCACCTTCATTTGTCATGTGTCATTCTCTCATTTTTTCACTTTGTTTTGATATATTTAATTATAAACTAAAAATCTAATATTTATCTACTAAATCAAAACTCATCTATGTCACATGGCATCCCCCCTATTAAGCCCATCTCATCGTATACCACATGACATCCTCCTATTTTTTCTGTCACATGACATTTTCTCAATTTTTTTTTAAATTTAATATAATAAATATATATCAGATTCTCCTATTTCCTAAACTAAACATGTCAATCATAATAACAATCTTCAAAAATCCTTTTTTTCAAAATTTAATATAATAATTATATATAAGATTATTCTATTTCCAAAACTAAACATCTCAATCAAAAGCATATAGTTTATATATATTATTATATTTCCATAATTAAAAATACTAAATAATAAAGGCAAGAAATTCTAGGCCACCATTAAGTAGTTTAATGAGGGATTATCAACTACATTTGAAAATATGCAATGGATAATATTTCAATTTAGTTACCATGAAAATATGTTTCTATGAATGTATTCTAACATTTCGAAAATATAAGACTAGGATCCAGAAGTTAGAGTCGCTAAAAGTAAACTTTATACAAAACAAAGGTGAAAACGTGCTATAAGTATAATGGTTTATGACCATGTCAATATATTTTATGAAACATATTATTGGTATGCATAATATTTTTTTCAGTCGTTCAAAGCGCGAAGTGTAATCTACTAAACCAAAACCTTATGTGTCGTCACCACGTTTGATTTGCTTACATGTCACCAATCATCTTACCATCATCCACTACATCATCCAACTATAAAATAAAAAAAGATTATCAACTAAAAGAGCTGTAAAAAGTTCCGACAAGATACAAAAAAATAAAAAAAATATTTTCCATGTATAGAATAAGATAAGTTTTGATTATAGTAAGTAATCACAATCAATAAGATAACTTTTTATAATAGAATCTCAATTTATATGCGTAGGGAGTTTTTAACCTTTTATTTTCCTAAGTAATCTTGAATAGATTAAAAAGTCTATTTTTCATATATCTGATTTGATGGTGTAAGTAAATATATATTAACTAATCCTGCTATATCATCTTAAAACACTTATTGTTTTTACAAATCTTCTCTATAATTTTTCTACATATTGAAGCTATATATTTTTTTTACGATCAAGTCCACAAATTGCTTAAAACCGTAGATTTCTATCAAAAATATATAAAATATTATTGAAGATATTCTCTTGAAGTCGATTAAGATAAATCCAGTGTTTATGTTGTTGTAGTTAATTACTTACCAATTTCCATAACTAATGTATTTTGTAGACTCTATTGAAAGTCATTTAAATCCAATTTATACGAACTAAAGAGCATATAGTATGTTGTATTTATCAATTGCATTGTTTATATATGTATTATTATATATTATGATATATATATGATCTTTTATAATGTATTTTATCTTCAAACGACAACTCTATAAAATAAATAACCCATTTTAACATAATTGTAAATCAAATTTCATATGGGCCTAATCTTCACAACATATTTGTTAAATATAATTTATCATTATTAATATTATTTTTTAAGTACTTATTGGTTGTAGTTAATATAGTTTGATCATCTTCACAAGTTAGGGTTTTGTTAACTTTACAACTTAAGTTCAGGTACAAAACTATCTGAATTGATTTGTGCTGCCAAACTTATTATCTGGGATGAGCTCCAATGATGAATAGATTCTATTTTGAAGCATTAGACATGACTTTAAAATATATTCTATGGGCTACAAATCCCCTTAGTTCAGTACAACCTTTTGGAGGAAAAATTGTAGTATTTGGTGGAGACTTTAGGCAAATCCTACCCGTTATCACAAAAGGAAGCAAGCAAGATATCATTTTTGCCACCATTAATTCCTCTTATTTGTAGGAATATTGAAAAATTCTTAATTTGACAAGAAACATGAGGATTCAACAAGGTACATCTGATTATGATATCCAAGAAGCAAATGAATTTTCTAAAAGGGTATTAAGCATCGGAGATGGTACTGTAGGTGATGACAAGATGGAGAAGCACAAATACAAATTCCTGATGAATTATTGGTGAAGGATTATGACTTAGATCTGATTCCAACAATTATTAAGTTTGTTTATCCCTCTCTTTTGGACAATCAATTGTCTCCAAAATACTTTGAAGAACAAGCAATTCTTGCACCAACACATGAACAAGCAATTCTTGCACCAAATACAAATTCCTGATGAATTATTGGTGAAGGATTATGATAGAGTTAATAACTATATATTGTGTTTGTTACCAGGTAATGAGAAAGTGTATCTCAGTTCGGATAGCCTTTGCAAGACAAGTTTTATTGTAGACAATGATGCAAGTGTTTATACTTCTGACTACTTGAAAAGTATTAGATGCTTTGGTGTCCCAAATTATGTATTGAAAACTAAGGTTAAGGTCCCTATTATGCTGCTTTGAAATATTGACCAGTCTTTAAGTTTATGCAATGGGACAAGATTGATAACAACGCAGCTCGACAATCTTGTCATACAAGGAAGAATTATTTTAGCTACAATATTAGACATACAGTTTTGAATCCTCGCATGCTCATGTCACAGTCAGACACTTCATACCCGTTCAAGTATCAACGAAGACAACTTCTCTTGAGTGTCTGTTTTATGCAATGGGACAAGATTGACCAGTCTTCAAGTTTATGCAATGTGACAAGATTGATAACCACGCAGCTAGACAATCATGTCATACAAGGAATAATTATTTTAACTACAATATTAGACATACAGTTTTGAATCCCCGCATGCTCATATCACAGTCAGACACTTCATACCCGTTCAAGTTTCAACGAAGATAACTTCTCTTGAGTGTCTGTTTTGCTATGACGATAAACAATAGCCAAAGCCAATCTCTTACAAATGTCGGTTTGTATCTTCCTCGCCCTGTTTTCACTCATGGTCAGTTTTATGTTGCATTACTCACGGTCAGTTTTATGTTGCATCATCAAGAGTTACTAGCAAGAAAGGTTTGAAGATTTTGATATGGGACAAAAACAAAAAAAGATCTAATATTACTACCAATGTAGTATACAACGAAATTTTTCATAATTTGTAGCAATTTTGAACATCTTACGAGATTTTATGTTTAGGGTTTTATTTTTATGTATTAGATAAACATTTTGATTATGCTTTATCGTTTTAGTAGTATAGATGTTAGGGATGTGACTATCCACGTTTCAAAACTACTTGGCCAATTTTACTATTAATAAAGTTATGGAGAGTTTCGTCTCTCTTTCGATAATGTATTTTGTTAATCTCTTCAATATTTTGTATTCAATTAGTCCTTTTTTACATTAGCATTCATCTACTTTTATAATAGTCACTACCTACATATTTCTATATCAATTAAATATATAATTTTTATATACTATTTTTTTTTAATGTAAGAAAAAATAAACAAATCCTGTACAAGGCACGGGTATTACACTAGTTAGAGGGTTATTGTAGATAGCTTATAAAGGAAGATCCCAGACTTTACGGAATGGATTAATTCGTCCTAAAGAATTCATAATTTGAATTTCCTCCGAAAATCCTTGAACAAGAACAATGCTTCAGCGGAGAGTTTAATTGATTTTAACAAAACTACAAAAATGGCCCACATTTTGGAGTAATGCCAGCGTATTCCCTTTCTTTTGGGTTAACTATGAAGTATGCCCAAGTTTTGTAATTCAAGGCATTTCTATCCTCACTTAATTCCTTATGAAATCAAAAACTTTCAAAACTTAATAATTTTGCCCAATGTAAATTTCCAACTTATAATTTGTATAATATTATTAATGAAAAATGATATTTGTGCCCAAATTTTATATTTTTTTTATATTTCTTTTGAAAAAATCAATATAAGAAATAATTTGATCTTAAATTATGATTTTATTTAAATTTTATTTATTTCTAAATAAAATGTATTTACTTTCTACTTATTTTCAAAGGAATTTATCTTAATATAAAAGTTAGAAACTTAGGGTTATTACAGAAGCACACAAATGACCAACCGAACAAGTATGAGAACTTGCCTTATTAATGACATCCGACCTTTAAAAGGTATCAATCAAGACCATATATACTCAAACAATTACCTAGAATGCAAATGATGTCACAATAAATGCTTAAGTTTCACAATTCAAAATATGAAATTTAACAGCTTATTGTCCATTAAAAAACGTAACTATATCTGGATCTAAAATAATTCAAAATTTTAAGAACAAGATGATATGAATAAACATGAATGAGTCTAGGTCATTCTCCAAGTGGAACAAACCCTAAATAATTTATAAATATTTTGTTAAAATCAACAAGTCAGTATCACACATCATGCGTACTGATTTTCTAAAAATATACAATAGCATTAAATCGAATGATTCAAAAGCCTAAATTTTCTTAACTTCCATATTGTAATTCTAGAAAATGAATTAGTCCAAAACATTCTTTAAAGTTCAACAAAAACCTACGAAAAAAGTTTAACGTTATGAAACATAGAAACTCGAAATTAAATCTCTTTCAAATTTTTGGAAATTTAGAACTAAATCCAAGAAAAATATATTTTCTATATAATAAATAAATTTAAAATAACATTCATATGTTTACAGAAGTTAGTAAGATCCTCCAATTGGAATCAACGAAAGATCTCCTCTTATATGACTTTAACAAAAAAATTTGATTCGGGTTCGCAGAATCTGCAATGTCACATTGTAAAAATACCTAAAAATTGAAAACGAATCTTTTAGGGTTAAAACCAGTTCCAAATTTTCATATGCATATCCTAGTTTGTCATATTTAATACCCATTAGAATAAGATAAACCATTGACATTTTATAAGCCAAACTTTTCATGAAATCAAAATCAAATCATCAAACCAACTGTTCTATTTCAACACTTTGTAAAAATATCAAACGACATCTAAAAGCTACGATTTTTCGCATACAACTACATATATATGTGTAAAATGCACCGTTAAAATTTACAATGAAAATAAGACCAATAATATTTTTTAACAAAGAAAAGTCTTAACAATGTCGACTAGAAATTTCTGGCGAAGAGCTTCGACCACCTTGCCTTTCGACGGGGCATGAGGGCGCGTCTTTTGTCTTCAGGAGACATGCTTTATATGAAAATGTATAAGACAAAGAGAAGAAGCGAATGCAATTTGAATCTTCTTAATCCGACACCGGGCATATAAACGGAGGTGTTTTGAAGTTGAATGAGTTTTATGGACACGAGAGAGAAAAATCGAAGGAGAGAGAGAGAGAGAGCGGCGTGAAGAAGAAGAGGAAATAAAAGAGTTGTGTGATTTTAGGTTAAAACTAAGCCCTGTTTATAGAGTATAGAAGGGATAAATTAAAATATATTTTTGGTAAGAAAATATTCAATATCCTTTTTTAAAAAAAATATTTATCGAGACAACTTAAAAGGAAAAGATGAATTTTATCACACTATCTTTTCATTTAAGTTCAAATAATACTCTTAAATCATTCATAAGGAATTTATTTGACATAAGATATAATTTCTAGTTTAAAATATAATTATCAAAAATATAATAGATTTATAATTCCTAATAAAATGAAAGACATTTACACTAATAACCTTATTTAAAATCTAAAATATTACGGGTTATTACACTACTACCCTCTTAAAATAAGTTTTGACCCCGAAACTTGAAAAATTATATATTTGGTTATAAGATATAAATTTACAAATTCAACATTTATATAAAAATTCCTTAGGTATTACATTACCCACCACTAAAAATAAGTTTCGTCCCAGAATTGGGAAAAAGATATCGGAGTTTCAAATCATATGTACTAACGCTTACTACTTAGCGCTCACCCACCAAATAAAACCCAACACTAGTCCAACACTCTTATTGAATCTCATTTGAGAGATAGAGGTTGATCGACTAGCAATCCTATTGTGCAATCATACAATTCATATGCATACATGCTTGTATTTATATATGAAGAATGCATTACAATAACAAATAAAAAACATACCTCAAGGGACGTGACATTTCATAATACTATCCACTCTCAAAATCCGTATAGTTTCATCAAATAAAACTATAATTTTTCAAAATGATATCATTCCAATAAGGGGTTATAATGCTTAATATCGGTAACTAATCTCATTACTTTTTTTTCTACAAGGACCGGTAAATCAAAACCAATCATTTTTAGTCAATCATGCGTAAAAACTTGAAGCTCGACTTCTAAAATACTCAACAAGTTCAATTCAAAAATATCAACAACTAAAAAAAATTATCTTTTCGCAAATAATATATTTTAAGGATGGACATTCAATATATATTACTGAAGGTCTTAAGTCAAAACAAAACTCTCAAACTATAGTTAAACATTCAAATATATTAATTTAAAGATATTAGGCTCACAAAAATCTCTAAATGAGATTTTTTTTTCAAAATAAATTTTATACACTCTCAAATCTCACAATAGGCCAAGAATCGTAAAACCATTACTCTGATACCATATTTGTAATACCCGTGACTTATGTCAAATGTGTCACACGCCAGTGACCCCAAACTTTAATGTCCGAAGTCATCCAAGGCTTAACATCGAACAAAGTTTTATAAAACGTGTAATTAAATCATACAAATAAAACAGTAGCGGAAGCCTCTTTAAATAGCAACTTATATAAACTCTCCTTATAAAGTGTGGAGATAATTTAGTTTTAAAAAACATAAACACATCAAGTATAGTGAAAGACTTATTAAAACTCTAATATGTAGGATTAAACCTTTCTAATAGTAAATCTCCAAATTGCAATTAAAGCTTCATGTGTAGTATCATGGTAGCCATCCATCGCCACCTTGAGTGATCTCACGTTAATGATATTTGTAAAGAATTACCTGTTATAACAAGTAGACAGACTTCATCGGGGTCAGATGGTCGACTCATAAGAAATGTACAAGGTAACAGGTACTCACTTTAAAACATATCATTAATAAGCATGATGCATAATCATAGATAATTACTAATCGTGAGTACAAGTAGATGAACACACACTATAACTAGCAACACTCCTAACACCTCATCAAAGATTATCTACTTCAATCATATCGATTTCGATACATATTAATACCAAAATAGAATATGGAATCAACGAAAGATCTCCTCTTATATGAATTTAACAATTTATTTAATTCGGGTTCGCAAAATCTGCAATGACATATTGTAAAAGTACCTTAAAACCGAAAACAAATCTTTTAGGGATAAAACCAGTTTCAAACGTTCATAATTAAACATTTCCTAGTTTATCATATTAAATACCCATTAGAATAAGATAAACCATTGACGAGTTATAAGCAAAACGTTTCATGAAGTCCAAATCAAATCATCAAACCAACTGTTCTATTTCAACAATCTTTAAAAATATCAAATGACATCGAAATTTTATGACTTTTCAAACAAAACTACATATATATGTGTAAAATACACTGTTAAAATTTCAAATGAAAATAAGATCTATAACTAATTTTAACAATTAAAAGTCTTAACAATGGCGACCAAAATTTACGGCGAAGAGCTTCGACCACCTTTCCTTTCGATTACGCGTGAGGGCGCGTCTTTTGTCTTCAGCAGGCGTGCTTCATATGAAAATGTAGAAGACAAAAAGAAGAAGGGAATGCAGTTTGAATCGTCTAAATTCGACACCGGGCGTACAAATGGTGGTGTTTGGAAATTGACTGAGTTTTAGGGTGGAGAGAGAGAGAGAGGGAGGCGTGAAGAAGAAGATGAGAGAAAATAGTTGTGTGATTTTAAGTTAAAACTAAACCCTATTTATAGAGTATAGAAGGGATCAATTAAAATAATGTTTCTGGAAAGAAAATATTCAATATCCCTTTTCTTTTAAAATTAATTTTATTGGGATAACTTAAAAGGAAAAGATGAATTTTAACAATCTTTTCATTTAAATTTAAATTATACTATTAAATCATTCTTAAGGAATTTATTTGACATCAGATATAACTTCAAATTTATAATATAAATTATCAAAAATATAATAGATTTATAATTCCTAATAAAATGAAAGACAATTACATAACAACTTTATTTAAAATCTAATTATATTACGGATTATTACACTTTTCTTCACTTGTGCATCGCATTGTTCATTTGTGTGTGCACCACATTAGGTGATTATGTGAACCATGTTTCATTTGTTTGTACACCACATTTCGTATGTTTGTGCATCTCATTTTCATGTATTTGTGCATAACAATTATGTTATATTTGTTGGGCCAATGGGCCCAGTCCCGCCCAAATGATTTGCTAGGGCATGTAGCAAATGAAGAAGGGGATGTGGTGTGGCATCTGCAGCCACCACCGAGAGAAGAAGCATTTTGAGCTTCTTGAGTGTGCATCCAGCGGAGAGGAGGAGAAAGAGAGAGAAAAAAAGGGAGCTTGGAGGAGAGAAAAAGAAAGGAAGAAGAAGAAGAAGAAGCAGGTTTGCACTTCTTTAGCCTTGGAGGTCGTTTCTGGAATCCGGATAGCTCGTTACCAACAAGGGTTTGGTAAGTTCATCTCTCTTTGGAATCTCTAATCACATGAACAAGATGTTTAGTTAGTTGGAGAGGAATCCTATCTAGATCAAGTTGTATTTAGAGAGGTGTTTGAGATCTCTATGTTTGTCTCCTGTGCGTGAGACTTGTACTGCTAAACACCTGTACTGATTTGTTGATTAGTGGATTGATTGGCTTGGTTGGCCGGTCGTGGGTTTTTTCCCCTCTCGTGATTGAGGGTTTTCCCACGTTAAATTCATGTGTTGATTATTGTGATTATTTTGTTGCTTGAGTTTGTATGTGATCTAGTTATCCTGAGATTCTGTGTTTGTCGCTATTTCTGGGTGTCATTTGATTGTCAGCGGAATTGTCGTTACTCCTAGTTGACATAGAATTTGCGCTTCCGGGTCCAACAAGTGGTATCAGAGCTTTTGGTTGTGTTGAGATTGTGGGCATTAGGAGTGGAGATGACAATGAAAGTTGAAGACTTTGCGGGTACAATGATCAAGTTGACGGCTTCAAATTATTCGATTTGGAAGTCGTGGATGGAAGATTTGTTGTACTGCATGGACTTGTATGATCCGGTTGAGTTGGGATCAAAAGGGCCGACTGAGACATCTGAGAGTGACTGGAAGAAGCTGCACATAAAGGCTATTGGAACCATCAGACAATGGGTGGATAACTGTGTTTATCACCATATTAGCAACGAAACGGATGCACAGGTGTTGTGGAAAAAATTGGAAGATATGTATGAGAGGAAGTGAGCCCAGAGTAAAGCTTTTGTGATTACAAAGCTGGTGAATCTCAAGTACAAAGACAGAAAGCCTATTGCAAAGCATCTGAGTGAGTTTCAGGAATTGGCGAATCAGTTGAACACCATGAAGTTGGTCCTTGATGATGAGTTACAAGCTCTATTGCTCTTGAGTTCTTTGCCTGACAGTTGGGAGACTCTGGTGGTATCGATCAACAATTCTGCTTCGAGTGGTGTTGTGTTTTTATCTGCAGTGAAGGATAGTCTCTACAATGAGGAGACTAGGAGGAAGGATATGGGCACGGATACGTCACATGCTTTGGTGACAGACTCGAGGAGTAGATCGCAGACCAGGGGGAGCTATGCTTGTTATTTTTGTGGCAAGGAAGGCCATATCAAGAGGAACTGTAAACATTGGAAGGAGAAAAATCAGAAGGAAAATGATGAAAACACCACTGCAACTGTGCATGGTGATGAGGATGCATTGATTGTTCTCTCTTGCGTTCAGGCTCAGAGTTGTGAGCCAGATACTTGTGTAGAGTGGGTTGTTGACTCTGGTTCGTCTTACCACTGTACATCAAGGAAGGAAGCATTCACCACGTATAGAGCAAGAGTCTTTGGCACGGTGAAGATGGGGAACGACAGTCATACAGAGGTGGTTGGTATGGGTGATGTTTGTGTGAAGACAGACATTGGTTACACGTTGACATTGAAGAATGTGTGCCACATACCGGATCTGCGAATGAATCTTATTTCTCTAAATGTTTTGGATCAGGAGGGCTATAAGAACTTCTTTGGTGATAAGAAGTGAAAACTCGTCAAAGGTTCCATGGTGATTGCAAGGGGTAGCTTGAAAGACACCTTGTATCGGACCCAGATGTGAGATATCAAGGAAGGCTTGAGTGGAGCTCGAGATGATACTTCACTTGATTGGATGCATAGGCAGTCGGCATGCTTGAGTGAGATGAGGCTGCAGGTTCAGGCAAAGAAGCCTCTCAATTATGTTGCCGGTGTGACCTTGAGCACTTGTGATGATAGTTTGTCTGTGAAGCAGACAAGATTCAGCGGATCTTCTGAGACGTCAGAAGAGGATGACACAAGTGTGGAGTTTACTTTAGAGGATGGTGTTGATGAGATACCCATGCCAGAGGAGTGTTCATCAGGGGCTGAGACTGATGAGGGATCAGAGCAGGGGGAGCCAACACAGATTGAAGAAACTGCCAGGAGGTCAGAGAGAGAGGAGTATGAGTCCACCGGATATCCTACCTCAGTGTACGAGAGAGTTACGGAGGAGGGGGAGCTAGAGGGTGGTAGTGATGATGATATTTGGCGAGCATCGGTTCCGCGCCACGATGGCGGGACGGGACTCTGATGTAGGTGAGGCCAGGATGACGACGTCTTTCCCTTGGGCTGGAGGGGGAGATTGTTGGGCCAATGGGCCCAGTCCAGCCCAATGATTTGCTAGGGCATGTAGCAAATGAAGAAGGGGATGTGGTGTGGCATCTGCAGCCACCACCGAGAGAAGAAGCATTTTGAGCTTCTTGAGTGTGCAGCCAGCGAAGAGGAGGAGAAAGAGAGTGAGAAAAAAGGGAGCTTGGAGGAGAGAAAAAGAAAAGAAGAAGAAGCAGGTTTGCACTTCTTTAGCCTTGGAGGTCATTTCTGAAATCCGGATAACTCGTTACCAACAAGGGTTTGGTAAGTTCATCTCTCTTTGGAATCTCTAATCACATGAACAAGATGTTTAGTTAGTTGGAGAGGAATCCTATCTAGATCAAGTTGTATTTAGAGAGGTGTTTGAGATCTCTATGTTTGTCTCCTGTGCGTGAGACTTGTACTGCTAAACACCTGTACTGATTTGTTGATTAGTTGATTGATTGGCTTGGTTGGCTGGTCATGGGTTTTTTCCCCTCTCGTGATTGAGGGTTTTCCCACGTTAAATTCCTGTGTTGATTATTGTGATTATTCGGTTGCTTGAGTTTGTCAGTGATCTGGTTATCCCGAGATTCTGTGTTTGTCGCTGTTTCTAGGTGTCATTTGATTGTCAGCGGAATTGTCGTTACTCCTAGTTGACATAGAATTTGCGCTTCCGGGCCCAACAAGATTTGTGCACAACATTTCATATTTTTGTGCACTGTAATTGTATTTAAATAAAATACTAGTGTATAATTCAATATAATCCTCGTTCACAATTCAATATATTTTGGTACAAATTTTAACATATTTTAATTCAACTATGCACAAAAGTTCTTTTTTACCTAATAAATTATATACGCGAATTATAGGGGTAAAGTTCGGCATTTTACTTTGTTGTTGTTTTATTTAATTTGTTGAGATTTATTCCCGCGTTCACAATTTTAATCCCTTTCGCACATGACACGTTCTATATATGTACATCATCTCCTACGTTAATCCCTGTCTCAGTCTCCTACATAGCTACATCAATCATGGATAACGAAACGTGCTATTGCCTAGCTCTCCTTGCAATCCTCTTCCACTTCTTCTTTAAGAGTTTAAAAGTCCGGCTTCAACCCGGGAAGAAGCTCCGACCGCCGAGCCCACCGGGCATGCCCATAATGGGCCATCTCCACCTCCTCAAGGAGCCCTTCCACCTCTCCCTCCAGTCTCTCTCCTACCGCTACGGCCCCGTCTTCCACCTCCGCCTGGGCCGCCTCCGCGTCCTGGTGGTCTCCTCCCCGGAGGCCGTGGAAAACTGCTTCACCCAAAACGACGTCGCCTTCGCCGACCGCCCCAACTTCCTCGCTGGCGAGATCCTGGCCTACAACTGCACCAACCTCGTGTGGGTCCCGTACGGCGACCTGTGGCGCAACCTCCGCCGCGTCCACGCCATTCAGGCCTTCTCCTCCTACCGCCTCCAAGGGTACGCCTCCCTCCGCACCGAGGAGGCCCGGTTCGTAGCCCGGGAGGTCTTGATCGGGCCCGATGGCCCGTCGGGTGACGGGTCGGGTCGGGAGGTGGATCTGCGGAAGGCGTTCTTCCTGCTGACGAGGAACGTGGTGATGAGGATCGTCGGCGGGAAGAGGTGGAGCAACGGGCCGGAGGCGGAGTTGTTTGTCCCGTCGAAGCTTCTGACGGTTCATGATTTCTTCCCGGTTTTGAGGTGGGTGGGGTACGAAGGAGCGGAAATGAGGAAATTGAGGGATGTTTGGGCGGGCCGGGATCGGGTTGTTGGAGGTTTGCTGGAGCAGGCGCGGAAGGAGGCGAAGGTTAACGGAGGAGATACGAAGAAGACGACGATGGTGGAGGAGATGCTGGCGCTGCAGAAGGCTGAGCCCGGGTACTACACCGACGACATCCTCAAAGGCAGCTTAGTAGTGAGTTTGTTTTATAATTATTTTTGGAACATATCTACATATTTTAATTTGGAAAAGTAATTGATACAAATATACAATCATCTCTAAAGTAAAATTACAAAAATTAAATAACTTTTGGAGTTGTATTTTACAAAATTCACCGTACACTGAAATTTGGATTTGAGATGTTATGATTTCAGATATCATCAGTTGAGCAAGAGTTATTTAACAAATTAGACAAAGTCACTCGTTAAAGAGTTTGACAAAGCCGTTTATAATATAGATTTTGTATTATAGAAAGATTTTGTTAGATTATATTATTTTAAGATTTTTTATTTTAAAAAAAAAGATTTTTAAGAATTTCTTTTATAAAATAGTTTTCAAAACGAAAATTCTTCACTTATGTTCTAAAAAATATTGGTCAAAAGTATCGTTACAATATTTAAAAAACGATTCATCTACGAAAATCATATTCGGAAAATCTTACCTGCAATGAAACTACGAAGTATGCAATTTGGATATATACGGTAATGGTCGATTGAACCATACTAGTCATATATTTTTGGACTTTTAATATCAATGGCAAATATGATAGTCGTTATTTGAAATTTATTAGTCATTAGTTTATAATATTTTAGATATTGTTTACTTGTAAATATATATATATATATATAGATGATCATATGAGGAGGATATATGCCTAGGGTAGTAGGGTATAAAGTATTCTTTGAGGAGGATGCTTAGGGAGTTAGGGTATAAAGTGGAAAGTGGGAAGTAATGGTGGTCACTATATCTCTAGAACATAGAGCTATGATTAAAATATATTAAGGGATAAACTTGTAAATATAAAAAAATTAGTATATATATTTATATAAATAACTTTTTTTTTATTTTTATTTTTTTTAATATTTTTTTTTCAAAATATATATTTTCCAAGTTTTTTTTTTCAATTGTTTTCTCTGAAAATTATTATTTTTGATTTTTTTAGTAAATTTGTACTTTAATATCTTATAATGCACTTTAACATACTAACACATGTAATTTTTTTACAAGGAACTAACACATGCACTTTAACTTCCACATACTTAATTTTAGCATACTAAACATGACATTTAATATACATATTCACTTTTTTAACATATTATATGCACTTTAACATGTTAAGCATGTACTTTATTATAATAAATATACACTGGCTAAAATGTGCATTTTTAATATATATATGTTAAACATGCACATCTACATATTACCACACACACTTCAGTATATTGAAGATGCAATTTTTATACTATTTGTAAGCATTAATCTTATAGGTTGATGTACCGTAGAATATTAAAAAAATAAGGGAAACAAATAATCCTAGAAAAAAAAACTTATTTTGAAGAAAATAATTGTCTAAAAAAAATACTTTTAAAAAAATTCAAACAAAAAAATTCATGAAAAAAAATGAAAATAAAACATTATTTATAATTTTGTCACCCTGATTTTAATCCTCCATCACTCAGATCTGATGGTCACCATTCCTAATTTAATATAAATTTAACGTTCTATATATATAGATGAAAGGGAAAATCAGGGGGAAAAGTTTAAATGAGGACAGCTCCCCGTGTCAGGACTCAGGATGCACCAAGCGCGTCCAAAAATTCGGCCCAGCCGAATTATTCGCGAATTTTTCGGAAAATATTTTTCACAAATTTGAATTTTTGCAAAAAAAATCGATTTTGTGTGCATATGAAATACACTGTTGTGTGTATATGTCAGAACGTATGTGTACATATGTTAGGCTCGGTGTGTGCATGTGGTTTTCAGAATGTGTGCATGTCTGGGAACAGTTGTTAATGCTAGAGACATGTGTGCATATCAAATACACATCTGTGTGCATACGCGAAAAAGTGTGTGTGCACATATAACCAACAAGGTGGATGATTTCCTGGGTATGAACACATGATTTCTGCGGTATGAACACATGATTCCTGGGCTTATATTTGATATGCACACGCACGTAGTGGATATGCACACAACAAGGTGGATGATATGCACACAATAGTCTATTTGACATGCACATAACGAGTATTTGATATGCACACATGGTTTGTGTGCATCAACACTTGAGACCATATGCACACACGAGGTATGCACACGAAAGTGTAATGGATGTGCACACGACATGTTATTTGGTATGCACACATGGTTTGTATGCATCAACACTTGTTTTCATGTATGCACATGACTTGAGACCATATGCACACACGGGGTCTGCACACGATAGTATAATGGATGTGCACACGACAAGTTATTTGATATGCACACACATGTGTGCATACCAACACTTGTTTTCGGGTATGCACACGACCCGAGACCATATGAACAAACGGAGTATGCACACATCAGTATAATTGATGTGCACACACATGTTATTTGATGTGCACACAAGTCCTCTAAGCATAAACACTATGTTAAAGGCATTCACAATTTCAGAAACCATATGCACACACACATAGTTACATATGCACACAACAGTGCATCTGATATGCACACACACGTTATATGATATGCACACAAAATCGATTTTTCTGGGAAAAATTTTGACTTGAATTTTTTTTTTGTCGAATTATTCGCGAATTATACGCGAAAAATTCGGCAATTGTACTACAAGGCCGAATTGAAGCTTTTCCCTATAAGGGCACGCGCCTCCGCCACTGTTCACTCCATTTTTTTTGTTTTTCCCTCTAATTTTTCCCTCTTCTCTCATACATCCTCAATCCTATCATGAAGCATCATCCTCACCGGAACCGGACCAGATCTAATGGTCACCATTCCTAATTTAATATAAATTTAACGTTCTATATATATAGATGAAAGGGAAAATCAGGAGGCTCGTTGAACACCAACCTTATTAATTTAGGGATTGAGAGTAAGGTTTAAGTGCATAATAATCTTAGGGTGTAAAGTGAGAAATAATTAGGGCAATTAGATCTAATAGATAGATGGATAAGATTGGAGTGGTAAAATTATAAAAATTATTATTTTCATAATATTTTTTCGAAATTAATATTCGATTTTAAAAAAAAAATTGAAAAATTTTTTGGAATTTTTTTTTTTCGATTTTTTTCCCTAAAATTATTTTTTCCCCGCAAATAAATTTTTTCGGATTTTTAAAATTTTTTTTATTTTTTTTACCGAATTTCTTTTTTTCGAAAATTATTTTTTTCCAAAAAATATTTTGCTTAATTATATTGTATATCAAATGCATAAATAAGCATGAAAATTGCATCTATAATGAATATAAAGTACATATATAAGCATATTTTTAATGGTCACATAGAGTGCATCTTTAATAGGATAAAGTGTATAATGTAATATGTAAATGTGCATGTTTAACATATATATTAAAAGTGCACATTATAAGTAGTGTATGTTTAATATGTTAAAAGTGCATATGTTAGTATGTTAAAGTGCATACTTAATATGTTAAAAAATACATATGTAATTATGTTAAAATGGATGCTCAATATTCCAAATTAAGTGCATGTATGTATAAGTATATTAAAGTGCATGTTTATTTATCTAAAGTTAAGTACATATGTAAATATATTAAAGTGTATGATTAAAATGTTAAAGTGTATGATTAAAATGCTAAAGTGCATGGTATTAATTTTTTAAGAAAAATATTCGTGAAAAATTAAGAAAATATTTTAAAAAAAAAATTAAAAAATATAAATTCGAAAGAAAAAAAATAAAAAAAATTTTAAATTTTAAATTTTTTTCGGAAATTAAAAATAAAATAAAATATAAAAATAATTATATTTATAAGTTTGTCACTCCATATATTTTAATCTTAACTCTTCATTTCTATAATCTAATAGCTAAGATTACTCCTTATTTTATACTCTAAAGAGTTTACTCATATGATCCTACTATAGGGATTGATCTATCATTTGCTCCTGAAATTGGACGCCTATTAGGTTGAGAATATTTGACAACAAATTGATGCTTTAATTTAATAAACAAATTTGTTGCTAAGTATATTGTTTACCTAGCTTCTTGTATTTATATACTAAGAAAATTTTGTTGCAAATGATTTTTTCTTAATCCAATTACAAGTAAAATTTTTGTCAGCTAATGCTAGCGGCAGGAACCGACACATCCGCCCGCACTATGGAGTGGGCGATGTCGCTCCTCCTCAACCACTCTGCCGTCTTCCATCGGGTCCGGGCGGAAATCGACGACCACGTGGGCACCACCCGCCTGGTGGAGGACTCCGACCTGCCGAGCCTCCCTTACCTCCGATGCATCGTCAACGAGACGCTCCGCCTCTTCCCGGAAGCCCCGCTCCTGTTGCCGCACATGTCGTCGGCTGACGCCACGGTGGCAGGGTACCACGTGGAGAAGGGCACCGTGGTGCTGGTGAACGCGTGGGCCCTACAGCGGGACCCGAATGTGTGGGAGGAGCCGCTGGCGTTTAGGCCCGAGAGGTTTGAGGGCGGCGTTGGGTACAAGTCTGTGCCGTTCGGAGTGGGGAGGAGGGCGTGTCCCGGGGCGAGCATGGCCATGAGAATGATCATGCTGACACTCGCCATGTGCGTACAGTGCTTTGATTGGGAGGCGGGAAATGTGGATATGGAGGTCGGCGAGACCGCCATTAATATGGGGAAGAGCCAGAGCCTTGTTGCGGTTTGTAAGCCTCGTGCTTGTATGCTTGATTTGTTGTCGACTCAGCTGTGAAGTTTGATTGCTATCCGGCACACTCTTTTATGTTATATCTGTTGGGGAATTCTGTTTCCGATCTTGATTGAATTCAAGATGTACGTCTTTATTCGAGTTTATGTGTTTGTTTAGCAACCAATTAAGCTAAGGTGTATCCAGTTTTTCTTCCAGGTTCAATTATGGAACTGTAATGTAATTTGTTGGACCGTGAATTATTCAGATTGGGCCGGTGATAACAGAAATTTGTCGTTTTAATTCCTACTATGCAAAATATCCAAACAAACCTTAAACCGTAGTCCTAGGTAAGTAAATGTTGAATCCACAGGGAGGCGGATTCTATCTCAATATGCAAGTTATGCGTCAATCCAAAGTAACCAAAGGGTAGTTTTGTGAGTTTAAGTTCTAAGCATGCAAAAGTAAACAAGCGAAAGAGTTGTGAAATCAGTGATGGGAAAAACACTTAGTCAAACAACATCCACTATTCGTATGACAAGTTGATCATAGATACTCATTCAAAATCTCATGCAATGGTGATTCCAATTCCTTTTCAGATATAACTAATAACACAATCAGATACTATTAGCACTAACTAATTAAACAACCCTGAAACTATCAAGATTCAGTTTAATAGCAGCGTTACGGATAGGAATATAGTTGGATACAATTCTAGCATAAAACAACCAGCTTTTATCCTAGAATGTAAATCAGTTCTCTTCTGCATAAGACTAGCACAACCAGATACTAGTACGATGCAATTGCTACTCTGAAATAGATATGCTCAACTAGTAACAATCTAGATCTAGCAATAGATCAATAACGACAAACCCTAGTTGCGTCCAAATAGAGATTATCAATATCAATCATAAACAACTTAAGCAAGAGAAAGATAAAAATCATGCAATAGATTAAGAACAAGAATCTCACAACTAAATCCAAACGAAAGCTTCAGCGTCTGACTAAGCCAAGGGGACTTAGTTCTTCATAGGTTTGTAGCAAAAACTCCAAAACTCTAGAATGAACGAACGAACTCTTTTTTACTGGTTAACCAAAAAGAGTCTTTAACCTAATTCTCCAATTATCGTAAGAAAAATAATAAAATAATAACAAAACTATTGGGAGAAATTATTCCGCTTGTGCGTCCTCGGCCCATCTCGACTTCACGGCCCTTCACCAGCAAATCTTCTCGCGCTGACGTCATGGTGATGACCTCGTGACATCATCCCTCCATTTCTCCTTTTCAGCTTCAACACACGGGGGCTTCTTCACGGGCTGGGCCGAGCTCTCTCCAGCTTCTCCACGTGGGATTCTATTTGTACGTGGGCTGGTTTGATTATGTGGGCTTCATCTTCTTCATTTAATATGAGCTGCAGCTTCAGCCATTTAAATCCTGCAACCAAGTCCATGAATCCGCTAAACTCGGTAAAATACCTGAAATGCCATAGAAACTTGTGTAGACATCGAAATCCAATAATATTACAAAACAAACTAAATACGAGAAATATGCATATGCAAACGACCTAATTTATGCCTAAATGCATGCCCTAAACATGTATGAAATGGATGCTATCAAATTCCCCCAAGCTTAATCCTTGCTTGTCCTTGCTTGTCCCAAGCAAGTACATAACTAATGAGTCCACAAAATATGTAACGGTTGTTTCAATCCAAGAACAAATGAGCAATGACCATGAAAACCCAAACAAAATGACAAGTCCTGTCATAGCATGCTTCTCAATCAAAGACAAGAATGTAATTAGTTCCTCCACTCTAGACCTCACCAAGATAATAAAGTTGCTCCGCTCATGTGTTTCGGGTGTGTGTTTCTCTCAATTATCATCCTTGAATGTTAACTACCATAAGCTTGCATCAATTTCTAGATCTCCACTGCTAGGGACTATACACAAAACACAATCAAGAGACATGCATATAAGGTTGTAATGGGGCCAAGGTAAAATCAAAGGGCATGGAGATATTTAGGCCATGTGGTGCTAATCCAAGGAAAAGAATTTCACAAAGAATAATACCAAACTTAAATACTCACAAATTCAACACAACACCTCAATCCACATTACAACTTCTCATTCTTAACTTAAACAAATCTCTCCTGCTTCTTCTCTTATTTATTTATTTTTTTATTTTTTTATTTCTTATTTCTTTCTCTTTTTCTTTTTTTCTTTTTTTTTTTTAGAGGAAGAAGGAGGCACATAATGACCAGAATGATGCAATCTCTACAATCCACATACTAGCCATCAACCAACAACATATGCATTTTATGCAATTCTCCCAAGCTTAGCTCATTCCCACACTAGCAAGATTCAATTCAAGTCCCTGGATGGGTAAGATAAATATAGGCTCAGATTGCTTTTGTGGAGCTTCCAAAGAAAAGGCTTTAAGGCTCAAATTGGCTTCAAGAAAAGGGAAAATATGTAAACGGTAGTCAAGGGAAATATGGGCCCACAAAGAAAGATAATGTCTCAATCAAAATGTCATGCATAAAAGTCTTAAAAATGCAGTCTCGAAGAGATATTCATGCAAGTTCTAGAGATAACAAACAAGGAGATTCACACAAGAAAATTAGAGGACTTATGCAATTGTAGTCCAAGAAAGGCTAACAAGCTCACTAGGACATTTTTGTCTAGAGTATTGGTCCTAACACATCTTAATCTAAGTCCACATCTGAAGTCCATTGTCATAAGTTTGAATAATCATATCATGTTCATAATGTAATTGCAACTTCAATAGTCAAAACATATTAAGAAGATTCATGAATCATATACCATCAAAAGAACCCACAAAAGATTAAACATGGCATCATATCAAGCATCCATAATGTGACAATGCAATGCAAAATGAACTTAAGGGAAACTAACAATAACCTAGAGATGCAAACAAATGCAAAAACAAAGAAAAATCAAATAAAAATGCAACTAAATCTAGGATGAACTAATATGAACATGCAAGTCTACATGTGAATTCTTTCCCCAAGCTTAAATTCTACATTGTCCCAATGTAGAAATAAAAGAAAGAGGAAACAAAACTAACCAAATAAGTCAGACATTCAGGCATTTGCATTCTATGCTCCGAGGTTGTCGAAAAGTAGTACAAGCGCGTAGAAAAATTCTAGCAGCATCCTCCCACAAATGGCACTGCACATTTTAATGACAACAAATCCCAACAACAACAAGACTACCCAATCCATTAGTTAAAAGGCATAAAAAAGTATAACTTGCTTTGACAAATATTGAAACATGTTCAGCACAAAAAGATAATGAGTCCAAGCAAGAAATTGTCAAAAATATAATTCGATGCCAATAACCAATTCAACATATGAATAAGCAAATTCACTATTTCACCAAACATCCATCATATGTAGTCAACACCAGCTTATGCAGAATGCTCGTTCAAAATTAAAATACTGCAATTACCCCTGCAATGTCGCGCGGGCAGCGGAGGTGCTAGTGTAGGTCTCGGTGAGAGAGGGAGACGAAGTTGGTGGTCGCCGGTGGGGCGAGCCGCGGCGGGTGGTTCTGGGCGGCGAACAGGTGGCGTGTCGGTCGGATACGTCGACAGATCTGCGTGAGTCCGTGTTCTTCTCGCCGGCGGTGGGCTCGACTTGGATCTGGGCGCGGGCTCGTGTTGACACAAGACGGAGGTCCGGCGTCTGGAGCGAGATAAGGGGAGAGAGGGCGCCAGAATGGGCGGCTACGGTGGTTCGCGAACAGGGGTGTGGGTCTCCGGTGGTGCGGTTCGTGGAGAGAGACGAAGATGGAGTGAAGGTGAGGCGAAGGTGAGAGAGATGTGATGCCGCTGTTCGGAGGGTAGGGTAAAGGGAAACAGAAGGAGAACGAAGGGAAAAGAAACAAAGGAAACGAAGATCTGAGCAAAATTTTTCACACTACCTGCAGGTTAGTTCGACACAGAACTACAAAAACTACAAAACTAAAAAAAACAAAAGAAAATGAACTAGGGGAAGGGGAATAAACTACCTAACATCGGGTTGCCTCCCGAGAAGCGCCTTGTTTACTGTCCTTGGCTCGACATAGTGCTCAACCTCTTCAACTCGGGTTGTTCCTATCACTTGAACTCCTGAGGTCTATATCAGGGGGATGCCATTTTGTGTGCTCCATGTTGAGCCTTTCCCCCATGCTTGTGCCCTTCATGATGGTTGGACCGCTGTTCATATCTATGAATGCACTTGTCATCTTCAAAAACGGTCTATCCAGCATCTCAAGGGCTGCATGTATGTCCTGTCCCGTATCCAGCATGTAAAAATCTGCCACCTGAATTAAGGCCTCTTTCTTGTGCTTCCCCTTTGGTTTCTTCTTTATATTGCCCAGCGCCCTTAAAAACTTTATGTAGCGAGGGATGCAATTTGCCAGTTCGATCAAGGGAATGGTTGCCTCGCAGATACTGAAGGTTTCATATAGCTCTTTGTCGTTCTTCAGCCTTCGAGTATCTTGTACTGCCTTAGGGAGGGGCGTGATGGGGTTCAGCGAGACAAGCGGGGAGGAGTTTAGACGCACATACACATCATAGGCAGCCTCAAGAGGGTCGGGGGCTGTCGGGGCGTTTTCGAGAGGAACGAGCGTCGTAGGATCATTTCCGCGATCGCGGCTCTCCTCCTCTTGGTCGCTGAATTCCTCCAGTCCCAAAAAATAATCTTCTTCAGAAAGCACAACGCGGTCCAAAATATCGTCTGGAATACCCATCTCCTCAGTGGGTGAACCGAGATCGAGGTATACCTCCCGCGGTCTCGGGTCCTCTTCTGCAGATATCTTGTTGTATTCTGCACCCGACTCATAAATTTGTTCTTCCCTTTCAGGTAAGGGGGCGACATGCAGCTGCTCAGTACTTTGTATGGCCATTGAAAATGCATTCTCCTCCTGGTGTACTACTGGGTGAGATAGCGTCGATGTCATGGCCTCCAATCTGCTCACTGCTTGAGCCATTTGCTCCATCGAATGCTGCAAGTTCTGGAGCAGCTCCCAATCAGACCTGGAGGCACTTGAATCAGACATCGATGAGCTCTACTCATTGGCTGGATAATACTGGTGTGGAGTATCCTGCGGATAGAACGACTGTGGCTCTGGGTAGAACTCCTGGTAGCCATGACCATTATAAGGAGGGTATTGATGGTACTCATAACTCGAATTGGGTGATATCCCCACCCTGGAGTATATGCGTAGGAGTATGGGTCATGTTGCGGCTCCTGATGGAAGTGGAGAAATCTCTCCATCTCTGTATCAAAATCAAAAATAAAGAAAGGAAAAATCAGTAGCACGGGTGTGGACCGTAAGATAGGTCCATACAAAAGTTGACACATAAATCGCACACAAAATAGATTATTGCCTCCCCGGCAACGGCACCAATTTGATAACAGGAATTTGTCGTTCTAATTCCTACTATGCAAAATATCCAAACAAACCTTAAACCGTAGTCCTAGGTAAGTAAAGGTCGAATCCACAGGGAGGCGGATTCTATCTCAATATGCAAGTTATGCGTCAATCCAAAGTAACCAAAGGGGGTTTTGTGAGTTTAAGTTCTAAGCATGCAAAAGTAAACAAGCGAAAGAGTTGTGAAATCAGTGATGGGAAAAACACTTAGTCAAACAACATCCACTATTCGTATGACAAGTTGATCATAGATACTCATTCAAAATCTCATGCAATGGTGATTCCAATTACTTTTCAGATATAACTAATAGCACAACCAGATACTATTAGCACTAACTAATTAAACAATCCTGAAACTATCAAGATTCAGTTTAATAGCAGCGTTACGGATAGGAATATAGTTGGATACAATTCTAGCATAAAACAACCAGCTTTTATCCTAGAATGTAAATCAGTTCTCTTCTGCATAAGACTAGCACAACCAGATACTAGTACGATGCAGTTGCTACTCTGAAATAGATATGCTCAACTAGTAACAATCTAGATCTAGCAATAGATCAATAACGACAAGCCCTAGTTGCGTCCAAATAGAGATTATCAATATTAATCATAAACAACTTAAGCAAGAGAAAGATAAAAACCATGCAATAGATTAAGAACAAGAATCTCACAACTAAATCCAAACGAAAGCTTCAGCGTCTGACTAAGCCAAGGGGACTTAGTTCTTCATAGGTTTGTAGCAAAAACTCCAAAACTCTAGAATGAACGAACGAACTCTTTTTTACTGGTTAACCAAAAAGAGTCTTTAACCTAATTCTCCAATTATCGTAAGAAAAATAATAAAATAATAACAAAACTATTGGGAGAAATTATTCCGCTTGTGCGTCCTCGGCCCATCTCGACTTCACGGCCCTTCACCAGCAAATCTTCTCGCGCTGACGTCATGGTGATGACCTCATGACATCATCCCTCCATTTCTCCTTTTCAGCTTCAACACACGGGGGCTTCTTCACGGGCTGGGCCGAGCTCTCTCCAGCTTCTCCACGTGGGATTCTATTTGTACGTGGGCTGGTTTGATTTTATGGGCTTCATCTTCTTCATTTAATATGAGCTGTAGCTTCAGCCATTTAAATCCCGCGACCAAGTCCATGAATCCGCTAAACTCGGTAAAATACCTGAAATGCCATAGAAACTTGTATAGACATCGAAATCCAATAATATGACAAAACAAACTAAATACGAGAAATATGCATATGCAAACGACCTAATTTATGCCTAAATGCATGCCCTAAACATGTATGAAATGGATGCTATCAGCCGGCACACGAACGATTAGGCAAGGAGGCCCATGGCGGAATAGGAACCTGATCTGACTTGCTCGAAGGCTTCGTCCAACGTCCACTTCAGGCTTGTAACGCCTTCTGAAAATCAAGGGGACGATCGGATCTTCTAACGGCCATTTCTCACCAAGATTTTAGCTTAAATTCAGTATCATAAATAGACCCCGAGGGGGCGCATTGTAGGACACCTTTTTACTACTCCACTTACTAGCATTCAGAGCTCTCATTGTAATCCGAAATACGATCTTCCTAAGCAAGGCAGAGTCCGATTGTTCTAAGCGTCCATTCGACATTAGTCATCCTCGTTTGACCCACTGCAATCCTTTGTAGCTAAGCTTTATTATTACTATTTCGTCTCATCATTTTGATTCTCTGATTTATTTAAAGTTATAATTTGATTCGTTTGACTAATAGCACCACATCGAAGGCAATTTAGGTTTGATATCTTTTTGCCCAAAACAATTTGGCGCCCACCGTGGGGCCGTTAGCCGATTCGCATTCAGAAACTTCATCAAGAACCATCCAAAATGGTGAATGACGTTCCTCCCAACGCCTCCGGAGAAAGGCCAACCTTGGGAACAACCGCTGACGACACGATCGTCAATACAACAGAGGTTTCCACCCAAGAACATATTCGTCAAATGGCACAAATCCTGTCGACTCTCCAGGAAGAACTAGACAACCAGCGTCGGACTAATGAATCGATCCGCGATACTTCTGTTGCTACAATTAATCGTTTGACTAACAAAAATAAGCTTCTTAAAGCGCAGGTGCAATCCGCCGCATCCGCACCGGCTGAATGTAGGCGACCAATCGACCTCGAAGGGATCCGAACTCGATTGGACATGGAGGATGTAGTCGTAACACCAGTGAACGAGCGAAACCAAATCCATGCGACCGGTATTCCTAAAACCTCTCGTGCCAACCCTATTGTGACTAACAACATTTATTTTGTCACCCCGACCGGTTCCGAAAGGACCCGAGTAACCAATCCGCATGTTACGACGACACCGATCATCCAGACGCTCATCCAACAGGCTATCAACGAGCATATGAAGTCTCTCGACGAACGTCTCGCGAAGATCCCGGGCGTTCCCCAACCCATCGAGAAAGAGGCGTTGGACGGCTTCGAAGAATCCCCATTCGTCAATGATATCGCACAGGTCGAGATCCCAAAGAAGTTCCATCTCCCGAGTATGGCCAGTTACGATGGGACGAGCGATCCAGACGACCATATCTCCCTCTACAAACAAAAGCTCATGACGATTTCCGTCTCCAGGACCAGTCGCGAGGCGGTTATGTGTAAAAGTTTCGGCATCTCCCTCGCGGGGCCGACACTTACTTGGTTTATGCATCTGCCACAAGGATCAATCGCATCCTTCGCATAATTAGTCAACGCTTTTAAAATTCAATTCGCTAGTAGTAGAAGACTAGAGAAGCAATCTAGCGACCTATATCGTATTGTCAAAAAGTATAACAAACCTCTGCGTACTTATCTCTACAGGTACAATAAGGAAAAGGTCGTCATACCCCACTGCGACATCCCTACATCTATCGAAGCCTTCCGACGAGGTCTGGTCCGGGGCAGCGAGTTGTGTCGGGAATTGACGAAATATCCATGCCGAAGCTTCGAAGATGTCCAAGCCAAGGCGATGGCTCAAGTCAGACTGGAAGAGGACGAAGAACCCTTCAAGACCGAGCCAAGTCCAGATCGAATCAACCACAGATCGATGTCTGATAATCGTAGGGACAGGCGTCATCAGCCATACTCCCGGGGATGCGATGACCAAAGTCAAGACATGGGACAAGATAGCCCAAGCCGTAAGATGTGAATGGGACGCGACCAACAATGAGGCAGAATACGAGGCACTCGTATTCGACCTCAACCTAGTTCGAGATCTCGCGATCGACAACATAACGACTCTCTACTGATTGTAAACCAGGTCTAAGGATTGTACGTTGCCAAAGACGATAGAATGGCTGCCTATCTAAGCGTCGTCCAAAGATTGGTCGCACAATTCAAGACATTCGACATCAACCAGAGCAACAAGATGAATTGGAAGAGGTCATCACCATAACACAAGGCAACTCCGAAACTCATTCGACAGACGACTCCGAAGATTGGACAAAACCACTCGTCGATTGGATAGCACACGACACCCTACCTAATCACAGAAGTTGTTGGACAAGGCGCCTACAGATTGCAAGATATGGAGGGACGCGTCATCCCAAGAAGTTGGAACGCGACATACCTAAAGCAATATTATTTCTAAAAACCTTTTGTCATTTGTTAGCTTGTCTATTACATTTGTTCAGTCCATTATTATTTCATCGGACGCGTTTACTGACTCAAGCATCGGAGGGCCGTTGGGTTCGCCCCTAACGGTCATTTCCTAGCAATCATTTACTTTGTTTCATCTGACACATGCACAACAAATTCAAACAAAGCAGTGGATCCACCCAAGACAAACAAAAGCGCTTACATCTTACACAACACGATCGATCGGTACACAGAGAATAGAGGAACAAAAACATGACACATGTTTACAAGACATGTCCCCATTAAGGTACACGCCTTATACAAACACTACAATGCTCTTCCCTAGAACTACATGACATGTCACATACAATTACAGGTCTACTCGACCAACGTCACACGACTTGACCAGGAAGTGACTGACGAGTCCACTTGCAAAACAAAGTAAATGACAAACAAGGAGCAGTCTCCTGACCCTTCGCCAAAACACAGAGTCTGCTCACACAACGGAGGGACTTTCAACACGACTAGTTCGAATATCCAAATGACAAATCAACAAACTAAGGCGTAAAGAGCTTCGGACTTCGACATCCTTACCTGGGGCAGCGTCAGGGACAAGGTCGGGTGTCACTTCTGTTCGACCAGAACTCACCTCAGCTTCTTCTCCAAGTACCCACGATCCACAGGGAAAGGAAACCGCCCAAGTCCGATTGTTTACTCGTCTGATTTCCTTTGGGGCAATTGTTGGACCGTGAATTATTCAGATTGGGCCGGCCCACGAACGATTAGGCAAGGAGGCCCATGGCGGAATAGGAACCTGATCTGACTTGCTCGAAGGCTCCGTCCAACGTCCACTTCAGGCTTGTAACGCCTTCCGAAAATCAAGGGGACGATCGGATCTTCTAACGGCCATTTCTCACCAAGATCTTAGCTTAAATTTAGTATCATAAATAGAGCCCGAGGGGGCGCATTGTAGGACACCTTTTTACTACTCCACTTACTAGCATTCAGAGCTCTCATTGTAATCTGAAATACGATCTTCCTAAGCAAGGCAGAGTCCGATTGTTCTAAGCGTCCATTCGACATTAGTCATCCTCGTTCGACCCACTGCAATCATTTGTAGCTAAGCTTTATTATTACTATTTCGTCTCATCATTTTGATTCTCTGATTTATTTAAAGTTATAATTTGATTCGTTCGACTAATAGCACCACATCAAACACAATTTAGGTTTGATATCTTTTTGCCCAAAACATAATTTATCGAATAACACAAACTATGAGAAAACTCGTGACATTGTTCAAATCATGGAGACTAATGTTGGGCCAAGAATGTGAGGGAGGCCCAACTTGGGTTCACTTGAAGAAAAGAAACTCAAAATCTATCATCCGGCCCATTAGAGACAATCCGATCTCCTCGTTAAACCAAGAGGATCGCTGATCGCCACAAGCCAAAATTCGAATCAGTGGCGAGTTTTTTTTTTTTTGGTATTATCAGTGGCGAGAATTATGGAGACCGTCCTTCAACGTCTCTAGAATCTTGAAAATAAATAATTAAATGCTAGATATTAATGTAAAATTATAGGGATATATAAGGAAAGTAATGTCACTTGTAAGGAAACACGTTCTCACGGCTAAATTCACCCGACTATCTAGGAGATGTCAACTCAGCAGAATCTGGCTCAATTGCTTCATCACATGCTGCCAAGACCTCCTCTGTTGTATGCCTCAGTACAAGACAATAATTGCATTAAACAAACATCATCAGATTGAAGCAAGATATGCAAGGAATTGGATGATAGGGCCGAAGAGACCACCGTACCGGAGAAGCTGAGAGGGGCGAGCGACGAGCCGGAGAGGGGGCGAGCGAGTCCGAGAGGGGAGAGGGGCGAGTTCGACGAACCGGAGAAGCCGCTGTCACCGAGAGGGCCAGAGAAGCTGATGTCGCCGAGAGCCGGAGAAGCCACTGTCAACAAGGGGGCGAGTTCGTACGCAGTCGAACTTTTTTCTTAAGGGTACAGCGCGCAGATGATCGAGATAGCTAGGGCCGGCCGATTGGTATACTTGTTTGCTTTTCATTTTAAGTATATATTTATAGCGGTTTTTTTTAAATTCACCCGACTATCTATCAATCTTGGCTCTCAGAATAACTTTTGAGCATTCTGACAAAAAAAAAAAGAATCACTTTTGAGCATCCTAGCACACTCTCTAATGTAATCTTCATATGATAAAGAGGAGATAAGAATATATTTTCGCTCTATTCTTGCTATTTGATATTGTTATGTTTATTTTATTATTCATCTTGAATTGGATCGTGTTACTTTGACTAGATTGACCCGCAATATAACGAATTTAAATTGGAAGAATATTTTACCAAAAACAATTAACATCACTTAGGGTTTGTTTGGTATTGATATATATATATATATCATGTATTGGTATGGATATCACTCATACTCATATGTGTGTTTTATATAATCTTGATATCGATATCAAAGTGATATATGTTGTTTGATATCGAGTATGAATATCAGGATATGGGTATGAGTGATATTAGAATGTTATTTTGGTATGTTCCACGGAATGAGTATATATAAAAAACAACACTCATATCTATAGCCATACCTAATATATTGATATCCATACCGATACCCAGTATCTCATATATTTAGTATCGATATCAAACGAGGCCTTACTTTTTGATTCGTACTTATTCTTGAAACTGGTCGATGCTTTGCGGGCTATATATATAGTATTAGGTTCGGGTGAAACGGAGTGTTACGCTAAAACGGATGTATTAATTGTACTCGTTGGATGAGGAAAGCATCAAGATCTAATTCTAATGGTTACAAATTAATAAATAGGCTACATGTATGTGATTTGGGCTAAAATTCCGGACTTATGGAGATTTTTTTTCTTATGTTGTTAATTTCCTAAAAAAATTCTCTCCTCTTAAACCGTATCTCTCTCCCCTAAATTATTCTCTCTCTCTCCCCTAAATAATTGTATCTCTCTCCCCTAAATTAATCTCTCTCTCCTAAACATTACTCCCATCTCTCACGCAAAGACAAACGAAGTTCTTCTTCTCCACCACGCCATCCTCCACCGTTGGTTTCTGCTTCTCCTCCACTGCTCATCCTCTTCCTAAAATTCTTCTTGTTTTGGAGTTGCGTACTGGACGTAGAAAGGAGAGGAGTCACTCCGCCCGTCCGTCTAGCTAGCGGCGACGTTGCATATATTAGAGTCGTCGGAATCGCCCCGTCACCGCTTCTAATTAGTCATGGAGTACACTCACTCGCTCTTAATTCCTCAATTTCCAGTTTCTATATATGTTTAATCAAGTCTAAGTGACATCGGTCGTTTAGGAGCTCAACTAATTAATCGATGTAGAAAATGATCAAGTCTAATTGAGGATTGTTTAATCTTTTTTCCACCAATGATAGATGATGATTGATTAGTATCGATTGATAGAAATAAGATCGCTCTTGATCGAGGTACAAATAAGTATGAATCTCATTGAATCTTATAATATCTAATCAATATAAATAATACCATTGGCTTAGATTACAAATCGAGTTTGATCGGGAGTAGTTTCTATTGGTTGATATTCAAGTTGATTTGTTCGATATTCATTAGAGGTTGATGGATATTTACGCTGATTTATTTGATAATCATTATGATATAATTTATATTCATATGAAGGTTGAAGAATATATAAAGAACCTTGACCACACCATTAACAAAATCCCATATTCGGTGCAACAACGCCATTGAAGATAATATTCACGATATTAGACGGTGATATTCATGTTTTAGGTGATGATATTCATGTAAATAGTGACGATATTCATGAATTGAGTGGTAATATTCATGTAAATGAGTGTGCTATTCATGTAATTGAGTTTGATATTTGAATGTGATATTCATATTATAAAGTGGTGATATTCATGTTTTAAGTGGAGATATTCACATCTTTAAGAAATTAAATATCCACATATTAAACAGAGATATTCATACAAACACTAAAGATATTCAAGAATCAATGGCAAAAGCAACAAGAACAAATTTATAAATTTACGAATATGCAGAGCATTAGGACGCTGAAAAAATCAAGTGATGATATTCATGTTTTAAGTTGAGATATTCACATCCATCGATATTCATAAACACATTATCGATATTCATAAACACGTGATCGATATTCATGAACGCTGAAAAATCGTTGAACAAGGAGAAAATGCATCAGTAGAATGAAGATTGTGTTGATTTTGTTCCTCTCTCTCATGAATATTCTATCATTTTTTAGTATTTTAAAATAATTAGCATAATTAAAACTTGTAACCACTTTTATTCTCCCTTCTCTCATAAATATATTATTCTTGTTTAGTATTTTAAAATAATTAGCATAATTAAATCTTGTAACCACTTTTATTCTCACTAATCTAGTGGATCACCCACACCATAATCCTTCAAATCACTCCAAATCAGTTTATCCATCATCTATGATCCACGCTCCTGATTTGTTTATCCGTTTTACCTGAAACTACCTCTATGTATATATATATATGTTGTTTGTACGTTCTCCACTTAAAGAGTCTTTGGGGCTTATGCATATGTGACACTTGATGGGATTTTAGATGCGTAAAGCGGAATTTCATGAAATATTTTCCTAACATCTAACCAAGGATCTCATGCATAAACCAAATAGATCATAGATAGTAAAAATCAAATACCTCTTGATGCGTGTTTCAATCTGCTAGAATGGAGAGAATAGAGCCTCACGTGTGACTTCTCTATTTGGTCCACCCGAGCTTGAATCTGGATCGCCTGGGACTCGGTTGCTAGAGCGAGGAACGAAGGCGAACGAAGAGAGAGACATGGAGAATGAGGCAACCATACTTCTTCAAGTGAATTAGGGTTATGGGCTTTTCCTAAAAGCCCTCCTTTTATATTGCCATGTATAGATATCTTATTTCCTAAATAAGTATTTCTTTTATTATTAATAATAACACTTTATTATTAACAAGCCTTATCTCCCAAGTTATATCTTATATAACTTTATATTATATACTTTATATAATATGTCTCCCAACAACCTGATCCAGTCTAAACTCTAAGGGTGTGACCTCGTAGGACCCGGTAATAATAGCAATAGACTTTATGACATACTTTATAACATATAGTCTATAAATCATAGTTGGCTTCTAGCAAAGCACTATGACTACTTCTAGCAAAGCACTATGACTACCTAAAATCACCAGATTAAATATCTCCATAATTGGTCCCACTTCATAATCAGTAATTGCACCTTTGATTAAAGGACGCAATTCCTTCAATCTCCCACTTGTCCTTAAAACAAGTGTGCAATGTTAAAATTCATTTGTCACTTAGTGTCTTATTTGACTATATGATGAAACTCATCTTTACCGCCAAATACGTTTCTTGAACTCTTGAGATCAAACTGTTAGTACAGATGATTACTAATAATCCATCTGAGCATGGCCATGCGTTTTCACAGTTCTCACTCTTCAAGTGGCCGAGACACCAATCCTTTCCAAATGTATCATGGTATACATGGAATAGGAGGACATATTCAATCTTGTAAGACTACAGCTCCCACTCAACTTTTGGCAATCCCAATCACTGCCTTTATAACTGCCTGTTACGGTCAGCGTTTGACAGCGTCAAAGACATACCAATAGTCAAATGATAGATATATCATACTCATGTCTAAGGAACTCACTAATCATGAATAATCCTAGAACTCCGCAGTAAAGTCCCGAGGAATCATAAGATCGGTCTGTCCGATGTGTATCAGTATACATATCTATGTAATCGATTAGACATCTCCATGTCCCTATAACACATGAAACCCGGTGTTATCAATCAATCTCACATATGGTCTTTTGATTAAGTCATTTGTATCCAAGTTAACAACTTAGACCATGGACTTCTAACAATTTTATAATTTCAGTTCACTTAATGGGGTTTCATTCACCAAAACAGTTTTGATGAGCCCATTTGATAACTATTAAATTGTTTGGATACTTTATCTAATCCCAAGCAATGATTAAATAATAATATGAAACTCATATATAAGTCAAGCATAAATATCTGTAATAACAATAAACAAGGTTTATCATAAAACAAACAATGTCTTAAAAGAACTCTCTAATGTGTCTGAGTCCCTTGGCCCTAGTGTGACTATCATACTTGGGCCTAGACATGGTCTTGGTCAAAGGATCTGCAGTGTTGTCGTCTGTGTGCACCTTGCACATCCTCACATCTCCACTATCAATATAGTGTCTGATCATGTGGTACTTCCGTAGAACATGTCTGGATTTGGAACTCTTCCAACTGACGGCTCCTTCATTCAGAATGAGGACATATCCAGACTGAGATTCAAAAAATCATCTCTGTCTGTCTGGAAACTCGCATCAGTATAGCCCTTGATGACCATCTCGTCATCACCTCCAAATATAAAGAGATCATCCCTAGTCCTTCGTAAGTACCGTACTCTAGGATGTTCTTGGCTGCACACCAATGTGCATCACCCGGGTTTGATTGGTACCTTCTACACATACTCAAAGCATATGCAACATCTGGGCGAGTACAAGTCATTGCATACATGATGGATCCTGTGGCTGAGGCATAGGGAATCTTGCTCATCATTTCAGCCTCACCAGGTGTCTTAGAACATTGGCTCTTGCTGAGATATAAGTCATGCTGCATAGGCAGGAACCCTTTTTTAGAGTTCATCATATTGAATCTATCAAGGACCTTATCTACATAAGTTCCCTGACTTAGACCAATGTCTCTTAGATCTATCCCTATAGATCTTAATGCCTAGTATGTACTCAGCCTCTCCCAAGTCCTTTATTGAGAAATACTTCTTAAGTCACTCCTTAACTGTCTCCAGCATAGGAATGTCATTCCCAATGAGTAATATGTCATCCACATATAGAACTAGGAAGGCCACTTTGCTCCCACTAAACTTCTTGTAGACACAAGGCTCTTCTTCGCATCTGACAAAATCAAACTTTTTGACCATTTCATCAAAACGAAGATTCCAACTCCTAGATGCTTGCTTAAGTCCATAGATGGACTTCTTGAGCTTGCATATTTTCCTAGGATTTGCCAAGTCTCATAATCATAATAAGCGGCAATCGCTAGGAGTATCCTAATGGACCTGATCATAACGACCGTGCAAACATTTCATCATAGTCAGTACCATGAACCTGTCTAAATCCTTTGGCAACTAGTCTTGCCTTATAGACAAAAATGTTTCCATCCTTGTCTGTCTTGATCTCAAAGACTCATTTGCATCCAATAGGTTTTATCCCATCAGGCAAATCTATCAAGTCCCATACTTGATTCTCAGACATGGATTCCATTTCGGATTTCATGGCATCCAGCCATTTCTCAGAGTCGGGGTCCGCCATCACTTGCTTATAGGTCGCAGGCTCGCCGTTCTCTAAAAGTAGAACGTCAATGCTAGCAGTCAAGACGTAATCCTCATAAGTCTAGGTTGCTGCCTTAGCCTGTCTGATCTCCAAAGTGGTCCAACAATATGAGAGACTTCAGCTGCTGGGTTGACCACATATGTATGCGGGACCTCAGGTGCTTCATCAACTTAAGGAATTGCATCTTGAATCTAGACGGTTTCCCTTTGAGAAGGTACGCCTCCATAGTCAAGTTCCTTAGTGACATCATCTATGTCCTCGTGTTGTTGGGTTTGTTGCTCAGCTTGAATCTCATCAAGCTGAACATTTCTCCCACTTGGCTTCTTGGAAAATAAATCCTTTTCCAAAAAGACACTATCCCGAGCAACAAACATTTTGTTCTCAGCGGAATTGTAGAATTAATATCCCCTTGTTTCCTTGGGATAACCTATAAAGAAGCATTTGTCTGATTTGGGTGCTAGCTTATCAGATAGTAAACGCTTTACATAAGCCTCGCATCCCCAGACCTTCAGAAGTGACAAGCTAGGAACTTTTCCATACCATATCTCATATGGTGTCTTGTCAACTGATCGTGACGGAGTCCTGTTTAGTATGAACGCACTAGTGGTGAGGGCATATCCCCAAAAGGATGTAGGAAGATCAACGTTATAGTTTTCAGATTTGATATCCAGTATGTATAGTCCATTACTATCCATATGGGCTCGAGCATGGAAAATGTCATTCTTATAAATGAAAATCAATTCTTAATGACAAAATCATAACCCTGAAGGTTCAAAACTGAAATTGAAATCAAATACTTAGTAATAGAAGGAACAAAATAATAATTATAAAGTTCTAAAACTAAGCCAGAAGGTGGAGGTAGACTATAGTCTTCAATGGCAAATGCAGCAACCCTTGCTCCATTTCCAACGCGCAGATCTATCTCATCTTTCTGCAACCGTCTCTTATTTGTTGGTCCCTGCACATTCAAAATAATGTGAGAACCACATCCGATATCTAATACCCAATAATGAAACTTGGTTGATAAGATTTCAGTAACATGAATACCTGAAGTGGAGACTGTTCCCCTCTTCTTGTCTTCCAAGTACTTGGGGTAGTTTCTCTTCCAGTGCCCCTTGGCTTTGCAGTAGAAACAGTCGTGCTCAACAGCCACTTTCACCTTAGGGGTGTTCCCTTGGGGTTGGGCAAATTGCTTGCCCTTCCCTTGGTGATGTTGCTTCTTCTGGAGCCCTTTCTTAAACCCTTTTCCCTTCACCATTAGAACTTCCTTCAAAGGGTCAACCATGACGTTTTGCTCAGCTGTTTTGAGCATCACGTGTAGCTCGTTGAGAGTCTTGCTCATGGCTCCCATGTGATACATCTGTCTAAAGTGGGCAAATCCATCATGTAGGGAGTATAAGATAATATCTGTAGCTGTCTCAACATTGTAAGGGTTACCCAGTCGAGCCATCTTGTCAAACAAGCCTATCATGTTGTAAACATGTGGCCCAACTGGTTTCCCTCTCTCGAGCTTGCATTGTAATATGGACTTGAGGGTCAAGTACCGCTCAATTCTGGCTTGTTCCTTGAAGAGATCTCTAAGATTCTTCATAATGGTATAGGCATCCTGTTCTTCAAACCTCTGTTGAAGAGCAGGTTCCATAGCAGCCAGCATCAGGCAAGTGACTGGCATTGCCCGTTCGCATATTTTCTTATGACGTGCCTTATCCTCATCAGATGAGGTGGCATTCAGCTCTGGGATGGGGGTTTCAAGGACATCCTCTTGGCCCTCAGACCTGAGAATGATTCTCAGATTCCTTTCCCAATCAAGGAAATTCTTGTCGTTCAATCGGTTTTTCTCAACAATTGAGCGGAGAGTGAATTTGAGGTGTTCAGAAGACATGGTAACTACAAAACGGAATAAAACATGCAGATAAATTATGCTTGACATGCAAGAACTTAATATTTAGACCAACTATAAACAGTAAGTTATTGCACATTCTACTCAATTATATTGTCCTTTGTGAGTAAAATGATTCCAAGATCCTATCTTAGATGAAACTCGAGCGTACTAAGGCACTTCCCCAAGTCTCATGTAATCAAGGTAAGTAAACCCGTTACTAATTATAACACCTTATAATTCTTGGTTGATGGCAACATCTTATGTAAGACTCATCCTTATGCCTCAAGATCCAAAACTGAGCCTTTTGGTCTCTTGTTGAGTGTAACCATACCAACGCAGCATGCCCCTATTAGACATACCCGCACTATCCCAAGGTCAAGGAAGGACACCTCGCTAGGGCGAAAACTATCCAACGAATCCCAAGGGCCTCATGGTTATGATATGGAAAGACATGATCTCAATATTCTGTTAAGGGACTTAAGCATGCAATGGTTGTTTATTTACTAGTGAACAAAATGGCATAAACAAACAAGCAAGCATGCGAAGTGGGAAATAAAGCATTCAAGTAATGCAGTAATTAAATGTGATCCTAGTATGACCCCTAAAAACCAAAATTAAAGATCTAATCTTCATGGCTCTTGTTACTCTTGGATCTCCATCCTTAGTATCCTCCATGGATCTTCATCCTTTGGTCTTCTTAGGATCTTCTTCTTCTTGTCTTACATATAATTGAAATAAACTCTCTTGCAGAAATTTAAATTACAAAAATACATAACGATACGCAGATCGTATACAAGAAAAACATAACGGTATGCAGACCGTATTTATCTATCCTAATGTGGGCCATACTAGTCACCTCATGCAAGCAATAATATCATAATATTATAACACATACATGCAATAATAATATCAAATATTATCAATAATATTAATCTAATTAATAGTAATAACCAATTTAACTAATTTAAATAAAACCATATTAAATTAAATAAATTATCTCATGACATAAATAATTTAATATCAAATTCTTAATTCAAATTAAAAAAATAATATATAGAATTAATCATAATTAATCAGTAAAATGCATTATTGGATAATATATGCATAAACAAGATAAGATATCAAATATCCTTATCTAAATCTAGTGGGAATCTATCCTAACAACTTTTAGGAAATTATGTAATTTAGATAATATCAAATATTATTCAATTAAGTGAATAAGATCTTATCTTATAGGTTAGGAAATAATCCTAAAACGCCAAATCTACCCAACCAGACCGAGTCGCGCCCGAGTCAAACCCGGACCAACCCGCGCCCACCGAACCACGCAGCCCCTATGGGCCGACCCGGGTCCGGCCCAAACCAGCCACTGCAGGAGAGCCGTACAATTCCTTAAAGCGGGACATGCCGCAGTTTACAGTGAAAAGCATAAAATCATCTTATTGAAATAAAGTAGATATGATTTCTTATTGAAAACAGTTAACATGCCGCAGTTAACATGCCGCATTTAACAATTGAAAGCAGATATCTTATAAAATTAAGTAGATATGATATCTTATTAAAATCAATTCTGGAAAGCTGACCAACACTGCAGGAACAATTGAAAGCAGAATATCATCTTATGAAATCAGCCATCGAAGATGCCGAACAATTCGAACAATTCGAACAATTAGATAAAAAACAGAATTTGGGTAGTTGATTCATCTTATGAAAATCATATCTTCATCTAATGATTTAAAATATGTCAAAAAATCATATCTCTTGCATAATTAAATCACATGAATCATCAATTTTACATGCATATATGTTCATAAAGTTCTTCAACCTTACTTAATCCAATCAATTAAAATCAGAATTTTAATCATGCAAATTAACCTATATATCAATTTACCACTTAATTTGAATCAAGACAATTATGAACATGCATCAAAATTTAAAACATTAAACTTGATCTAATCAATTTATGCAAGAGGCAACTGATACCACTGATGGGATTTTAGATGCGTAAAGCGGAATTTCAGGAAACGTTTTCCTAACATCTAACCAAGGATCTCATGCATAAACCAAATAGATCATAGATAGTAAAAATCAAATACCTCTTGATGCGTGTTTCAATCTGCTGGAATGGAGAGAATAGAGCCTCACGTGTGACTCCTCTATTTGGTCCACCCGAGCTTGAATCTGGATCGCCTTGGACTCGATTGCTAGAGCGAGGAACGAAGGCGAACGAAGAGAGAGAGACAGGGAGAAGGAGGCAACCGTACTTCTTCAAGTGAATTAGGGTTATGGGCTTTTCCTAAAATCTCTCCTTTTATATTATCATGTATAGATATCTTTTTTTCTAAATAAGTATTTATTTTATTATTAATAATAACACTTTATTATTAATAAGCCTTATCTCCCAAGTTATATCTTATATAACTTTATATTATATACTTTATATAATATGTCTCCCAACAACCTGATCCAGTCTAAACTCTAAGGGTGTGACCTCGTAGGACCCGATAATAATAGCAATAGACTTTATGACATACTTTATAACATATAGTCTATAAATCATAGTTGGCTTCTAACAAAGCACTATGACTACCTAAAATTACCAGATTAAATATCTCCATAATTGGTCCCACTTCATAATCAGTAATTGCACCTTTGATTAAAGGACACAATTCCTTCAACACTATGAGTCATGATCACTTAGCGGTACAAATGGAGGGAAAACGGAGTTCTATAAAAAAAAAACATCTAGAAAAATTAACTAGGGCTGAGACAGCAAACTAGGCATACCATCACGAGGCCTACAAATTGCAACCAAGTTATTGGTTTTGCCCATAGTAAGAGCAATCCCCGACTCCTCATTGCCAATAACTCCCCCATCCACACTCTCCCACTCAAATCCCTGTATCCACGTTGCCAGCGTCAGCATCACCATCCTCATCGCCAGGCTCGACCCCGGGCACGCCCTCCTCCCCGCCCCGAACGGTATAAACCTGAACCCAACCCCGCCGCCGACATCCCCATCAAACCTCTCGGGCCTGAACGCTAGAGGCTCCTCCCACACTCCCGGGTCCCGGTGGAGGGCCCACGCATTGACCACCAGTACCGTGCCCTTGGGGACGTGGTAGCCCGCCACACTGGAGTCGATGGATGAAAAGTGCGGTATGAGGAGTGGGGCGACGGGGAAGAGGCGGAGCGTCTCGTTGACGATGCAGCGGAGGTAGGGGAGGTTGGCTAGGTCAGAGTCGTCCACCAGGCGCGTGGTGCCCACATGGGCGTCGATTTCGGCCCGGGCCTTGTGGAGGATGGCAGGGTGGTTGAGGAGGAGTGACATGGCCCACTCCATTGTGCGGGCGGAGGTGTCGGTTCCTGCTGTCAGCATCGCCTGATCGATAAAAAAAAATTTGTAACGACGTGTAGCTATAAATTGTGTAACATATCTCAAGGGTACGGTGGTGCTATATGAATGGGGTCATACAATTGGTGCAAATGTTGACTTCACATAAAAAAATCTTATGTAAGTTTGTGTTAGTGATTGATTTAACTTATATATGTGAATGTGAAGTCTTATACAATATATTATAACTCCGAACGCATGGCCTTGTGCATAAATATAAAATAGCTCCTTCTATTCATCCAAAATAACTTTTCACTATTATTTTTATCACAATAATAATTTATATATCTATCATAAATATAAAATAATATTTTTTATTAATAACTGTTATCTTCAATAAGAATATTTTTCATATAATAAAAATAGTCAAATATTATCATCTATAGTTGATTTAAGTTTTTGTCATAAAATAAACTATGATAAAATTTATAAATTTTAGTTTTTTAATTTGATATTATAAAAATTTTAACTTTAATGTCTTTTATTGTTCAAAAATAAAATAAAATTGCTCCTTATTTGAAATACATAACATAAATACTCTAGGACAATTATTAAACAAAATCATCAATATAAAGATAAAGCAATTTTAGCAAACAAACTAAATAATCTATTTAATAATAGTCACAATCTATCTATATCTATGTCTATCTATATAAATAAATAAATAATAATCTATATATACAGTGACAGATCCAGGAATTATGTATAGAGGGGTCACAAAATCGTTTGTGAAAAATTATATAATGTTAATTAGCAATGTCTTTTTAACCATATATTCTATTTGTGTAATTTTTTTTTTACAAACCTTATATACTAGGGGGATTATTATGTTTAAAAAAAATATGTTTAACTAATTTACAATATTAAAAACGTTTTTGAACAAATAGTACATAGAACTACCTAAAAACGTTAATTTCAAATATATTGTGAGAATTTTAAATAAGATTAATTTAATTACCTTACAAAAGTCTTAACCCATTTCATAATTGTTATGTGCAAAAAATAGAAAATACAAATATTTGAACAAGAAAGGTAAATAAAGAGAAAACAAAAGATATAAAATATTATTTATTTTAAAAAAAATTTAAAATCTGGGAGGTGCAGACTCGAACCCCAAACCTTTTCATCAAACTCTTGCTCCACAACCTTGGGGGCTAATAGCTCTTCTATTACCATAGTACCATACACAACACATTAATATATATATATATATATATATATATTCATTTGAACAATTATACGTATATATATATTTTCTTCCAAAGGAAGGGGGGTCACCGGACCTTTAGGAACCCCCCCCCCCCCCCCCCCCCCGAGCTGCCTTTGTATATATATGTATATATATAGGATCCTTGAGAGAATTGAGAACGCACCTGAGGTGTTCCCGCCCTCATGCGCGTGTCTGTTCCCAATTAATACGGATGTTCACTGTTTTGTTGGTAGATGTTCATCGTAGTATGCAACGATGTTCACCACTTTACACTAAAAAATAATGAATTTGCTAGTGTTTTTTTTTTTTTTTCTTTCTAAACTCTCAAATCTTTATAAAAATGATCATTTAATGTTCATTGTATATTTATATGATGCAATATTAGTACTCTTTAAAACAAGTGATGGACATCGAAAAATGTTCACAACCCCTCAGTGAGCACATATGTTCATTGTTTTGTTCCTAGATGTTCATCACAGTATAGTAAACATCTAGATTAAAAGTGGTGAACATTTATAGACAAAGTGATGATCATCGAAAATTTGTTTACAACCCCTCAATGAACACAGATGTTCACTATTTTGTTCATAAATGTTCATCACAATATACTAGTATAAAACATCTGGAATGAAAGCGTTGAACATTTATGGACAAAGTGATGAACATCGAAAATATGTTCACAGCGAGTGCAAACGTACTTTTCCAAAAACAATGCGTGTAATACGGGAAAATTTGGGTAAATTGGGGGAAAATACAGGTAAAATTCGGCTGAAATAGTAAACATCTTGTATGAAAGTGCTTAACATTTATGGGAAAAATGATGAACATCGAAAATATGTTCCTAGCGAGTGAAAACGTATTTTCCCAAAAAAATGCGTATAATACGGGAAAAACTCGGGTAAAATTGGGGGGAAATACGGGTAAAATTCGGCTAGAATAGTGAACATCTTGTATGATTTTGGTGAACATTTATGTTCAAAGGTGATGAACATCAAAAATATGTTCACAGCGAGTGAAAACGGGTTTTTCCACTAAAATGCGTATAATACGTGAAAATTTTGGCAAAAATACAGGAAAAATTCGACACATACGAATTTTTTGCCTTTTAATGAATGTCTAATTTTGGTAGTTCTTTCCTTCAAATCTGGCAGCCCACGATTGTTCTCATTTCTCTCCTAACTAATGGTTTTCATTTGATCCATTTCCTATATATCTATATGTATATATACTAAAACAAGGGCATAAATCCTACGTGCGTCATCACGATAAATTCGTCGACGTGTCATCATCCATCCAACCATCATGCACCACATCATCCAACCTTTAAAAAAATATAATTGTGGGTCTACTTTAATTATATATAAAATCTATTTAATTAAATAAATTTATTTAAACAATTATGTATTATAACTAAAAAAATTATCAACTAAATTACTCAATCACAAATCATTAATAAAATGAACCTAAATTATAAGAATAAAATGGACGGTCTCTTATGAAACGACAAAAAAAATCAAATATACAGTTATTAATATAAATTTATTATTTTATTAATAATAAAATAAAAAAAAAAAAATTTCGTGAGAAGCACGGGTTCAACCATCTTGTTGTATTAATCTTAAACATATCTTATAGTTATATCATCATTAATCATTAATCTTCTAGCCAATGACGGGCTCAGGATTACTCGAAAGAGGGGGCAGAAGTGCGTGTAGTCTCCTCTGCTCTCTTTGAGATTCGATCTATCGATATTATTATCATTGTTTTGGTTCATTATGATTATTTTAAGACTAATTATTTGGAAATAATAATCTCTACGAACAATAATTGTATCCATAAACTAAACACAAAAATCAATTTAACTTCTAATCAATAAATCAATCAAATAATTAAGAAATAAATCCTAAGCAAAATCATACAATTTTTTTAAATAACAAATAAATATTTAAAACAATAAATGATTCAAATCATAAATAAGAGTTTAAAATAATAAATGATTTTCATAAACTAGAGTTTAAATTAATAAATCATAAACAACAATTAATAAGGGTCCGTTTGGATGTCAATTAGAATGCGTTAAAATGCATTATCTTACATTAAATGATTAAAATGATAATTTAATGTAAGATAATGCATTAAAATACATTATTTGAGAGAATCCAAACGGACCCTAAATTATTTAAATCAAATTGAAAAACAACATCAAACGGATTTTAAATTTTTTACATTGGATGGGACACCGATTATTTATAGAAAATGTTGTCTATAGTGTTTTAAAGGTATAAGATTCAAACTATTTGTAAGGGGGTGTTTGATTGTTGGGGTTCAGGAATGAGGAATGGGGTTGGAAAGGGTTGGGAAATCTCAATCCAAAATCTAGTGTTTGGTATTTACTATTTTGGAATCAAATCCATTCCCCAAACCTAGTCAAACCCAAATTATGAAACCCTTCAATTTCTTTGGGGTTGAAGTTGAGGAATGAGGTATGAGAAAAGTTGAGAAAAAGGGCTTCAAAGCTTCATTCCAAAATACTAACCAAACACATAAATTCATCTATCACTTTTCAAATCCATACCTACTCAACCCGATACCTCATTCCAACTCAATACCTAATTTTTACCAAACGTCTAGGGAGCGTTTGGGACAAGACTTTTTATAAACAGCGCTGCCTTTGAACATTTTTAAAGTGTTGTGAATGGGGGTGAGACATCGCTTACTAGCTAATAACCGTTGTCCTATATGATAATTTTATGAAAAATATATCTCTAAGTCCATTAGAGGAGGTCGCCCACTCAAGCCCCTTGAGTCCACTACTGCTTATAGCAATAATTGAAATTCTATTACTTGATTTAACTTTTATTTTTATAATTACAAAAATTAAAATATAATCATGTGAATTTTATGAAAAGCTTAAATGCTTTTAGAAAAGTAGGTTAAGAAATTTGAGATGTGAGCCAAAATTCATTTTGTTTTAATATCAAAAATTCAATAAAGAAAAATCATCTCCCATGTCATTTCTCTCTCTGTTATTTTTCTGACAAAAACATCATTATATGTAAAATAAAATTTTAGAACCAAACGTATTTAAATGAAACAAGTAATTAAAAGTAAAAAACTATAAATATTCCTACCAAACAGAGCCTAAGGGGATAACTCACCATTAATATGCCTTTGAGAATATCGTCGGTGAAGTACTCCGGCTCCGCCTTCTGCAACGCCAGCAGCTCCTCCACCATCGTCGTCGTCTTCCTCTCTCGTCCGTCCACCTTCTCCTCCTTCCGTGCGGCCTCTAGCAAACCCGCAACCACCCGATCCCTGCATACCTGAACTCCCCGCATCTGCTTCTCCAATCCTTTGTAAAACCCCACCCTCCTCAACACCGGGAAGAAATCACACCCATTAATAAACTTGGGCGTAACGAATACGTCATCGTCGGGCCCGCTTCTCCACCTCCTCCCGCTCACCAACCTCATCACCACGTTCCTCGTCAGCTGAAAACACGTCTTGTTCAGATCCACCCTCTGACCCGGCCCGGAGCCCGGGCCCATTAGCATCTCCCGGGCCATGAACCGGACCTCCTCCGTTCGTATCGAGGCCGAATCTTGGAGGCGGTTTGATGAGAGGGCTTGGACGGTGATGACGCGGAGGAGATCACCAGGAAGCGGCGGCAGCCTAAGCGGAGGAGGAAGACGGGGCCGTAGCGGTGGGAGAGGGATTGGAGGGAGCGGTGCAACGGCTCCTTGAGGAGGTGGAGATGGCCCACTATGGGTAGGCCCGGCGGGCTCGGCGGCGGCGGAATATTTTCACGGTTTTGGAGGCGGCGTTTGGTGGTGAAGAAGAGGAGGAGGATTGCAAGGAGAGGCAAGCAGTAGAGAAATTGAGTATCCATGGTTTGTGTTGCACGTGACTAGCTTGTGAGATTGAGATGTATAAGGATTAAGGATATACTCATCGTGGAATCCATGCATGTGGGCCAGCAGCCACAATGTGGGCCATGTTTATGTAATTATTAAACTCAATGCCTCAACGTCATCAGTGTTGACCGTCGATTTTTTTTTTTCCGGACTGTAATTGTTTTTTTATTACGTCATCATCTTGATGACAGTTTCTGTCATCACAAATACAAACTGTCATCACAAATACAAACTGTCATCAAAACACAAACTATCATCAAATACAAACTGTATTGCAATTAGGTGATGACCAATGTTCTAAAAGTCGTTAGGCGGGAGCTGGACGGTGAGGGGGAGGGGGGGCTAGCGCCTAGGCGGACTAAAAGTTAATGCATGATCCATGTGATTATTTGATTATGTTCTCCAAATCCATTAATCTTTATACAACTATGTTGGGATGAGATTTGATATTATATTATGGACCTTATTGTACAAAGTCAAACCCAAAATTATGGTAATGCATCCGTCATCTTCTAAGATGTTGCTGCTTCCACAATATTTGAGGATTTTTCTCGCCTAGGTGGATCTAGGTGGGTCCTAGGCGGAGGGTGACCACCTATCGCCTAGTCGGGGCCTAGGCGGCCCTAGGCGGTGATTTTTAGAACATTGGTGATGACACATATTGTCATCGCAACTAGCTGATGTCACAAACTATCATCACAACTAGTTGATGACAATTATCTTATTGATGACAATTCTCATTGAAATGTCACCACCACTAGTTGGTGGCATTTTCGAAGTGTCATCAACACTAGTTGGTGGCATTTTCGAAGTGTCATCACCACTAGTTAGTGCACTTTCAATGTGTCAATAAGAATAGTAATTGGTGGCACTTTCAAAGTATCATCGAGACTAGTCGCTGACACTTTCAAAGTGTCATCGAGGCTAGTCAGTGACACGTTCCAAGTGTCACCGAGGCTAGTATGTGGTGCGTTCGGAGTGTCACCGAGGCTAATCGGTGGCGCGTTCAGAGTGCCACCGAGGCTAGTCGGTGGCGCGTTCGGAGTGCCATCGAGGCTAGTCGGTGGCGTGTTCGGAGTGCCACCGAGGCTAGTCAGTGGCGCGTTCGGAGTGTCACTAAGGCTAGTCGGTTGATAGCTCCATGATCCCATCGATGACGGCGAAGGTCGAAGAGGAAGCAATGAATATGTGTTCGAATGGCCCGTTAACAAGAGCCCGCGCAAGGGCAATGGAGCGAGCCACACAATCATTAGTCTCGTGGGCGCACGCAAGTGACGCGGGTTCATCTAGTCCTAAATGGGTCCTCCTCTTGACCTATGAAGGATTAGGTGAGGTTCCGCCTTAGCCGATCCCGCCAAGAAGACGAAGACGACGAGATCGTGGAAGCAGAACGAAGCAGCCAAGAACTCGACCGAGTTCTGGACCGAGTTGTTGCTCCAGATAAGAACTCGACCCAGAACTCGACCGAGTTCTGGACCGAGTTCTGGTTCCAGATCGGAACTCGGTCAAGAACTCGAGCGAGTTCCTGACCGAGTTCCTGCCCGCGTCAGCGATCTCAATTTTCGTCGTTTTGCTGAACAATTTATTATTATATTTTTTATTATTTCTTGTTTTCGCTATTTAAACCCAGAAACCCTAGTTTGTAATCTTTACGTTGAATTTGAGTAGTAAAGTTGAGTACCCTCCTTCCCTTGAGAAACTTGATTTGATCTGCTTGCACTTGGAAATTTGTGTGTTATTTGGGACTTGAACTTGCTCTGAAAGAAAACGGAGACACACTTGCTCTAGCCTAGCTCACCAGGAGTCAATCACGCATGTTTTCCGCCGGTCGAAACCTAGAAGTCACCGGTCGAGTTCAATAAAATCCCTTGTCTTACTACGATAAGTTGTACCTCCATTCGATTCGATCAATACTATATCTGATAAAATCGTCTCGCCATTTCATATTTTCTTTTTACTCGTTGATTATCTACTTGGTTTGGATTGATTTCTATCACCCGATCGACTAGTTACCCCGTCTAAGGCGATTTAGGTCGTCTGATCTTTTCGCCCCAAAAAAGCTGTCGAGCTTGCCCACCTTCGTCGGGCCATGAGTGACATGAAGCTGCCCACGGCTGACCCAATGTTGAACCCTCCGGCCACAACTAGCCGGCCAATGGACCGCAAGGGTCCCCTTCTCAATTTCCTCTTCTTGAACACCTCCGGCTACGAGTCTTTTGACGAGGACACCCCCGACGTCGGACCAATATTTGACACCTACGACGATGAGGAGGAGGAGGAGGAGATGGACAGCTACATATACAGCTCTATGGATGAGCAAGGCAACATGCCTCTTAGATTGGTTACACGCCGCGTTCTTAACGCCAAAGAAGGTACCTTACTTGACCAACGTGACAATTTGTTTCATACTAAGTGTGCAGTCCAGGGTGCTTCTTTGAGTGTGATCATAGATGGTGGGAGTTGCTGCAACATCATCAATGAAAAGGTGATCCAGCACTTCAAGTTTGAGACGCCTCCACAAACCGGCATTCATGGCACATGCGAGAACCGACTTCTCTTAGCCCGGTCCCGAGATGTCTCTCCAATAATTCAGGGACGTCTTCCTTGCTTTTTACTTGTTCCGTTCGCGTGTCTCTTAAATGTTAAGGTTTTGGTTGATTTACCCCCTACGGTGTCTACTCTTTTGCAGGAACGCAACGCAAGCCGGCGTACCGTGGAGTTTGGGCCCGGAGGCTTGGTATGGCTGCACTTGCGTCACGATCTCTTTCCATTCAAGCGACGCCACAAGATGGATGCTAGAGGTGATGGTCCATTTCAGGTGCTACAAAGCCTTGGTGCTGACGCCTAGCGCTTGAATTTACCCGATGACTATGGTGCGCATCTGACTTTCAACGTCGCCGACCTTTCTCCTTATACGCCACCTGCTTTTGACGACGAGGACGAAGCAGGGACGCTTCACAGCCAAGAAGGGGAGATTGATAGCTCCATGATCCCCTCGATGACGGCGAATGTCGAAGAGGAAGCAATGAAGGTATGTTTGAATGACCCGATAACAAGAGCCCGCGCAAGGGCAATGGAGCGAGCCATACAATCATTAGTCTTGCGGGCGCACACAAGTGACGCGGGTTCATCTAGTCCTAAATGGGTCCTCCTCTTGACCTATGAAGGATTAGGTGAGGTTCTGCCTTAGCCGATCCCGCCAAGAAGACGAAGACGACGAGATCGCGGAAGCAGAACGAAGCAGCCAAGAACTCGACTGAGTTCTGGACCGAGTTGTTGCTCCAGATAAGAACTCGACCCAGAACTCGACCGAGTTCGGGACTGTGATACCCCGTAATTCTGTAAGGATTATTTTGGGAATTTTTGGAATTTTCCCGAACACCCGTTTAGTACGTCGGATTTAATTCAGAAAGTTGGAGGCATTCTATAATGTGCTCTGTATCTGTAATATTTTTCTCAGTGAAATAAAATACAGACGACGTACTTTGGATTTTAATACTCGTTTGTGTACGATTGTTTTTATCCCGGGTTTTATCTGATTTTGTCCTAAGATGAGAGAGGCGGCAAAGCCAAGGGCGGTGCCCGCCGTGGGTGACGGCGCCCGCCGTCGCAAGGCCCAAGGGCGGCGCCCGCCGCATTAATGACGGCGCCCGCCGTCGCTGGTCTCGATGAGTCGTCTTCTAGCTCGGCGATAGGCTAGGAAACGACGACCGCCGTGAAATGCGGTACCCGCCGTGAACTGCCCGCCGTCGTGTAATTGTGCTACGGCAACCAGGCTGATCGCGGCGCCCGCCGCGAACTAGCAGGGGCGTAGCCCTGCGAAGTCGCCGACAACGTCTGACGGGCGCCGATTTAGCCCTCCACGTCGCGTTCGTAGCCATGATGTTGTCCCCTTGCATTTGGCTATAAATAGGGGGCATTTGAGAGTCGGATTTGGCACAGATTCAAGCCAAAATCCCTCAAATTTCCCTCTCGTCGGATTTGTTGCCTCGCCGGATTCTGGAGCTTTCGCCGGAGGTCGTTTGGTGTGTTTCCAGTAGCCTAGAGGTCCCTTTGGAAGCTTAGTGGAGGTCTGAACCCAAATCCAGGCCAAAGGAGTAACCCTCGTGTGTGTGTGTTGGTGAGTTTTCTCGCCGTTCTGTTGGCCGCCGTTCTTCACGGCGACCGCCGTGTTCGTGGCGGCGCCCACCGTGATGAACACAGCGCCCGCCGTGATGAACACGGCGACCGCCGCCAGTGGCCAGAAGCCCCTTTGTTGGCTTGGTCTTGGTGGTCGTCGTTGTGGCGTCGTTTCTTTCGGTTTCTTTCGTCTTTCCTTAGATTCGTACTAGTTTATGTCGAATCTAACTTAGGGTCTCCTTATGGGTCGACTCGAAGGTCATTGTGCTGTCGGAGCTATACCTGTGTCGAGTCCGGAATCCCGTTGTCTCTGCTTTCTTCCAGATCTGCGACTAAGGCAAGTGGCGGTTCGCTCTTGCTCATCGTTCCATATTTACATTAATTATCAGTAGTTTATCTGAGTAATTAATTTGGAATGATTCCTGTGTTTGTCTGGAAATGGTTTTATAAACCGTTTTGGAAAACTGAGTAGTAATGTTATGATAGGTTGTATATCTATTAGAACAACGCTATTATATGTGATAATTACCATGATGGTATTGTTGTGAATTTAATCTTAATGCTAGAATAGCATGTGGGTTAATAGGAAAACTAATCCAAGTAAGAATTAGCCGTTTCTATTATCTCTATGTTTAAGTTGATTGCCTGGATGGCTTTAATGTGAATAATTGTTGTGTTAAACTGTTTAGTTAACACGGATATTCGTAGGAACGCTAATCCAAGTAAGGATTAGTCGTTTCTTTATAACTTAATGTTCGTAGGAACGCTAATCCAAGTAAGGATTTGTCGTTTCTGTAAATCGTAATACTCCTCGGGTTAATTTCCGGATAATAATTTAAGGGTCATGACCTATGCTTCTTATCCACCTTTAAGGATCTGAAGTGTTTAAGCGCCTTGCTAGCGCCAGTGGATGAGCTTAATAGCAGTCATGTGTATTAAGCACCTAGCTAGTGCAATTGGGATGGACGTAACTGTCACCCTGTAAATTAAAGTGTAAGTGTTGTGGCAGTGCAATCTGGGTGAACATAAGATCACCCTGTGTAATAATAACTTCCGTTGTTACTCGGAATAATGTTGAGTCTCGTATGTGTGTTTGTGTGTTGTGTTAATTTTGGGTCGACGTAATGGTCACCCTGAGATTTAAGCTTTGTGCCGCTCTTAATAACATTAACGTGTTTCAGTAAAGTGTGTTTTGTAATTAAATAAGATATGTGCCCGAGTGCACATGATTAATAAACCTTCGGCGAGTAGTGCAGCTAAGTAAATAGTGTAGTTAGGAAAACTCGTCTCGACTTTGATCAGAGTACGTTCTCTTTCCAATCTGGATTCACTGTAAGCGGTGAGGTTCATCGTGAACCGAAACATCTCAGTCAGCTTTTAAATCGCTGTTGGTTGTTTCTGTAAATTTTCCAGATTTGTCATTTCTTCTGTGAGACTCATGTCTGTTGGAGTCTTCTCTTTAGTTCATATCTTAATTGTTAATTATTCCGTGAAAGTGCCAGGCTATATATCGTTCCATCGGTTTTTATTCGAGGGACAATGATAGTAACCGGTTACGATCATTCGAACCACTCTGCTTTGTGCCTTGCTAGTCTTTCAGTAGACTAACCCACAAACTTTGTTCTCCGCATGTGGGCTGGTGTCATCCGTTCGATTCGGCACATCAGGAGTTGATGCCCGGAGTTTAAGTAACCTATTGAAGGATAAGAAGCTTGTAGACGAAGGTTTAAAAGTCAGTGTTTTAAGATTGTTAAAGTGTTACCTTGATGTATCTTCATAATTTAGCCATGTTAAGTTGGCTCTTTTAAAAGTCTTTCGTTGTGTAATTTAAAGTCTTCCGCTGTTTAATCTTTCAATTAATATGTAATTATGTTGTGTATTTAAGTTTAAGTGTTCTGGAAAAGCCTGGGGTGACTTTGGACGGTAAAGTCTGAGGTCACTGGCATGTAATATCTCTGGTGTAAATTGGGGGTGTTACAGTTATGGTATCAGAGCAATGGTTTTAAAATTCTTGGCCTATTGTTAGGTTTGAGAATTTTCGAAAATTAATTTTGAAACTGTTTTCAAACCTAGTTTATATTTAAAAAGAAATTTTGAGAATTTCAATGTTAAGAGTTATAAGTAACTCGGTGATTTAATATTAAAGGATTTAGCATTTTGAATTTCAAATGCTATTCATAAATTGGTTTATAAAAGTGTTGTGTTATAAGCAAGTTTAAAGGTCTGAAGTTTGAAATAAGGTTGTTAATAAGTGGTTTCAAACTTCTGCAAGCTTCAAGTGTTACTTATTCCTTAGATCCATTCTTAGGAATATTGTCTATTTTAGGGATTGATATCATTTAAAGGTTGATATTTCTCCCAGGTTCTCAGTCTTTAGTGAGCAGAAGAAGGTCATTCTTGCAGTTAACAGTGAAGGATAGTCAGACTAATATAAAGTTATTAGTTTGGACCCCTATAATCTGTATCATGACATATTTGACTATAGTGTCACAATTAAGTTGGATAAGTTCTAAAGTAACGTTATGATTCACCAGCAGATGATGAACACAAGGAACACAGCCCATGCTGGTGCTGAACCAAGGTTGATTCTGAGGAGCGCCGCTAATCAAGGGGAAGAGCGTGAGGCTGCTTCTAACCATAACCAAGGAGGCAATGGCCAAGCTCAGGCCAACGCTCCGATGTTGTTTGATGCTGCAGCAGTGGAGGCAATTCGAGGAATTGTCATGCAGGCAATCACAGATGTTATGCGACCAGTTGCACCACAAGCACAAGGTGGTCCAGTTCCTCAGGCTATTCCTGAAGTTGAGGAGTCAGTGGAACAAGTACCTCGGATCAATGTTGTTAGGGACACAGAAACTTACGGGCAAGCGTTAAAAGCCGTGAGTTCAGTGAGGCCTGACAGCTATGACGGTACTGGAGAACCAGTCAGGGTGACATATTGGTTCTCGCATATGGAACGGTTGCTCCGGAACATTAATTGCATTGAGGCTGGGAAAGTGCACATCACCTCTCTTCAACTCAAGGATGTGGCTAGCGAATGGTGGGAGAGCACCGGTCTGGCAGATCATCCCGAGCTGAATTGGAGCATGTTTAAAACAAAGATGACTGACCGTTTCTTTTCCCGTGCTATGAGGGAGGAGAAGCATAAGGAAGTTCTGTACCCGCAGACTGATGGGTTAAAGGTGACCGAGCTCGCAGCTAAGTTCAATCACTTGATGCAGTACGCTGGACCTGAGGTGTCAATCGAGGAGCAAAAGATCTGGTACTTCCATGGAAGGATGAATCCAGAGATCAAGCCTCTAATGTTGCGTCATGGTTGTTCTACGTTAGAACAATATGTGGATGCAGCCTTCAAGACATAAGTCACATTGGAGGAGTCTGCCCTTAAGCGGGAGAAGCAAGTTAATGGAAAGGGTGGGCAACAGGATCGCCAGGTTGGTTCATTCAAACGACCGGCATCGCCTACCAAGTTTGAGAAGTCTGGTCGTGCTAAGACCGAGACAACTCAGTCTGACTCTGCCAGAGGCTCAGGTTGGAGCAGCGGAGTAATTCAGTCCCACAACTGTGGTGAAGTTGGGCATAAAAGTTTTAATTGCCAAAAGGACAAGAGAGTATGTCATAATTGTGGAAGAGAGCGCCACATAAAAGCCTACTGCAGACTGAAGGGTCAGGGACCAATGCAGTCTTATCAGGCGTCAAATGTTGGAGGTGGGCAGAACCCAAGGCTAGTGGTATCTACTCCTGAGCAGTCTATGGCTCGTAATAAAGTCAAAGCGCCTATGGGGTCTTTAGGCCAAGGGCAACGACTCTTCATAATGAGCCAAGCCAACGAAGAAGAACCTTGATCCCTTAAGATGTATTTGTGTTAAGTCTTTCTGTAAGATTAAGGAGTAACGACGTGTGTCGGTAATCTCCGTAGTATCGTGATCTGGTTGTTCAACTTTTGTCAGTTAATGTAATGTTTAATGATAATGAAGTGTTTCCTTGTTTTGGAAAATTCTAAATGCGTTATCAGTACGAATTAGTTGTTCATACGAAACCCCGTAAGTGTCGAGAACAGCTTATGCCAAGTAAGGATAAGGACTGTCGGACTTATGGTGGTGGAGTTTTGTGGGCAACATAGATGTTCGTCCCCTATGTGGTTAATTCCAAGGTGGACTCTGTTGTTTAAATCTAAATCCACTCCTAAGATTCTTCTTCATACATAGAGTATGTCATCTACAAGGCTAGGTGTAACTCTTTGAGGAAGATTAAGTTGTGGAGTTGTTGTGTAAGAGGAAAGGTTGCAGTTAAGGATGGGATATGTTGATGATCCCGATATATTAAAGATTCAGTATGAAGGATTGTCTATATACATCTAAGGAGTACAGTGGTAAGCGTTATCGCGTACATTGAATTCTCCCAAGATTTCTTAAAGATAAGGAGGAACTTGTGGAGTTTTGTTCAGAGAGATTAGGAGCTATCTCTCATGCGTGAGTTTGTGCCATAAGCATTGAGGCGGATGAATCATTTTCAGAATGATATCCTAAGGAATTAAGAGTAATATCTCATGTGATCCATTTCAAGGACGAAGTGATTAAGGATATTGGATCCAAGTAGTAAGATTGGTGTTGAGGCAGGACCCTCATTGGCTTCCTGCAAGTTTCGGGGTCGAAACTTCTTTTAAGGGGGAGGTGATGTGATACCCCGTAATTCTGTAAGGATTATTTTGGGAATTTTTGGAATTTTCTCGAACACCCGTTTAGTACGTCGGATTTAATTCAGAAAGTTGGAGGCATTCTGTAATGTGCTCTGTATCTGTAATTTTTTTCTCAGTGAAATAAAATACAGATGACGTACTTTGGATTTTAATACTCGTTCGTGTACGATTATTTTTATCCCGGGTTTTATCTGATTTCGTCCTAAGATGAGAGAGGCGGCAAAGCCAAGGGCGGCGCCCGCCGTGGGTGACGGCGCCCACCGTCGCAAGGCCCAAGGGCGGCGCCCGCCGCATTAATGACGGCGCCCGCCGTCGCTGGGCTCGAGGAGTCGTCTTCTAGCTCGGCGACAGGCTAGGAAACGGCGACCGCCGTGAAATGCGGCGCCCGCCGTGAAATGCCCGCCGCCGTGTAATTGTGCTACGGCGACCAGGCTGATCGCGGCGCCCGCCGCGAACTAGCAGGGGCGTAGCCCTGCGAAGTCGCCATCAACGTCTAATGGGCGACGATTTAGCCCTCCACGTCGCATTCGTAGCCATGATGTTGTCCCCTTGCATTTGGCTATAAATAGGGGGCATTTGAGAGTCGGATTAGGCACAGATTCAAGCCAAAATCCCTCAAATTTCCCTCTCGCCGGATTTGTTGCCTCGCCGGATTCTAGAGCTTTCGCCGGAGGTCGTTTGGTGTGTTTTCCAGTAGCCTAGAGGTCCCTTTGGAAGCTTAGTGGAGGTCTGAACCCAAAGCCAGGCCAAAGGAGTGACCCTCGTGTGTGTGTGTTGGTGAGTTTTCTCGCCGTTCTGTTGGCCGCCGTTCTTCACGGCGACCGCCGTGTTCGTGGAGGCGCCCGCCGTGATGAACACGGCGACCGCCGCCAGTGGCCAGAAGCCCCTTTGTTGGCTTGGTCTTGGTGGTCGTCGTTGTGGTGTCGTTTCTTTCGGTTTCTTTCGTCTTTCCTTAGATTCGTACTAGTTTATGTCGAATCTAACTTAGGGTCTCCTTATGGGTCGACTCGAAGGTCGTTGTGTTGTCGGAGCTATACCTGTGTCGAGCCCGGAATTCCGTTGTCTCTGCTTTGTTCTAGATATGCGGACTAAGGCAAGTGGCGGTTTGCTTTTGCTCATCGTTCCATATTTACATTAATCATCAGTAGTTTATTTGAGTAATTAATTTGGAATGATTCCTGTGTTTGTCTGGAAATGGTTTTATAAACCGTTTTGGAAAACTGAGTAGTAATGTTATGATAGGTTGTATATCTGTTAGAACAACGCTATTATATGTGATAATTACCGTGATGGTATTGTTGTGAATTTAATCTTAATGCTAGAATAGCATGTGGGTTAATAGGAAAACTAATCCAAGTAAGGATTAGCCGTTTCTATTATCTCTATGTTTAAGTTGATTGCCTGGATGACTTTAATGTGAATAATTGCTGTGTTAGACTGTTTAGTTAACATGAGTGTTCGTAGGAATGCTAATCCAAGTAAGGATTAGTCGTTTCTTTATAACTTAATGTTCGTAGGAACGCTAATCCAAGTAAGGATTTGTCGTTTCTTTAAATCGTAATACTCCTCGGGTTAATTTCCGGATAATAATTTAAGGGTCATGACCTATGCTTCTTATCCACCTTTAAGGATCTGAAGTGTTTAAGCGCCTTGCTAGCGCCAGTGGATGAGCTTAATAGCAGTCCTGTGTATTAAGCACCTAGCTAGTGCAATTGGGGTGGACGTAACTGTCACCCTGTAAATTAAAGTGTAAGCGTTGTGGCAGTGCAATCTGGGTGAACATAAGATCACCCTGTGTAATAATAACTTACGTTGTTACTCGGAATAATGTTAAGTCTCGTGTGTGTGTTTGTGTGTTGTGTTAATTTTGGGTCGACGTAATGGTCACCCTGAGATTTAAGCTTTGTGCCACTCTTAATAACATTAACGTGTTTCAGTAAAGTGTGTTTTGTAATTAAATAAGATATGTGCCCGAGTGCACATGATTAATAAACCTTCGGCGAGTAGTGCAGCTAAGTAAATAGTACAGTTAGGAAAACTCGTCTCGACTTTGATCAGAGTACGTTCTCTTTCCAATCTGGATTCGCTGTAAGCGGTGAGGTTCATCGTGAACCGAAACATCTCAGTCAACTTTTAAATCGTTGTTGGTTGTTTCTGTAAATTTTCCAAATTTGTCATTTCTTCTGTGAGACTCATGTCTGTTGGAGTCTTCTCTTCAGTTCATATCTTAATTGTTAATTATTCCGTGAAAGTGTCGGGTTATATATCGTTCCATCGGTTTTTATTCGAGGGACAATGATACTAACCGGTTACGATCATTCGAACCACTCTGCTTTGTGCCTTGCTAGTCTTTCAGTAGACTAACCCACGAACTTTGTTCTCCGCATGTGGGCTGGTGTCATCCGTTCGATTCGGCACATCAGGAGTTGATGCCCGGAGTTTAAGTAACCTATTGACGGATAAGAAGCTTGCAGACGAAGGTTTAAAAGTCAGTGTTTTAAGATTGTTAAAGTGTTACCTTGATGTATCTTCATAATTTAGCCATGTTAAGTTGGCTCTTTTAAAAGTCTTCCGTTGTGTAATTTAAAGTCTTCCGCTGTTTAATCTTTCAATTAATATGTAATTATGTTGTGTATTTAAGTTTAATTGTTCTGGAAAAGCCTGGGGTGACTTTGGACGGTAAAGTCTGAGGTCACTGGCATGTAATATCTCCGGTGTAAATTGGGGGTGTTACAGGGACCGAGTTCTGGTTCCAGATCGGAACTCGGTCAAGAACTCGACCGAGTTCCTGCCCGAGTCAATGATCTCAATTTTTGTCGTTTTGCTGAACAATTTATTATTATATTTTTTATTATTTCTTTTTTTTCGCTATTTAAATCCAAAAACCCTAGTTTGTAATCTTTACGTTGAATTTGAGTAGTAAAGTTGAGTACGCTCTTTCCCTTGAGTTCCAACGTCAACTCTTCGATCCCACGGATCGTCTATCCCGTAGCTCGTCGCTTCGAGCAATTGTTCATAGTCTCTTCGGTGTTTGTGATCATCTCTTTGATCCTTTCGTTCATCACTTTGAACGCGTTTGAGGGTTATCTCTTTAGCCCTAGGAAAGCCATCACTTTGGCTACGGAAGAGAAGGAATCGAATTCAATCTTGAGGAATCAAAGATCCTGCGTTGCAGACAACACTTCAGGGTTATGTAAATTTACTTTTTGTCCAGAAATTTTACAGTATTCCTCTATAATTTCCTTGATTTCCTTACAGTTTTCTTGGTTAGCCTTTGAGAAGATCACAATGTCATCCGCAAATGCCAGGAAAGGAATTCGCATGTCCTGTCGAGCGATTTGAAACCCTAAAGGTTTTCTTGGTTTTTCCGAAGCTTTTTGGAGTTTTTGAGCATGGATTTCCAATCCTAGAATGAACAGAAAAGGTGATAGGGGATCACCCTGTCGGAGTCCTCTAGTTGGTTTAAAAATTTACGTGGGTCCATTATTCACTAGCACCGAGAAAGATACAGTCGTAATGCATTCTTTTATCCAGTTGATGAATCTTTCATGGAATCCAAATTTCTCCATTATTTTAATAATGAAATTCCACTCAATTTTATCATATGCTTTTTCCATATCTAATTTTAGGGCAATGAATCCTTCTGTTCCTTTTTTTCGCTTTGAATGAGTGAAAGATTTCATGAGCTATTAAGATATTATCTTGGATGGCTCTATTTGCAACAAAGGCACCTTGAAGGGGATGCATTAGTTTTTCCATGGTACTTTTAAGTCTTGTTGTTAGGATTTCCGAAATAATTTTATAAATTGTAAAACATAGACTGATGGGTCTATAGTGATTAGTTGAGTTTAGATTGTCACATTTTGGAATCAAAGAGATAAATGTATGATTTACTTGTTTAAGCAATTTCCCTGAAAGGAAAAAGCTCTTAACTGCTTGAATTACAGAAGAGCCTACAATGTCCCAATATTTTTTGATAGAATTCTGCTGTCATGCCATCAGGGCCCGGTGATTTATCCGAGCCAATGTCAAAAACAGTCTTTTTTATTTCTTCATTGGAAACACTCCTTGTTAATTCTTCATTGTCATCTGTAGAAATTTCTGGATGAATTAATTCAAGGTTTTCCCGGAGTAATCCATCATCCATTTGCTCACTTCTAAACCTTTTTATGAAATCATTCTTGATTTTATTTCTGATATTCTCTTCTCCAATAATGCTAGTGCCTTCTTGAGTTTTAGTTTCTTTTATGATTTTTCTATTTTTTCTTCCACTTGCTATTTTGTGGAAATAGCTAGCATTGGTATCATTATACTTTATGTGTTTAACTTTAGCTCTTTGATTCTACACTACTACAGAATAGGGCAAATAACCCGGGCGTGCAAGGGTATATAACCCGGATCACGTCCGGGTTAAAGAGCTATGCCGCATTTGATAGGGGTCAAATAACCCGGACCTAAAATCGACACGCACGGGTTATTTGCCTCCCAATATTTTTCCATAGTCTTTTAAGGTCCGGATTACTTGGTCATCAAATAACCCGGATATTAGCATATCCGGAGTATATGTAAAACCCAAATAACCTGGATATTTGGACATCCGGGTTATATAAGAAACCCACATATCCGGGTTATTTTAATGATCAAATACAGCAAGTCAGCGATTATGTTAATATCCGGGTTATTTGGCATTAATTATAATCCGTATCTTTGGGTCCGAGTTATATACATATTGTTAAATAAACCGGTTATTGATCCGGGTTATTTGATTTTGAATTTTTGAAAATCAAACAAATATATCTCGTATCCGTAGGTCCGGGTTATTTCTTTGTTATTTATATCCGTGTTATTTAGTGGAGACACCATAGCCTCTACAAATATCATTTTAGGCACATGTCCAAATTATACATAATAATTAGCAACGTTCTCAAATTCATCATCAAAATAACATACGTTTTTTGCATTATCCAACTATGTCACTAACCACACAAGTCATTGACAAAATCAATGTCAAGACTACAGACAACTAAGAGAATATAAGTCATTGTCAACTCCATATCAGAACTACAAATAGCTAAGACCTGAGTGTAATGAGCCAGAAAAAAGAAGCAACAAATCAATAAATAAGAGCTCAAAATCATATCCATCCCGACCACGAACAGCATCTTCAGCCTCTTGCTCATCTTCAAACTGCAGTAGCAAAAGTCATGGGCTGAAAAATTGTTTTTAAAGAGCAAACGAGGGACATAACTATAAAAGAAGCTACAGTTACCTCTACAAACGCATAACCTGGAGGCGTCGGGGGAATCTTCAAATCTATTTCCACAATTCGCCCATACTGCATATAAACCCAGGGGTAAAGATAGCATGAATCAATTGACTATACCAATTATAACCAAATAGTAACCAATTAGTGGCAAATACAAATTTAAGTCCAAATCACATAATATAAGATTAGCACAGATTATCTACTCTTAAAGTAGATTTTCCATTCTAGCTTGCACTGATTGAATCCTGTAACTTATCCTTGTTCCCAAAGAGTACACTAGTTGGTAAAGTATATTGAGCAAAGAGCGAAAGTAAGTCATACTACAAAAGTTAAATAACTGGATAACAAGTGGAGGACCAAATCACCAATAGTTGTAGTCCATATAAGCAACTTTAATGTGAGGATCGATTATTAGCCGTCAGCATGTTCCCCAACTCCCCACCCAAAAATAAGAAGAGTAGAATCCTCTAAAATAACATGATTTTTTTTTCTCTTTAAGCACTTGCACATATGCAATATAAAAACAAATGAATTGTTTATTGTATTACAGGGTCATACTTGTAAAAAGAAAGCATGAAAAGACATACCAAGTCCCATCAATATGCACAAGAGTCACCAGCAGCTGCATAAACTGACCCTGCCTGATTTACATACATGCAACACAAGTTTAATCTATATTTCTCTATCCATTAATTCAACAAGAAAAATAAATCCATTACAATCTCAAAAAATGACAATCTTCCCAATAAATTTGCAGATATATCTATTAAAGTACAGATAATTCCTATTGTTTTATACAATATTAATGCATACATCTGAAGAAATCATATCACACAAATAGCAAATGCATTACTATGCGTATAAATGCAGCTCATAAATAATCATTTTTGTCTACAACAGATTAAACAATCACTGGGAATCTTATTATTAGCCTCCAAATTACATTTTTTTGTCACAAGCACTGGTAGCAATTTATAAATAAGCACTACATCATGCACAATTCATACTAATGACAAAATCTAGATAATTATCAACAAGCTCCATGCTTCACAAAAAAGAAACATCAACATTGAGATACCCCATAGTACATGGATGATAGAGCACTAGTCTGTACTGAAAAAATTAACAGAAACAACTTAATAATCATTAGAAGTGAAAAACACATTGAGACTTGTATCATAGTAATAATAAAATATTTTATGGAAGAAAAATGAGCACAGACCTGGTTGTCAATAGCAATTGCATTATTTTCTAGGATTGGTGATAGAGCTCCCCAAGGACCCCTGACCAGAAAATTAGATAAAAGGAACAGTTATGAATATAGGGAAGCAATTTGATAAAGTTTAATATCCAAAAAAGCATTTGATTAAGGCCTTTGATGCAGATCTAAAGAGTCAAATTGAACACTTAAAACATAAGTTAGCTCAATAAACATAGCAAAGATAAATTTAATTTTAAAAAGTTTCAAGGATATAAACTCTGTAACAGAATGGCCTTGGCATAGCGGTTTTTTTATGATACGGATAGCGGTTTTACAACCGCTATCTAAGCGTCCGTGATAAAACGATATAATAGCGCTACAGATAGAGCGCTATAAGAAATAAACGCATAGCGGTTTTTTACAGAAAAGCGCTATGTTTAAGTGTGTTTTTTTTTTTAAATTCAACACTCTTAGCGCTTTCTATTAAAAAGCGCTAAGAGTTTCATCAACACTCTTAGCGCTTTTTACTAAAAAGCGCTATATTTTTTTTGGTTCTTTGATGCAACTCTTAGCGCTTTTTAATAAAAAAACACTATGTTTTTTGTTCTCTAATACAACTCTTAGCGCTTTTTATTAAAAACCGCTATGTTTTTTTTGGTTCTATGATGCAACTCTTAGCATTTTTTATTAAAAACCGCTATATTTTTTGGTTCTCTGATGCAACTCTTAGCGCTTTTTATTAAAAACCGCTATGTTTTTTTTTTTATAATTTTAATATTTTCTGATGCTCCTACACCACCCTGCCAGCAAATTTACAGCAACATACTTTCATCAAAATCATATCAAATTAGTACGTTTGACATGAAACGCATGTCTAGATTTGTGTATGGGACCGAATAAGATCAGGCTGTTTAGCTTTCATCAAAATCATATCAAATAGAGGTTTTGTAACTTGGAAGTGTCATGACACAAGCAAGCGAATTTGTAATCGACTAAATCAGAAGTTGTTTACATAATAGAATAGAATAATTAGTGCAAAATGTGCCTATTCTATAACTTATGGGATACCTTTGAAAGAAAAAAGAACCTGCAATGAAGACTGTAGCATCAACTTCCTTAGCTAGCTTGATCCACACTACTAGTGAATACTTTACAGGTAGCTGATCAGATATATCAAACCCAGTAAACCAGCTTTGGGTACCCATGCCTTCCATAAGATCATCCACTACTTTTCTCCATAAGCGAGATGTCAACTCAGCAGAATCTGGCTCAATTGCTTCATCACATGCTGCCAAGACCTCCTCTGTTGTATGCCTCAGTACAAGACAATAATTGCATTAAACAAACATCATCAGATTGAAGCAAGATATGCAAGGAATTGGATGATAGAGCCGAAGAGACCACCGTACCGGAGAAGCTGAGAGGGGCGAGCGACGAGCCGGAGAGGGGGCGAGCGAGTCCGAGAGGGGAGAGGGGGCGAGTTCGATGAACCGGAGAAGCCGCTGTCACCGAGAGGGCCAGAGAAGCTGATGTCGCCGAGAGCCGGAGAAGCCACTGTCAACAAGGGGGCGAGTTCGTACGCAGTCGAACTTTTTTTCTTAAGGGTACAGCGCGCAGATGATCGAGATAGCTAGGGCCGGCCGATTGGTATACTTGTTTGCTTTTCATTTTAAGTATATATTTATTGCGGTTTTTTATAAATTCACCCGACTATCTATCAATCTTGGCTCTCAGAATCACTTTTGAGCATTCTGACAAAAAAAAAAAAAGAATCACTTTTGAGCATCCTAGCACACTCTCTAATGTAATCTTCATATGATAAAGAGGAGATAAGAATATATTTTCGCTCTATTCTTGCTATTTGATATTGTTATGTTTATTTTATTATTCATCTTGAATTGGATCGTGTTACTTTGACTAGATTGACCCGTAATATAACGAATTTAAATTGGAAGAATATTTTACCAAAAACAATTAACATCACTTAGGGTTTGTTTGGTATTGATATATATATATATATATATATCATGTATTGGTATGGATATCACTCATACTCATATGTGTGTTTTATATAATCTTGATATCGATATCAAAGTGATATATGTTGTTTGATATCGAGTATGAATATCAGGATATGGGTATGAGTGATATTAGAATGTTATTTTGGTATGTTCCACGGAATGAGTATATATAAAAAATAACACTCATATCTATAGCCATACCTAATATATTGATATCCATACCGATACCCAGTATCTCATATCTTTAGTATCGATATCAAACGAGGCCTTACTTTTTGATTCGTACTTATTCTTGAAACTGGTCGATGCTTTGCGGGCTATATATATAGTATTAGGTTCGGGTGAAACGGAGTGTTACGCTAAAACGGATGTATTAATTGTACTCGTTGGATGAGGAAAGCATCAAGATCTAATTCTAATGGTTACAAATTAATAAATAGGCTACATGTATGTGATTTGGGCTAAAATTCCGGATTTATGGAGATTTTTTTTCTCATGTTGTTAATTTCCTAAAAAAATTCTCTCCTCTTAAACCGTATCTCTCTCCCCTAAATTATTCTCTCTCTCTCCCCTAAATAATTGTATCTCTCTCCCCTAAATTAATCTCTCTCTCCTAAACATTACTCCCATCTCTCACGCAAAGACAAACGAAGTTCTTCTTCTCCACCACGCCATCCTCCACCGTTGGTTTCTGCTTCTCCTCCACTGCTCATCCTCTTCCTAAAATTCTTCTTGTTTTGGAGGTGCGTACTGGACGTAGAAAGGAGAGGAGTCACTCCGCCCGTCCGTCTAGCTAGCGGCGACGTTGCATATATTGGAGTCGTCGGAATCGCCCCGTCACCGCTTCTAATTAGTCATGGAGTACACTCACTCGCTCTTAATTCCTCAATTTCCAGTTTCTATATATGTTTAATCAAGTCTAAGTGACATCGGTCGTTTAGGAGCTCAACTAATTAATCGATGTAGAAAATGATCAAGTCTAATTGAGGATTGTTTAATCTTTTTTCCACCAATGATAGATGATTATTGATTAGTATCGATTGATAGAAATAAGATCGCTCTTGATCGAGGTACAAATAAGTATGAATCTCATTGAATCTTATAATATCTAATCAATATAAATAATACCATTGGCTTAGATTACATATCGAGTTTGATCGGGAGTAGTTTCTATTGGTTGATATTCAAGTTGATTTGTTCGATATTCATTAGAGGTTGATGGATATTTACGCTGATTTATTTGATAATCATTCTGATATAATTTATATTCATATGAAGGTTGAAGAATATATAAAGAACCTTGACCACACCATTAACAAAATCCCATATTCGGTGCAACAACGCCATTGAAGATAATATTCACGATATTAGACGGTGATATTCGAGTAACTAGGTGATGATATTGAGTGGTGATATTCATGTTTTAGGTGATGATATTCATGTAAATAGTGACGATATTCATGAATTGAGTGGTAATATTCATGTAAATGAGTGTGCTATTCATGTAATTGAGTTTGATATTTGAATGTGATATTCGTATTATAAAGTGGTGATATTCATGTTTTAAGTGGAGATATTCACATCTTTAAGAAATTAAATATCCACATATTAAACAGAGATATTCATACAAACACTAAAGATATTCAAGAATCAATGGCAAAAGCAACAAGAACAAATTTATAAATTTACGAATATGCAGAGCATTAGGACGCTGAAAAAATCAAGTGATGATATTCATGTTTTAAGTTGAGATATTCACACCCATCGATATTCATAAACACATTATCGATATTCATAAACACGTGATCGATATTCATGAACGCTGAAAAATCGTTGAACAAGGAGAAAATGCATCAGTAGAATGAAGATTGTGTTGATTTTGTTCCTCTCTCTCATGAATATTCTATCATTTTTTAGTATTTTAAAATAATTAGCATAATTAAAACTTGTAACCACTTTTATTCTCCCTTCTCTCATAAATATATTATTCTTGTTTAGTATTTTAAAATAATTAGCATAATTAAATCTTGTAACCACTTTTATTCTCACTAATCTAGTGGATCACCCACACCATAATCCTTCAAATCACTCCAAATCAGTTTATCCATCATCTATGATCCAACGCTCCTGATTTGTTTATCCGTTTTACCTGAAACTACCTCTATGTATATATATATATATGTTGTTTGTACGTTCTCCACTTAAAGAGTCTTTGGGGCTTATGCATATGTGACACTTGATGGGATTTTAGATGCGTAAAGCGGAATTTCATGAAACGTTTTTCTAACATCTAACCAAGGATCTCATGCATAAACCAAATAGATCATAGATAGTAAAAATCAAATACCTCTTGATGCGTGTTTCAATCTGCTAGAATGGAGAGAATAGAGCCTCACGTGTGACTCCTCTATTTGGTCCACCCGAGCTTGAATCTGGATCGCCTGGGACTCGGTTGCTAGAGCGAGGAACGAAGGCGAACGAAGAGAGAGACATGGAGAAGGAGGCAACCGTACTTCTTCAAGTGAATTAGGGTTATGGGCTTTTCCTAAAAGCCCTCCTTTTATATTGCCATGTATAGATATCTTATTTCCTAAATAAGTATTTCTTTTATTATTAATAATAACACTTTATTATTAACAAGCCTTATCTCCCAAGTTATATCTTATATAACTTTATATTATATACTTTATATAATATGTCTCCCAACAACCTGATCCAGTCTAAACTCTAAGGGTGTGACCTCGTAGGACCCGGTAATAATAGCAATAGACTTTATGACATACTTTATAACATATAGTCTATAAATCATAGTTGGCTTCTAGCAAAGCATTATGACTACCTAAAATCACCAGATTAAATATCTCCATAATTGGTCCCACTTCATAATCAGTAATTGCACCTTTGATTAAAGGACGCAATTCCTTCAATCTCCCACTTGTCCTTAAAACAAGTGTGCAATGTTAAAATTCCTTTGTCACTTAGTGTCTTATTTGACTATATGATGAAACTCATCTTTACCGCCAAATACGTTTCTTGAACTCTTGAGATCAAACTGTTAGTACAGATGATTACTAATAATCCATCTGAGCATGGCCATGCGTTTTCACAGTTCTCACTCTTCAAGTGGCCGAGACACCAATCCTTTCCAAATGTATCATGGTATACATGGAATAGGAGGACATATTCAATCTTGTAAGACTACAGCTCCCACTCAACTTTTGGCAACCCCAATCACTGCCTTTATAACTGCATGTTATGGTCAGCGTTTGACAGCGTCAAAGACATACCAGCAGTCAAATGATAGATATATCATACTCATGTCTAAGGAACTCACTAATCATGAATAATCCTAGAACTCCGCAGTAAAGTCCCGAGGAATCATAAGATCGGTATGTCCGATGTGTATTAGTATACACATCTATGTAATCGATTAGACATCTCCATGTCCCTATAACACATGAAACCCGGTGTTATCAATCAATCTCACATATGGTCTTTTGATTAAGTCATTTGTATCCAAGTTAACAACTTAGACCATGGACTTCTAACAATTTTATAATTTCAGTTCACTTAATGGGGTTTCATTCACCAAAACAGTTTTGATGAGCCCATTTGATAACTATTAAATTGTTTGGATACTTTATCTAATCTCAAGCAATGATTAAATAATAATATGAAACTCATATATAAGTCAAGCATAAATGTCTGTAATAACAATAAACAAGGTTTATCATAAAACAAACAATGTCTCAAAAGAACTCTCTAATGTGTCTGAGTCCCTTGGCCCTAGTGTGACTATCATACTTGGGCCTAGACATGGTCTTGGTCAAAGGATCTGCAGTGTTGTCGTCTGTGTGCACCTTGCACATCCTCACATCTCCACTATCAACATAGTGTCTGATCATGTGGTACTTCCGTAGAACATGTTTGGATTTGGAACTCTTGCAACTGACGGCTCCTTTATTCACAATGAGGACATATCCAGACTGAGATTCAAAAAATCATCTCTGTCTGTCTGGAAACTCGCATCAGTATAGCCCTTGACGACCATCTCGTCATCACCTCCAAATATCAAGAGATCATCCCTAGTCCTTCGTAAGTACCGTACTCCAGGATGTTCTTGGCTGCACACCAATGTGCATCACCCGGGTTTGATTGGTACCTTCTACACATACTCAAAGCATATGCAACATCTGGGCGAGTACAAGTCATTGCATACATGATGGATCCTATGGCTGAGGCATAGGGAATCTTGCTCATCCTTTCAGCCTCACCAGGTGTCTTAGAACATTGGCTCTTGCTGAGATATAAGTCATGCTGCATAGGCAGGAACCCTTTCTTAGAGTTCATCATATTGAATCTATCAAGGACCTTATCTACATAAGTTCCCTGACTTAGACCAATGTCTCTTAGATCTATCCCTATAGATCTTAATGCCTAGTATGTACTCAGCCTCTCCCAAGTCCTTTATTGAGAAATACTTCTTAAGTCACTCCTTAATTGTCTCCAGCATAGGAATGTCATTCCCAATGAGTAATATGTCATCCACATATAGAACTAGGAAGGCCACTTTGCTCCCACTAAACTTCTTGTAGACACAAGGCTCTTCTTCGCATCTGACAAAATCAAACTTTTTGACCATTTCATCAAAATGAAGATTCCAACTCCTAGATGCTTGCTTAAGTCCATAGATGGACTTCTTGAGCTTGCATATTCTCCTAGGATTTGCCAAGTCTCATAATCATAATAAGCGGCAATCGCTAGGAGTATCCTAATGGACCTGATCATAACGACCGTGCAAACATTTCATCATAGTCAGTACCATGAACCTGTCTAAATCCTTTGGCAACTAGTCTTGCCTTATAGACAGAAACGTTTCCATCCTTGTCTGTCTTGATCTCAAAGACTCATTTGCATCCAATAGGTTTTACCCCATCAGGCAAATCTATCAAGTCCCATACTTGATTCTCAGACATGGATTCCATTTCGGATTTCATGGCATCCAGCCATTTCTCGGAGTCGGGGTCCGCCATCACTTGCTTATAGGTCGCAGGCTCGCCGTTCTCTAAAAGTAGAACGTCAATGCTAGCAGTCAAGACGTAATCCTCATAAGTCTAGGTTGCTGCCTTAGCCTGTCTGATCTCCAAAGTGGTCCAACAATATGAGAGACTTCAGCTGCTGGGTTGACCACATATGTATGCGGGACCTCAGGTGCTTCATCAACTTAAGGAATTGCATCTTGAATCTAGACGGTTTCCCTTTGAGAAGGTACGCCTCCATAGTCAAGTTCCTTAGTGACATCATCTATGTCCTCGTGTTGTTGGGTTTGTTGCTCAGCTTGAATCTCATCAAGCTGAACATTTCTCCCACTTGGCTTCTTGGAAAATAAATCCTTTTCCAAAAAGACACTATCCCGAGCAATAAACATTTTGTTCTCAGCGGAATTGTAGAATTAATATCCCCTTGTTTCCTTGGGATAACCTATAAAGAAGTATTTGTCTGATTTGGGTGCTAGCTTATCAGATAGTAAACGTTTTACATAAGCCTCGTATCCCCAGACCTTCAGAAGTGACAAGCTAGGAACTTTTCCATACCATATCTCATATGGTGTCTTGTCAACTGATCGTGACGGAGTCCTGTTTAGTGTGAACGCATTAGTAGTGAGGGCATATCCCCAAAAGGATGTAGAAAGATCAACGCTATAGTTTTCAGATTTGATATCCAGTATGTATAGTCCATTACTATCCATATGGGCTCGAGCATGGAAAATGTCATTCTTATAAATGAAAATCAATTCTTAATGACAAAATCATAACCCTGAAGGTTCAAAACTGAAATTGAAATCAAATACTTAGTAATAGAAGGAACAAAATAACAATTATAAAGTTCTAAAACTAAGCCAGAAGGTGGAGGTAGACTATAATCCTCAATGGCAAGTGCAGCAACCCTTGCTCCATTTCCAACGCGCAGATCTATCTCATCTTTCTGCAATCGTCTCTTATTTGTTGGTCCCTGCACATTCAAAATAATGTGAGAACCACATCCGGTATCTAATACCCAATAATGAAACTTGGTTGATAAGATTTCAGTAACATGAATACCTGAAGTGGAGACTGTTCCCCTCTTCTTGTCTTCCAAGTACTTGGGGTAGTTTCTCTTCCAGTGCCCCTTGGCTTTGCAGTAGAAACAGTCGTGCTCAGCAGCCACTTTCACCTTAGGGGTGTTCCCTTGGGGTTGGGCAACTTGCTTGCCCTTCCCTTGGTGATGTTGCTTCTTCTGGAGCCCTTTCTTAAACCCTTTTCCCTTGACCATTAGAACTTCCTTCAAAGGGTCAACCATGACGTTTTGCTCAGCTGTTTTGAGCATCACGTGTAGCTCGTTGAGAGTCTTGCTCATGGCTCCCATGTGATACATCTGCCTAAAGTGGGAAAATCCATCATGTAGGGAGTATAAGATCATATCTGTAGCTGTCTCAACATTGTAAGGGTTACCCAATCGAGCCATCTTGTCAAACAAGCCTATCATGTTGTAAACATGTGGCCCAACTGGTTTCCCTTTCTCGAGCTTGCATTGTAATATGGACTTGAGGGTCAAGTATCGCTCAATTCTGGCTTGTTCCTTGAAGAGATCTCTAAGATTCTTCATAATGGTATGGGCATCCTGTTCTTCAAACCTCTGTTGAAGAGCAGGTTCCATAGCAGCCAGCATCAGGCAAGTGACTGGCATTGCCCGTTCGCATATTTTCTTATGACGTGCCTTGTCCTCATCAGATAAGGTGGCATTCAACTCTAGGATGGGGGTTTCAAGGACATCCTCTTGGCCCTCAGACCTGAGAATGATTCTCAGATTCCTTTCCCAATCAAGGAAATTCTTGTCGTTCAATCTGTTTTTCTCAACAATTGAGCGGAGAGTGAATTTGAGGTGTTCAGAAGACATAGTAACTACAAAACGGAATAAAACATGCAGATAAATTATGCTTGACATGCAAGAACTTAATATTTAGACCATCTATAAAGAGTAAGTTATTGCACATTCTACTCAATTATATTGTCCCTTGTGAGTAAAATGATTCCAAGATCCTATCTTAGATGAAACTCGAGCGTACTAAGGCACTTCTCCAAGTCTCATGTAATCAAGGTAAGTAAATCCGTTACTAATTATAACACCTTATAATTCTTGGTTGATGGCCACATCTTATGTAAGACTCATCCTTATGCCTCAAGATCCAAAACTGAGCCTTTTGGTCTCTTGTTGAGTGTAACCATACCAAGACAGCATGCCCCTATTAGACATACCCGCACTATCCCAAGGTCAAGGAAGGACACCTCGCTAGGGCGAAAATTATCCAACGAATCCCAAGGGCCTCATGGTTATGATATGGAAAGGCATGATCTCAATATTTTGTTAAGAGACTTAAGCATGCAATGGTTGTTTATTTACTAGTGAACAAAATGGCATAAACAAACAAGCAAGCATGCAAAGTGGGAAATAAAGCATTCAAGTAATAGAGTAATTAAATGTGATCCTAGTATGGCCCCTAAAAACCAAAATTAAAGATCTAATCTTCATGGCTCTTGTTACTCTTGGATCTCCATCCTTAGTATCCTCCATGGATTTTCATCCTTTGGTCTTCTTAGGATCTTCTTCTTCTTGTCTTACATATAATTGAAATAAACTCTCTTGCAGAAATTTAAATTACAAAAATACATAACGATACGCATATCGTATACAAGAAAAACATAACGGTACGCAGACCGTATTTATCTATCCTAATGTGGGCCATACTAGTCACCTCATGCAAGCAATAATATCATAATATTATAACACATACATGCAATAATAATATCAAATATTATCAATAATATTAATCTAATTAATAGTAATAACCAATTTAACTAATTTAAATAAAACCATATTAAATTAAATAAATTATCTCATGACATAAATAATTTAATATCAAATTCTTAATTCAAATTAAAAAAATAATATATAGAATTAATCATAATTAATCAGTAAAATGCATTATTGGATAATATATGCATAAATAAGATAAGATATCAAATATCCTTATCTAAATCTAGTGGGAATCTATCCTAACAACTTTTAGGAAATTATGTAATTTAGATAATATCAAATATTATCCAATTAGGTGAATAAGATCTTATCTTATAGTTTAGGAAATAATCCTAAAACGCCAAATCTACCCAACCAGACCGAGTCGCGCCCGAGTCAAACCCGGACCAACCCGCTCCCACCGAACCACGCAGCCCCTGCGGGCCGACCCGGGTCCGGCCCAAACCAGCCACTGCAGGAGAGCCGTACAATTCCTTAAAGCGGGACATGCCGCAGTTAACAGTGGAAAGCATAAAATCATCTTATTGAAATAAAGTAGATATGATTTCTTATTGAAAACAGTTAACATGCCGCATTTAACAATTGAAAGCGAATATCTTATAAAATTAAGTAGATATGATATCTTATTAAAATCAATTCTGGAAAGCTGACCAACACTGCGGGAACAATTGAAAGCAGAATATCATCTTATAAAATCAGCCATCGAAGATGCCGAACAATTCGAACAATTAGATAAAAATCAGAATTTGGGTAGTTGATTCATCTTATGAAAATCATATCTTCATCTAATGATTTAAAATATGTCAAAAAATCATATCTCTTGCATAATTAAATCACATGAATCATCAATTTTACATGCATATATGTTCATAAAGTTCTTCAACCTTACTTAATCCAATCAATTAAAATCAGAATTTTAATCATGCAAATTAACCTATATATCAATTTACCACTTAATTTGAATCAAGACAATTATGAACATGCATCAAAATTTAAAACATTAAACTTGATCTAATCAATTTATGCAAGAGGCAACTGATACCACTGATGGGATTTTAGATGCGTAAAGCGGAATTTCAGGAAACGTTTTCCTAACATCTAACCAAGGATCTCATGCATAAACCAAATAGATCATACATAGTAAAAATCAAATACCTCTTGATGCGTGTTTCAATCTGCTGGAATGGAGAGAATAGAGCCTCACGTGTGACTCCTCTATTTGGTCCACCCGAGCTTGAATCTGGATCGCTTGGGACTCGGTTGCTAGAGTGAGGAACGAAGGCGAACGAAGAGAGAGACAGGGAGAAAGAGGCAACCGTACTTCTTCAAGTGAATTAGGGTTATGGGCTTTTCCTAAAATCTCTCCGTTTATATTGCCATGTATAGATATCTTATTTTCTAAATAAGTATTTCTTTTATTATTAATAATAACACTTTATTATTAACAAGCCTTATCTCCCAAGTTATATCTTATATAACTTTATATTATATACTTTATATAATATGTCTCCCAACAACCTGATCCAGTCTAAACTCTAAGGGTGTGACCTCGTAGGACCCGATAATAATAGCAATAGACTTTATGACATACTTTATAACATATAGTCTATAAATCATAGTTGGCTTCTAGCAAAGCACTATGACTACCTAAAATCACCAGATTAAATATCTTCATAATTGGTCCCACTTCATAATCAGTAATTGCACCTTTGATTAAAGGACACAATTCCTTCAACACTATGAGTCATGATCACTTAGCGGTACAAATGGAGGGAAAACGGAGTTCTATAAAAAAAACATCTAGAAAAATTAACTAGGGCTGAGACAGCAAACTAGGCATACCATCACGAGGCCTACAAATTGCAACCAAGTTATTGGTTTTGCCCATAGTAAGAGCAATCCCCGACTCCTCATTGCCAATAACTCCCCCATCCACACTCTCCCACTCAAATCCCTGTATCCACGTTGCCAGCGTCAGCATCACCATCCTCATCGCCAGGCTCGACCCCGGGCACGCCCTCCTCCCCGCCCCGAACGGTATAAACCTGAACCCAACCCCGCCGCCGACATCCCCATCAAACCTCTCGGGCCTGAACGCTAGAGGCTCCTCCCACACTCCCGGGTCCCGGTGGAGGGCCCACGCGTTGACCACCAGTACCGTGCCCTTGGGGACGTGGTAGCCCGCCACACTGGAGTCGATGGATGAAAAGTGTGGTATGAGGAGTGGGGCGACGGAGAAGAGGCGGAGCGTCTCGTTGATGATGCCGCGGAGGTAGGGGATGTTGTTTAACTTTAATGTCTTTTATTGTTCAAAAATAAAATAAAATTGCTCCTTATTTGAAATACATAACATAAATACTCTAGGACAATTATTAAACAAAATCATCAATATAAAGATAAAGCAATTTTAGCAAACAAACTAAATAATCTATTTAATATTAGTCACAATCTATCTATATCTATGTCTATCTATCTATCTATATAAATAAATAATAATCTATATATACAGTGACAGATCCAGGAATTATGTATAGAGGGGTCACAAAATCGTTTGTGAAAAATTATATAATGTTAATTAGCAATGTCTTTTTAACCATATATTCTATTTGTGTAATTTTTTTTTTTACAAACCTTATATACTAGGTGGATTATTATGTTTAAAAAAAATATGTTTAACTAATTTACAATATTGAAAACGTTTTTGAACAAATAGTACATAGAACTACCTAAAAATGTTAATTTTAAATATATTGTGAGAATTTTAAATAAGATTAATCTAATTACCTTACAAAAGTTATAACCCATTTCATAATTGTTATGGGCAAAAAATAGAAAATACAAATATTTGGATAAGAAAGGTAAATAAAGAGAAAACAAAAGATACAAACTATTATTTATTTTAAAAAAAAAAAAAAATCTGGGAGGTGCAGACTCGAACCCCAAACCTTTTCATCAAACTCTTGCTCCACAACCTTGGGGGCTAATAGCTCTTCTATTACCATAGTACCATACACAACACATTAATATATATATATATAGAGTGCGGTTCCGGTGCGGAGCACTCTTCCCGTGCGGACGTGCGGACATGCACTATAGGGCCTTATTTGTGCACTTTTGCAAAAAATTTGAAAAATGCTTGGAAAAAAATTTGAAAAAGAAATTTTTTTTTTTTTTTTTTTGAAAAAGTGCACAAATAAGACGTTAAAGTGCACAAATAAGACCCAAAAGTACATGCTCCGCACGTCCGCACGGGAAGAGTGCTCCGCATATGATCCAAACTCTCTATATATATATATATATATATTCATTTGAACAATTATACGTATATATATAATTTCGTCCAAAGGAAGGGGGGTCACCGGACCTTTAGGAACCCCCCCCCCCGAGCTGCCTCTGTATATATATATATATATATATATATATAGGATCCGGTTCTGGTGAGAACCAAATTCCTTGAGAGAATTGAGAACGCACCTGAGGTGTTCCCGCCCTCATGCGCGTGTCTGTTCCCAATTAATACGGATGTTCACTGTTTTGTTGGTAGATGTTCATCGCAGTATGCAACGATGTTCACCACTTTACACTAAAAAATAATGAATTTGCTAGTGTTTTTATTATTATTTTTTCTTTCTAAACTCTCAAATCTTTATAAAAATGATCATTTAATGTTCATTGTATATTTATATGATGCAATATTAGTACTCTTTAAAACAAGTGATGGACATCGAAAAAATGTTCACAACCCCTCAATGAGCACATATGTTCATTGTTTTGTTCCTAGATGTTCATCACAGTATAGTAAATATCTAGATTAAAAGTGGTGAACATTTATAGACAAAGTGATGATCATCGAAAATTTGTTTACAACCCCTCAATGAACACAGATGTTCACTATTTTGTTCATAAATGTTCATCACAGTATACTAGTATAAAACATCTGGAATGAAAGCGTTGAACATTTATGGACAAAGTGATGAACATCGAAAATATGTTCACAGCGAGTGCAAACGTACTTTTCCAAAAACAATGCGTGTAATACGGGAAAATTCGGGTAAAGTGGGGGAAAATACAGGTAAAATTCGACTGAAATAGTAAACATCTTGTATGAAAGTGCTTAACATTTATGGGAAAAATGATGAACATCGAAACTATGTTCCTAGCGAGTGAAAACGTATTTTCCCAAAAAAAATGCGTATAATACGGGAAAAACTCGGGTAAAATTGGGGGAAATACGGGTAAAATCCGGCTAGAATAGTGAACATCTTGTATGATTTTGGTGAACATTTATGGTCAAAGGTGATGAACATCAAAAATATGTTCACAGCGAGTGAAAATGAGTTTTTCCACTAAAATGCGTATAATACGTGAAAATTTTGGCAAAAATACAGGAAAAATTCGACACATACGAATTTTTTGCCTTTTAATGAATGTCTAATTTTGGTAGTTCTTTCCTTCAAATCTGGCAGCCCACGATTGTTCTCATTTCTCTCCTAACTAATGATTTTCATTTGATCCATTTCCTATATATCTATATATATATATACTAAAACAAGGGCATAAATCCTACGTGCGTCATCACGATAAATTCGTCGACGTGTCATCATCCATCCAACCATCATGCACCACATCATCCAACCTTTAAAAAAATATAATTGTGGGTCCACTTTAATTATATATAAAATCTATTTAATTAAATAAATTTATTTAAACAATTATGTATTATAACTAAAAAAATTATCAACTAAATTACTCAATCACAAATCATTAATAAAATGAACCTAAATTATAAGAATAAAATGGACGGTCTCTTATGAAACGACAAAAAAAAATCAAATATACAGTTATTAATATAAATTTATTATTTTATTCATAAAAAAATAAAATATAATTTTTTTTTTCGTGAGAAGCACGGGTTCAACCATCTTGTTGTATTAATCTTAAACATATCTCATAGTTATATCATCATTAATCATTAATCTTCTAGCCAATGACGGGCCCATGATTACTCGAAAGAGGGGGCAGAAGTGCGTGTAGTCTCCTCTGCTCTCTTTGAGATTCGATCTATCGATATTATTATCATTGTTTTGGTTCATTATGATTATTTTAAGACTAATTATTTGGAAATAATGATCTCTACGAACAATAATTTTATCCATAAATAAACACAAAAATCAATTTAACTTCTAATCAATAAATCAATCAAATAATTAAGAAATAAATCCTAAGCAAAATCATACAATTTTTTTAAGTAACAAATAAATATTTAAAACAATAAATGATTCAAATCATAAATAAGAGTTTAAAATAATAAATTATTTTCATAAACTAGAGTTTAAATTAATAAATCATAAACAACAATTAATAAGGGTCCGTTTGGATGTCAATTAGAATGCGTTAAAATGCATTATCTTACATTAAATGATTAAAATGATAATTTAATGTAAGATAATGCATTAAAATACATTATTTGAGAGAATCCAAACGGACCCTAAATTATTTAAATCAAATTGAAAAACAACATCAAACGGATTTTAAATTTTTTACATTGGATGGGACACCGATTATTTATAGAAAATGTTGTCTATAGTGTTTTAAAGGTATAAGATTCAAACTATTTGTAAGGGGGTGTTTGATTGTTGGGGTTCAGGAATGAGGAATGGGGTTGGAAAGGGTTGGGAAATCTCAATCCAAAATCTAGTGTTTGGTATTTACTATTTTGGAATCAAATCCATTCCCCAAACCTAGTCAAACCCAAGTTATGAAACCCTTCAATTTCTTTGGGGTTGAAGTTGAGGAATGAGGTATGAGAAAAGTTGAGAAAAAGGGCTTCAAAGCTTCATTCCAAAATACTAACCAAACACATAAATTCATCTATCACTTTTCAAATCCATACCTATTCAACCCGATACCTCATTCCAATCCAATACCTAATTTTTATCAAACGTCTAGGGGGCGTTTGGGACAAGACTTTTTATAAACAGCGCTGCCTTTGAACATTTTTAAAGTGTTGTGAATGGGGATGAGACATCGCTTACTAGCTAATAACCGTTGTCCTATATGATAATTTTATGAAAAATATATATCTCTCTAAGTCCATTAGAGGAGGTCGCCCACTCAAGCCCCTTGAATCCACTACTGTTTATAGCAATAATTGAAATTCTAATACTTGATTTAACTTTTATTTTTATAATTACAAAAATTAAAATATAATCATGTGAATTTTATGAAAAGCTTAAATGCTTTTAGAAAAGTAGGTTAAGATTTTTGAGATGTGAGCCAAAATTCATTTTGTTTTAATATAAAAAATTCAATAAAGAAAAATCATCTCCCATGTCATTTCTCTCTCTGTTATTTTTCTGACAAAAACATCATTATATGTAAAATAAAATTTTAGAACCAAACGTATTTAAATGAAACAAGTAATTAAAAGTAAAAAACTATAAATATTCCTACCAAACAGAGCCTAAGGGGATAACTCACCATTAATATGCCTTTGAGAATATCGTCGGTGAAGTACTCCGGCTCCGCCTTCTGCAACGCCAGCAGCTCCTCCACCATCGTCGTCGTCTTCCTCTCTCGTCCGTCCACCTTCTCCTCCTTCCGTGCGGCCTCTAGCAAACCCGCAACCACCCGATCCCTGCATACCTGAACTCCCCGCATCTGCTTCTCCAATCCTTTGTAAAACCCCACCCTCCTCAACACCGGGAAGAAATCACACCCATTAATAAACTTGGGCGTAACGAATACGTCATCGTCGGGCCCGCTTCTCCACCTCCTCCCGCTCACCAACCTCATCACCACGTTCCTCGTCAGCTGAAAACACGTCTTGTTCAGATCCACCCTCTGACCCGGCCCGGAGCCCGGGCCCATTAGCATCTCCCGGGCCATGAACCGGACCTCCTCCGTTCGTATCGAGGCCGAATCTTGGAGGCGGTTTGATGAGAGGGCTTGGACGGTGATGACGCGGCGGAGGTCCCGCCATAGGTCACCGAATGAGGCCCACGCGATGGTTGTGTAGTCGTAGCCGATTACCTCGCCGGCGAGAAAATCGGGGGGGCGGCTGGCGAATGCGATGTCGTTTTGGGCGAAGCAGTCCTCGACAGCCTCGGGGGAGGAGATCACCAGGAAGCGGCGGCAGCCTAAGCGGAGGAGGAAGACGGGGCCGTAGCGGTGGGAGAGGGATTGGAGGGAGCGGTGCAACGGCTCCTTGAGGAGGTGGAGATGGCCCACTATGGGTAGGCCCGGCGGGCTCGGCGGCGGTGGAATATTTTCACGGTTTTGGAGGCGGCGTTTGGTGGTGAAGAAGAGGAGGAGGATTGCAAGGAGAGGCAAGCAGTAGAGAAATTGAGTATCCATGGTTTGTGTTGCACGTGACTAGCTTGTGAGATTGAGATGTATAAGGATTAAGGATATACTCATCGTGGAATCCATGCATGTGGGCCAGCAGCCACAATGTGGGCCATGTTTATGTAATTATTAAACTCAATGCCATAACGTCCAACTACAAGCATTCGTTACACTATGAAATATTAATGTCATATATGTGCCACGAACGAACCAAATTAATATTATGCATGGCTAATAGTGTAATAAGTGATATCTATACCAACACTCAGTTGGTCAAGTGGTTTGACACTAGACTCCCTTAAGCGTTCTATCCAGAGGTTTCGAGTTCGATTCTTGTTGGAGGCGTGTATGGAGACACTGATGTTGAGAGGAGTCTATCACTTTATATGCCAACAGTACCCTGGTCTGGACGTAGAGCGACTCTAGTCGATCGAACTAGGCGATCAAGACCAAAAAATATGTGATATCTATTTATATAGGCTGAATTGGGGAAATAGCCCTCTAATGAAGGTAAAATTAGATAAGTTTCTCACAATAAGTTTTTTTAAAACCCATGTACCTTGATGATGTCATTATTACATAATGATGACATCACCATTAGTCAAACAAATTTACACATTTGACCATTGTCCGATCAACGGTCGTTGATCAATGTTGACCGTCGATTTTTTTTTTCCGGACTGTAATGTTTTTTGATTACGTCATCATCTTGATGACAGTTTCTGTCAGCACAAACACAAACTGTCATCACAAATACAAATTGTCATCAAAACACAAACTATCATCAAATATAAACTGTATCGCAACTAGGTGATGACCAATGTTCTAAAAGTCGTTAGGCGGGAGCTGGACGGTGAGGGGGGGGGGGGGGGGGGAGAGGGGGGCTAGAGCCTAGGCGGACTAAAAGTTAATGCATGATCCATGTGATTATTTGATTATGTTCTCCAAATCCATTAATCTTTATAAAACTATGTTGGGATGAGATTTGATATTATATTATGGGCCTTATTGTACAAAGTCAAACCCAAAATTATGTTAATGCATCCGTCATCTTCTAAGATGTTGCAGCTTCCACAACATTTGAGAATTTTTCTCGCCTAAGCGGATCTAGGTGGGTCCTAGGCGGAGGGTGACCGCCTATCGCCTAGCCGGGGCCTAGGCGGGGATTTTTAGAACATTGATGATGACACATATTGTCATCGCAACTAGCTGATGTCACAAACTATCATCACAACTAGTTGATGACAATTATCTTTTTGATGACAATTCTCATTGAAATGTCACCACCACTAGTTGGTGGCATTTTCGAAGTGCCATCAACACTAGTTGGTGGCATTTTCGAAGTGTCATCACCACTAGTTAGTGCACTTTCAATGTGTCAATAAGAATAGTAATTGGTGGCACTTTCAAAGTATCATCGAGACTAGTCGCTGACACTTTCAAAGTGTCATCGAGGCTAGTCGGTGACACGTTCCAAGTGTCACCGAGGCTAGTATGTGGTGCGTTCGGAGTGTCACCGAGGCTAGTCGGTGGCGCATTCAGAGTGTCACCGAGGCTAGTCGGTGGCACGTTCGGAGTGCCACTGAGGCTAGTCGGTGGTGCGTTCGGAGTGCCACCGAGGCTAGTAGGTGGCGCGTTCGGAGTGCCACCGAGGCTAGTCGGTGGCGCGTTCGGAATGTCACTAAGGCTAGTCGGTTGATAGCTCCATGATCCCCTCGATGATGGTGAAGGTCGAAGAGGAAGCAATGAAGGTGTGTTCGAATGGCCCGGTAACAAGAGCCCACGCAAGGGCAATGGAGCAAGCCACACAATCATTAGTCTCGTGGGCGCACGCAAGTGACGCGGGTTCATCTAGTCCTAAATGGGTCCTCCTCTTGACCTATGAAGGATTAGGTGAGGTTCCGCCTTAGCCGATCCCGCCAAGAAGACGAAGACGACGAGATCGCGGAAGCAGAACGAAGCAGCCAAGAACTCGACCGAGTTCTGGACCGAGTTGTTGCTCCAGATAAGAACTCGACCCAGAACTCGACCGAGTTCTGGACCGAGTTCTGGTTCCAGATCGGAACTCGGTCAAGAACTCGACCGAGTTCCTGCCCGCGTCAGCGATCTCAATTTTCGTCGTTTTGCTGAATAATTTATTATTATATTTTTTATTATTTCTTGTTGTCGCTATTTAAACCCAGAAATCCTAGTTTGTAATCTTTACGTTGAATTTGAGTAGTAAAGTTGAGTACGCTCCTTCCCTTGAGTTCCAACGTCAACTCTTCGATCCCACGGATCGTCTAACTCGTAGCTCGTCGCTTCGAGCAATTGTTCATCGTCTCTTCGGTGTTTGTGATCATATCTTTGATCCTTTCGTTCATCACTTTGAACGCGTTTGAGGGTTATCTCTTTAGCCCTAGGAAAGCCATCACTTTGGCTACGGAAGAGAAGGAATCGAATTCAAGCTTGAGGAATCAAAGATCCTGCGTTGCAGACAACACTTCAGGGGTTGTTCGTATCAACTGGCATCAGAGTCTATCCAAGCTATGTTTGTTCTTCTCTCTTATTGTGATTCCTTGCAATTTTTCGCTTGCAAAACCCATTTTTTTTTCTCACCACCATCATTCGCCGGAACCCTAGCCGTGACCACCACCACCACACCACCACCATCGTCCGCCGCCACCACCCCCTTCCGCCACTTCTCTCTCACGGCTGCAACCCTAATTTCCTTAGGTTTTGGTTACTTTCCAACAGCCCTCACCTCTATCCTTCTAGCACTCTCTTGTTTCCTTAATTGCATACTTGATTTACTTGTTTCTTGTTGCTTAAGTCTTGCTTTATCTTTGGATTAATTGCTAGATTAGTTATTCGATTTAATTCCCTCATAGTTGCTTTGTCTATTCTTTCTTCTCCTACACTTTCTTGTGTGGTTCTTTCTTGCTTGATTCGCCATCATATCAAAACAAAAATACAGTGTGACCGTATAAACAAAAAAAAACATACCATTCTCACCTTCCATCAAACAAAAAAAAGATTTGGGAAGACGGAATCCTTAGAAACAAAAGAAAAGGCAGAGAACACACCATACGGTCATACTCCATCTTCTCTTCTTTCATGTCTCTACGCAACTCTCATTGAAAAGGGCAAAATTTTCAACTCTCTTGTGATTAATTCTGAGAAACTTGATTTGATCTGCTTGCACTTGGAAATTTGTGTGTTGTTTGGGACTTGATTTGCTAGTTCTTGCTTTGTTGCCTCCCGTTCAAGCCTCTCCCTCCTCACGAGCAACAAATATTAGTACGCCTAACGGAAAATTTCTTGGTTCACTTTTGAGACAGGGACTTGGCTTGGACTTGTTCTTTTGCTTGGTGCACCTTACTCCTTGTGTTATATGCTTCGTATAGGTACTATAGAGGTTCCTACGACAAGCTACTCTCCTTCTATGGGCAACCGCAGCCCCGGACAGATGGACTCCGTCTTTGAGCGAATTGACGCACTTCGTGCACTCAGTGAAGAAAAAGATCGCCAACTCGCCGCGCAGGCTGCTGTTGGGCCTAGCATCCCCCTTGGAAGATGGATCGAGCAAAACGGGCCAGGCCCAAGACAGATCGGAGGAACAAGGGAGAGTCCATAGGAGGCGTCGAAGCTTCTCTGGTCGAACACTATCCGACAGGTCGCGAAAATCCCACAGAGCATTAAATGCTTAGATTGAGCAACGGCCACAGCATTCAAACACCACCGTAATAGCAGCGATTAATGGCAGAATCCCTGCAATCACTCCCGGCGTTGAAGATACGATAGGATTAAATCATAAACGGTAAAAAGGAGAAGGACTTACCATATATGGGGGAGGAGAAGATAAAGAAGGGACACTCATACGATTACGTGACACACTCACTCGAACTTGCTCTGAAAGAAAACGGAGACACACTTGCTCTAGCCTAGCTCACCAGGAGTCAATCACGCCTGTTTTCCGCCAGTCGAAACCTAGAAGTCACCGGTCGAGTTCAATAAAATCCCTTGTCTTACTACGATAAGTTGTACCTCCATTCGATTCGATCAATACTATATCTAATAAAATCGTCTCACCATTTCATATTTTCTTTTTACTCGTTGATTATCTACTTGGTTTGGATTGATTTCTATCACCCGATCGACTAGTTACCCCGTCTAAGGCGATTTAGGTCGTCTGAACTTTTCGCCCCAAAAAAGCTGCCGAGCTTGCCCACCTTCGTCGGGCCATGAGTGACATGAATCTGCCCATGGCTGACCCAATGTTGAACCCTCCGACCACAACTAGCCGGCCAATGGACCGCAAGGGTCCCCTTCTCAATGTCCTCTTCTCGAACACCTCCGGCTACGAGTCTTTTGACGAGGACACCCTCGATGCCGGACCGATATTTGACACCTACGACGATGAGGAGGAGGAGGAGGATGAGGAGATGGAGAGCTACATATGCAGCTCTATGGATGAGCAAGGCAACATGCCTCTTAGATTGGTTACACGCCGCGTTCTTAACGCCAAAGAAGGTACCTTACTTGACCAACGTGACAATTTGTTTCATACTAAGTGTGCGGTCCAGGGTGCTTCTTTGAGTGTGATCATAGATGGTGGGAGTTGATGCAACATCATCAATGAAAAGGTGATCCAACACTTTAAGTTTGAGACGCCTCCACAACCCGGCATTCATGGCACATGCGAGAATCGACTTCTCTTAGCCCGGTCCCGAGATGTCTCTCCAATAATTCAGGGACGTCTTCCTTGCTTTTTACTTGTTCCGTTCGCGTGTCTCTTAAATGTTAAGGTTTTGGTTGATTTACCCCCTACGGTGTCTACTCTTTTGCAGGAACGCAACGCAAGCCGGCGTACCGTGGAGTTTGGGCCCGGAGGCTTGGTATGGTTGCACTTGCGTCGCGATCTCTTTCCATTCAAGCGACGCCACAAGATGGATGCTAGAGGTGATGGTCCATTTCAGGTGCTACAAAGCCTTGGTGCCGACGCCTACCGCTTGAATTTACCCGATGACTATGGTGCGCATCCGACTTTCAACGTCGCCGACCTTTCTCCTTATACGCCACCTGCTTTTGACGACGAGGACGAAGCGGGGATGCTTCGCAGCCAAGAAGGGGAGTATGATAGCTCCATGATCCCCTCGATGACGGCGAATATCGAAGAGGAAGCAATGAAGGTGTGTTCGAATGACCCGATAACAAGAGCCCGCGCAAGGGAAATGGAGCGAGCCATACAATCATTAGTCTCGCGGGCGCACACAAGTGACGCGGGTTCATCTAGTCCTAAATGGGTCCTCCTCTTGACCTATGAAGGATTAGGTGAGGTTCCGCCTTAGCTGATCCCGCCAAGAAGACGAAGACGACGAGATCGCGGTAGCAGAACGAAGCAGCCAAGAACTCGACCGAGTTTTGGACCGAGTTGTTGCTCCAGATAAGAAATCGACCCAGAACTCGACCGAGTTCGGGACCCAGTTCTGGTTCCAGATCGGAACTCGGTCAAGAACTCGACTAAGTTCCCGACCGAGTTCCTGCCCGCGTCAGCGATCTCATTTTTTGTCGTTTTGCTGAACAATTTATTATTATATTTATTATTATTTCTTTTTTTCGCTATTTAAACCCAGAAACCCTAGTTTGTAATCTTTACGTTGAATTTGAGTAGTAAAGTTGAGTACGCTCCTTCCCTTGAGTTCCAACGTCAACTCTTCGATCCCACGGATCGTCTATCCCGTAGCTCGTCGCTTCGAGCAATTGTTCATCGTCTCTTCGGTGTTTGTGATCATCTCTTTGATCCTTTCGTTCATCACTTTGAACGCGTTTGAGGGTTATCTCTTTAGCCCTAGGAAAGCCATCACTTTGGCTACGGAAGAGAAGGAATCGAATTCAATCTTGAGGAATCAAAGATCCTGCGTTGCAGACAACACTTCAGGGTTATGAAAATTTACTTTTTGTCCAGAAATTTTACAGTATTCCTCTACAATTTCCTTGATTTCCTTACAGTTTTCTTGGTTAGCCTTTGAGAAGATCACAATGTCATCCGCAAATGCCAGGAGAGGAATTCGCATGTCCTGTCGAGCGATTTGAAACCCTAAAGGTTTTCTTGGTTTTTCCGAAGCTTTTTGGAGTTTTTGAGCATGGATTTCCGATCCTAGAATGAACAGAAAAGGTGATAGGGGATCACCCTGTCGAAGTCCTCTAGTTGGTTTAAAAATTTATGTGGGTCCATTATTCACTAGCACCGAGAAAGATACAGTCGTAATGCATTCTTTTATCCAGTTGATGAATCTTTCATGGAATCCAAATTTCTCCATTATTTTAATAATGAAATTCCACTCAATTTTGTCATATGCTTTTTCCATATCTAATTTTAGGGCAATGAATCCTTCTGCTCCTTTTTTTCGCTTTGAATGAGTGAAAGATTTCATGAGCTATTGAGATATTATCTTGGATGACTCTATTTGCAACAAAGGCACCTTGAAGGGGATGCATTAGTTTTTCCATGGTACTTTTAAGTCTTGTTGTTAGGATTTCCGAAATAATTTTATAAATTGTAAAACATAGACTGATGGGTCTATAGTGATTAGTTGAGTTTAGATTGTCACATTTTGGAATCAAAGAGATAAATGTATGATTTACTTGTTTAAGCAATTTCCCTGAAAGAAAAAAGCTCTTAACTGCTTCAATTACAGAAGAGCCTACAATGTCCCAATATTTTTTGATAGAATTCTGCTGTCATGCCATCAGGGCCCGGTGATTTATCCGAGCCAATGTCAAAAATAGTCTTTTTTATTTCTTCATTGGAAACACTCCTTGTTAATTCTTCATTGTCATCTGTAGAAATTTCTAGATGAATTAATTCAAGGTTTTCCCGGAGTAATCCATCATCCATTTGCTCACTTCTAAACCTTTTTTATGAAATCATTCTTGATTTTATTTCTGATATTCTCTTCTCCAATAATACTAGTGCCTTCTTGAGTTTTAGTTTCTTTTATGATTTTTCTATTTTTTCTTCCACTTGCTATTTTGTGGAAATAGCTAGCATTGGTATCATTATACTTTATGTGTTTAACTTTAGCTCTTTGATTCCACACTACTACAGAATAGGGCAAATAACCCGGGCGTGCAAGGATATATAACCCGGATCAGGTCCGGGTTAAAGAGCTACGCCGCATTTGATAGGGGTCAAATAACCCGGACCTAAAATCGACAGGCACGGGTTTTTTGCCTCCCAATATTTTTCCACAGTCTTTTAAGGTCCGGATTACTTGGTCATCAAATAACCCGGATATTAGCATATCCGGAGTATATGTAAAACCCAAATAACCCGGATATTTGGACATCCGGGTTATATAAGAAACCCACATATCCGGGTTATTTTAATGATCAAATACAGCGATTATGTTAATATTCGGGTTATTTGGCATTAATTATAATCCGTATCTTTGGGTCCGGGTTATATACATATTGTTAAATAAACCGGTATTGATCCGGGTTATTTGATTTTGAATTTTTGAAAATCAAACAAATATATCTCGTATCCGTAGGTCCGGGTTATTTCTTTGTTATTTATATCCGTGTTATTTAGTGGAGACACCATAGCCTCTACAAATTACATTTTAGGCACATGTCCAAATTATACATAATAATTAGCAACGTTCTCAAATTCATCATCAAAATAACATACGTTTTTTGCATTATCCAACTATGTCACTAACCACACAAGTCATTGACAAAATCAATGTCAAGACTACAGACAACTAAGACAATATAAGTCATTGTCAACTCCATGTCAGAACTACAAATAGCTAAGACTTGAGTGTAATGAGCCAGAAAAAAGAAGCAACAAATCAATAAATAAGAGCTCAAAATCATATCCATCCCGACCACGAACATCATCTTCAGCCTCTTGCTCATCTTCAAACTGCAGTAGCAAAAGTCGTGGGCTGAAAAACTATTTTTAAAGAGCAAACAAGGGACATAACTATAAAAGAAGCTACAGTTACCTCTACAAACGCATAACCTGGAGGCGTCGGTGGAATCTTCAAATCTATTTCAACAATTCGCCCATACTGCATATAAACCCAGGGGTAAAGATAGCATGAATCAATTGACTATACCAATTATAACCAAATAGTAACCAATTAGTGGCAAATACAAATTTAAGTCCAAATCACATAATATAAGATAAGCACAGATTATCTACTCTTAAAGTAGATTTTCCATTCTAGCTTGCACTGATTGAATCCTGTAACTTATCCTTGTTCCCAAAGAGTACACTAGTTGGTAAAGTATATTGAGCAAAGAGCGAAAGTAAGTCATACTACAAAAGTTAAATAACTGGATAACAAGTGGAGGACCAAATCACCAATAGTTGTAGTCCATATAAGCAACTTTAATGTGAGGATCGATTATTAGCCGTCAGCATGTTCCCCAACTCCCCACCCAAAAATAAGAAGAGTAGAATCCTCTAAAATAACATGATTTTTTTTCTCTTTAAGCACTTGCACATATGCAATATAAAAACAAATGAATTGTTTATTGTATTACAAGGTCATACTTGTAAAAAGAAAGCATGAAAAGACATACCAAGTCCCAACAATATGCATAAGAGTCACCAGCAGCTGCATAAACTGACCCTGCCTGATTTACTTACATGCAACACAAGTTTAATTTATATTTCTCTATCTATTAATTCAACAAGAAAAATAAATCCATTATAATCTCAAAAAATGACAATCTTCTCTGTACTGAAGAAATTAACAGAAATAACTTAATAATCATTAGAAGTGAAAAACACATTGAGACTTGTATCATAGTAATAATAAAATATTTTATGGAAGAAAAATGAGCACAGACCTGGTTGTCAATAGCAATTGCATTATTTTCTAGGATTGGTGATAGAGCTCCCCAAGGACCCCTGACCAGAAAATTAGATAAAAGGTACAGTTATGAATATAGGGAAGCAATTTGATAAAGTTTAATATCCAAAAAAGCATTTGATTAAGGCCTTTGATGCAGATCTAAAGAGTCAAATTGAACACTTAAAACATAAGTTAGCTCAATAAACATAGCAAAGATAAATTTAATTTTAAAAAATTTCAAGGATATAAACTCTGTAACAGAATGGCCTTGACATAGCGGTTTTTTTATGATACGGATAGCGGTTTTACAACCGCTATCTAAGCGTCCGTGATAAAACGATATAATAGCGCTACGCATAGCGGTTTTTTACAGAAAAGCGCTATGTTTAAGTGTTTTTTTTTTTAAATTCAACACTCTTAGCGCTTTCTATTAAAAAGCGCTAAGAGTTTCATCAACACTCTTAGCGCTTTTTACTAAAAAGCGCTATGTTTTTTTGGGTTCTTTGATGCAACTCTTAGCGCTTTTTAATAAAAAAAACGCTATGTTTTTTGTTCTCTAATACAACTCTTAGCGCTTTTTATTAAAAATCGCTATATTTTTTTTGGTTCTCTGATGCAACTCTTAGTGTTTTTTTTTAAACCGCTATGTTTTTTGGTTCTCTGATGCAACTCTTAGCGCTTTTTATTAAAAACCGCTATGTTTTTTTTTTAATTTTAATATTTTCTGATGCTCCTACACCACCCTGCCAGCAAATTTACAACAACATACTTTCATCAAAATCATATCAAATCAGTACGTTTGACATGAAACGCATGTCTAGATTTGTGTATGGGACCGAATAAGATCAGGCTATTTAGCTTTCATCAAAATCATATCAAATAGAGGTTTTGTAACTTGGAAGTGTCATGACACAAGCAAGCGAATTTGTAATCGACTAAATCAGAAGTTGTTTACATAATAGAATAGAATAATTAGTGCAAAATGTGCCTATTCTATAACTTCTGGGATACCTATGAAAGAAAAAAGAACCTGCAATGAAGACTATAGCATCAACTTCCTTAGCTAGCTTGATCCACTCCACTAGTGAATACTTTACAGGTAGTTGATCAGATATATCAAACCCAGTAAACCAGCTTTGGGTACCCATGCCTTCCATAAGATCATCCACTACTTTTCTCCATAAGCGAGATGTCAACTCAGCAGAATCTGGCTCAATTGCTTCATCACATGCTGCCAATACCTCCTCTGTTGTATGCCTCAGCACAAGACAATAATTGCATTAAACAAACATCATCAGATTGAAGCAAGATATGCAAGCAATTGGATGATAGGGCCGGAGAGACCACCGTACCGGAGAAGCTGAGAGGGGCGAGCGACGAGCCGGAGAGGGGGGGAGTGAGTCCGAGAGGGGAGAGGGGGCGAGTTCGACGAACCGGAGAAGCCGCTGTCACCGAGAGGGCCAGAGAAGCTGATGTCGCCGAGAGCCGGAGAAGCCACTGTCAACAAGGGGGCGAGTTCGTACGCAGTCGAACTTTTATTCTTAAGGGTACAACGCGCAGATGATCGAGATAGCTAGGGCCGGCCGATTGGTATACTTGTTTGCTTTTCATTTTAAGTATATATTTATAGCGGTTTTTTATAAATTCACCCGACTATCTATCAATCTTGGCTCTCAGAATCACTTTTGAGCATTCTGACCAAAAAAAAAAGAATCACTTTTGAGCATCCTAGCACACTCTCTAATGTAATCTTCATATGATAAAGAGGAGATAAGAATATATTTTCGCTCTATTCTTGCTATTTGATATTGTTATGTTTATTTTATTATTCATCTTGAATTGGATCGTGTTACTTTGACTAGATTGACCCGCAATATAACGAATTTAAATTGGAAGAATATTTTACCAAAAACAATTAACATCACTTAGGGTTTGTTTGGTATTGATATATATATATATATATCATGTATTGGTATGGATATCACTCATACTCATATGTGTGTTTTATATAATCTTGATATCGATATCAAAGTGATATATGTTGTTTGATATCGAGTATGAATATCAGGATATGGGTATGAGTGATATTAGAATGTTATTTTGGTATGTTCCACGGAATGAGTATATATAAAAAACAACACTCATATCTATAGCCATACCTAATATATTGATATCCATACCGATACCCAGTATCTCATATCTTTAGTATCGATATCAAACGAGGCCTTACTTTTTGATTCGTACTTATTCTTGAAACTAGTCGATGCTTTGCGGGCTATATATATAGTATTAGGTTCGGGTGAAACGGAGTGTTACGCTAAAACGGATGTATTAATTGTACTCGTTGGATGAGGAAAGCATCAAGATCTAATTCTAATGGTTACAAATTAATAAATAGGCTACATGTATGTGATTTGGGCTAAAATTCCGGATTTATGGAGATTTTTTTTCTCATGTTGTTAATTTCCTAAAAAAATTCTCTCCTCTTAAACCGTATCTCTCTCCCCTAAATTATTCTCTCTCTCTCCCCTAAATAATTGTATCGCTCTCCCCTAAATTAATCTCTCTCTCCTAAACATTACTCCCATCTCTCACGCAAAGACAAACGAAGTTCTTCTTCTCCACCACGCCATCCTCCACCGTTGGTTTCTGCTTCTCCTCCACTGCTCATCCTCTTCCTAAAATTCTTCTTGTTTTGGAGGTGCGTACTAGACGTAGAAAGGAGAGGAGTCACTCCGCCCGTCCGTCTAGCTAGCGGCGACGTTGCATATATTGGAGTCGTCGGAATCGCCCCGTCACCGCTTCTAATTAGTCATGGAGTACACTAACTCGCTCTTAATTCCTCAATTTCCAGTTTCTATATATGTTTAATCAAGTCTAAGTGACATCGGTCGTTTAGGAGCTCAACTAATTAATCGATGTAGAAAATGATCAAGTCTAATTGAGGATTGTTTAATCTTTTTTCCACCAATGATAGATGATGATTGATTAGTATCGATTGATAGAAATAAGATCGCTCTTGATCGAGGTACAAATAAGTATGAATCTCATTGAATCTTATAATATCTAATCAATATAAATAATACCATTGGCTTAGATTACAAATCGAGTTTGATCGGGAGTAGTTTCTATTGGTTGATATTCAAGTTGATTTGTTCGATATTCATTAGAGGTTGATGGATATTTACGCTGATTTATTTGATAATCATTCTGATATAATTTATATTCATATGAAGGTTGAAGAATATATAAAGAACCTTGACCACACCATTAACAAAATCCCATATTCGGTGCAACAACGCCATTGAAGATAATATTCACGATATTAGACGGTGATATTCGAGTAACTAGGTGATGATATTGAGTGGTGATATTCATGTTTTAGGTGATGATATTCATGTAAATAGTGACGATATTCATGAATTGAGTGGTAATATTCATGTAAATGAGTGTGCTATTCATGTAATTGAGTTTGATATTTGAAATTGATATTCGTATTATAAAGTGGTGATATTCATGTTTTAAGTGGAGATATTCACATCTTTAAGAAATTAAATATCCACATATTAAACAGAGATATTCATACAAACACTAAAGATATTCAAGAATCAATGGCAAAAGCAACAAGAACAAATTTAAAAATTTACGAATATGCAGAGCATTAGGACGCTGAAAAAATCAAGTGATGATATTCATGTTTTAAGTTGAGATATTCACATCCATCGATATTCATAAACACATTATCGATATTCATAAACACGTGATCGATATTCATGAACGCTGAAAAATCGTTGAACAAGGAGAAAATGCATCAGTAGAATGAAGATTGTGTTGATTTTGTTCCTCTCTCTCATGAATATTCTATCATTTTTTAGTATTTTAAAATAATTAGCATAATTAAAACTTGTAACCACTTTTATTCTCCCTTCTCTCATAAATATATTATTCTTGTTTAGTATTTTAAAATAATTAGCATAATTAAATCTTGTAACCACTTTTATTCTCACTAATCTAGTGGATCACCCACACCATAATCCTTCAAATCACTCCAAATCAGTTTATCCATCATCTATGATCCAACGCTCCTGATTTGTTTATCCGTTTTACCTGAAACTACCTCTACGTATATATATATATATATGTTGTTTGTACGTTCTCCACTTAAAGAGTCTTTGGGGCTTATGCATATGTGACACTTGATGGGATTTTAGATGCGTAAAGCGGAATTTCAGGAAACGTTTTCCTAACATCTAACCAAGGATCTCATGCATAAACTAAATAGATCATAGATAGTAAAAATCAAATACCTCTTGATGCGTGTTTCAATCTGCTGGAATGGAGAGAATAGAGCCTCACGTGTGACTCCTCTATTTGGTCCACCCGAGCTTGAATCTGGATCGCCTGGGACTCGATTGCTAGAGCGAGGAACGAAGGCGAACGAAGAGAGAGACATGGAGAAGGAGGCAACCGTACTTCTTCAAGTGAATTAGGGTTATGGGCTTTTCCTAAAAGCCCTCCTTTTATATTGCCATGTATAGATATCTTATTTCCTAAATAAGTATTTCTTTTATTATTAATAATAACACTTTATTATTAACAAGCCTTATCTCCCAAGTTATATCTTATATAACTTTATATTATATACTTTATATAATATGTCTCCCAACAACCTGATCCAGTCTAAACTCTAAGGGTGTGACCTCGTAGGACCCGGTAATAATAACAATAGACTTTATGACATATTTTATAACATATAGTCTATAAATCATAGTTGGCTTCTAGCAAAGCACTATGACTACCTAAAATCACCAGATTAAATATCTCCATAATTGGTCCCACTTCATAATCAGTAATTGCACCTTTGATTAAAGGACACAATTCCTTCAATCTCCCACTTGTCCTTAAAACAAGTGTGCAATGTTAAAATTCCTTTGTCACTTAGTGTCTTATTTGACTATATGATGAAACTCATCTTTACCGCCAAATACGTTTCTTGAACTCTTGAGATCAAACTGTTAGTACAGATGATTACTAATAATCCATCTGAGCATGGCCATGCGTTTTCACAGTTCTCACTCTTCAAGTGGCCGAGACACCAATCCTTTCCAAATGTATCATGGTATACATGGAATAGGAGGACATATTCAATCTTGTAAGACTACAGCTCCCACTCAACTTTTGGCAATCCTAATCACTGCCTTTATAACTGCCTATTACGGTCAGCGTTTGACAGCGTCAAAGACATACCAACAGTCAAATGATAGATATATCATACTCATGTCTAAGGAACTCACTAATCATGAATAATCCTAGAACTCCGCAGTAAACTCTCGAGGAATCATAAGATCGGTCTGTCCGATGTGTATCAGTATACACATCTATGTAATCGATTAGACATCTCCATGTCCCTATAACACATGAAACCCGGTGTTATCAATCAATCTCACATATGGTCTTTTGATTAAGTCATTTGTATCCAAGTTAACAACTTAGACCATGGACTTCTAACAATTTTATAATTTCAGTTCACTTAATGGGGTTTCATTCACCAAAACAGTTTTGATGAGCCCATTTGATAACTATTAAATTGTTTGGATACTTTATCTAATCCCAAACAATGATTAAATAATAATATGAAACTCATATATAAGTCAAGCATAAATGTCTGTAATAACAATAAACAAGGTTTATCATAAAACAAACAATGTCTCAAAAGAACTCTCTAATGTGTCTGAGTCCCTTGGCCCTAGTGTGACTATCATACTTGGGCCTAGACATGGTCTTGGTCAAAGGATCTGCAGTGTTGTCGTATGTGTGCACCTTGCACATCCTCACATCTCCACTATCAACATAGTGTCTGATCATGTGGTACTTCCGTAGAACATGTCTGGATTTGGAACTCTTCCAACTGACGGCTCCTTCATTTAGAATGAGGACATATCCAGACTGAGATTCAAAAAATCATCTCTGTCTGTCTGGAAACTCGCATCAGTATAGCCCTTGACGACCATCTCGTCATCACCTCCAAATATCAAGAGATCATCCCTAGTCCTTCGTAAGTACCGTACTCCAGGATGTTCTTGGCTGCACACCAATGTGCATCACCCGGGTTTGATTGGTACCTTCTACACATACTCAAAGCATATGCAACATTTGGGCGAGTACAAGTCATTGCATACATGATGGATCCTATGGCTGAGGCATAGGGAATCTTGCTCATCCTTTCAGCCTCACCAGGTGTCTTAGAACATTGGCTCTTGCTGAGATATAAGTCATGCTGCATAGGCAGGAACCCTGTCTTAGAGTTCATCATATTGAATCTATCAAGGACCTTATCTACATAAGTTCCCTGACTTAGACCAATGTCTCTTAGATCTATCCCTATAGATCTTAATGCCTAGTATGTACTCAGCCTCTCCCAAGTCCTTTATTGAGAAATACTTCTTAAGTCACTCATTAATTGTCTCCAGCATAGGAATGTCATTCCCAATGAGTAATATGTCATCCACATATAGAACTAGGAAGGCCACTTTGCTCCCACTAAACTTCTTGTAGACACAAGGCTCTTCTTCGCATCTGACAAAATCAAATTTTTTGACCATTTCATCAAAACGAAGATTCCAACTCCTAGATGCTTGCTTAAGTGCATAGATGGACTTCTTGAGCTTGCATATTCTCCTAGGATTTGCCAAGTCTCATAATCATAATAAGCGGAAATCGCTAGGAGTATCCTAATGGACCTGATCATAACGACCGTGCAAACATTTCATCATAGTCAGTACCATGAACCTGTCTAAATCCTTTGGCAACTAGTCTTGCCTTATAGACAGAAACGTTTCCATCCTTGTCTGTCTTGATCTCAAAGACTCATTTGCATCCAATAGGTTTTACCCCATCAGGCAAATCTATCAAGTCCTATACTTGATTCTCAGACATGGATTCCATTTCGGATTTCATGGCATCCAGCCATTTCTCAGAGTCGGGGTCCGCCATCACTTGCTTATAGGTCACAGGCTCGCCGTTCTCTAAAAGTAGAACGTCAATGCTAGCAGTCAAGACGTAATCCTCATAAGTCTAGGTTGCTGCCTTAGCCTGTCTGATCTCCAAAGTGGTCTAACAATATGAGAGACTTCAGCTGCTGGGTTGACCACATATGTATGCGGGACATCAGGTGCTTCATCGACTTAAGGAATTGCATCTTGAATCTAGACGGTTTCCCTTTGAGAAGGTACGCCTCCATAGTCAAGTTCCTTAGTGACATCATCTATGTCCTCGTGTTGTTGGGTTTGTTGCTCAGCTTGAATCTCATCAAGCTGAACATTTCTCCCACTTGGCTTCTTGGAAAATAAATCCTTTTCCAAAAAGACACTATCCCGAGCAACAAACATTTTGTTCTCAGCGGAATTGTAGAATTAATATCCCCTTGTTTCCTTGGGATAACCTATAAAGAAGCATTTGTCTGATTTGGGTGCTAGCTTATCAGATAGTAAACGCTTTACATAAGCCTCGCATCCCCAGACCTTCAGAAGTGACAAGCTAGGAACTTTTCCATACCATATCTCATATGGTGTCTTGTCAACTGATCGTGACGGAGTCCTGTTTAGTGTGAACGCACTAGTGGTGAGGGCATATCCCCAAAAGGATGTAGGAAGATCAACGTTATAGTTTTCAGATTTGATATCCAGTATATATAGTCCATTACTATCCATATGGGCTCGAGCATGGAAAATGTCATTCTTATAAATGAAAATCAATTCTTAATGACAAAATCATAACCCTGAAGGTTCAAAACTGAAATTGAAATCAAATACATAGTAATAGAAGGAACAAAATAACAATTATAAAGTTCTAAAACTAAGCCAGAAGGTGGAGGTAGACTATAATCTTCAATGGCAAGTGTAGCAACCCTTGCTCTATTTCCAACGCGCAGATCTATCTCATCTTTCTGCAACCGTCTCTTATTTGTTGGTCCCTGCACATTCAAAATAATGTGAGAACCACATCCGGTATCTAATACCCAATAATGAAACTTGGTTGATAAGATTTCAGTAACATGAATACCTGAAGTGGAGACTGTTCCCCTCTTCTTGTCTTCCAAGTACTTGGGGTAGTTTCTCTTCCAGTGCCCCTTGGCTTTGCAGTAGAAACAGTCGTGCTCAGCAGCCACTTTCACCTTAGGGGTGTTCCCTTGGGGTTGGGCAACTTGCTTTCCCTTCCCTTGGTGATGTTGCTTATTCTGGAGCCCTTTCTTAAACCCTTTTCCCTTGACCATTAGAACTTCCTTCAAAGGGTCAACCATGACGTTTTGCTCAGCTGTTTTGAGCATCACGTGTAGCTCGTTGAGAGTCTTGCTCATGGCTCTCATGTGATACATCTGCCTAAAGTGGGCAAATCCATCATGTAGGGAGTATAAGATCATATCTGTAGTTGTCTCAACATTGTAAGGGTTACCCAGTCGAGCCATCTTGTCAAACAAGCCTATCATGTTGTAAACATGTGGCCCAACTGGTTTCCCTTTCTCGAGCTTGCATTGTAATATGGACTTGAGGGTCAAGTACCGCTCAATTCTGGCTTGTTCCTTGAAGAGATCTCTAAGATTCTTCATAATGGTATGGGCATCCTGTTCTTCAAACCTCTGTTGAAGAGCAGGTTCCATAGCAGCCAGCATCAGGCAAGTGACTGGCATTGCCCGTTCGCATATTTTCTTATGACGTGCCTTGTCCTCATCAGATGAGGTGGCATCCAGCTCTGGGATGGGGGTTTCAAGGACATCCTCTTGGCCCTCAGACCTGAGAATGATTCTCAGATTCCTTTCCCAATCAAGGAAATTCTTGTCGTTCAATCGGTTTTTCTCAACAATTGAGCGGAGAGTGAATTTGAGGTGTTCAGAAGACATAGTAACTACAAAACGGAATAAAACATGCAGATAAATTATGCTTGACATGCAAGAACTTAATATTTAGACCAGCTATAAATAGTAAGTTATTGCACATTCTACTCAATTATATTGTCCCTTGTGAGTAAAATGATTACAAGATCCTATCTTAGATGAAACTCGAGCGTACTAAGGCACTTCCCCAAGTCTCATGTAATCAAGGTAAGTAAACCCGTTACTAATTATAACACCTTATAATTCTTGGTTGATGGCCACATCTTATATAAGACTCATCCTTATGCCTCAAGATCCAAAACTGAGCCTTTTGGTCTCTTGTTGAGTGTAACCATACCAACGGAGCATGCCCCTATTAGACATACCCGCACTATCCCAAGGTCAAGGAAGGACACCTCGCTAGGGCGAAAACTATCCAACGAATCCCAAGGGCCTCATGGTTATGATATGGAAAGGCATGATCTCAATATTCTGTTAAGGGACTTAAGCATGCAATGGTTGTTTATTTACTAGTGAACAAAATGGCATAAACAAACAAACAAGCATGCAAAGTGGAAAATAAAGCATTCAAGTAATGCAGTAATTAAATGTGATCCTAATATGACCCCTAAAAACCAAAATTAAAGATCTAATCTTCATGGCTCTTGTTACTCTTGGATCTCCATCCTTAGTATCCTCCATGGATCTTCATCCTTTTGTCTTCTTAGGATCTTCTTCTTCTTGTCTTACATATAATTGAAATAAACTCTCTTGTAGAAATTTAAATTACAAAAATACATAACGATACGCAGATCGTATACAAGAAAAACATAACGGTACGCAGACCGTATTTATCTATCCTAATGTGGGCCATACTAGTCACCTCATGCAAGCAATAATATCATAATATTATAACACATACATGCAATAATAATATCAAATATTATCAATAATATTAATCTAATTAATAGTAATAACCAATTTAACTAATTTAAATAAAACCATATTAAATTAAATAAATTATCTCATGACATAAATAATTTAATATCAAATTCTTAATTCAAATTAAAAAAATAATATATAGAATTAATCATAATTAATCAGTAAAATGCATTATTGGATAATATATGCATAAACAAGATAAGATATCAAATATCCTTATCTAAATCTAGTGGGAATCTATCCTAACAACTTTTAGGAAATTATGTAATTTAGATAATATCAAATATTATCCAATTAGGTGAATAAGATCTTATCTTATAGTTTAGGAAATAATCCTAAAACGCCAAATCTATCCAACCAGACCGAGTCGCGCCCGAGTCAAACCCGGACCAACCCGCTCCCACCGAACCACGCAGCCCCTGCGGGCCGACCCGGGTCCGGTCCAAACCAGCCACTGCAGAAGAGCCGTACAATTCCTTAAAGCGGGACATGCCGCAGTTAACAGTGGAAAGCATAAAATCATCTTATTGAAATAAAGTAGATATGATTTCTTATTGAAAACAGTTAACATGCCGTATTTAACAATTGAAAGCAGATATCTTATAAAATTAAGTAGATATGATATCTTATTAAAATCAATTCTGGAAAGCTGACCAACACTGCGGGAACAATTGAAAGCAGAATATCATCTTATGAAATCAGCCATCGAAGATGCCGAACAATTCGAACAATTAGATAAAAATCAGAATTTGGGTAGTTGATTCATCTTATGAAAATCATATCTTCATCTAATGATTTAAAATATGTCAAAAAATCATATCTCTTGCATAATTAAATCACATGAATCATCAATTTTACATGCATATATGTTCATAAAGTTCTTCAACCTTACTTAATCCAATCAATTAAAATCAGAATTTTAATCATGCAAATTAACCTATATATCAATTTACCACTTAATTTGAATCAAGACAATTATGAACATGCACCAAAATTTAAAACATTAAACTTGATCTAATCAATTTATGCAAGAGGCAACTGATATCACTGATGGGATTTTAGATGCGTAAAGCGGAATTTCAGGAAACGTTTTCCTAACATCTAACCAAGGATCTCATGCATAAACCAAATAGATCATAGATAGTAAAAATCAAATACCTCTTGATGCGTGTTTCAATCTGCTGGAATGGAGAGAATAGAGCCTCACATGTTACTCCTCTATTTGGTCCACCCGAGCTTGAATCTGGATCGCCTAGGACTCGGTTGCTAGATCGAGGAACGAAGGCGAACGAAGAGAGAGACAGGGAGAAGGAGGCAACCGTACTTCTTCAAGTTAATTAGGGTTATGGGCTTTTCCTAAAATCCCTCCTTTTATATTGCCATGTATAGATATCTTATTTCCTAAATAAGTATTTCTTTTATTATTAATAATAACACTTTATTATTAACAAGCTTTATCTCCCAAGTTATATCTTATATAACTTTATATTATATACTTTATATAATATATCTCCCAACAACCTGATCCAGTCTAAACTCTAAGGGTGTGACCTCGTAGGACCCGATAATAATAGCAATAGACTTTATGACATACTTTATAACATATAGTCTATAAATCATAGTTGGCTTCTAGCAAAGCACTATGACTACCTAAAATCACCAGATTAAATATCTCCATAATTGGTCCCACTTCATAATGAGTAATTGCACCTTTGATTAAAGGACACAATTCCTTCAACACTATGAGTCATGATCACTTAGCGGTACAAATGGAGGGAAAACGGAGTTCTATAAAAAAAACATCTAGAAAAATTAACTAGGGCTGAGACAGCAAACTAGGCATACCATCACGAGGCCTACAAATTGCAACCAAGTTATTGGTTTTGCCCATAGTAAGAGCAATCCCTGACTCCTCATTGCCAATAACTCCCCCATCCACACTCTCCCACTCAAATCCCTATATCCACGTTGCCAGCGTCAGCATCACCATCCTCATCGCCAGGCTCGACCCCGGGCACGCCCTCCTCCCCGCCCCGAACGGTATAAACCTGAACCCAACCCCGCCGCCGACATCCCCATCAAACCTCTCGGGCCTGAATGCTAGAGGCTCCTCCCACACTCCCGGGTCTCGGTGGAGGGCCCACGCATTGACCACCAGTACCGTGCCCTTGGGGACGTGGTAGCGTCTCATTGACGATGCAGCGGTATGAGGAGTGGGGCGACGGGGAAGAGGCGGAGCGTCTCATTGACGATGCAGCGGAGGTAGGGGAGGTTGGCTAGGTCAGAGTCGTCCACCAGGCGCATGGTGCCCACGTGGGCGTCGATTTCGGCCTGGGCCTTGTGGAGGATGGCAGGGTGGTTGAGGAGGAGTGACATGGCCCACTCCATTGTGCGGGCGGAGGTGTCGGTTCCTGCTCTCAGCATCGCCTGATCGATAAAAAAAAATTATGTAACGACGTGTAGCTATAGCATACTCTTTTGGGTTTCTAATTCCCATTTGGAACACCATAAATTGTGTAACATATCTCAATGGTACGGTGGTGCTATATGAATGGGGTCATACAATTGGTGCAAATGTTGACTTCACATAAAAAAACACGATTACTTTTCGGCGCATAGGCATTTTGCCGTTTGGCGCATAGGCTCGCACGTAACGTGAGGGTACAACCCACACGTTACGTGTGACAGTGCTCCACACGTTACGTGTGGGACAATTTCACACGTTACGTGTGGTTTGTACCCTCACGCTACGTGTGGGTTAGTCAATATGGTTTAGAATGTTTATTTGTAGTATTTATTTGTTTATCTAAAACCCTACAAAAAACACCCCAAAATAATCAATATAGAAGATAGAATAGAATTGTTCATTACGTTGGATGAATACAATCACATACAAGAAATAATACAAGTTCTTCATAAACTTAGAAAACCTAGCACAAAATAAATGACATCGTCTAGTTGCGTTTGAAAAAATTAGGATAGTCTCTTGTAAAACTTCGCGACATATCATGTCTCTGCTTTGATAAAATTGCTTGCTCCCTACAAAGGTTGATAGTACGTAAACAACATTACACAAAAGATATGACATCAAGGCATTATATGATGTATATCATTATATAGATTGAGGTTATACCTACGCATCTTATCCATATCTTGTAAAAGTTCTTGCTTAACAACATCTTGATTCACCTTAATAAGATATTGTTTTTCCCGCCATTGTTGTCGAATAACCGCGTGTGCCCTCTCCTCGTACACATGATCAATCCAATTCCTGTATAAACACCCTAGTCTTGGGCATCCCCAATACCTCCTTCCGTAGTTCCACTGCAAATCCCAAGTACGGACAATGGTTTTCAAATTACACTCGCATTGTGGAGCACTTATTTGTTGATGGTGCCTATTTAGGTTTGATGATGATTCGGATGAAGATGTCATTATTTGATGTAGTGCTTGGTTTCCTACAAATCCATTAATATGAAAAGGCCAATTAGGGTTACTAAATCGAAAGAAACTGGAAGAAGAAGCTTACCCACAAATGAATCTTCAATCTCGCTTGTGTTGGAAGTGTTGTAGTGAACAAACAACCCTAATGCCTCTTATATAGTGAAATGATATATACAGCTGTAGTAATTAAAGACCACAACCACACGAATTAAAGACCTCAACAACTAGCATTAAAAACCTCAACCACTAGCATTAAGGACATCAACCACTCTTACCCTAATAACCCTAAACCCTAAACGTCAACCACTCTCATAAACAATGTAACTCGCATACCCAAATTCACCCTTAATAATTAAAGATAAACTCTAAACTCAAACCTTAATCATAACACTAACCCTAAGACCTAAACCCTAACCCTAACCCTAACCCTAAACCCTAAACTTAAAACTCATTATTTTAAACTCTACCGAAATGCCATAACCCTATACCACAAAAAACCTAAACCCTACCCCTATCCATCCTATCCTACCCTACCCGACATACGCCTAAACCCTAAAAAACCCTAGTAATCACACGTTACGTGTTAATGTGTTTCACACGTAACGTTCTAATATACTTCGCGCGTAACGTGTGGAACGGTTTGACACGTAACGTGTGGTTCAGTCTGTTGCAAAACGCATTGAATTAACCGTCTTGTCCCCACCTAACTGTAATAATGACCCATCTTCTTTGTCCGCTAACAACCCATTTCGAATCCATTTCGAACCTAAACCCTCATCCTAAACACTCCCAAAATCTTGATTTTCACTCACATTTTTTGTACAAAAAATGAACAATCCGAACAATAACGAGTATTGGAGCAACAATGGGGAAGATATTCCACTTTGGAACGAGGTAATTTCTATAAGTAACCCTAAAGTTGTCTTTTTTATTTCTTGATTTGAAAATGTTTAAAGTTCTTAGCTTCATGGTTAGGGTTTAGAGAAGTTATTTTTGATGGCCCATTATATTTGTTGTTTAGGATTTAGGAAAGCTATTTTTGATACTTATTGTTTAATATTAAAGATCTCATTTTATTGTTTAGGGTATTAGAAACAAAGATTGAGCGTTGTTTAGGGTTTAGGGCTACGAATTTGCTGTTATATTGAAGAACAGTTTCACACGTTACGTGTGAAGAATGTTCACACATAACGTGTGAAGATGTTGAACACGTTACGTGTGGGTGTGTTTCACACGTAACGTGTGGACACTCTTCACACGTTACGTGTGTAATCACCACCCGAAACCAGGTTTCATTCTGTAATATGGCACGGTTTGACAGTAAACGTGCTTTTTTATAATCAGTGCACTAATTGATGACATGATTTCGTGTATGCAGACGAACTATCATTTATACGAGGGGTTAAACAATATCTCCCTCAATGACTGGAGCACTCCACAGAAGACATTTCCGGTTTGGGGAGAATTTGAAGACGGTATGCATTTGCCATGTCGAGAACGAGCAACATTTTATTGCGGTACGTTTATACAATCTTGTGTTAAAACATCTGTTTATACTATCTTGTGTTAAAACATCTGTTTATACTATCTTGTGTTAAAACATATGTATGATGCATTGATTTTCATGTAGATTGGGCTGGCCAAAACTTCGCCCTTGCCTCCTATTTACTCGGGGTGGTTGTATCATCATGACCCGTCTTCGGGTGATTACGTAGATCAATGGCTATTAGATCGTTCGTTGGAGTATGAACCAGACAAGGACGAAAAGAAGCCAAAACGAAAGAAGAAGGTCGAAACAGTCGATTTATGTAATGAATGATATGAGTACGACATTCGTATAGTATGCTGCAATGAGTACGACATTCCTATTGTTGTCATAATCCAAACAACTTCCCCAAAACATTCAAACTGAAGTCATAACATTCAAACTTCAACAAAACATTCAAACTCAAGTCATAACATTCAAACTTCAACAAACACATTCAAACTCAAGTCATAACATTCAAATTTCAACACAACATTCAAACTAATGCTCAAATGACGAAGCAGCCAAGTTCAATGGTTCGAAAGGAAGGGATACATTTGCTCCAATGATTGCCGTAACGCCTCGGCTACGTCTTCACATCGGTCATCTCCATGGTGATGATCGCGATATGGATCCATACGTGAATAGCAACTATCAAGGCACTGCACAAAAGATAAGTGCATACGATTAATAAACATACACGAAGTCAAAAATAAACAGGATATAATTACATGATTACTTACCTGCTGCTGAGTGTAACGATCCTCTTGAGGGATGATGAATGGATGTGTATGTTGGAGATACCACTGCATGTAATCATCGGTACACTGGTGGTGTTGACGAACTGGAGGACCCATGGCTTGCAGGCTAATGGAATGTTCATTGCGGGCATTCCATGCATGTAAGGATCTATCGTACTCCACCGTGTAACTGCTAATCTTCACGCCCCTCCATGCCTTAATGGGAACAATCGGTGGTCTTGGACATTGTTGTACACGCCCAAACTGCCGAGCTACTCGATCCGGCATGTAAGGCTCGGTGACCCACAGACAGGATATGACTCCATGAAATCGCGATGAAGCAAACATCTCATTATTGAAGTCAATGGAGCCGTATGGCATCCAATCAACCTAAACACAATTGAATTTCAAACAACTTATAATGCATATATATTTTAACATAATAGATAAGGACCGTATATGCACTTACACTATCAGCATGCATCCCATCCAGCTCCTCCCTATAATTCCTGGTCCGGTTGGGTTCATGTGACATGTCCCATTTTCTGGCGTATGGGATCGGCTGTTGTGGGTCCCAGTAAACACTCTGTGCAGGTCTAAACATGGGAAAGTACTGATATATCCATGACTACAAAATAATTACACATATGTCAATTCCCTACATAACAAACATATAATATATCTATAACAAAAATTTAGATATTTTTATTCAAGCCATTTAATACCTGGATCAGAGTGAAACATGTGGACATGACCCGTGCCTCTTTTCTTGTGCACTCGCCCAAGCTGCGGTACACGTGTGCAAGAACACCGGTACCCCATGCATAGTTCGTGACTTTTGTGAGATCAGTCACGAACGGAGTGTAATAAACGGGCAAGCGATGCTGAGACTTGTCAGGAAAGAGGGCAGACCCCACCAAGTACAGCAAGAACCCAGCCGCCAGCTTCTTCGACGCCAACTCCTCGCAATGAGTCTTAAAATCTCCCGCGTGCAAGTTACCGGCGACGATAGCACCATCCTCCAGCTCAAAAAACTCATGCGTCTGCTCCATCAACGCCTTCTTCAAATCATTGCGGCTTAGCTGCTCGTGCCATTTCTTTGGGGGACCCATGTCTTGCCCTTGTATGTTAAGCCCAAGGATCATCCACACATCATGGAGAGTTATAGTCATCTCTCCCCATGGCATGTGGAATGAGTTGGTTTCCGGTTGCCAACGCTCGACGAAGGCACCAATCAGCGTCTCATCCACATGCTCATGCATGATGTCCGATAGATGACATAGCCCGGACGCCAACGCCATGCTACCCCACGCGTCTTCCGTTGTGAGACGCCATGAGCGTAACTGCTTGCCTCGCTGCTGGAACCTCAAGGATTGCACCGACTGTATATGAACATAATTAAGCAATCATACAGACTTATTTAAAACAAGATTAATAATTACAAAAATTGTGTTACGTGCAACTTACAACGCGCTGGTAAAGGAGGTACGCCACGTGGTTTACAAAACTCTTTAGGAGTTCAGGTCTCTCCGGACCTCCAGGAACGCTCACCACCAGTTCAGGGTCGTATCTGACATTCTTCTTTGACCGGGGTGGTTTTCCCCGCGAAGAAGAGGCTTCCTGAGGCTCCTCGCCCGGCTCCTCGCCCGCCGTGTTTGGGGCGTCTTCTCTTGGAATCCAGGCATTGCTGGACTGGGCCTGAGTCCCCTGGTCCTGAGTCCCCCATGTACATGCATGATCCTACATTTATTAAATAGATCAGATGCAATAATGAATTGTAAACAAATGCATGTTATACTAAATGTACTTACCATAGGCTGATGATAGGCAGCGTTCGGGTACACCGTCGGGTTCTCCCACGGGTTGTCCTGCTCCTCATCTCCCTGATAATAATCTCTCGGGCTATGATGAGGGCTCACATGCGGCGGTAGTACCGGCAGACTAAAATTCCGCCCGTAATAGTTATTCTGATCTATTGTATCAGAATAACAATGCAGCGGACTTCCTTCATAGTCTGGATCCCTCGGAGGCTCAGAGCCTGCTCTACCCCCAATAAACGACGGCACTGCCATTAGGCTATGCACTCCTATCATGCCAGTATCGCCAGCAGCCCCAGTACTGCTACCTGCTCCAATCTGGTATGCGCCGGTCTCATCATCCCGGTAGCACACATCCCTCCGTTGCCTCCTTTCCGACCTTTTGACCTCTTCGCCAGTCACATACGACTGTTGGCGTACAAGGTTGCGACGTATCCTGCGTTCAGTTCTTTCCCCAGGTTCCATCTGTGTTTACATATCAACACATTTTAATCAACAAAAATCAACAAACAGAAAATCAACGTTCCAGATATCAAAAAAAATGCAAATTCACACGTTACGTGTGACTTGTTCTCACACGTAATGCGTAGTGCACATTCACACGTTACGTGTGAATGTGCTTATTCCAATTTCACCGGCAGGCCGCCGGCGACTTTCCGGCGATATTCCGGTCGTCTTCTCCGGCGAGACAGTCCGAATTTTAATCAACAAAAATCAACAAAAATCAAAAAACAGAAAATCAGCGTTACAGATATCAAAAAAAAAGGAAATTCACGCGTTACGTGTGACTTGCTCTCACACGTAACGCGTGGTGCACATTCACACGTTACGTGTGAATGTGCTTATTCCAATTTCACCGGCAAGTCGCCGGCGACTTGCCGGCGATATTCCGGTTGTCTTCTCCGGCGAGACAGTCCGAATTTTAATCAACAAAAATCAACAAAAATCAAAAAACAGAAAATCAACGTTCCAGAAATCTAAAAAAAAGGAAATTCACACGTTACGTGTGACTTGCTCTCACACGTAACGCGTGGTGCACATTCACACGTTACGTGTGAATGTGCACATTCCAATTTCACCAGGAAGCCGCTGGCGACATTCCGGCGATATTCCGGTCGTCTTCTCCGGCGAGACAGTCCGAATTTTTTTTTTTTTTTCAAATATACCCAAAATTCAACAACAAATCCACAATTTTTACCAATCTAACAATATCATCACTTCCACTTTCATTTTTCCACACAAAATGTCTACAAACCTAGATCTACCTAACCAAAACCCTAAACATCACAAAAACTTCTACAAAACCTAGATCTACCATCCAAATCATCTCCAAATCGTAGATCTATCATCCAAACCTAGATCTACCTAACCAAATACTATGTGTGGATTTAAATTTATTAAAAACAAAATCAAATAATTATTTCTAGGAACTAACCTTACGCGGGAGGGGCGAGGAGGCGTTACGCGGGAGGGGCAAGGAGACGTTACGCGGGAGGGGCAAGGAGGCGCAGCGGGAGGGGCAAGGAGGCTGAGTGCTGATGCTGAATGAAGAGGAGGAGCCGAATCTGGCTTTTATAGCCAGATTCCCACACGTTACGTGTGATACAATGTCACACGTAACGTGTGAACCGATCCCACACGTAACGTGTGGAGCCAATTCACGCGTTACGTGTGGGTCTTGAATGGGTCAGTATCGACGCGTAACGTGGGAAGTCTATTCTCACGTTACGCGCGGCCCTATGCGCCAAAAGGCAAAAATGCCTATGCGCCGAATAGTTGAGCCCTAAAAAAATCTTATGTAAGTTTGTGTTAGTGATTGATTTAACTTATATATGTGAATGTGAAGTCTTATACAATATATTATAACTCCGAACGCATGGCCTTGTGCATAAATATAAAATAGCTCCTTCTATTCATCCAAAATAACTTTTCACTATTATTTTTATCACAATAATAATTAATATATCTATCATAAATATAAAATAATATTTTTTATTAATAACTTTTATCTTCAATAAGAATATTTTTCATATAATAAAAATAGTCAAATATTATCATCTATAGTTGATTTATGTTTTTGTCATAAAATAAACTATGATAAAATTTATAAATTTTAGTTTTTTAATTTGATATTATAAAAAATTTAACTTTAATGTCTTTTATTGTTCAAAAATAAAATAAAATTGCTCCTTATTTGAAATACATAATATAAATACTCTAGGACAATTATTAAACAAAATCATCAATATAAAGATAAAGCAATTTTAGCAAACAAACTAAATAATCTATTTAATATTAGTCACGATCTATCTATATCTATGTCTATCTATCTATCTATCTATATAAATAAATAAATAATAATCTATATATACAGTGACAGATCCAGGAATTATGTATAGAGGGGTCACAAAATCGTTTGTGAAAAATTATATAATGTTAATTAGCAATGTCTTTTTAACCATATATTCTATTTGTGTAATTTTTTTTTACAAACCTTATATACTAGGTGGATTATTATGTTTTAAAAAAATATGTTTAACTAATTTACAATATTAAAAACGTTTTTGAACAAATAGTACATAGAACTAGCTAAAAATGTTAATTTCAAATATATTGTGAGAATTTTAAATAAGATTAATCTAATTACCTTACAAAAGTTTTAACCCATTTCATAATTGTTATGGGCAAAAAATAGAAAAAACAAATATTTGGATAAGAAAGATAAATAAAGAGAAAACAAAAGATACAAACTATTATTTATTTAAAAATAAAATAAAATCTGGGAGGTGCAGACTCGAACCCCAAACCTTTTCATCAAACTCTTGCTCCACAACCTTGGGGGCTAATAGCTCTTCTATTACCATAGTACCATACACAACACATTAATATATATATATATATATATATATTCATCTGAACAATTATACGTATATATATAATTTCGTCCAAAGGAAGGGGGGTCACCAGACCTTTAGGAACCCCCCCCCCCCCAAGCTGCCTCTGTATATATATGTATATATATATATATAGGATCCGGTTCTGGTGAGAACCAAATTCCTTGAGAGAATTGAGAACGCACCTGAGGTGTTCCCGCCCTCACGCGCGTGTCTGTTCCCAATTAATACGGATGTTCACTGTTTTGTTGGTAGATGTTCATCGCAGTATGCAACGATGTTCACCACTTTACACTAAAAAATAGTGAATTTGTTAGTGTTTTTTTTCTTTCTAAACTCTCAAATCTTTATAAAAATGATCATTTAATGTTCATTGTATATTTATATCATGCAATATTAGTACTCTTTAAAACAAGTGATGGACATCGAAAAAATGTTCACAACCCCTTAGTGAGCACATATGTGCATTGTTTTGTTCCTAGATGTTCATCACAGTATAGTAAACATCTAGATTAAAAGTGGTGAACATTTATAGACAAAGTGATGATCATCGAAAATTTGTTTACAACCCCTCAATGAACACATATGTTCACTATTTTGTTCATAAATGTTCATCACAGTATACTAGTATAAAACATGTGGAATGAAAGCGTTGAACATTTATGGACAAAGTGATTAACATCGAAAATATGTTCACAGCGAGTGCAAACGTACTTTTCCAAAAACAATGTGTATAATACGGGAAAATTCGGGTAAATTGGGGGAAAATACAGGTAAAATTCGGCTGAAATAGTAAACATCTTGTATGAAAGTGCTTAACATTTATGGGAAAAATGATGAACATCGAAAATATGTTCCTAGCGAGTGAAGACGTATTTTCCCAAAAAAATGTATATAATACGGGAAAAACTCGGGTAAAATTGGGGGGAAATACGGGTAAAATCCGGCTAGAATAGTGAACATCTTGTATGATTTTGGTGAACATTTATGCTCAAAGGTGATGAACATCAAAAATATGTTCACAGCGAGTGAAAACGGGGTTTTCCACTAAAATGCGTATAATACGCGAAAATTTTGGCAAAAATACAGGAAAAATTCGACACATACGAATTTTTTGCCTTTTAATGAATGTCTAATTTTGATAGTTCTTTCCTTCAAATCTGGCAGCCCACGATTGTTCTCATTTCTCTCCTAACTAATGGTTTTCATTTGATCTATTTCATATATATCTATATGTATATATACTAAAACAAGGGCATAAATCCTACGTGCGTCATCACGATAAATTCGTCGACGTGTCATCATCCATCCAACCATCATGCACCACATCATCCAACCTTTAAAAAAATATAATTGTGGGTCCACTTTAATTATATATAAAATCTATTTAATTAAATAAATTTATTTAAACAATTATGTATTATAACTAAAAAAATTATCAACTAAATTACTCAATCACAAATCATTAATAAAATGAACCTAAATTATAAGAATAAAATGGACGGTCTCTTATGAAACGACAAAAAAAATCAAATATACAGTTATTAATATAAATTTATTATTTTATTCATAAAAAGTAAAATATTTTTTTTTTTTCGTGAGAAGCACGGGTTCAACCATCTTGTTGTATTAATCTTAAACATATCTTATAGTTATATCATCATTAATCATTAATCTTATAGCCAATGACGGGCCCAGGATTACTCGAAAGAGGGGGCAGAAGTGCGTGTAGTCTCCTCTGCTCTCTTTGAGATTCGATCTATCTATATTATTATCATTGTTTTGGTTCATTATGATTATTTTAAGACTAATTATTTGGAAATAATGATCTCTACGAACAATAATTTTATCCATAAACTAAACACAAAAATCAATTTAACTTCTAATCAATAAATCAATCAAATAATTAAGAAATAAATCCTAAGCAAAATCATACAATTTTTTTTAAATAACAAATAAATATTTAAAACAATAAATGATTCAAATCATAAATAAGAGTTTAAAATAATAAATGATTTTCATAAACTAGAGTTTAAATTAATAAATCATAAACAACAATTAATAAGGGTCTGTTTGGATGTCAATTAGAATGCGTTAAAATGCATTATCTTACATTAAATGATTAAAATGATAATTTAATATAATTTAATGTAAGATAATGCATTAAAATACATTATTTGAGAGAATCCAAACAGACCCTAAATTATTTAAATCAAATTGAAAAACAACATCAAACGGATTTTAAATTTTTTACATTGGATGGGACACCGATTATTTATAGAAAATGTTGTCTATAGTGTTTTAAAGGTATAAGATTCAGAATATTTGTAAGGGGGTGTTTGATTGTTGGGGTTGAGGAATGAAGAATGGGGTTGGGAAGAGTTGGGAAATCTCAACCCAAAATCTAGTGTTTGGTATTTACTATTTTGGAATCAAATCCATTATCCAAACCTAGTCAAACCCAAGTTATGAAACCCTTTAATTTCTTTGGGGTTGAAATTGAGGAATGAGGTATGAGAAAAGTTGAGAAAAAGTGCTTCAAAACTTCATTCCAAAATACTAACCAAACACATAAATTTATCTATCACTTTTCAAATCCATACCTACTCAACCCGATACCTCATTCCAATCCGATACCTAATTTTTACCAAACGTCTAGGGGACGTTTGGGACAAGACTTTTTATAAACAGCGCTGCTTTTGAACATTTTTAAAGTGTTGTGAATGGGGGTGATACACCGCTTACTAGCTAATAACCATTGTCCTATATGATAATTATATGAAAAATATATATCTTGCGAAGTCCATTAGAAGAGGTCGCCCACTCAAGCCCCTTGAGTCCGCTACTGCTTATAGCAATAATTGAAATTCTATTACTTGATTTAACTTTTATTTTTATAATTACAAAAATTAAAATATAATCATGTGAATTTTATGTAAAGCTTAAATGCTTTTAGAAAAGTAGGTTAAGGAATTTGAGATGTGAGCCAAAATTCATTTTGTTTTAATATAAAAAATTCAATAAAGAAAAATCATCTCCCATGTCATTTCTCTCTCTGTTATTTTTCTGACAAAAACATCATTATATGTAAAATAAAATTTTAGAACCAAACGTATTTAAATGAAACAAGTAATTAAAAGTAAAAAACTATAAATATTCCTACCAAACAGAGCCTAAGGGGATAACTCACCATTAATATGCCTTTGAGAATATCGTCGGTGAAGTACTCCGGCTCCGCCTTCTGCAACGCCAGCAGCTCCTCCACCATCGTCGTCGTCTTCCTCTCTCGTCCGTCCACCTTCTCCTCCTTCCGTGCGGCCTCTAGCAAACCCGCAACCACCCGATCCCTGCATACCTGAACTCCCCGCATCTGCTTCTCCAATCCTTTGTAAAACCCCACCCTCCTCAACACCGGGAAGAAATCACACCCATTAATAAACTTGGGCGTAACGAATACGTCATCGTCGGGCCCGCTTCTCCACCTCCTCCCGCTCACCAACCTCATCACCACGTTCCTCGTCAGCTGAAAACACGTCTTGTTCAGATCCACCCTCTGACCCGGCCCGGAGCCCGGGCCCATTAGCATCTCCCGGGCCATGAACCGGACCTCCTCCGTTCGTATCGAGGCCGAATCTTGGAGGCGGTTTGATGAGAGGGCTTGGACGGTGATGACGCGGCGGAGGTCCCGCCATAGGTCACCGAATGAGGCCCACGCGATGGTTGTGTAGTCGTAGCCGATTACCTCGCCGGCGAGAAAATCGGGGGGGCGGCTGGCGAATGCGATGTCGTTTTGGGCGAAGCAGTCCTCGACAGCCTCGGGGGAGGAGATCACCAGGAAGCGGCGGCAGCCTAAGCGGAGGAGGAAGACGGGGCCGTAGCGGTGGGAGAGGGATTGGAGGGAGCGGTGCAACGGCTCCTTGAGGAGGTGGAGATGGCCCACTATGGGTAGGCCCGGCGGGCTCGGCGGCGGTGGAATATTTTCACGGTTTTGGAGGCGGCGTTTGGTGGTGAAGAAGAGGAGGAGGATTGCAAGGAGAGGCAAGCAGTAGAGAAATTGAGTATCCATGGTTTGTGTTGCACGTGACTAGCTTGTGAGATTGAGATGTATAAGGATTAAGGATATACTCATCGTGGAATCCATGCATGTGGGCCAGCAGCCACAATGTGGGCCATGTTTATGTAATTATTAAACTCAATGCCATAACGTCCAACTACAAGCATTCGTTACACTATGAAATATTAATGTCATATATGTGCCACGAACGAACCAAATTAATATTATGCATGGCTAATAGTGTAATAAGTGATATCTATACCAACACTCAGTTGGTCAAGTGGTTTGACACTAGACTCCTTTAAGCGTTCTATCCAGAGGTTTCGAATTCGATTCTTGTTGGAGGCGTGTATGGAGACACTGATGTTGGGAGGGGTCTATCACTTTATATGCCAACAGTACCCCGGTCTGGACGTAGAGCGGCTCTGACCGATCGAACTAGGCGATCAAGACCAAAAAAAATAAGTGATATCTATTTATATAGGCTGAATTGGGGAAATAGCCCTCTATTGAAGGTAAAATTAGATAAGTTTCTCACAATAAGTTTTTTTTAAAACCCATGTATCATGATGATGTCATTATTACATAATGATGACATCACCATTAGTCAAATAAATTTACACATTTGACCATTGTCCGATCAACGGTCGTTGATCAGCGTTGACCGTCGAATTTTTTTTTTCCGGACTGTAATTGTTTTTTGATTACGTCATCATCTTGATGACAGTTTCTGTCAGCACAAATACAAACTGTCATCACAAATACAAATTGTCATCAAAACACAAACTATCATCAAATATAAACTGTATCGCAACTTGGTGATGACCAATGTTCTAAAAGTCGTTAGGCGGGAGTTGGACGGTGAGGGGGGGGGGGGGGGGGGAGGGGGGGCTAGCGCCTAGGCGAGGGCCTAGGCGGACTAAAAGTTAATGCATGATCCATGTGATTATTTGATTATGTTCTCCAAATCCATTAATCTTTATAAAACTATGTTGGGATGAGATTTGATATTATATTATGGGCCTTATTGTACAAAGTCAAACCCAAAATTATGTTAATGCATCTGTCATCTTCTAAGATGTTGCAGCTTCCACAACATTTGAGGATTTTTCTCGCCTAGGCGGATCTAGGTGGGTCCTAGGCGGAGGGTGACCGCCTATCGCCTAGCCGGGGCCTAGGCGGCCCTAGGCGGGGATTTTTAGAACATTGGTGATGACACATATTGTCATCGCAACTAGCTGATGTCACAAACTATCATCACAACTAGTTGATGACAATTATCTTTTTGATGACAATTCTCATTGAAATGTCACCACCACTAGTTGGTGGCATTTTCGAAGTGTCATCAACACTAGTTGGTGGCATTTTCGAAGTGTCATCACCACTAGTTAGTGCACTTTCAATGTGTCAATAAGAATAGTAATTGGTGGCACTTTCAAAGTATCATCGAGACTAGTCACTGACACTTTCAAAGTGTCATCGAGGCTAGTCGGTGACACGTTCCAAGTGTCACCGAGGCTAGTATGTGGTGCGTTCGGAGTGTCACCGAGGCTAGTCGGTGGCGCGTTCAGAGTGTCATCGAGGCTAGTCGGTGGCGCGTTCGGAGTGCCACCGAGGCTAGTCGGTGGCGCATTCGGAGTGTCACTAAGGCTAGTCGGTTGATAGCTCCATGATCCCCTAGATGAGGGCGAAGGTCGAAGAGGAAGCAATGAAGGTGTGTTCGAATGGCCCGGTAACAACAGCCCGCGCAAGGGCAATGGAGCGAGCCACACAATCATTAGTCTCGTGGGCGCACGCAAGTGACGCGGGTTCATCTAGTCCTAAATGGGTCCTCCTCTTGACCTATGAAGGATTAGGTGAGGTTCTGCCTTAGCCGATCCCGCCAAGAAGACGAAGACGACGAGATCGCGAAAGCAGCCGAGAACTCGACCGAGTTCTGGACCGAGTTGTTGCTCCAGTTAAGAACTCGACCCAGAACTCGACCGAGTTCTGGTTCCAGATCGGAACTCGGTCAAGAACTCGACCGAGTTCCCGACCGAGTTCCTGCCCACATCAGCGATCTCAATTTTCGTCGTTTTGCTGAATAATTTATTATTATATTTATTATTATTTCTTGTTATCACTATTTAAACCCAGAAATCCTAGTTTGTAATCTTTACGTTGAATTTGAGTAGTAAAGTTGAGTACGCTCCTTCCCTTGAGTTCCAACGTCAACTCTTCGATCCCATGGATCGTCTATCCCGTAGCTCGTCGCTTCGAGCAATTGTTCATCGTCTCTTCGGTGTTTGTGATCATCTCTTTGATCCTTTCGTTCATCACTTTGAACGCGTTTGAGGGTTATCTCTTTAGCCCTAGGAAAGCCATCACTTTGGCTACGAAAGAGAAGGAATCGAATTCAAGCTTGAGGAATCAAAGATCCTGCGTTGCAGACAACACTTCAGGGGTTGTTCGTATCAACTGGCATCAGAGTCTATCCAAGCTATGTTTGTTCTTCTCTCTTATTGTGATTCCTTGCAATTTTCCGCTTGCAAAACCCATATTTTTTTTTCTCACCACCATCATTCGCCGGAACCCTAGCCGTGACCACCACCACCACACCACCACCATCGTCCGCCGCCACCACCCCTTTCCGCCACTTCTCTCTCACGGCTGCAACCCTAATTTCCTTAGGTTTTGGTTACTTTCCAACAGCCCTCACCTCTATCCTTCTAGCACTCTCTTGTTTCCTTAATTGCATACTTGATTTACTTGTTTCTTGTTGCTTAAGTCTTGCTTTATCTTTGGATTAATTGCTAGATTAGTTATTCGATTTAATTCCCTCATAGTTGCTTTGTCTATTCTTTCTTCTCCTACACTTGCTTGTGTGGTTCTTTCTTGCTTGATTCGCCATCATATCAAAACAAAAATACAGTGTGACCGTATAAACAAAAAAAAAACATACCATTCTCACCTTCCATCAAACAAAAAAAAGATTTGGGAAGACGGAATCCTTAGAAACAAAAGAAAAGGCAGAGAACGCACCATACGGTCATACTCCATCTTCTCTTCTTTCATGTCTCTATGCAACTCTCATTGAAAAGGGCAAAATTTTCAACTCTCTTGTGATTAATTCTGAGAAACTTGATTTGATCTGCTTGCACTTGGAAATTTGTGTGTTGTTTGGGACTTGCTTTGCTAGTTCTTGCTTTGTTGCCTCCCGTTCAAGCCTCTCCCTCCTCACGAGCAACCAATATTAGTACGCCCAACGAAAAATTTCTTGGTTCACTTTTGAGACAAGGACTTGGCTTGAACTTGTTCTTTTGCTTGGTGCACCTTACTCCTTGTGTTATATGCTTCGTATAGGTACTATGGAGGTTTCTACGACAAGCTACTCTCCTTCTACGGGCAACCGTAGCCCCGGACAGATGGACTCCGTGTTTGAGCGAATTGACGCACTTCGTGCACTGAGTGAAGAAAAAGATCGCCAACTCGCTGCGCAGGCTGCTGTTGGGCCTAGCATCCCCCTTGGAAGATGGATCGAGCAAAACGGGCCCAGGCCCAAGACAGATCGGAGGAACAAGGGAGAGTCCAGAGGAGGCGTCGAAGCTTCTCTGGTCGAACACTATCCGACAGGTCGCGAAAATCCCGCAGAGCATTAAATGCTTAGATTGAGCAACGGCCACAGCATTCAAACACCACCGTAATAGCAGCAATTAATGGCAGAATCCCTGCAATCACTCCCGATGTTGAAGATACGATAGGATTAAATCATAAACGGTAAAAAGGAGAAGGACTTACCATATATGGGGGAGGAGAAGATAAAGAAGGGACACTCATACGATTACGTGACACACTCACTCGAACTTGCTCTGAAAGAAAACGGAGACACACTTGCTCTATCCTAGCTCACCAGGAGTCAATCACGCCTGTTTTCCGCCGATCGAAACCTAGAAGTCACCGGTCGAGTTCAATAAAATCCCTTGTCTTACTACGATAAGTTGTACCTCCATTCGATTCGATCAATACTATATCTAATAAAATCGTCTCGCCATTTCATATTTTCTTTTTACTCGTTGATTATCTACTTGGTTTGGATTGATTTCTATCACTCGATCGACTAGTTACCCCGTCTAAGGCGATTTAGGTCGTCTGATCTTTTTGCCCCAAAAAAGCTGCCGAGCTTGCCCACCTTCGTCGGACCATGAGTGACATGAAGCTGCCCACGGCTGACCCAATGTTGAACCCTCCGGCCACAACTAGCCGGCCAATGGACCGCAAGGGTCCCCTTCTCAATGTCCTCTTCTCGAATACCTCCGGCTACGAGTCTTTTGACGAGGACACCCCCGACGCCAGACCGATATTTGACACCTACGACGATGAGGAGGAGGAGGAGGAGGAGATGGAGAGCTACATATGCAGCTCTATGGATGAGCAAGGCAACATGCCTCTTAGATTGGTTACACGCCGCGTTCTTAACGCCAAATAAGGTACCTTACTTGACCAACGTGACAATTTGTTTCATACTAAGTGTGCGGTCCAGGGTGCTTCTTTGAGTGTGATCATAGATGGTGGGAGTTGCTGCAATATCATCAATGAAAAGGTGATCCAGCACTTCAAGTTTGAGACGCCTCCACAACCCGGCATTCATGGCACATGCGAGAACCGACTTCTCTTAGCCCGGTCCCGAGATGTCTCTCCAATAATTCAGGGACGTCTTCCTTGCTTTTTACTTGTTCCGTTCGCGTGTCTCTTAAATGTTAAGGTTTTGGTTGATTTACCCCCTACGGTGTCTACTCTTTTGCAGGAACGCAACGCAAGCCGGCGTACCGTGGAGTTTGGGCCCGGAGGCTTGGTATGGCTGTACTTGCATCGCGATCTCTTTCCATTCAAGCGATGCCACAAGATGGATGCTAGAGGTGATGGTCCATTTCAGGTGCCACAAAGCCTTGGTGCCGACGCCTACCGCTTGAATTTACCCGATGACTATGGTGCGCATCCGACTTTCAACGTCGCCGACCTTTCTCCTTATACGCCACCTGCTTTTGACGACGAGGACGAAGCGGGGACGCTTCGCAACCAAGAAAGGGAGATTGATAGCTCCATGCTCCCCTCGATGACGGCGAATATCGAAGAGGAAGCAATGAAGGTGTGTTCGAATGGCCCGATAACAAGAGCCCGCGCAAGGGCAATGGAGCGAGCCACACAATCATTAGTCTCACGGGCGCACACAAGTGACGCGGGTTCATCTAGTCCTAAATGGGTCCTCCTCTTGACCTATGAAGGATTAGGTGAGGTTCCGCCTTAGCCGATCCCGCCAAGAAGAAGAAGACGACGAGATTGCGAAAGCAGAATGAAGAAGCCAAGAACTCGACCGAGTTCTGGACCGAGTTGTTGCTCCAGATAAGAACTCGACCCAGAACTCGACCGAGTTCGGGACCGAGTTCTGGTTCCAGATCGGAACTCGGTCAAGAACTCGACCGAGTTCCCGACCGAGTTCCTGCCCGCGTCAGCGATCTCAATTTTTGTCGTTTTGCTGAACAATTTATTATTATATTTTTTATTATTTCTTTTTTTCGCTATTTAAACCCAGAAACCCTAGTTTGTAATCTTTACGTTGAATTTGAGTAGTAAAGTTTAGTACGCTCCTTCCCTTGAGTTCCAACGTCAACTCTTCGATCCCATGGATCGTCTATCCCGTAGCTCGTCGCTTCGAGCAATTGTTCATCGTCTCTTCGGTGTTTATGATCATCTCTTTGATCCTTTCGTTCATCACTTTGAACGCGTTTGAGGGTTATCTCTTTAGCCCTAGGAAAGCCATCACTTTGGCTACGGAAGAGAAGGAATCGAATTCAATCTTGAGGAATCAAAGATCCTGCGTTGCAGACAACACTTCAGGGTTATGAAAATTTACTTTTTGTCCAGAAATTTTACAGTATTCCTCTACAATTTCCTTACAGTTTTCTTGGTTAGCCTTTGAGAAGATCACAATGTCATCCGCAAATGCCAGGAAAGGAATTCGCATGTCCTGTCGAGCGATTTGAAACCCTAAAGGTTTTCTTGGTTTTTCCGAAGCTTTTTGGAGTTTTTGAGCATGGATTTCCGATCCTAGAATGAACAGAAAAAGTGATAGGGGATCACCCTGTCGAAGTCCTCTAGTTGGTTTAAAAATTTATGTGGGTCCATTATTCACTAGCACCGAGAAAGATACAATAGTAATGCATTCTTTTATCCAGTTGATGAATCTTTCAGGCTAGTCGGTTGATAGCTCCATGATCCCCTCGATGACGGTGAAGGTCAAAGAGGAAGCAATGAAGGTGTGTTCGAATGGCCCGGTAACAAGTGTGATACCCCGTAATTCTGTAAGGATTATTCTGGGAATTTTTGGAATTTTCCCGAACACCCGTTTAGTACGTCGGATTTAATTCAGAAAGTCGGAGACATTCTGTAATGTGCTCTGTATCTGTAATATTTTTCTCAGTGAAGAATTATACAGTTAAGGCCTGTTGGAAGTCTATACTCGTTCGTGTACGACTTTTGTTATCGCAAGTTAAGATTAATACCAAATCTCTACCCAATTGGTTATTGCCCAAGAGGTGCAAATGGATTAACCATGGGTTAATACCCAAGGGCACAATTGGAAGGCTTTTTGGCTCCCAACAAGCCTCATCTTTGCCTATAAATAGAGGGCATGGGTGAAGCTAGAAAGGGTTTGAAAAACGCCATTACGCTGTCCATTTCTCGTCTCTCAAAAACGCTCCCAAAGAAAAACGCTCTCTCTCTCGGAAAGCTCTCGTGGATCGTTGGAGGCTCGTTTGGTGTCGTTCTCGGTGGCCAAAGGAGACTTGGAAGGCCCTTAGAAGCCTAGAATCCAAGCAAGGCGAAAGGTGAACCAAATCGAGCATCGCGGGTAAGATTTCTCGTCCGTTTTTAAGTTTCTGTTCAGCGACGGCGACCGCCGCCAGGGAGACGGTGACCGCCGCCAGAGAGACGGCGACCGCCGCCAAGAACGGCGACCGCCGTCAGGAACGGCGACCGCCGCCAGAGAGACGGCGACCGCCGCCGGAACGGCGACCGCCGCCAGAGAGACGGCGACCGCCGCCAGGAACGACGACCGCCGTGTTATGGCCGGCGACCGCCGTGAAGCTCTTGGTGTCACCGTGGAGGAAGCTGATGAGCGGCGCCCGCCGTGCTTGAGACGGCGACCGCCGTGATGGTGACGGCGACCGCCGTGATGGTGGCGGCGCCCGCCGCAATTGTTGGTGGCCGGCCGTGAAGGGTTGTTGCCCGGGAGTTGTTGCGTTGGCTATCGTATCCTTCGATATATTTCGTCCTTTCGTATATTCGTACTATTCTTTGTCGAATCTAACCTAGGGTTCCTTTTGGGTCGACTCGAAGGTGTTTATGCTAGTGGAGCTATACGCGTGTCGTGCCCGGAATCCCGTTGTCTCTGCTTTGTTCCAGATCTGCGGACTAAGGCAAGTGGCGGTTCGCTCTTGCTCATCGTTCCATATTTACATTAATTATCAGTTGTTTATCTGAGTAATTAATTTGGAATGATTATCTGTGTTTATCTGGAAAAAGATTTTATAAACTGTTTTGGAAAATCATATAATAGGTTGTATATCTGCTAGAACGACGCTATTATCTGTGATCGCCTTCCGGGCATTTATGTGGATTAATAGGAAAACTAATCCAAGTAAGGATTAGCTGTTTCTATTATCTCTTTGTTTAAGTCGTTTGCCTCGATGGCTTTAATGTGAATAATTGTTGTGTTAGACTGTTTAGTTAACGCAAGTGTTTGTAGGAACGCTAATCCAAGTAAGGGTTAGTCGTTTCTTTATAACTTAATGTGCATAGGAACGTTAATCCAAGTAAGGATTAGTCATTTCTTTATAATTTAATATTCATGGGAACGCTAATCCAAGTAAGGATTTGTCGTTTCTTTAAATCATAATAGTCCTCGGGGTTATTGCCGAATAATTTAAGGGTCATGACCTATGCTTCTTATCCACATGTAAGGATCTGAAGTGTTTTAAGCGCTTTGCAAGCGCCGTTGGATGAACTTAATTGCAGTCCTGTGTTTTAAGCACTTAGCTAGTGCATTGGGGTGGACGTAACTGTCACCCTGTAAAATAAACTGTAAGCGCTGTGGCAGTGCAATCAGGGTGAACGTAAGATCACCCGGTGTGTTCATAACTTCCGTGTTCTCGGAATAATATTAAAAGCCTCAACACTGTGTGTGTGTGTTGTAATTTAATAAGATAAGTGCAGTTACGCACATAATTAAACTGTAAGCGCTGTATAGTGCAATCAGGGTGAACGTAAGGTCACCCGGTGTAATAATAATCGCCGTTGTTTCTCGGCATAATAATGTTAAGTCCCGCGTGTGGGTTGTGTGTGTTTTAATTTGGGTTGACATGATTGTCACCCTGAGATTTCAGTTGTGTGCCGCTCTTAATAACATTAATGTGTTTCAGTAATGTGTGTTTTGTAATTAATTAAAATATGTGCCCGAGTGCACATGATTAATAAACCTTTGGCGAGTAGTGCAGCTAAGTCATAGTGCAGCTAGGAAAGCTCGTCTCGACTTGAATGTAGTACGTTCTCTTTCCGATCTGGATTCGCTGTATGCGATGAGGTTGGTCGTGAACCGAAGCATCTCAGTCAACTTTTAAATCATTGTTGTTTGATTATGTTAAACATTCCAGATTTGTCATATTTCCTTAAAGACTCAATCTCTTGGAGTCTCTTTTCGAGTCGATTTCTGTGAAGATGAAGTCTTCTAGAATCTTCTCTCATGCATACCTTTGTTGTTATTCCGTGAAAGTGCCGGGTTATGTATCGTCCCTTCGGTTTTTATTCGAGGGACAATGATAGTAAACAGTTACGATCACTCGAACCACTCTGCTTTTTACCCTTGCTAGTCTATTTAAGTAGACTAACCCACGAACTTTGTTCTTCGCATGTGGGCTGGTGTCATCCGTTCGATTCGGCACATCAGATGGAGTGTAGATGAGAAGACTAGAAGGACTATGGAGTCGACGGTGGTTTTTCCGATGTTTTAATAATTTCTTTTAATCAGGTTGAGATCCTTGGGCAGGTGATCATTACGATCACAACCCTTTTTGTAATATCTTTTAAAAGTTTTCCGCTGTGCCTTGTTTAAGATTTCCGTTATAATTTATTTAAACTCTGTGTTTGTCCTATTCGGGATTGGGATGTAATCCCGGGACTCGTGTTTTATGTAAATAAGGTTATCATTTTGTATCATTGTATTTCATGATTTGTATTTAAACGGTAAAGCCTTGGGTGATCTCGGTAAGGAACACTGGGGTCACTGGCGGTAATACCTTTCCAAAAGGGTTAAGTTTTGGGGGTGTTACAGTTGTGGTATCAGAGCCAAAGGTTGTTTTAAAACGGGTTTGGGATTTTTATAAATCATTTATCCGTTTTTGAAAATGCTTTAAGAAGGGCTCTGAATTTTCAAAGTGAAAAGAGTTTGAAAACACCGTTCATAGTCCTATCTTCTATATGGTCTGATATAGTAAGTTTGCTTCTATATCTAGAAAGACTAATTCATTCCCCGTTACCCCGTATGATATGGGTGCATTCTATTCTCTTCAGAGGAACCGGGAGAAGCCAAGGTGGTTTTGCTATACCCAATAAGGCTTGAATTCCCAGTTCTCTCATTTTGAGCTAAGGTTGTAGAACCTAGTAACTCGGTTTGAGTTCATCAATAGAAATTACTAAGTTGATCTATTCTAAGTTGATTTTATTACAATAAGTATATCAGAAGATACTAACGTGATAAAATCCTTGGAATTTGATCGGTAAACAGATGGTGAACACAAGGAACGTTATCCGTGCTGGTGTTGGGCCGAGTAATGACCCTAGACCAAATGCAAGGAATGTTTCAGACCCAACAGGAGAGCGTGAGTCTGTCTTTAACAATAACCAGGGAGGCAATGGCCAAGCTCAGGCCAACACTCCGATGATGTTTGATGCTGCAGCAGTGGAGGCAATTCGAGGAATTGTCATGCAGGCAATCACAGATGTTATGCGACCAGTTGCACCACAAGCTCAAGGTGGTCCAGTTCCTCAAGCTACTCCTGAAGTTGAGGAGTCAGTGGAGCAAGTACCTCAGATCAATGTTGTCAGAAACAGAGGAACTTACGGGCAAGCATTAAAAGCCGTGAGTTCAATGAGGCCTGACAGCTATGACGGTACTGGAGAACCGGTTAGGGTGACCTATTGGTTCTCGCATATGGAGCGTTTGCTTCGGAACATTAATTGCACTGAGGCTGGAAAAGTGCACATCGCCTCTCTTCAACTCAAGGATGTGGCTAGCGAATGATGGGAGAGCACCGGTCTGGCTGATCATCCCGAGCTGAATTGGAGCATGTTCAAAACAAAGATGACTGACCGTTTCTTTTCCCGTGCTATGAGGGAGGAGAAGCATAAGGAATTTCTATACCCGCAGACTGATGGGTTAAAGGTGACTGAGCTTGCAGCTAAGTTCAATCACTTGATGCAGTACGCTGGACCTGAGGTGTCAACCGAGGAGCAGAAGATCTGGTACTTCCATGGATGGATGAATCCAGAGATCAAACCTCTAATGATGCGTCATGGCTGTACTACGTTAGAGCAATATGTTGATGCAGCCTACAAGACGGAAGTCACATTGGAGGAGTCTGCCTTTAAGAGGGAGAAGCAAGTTAAAGGAAAGGGTGGGCAACAGGATCGTCAGGTTGGTTCATTCAAACGACCGGCATCGCCTACCAAGTTTGAAAGGTCTGGTCGTGCTAAGACCGAGACAACTCAGTCAGACTCTGCCAGAGGCTCAGGTTGGAGCGGCGGAGCAATTCAGTGCCACAATTGTGGTGAAGTGGGGCATAAAAGTTTTGTTTGCCAAAAGGACAAGAGGATGTGTCATAATTGTGGAAGAGAAGGCCACATAAAAACGTACTGCAGACTGAAGGGTCAGGGACCAATGCAGTCTTATCAGGCGTCAAATGTTGGAGGTGGACAGAACCCAAGGCCAGTGGTATCCACTCCTGAGCAGTCTATGGCTCGTAATAAAGGCAAAGCGCCTATGGGGTCTTCAGGCCAAGGGCAACGACTCTTCATAATGAGTCAAGCCAACGGAGAAGAACCCTGATCCATTAAGTTGTATTTGTGTTAAGACTTTCTTTAAGATTAAGGAGTAACGACGTGTGTCGGTAATCTCCGTGGTGTTGAGATCTGCCTGATCGACTTTTGTCAATTAATGTAATGTTTGGATTTTAATGAAGTGTTTCCGTGTTTTGGAAAATTTCTGAATGTGTTATCATTGCGAATTAGTTGTTCATACGAAACCTCGTAAGTGTCGAGAACAGCTTATGCCAAGTAAGGATAAAGACTGTCGGACTTATGGTGGTGGAGTTTTGTGGACAACTTAGTTGTTCGTCCCTTGTGGTTAATCCCAAGGTCGACTCTGCTGTTTAAATCTAAATCCACTCCTAAGATTCTTCTTCATACATAGAGTATGTCATCTACAAGGCTAGGTGCAACTCTTTGAGGAAGATTAAGTTATGGAGTTGTTATGCTAAGAAGAAAGGTTGCAGTTAAGGATATGTTGATGATCCCGATGTATTAAAGATTCAGTAAGGAGAATTGTCTATATACATCTAAGGAGTACTGTGGTAAGCGTTATCTCATACGCTGAGTTCTTCCGAGATTTCTTAAGGAAAGGGAATGAACTTGTAGAGTTTTGTTCGGAGAGATCAGGAGCTATCTCTCATGCGTGAGTTTGTGCCATGAGCATTAAGGCGGATGAATCATTTTCAGAATGATATCCTAAGGAATTAAGAATGATATCTCGTGTGATCCATTTCAAGGATGAAGTGATTAAGGATGTTGGATCCAGGTGGTAAGATTGGTGTTGAGGTAGTATCCTCATTGGCTTAATGCAAGTTTCGGGGTCGAAACTTATTTTAAGGGGGAGGTGATGTGATACCCCGTAATTCTATAAGGATTATTCTGGGAATTTTTGGAATTTTCCCGAACACCCGTTTAGTACGTCGGATTTAATTCAGAAAGTCGGAGACATTCTGTAATGTGCTCTGTATCTGTAATATTTTTCTCAGTGAAGAATTATACAGTTAAGGCCTGTTGGAAGTCTATACTCGTTCGTGTACGACTTTTGTTATCGCAAGTTAAGATTAATACCAAATCTCTACCCAATTGGTTATTGCCCAAGAGGTGCAAATGGATTAACCATGGGTTAATACCCAAGGGCACAATTGGAAGGCTTTTTGGCTCCCAACAAGCCTCATCTTTGCCTATAAATAGAGGGCATGGGTGAAGCTAGAAAGGGTGTGAAAAATGCCATTACGCTGTCCATTTCTCGTCTCTAAAAAACGCTCCCAAAGAAAAACGCTCTCTCTCTCGGAAAGCTCTCGTGGATCGTTGGAGGCTCATTTGGTGCCGTTCTCGGTGGCCAAAGGAGACTTGGAAGGCCCTTAGAAGCCTAGAAGCCAAGCAAGGCGAAAGGCGAACCAAATCGAGCATCGCGGGTAAGATTTCTCGTCCGTTTTTAAGTTTCTGTTCAGCGACGGCGACCGCCGCCAGGGAGACGGCGACCGCCGCCAGGGAGACGGCGACCGCCGCCAGGGAGACGGCGACCGCCGCCAGGAACGGCGACCACCGCCAGAGAGACGGCGACCGCCGCCAGGAACGGCGACCGCCGCCAGAGAGACGGCGACCGCCACCAGGAACGGCGACCGTCGTGTTGTGGCCGGCGACCGCCGTGAAGCTCTTGGTGTCGCCGTGGAGGAAGCTGATGAGCGGCGCCCGCCGTGCTTGAGACGGCAACCGCCGTGATGGTGACGGCGACCGCCGTGATGGTGGCGGCACCCGCCGCAATTGTTGGTGGCCGGCCGTGAAGGGTTGTTGCCCGGGAGTTGTTGCGTTGGCTTCCGAGACCTTCGATCGGGTCTCGTATCCTTCGATTTCTTTCGTCCTTTCGTATATTCGTACTATTTTTTGTCGAATCTAACCTAGGGTTCCTTTTGGGTCGACTCGAAGGTGTTTATGCTAGTGGAGCTATACGCGTGTCGAGCCCGGAATTCCGTTGTCTCTGCTTTGTTCCAGATCTGCGGACTAAGGCAAGTGGCCGTTCGCTCTTGCTCATCGTTCCATATTTACATTAATTATCAGTTGTTTATCTGAGTAATTAATTTGGAATGATTATCTGTGTTTATCTGGAAAAAGATTTTATAAACTATTTTGGAAAATCATATAATAGGTTGTATATCTGCTAGAACGATGCTATTATCTGTGATCGCCTTCCGGGCATTTATGTGGATTAATAGGAAAACTAATCCAAGTAAGGATTAGCTGTTTCTATTATCTCTTTGTTTAAGTCGTTTGCCTCGATGGCTTTAATGTGAATAATTGTTGTGTTAGACTGTTTAGTTAACGCAAGTGTTTGTAGGAACGCTAATCCAAGTAAGGGTTAGTCGTTTCTTTATAACTTAATGTGCGTAGGAATGTTAATCCAAGTAAGGATTAGTCGTTTCTTTATAATTTAATATTCGTGGGAACGCTAATCCAAGTAAGGATTTGCCGTTTCTTTAAATCATAATATTTCTCGGGATTATTGCCGAATAATTTAAGGGTCATGACCTATGCTTCTTATCCACATGTAAGGATCTGAAGTGTTTTAAGCGCCTTGCAAGCGCCGTTGGATGAGCTTAATTGCAGTCTTGTGTTTTAAGCACTTAGCTAGTGCATTGGGGTGGACGTAACTGTCACCCTGTAAAATAAACTGTAAGCGCTGTGACAGTGCAATCAGGGTGAACGTAAGATCACCCGGTGTCTTCATAACTTCCGTGTTCTCGGAATAATATTAAAAGCCTCAACACTGTGTGTGTGTGTGTTGTAATTTAATAAGATAAGTGCAGTTAAGCACATAATTAAACTGTAAGCGCTGTATAGTGCAATCAGGGTGAACGTAAGGTCACCCGGTGTAATAATAATCGCCGTTGTTTCTCGGCATAATAATGTTAAGTCCCGCGTGTGGGTTGTGTGTGTTTTAATTTGGGTTGACATGATTGTCACCCTGAGATTTAAGTTGTGTGCCGCTCTTAATAACATTAATGTGTTTCAGTAATGTGTGTTTTGTAATTAAATAAGATATGTGCCCGAGTGCACATGATTAATAAACCTTTGGCGAGTAGTGCAGCTAAGTCATAGTGCAGCTAGGAAAGCTCGTCTCGACTTGAATGTAGTACGTTCTCTTTCCGATCTGGATTCGCTGTATGCGATGAGGTTGGTCGTGAACCGAAGCATCTCAGTCAACTTTTAAATCATTGTTGTTTGATTCTGTTAAACATTCCAGATTTGTCATATTTCCTTAAAGACTCAATCTCTTGGAGTCTCTTTTCGAGTCAATTTCTGTGAAGATGAAGTCTTCTAGAATCTTCTCTCATGCATACCTTTGTTGTTATTCCGTGAAAGTGCCGGGATATGTATCGTCCCTTCGGTTTTTATTCGAGGGAAAATGATAGTAAACGGTTACGATCACTCGAACCACTCTGCTTTTTACCCTTGCTAGTCTATTTAAGTAGACTAACCCATGAACTTTGTTCTCCGCATGTGGGCTGGTGTCATCCGTTCGATTCGGCACATCAGATGGAGTGTAGATGAGAAGACTAGAAGGACTATGGAGTCGACGGTGGTTTTTCCGATGTTTTAATAATTTCTTTTAATCAGGTTGAGATCCTTGGGCAGGTGATCATTACGATCACAACCCTTTTTGTAATATCTTTTAAAAGTTTTCCGCTGTGCCTTGTTTAAGATTTCCGTTGTAATTTATTTAAACTCTGTGTTTGTCCTATTCGGGATTGGGATGTAATCCCGGGACTCGTGTTTTATGTAAATAAGGTTATCATTTTGTATCATTGTATTTCATGATTTATATTTAAACGGTAAAGCCTTGAGTGATCTCGGTAAGGAACACTGGGGTCACTGGCGGTAATACCTTTCCAAAAGGGTTAAGTTTTGGGGGTGTTACAATAAGAGCCCGCACAAGGGCAATGGAGCAAGCCACACAATCATTAGTCTCGTGGGCGCACGCAAGTGACGCGGGTTCATCTAGTCCTAAATGGGTCCTCCTCTTGACCTATGAAGGATTAGGTGAGGTTCCGCCTTAGCCGATCCCGCCAAGAAGAAGAAGACGACGTGATCGCGAAAGCAGAACGAAGCAGCCAAGAACTCGATCGAGTTCTAGACCGAGTTGTTGCTCCAGATAAGAACTTGACCCAGAACTCGACCGAGTTCTGGACCGAGTTCTGGTTCCAGATCGGAACTCGGTCAAGAACTCGACCGAGTTCCTGACCGAGTCAGCGATCTCAATTTTTGTCGTTTTGTTGAACAATTTATTATTATATTTTTTATTATTTCTTGTTTTCGCTATTTAAACCCAGAAACCCTAGTTTGTAATCTTTACGTTGAATTTGAGTAGTAAAGTTGAGTACGCTCCTTCCCTTGAGTTCCAACGTGGGCGCCCGCGCAAGGGCAATGGAGCGAGCCACACAATCATTAGTCTCGTGGGCGCACGCAAGTGACACGGGTTCATCTAGTCCGAAATGGGTCCTCCTCTTGACCTATGAAGGATTAGGTGAGGTTCCGCCTTAGCCGATCCCGCCAAGAAGACGAAGACGACGAGATCGCGAAAGCAGAACGAAGCAGCCAAGAACTCGACCGAGTTCTGGACCGAGTTGTTGCTCCAGATAAGAACTCGACGCAGAACTCGACCGAGTTCTAGACCGAGTTCTGGTTCCAGATCGGAACTCGGTCAAGAACTCGACCAAGTTCCTGCCCGATTCAGCGATCTCAATTTTTGTCGTTTTGCTGAACACTTTATTATTATATTTTTTATTATTTCTTATTGTCGCTATTTAGACCCAGAAACCCTAGTTCGTAATCTTTACGTTGAATTTGAGTAGTAAAGTTGAGTACGCTCCTTCCCTTGAGTTCCAACGTGGGCGCCCGCGTAAGGGCAATGGAGAGAGCCACACAATCATTAGTCTCGTGGGCGCACGCAAGTGACGCGGGTTCATCTAGTCCTAAATGGGTCCTCCTCTTGACCTATGAAGGATTAGGTGAGGTTTTGCCTTAGCCGATTCCGCCAAGAAGACGAAGACGACGAGATTGCGGAAGCAGAACGAAGCAGCCAAGAACTCGACCGAGTTCTGGACCAAGTTGTTGTTCCAGATAAGAACTCGACCCAGAACTCGACCGAGTTCTGGACCGAGTTCTGGTTCCAGATCGAAACTCGGTCAAGAACTGGACCGAGTTCCTGCCCGCGTCAGCGATCTCAATTTTCGTCGTTTTGCTGAACAATTTATTATTATATTTTTTATTATTTCTTATTGTCGCTATTTAAACCCAGAAACCCTAGTTTGTAATCTTTACGTTGAATTTGAGTAGTAAAGTTGAGTACTCTCCTTCCCTTGAGTTCCAACGTCAACTCTTCGATCCCACAGATCGTCTATCCCGTAGCTCGTCGCTTCGAGCAATTGTTCATCGTCTCTTCGGTCTTTGTGATCATCTCTTTGATCCTTTCATTCATCACTTTGAACGCGTTTGAGGGTTATCTCTTTAGCCCTAGGAAAGCCATCACTTTGGCTACGGAAGAGAAGGAATCGAGTTCAAGCTTGAGGAATCAATGATCCTGCGTTGCAGACAATACTTCAGGGGTTGTTCGTATCAATTGGCATCAGAGCCTATCCAAGCTAAGTTTGTTCTTCTCTCTTATTGTGATTCCTTGCAATTTTCCGCTTGTAAAACCCATATTTTTTTTTCTCACCACCAACATTCGCCGGAACCCTAGCCGTGACCACCACCACAACACCACCACCATCGTCCGCCACCACCACCCCCTTCCGCCACTTCTCTCTCACGACTGCAACCCTAATTTCCTTAGGTTTTGGTTACTTTCCAACAGCCCTCACCTCTATCCTTCTAGCACTCTCTTGTTTCCTTAATTGCATACTTGATTTCCTTGTTTCTTGTTGCTTAAGTCTTGCTTTATCTTTGGATTAATTGCTAGATTAGTTGTTCAATTTAATTCCCTCATAGTTGCTTTGTCTCTTCTTTCTTCTCCTACACTTGCTTGTGTGGTTCTTTATTGCTTGATTCGCCATCATATCAAAACAAAAATACAGTGTGACCGTATAAACAAAAAAAAACATACCATTCTCACCTTTCATCAAACAAAAAAAAGGTTTGGGAAGACGGAAGCCTCAGAAACAAAAGAAAAGGCAGAGAATGCACCATACGGTCATACTCCATCTTCTCTTCTTTCATGTCTCTACGCAACTCTCATTGAAAAGGGGAAAAATTTCAACTCTCTTCTGATTAATTCTGAGAAACTTGATTTCATCTGCTTGCACTTGGAAATTTATGTGTTGTTTGGGACTTGATTTGCTAGTTCTTGCTTTGTTGCCTCCCGTTCAAGCCTCTCCCTCCTCACGAGCAACCAATATTAGTACGCCCAACGAAAAATTTCTTGGTTCACTTTTGAGACAAGGACTTGGCTTGGACTTGTTCTTTTGCTTGGTGCACCTTACTCCTTGTGTTATATGCTTCATATAGGTACTATGGAGGTTCCTACGACAAGCTACTCTCCTTCTACGGGCAACCGCAGCCCCGGACAGATGGACTCCGTCTTTGAGCGAATTGACGAACTTCGTGCACTGAGTGAAGAAAAAGAACGCCAACTCGCCGCACAGGCTGCCGAGCTTGCCCACCTTCGTCGGGCGATGAATGACATGAAGCTGCCCACAGCTGACCCAATGTTGAACCCTCCGGCCACAACTAGTCGGCCAATGGACCGCAAGGGTCCCCTTCTCAATGTCCTCTTCTCGAACACCTCCGGTTACGAGTCTTTTGACGAGGACACCCCCAACGCCGGACCGATATTTGACACCTACGACGATGAGGAGGAGGAGGAGGAGGAGGAGATGGACAGCTACATATGCAGCTCTATGGATGAGCAAGGCAACATGCCTCTTAGATTGGTTACACGCCGTGTTCTTAACGCCAAAGAAGGTATCTTACTTGACCAACGTGACAATTTGTTTCATACTAAGTGTGCGGTCCAAGGTGCTTCTTTTAGTGTGATCATAGATGGTGGGAGTTGCTGCAACATCATCAATGAAAAGGTGATCCAGCACTTCAAGTTTGAGACGCCTCCACAACCCGACATTCATGGCACATGCGAGAAGCGACTTCTCTTAGCCCGGTCCCGAGATGTCTCTCCAATAATTCAGGGACGTCTTCCTTGCTTTTTACTTGTTCCGTTCGCGTGTCTCTTAAATGTTAAGGTTTTGGTTGATTTACCCCCTACGGTGTCTACTCTTTTGCAGGAACGCAACGCAAGCCGGCGTACCGTGGAGTTTGGGCCCGGAGGCTTGGTATGGCTGCACTTGCGTTGCGGTCTCTTTCCATTCAAGCGACGCCACAAGATGGATGCTAGAGCTGATGGTCCATTTCAGGTGCTATAAAGCCTTGGTGCCGACGCCTACCGCTTGAATTTACCCGATGACTATGGTGCGCATCCGACTTTCAACGTCGCCGACCTTTCTCCTTATACGCCACTTGCTTTTGACGACGAGGACGAAGCGGGGACGCTTGGCAACCAAGAAGGGGAGATTGATAGCTCCATGATCCCCTCGATGACAGTGAATGTCGAAGAGGAAGCAATGAAGGTGTGTTCGAATGGCCCGGTAACAAGAGCCCGCGCAAGGGCAATAGAGCGAGCCACACAATCATTAGTCTCGCGGGCGCACACAAGTGACGCGGGTTCATCTAGTCCTAAATGGGTCCTCCTCTTGACCTATGAAGGATTAGGTGAGGTTCCGCCTTAGCCGATCCCGCCAAGAAGACGAAGACGACGAGATCGCGGAAGCAGAACGAAGCAGCCAAGAACTCAACCGAGTTCTGGACCGAGTTGTTGCTCCAGATAAGAACTCGACCTAGAACTCGACCGAGTTCGGGACCGAGTTCTGGTTCCAGATCGAAACTCGGTCAAGAACTCGACCGAGTTCCTGACCGAGTTCCTGCCCACATCAGCGATCTCAATTTTTGTTGTTTTGCTGAATAATTTATTATTATATTTTTTATTATTTCTTTTTTTTCGCTATTTAAACCCAGAAACCCTAGTTTGTAATCTTTACGTTGAATTTGAGTAGTAAAGTTGAGTACGCTCCTTCCCTTGAGTTCCAACGTCAACTCTTCGATCCCACGGATCGTCTATCCCGTAGCTCGTCGCTTTGAGCAATTGTTCATCGTCTCTTCGGTGTTTGTGATCATCTCTTTGATCCTTTCGTTCATCACTTTGAACGCGTTTGAGGGTTATCTCTTTAGCCCTAGGAAATCCATCACTTTGGCTACGGAAGAGAAGGAATCGAATTCAATCTTGAGGAATCAAAGATCCTGCGTTGCATACAACACTTCAGGGTTATGAAAATTTACTTTTTGTCTAGAAATTTTACAGTATTCCTCTACAATTTCCTTGATTTCCTTACAGTTTTCTTGGTTAGCCTTTGAGAAGATCACAATGTCATCCGCAAATGCCAGGAAAGGAATTCGCATGTCTTGTCGAGCGATTTGAAACCCTAAAGGTTTTCTTGGTTTTCTTGGTTTTTCCGAAGCTTTTTGGAGTTTGTGAGCATGGATTTCCGATCCTAGAATGAACATAAAAAGTGATAGGGGATCACCCTGTCGGAGTCCTCTAGTTGGTTTAAAAATTTATGTGGGTCCATTATTCACTAGCACCGAGAAAGATACAATCGTAATGCATTCTTTTATCCAGTTGATGAATCTTTCATGGAATCCAAATTTCTCCATTATTTTAATAATGAAATTCCACTCAATTTTGTCATATGCTTTTTCCATATCTAATTTTAGGGCAATGAATCCTTCTGTTCCTTTTTTTCGCTTTGAATGAGTGAAAGATTTCATGAGCTATTAAGATATTATCCTGGATGGCTCTATTTGCAACAAAGGCACCTTGAAGGGGATGCATTAGTTTTTCCATGGTACTTTTAAGTCTTGTTGTTAGGATTTCCGAAATAATTTTATAAATTGTAAAACATAGACTGATGGGTCTATAGTGATTAGTTGAGTTTAGATTGTCACATTTTGGAATCAAAGAGATAAATGTATGATTTACTTGTTTAAGCAATTTCCCTGAAAGGAAAAAGCTCTTAACTGCTTGAATTACAGAAGAGCCTACAATGTCCTAATATTTTTTGATAGAATTCTGCTGTCATGCCATCAGGTCCCGGTGATTTATCCGAGCCAATGTTAAAAACAGTCTTTTTTATTTCTTCATTGGAAACACTCCTTGTTAATTCTTCATTGTCATCTGTAGAAATTTCTGGATGAATTAATTCAAGGTTTTCCCGGAGTAATCCATCATCCATTTGCTCACTTCTAAACCTTTTTATGAAATCATTCTTGATTTTATTTCTGATATTCTCTTCTCCAATAATGCTAGTGCCTTCTTGAGTTTTAGTTTCTTTTATGATTTTTCTATTTTTTCTTCCACTTGCTATTTTGTGAAAATAGCTAGCATTGGTATCATTATACTTTATGTGTTTAACTTTAGCTCTTTGATTCCATACTACTACAGAATAGGACAAATAACCCGAGCGTGCAAGGGTATATAACTCGGATCAGGTCCGGGTTAAAGAGCTACGCCGCATTTGATAGGGGTCAAATAACCCGGACCTAAAATCGACACGCACGGGTTATTTGCCTCCCAATATTTTTCCACAGTCTTTTAAGGTCCGAATTACTTGGTCATCAAATAACCCGGATATTAGCATATCCGGAGTATATGTAAAACCCGAATAACCCGGATATTTGGACATCCGGGTTATATAAGAAACCCACATATCCGGGTTATTTTAATGATCAAATACAACGATTATGTTAATATCTAGGTTATTTGGCATTAATTATAATCCGTATCTTTGGGTCCGAGTTATATACATATTGTTAAATAAACCGGTTATTGATCCGGGTTATTTGATTTTGAATTTTTGAAAATCAAACAAATATATCTCGTATCCGTAGGTCCGGGTTATTTCTTTGTTATTTATATCTGTGTTATTTAGTGGAGACACCATAGCCTCTACAAATTACATTTTAGGCACATGTCCAAATTATACATAATAATTAGCAACGTTCTCAAATTCATCATCAAAATAACATACGTTTTTTGCATTATCCAACTATGTCACTAACCACACAAGTCATTGACAAAATCAATGTCAAGACTACAGACAACTAAGACAATATAAGTCATTGTCAACTCCATGTCAGAACTACAAATAGCTAAGACCTGAGTGTAATGAGCCAGAAAAAAGAAGCAACAAATCAATAAATAAGAGCTCAAAATCATATCCATCCCGACCACGAACAGCATCTTCAGCCTCTTGCTCATCTTCAAACTGCAGTAGCAAAAGTCGTGGGCTGAAAAACTGTTTTTAAAGAGCAAACGAGGGACATAACTATAAAAGAAGCTATAGTTACCTCTACAAATGCATAACCTGGAGGCGTCCGTGGAATCTTAAAATCTATTTCAACAATTCGCCCATACTGCATATAAACCCAGGGGTAAAGATAACATGAATCAATTGACTATACCAATTATAAACAAATAGTAACCAATTAGTGGCAAATAAAAATTTAAGTCCAAATCACATAATATAAGATAAGCACAGATTATCTACTCTTAAAGTAGATTTTCCATTCTAGCTTGCACTGATTGAATCCTGTAACTTATCCTTGTTCCCAAAGAGTACACTAGTTGGTAAAGTATATTGAGCAAAGAGCGAAAGTAAGTCATACTACAAAAGTTAAATAACTGGATAACAAGTGGAGGACCAAATCACCAATAGTTGTAGTCCATATAAGCAACTTTAATGTGAGGATCGATTATTAGCCGTCAGCATGTTCCCCAACTCCCCACCCAAAAATAAGAAGTGCAGAATCCTCTAAAATAACATGATTTTTTTTTTCTTTAAGCACTTGCACATATGCAATATAAAAACAAATGAATTGTTTATTGTATTACAAGGTCATACTTGTAAAAAGAAAGCATGAAAAGACATACCAAGTCCCAACAATATGCACAAGAGTCACCAGCAGCTGCATAAACTGACCCTGTCTGTTTTACATACATGCAACACAAGTTTAATATATATTTCTCTATCCATTAATTCAACAAGAAAAATAAATCCATTACAATCTCAAAAAATGACAATCTTCCCAATAAATTTGCAGATATATCTATTAAAGTACAGATAATTCCTATTGTTTTATACAATATTAATGCATACATCTGAAGAAATCATATCACACAAATAGCAAGTGAATTACTATGCGTATAAATGCAGATCATAAATAATCATTTTTGTCTGCAACAGATTAAACAATCACTGGGAATCTTATTATTAGCCTCCAAATTACATTTTTTTGTCACAAGCATTGGTAGCAATTTATAAATAAGCACTACATCATGCACAATTCATACTAATGACAAAATCTAGATAATTATCAACAAGCTCCATGCTTCACAAAAAAGAAACATCAACATTGAGATACCCCATAGTACATGGATGATAGAGCACTAGTCTGTACTGAAGAAATTAACAGAAACAACTTAATAATCATTAGAAGTGAAAAACACATTGAGACTTGTATCATAGTAATAATAAAATATTTTATGGAAGAAAAATGAGCACAGACCTGGTTGTCAATAGCAATTGCATTATTTTCTAGGATTGGTGATATAGCTCCCCAAGGACCCCTGACCAGAAAATTAGATAAAAGGTACAGTTATGAATATAGGGAAGCAATTTGATAAAGTTTAATATCCAAAAAAGCATTTGATTAAGGCCTTTGATGCAGATCTAAAGAGTCAAATTGAACACTTAAAACATAAGTTAGCTCAATAAACATAGCAAAGATAAATTTAATTTTAAAAAGTTTCAAGGATATAAACTCTGTAACAGAATGGCCTTGGCATAGCGGTTTTTTTATGATACGGATAGCGGTTTTACAACTGCTATCTAAGCGTCCGTGATAGAACGATATAATAGCGCTACGGATAGAGCGCTATAAGAAATAAACGCATAGCGTTTTTTTTACAGAAAAATGCTATGTTTAAGTGTGTTTTTTTTTTTAAATTCAACACTCTTAGCGCTTTTTAATAAAAAGCGCTAAGAGTTTCATCAACACTCTTAGCGCTTTTTACTAAAAAGCGCTATATTTTTTTGGGTTCTTTGATGCAACTCTTAGCGCTTTTTAATAAAAAAAAGCGCTATGTTTTTTTGTTCTCTAATACAACTCTTAGCGTTTTTTATTAAAAACCGCTATGTTTTTTTTGGTTCTCTGATGCAACTCTTAACGTTTTTTTATTAAAAACCGCTATGTTTTTTGGTTCTCTGATGCAACTCTTAGCGCTTTTTATTAAAAACCGCTATGTTTTTTTTTTTAAATTTTAATATTTTCTGATGCTCCTACACCACCCTGCCAACAAATTTACAGCAACATACTTTCATCAAAATCATATCAAATCAGTACGTTTGACATGAAACGCATGTCTAGATTTGTGTATGGGACCGAATAAGATCAGGCTGTTTAGCTTTCATCAAAATCATATCAAATAGAGGTTTTGTAACTTGGAAGTGTCATGACACAAGCAAGCGAATTTGTAATCGACTAAATCAGAAGTTGTTTACATAATAGAATATAATAATTAGTGCAAAATGTGCCTATTCTCCAACTTCTGGGATACCTTTGAAAGAAAAAAGAACCTACAATGAAGACTGTAGCATCAACTTCCTTAGGGTTCCCTCTAATTCCACCTGCAGTGGTGCTGCAGACACCACTGCAGGGCCGTTCATTTGAACGGTGATAGTCACCGTTCAAATGAACAATTTTTTTTTAATTTTGGAACGGTGATTATCACCGTTCCTTTTTTTTTACGTAATTGTATTTTTTTAAATAGAACGGTGTTTTTTGCCGTTTCATAATTTGAAATTTAAGCCATTAGTTTAAATTTTTTAGCCACTAGTTTAAATTTTTTTAACCACTAGTTTAATTTTTTTAGCCACTAGTTTAATTTTTTTAGCCATTAGTTTAATCTTTTTTTAAGGGTTTATCCATTCTCTATTAGGGAATATTTTGTAGGGTTTCATAATTTAAAATTTTAGCCACTAGTTTAATCTTTTTAGCCACTAGTTTAATCTTTTTTTAAGGGTTTATCCATTCTCTATTAGGGAATATTTTGTAGGGTTTCATAATTTAAAATTTTAGCCATTAGTTTAATATTTTTTTAAGAGTTTATCCATTCTCTATTAGGAAATATTTTGTAGGGTTTAAACTTTGCACCATTTTCAAACCAAATAAACCAAAAAAAAAAACACCCTAAACTAAAAAGCAACAGCTCTAGGAGCCGTTGCTTTTTATTAAAAAAAAACCCAAACAGCTTTAGAAGCCGTTGCAAAAAAAAAAAAAAATACGAACGGTAAGAGAAACCGTTCGAATCAACATGCACGATTTCCAATACGGTGGAAGTAGTAATCGCCTTCCTTAGCTAGCTTGATCCACTCCACTAGTGTATACTTTACAGGTAGCTGATCAGATATATCAAACCCAGCAAACCAGCTTTGGGTACCCATGCCTTCCATAAGATCATCCACTACTTTTCTCCATAAGCGAGATGTCAACTCAGCAGAATCTGGCTCAATTGCTTCATCACATGCTGCCAAGACCTCCTCTGTTGTATGCCTCATCACAAGACAATAATTGCATTAAACAAACATCATCAGATTGAAGCAAGATATGCAAGCAATTGGATGATAGGACCGGAGAGACCACCGTACCGGAGAAGCTGAGAGGGGCGAGCGACGAGCCGGAGAGGGGGCGAGCGAGTCCGAGAGGGGAGAGGGGGCGAGTTCGACGAACCGGAGAAGCCGCTGTCGCCGAGAGGGCCAGAGAAGCTGATGTCGCCGAGAGCCGGAGAAGCCAGTGTCAACAAGGGGGCGAGTTCGTACGCAGTCGAACTTTTTTTCTTAAGGGTACAGCGTGCAGATGATCGAGATAGCTAGGGCCGGCCGACTGGTATACTTGTTTGCTTTTCATTTTAAGTATATATTTATAGCAGTTTTTTTATAAAAAACCGCTATGAGTTGTCTTCTGTTTTTTATTTTAAAAAGTGATAAAATTTTATAGCGGTTTTTTTATCAAAAACCGCTATGAGTTGTCTTCTTCTTTTAAATGATAAAATTTTGATCAAAATTTATTGCGGTTTTTTATAAAAAACCGCTATGAGTTGTCTTGTGCTTTTTATTTTAAAAAGTGATAAAATTTTATAGCGTTTTTTTTTATAAAAAACCGCTATGAGTTGTCTTCTGCTTTTTATTTTAAAAATTGATAAAATTTTATAGCGATTTTTTTATAAAAAACCGCTATGAGTTGTCTTCTGCTTTTTATTTTAAAAATTGATAAAATTTTATAGCGGTTTTTTATAAAAAACCGCTATGGGACTTTCTACTTTTTATTTTAAAAATTGATAAAATTTTAGCTAAAATCATTTTTATTTTATCAATTTTTAAAATAAAAATGTGTATGTAACCGATTATAATCCAAAGATGGAAGACATTATTAGTTTACTCATCCGAAATGTGTATGTATAACTGATTATAATAATATAAAATCAATAAAATAGACGAATAGTCACACCTACCAAATCCATGGAATAAACGAGTAGTAACACCTACTAAACCCATCCTATACACAAGGTAGCCTCAAAATTATAAGTTAATAAACAAAAATAAATAAACTCGAGCCAGAATTCCTATACGTATGACCATTCATCTCAAAAAAGCTAATAACGTTTATTTTCATGCTTTACAACGAATAAATGGATATATGTTTGGAGAAATCTATATATAAGAATAAATGGATATACGCAAACTAAAGCCCAAAAAAATAGTAACATTTGTTTTCATGCTTTACAACGAATAAACGCCAATCTGTTTGGAGAAAGCCAGAATTCCTATACGTACGACCGTTCGTTTCAAAGCTCTCAGCCCAAACCACCATTTGTATAATTCGTATGCATGTATTGCATCAATACCGTCAATTTGGAAAAGCCCGTGTCCAACAAAAAGTCGTCTTTGACCTGCTATCCGGCTTATAAACGCAGATTTGGACGCTCAAACGACCTTTTTTTACGAAACCGGCCCAGTCAGGCCCTCCGGCCTTAAGGATAATTGCGTCTTCGAAAGAGCTTCGAAACCGTGTATCACACGCTCCGATCCGATGCCGGACCGCAAAGTTACACACGTTTCAAATTTGGCGCGCGCAGAGCCCGCCTGCTTCTCCTTAATTATACGGCAATTTCTTCCGTACAAACTTTAACTCAGATACTGACGCTATAGTTCGCGTCGATACCTTCGAAATGAGTGCTCATACGACCTCTAAAGATCATCGAGTCAAAAGTTATGCCATTTCTAAGTTTTTTTCCCACGTTACACAGCCATCCAGAATAGCAGAGAACATGCCAGTTTATGAAGGCGGGTTACAAGTTATTTATTAAATGTGGCATCCAATTTCATTAAAGCACTTTGTCTCGGTGGTTTTCAGCTATGTGCCCCCACTTCCCATAGCCCCGGGTTCGAGCCTTTCTCTTTCCGCTTTTTATTTTAAAAATTAATGACATTTTATAGCGCTTTTTTATATAAAACCGCTAAGAGTGGTACACAACTCTTAGCGCTTTGAAATAATAAACCGCTATAATTTGTCATCACTTTTTAAAATAAAAAGAAGAAAGTCTCATAGCGCTTTTTTATAAAAAAGCGTTAAGAGTGGTTCACGACTCTTAGCGTTTTTTTATAAAACGCGCTAAGAGTTTGAAAATTCTAAATTAAAAAAAAAAGTTTAATACTTCTTAGCGGTTTTTAAAAAAAAACACTAAGAGTTTTTATTTTTAATAGCGTCCTAATTTTAGTGTTATCTATGAAAAATTTTGTACTAGTATAGGCATAATGTGCATTGTGCCTGTGATCCAAACAGACCCTAAGTCTCCTGGTTTTATTGCTTCAAATAACACAATTATGAGTAAAAAGTGGACCGTATAGCACCCAATCCTATGTGCAAATTAGCAAACCAAATTTTCTGCTCCCTCTCCCTGTACCCCTCCCTGCTCCCTCTCTATCTCAGCCGTTCAAACCGAAACCAAAAGGGAGATGAAGGATTGATGGGTGTGGTGTAGGGTTTAGGGAACGGGGTGGGGAGCAGAAGAGTTAAACTGGAAAATTAGAGTAGTAGAGTTTATCTCTAAATGCACATATGCAAAACCTTGCAGGAAAATTGATTTTAAAAGCAGCTCCACCAAATCTTAGACAGAAAAGGCTCTCTATAAAAGCAACTCCCCACCGAAAGAGAGACTGCAAATTGAACCTTCTTCTGAACTGTTTGGGCAAGTGGTTTGAGTATATATATAAATGGCAGCAGGGGCAAGCTAGAAAAAGATATCTAAATGTAAAGTTCATCTTGTATCCATGTAGACTTAAACTTCTCCATTAGTTGGGACTAACCAAAACAACACTCCACATGATCAGTATAGATTAATTCAGTATAGGGATACTCTGTAAAGCAATATAAACCACAAGTAATGAAGTTTTTATTAGGAATGATATCAAAGTTGCGTCTGCAGACCTGTTCTTTGCTTGAGACTACGATTTTTTTTTTTGTGTGAGACACGTTATAGATCATTAGATCTTATAGTCCACACATGCATTTTTTGAAAGCAAAAACTATTCTCCTTGTTGTCCAACCTGTCAACCCTAAATAATCATTTTTGGTGTTTTTTGAATGGGCCCTAGGAGACTGCAGATTTCATTTCATACTTAATAACCAAAACACTTCTTCCATTTGGCAGTTTATGAATTTGACTTCTAAATGCAGCCATTGAAATAGTATTCCAAACTTATCTTCTACAAACAAATTTCCATTTTTCCACTGTATTTGTTTGAAGCATATGATAGCAAGAATAAGGTGAATATATGATGCGTTCCTGCTTGGAATGTCGGATCGATGACCTTGGTGGGAAGTCGCGCGGGTTGTTTCTGTGGTTGGATGAGTGGAACGCGGTGAATGATGGTGGTGTTGCGATGGCGGAAGCGACTGTTGAAGGGGACGGATGACTTGAAGACACAAGTCTTGGGCCGTAGCGTCGGCAGCGGAGGAGATAGACTCGATTGGATCGAGTGGGTGGCCGTAGCGTCGGCAACGGAGGAAGGGAGATGAGAAGGAAGATTTAGGGTTTGACGCTCGATCAAAGGGGAGGAGGCAATTAGCTCTCGATACTCAGGCTTTGATTAAAAATGAACGTAACCTAGTACAGAAGGTCGAGATGATCTTTTATAGGAGATAGCGGGACTCGGATGGGCCGAGTCTCGCTTAATGGGCTGGCCCACGCGACACGCGTGGAACACACACACCCAAAAGAAAACACTGAAAATAATTATGTTCAATAAATACAAAATAATTTAAAGAACGCGTTCAATGATGATGGCGAGGATCTTGAGATAGAACGCGATCTCTGGACTGGGCTGGAGGAGAGGATCTGGAGATAGAACGCGATCCCTGGCCTTGGCTGGAGACGCTTGAAGGAGATCGCGGTCTCTGTACCAGATGCGAGAAGTATGACGAAGGCTCGCGGTCTCTATACTCAATGCGAGTAGTGGGAGGAAGATCGTGGTCTTCGTACTTGGCCCTTTTGAGCTCACGGTCATGGCTTCTTCTTCTATGGCCGCCATGGAGGGCAGGGTCGCATCACCCTCCCCCACTTGGTTGTGAAGCGTCCCTGCTTCACCAACATCGATCTTGTGCTCCATATACTCGTGCAAGTGCACCCAATGGAGGTCTCCGGTGTCGAACACGAATCGACAGCGGCTGCGATGTGGCAGATAGGCACCATTCACCCAGTTGATTATCTGTGGAAGGCTACACAAGGGTGGTAGTGCGTTTGGAGGCGCCTCTGTCAATTCCGCGGTGAACTCCACTTGCAACGCGGCGAAAGCTGGGGGCAAAGGCACGCCGATGTGTGCGCAGTGCAAGCTTGGAGTTGAAACTAACAGGGAAGAAGGCACTTTACTGTTCAAACGGGCAGTGAAGTCCCTTGGTCGGGCGAGAAGCACATGGTGGGCATAACTTCCCTGCAACGCAGTGCTCGGTGGTGCGGTACTCCCAGTGTCTCTGCAACGCGTGCAATCCTTGGGCGCATTGTTATGGGATGCGTTGTGTTGGCCTGATGGAGGATGCGTCCTTCGTTCTCCAGGGTTTGGGGTTGTTAAAGACGCGCCATATATGGAGTTGGGTCGCTGTGCGGTATCCGCGGTCTTGGTCGATTGCAAATCCTTGTGGCGATCTCACTCCACCTGCTCCTGGAAAATCTCATGTGGAGACATTGGTAAGAGAGTCACGCGCTTCCCGTGGTAGGTAAACACATAGGTGTTTAGATACCCATCGTGAAGTACGCAACGATCAAACTGCCATGGACGCCCAAGCAAGAGGTGGGTGACGTCCATTGCAATCACATCACATAAAACTGTGTCTTTGTAGGGACCAATGGAAAAAGGTAGAAGACACTGCCGTGAGACAGTGTTACCTGAACTTGAAGAGAGCCATTGTAGGCCATATGGTTGTGGATGAGGCGTTGTCGACAGGCTGAGATGGTTGACCACCTTCTCATTGACGATGTTGCAACAACTGCCTCCGTTGATGATAACACTCAAGGTCGCGGTCTTAACCAAGCAACGCGTCTGGAAGAGATTCCCGCATTGGTTGACAAGGCTGCCTTCTATGACGGTGAGGATGCGACGCGTGACAAGGCTGAGAGGTGTGCCGACATGTATCGCGACAGCCTCACACATATAAGCGTCCTCGCGGTCTTCTTTATCTCCTTTGTCAATGGCCTCAAGCGGTGCCACTTCCTCCTCATAGGATTCATATCCGGCTGTAGTGTTGGAGAAGAGAACCTTTCTGTTATTCGGACAATCCCTTTGGTAGTGGCCGCGCCCTCCACACTTGAAACATTCATGGTCATGCGCACACTCATTGCTTTGTGAGGAGCCCTTTGTGGTAGTCACATGAGCTGCATTGGAGGTGGGCAACGCATTCTTGCCATGCCTGTCTTGGCTGGACGCGGTGGTTCCTGTGACTGGTGCGCACACATCAGTAGTAAGGGAATGACTAGGGTTAGATTCATACCTGGTGTGGCCTGGTTGCCAAAAGGAGTGCGTGCGACGTGCATGTTTGTTGTAGACATGCATCGCCGTGTGGGTCAACGTGTTGAGATCCTTGATGGGCAAGATCTCTAGCTGGTCGCGGATTGGCGCGTTCAGGAAACTTAGAAACTTGGTCCTCAAAGTCGATGGTGCAACACTTATGTTTGCCTTGTAATACATGTCCTCGAGCTTGGAGAAAAACTCGAGGGGGGTTTGTGAGCCTTGGCAAGCCATGGCTATCTCCATTCTCATTTGATTCCTGTAATCTGGAGGCACATATTTCTTGGTCATCACGTACACAAGTTGGTGCCATTCAGTGACCCTTGTTCGGTGGCGACGCACGCTGTCATCCTCGAAACGATGCCACCAAACTCTGGCTGCTCCGCGGAAGTGAAGCGTTGCGGCGTCGACATGCTCCTCAGGTGGCACTCGACAATAGTTTAGTGTGTACTCCGTAGCCTGCACCCATTCAAGAAAAATAGAAGGGTTGTATTCACCATGAAAATGATTGATTTTTACCTTGACTTCGTGTCTTTGGTATCGAGGTTGGGCAGGGGCTTGCAATGGCACGTTGTGTGACGCGGCGTCGAAGAGAGATTTCTCATAGACGCGGACGCCAGGGTCTTCAACGCGTGCATGGAGAAGCCTCTCGCGTGGTTGTTGTGGTTCGCCGCGAGAAAAATCTTCCCTGGGCGCATAAGCGTCATTGCGTCGACGCTGTCGCGGCCGGGTTCCGTGATCGGCTTGGCGGACATCACTGGGCATGACACCGCGGCGCTCACCGCCAATGCCATGAACGCGATCTCTTTGTGCTTTGAGACGCGGTGGAGGAATCCAATCTGAAGGGTGGTCCTGTAATTCAAGTGGATCTCCAAGAGGGGGGTAAGAATAGCCAGAATGTATCATACCTGAGTCTTCAACTTCCTCATCATCGAACTCGTCGAAGTCGTCTTGGACTCTGGGTGTGATTGACACGTAGCCATTGGACCCGTAGCGTGGCGTCCGAGCACTCTGATGTCGTAGGTGGTCACGCACATCGTAGCCTCGTGGATGGGTAGTTGGCGTCTCGAAATAGGCCTCATCACGTCGCTTGTGCCCACTGGGACGACGACTGGGTCTTTGCGGGGTCGCAGCGGCTAACCCGGCTTCGCGTAATCGGCCTTCATGATGTGCTGAGCCTTGAACGCGGCGCGGGGTGCGTCGAGATGCATACATGTCATCAAAATCGTATGGTTCTGAAAACTCACCTTGATGAACATTGTCGCGGTCGGAGCCGGTGTCGTAGTCGTTATGTTTTGCGCGCAGAGCGGAATGATCGCGGTGTGACACGTATCCCTGACGACTTTCTATGACTGATTGTAGCCGTTGTAGGTGCGGTTGGAGGTTGGAGGTCGAAGGCATCAACCCTTTGCCCTTATCCATGCGTTGTTGGCTTGGACCAGCATCCATTGGGATCATTTGTGTTGGCGCGGTCATCACTGGTGTGACGCGCTGCATGGATTGGAGTTGAGCAACTTGACGTCGTAACTCCTGTATCTCGCGTTGTTCCGCGGAGAGCTCCACAGGGGGGTCTTCATTGTGTTTGTCTTGATGTGGCGGCTAAAGGCAAGCAAAGCAAGTGTGATATGCAAGCACAAAAGCAAACGAAACCAAAAGAAAGAAGTCCTAACCTTTTACGTAAACAACGCATACACACAAGACACACCTTCAAGTGTGACACTAGACGGTGGAGAGATGAAGAAGATGAGCCTAGCCGGTGAGGGAAGAAGGTTGCCTTATTTTGTCTTTCCTTCTTTCTTTCTTTTTTGAATGTCACGTTTTTTTTTTGTTAAATGCGACTTTACTTTTGAATTTTGAAATTCAAATCTGAGATCTTAGTCTTTGACTTTTGATTGAAGATCGGATAAGAATTAAATGAAATAAATAAAAAAAATAAAACGGCTAAGTAACTTTAGGAAAGAAATCGCGAGATTGATGCGATAGGAGAGGGACGAATATTATAGATTTGTAACGGTCACACAAGAAAATATGCAAGATATGATTAGTGAAATTTAAGCAATTAATTAAGGAAATCAAGCAATTAATTACGCAGATTTCATGCACACAAATCACACTATTTTCGCGCGTGGATCAAACAATTATCGGCCAAGAGATTCTTTTGTAGAAACCGATGGGACAAGCATGTGTTTGAAGATAAATTTTTTTTTGACAAACGCGGAAGCAAAGGATGACGGGGGAGAAAAATTGTGAACAAATGAGACTTGACAAGCGACTTACAAGATCAAAGGCACCGATGCCAGTTGATGCGATCCGCAGGTGAGTCAGACCATGTTTGTTGTAGGATCGTGGTAGAAGGCGAGCCTGATTCCGTCTCTTTGATAGTAACCAAGTTCTCTTTGAACAATAATGGTGAAGGGAGGTTGAGAAGTTAGAAGAAAGGAAAAGAAGCAGAGATATGTGACGTCAAAGTTTAATCCAAATTGTCAAGTTGAGTTTCTCCTTCTTTGGAAGATGAAGGTTGAGGGGGATGACCGAATGATGATGGTACGGTGATGCAGTAATAGTGGATTGCAATTTGGGAACGTCATTAGGTGTATGTAAATGGTAAGGGTTGGGTGGGTGGGAGATAATAATGGATAGATTGATAGTGAAGAGATGGAAAACTACACCTTGAACCGACCTTGCTCTGAATACCAGTTGATGCGTTCCTGCTTGGAATGCCGGATCGATGACCTTGGTGGGAAGTCGCGCGGGTTATTTCTGTGGTTGGATGAGTGGAACGCGGTGAATGATGGTGGTGTTGCGATGGCGGAAGCGACTGTTGAAGGGGACGGATGACTTGAAGACACAAGTCTTGGGCCGTAGCGTCGGCAGCGGAGGAGATAGACTCGATTGGATCGAGTGGGTGGCCGTAGCGTCGGCAGCGGAGGAAGGGAGATGAGAAGGAAGATGAGAAGGAAGATTTAGGGTTTGACGCTCGATCAAAGGGGAGGAGGCAATTAGCTCTCGATACTCAGGATTTGATTAAAAATGAACGTAACCTAGTACAAAAGGTCGAGATGACCTTTTATAGGAGATAGCGGGACTCGGATGGGCCGAGTCTCGCTTAATGGGCTGGCCCACGCGACACGCGTGGAACACACACCCCCAAAAGAAAACACTGAAAATAATTATGTTCAATAAATGCAAAATAATTCAAAGAACGCGTTCAATGATGATAGCGAGGATCTTGAGATAGAACGCGATCTCTGGATTGGGCTGGAGGCGAGGATCTGGAGATAGAACGCGATCCCTGGCCTTGGCTGGAGACGCTTGAAAAAGATCGCGGTCTCTGTACCAGATGCGAGAAGTATGACGAAGGCTCGCGGTCTCTATACTCAATGCGAGTAGTGGGAGGAAGATCGCGGTCTTCGTACTTGGCCCTTTTGAACTCACGGTCATGGCTTCTTCTTCTATGGCCTCCATGAAGGATAGGGTCGCATCAATATATTAGTAATACAAAGTTTTTACGCATGAATAGTAATGTACAGTGACTTTTGAACAATAACTTAAAAATAGTAAAAACTAAGAACAATGAACAGTAAACGTAATAGTGACTATTCTGGAAAACTTAATAATTAAAGCAGGGAGAGAAATATGAACTGAAAACATAGGACTTTTATAAGATCATAATAAACTTACAAGGACTATTGTCGTAACTTGAAATGATTTCCAAAAGCTTGAAGGAGCTCCAGAGGAAGGCTTCTAAGCTTCAGAAGTTTTTGTGAGTTTCTCAACACATGAGAGTCTGAATTGTGATGCCTCAAAACAAATGAGGGCTTTGCCTTTTATAGAAAAAGGGGAGAGTCTGATTTTCTTTGTCCGTACCAATTTTTGGTACTAATTCTTCACGGGTGGAGTCTCCTGTTGTGAGTGGAGCACTGAGTTGGTTTCTTCTGTCTTCTTGCCTTGGGTGGAGTGCTGAGCTGGTCTTTTGTCTCCTTGTTTTGAGTGGAGTGCTGAGCTGGTCTTTTGTCTTCTTGCCTTGAGTGGAGTGCTGAGCTGGTCTTTTGTCTTCTTGTCTTGAGTGGAATGCTGAGCTGGTCTTTTGTCTTCTTGCATAAAAGTGGGCATGTTCTTCTGATGGGCCTATCCTTCTGATGGACCTATTCTTCTTTCCTTGTTTTTGTAATGGGTCAATAATCCGTTGTGTCTTGATGGTGGGCCTATTGTCTTGTGATGGGTATTTGAGCCTTTTGATTTGTTGGGCTCTTCTTCCTTCTTGATGATGGGCCTATTGTCTTATGAGATCTACTACTTGAGTCTTTTATCAAATTAGCAAGATGTACAAAGGAGATAATCTTAAAACAGGCTAGATTACCTCCTGAAATGAAAACATAAAATGAAAACATAAGAACTTTCTTTTTTTCTTTTTTTTCTTTTTTCTTTTTCTTTTCTTTTACTTTCTTACTGAACAGAAAGAACTATTTTTGTTTACCTAAGCGTATGGATCTTGTGCGAACTGTTCTGGATCATCCGCCGGAGAAGGTGACGGAGTGGCGTCAGGATCATCGCAGCTGTTAGTAACACTTTGCTTTTCTTGAGCCATATATTTTTGAAAGGCTTGAAAGGCTTCCCATTGTTTCAGTTGCTCGAGCTGGTTTTTTGAAAGGGTAGGAGAAGGGTTCTTTTGTGGAGAAGGGTTCTTTTGTGGAGGAGGAGTAGGAGCAGAAGTAGTGGCTTTGACTGTTGTATCATTAATTGACAGTCTCTGGCCTTTCTGCTGGAAAAACAATTCTACTTTTGCAACTGTTATAGTGGAAATAATAAACTTCTCCCACCAACGGACTTTGAAACGACGACAAAGTGTGAGGGGATAGCTTTGTGGTTAAATTTGCAGGGTCTCATAAGTCCAGCAGAAGATCCATGCAATACCAAAATCGCTGTGGAAGCGAAGAGATTTTGTGAAGGTTCTGTCTTTTGCATGGAAAAGGTAGGTGGAATAGGCCCTTTGTATTTTTTCTGGGTAAATTTTCTCTGAGGCTCCAAAAGTAATCCACCACTCATAGAACCATATTGGGAAACCTTGGGGGCAGTGTTTGTCAAAGAAGAAAAACCATGAATGGTTAAATGGCCTAAGTAGGAAAGTTCTTTCCCACGCATCTTTGTAGTCTTGGTAAGAATACCCTGGGAGATTAGGAATGGCATTTGGAAGGGAGAAGGATTTTAGGGTCCAGGGGTCAGTCCAGTTAGAGGAGACCAAGACATTGAGTATTTTGCATTTTGAGAAGGAGATGCGTGATGGGTCTATTGTACACATGGTGTGAGATATTTCTGCCGAGCCAGAGTCAACAAGGATGAATTCATAGAATTTTTGGGTCTTTGAGGGGGTATCTGAGAACCAATGAAGGGTAGGAGGAAAGAGTCTTTTTGTATAGAATTCTAGCTGGTCTTTTGAGATGGGAGAATGTTCTGGTGTGAGGGAGACTGAAGTAATAGGATGTGGTTTAAGGAAATATTGGAAGAAAGAACTGTCCCTTTTGGGATCTATTTTGACAGGAGTCTTTGATGCCACAAGGGCTTGGTTGTAGGGGAGAGCTGGGAAGTTTGAGAGAGCTTGGAATCTGTTATGCATCGGGACCAAGGAGGAAGAGGAAGATGGACTGATGTAGTCCTGGGGAGTCTGTTTTCTGTCTTTAGGATCCATTCCTAAGGCAGTCTTTTAAAGGAAGGTAAGCCTCTCTTTGACTTTCTTTTCAAGTTTTTGCAGAAACTGGCGAAGTGAAGGATCTTCGTTAAGCTCAAGTATTTCTCTTATAGGTGGTATCCAGAGGCTTTGTTCAAGACGTGCTTTGCATCTTTTGTAATGATCTCTCATGGACAGAAATCTTATGTCTCTGTGGTTTTCCCCTGTAAGAATTCTCTTGTGAGAAAGTCTGGTAAAGAGTTGTTTTTTCCTTTTATAAATTCTATTTTGAAGTCAAAAACTGAAACAATAGCTTGCCATCTAGCAAAAATCTGTTTTGAAACAAGATTTTGAACATCTTTTTGCAGGATTTCTTTTGCTGATTGGCAGTCAACACGGAGAAGGAAATCTTTGTTATATAAATCATCTTGGAATTTAGAGATACAAGAGACAATAGATAGGACTTCTTTTTTGACAGTACTATAGTTCTTTTGTGGTCCAGACCAAACGCCAGATTAGTATCTAACAAGGGTTTCTTTAGTTTGGTTAGGTAGTCTTTGTTTGAAAATTCCGCCGAAGCCTAATTCTGAGGCGTCCGTTTCAACTATCATAAAAGCAGAGGGGTGAGGAATACTAGCACAAGGTAATGTTTTGACTTTTTCTTTGAGAAGTTGGATAACCTTGGTATGCTCAGTTGTCCAAGGAGGTGGATTTTTTCTGAGTCTTTGAAACAGAGGGGCACAGATTTGTCTGAGGTTAGGGAAGAAATCAGAGATATAATTTAAACAACCAAGGAACCTTTGTAGTTGGTTTTTGTCTCTTATTTCATCAGGGAATTTGTTAGTAAACTCTATGCTTCTGTTTATAGGTTTGAATGTTTGGTTGAAGATGTTATGACCCAAGAACCTTATCTGTGTTTGGAATAATTTTATTTTTGAGGCCGAGACAGCCAGCCCATTTTTTTCTATTATATATAAAAAAGTATTAAGGTGTTTGAAATGTTCTTCTATGCTATTAGAAAAGACTAGAACATCGTCAATATAGACTATTGTGAAACTAGAGTAAGGGTTGAAGATATCATTCATGATTTTTTGGAATTCTGAAGGAGCATTTTTTAAGCCAAAAGGCATAACATTCCATTCATAATGTCCAAAAGGAACTGCGAAGGCTGTTTTATACCTGTCTTTATTTTCTATTTGGATTTGCCAGAATCCGCTTTTCATATCAAATTTAGAGTAGATCTTAGAATCATAAAGTCTATTGAGGAGATCTCTTTTATTAGGAATGGGGTATCTAATCCATTGTAAAGCTTTATTCAAAGGTTTGTAGTTAATCACAAGTCTGGGGACTCCTCTTTCTTTTTCGGCTTGCTTATTAACATAGAAAGCTGCACAACTCCAGGGAGACTTGGAGGGTCTTATGAGTTGTTTTTTTAGAAGGGAGTCTATTTCATGTTTGCAGAATTGTAGGAGTTCTTGGTTCATTTGGATGGGTCTAGCTTTGGTGGGAATGTCTATTTCTTTGAAATCTTTTTCATAGGGGAGAGACACCTGATGCTTCTTTCTGTCCCATAAGGCTGTGGGAGATTCAGAGCATACTCGTTTTTTGAATGATTCTTCCAGGATGAGGATTTGTTTTTGTAAACTAGGGTTTTTAAGTTTTTCTTCTATTTTAAGGTGTGCTATTTCCGTAACAAGGGAATGGATGAAGGATCTTTTCTTAGTTATAAGATTCATGCTTTTGTTTACGGAAGAGGACTGTATAGTAGATATGTTTTTATGTATGACCGGAGAAATGAACTCAAAATTTAATTTTTTACCTATAACAACAGTATGTATGCCATAAACATCTACTGTAAAAGGGTATATTTGTGTTAGGAAGGGTGTTCCAAGGATTATGTCCTGGTTTAAGTCTTTTATTAATATGAAGGAATTGTTAAAACAATACTTATCATTACAAACAGAAGCTCTAGGGATCTTGTAGCTAAGGTTCATTCTACTACCGCTAGCATCAAGGATCTTTTCATGACTTTTATGGTAATATTTTGAAGGAATTAGACCTTCACTAATACAGTTTAGATCTGCTCCGCTGTCTATTAGGGCGACAGTAGAAAGGACGAAGTCTTTTATTTTTATGGTAATATTAACATACCATTTCTGAAGGTTGATCTTGTTTATAGAAGAGATAAGGGTCTGTTTAGTAAAGAGAGTTTTATTATCTTCTTGTTGTAACTTGGAATTATTGTTAAGGGTTTCAATGTCTTTTTTGAGTCTATTAACTTCAGTTTGCAGATCTTTTATAGTGATGGAGGAGAATGTTTTAGCAGGGGAATTTTTATTGATAAGTTCAGCGAGGGTCTCTTTATCATTACTTTCGGTGATGACATTACAGAATTGGGTTGTACCTGAATCATCTGAGTTTGAAGAATTGAGGGCATGAATATCTTCCTTAGAGTCTTTTAAAAGGACTTTTGTAGGTCTATTTTTTAGAGTACTGTTATTACGACAAATTCTTTTGATTCTTTTGATCCAATTATCCGTTTTCCTAGATTGATATCTTCTTATAGGTGGGTAATTAGATTTATCATACCTTTTTTTGGGATTAGGATTTTGTTTATTTTTATTAAAAGGAGGTTCAAACTCGTCTAAGTAAAAGGTCTTAGAGGAGTTATCTAATTTTTTCTTATCAGGAGGGTCATATTTCTTCTTAGCATTCTCAGGACAATTACTAGGATCAGTATTGGTTTTATTATTACGTTTTTCAACATAGTTTAAGGACATAGTTCTTCTCTTAAAATTAATTAATTTTAAGACACTGAGAGAAGGGTTTAAAGAGGTGTATTTAAGAATTTTATTTTTTATTTTCTGAATTTGAAAATGAGGTCTAGATATGTCTTGATCTTGTATATTCTTAACATCTTTAAAAGTTGCAAGACTGTTGTTAGAAATAATGACCCTAGGATTCTTAAGGGTCTTAGTAGGAATATCTTCATTTTTAGTAATAATTTCTAGTAAACGCGGATGAACACTTTGTGTATATCTTGAAGGTAAAAGGTTCCAAATCTTAGTTAACTTATTTTGGATTTCTATGGACTTTTGTTCTAAAGGGTTTTCTATTCCCTGAATCTTAAGGTAATTAGGAAACCATATGAAGAACAGGATATTGATCCTATATTTTTCCATATCAGAGTACCATAATTCTCTTATTTTATCTCTGACTATTTTGTCTATTTTCATGAACCAAACTTTCTTGATTCTGTTTTCAATGGAATCAAAGTCTCTTCTTAGATAATCTTTATCTATTGTGAAAACTGTTTTTGTGAAAAAGTTTATAGGAGATAAAGATTGAAGAGTCAGTTGTTCTTTGTCTAAACTGAGTGTTTCTTCATGACTTTTAACACTAAAGGCTGTTTTAAAGTCTGTCCATCCTATTCTGTAAATAGATTGTATAGACTGTTGTGGTATGTTCCAATCATTATTATTTTCTTCATACAGATTTTCATTACTATGGACGACTGGGGTGCTAGATGAACTAGAACCTCTATGCAGCATCCGCCTAAATTGTAGAGCCATAATTAGTTACGTTTTAGGAACTATTTATCTTAATCGTATGTTTTATTGTTACTAAATGGCGTGGGACCATCGGCCTGGAACACCCTGGGACTACCTCGTCAAGCGGGCTTACCAACGGACTTACGACTAAAACCAAACACGCACGGTCTAGTAACAGTAAAAAGTTCGACCTTGGTAAACAGTAACTGAAGGCGTAAATAACTATAATACTACAACCGGGGTGAAATGTTGCCTAGTGGCTCTGATACCAAATGAGTGGCGTCCTTACCGCCCCCGGAATGACCGCGGACAGCCCCGCCGCCGTGAAGCCGAACAAGACGGCATTGGACGGATCAAAGTGAAGATCCCGGCTTTTGATGGAAAGTGTGATCCAGACGTCTACCTTGAATGGGAGACGAAGATTGAGCAGATTTGGGGTTGCCACAATTTCCCTGAACATAAAAAGGTACAACTCGCTGCTCTTGAATTTACTGGTTATGCTTTGGTTTGGTGGGATTCTGTTGTAAAGGCTCGAAGACAAGCCATGGACCCTCCGGTCAACACATGGAACCAGATGAGAGCTATGATGAGGGCCCGCTTCGTTCCCCACCACCACAATAGAGTTCTCCGCAACCGTTTGGAGACTATGAGGCAAGGCTCTTTAGGTGTTGAAGAGGTCTACAACAATATGCAGATAGCCATGGCACGCGGCAACGTCGTCGAAGATGAAGAGGCCACTATGTCCAGGTATCTACGTATCTTGCATCCTCATTTAGCTGACACTATAGAATTGTATCCCTATTCTACCATGACAGATTTGCTACACCAAGCAATTAAAGTGGAGAGACAATTCAAGTCCAGCTATACCCAACAACACCGCACGGTGCCACAACGCCAAAGCTGGCGTCCCGACCAACAGCAGGGCCGCACAGGACACCAGAGATCCCGCCCAGCAACCGGTCCGCCTCGCGGCAATGAGCAGAATTCTCGTGGTACGCACCCCTCTACCTCCACCGCACCACAGCAGCCCACACGGCCCGCCCCTGCAGTTACACGAGGTAACCCTGCTGACCCTCCTCCTAGAGCTAGAGATATCACTTGCTTTAAATGTCAAGGAAAGGGTCATTACATGAAAGATTGTCCTAATACTCGTGTTTTGATGATTAATCATTTGGGTGAGTTAGAGTCTGAGTCTGACACTGAGCATGAAAATTTAGTTGCTAGCCATGATATGAATGAGCATGCCAATGATAATGATTTGGATTTTATTGAATATGAGCATGGTGATTCATTGATTGTTAGGAGGACTTTGCATGTTAATCAGGCTCCTTGTGATGATAATCAGCGTGAGAATTTGTTTCATACAAGATGTCTTGTTAAAGGGAAAGTTTGCAACATGATTATTGATGGTGGTAGTTGTTGTAATATTGCTAGTGTTGAATTAGTTCATAAACTGCAACTCTCTACTTTTTTGCATCCTAGACCTTATAGACTTCATTGGATGAATGACTGTGGTGAACTCAAGGTGAATAAGCAAGCTAAGATTACACTTAAGCTAGGAACTTATGAGGATGAAATTTTATGTGATATTGTTCCTATGCAAGCTTGTCATATTTTGTTAGGTCGTCCTTGGCAATTTGATAGACATGTTATTCATGATGGACGTACTAACCAACATGCCTTTGAGTTTCGTGGTAGGAAAGTAGTGTTGAAACCGATGACGCCGCTTCAAGTGGCTGAGGCTTATGATAAGAAAAGAGAGGCCGAGCGTAAGGGTAAGTCCCCAGCCGAACCATCCACTGCCTCCACACGGACCGACCTCACCCTCGCCTCTACCCCTAGCCGAGTGCTCTTAGCATCCAGCAGAGACCACCTGGTAGATTACCTTCCCCCGGACGTCGCCCTCATGTCCCTTTGTCAGGCCTATACCCTGTTAGGTGACGACGACCGAGCTACACTCCCAGCTGCTGTCCAGACCCTTTTAGCTGAGTTCCTTGATGTTTTCCCGGATGAGATACCCCCTGGCCTACCCCCTATTAGAGACATTGAGCACCAAATAGACCTGATTCTCGGTGCTACCCTACCCAACCGGCCTGCCTATAGGATGAACCCTACTGAGACCCAGGAAATCCAGAACCAAGTCCAGGACCTTTTAGATAAAAGGTATATTAGAGAGAGCCGATCCCAGTGTGTTGTGCCTGTCTTACTCGTCCCCAAAAAGGACAATACTTGGCGTATGTGTGTTGATTGCAGGGCTATTAATAACATCACGATCAAGTACAGGCACCCGATCCCCAGTCTCGATGACATGTTGGATGAGCTCCATGGCGCCTCCACCTTTTCCAAGATCGATCTTCACAGTGGATACCATCAAATCCGGATGAAGGAAGGAGACGAATGGAAGACAGCATTCAAGACGAAGTTTGGTTTGTATGAGTGGCTTGTTATGCCTTTCGGTTTGACTAATGCCCCCTCTACTTTTATGCGTCTTATGAATCATGTCTTGAGATCTTTTATTGGTAGATTTGTTGTAGTTTACTTTGATGATATTCTGATCTACAGTAAATCTTTGGAAGCACATGCAGAGCACCTCAGGGAAGTTTTATCCACTCTCAGAGCTGTACAGTTGTATAGAAATCTGAAGAAGTGTGATTTTTGCACTGACAGAGTTGTGTTTCTTGGTTTTGTAGTGAGTGCTCATGGACTGCAAGTGGATCAAGAGAAGGTGCAAGCCATTCGTGACTGGCCGACCCCGAGGAACCTAGGTGACGTGCGCAGTTTCCACGGCCTGGCTGGCTTCTACAGGAGGTTCGTTCGAGATTTTAGCACCATTGCAGCCCCGCTGACAGAGATCACAAAGAAGAATACTCCATTCCGTTGGGATGAAGCTCAAGAAAAGGCATTCCAGACTCTCAAGGATCGTTTGACACACGCGCCATTGCTGGTTCTGCCTGACTTCACTCGCCCCTTTGAAGTAGAGTGTGACGCCTCTGGCATTGGTATTGGAGGAGTCCTCATACAGGAAGGTAAGCCTATTGCCTTCTTTTCTGAAAAGTTGAAAGGTGCATGCTTGAATTATTCTACTTATGATAGGGAATTATATGCCTTGTTTAGAGTGCTGGAAACTTGGCAACACTACCTTTGGCCTAGAGAATTTGTGCTTAAAACTGATCATGAGTCCTTAAAGCATTTTAGGAGTCAAGATAAGTTGGATAGGAGGCATGGTAGGTGGATGGAATTCATAGAAACATTTCCCTATGTGATTAAGTATAAGAAAGGAAAAGATAATGTTGTAGCTGATGCCCTTTCTAGGAGACATACACTCTTGACTACTTTGGATGCTCGGGTCCTTGGATTCGTTTATATTAAGGAGTTGTATGATATGGATGCTGATTTTGGAGTGATTTATAAGCATTGTGTGGAAAAGGGTTCATTTGATAAGTTTTTCTTGTTTGATGGATTCTTGTTTCGAGTTGATAAGGTGTGCATTCCTGTTTGTTCTCTACGGTTGTTACTTGTTGATGAGTCCCATAGAGGTGGATTGATGGGTCATTTTGGTAGAGATAAGACTTATAACATGTTGCATACTCATTTCTATTGGCCACACATGCTTAGGGATGTAGAGAATTTTATCAAACGCTGTGTTGAGTGCTTACAGGCTAAATCTAAGGCAAAACCGCATGGTCTTTATACTCCCTTGCCTATTCCTTGCTTTCCTTGGGTTGATATTAGTATGGATTTTATTGTTGGATTGCCTAGGACTAAGAAGGGGAGAGATTCTATATTTGTGGTTGTTGATAGGTTCTCTAAGATGGCTCACTTTATTGCATGCCATAAAACTGATGATGCTAGGAATGTTGCTGATTTGTTCTTTAGAGAGATTGTTCGGTTACATGGTGTTCCTCGTACTATTGTGAGTGATAGGGATGTCAAATTTCTGAGTTACTTTTGGAAGACTTTGTGGGATAAACTTGGTACTAAGTTGTTGTTCTCTACTGCTAGTCACCCCCAGACAGATGGACAAACTGAGGTCACTAACCGTATATTGGGTACTATCCTTAGGGCTGTTATTAAATCTAATCTGAAAAGTTGGGAAGAAGCCTTACCACATGTTGAGTTTGCTTATAATAGGACTATTCATTCTTCTACCAATATGTCCCATTTTGAATGTGTGTATGGTTTGAATCCCCTAACCCCTTTGGATCTTAAGCCGTTGCCTTTACCGGAACGAGCAGACTTTGATGTCTGATAGACAGGTTGAGTTCATGAAGGAGCTGCACGAGCGGCCTAAGGCTCGTTTGGACGCTACTGCAGCGAAGAACGCAGCCCGAGCTAATCACGGCCGGCGTCAAGTGTTGTTCGAGCCCGGCGACTTGGTGTGGCTACACCTGCGCAAGGAGCGGTTCCCGGAGCAGAGGAAGTCGAAGTTGTCTCCCAGAGGTGATGGACCGTTCAAGGTGCTGAAGAGAGTAGGCGACAATGCCTATGTGTTGGAGTTGCCCGATGACTATGGCGTGAGCCCGATATTCAATGTCGGTGATCTTACCCCTTATGCAGCCGCTGATGTTGATGACTCGAGGACGAGTCCTTTTCAAGAATGGGAGAATGATGAGGAATCATCCCCGCCATTAGTGCCAACCTTTGATGGACCGATTACTAGGTCAAGATTGAAGGAACTACGTCAAGAGCTGGAGACGTTTATGGCACATGATGTATCACATGACGAAGAGGACAAGTCCAAAGTCAAGGCGTTGACTTTATTGGTCAACGTTACATATGTTTAATCTTATTAATTTCTGCATTGGATATTTTTAGGATTATTAATTATTTATTTTCAGCTTTCTATTTTCGGGTATTTTTGGAACAATTGTAGCCCGTTTTTGGGAAGCTAGGGCCGGCCCTCCTAGGGTATTTAAGGCCTCCCTTATCTTCTTCATTAGTTAGATTTCTCACATTGTTAAAACACAAAAACAGAGCTTGGTTTTTGCTTTGAAAACTCGGCTCCCCGTGAGAGTCTCAATCGATTGTTCTTTCCTGCTTAGTTGTTTTCGTCTTTGTCAAGTCCCTCTGGAGTTGGTGATTTCGTACATCATAAGCAATCCTCTCCGTGCTCCAAGTTCGTCAGCGATTCTTGGTTGTGTGGCGTTGTAAAGATCGGGTTGGTAGATCGTTCGACAAGGTTCCTTGCTATCAAGCAAGCGGGTTTTCTCGTCGTTTCTATTGGTTCTATCTATTATCCTATCCATTAGTTTCACTTCCGCTATTGTTCTAATCTTGTGTTTTCTTTTGTTTTGAGATCCGTTGCCTAGATCCATCTTCTACACGGCTAACCCCGTATCAAGAGGAAGAACTCTCTGATGCACTGAACTGCACTATGTTCGTGCTTTCATTAATTAATAACTAACTCGATAATCAGAGTATTTAAGCAAACAAAGCATAACCTTACTGCCTACTATCACGTCTTAATCGTGCCTAAGAAATAGACTCAAAACGATTGTACTACCTAGTCTAACAACTTTCTTAAACATAGCTAGTTGATAACAGAAACTGAACTAATTCTATAAAATAAAAACTAAGTGTTGAATCATATTTTAACAGAAACTATCTTTTATTATTTTATTTTTATTTTATCTTCAGCAAACACGCATAACAATAACAAGAGCGTTGCATATTAAATTTAGGTGTGAAGATAGGAGTCATCATATTAAAATTTCTTGTCACAAAAGTAATTAAAATCATTCCACCTAAAAGACACTTTGCAATCTAGCTAAAACATAGTCCACATACATGCTCCATATATGGCCCCCATCACTATAAACGTACAATTGAGACCCATAATCTCTTCAATTAATCATCCGTCTTCATCTCTGAATTTCAAAACACAAATCCACTACCGACAAAGCAAAAATCATGGACACCGGATTACTCTACTGCTGGGCTGTCCTTGCGGTCATCCTCTTCTTCCTCTACACCAAACAACGAGCTCAACCCACAAACCAAATCCCGCCGCCGAGCCCGCCGGCCCGGCCCATAGTGGGCCATCTCCACCTCCTCAAGGAGCCGATGCACCGCTTCCTCCAGTCTCTCTCCCACCGCTACGGCCCCGTCTTCCTCCTCCGCCTCGGCTACTGCCGCGTCCTAGTGGTCTCCTCCCCAGAGGCCGTCGAGCACTGCTTCGCCCAAAACGACGTCGTATTCGCCAACCGCCCCAAGTTCCTATCGGGCGAGATCCTCGGCTACGACTACACCATGATCGGGTGGGCCCCATACGGCGACCTGTGGCGCAACCTCCGCCGCGTCACCACCCTTCAAGCCTTCTCCTCTCAACGCCTCCAAGAACACGCCTCGATGCGCACCGAGGAGGTCCGGTTCATGGCCCGGGAGATGGTCCTGGGCCCGGGCTCCGGGCCGGGTCGGGTGGTGGATCTGCACGGAACGTTTTTCCAGCTGACGAGGAACGTGGTGATGAGGATGCTGAGCGGCAGGAGGTGGAGGAGCGGACCCGACGATGACGTGTTCGTGCTGCCGAAGATTATGACGGTGTGTGATTTCTTTCCGGTGCTGAGGTGGACGGGGTTCAACCGAGTGAAGAAGCAGATGCAGAGAGTTTTGGCTTTTAGGGATTGGGTGGCGACACATTTCCTGGAGGAGGCACGGAAGACGAAGAAAACGACGGCGACGATGTTGGAGGAGTTGCTGGAGTTGCAGAAAACGGAGCCGGAGTTGTACACGGACGATATCCTCAAAGGCATCATAACAGTGAGTTTTCAAATCATCTTATTTAATTCGACTATGTTGATACTTTCCAATATCAAGATGTATATATATATATATATATATATATTATTGTGATATAATGTAGTTGTTTTTTTAATTTGAATAAAATAGAAAATATATAAAATATGGTTTTTTTAGTGTGTTGATGGGCACAAAAAAATCTATTTTTATTAATAATTTAAAATTATTAGTTTAATTTTTTTATTAAAAATTTTTACTATTTTTTTAATAAAATATTTTAAAAATAATATTATATTTTAACTTATTAACATATGTCTATAGATATAAATTAGAAAAATTAATAAAATAATAACAAAATTAATGCAACCATTGTGTGGGTGATAGGTTTTGGGAACATGTATCGACCACTAAAAATGATAGGTTTTGGGAACATGTATCAACTAATTTGATGTTATATATTGTTGAGATTGCTATAACGTGGATATCTATCTATCTATCGATTCGCGCGTCAAAAGTGGTGCTGGGCTCAAGAGAGACCTCATGTTTTTGTTTTTATTTCCTGAAATTTGTAAGATATATTAATAAGATAAAGTTGTTCAAGTCATAATTTTATACTCTTCTTCACTGACATTAGGAAAACAACTAACCGGATGATATAATTCATAGTAATTTCTTAGTTTATTGGTTGTATATCTATGGTTAATTGGACGGTTAAGTTATACTGAACAAAAATATAATTGCACTGTGCACACCAATAAAAGATATCGACATTTGCGGATATCTATTTATCTATCTATATATATTAAAGCTTTTCCTCCCGTTAGAGTTATGAGAGTGTTTTTAGGAAGTTATTGAGGTTATATTTTTTAGTTTATTTATTTTTTCATGTATTATTATGTGAAATATTCAGCAAAATCTATATATATATATATTAAAACTATCATATAAAAAGCCATCAAAATTATTGTGGGTCTTCCAATTGTGGGGTTTTTTAATTTATAATTTATTATTATGTCACTAATTTAGTAAATTTCAAATCTAACAAATTTTAATAAAAATTACACCAATAAATCTCAACAAATTAATTATTTACTTCATTCTAATTATTAGCATACAAACGGTCTCCTACATATTAATTGGGTAATAGAATCTCAACATTTTGTTTTCTTCTTATGATATAGTTTAACAATAATATTTCAACACATATTATATATATAATGCAATCTCTCTCCTACCTTTATTAATATTTAATTTTTTTTTGTAATATTATATTTAACTAGCAACACTATATAAACCCTTTATTGTTTTTATCTAATTATATCCATATATCCGGAGAAAATTTAACCTCACATGGGCCGAATATTATGTATGTAATATGTTGGATCGTTAGAGTTACGTCTGAGGGAACAAATGCTTTGTTCCCACAGAAGGTGCAATGGAATAATATAACAAGAAAGACAGTAATTAGAACTCACGATGTATAGTGGAAACCCCAATAAGTCAAATAATTAATCAAAGAAACACAACTACCTTCAAGCTTCTCGCTTAAGAGGATTTTGAAGAGTCTACTTGTCTTATTGATTTATTGATCGATTACACTTGTAGTATGGACTTCAAACCCTAGACTTTCCACTTAGATTTGAATCACTTCTACAATGAGAACACGAGCTCACTCTCTAAGACTCACATGTGCTTCACTTTTCTTTTTATCTCAATGATAATGATCGGAGTTCGTACCTAAGAAATGAGTCTCATACTTCTATTTATACAACTCGAAAATCCTACTAACAAGATAAGATCTCTCTATCTAATTTCAGCAACAAGAAGATATTAACTTGATTTGATAAGATAATATCTTTCTCTCTCCAAATCTTCCAATCGGCGTGATCCACCCGATTTCCCTTTTCTTCAACCACATGATCTTCAAAGATAATCTTCATGCTTGATTTCTTCATTCCATTCGCAGCTTGATGTTTGTTCGGCACTGATGTTCCTTGAGAAGTAACAAAGCGTATGGAGAAAGCTTTATTCCCTCTTCACTCCTGCGCTGCAATGATTCCATGTGATAACTTTGTTTGTTCTTGAAACACTTAGATACCAAATTAGTTGAATGTTTGTTACCATCAAAACCTAAGGAATTTAACAAATTCCCCCCTTTTGATGGTGATAAACATCCTTGAAAAAATAACACACATATGAGATAACGACATTAGCATGAAGAAAAATTTCCCCTTTTTGGCATAATAGCTTCCCCTCAGAGACAGTACATATAAAACATGATTAGTTCCCCCTCAACTAAGCTACCCGTCATTTTTCCCCTTTTGGCATCATCAAAAACTTAAGTAAAGAGTAGAAGGAAAATGAACACATCTGAATAAGCAAACAACCCCTTTTTCATTAACAAAAAATAAACAACGACAATAACAAAATAAGCAAAGATAACAAACATTATCAACATGCCATTCAAGGCAAACACATGAAACAGAAACAAAGAAAATCAAAGCAACTAGGGGATATATGTGCTAGAACAAAAGAGGGGTTGGTAAGTTGGAAAAAGACGAATCAAGCACCACTAGTGTCAGGCTGCCAGCAGAGGGAGCCGACGAATGACTGGAAATTGAAGCACGTACTTCCTCCATGAGACGCCTTTGTTGTTCCGCCAAGAGAGATACCTTGTAGGACAACCTCCGTACTTCCTGTTGGAGATCAGGTTCCTCGTTTTGTTCCCCCTCATAGTCTGCACCTTCAGACTCTTCTTCATTAACCTCAACCACATGCTCGGGAACAGCCTTGACCCACCCAACTCCTTCTTGCAAAACAAACTGCATCTTGTGCAGATTACTGGCATCTAGAGGGCGAGAGAAGAAGTAGCTTTCCGTAGACCCTTGGTATACCTTATGGTACTCCAAAATTTGCTTGACAATGCGGGGGTACGGAAGAGCATGGCGATCACTGTTCCTTGCGTGGGACATATGCTGCATCATCACTCGCGACAGATTGATTGGTTCCTTCTCAAGCAGCTTGGCGAGGAGAACCACATCCAGAATCAACAACTTATTTTGCTTTTGTTCCTTGGGAGTGAAGTTGCAGATGAGGTAATGGTACAACACCTTGTTGACAGCAGACATGGCAGAGGTATCCAAGGCTCCAGACTCAGGCGGAGAGGGGATCTCAGCAACACGGCGAGTAGCTTCCTGGTAGGGGAAATCCTTTGGCCAGCGCCCCTTAGGATACTCATCATACCTAGCATGCGGAACCCCAGAATGAGACTCAGTTCCATGCTAGAGAACACATGGGTGGTGCCCTCCAGCGTGTAGCTGCCTAGAACTGTGTGGGGCCGAACCTCAATGACAAACGTCGTGTAGAAGGCCTTGAGTTGGTCTTCATCGACGGCCTCCTCTTGAACAAACAAGTGACTCCACTTCTGAGCCTCCAACAGTAACACAATTTCCTCCAGAGCATTCTTCTTGAGGAACTCAACATCCAACAACAGTTCCATGACTATACCTTTGCGGCTCATATCCTTTACATCCTCGATCTCCGCCTTACCCTTGGACTTTGCCCCTTGGCGTCTTTGACTCTTGCGAACAGGAGCCGCGGACACCTTGGCGCGTTTCGTTTGGCGCCCAGAGGCCTGCTCCGACTCATCGTCCGAGCTCATGGTTATCGCCTTGGCCGCCTTGGCTTGGGATTTCGTTTTGCGCTTGGGAGGGCAACCCATTTTAACCCTTCCAGTGAACTTGAGTTCCTTCTTTGGAGACTCTTCAATCGGATCCTCAACCAACTTCTTTTCCAGATTGCGCACTACCCCATTGATTTTGGCAGTGTGATCCTCTGGCGCCATCAGCGTCGCCGTGGTGGCGTCGCCGAGAAATTCCTATGTTTCCTCCTCAGGTAGGGTGGGGTGGGTGGGAGAAGAAAGCACCTCCTCTTTTTTCATTCGAGAAGACGGCAGTCGGGGCAGTAGGGTTAGGGTTTTCGGGGGAGGGTGGTGGAGAGGGTGATTTGGGGGCGGTGTAGGGGACCATGATAAGTTGAGATGGGGTGAGTGGAGGTGGTGCGGGGAGGGAAGCGGTGGCTGTTTGTGGAGGGTTGGGGGCTTCGTGAGAGGAGGTGGAGGGGATGGATTGGACGATGGTGGCGAGAATGGAGGGGTCGGTTCCCATCGTAGAGAGTTGGCGAAGGAGGGTTTGGAGGTTCTCGTCGCCGACAGTGGGGATGTTGGATGGTGAGGCCATTTGTGGAGCTTTGAGATGAAGGACGAGAGAAAAGGCAAGAAGGCGAGATAGATTTAGGCAGTAAAGGCAATGAGGAGGGTTTACCTGAGAGATCCAAATATATAGAGCAAAGAAGATCTTTTCGGTTGCCAAAGATAATACTTGAGATCTTCTATCTTTTCCAAAGGTTGTAGCCGAAATCTTCACCTTCCAAAATTAAATCTTTGCAAAATATGTTTAGATGCACCAAAGCCACACACTTCTCGAGCCCATCACATCACGCGGCCATCACTTCAACTCTAAATGCATGCAACATTTCCCAACCCGTTTGCAAACTATAATTACCCATCAAACCTGTCAAATCCCTGCTGCAGACCACAGTGAAGACGATCCGTTTTCCCGCTTTACCGAAAAAGTAGAAGTGTGCGATGCGGGGGTAACATTACCAGAGAGGGTACAAAGAACATCACACAAAAAATATACGAGAGTTTTCAATAATGTTCAATCATGAATGAGAGGCTCCCGGTTGTGGATGATTAGAAGAGCTCATAGGGAGCATCAAGCATGATGGCTAGGGTAAGCTGTAGAGTCAACAATCATTTGGGCTTATAATGAGGGATCAAAACATCAAGTTGACTCTTTTGGGCCGAAAGAAAGTTGTTCCATGTATTATTATGAAAGCATAGATGATCATGTAAGAATTTTTGCAAATAAGTGAAGCACATGCAATATGCTAAGCATGTTATTCATAGAATGATCAAGAGAAAGATTACAAATCAAGACAGGACACTTCCACATCCACAAATAATCAAGTAATTTAGCCAGTCATTGAGGGAACACAACAGGTAGACATTTAGTTGAGAGAGATCATACCAAGTTCCATGCGGAACTATTCGAAGGGTTCCTTATTGAGTGCCTTGGTGAAAATGTCAGCAATTTGATCCTTGGTTCCACAGAAGTCCATGGAAACCAACCCTTTCTCCACACAGTCACGTAAGAAGTGATGTCTTATCTCGATATGCTTGGTACGTGAGTGTTGCACAAGATTCTTGGAAATGTTTATAGCAGTAGTATTGTCACATAAAATGGAATAGAGTCAAGAAGAATATCATAGTCACTGAGTTGTTGCTTGATCCATAGGAGTTGAGTATAACAAGCTGCGGCGGCTATGTATTCGGCTTCTGTAGTTGACAAGGCAACTGAATTTTGCTTTTTCGACCCCTAGGAAACTAAACATGGCCCAAGGAACTAAATCATTCCAGATGTAGATTTTCTATCCACTTTGTTCCCTGCAAAATTAGCATTTGTGTATCCGACTAAGTCAAAGTTGCCACCTCTTGGATACCACAGACAAAGATCGTCTGTTCCTTTCCAGTATCTCAGAATCCTTTTCACTGCTTTGAGGTGCGTCTCCTTGGGATCACCCTGAAATCGAGCACATAGACACACACTATACATAATATCACGTCTACTAGCATTAAGATAAAGAAGCGAACCTATGATTCCTCGATAGAGTGTTGGATCAACTCCCTTTTCATGCTCATCATTTCCCATTGGATTGTTGGGAAATATGTGAGTTGTGAAGGGCTTTGCATCAGACATACCACACTTCTTGATACACTCCCGGAGATACTTCTACTGATGAACTCTTGTTTCATCTTCTCCCTGGGAGACTTGAAGTCCCAAGAAGAATTTCAGTTCCCCAACCATGCTCATTCAAATTCACCGGCCATCATACTTAAGAATTTTTGGACCAGTTTATCATCTGCAGACCCAAAGATGATGTCATCCACATAGACATGCACAACCAGAGTGTGCTTTCCTTCCTTCAGAAGGAACATAGTCTTATCGACCTTCCCACGAACGTATCCATGAGACAGAAGGAATTGAGAGAGCCTATCATACCAGGCCCTGGGAGCTTGCTTAAGACCATACAAAGCCTTGTCAAGAATGTAGACACGATCAGGTTGGTAGGCATCTTCAAATCTGGGGGTTTGCTCCACATAGACTTCCTCCTTGAGAACTTCGTTCATGAAGGCAGTCTTTACGTCCATTTGTTGCAGTTTAAAGCCATGGAAAGTTGAGTATGCAATGAGTAATCGTATGGATTCCAAAGGAGCAACAAGAGTAAATGTCTCATCATAATCGATCCCCTCCTGTTGGTTGTATCCTTTCACTACCACCATTGCTTTGTTCCTTGTCACATGTCCTTGATCATCCAACTTGTTTCTAAACACCCACTTGGTGCCTATCACTGTTTTGTTCCCTGGACGAGGAGCTAACCGCCAAACCTTGTTTCTTTCAAACTGATAGAGCTCTTCTTGCATGGCGTTTATCCAGTCTGGATCCTTCAATGCTTCTCCTACAGTTTTAGGTTCTTGTAGAGAAAGAAAAGCATTGAATGCATATTAATTTTACAAAGAAGAGCGAGTGCTATGTGGAATTCCCTTTCGAAAGTCTGTTAGGATTAGGTGCACTGGATGATCCTTCTTTTGCTGGTCATTCCTTATTTGTAGATTATTGATGTCAAAATCATCAGAATCAACGTTACCTGTAGTTGAGCTTTCACCAACTGTCCCTTTAGCAACGGTACCTTTAACATTTTCTTCAACAATATGATTTTCCTCAGATGTCTCCATTGAATTGAGACTTGGGCTTTGTTCCTCCTGAGGGACCAGTGAAGAATTAGGCGACTTAGCACCTTCATCTGACTCAACGTTGTCGGTAGAGTCGTGAGTCCTTGGTGTTGATGGGTCATCGTGACTGTCTTGATTAGGAGGGACCCCATCCACACCACCATTTGGAGCATCCTTCATACCACTATTTTCCAAAAGTTGAAAATTGTCAGCTTCTGAGAGACCGGTGTTCGAGGGTACACTAGTCGTTTGTGCCTGCACATTGTTACCAGACATGACAGATTCATCGAAAACCACATGAATGTTTTCCTCTACCTTTCTGGTCCTCTTGGATCGAACTTCCCAAGAGAATCATTCCCATTGTTGTGGACAAAGAACTTGCAACCAAAAGTTCACAGATGAGATACATTCGGCTTTCTTCCCCTTAAAAGTTCATATGGGGTCTTGTTCAATAGCGAGCGAATGGTTGCCCTGTTCAGCACATAACATGCAGCATTCAAAGCTTCAGCCCAGAAGCTCATAGGAAGACCACTAGCAATAAGCAAGGTGCGCGTCATATCCTCCAGATCATGTTCTTCCTTTCCACAACACCATTTACTGCGGAGTCCTAGGTGTTGAGAAATTATGACTTATGCCATTTTTCCTACAGATGGATAGAAACTGAGAGTTCTCAAATTCTATCCCATGATCAATGCGGATGGACCCTAGAGACTGTCCTACACTCTTCTCAACTGACTTGAGCCAAAATTCAAACTCAATGAACACTTCATCCTTTGATGACAGAAAGAGGATCCATGTGTACCTGGAAAAGTCATCAACAATAACAAACACATATATATTTTCACCACGGCTACTTGTGCGCATAGGCCCACAAAGATCCATGTGGATTAGTTCCAGAGAATGAGTTGTGCTTACCTCTTTATGGATTTGAAAGAGGACCTTACCTGCTTACCTTTGGTACAAGCATCACAAACTTCATTACTCGTTGCTTTGATCTTAGGAAGACCATTGACCAGTTATTGTATGTGAAGTTTGGATAGAAGTTGTAAACTTGCATGTCCAAAGTGCTTGTGCCACAAGTATGTCATCGCAGCAATGGAGGATAAACAAATTCACCCACATAAACCTTGCTGGTATTAGTCTGGGAGTAGAGGGCGAGAGCAATCGCGTCCCATTGAGAGTTGAGGCCTTGCATGAAATGATGAGTGAGCTTCCAGTCTAGAAGCTCTTCACCAAGGAACTCCAGTTGACCAACTATCCCTTGAAACCTGGAGTAGAACTCTTGAATGTGTTCACCTTTTCCTTGGGACATTTGATCATACTCCTTCATTAGTGACAGAATACGATTCTTTTTGACATCTTCATTTCCGTGATGGAGTCGTCTTAAGGCTTCCCAGATCTCTTTGGCAGTTTTGTAACCAATGACCTTCTTGAGATCAACAGGGAGCAATGCCATATGGAGTATCTTCTTGGCTCTGCTGTTTCTGTCCAGCTTTTTCCAGTCTTCACTAGTATAGTCAGCCCTTAGTTTTGGCTTTGTAGCGTCCTTCTCATTTGGGATAGAAATAGAGCCAACTTCAATGATTTTCCATATTTGACCATCAAGGGAACAAATATGAGGTTCGATTTGCTCAACCCACCAATCATATTCTCCAGCCTTCAGCACTAGAGGCTTCCAGAACGAATCACCAATAGTGTTGCTTGACGACATATTTCCTGCAAAGTCTTAGCAAAAAACAATCTAGAGACTAGGCTTTGATATATTGGATCGTTAGAGTTACATCTGAGGGAACAAATGTTTTGTTCCCACGGAAGGTGCAGCAGAATAATATAGCAAGAAAGACAGTAATTAAAACTCACGATGTATAGTGGAAGCCTCAATCAGTCAAATAACTAATCAGGGAAAAACCACTACCTTCAAGCATCTCGCTTGAGAAGATTTTGAAGAGTCTACTTATCTTATTGATTTCTTGATCGGTTACACTTGTAGCCCGAACTTCAAACCCTAGACTTCCCACCTAGATTTGAATCACTTCTACAACGAGAACACGAGCTCACTCTCTAAGACTCACAGATGCTTCACTTTTCTTTTTCTCTCAATGATAATGATCGGAGTTCATACCTAAGAAATGAGTCTCACACTTCTATTTATACAACTCGAAAATCCTACTAACAAGATAAGATCTCTCTCTCTAATTTCAGCAATAAGAAGATATTAACTTGATTTGATAAGATAAAATCCTAACCGAATATATTATCTAAGGAAAGATTTCTAAGATAATATAATCGGAATAAGATAATATCTTTCTCTCTCCAGATCTTCCAATTGGCGTGATCCACCCGATTTCTCTTTTCTTCAACCGCATGATATTCAAATATAATCTTCATGCTTGATTTCTTCATTCCATTTGCAGCTTGATGTTTGTTCGGCACTAATGTTCCTTGAGAGGTAGCAAAGCGTATGGAGAAAGCTTTGTTCCCTCTGCACTCCTGCGCTACAATGATTCCCTATGACAACTTCGTTTGTTCCTGAAACACTTAGATACCAAATTAGTTGAATATTTGTTATCATCAAAACCTAAGAAATTCAACATAATATCTATATATCTATATTAAAATTCTTTCATTTACAATCATTAACAATTATGAGCATACATTCTATAATTGTTTCACTATTTTTAAATTGTAAATACAGTTGTTATTGAATAATCTGTAAACTAACAAATCTTAACATTTTTTATCATTTTTTTGAATAAATTATTTAACAAAATTTACAAGTACTATATGTATTTTGACATGATTTACATCAACAATAGTAACAATATTTAAAGTGATATTTTTTATTATACAAACAAACTATATACTTTAAAACATAAAATGGTGTTTTATATTATTTAATAAAAATGGTATATAAAAATTCGGAATAAGAGTAAAGCATTCTTAAAGAAAAAAAGTGACTAAACAATCAAAATTTCAGTTGACTAAGAAAATATTTTAAATTTTTGTATAATAAAATATGTAAATTTTGAAGTCTTTTGTTTTTAAGAGTTAGTATTATAATATTAAATTTTCATTATCATTTGATCTAAATAAATTATTTTTGGCAATTGAACTAACTAAATTTGACCGTAATATTTTTTTGCATCTTCTTCGTTATACCTATTAATTATTTACAATTTATAAGATATTTTTTTGTTAAGATTTTATTTGCTCTGATCGAACTATATTTTTTACTTTATTAATTTATTTTCTCACTAATTGTTGTTTGCTTAAGATTTTCAATTATATAGTTATTCTATTAATACTTTTCTTTAAATATAACTATCTATCCGTCTATCTAATTCATCTAGATAAATAGCATATCACCAATATGACTAGATAAATAATATAAATTATACTCATTAATTAAAATTTGAATATTGAAGCAAATTGCATTGCATTCTCTCTATCTATTATTATATATTAAAGCTCTTCCCTTTTAAGATCTTAGAACGATTCTAGCCCCACAAATCTTACGTGTTATTTTATGATAATTTTTCTTTTTTTAGACTTTTATGCTTCTATAATTTAGCTAACTTAATTTTAATTTATCACCCAATATCTAAACAAATTATCTTAACAACCTCTAACACACATATAATAAAATAACTAATAATTAATTATGGATTTTTTTAAATTGTATCAACCCATTTTATTCAACATACAACCCCGATTAAATTGTATCAACCCATTTCTTAAAAATCTTATTAGTTATACATCAATATTTTAATATCAAATCTTTTTTTTGTTTGCAAATCCAAAATATTTAAATGAACCATTACGAGATTAACATAAATAAGGTGACGATACACATTAAAGCAAATATTCATATTTAAGAGGTTGTTATAACTTTGTATTAATATCAACATAAGCACATACAATTAACATTCGCATATATATATATATATATATATACACGTTGATTGCAGTTTATAATTAGTAAAGTTATATGTATGTTTAAAGTTGGTGTCAAGGCAAGCCTGATATGTATATAAATTATAAGTCGTTTTTTTGTAAATGAAACATATATAATTACTACCTCTATATTTATTGTTATCACTAGGCCAATTCTTTTGTTGAGTAGTTATAATCATATATGTTATCAGTAAATGAAAAAACAAATCTATCTATATCTAAATATATACTAAAGGAAAGACATAAATCTTACGTGACGTCTCCACATTCAATTCGCCTACGTATCGTCACCATATTCAATTCTTCATATTGTTGGACATGAATTAGATTCTAAGTTTTAGCATTTAGTCTTTTCATATAAAAATTTATCTATTTCATATATAATTTAACGATTTAATTTGGGGCTAATAGATAAATTTCTTTTTACAAATAAACATTAAAACTTGATTAATATATATTAGTTATATTATCAAAATATTGTGACTCTATGTGATTTTAATTTTATTTATAACTAAGAATTTGTTCAAGTTTGCTTTCAGCTTATTTACTTTAAAAATAAAATTAGATTCTTGATAAAGAGGTGGACTAAATCGTAACAATTAATTTTATTTTTTTGATATTCTCTAAACAAAGTTGTTGGATCAGTAGGCTTGGATATGGTGATATCTAATTCTCTAAACAAAGAAACAATTACTTTTATTTATTGATATTCTTGATCGAGTATTTGTTATCCGGTTATGATATTTTTAAGTAATCTACGTATTTGAGACAATCTACTATATATCTACTAAACTATAATCTAATTACGCCACATGACACTCCCTCATTAAAATCGTCACATGGAATTCCATCATTAAAACCGCCATATGTCATTTTCTGCTTTTTTCAATTTTAAAAAATAAATCTAAGATTATTATCCTAAACTTATCACTCATTTTTTCCTAATTTAAATACAAATCAAGCACAAAGATTACAAGTTAATCACAAAGATTACAAAACCAAAATTTTCTAATTATATACAAATCCAAAATTTTCTAATCTACTATATATCTACTAAACTAGAACCTAATTACACCACATGACACCCCCTTATTAAAAATTTAAAACTGTCACATGACACCCCCTCATTAAAACCACAACATGTTATTTTCTGATTTTTTCAATTTTTTTAAATAAATCTAATTATAAATTAAAGATTATTATCCTAAACTTTTCACTCATTTTTTCCTAATTTAAATACAATTCAAGCACAAAGATTACAAGTTAATCACAAAGATTACAAATCCAAAATTTCCTAATTATATGCAAATCCCAAATTTCCTAATTTTATATAAATCCCAAGTTTTCTAATTAAATACAAATCCAAAATTTCCCAATTATATAAATGATTGGGATACGAAATTACTAATCCGAAATTGATTTTAATATCAATATCATCTAGATCTATTTTTTAATAACTATTAATGTTTTTGATTCAATATATATGACATAAAAACTCGTGCATGACACGGGAATTACACTAATATATATTAATTTACGACAACGTATTTCGTCCAACTTGATTGATGAAATATAATATATTTATACGAGTTGTATAATTAAAAATAAAATGTTGAACATATTATTTTGAAACAACAAATTTTATTTATATAATTCTTAAACAATATGAATAAGATTTAAAAAAAAAAACTACTTAACATCGTACAGAGGCGGGTATTACACTAGTAATATATAATATCCCTCTCCTTCGGTTTTAATTTAATTAAACATAATCGTTAAATGATGCATATATAATATTACTTATTTTTACTCAACGTAGCAACTTAATCTAAAATTAATTCCATCAGTCGATGCTAACGGCGGGAACCGACACCTCCGCCCGCACCATGGAATGGGCGATGTCCCTCCTCCTCAACAACCCCGCCGTCTTCCAGAAAGCACGGGACGAAATCGACGCCCACGTGGGCACCACGCGCCTGGTGGACGACTCCGACCTCTCTAGCCTCCCCTACCTCCGCTGCGTGGTCAACGAGACGCTCCGCCTCTTCCCCGCGGCCCCTCTACTGGTGCCGCACTTCTCCTCCGCAGACGCCACCGTGGCGGGCTACCACGTCCCGAATGGAACCGTGCTCCTGGTCAACGCGTGGGCGTTGCACCGAGACCCGGGAGTGTGGGAAGAGCCTCTGGCGTTTAGGCCCGAGAGGTTCGAGGGGGTCGACGCCGGAGGCGGGTACAGGTTTGTTCCGTTTGGGGTGGGGAGGAGGGCGTGCCCGGGGGCGAGCTTGGCGATGAGGACGGTGATGCTGACGGTGGCCACGTGGATTCAGTGCTTTGATTGGGAGAGCGTCGACGGGGGAGCGGTGGACTTGGAAGAGACCGCGAAGGGGCTTGCTATGGGCAAAGCCCACGACCTCGTAGCCGTTTGTAGGGCTCGTGCTTCTATGGCTAGTTTGCTATCTCAACTATAGCTACCGAGAACCAAAGTGTTTTGCTGCATGCACCAACCCGAGGTCATAAATCACCGGATATTTTCCCTAGTCCAAATAGATAGGAGATTATTTCTTTTTGCATTGTATGACTACACTTTAAATCTTCTTTTTGTTGATTCCCGTTTCAACGAGGTGAATTAATTAGTGCCCAACACGCCACTAATCCTGGTGTTTTTATTTCTTGATTCCATAAACGTGAATTCCCATGTCAATTGGCTCTTGCCGTTGCCGAAATGTCTTCCCTCTAGCTTGCTTCGAACCTGAAAAAGACCCGAGGGCTTCCCCGAGCTCGCAACTCCGACGCTCAAATCAGTTTTCCTTACGAAAAGCATATATATATGTATGTAGAAAGCTAAGGTTGAGATATTTACTTATCCGTCGAATTACCTTGAATAAGTGCACTTATTACCTTATTTCATCAGTCAAGTATTCGAATATTTAGCCTTCCACCAAATTAAAGACATATCTATGAAGCTTACGAGCACCACATTCATCAACCAACCAAGTCTCTCTTTAAGAGTTTAAAGTCGCATCAGAAAAATACCATGAAACGACGTCTTCGTGAAGGACCTTCACGAAGAACCTTCGTGAAGGACCCTAGTGAAGGAGCTTCGTGAAGGAGCTTTGTGAAGGAGTTACGTGAAGGAGTTACGTGAAGGAGCTTCGTGAAGGAGCTACGTGAATGAGCTTTGTGAAGGAGCTGGTCGAGGTCATCAGCGAGCCGATACGGGAGACGAGTCGAAGTTCGGGTCGAGGTCGAGCACGGTGTTGAGCCGAGGCTCCTTTCAGGCTTGCAGTTATGGTTTTTTGCAAACGAGTACGAGGTCAATCTCCTTGGCCCTGGAAGTTGCAACTCTTAATCTGCCATTCGAGCCTTGCCTTGCGCTTCTCTCAAACTCTTGATTGCTCTCCTCCCCTCTCGCCCATGGTGGAGCTCCAAAGAGCTCTCTCCCCCCTTTCCCCCAAATTGCGGCTCCCCTCCCTTCCTTCTCTTTCTTGCTAACCTAATCCCCTTTTTATACTCTAGAAATGGGCCATGGGTTGTTCCTCTCCTGGTGGGCTTTTAAGCCCAATTTTATTTGGATCCCACAGCCAGCCCCACAAGCCCTTCGGCTTCGCATAGTGAAGGTGACGGCTTGGTTCATTGATGGTCTCGCATGAGCTTGCACTCGCTCGGGTGCTTTACGTGACCTTACTTGCGAGTTGTCTCCTCTTTTCTGTTTCTTTTAGAAGAACGACTTAGCCAATCATTGTCTTTTGGTTAGGTTCTCTCTTAGTCAGATTTGCTACTTTAGAGTTCACGAGAGAACTCATCGAATGGGCGCAGAGCCCCGAGATATTGCACTAGGAGTTCGCGAGGGAACTCGTCGAGTGGGTGTGGAGCCCCGAGATATTGCACTAAGAGTTCACGAGGGAACTCGTCGAGTGGGCGTGGAGCCCCGAGATATTTCACTAAGAGTTTGCGAGGGAACTCGTCGAGTGGGCGTGGAGCCCCGAGATATCACTTTTGGTTTGCTTTGCATCTTGCTTTTAATCGTTTAATTGTATTTATTTTATTCTTGCTTTATCATTTTCTTGCTAAGAGTGCAAGCATGAACCTTGTTTTTTGAAGGAAAATGCGAGTTTTTCATTGGGGATATATAGACTTGCGCATAAAGAAGCACATGTATGTGCGTCGTAGAAAATAGACTCGTGAAGGGTGTATGTGTTTGTGCACAAGGGACCCGCCATGCGTCGGAGAGAGTGATCCCATAGAGTGTATAAGGGAGAGAGTGATTTCACTAGTTTGTTTGTGTTACTCAGCTTACTTTTCCACTATATTTATTTACTTGCTTTCTCGTGTTACTTCTGTCACTTGCTTCCTTACATTGCCTATGCACTTGCCTTTTCGTATTTCCTTTTTACTCGCTTTCTCTAAGTCCATGGAGGGTGCATGGTTGGGTAGTTATGAGCGAAGGGAAACCTTTGTGAAGGCCTTAAAGTGAAGATCTTCGTGAAGGGGAGCCTTCGTGAAGGACGGGCCTTCATGAAGGACATGCCTTCATGAAGGATCTTTGTGAAGGACCTTCGTGAGCAAAATCCTTCGTGTAGGATGGGCCTTCGTGAAGAATGGCCTACGTGAAGAATGACCAACGTGAAGCATTGTCTTCGTGTCTTCGTGAAGCATTGCCTTTGTGAAGAACATTAGGCGCACATTTTTTGGCTTGCTTCTCAAGAGTTGCTCTTTCGAATTGCTTCTCAAGACTGGCATTTCACACATCGCGTTCACTAATTGCTCTCACTTGCTTGCTTACACATCACACTTCACATTGCTTCTTAGGGTATTGCTTTGTATCGCGCATTTTGTATTTCTCAAACGTGTTGCTTTTCTCGCAAACCTTGCACTCACATATCGCTTTCTCATATTGCTTTTTTTGACATGCTTTTCAAGACTCGTGCACTTTTTGTATTGATTTTCTACTTGCCATTTCGTATTGCATTCACATATTGCTTTGTTTTTGCTCGTTTCATGCATCGTCTCGTTTTTAATTTACATCTCATTCGTTATTCGGTTCTAGAGTTGTGAAGACTTGTTATGACGGGTTGAAACCTCATCGTCTTATTTTTGTAGTTCACGAATGGAACGCGTGAGGGGGGTGAAGCCCCAATGTTTATTATTTTGAAGGTCTGCGAAGGGACTGAGAATCTCAATGTGTCGTTTTTAGGGTTTGCGAAAAGACTCAAGAGGGAAAAGAGCCCATGCGCTTAGTTTTCGAAGTCAGCGAAAGTACTTTTGAGAAGTCTGGCTTGCTTTTTAAATCGTTTTTATACTTTCTTTTGAACGTTGCTTTTACCCGCCATTTCATTTTGTCTTTTAATTTGTATCGATTTTCTCGAGTACGAATTGCTTTAAACACTTGCATTGCTTTTTCTCGCGCGTATTGCTTTTCAGGGGTGTTGCTTTTCACAATTTGCTTATACAATATTGTTTAATAGATATTGCTTTGCACGCATATTGGCTAATACTTGCCAAGCCCAATACCGTTAAATATTGCGGGTATTGCTACGCGTATTGGCTCGATGGGGCTGAGCACAATACCGTCTGGTATTGTTCTACAACTTGCCTTGCACGCATATTGGCTAATACTTGCCAAGCCCAATACCGTTAAATATTGTTGGTGTTGCTATGCGTATTGCATTTGTCACTTGCTTTCTCTGAGCCCGTGGAGGGCGCATGGCTGGGAGGCCATGAGTGAGGGGAGGCCTTTGTGAAGGCTATAAAGCGAAGGCCTTCGCGAATGGGATGACCTTCGTGAAGGGATTAGGCTCAAGCCAGAAGGCCACGAGCACATGCCAGGAGTTCTTTACGAAGACCGGGAAGGCCAAGAGCGAAGAACGGGGAGACCAAGGGCGAAGGCCGGGGAGGCCAAGGGAGAAGGCCGGGGAGGCCTTCGTGAAGGGAACTCTGCTAGTTTTTCTCGCGATGTTGCTCAACTTGCTCTAAAGTGCAGCGCCTCTTTTTTTTTGGCCTCATATTGCCATTCTACTTGCTTCCTTGTAAAAGGCACAAGTGGTGGCGAGGGGAGTGATATCATAGATTGCATCGGCTTGAGGGGCGTGCGAGCCCCACCCGTTATAAGCCATCGTGAAGCCTACACGAAAACAAAGGTAGAGCATAGTGAGAGTTACATGAAGCCTAAGTAGAATGGAGTGGAGGCTAACCAAAGCCAAAGTGGAGTGTAGTGGAACTCGGTTCTTTGCTCTTTGCTCCCAATCAAGCTCGTCGTTGGAATTTCTTCGTAGGGTAGGCATCTCGGCATGACATGAGCGTTCCTAGTGTGTGAGGAAATCCCCACGGTCGGCGCCAATGTTGATTCCCAATTTCAACGAGGTGAATTAATTAGTGCCCAACATGCCACTAATCCTGGTGTTCTTCTTTCTTGATTCCATAAACGTGAATTCCCATGTCAATTGGCTCTTACCGTTGCTGAAATGCCTTCCCTCTAGATTGCTTCGAACCTGAAAAAGACACGAGGGCTTCCCCGGGCTTGCAACTCCGACGCTCAAGTCAGTTTTCCATACGAAAAGCATATATATATGTATGTAGAAAGTTAAGGTTGAGAGATTTACTTATCCATCGAATTACCTTGAATAAGTGCACTTATTACCTTATTTCATCAGTCAAGTATTCGAACATTAAGCCTTCCACCAAAGACATATCTATGAAGCTTACGAGCACCACATTCATCAACCAACCAAGTCTCTCTTTAAGAGTTTAAAGCCGCATCAGAAAAATACCATGAAACGACGTCTTCGTGAAGGTCCAACCTTCGTGAAGGACCCTAGTGAAGGAGCTACATGAAGGAACTACGTGAAGGAACTTCGTGAAGGAGCTACGTGAATGAGCTTCGTGAAGGAGTTACGTGAAGGAGCTACGTGAAGGAGCTTCGTGAAGGAGCTGGTCGAGGTCATCAGCGAGTCGATACGGGAGATGAGTCGAAGTTCGGGTCGAGGTCGAGCACGGTGTTGAGTCGAGGCTCCTTTCAGGCTTACGGTTATGGTTTTTTACAGACGAGTACGAGGTCAATCTCCTTGGCCCTGGAAGTTACAACTCTTAATCTGCTATTCGAGTTTTGCCTTGCGCTTCTCTCAAACTCTTGACTGCTCTCATCCCCTCTCGCCCATGGTGGAGCTCCAAAGAGCTCTCTCCCTCCCCCCCTCCCCCCAAATTGCGGCTCCCCTCCCTTCCTTCTATTTCTTGCTAACCTAATCCCCTTTTTATACTCTAGAAATGGGCCATGGGCTCTTCCTCTCCTGATGGGCTTTTAAGCCCAGTTTTATTTAGATCTCACACTATCCATCATTCATTTTAATTAATTGGTAAAAAGATAATAATAAAATATATTTACATGTTTAATATAAAGTTAAAATTAGTTATAGGTCAATCAAAATAATTGAAATACCATTTGAGACATCAAAGTACAGGCCAATTCAAATATATAAGTAATGACAATTGATAATTTTTTAGTTTTAAAAAATTGAGATATTTTTTAAGTTTTAGTTTTAAAAAATTGAGATAATTTTTTTTAGTTTTAGTTAAAAACGAGGTAAAAACATGTAATTATAGACAAATATTGTATGTGATAATTAATTACGTAAAGATAATGAAGATAAAAGATTATTTTCTTGTTTCCAGATAAAAATTCTCTATGTATGAGTTGTGTAATTGTTTTTTTAAAAATGAGATTAATAATACACAAATAACATAAGATAGAAATCAAAATTCAGTTGTATCCAAAATAATAATAATAAACCATAAAGAAAAAGAAAGGGCCTCTCACATATTAATAACTACAACATGAACTTATTAAAGGTTATTTTTTTTAATAAAAGAGAAATGGGTCATGGACCCTACTTATTTAATAAAAAAGTGAAGCTAATAAGTTTTGAACTCAAGACCTCTTAGATGTATGCTATGCAAATCCGACATCAAGTTGTTCTGAGAAGAATTCTGTTGTCCAATACGCGTGGTTGGATTTTATGATGTCAAAGGTTTCACCCCATGCTCCATTCGAACACTATCCACACGTCGAATCGAGGACAATTTGAAGCCAAGTGGGGGAGAATAATGAGGAACGACTTGAAAACCTTTTAGGAAGAAGACCAAAACCGCCAAGAAAGAGGCTCAAGCCAACGAAGTTTGAGAAATATGATCTTGTCGAAACCTGGACAGTGCTCGGTAAAACGGTCATGACTTTGGCTACAAAATTAATCTCAAGCTCGTTCAAGAACCGTTGAAAAGCTGACTCGAAGACTACAACTCTCAAGTTTACGTCGAGTCGACGTTCCATCAGAAAGATGATAAAAAATGTCGATCTCTGAATGTTAGGAAAAGTGCACGACCTGTGCACTACACTGCACGAACCATGCACAATGCTCAGTTAACGTGCATGGATTGTGCACATTTTGTGCACTACAATACACGATCTGTGCATTTCCTTCTTGTCGCGATACTTCGTTTGTTTGAGAATCCTTCTGTAAGCTTATCTTTTGAAGAATTATTCTATCATTGTTATGGACCTTTTTATCACGTATTTTACAACCTTAATTAGATTAAATTTAATGTTAATTTTGGGTCATTAAATCCGGCTATGTTAGTTTAGCTTTCTTCGTAAGTTTCGTTATTTCTTGTTGTATTTAAACTCGTTTATAGTTTAATGAAAATTAGATTTTAAAGGGATTTTTTTTTATCTTTTCTCCTTAAGTTGTTCCCTGCCAAGGGAACCCTAAGAAGTCTTATTCTTCTCTTGCTTGCCTCTCATTGCCATTACTCGATCAATTGGTTGTTGTTCTTCAATTTCAATCCTAATGGAAAGACGAGACGTAAATTCTACCTTGGAGCGACTTCTAACGTATCAGTTTGGATCGACCATTATAATGTCTTTTGTTGTATTATAATGCATGATTTGCATTAAATCTTAACTATAATGTAACAAAAGGTATTATAATGCGTGATCCAAATGAACTCACTCATACCAATAGAAGAAATAGCAGGATTTCACATTAAATCATGCATTATGTGGTAGGATACTAAGATGCACCTTTCGTTTACGTTAAAGTTCATGGGACCGATAAATTAGAGATTGTGCAAATATAAGTGGACATGTATATGTAAATCTAGTATATAATTAAGTTAAGGGCTATTCGGGTGCGAACGGGGGCTCTCATGTGGACGTGTGGACTGATTTGTGTCTCTGGATCAATTTCATGTGTAAATGAGCTTTAATGAGACGGGATGACATTTTTTGTAAATAATCCAAAGTTAAAAGAACACAAGTCATTGGATCAATTTCATCCTATATATTTGTGCACCAGATTACAAATGCAATGTACATCATGTGACTCTTGTGTACCGCATCGCACATAATTGTGCACCTTTGTTCGCATATTTACAGAGTTTGCATTTTAAAGTCCGTTCGCAATGGACTCACTTCTTAATAATATGATATAAAACAATAAACATATCATAATATACAAATGTTTGTAAAAACTAGTCGGTATACTCTTGTCACATACTACTTTTTAAGGATAGACGTGAACTTTTGTCTAGACTACATATTATTTTGTACGCATTTATAATAGTTTAAGTTGTGTAAACACAAAATCCAGTTGCTACAAGCTTTAAGCCTTAATAGTCAGAATAAATCAAGTGAAAATGATTATTATGGTGTAAAATGAGAATGCTTCATAGTCTTTGGATGGAGGCAAATCCAATGACTTGGATTACAATTTCATTATAAGGGGCATGTGCCATGCACATGATCCCTTGGTCAAACCTACCCTTTTTGGTCAATGTCGACATTGATCGACCAATTATTTATTTATTTTGAAGCCAAATGTTTTTTTGGCAAAAATTTTCTTTTTCTGGGCCAAAATTTTCTATGCACATTTGTTGCAAAAATTATGCAAAGTACGTAGGATTTCATGCACTTTAAAAAAAACCCAATACATGTTAAAAAATTAAATGAATTGCACATCTAGTAGAAAACTAGATGCACATGTAGTCTAATTTATGTACACGTGCATGCAAAAACAAATGCACTTAAAAGTTCATTCACACACGGTCTAAAACTCATGAAAATTTTCAATACAAACTCGATATATATATGCACACCTACTATAAATTAGGTGCACATATAAGCTATTATCCATGCACATACACTCATAGACGTATGTGTGCACTTCACACATAATGCACTGAATATGCATGCAAATTGGCTTGAATGTGCATAATGTTTCCATTATATGTGCTAGTACAAATCATGTCCACATACAAGTCATTATCCATGCACATACACGCATAAATGTATGCACTTCACACGTAATGCACTGAATGTGCATGCAAATTGACGTGAATGTGCATAATGTTTGCACTGTATGTGTATGAAAAAATATGGTCCCAAAGAGAAACATTTTAGGAGCGAAAACAGCTTGGTCGATTAAAAGTGTATGAAATCTTGTGTGAATGTGTATATTTTTTGCACTAAATGTGCATAGAAAATTTTGGCACAAATACAAAAAAACTAGCCCGATAAAAAAATATTGGTCATGAAAAAAAAAGTTGAACAGTCAACACCGGTTAAAAGTGCATGAAATCTTGCGTGAATGTGCATAGAAAATTTGGCCTAGATATAAAAAAAGTTTCACCTAAAAAAATGGCCCCGAACATAATTAAATAATAAAATTGGTTGGTTGGTCAATGCCAGAGTTGACCCATTTAAGTGCATGAAATGAGTGCATAACACATGACCACTTAAATAAAACTCTAATTTCTACCCTTGAATGGGAGTTCATCCAATAGTCAAGATTCATTCTCATTCTATATCATAAGATCCATTTGCACTTGATCAGTCCCCTAATAATTAATGATGATTTGATTAATTTTGTTCACCAATCTCTTGGCCACCAAGTCACATGCGAGTGTCTAATTAGTTTCCACAAGTATGACTCTAAATGCACAAGAAAGACTATGAACAAGATAGGAATCCAATATTTATAAAATTAATTCATTTGCACCTGAACTTCACCATTGATGACCTTTTAAAACCTCCAAAACTTGTGTCTACCAAGTCACAAGGCATCTGCTCCTTCAACAGCCTCGTCAAAGGCATCAATTAACAAGACTCCCTTTCGACTTTGGTACGATGCACGCTTCCTCGACTCTAGGTTTCTTTTCATTGGAAGACAACTTCCTGAACAGTTTTGAGGTCCTTGCAGAAGTCACCACCGCCCTCCAAACAATCAGTTTCAAGTCTTTCCATGGACTTACGGTACAAATTGGTTGATGTAACATCGCCTCGATACCCAATTTATCTTCCTTTTCTACAGTAGTGACCCTTGATCTACCCCTTCCTAGATTAGAAAACCTTACTTTATATGCATATTCTTGTAGTTTGCTCTTCAAAATGTAATAGCTTGAAACGCCTATCGCATAAAGTTTTCCAATTAGATGAACATAATCAACTCACAGAAGGCACATTTGAAAATTCAAAACCTAATTACACTGGTATGAATAAATGTTCTTTCCAGCATTTAATCAAACACCTAAAAGACTAAATCACAAAAAGTTTGCCCTGGTCTTGCTGAAGTACCATCTTGCAGAATTGATGAAACTATAGATGAGGAAATCATACCTTTGTCTTCATTGTTCATTGTGAGGTTTGCTTCCCCTTAGCTATAGGGCTTGTTTGGCTACATGAATGGAAAGGAAACATAATCACTGCATGCCTTTTCTGGAAGGGAAATAAATGGGAATGCGTTAAAATGGAAAATTGTAATGTTGAATTTGAAATACCCCAAATAAGTGGGTAATGGCATTTTGGTAAATTAATTAAGGGTTTGCTTACTTAAGGGAGAAATGGAAAATTGGGATTTAAAATCCCTAAGTTTTGGGTTTTGGTTCTCTCTCTCCCGTTCCTTTCTCCTTCCCGAATTCGATTCCCTGTGAGCAGCTCAGCCAAGCCTTTCCTCCTTCCCTTCTTCTTCTCCGACGAGCTCCTCCTCCTGTGCCGGCCAGCTTCTTCTCCGGCGAGCCGTGCTGCTGCTGTCGTCCCCTGTTCGTGATGTCCGGTGGTGCTGCGGTGGAGCCGCGTGGTGCTGCTGTTAAGCTCGTGGTTGCTGTCGAGCTGGTGGTTTCTCTTTCCGGCGTCAAGGAGCTGCTGTGGAGCCGTGCTCATGTTGTCTTGGCTGCTGCTGTGGAGCTTCGGTTGCAGCTGCTGCTCGTGCTGTCCATCCTTGCTGCTGCCTTCGGTTGCTGTTGTTGTGGAGCTGTTCCTGTTGGTCCGTACTGCTGTTCGTTGTTGTGGCTTGCTGCTGTCGGTGTGTGGTGGTTGTCGTTTCCGGCGACGAGGAGCCTCTTCCCGGTGACTACCACTTAGTTGTCGACAAGGTGAGCTTATGGGTTGGATTAATTTCAATTTGGTTGAGGCTTTGCTGAATTTTTAGGGTTTATGTTCAAATTGATGTTGTGGTTCGAATTGATGTTGTGTGTAGTCAGAATTGATGTTGAAATATTCTTTATGGGCAGTTGAAGAGCCAATTTCGTGAGCTTGGGGTTGATTTTGGTGAATGTGTAGTGTTGATTTTTGGAAGGTATTATTAGGGTTTGAATTTGGGGGTTTTCTCTAGTTATGGATTGATATGAATTAATGTCAGGGATTTGCTCGGATTGATTTCGCAGGTTCGTTCGAGTGGTTTGGAGACCTCTGGGGTCGTTGCGGTTCGACTTGAGGCAAGAGGATTCTTGCTAACTTTATATTTTATAAATTGTGTTATGCCCAGTTTATTTCATAATTAAGTTTACCGTTGCTTGGTTGAATATGGGTATGTGCGTGTGTTATGATTTGTCTGGTATCGTGATTGATTAAATGTTGACGTGGTAGTCAATTGTGACTAAATGTGTTTGTGGTTGTTGTTGATAGTGTCTGTTGACACGTGTGTGTGTTGGCTTGAGTGTGAGTGTCTGTTGACACGTGTGTGTGTGTGTGTATTGGATTGAATGTGTGTGTGTGTGTGTGTGTTGGATCGTGTGTGTGTGTTGGCTTGAAGGTGTGTGTGTGTGTGTGTGTGTGGACCGTATGTGTGTGTTGGATTGAATGTGTGTGTGTGTGTGTGTGTGTGTGTGTGTGTGTTGGATCGTGTGTGTGTGTGTTGGCTTGAAGGTGTGTGTGTGTGTGTGTGTGGATCGTATGTGCGTGTTAGATTGAATGTGTGAGTGTGTGTGTTGGATTGTGTGTGTATGTGAATATGTGTTAACCTTTGCCGTATGTGATATTTGATTGATTGTCGTATATGATTTTATTTGCTTGGTATCGGTGTGATGGTCGGAAGGTTGATGGTGAAATTCCTTATATGTGAGGGCCTCGGTGGGTATGAACCCCCGATGGTCGGAAGGTTGATGGTGAAATTCCTTATATGTGAGGGCCTCGGTGGGTGTGAACCCCGATGGTCAGGAGGCAAATGGTGAAATTCCTTATATGTGAGGGCCTCGGTGGGTGTGAACCCCGATGGTCAGGAGGCAAATGGTGAAATTCCTTATATGTGAGGGCCTCGGTGGGTGTGAACCCCGATGGTCAGGAGGCAAATGGTGAAATTCCTTATATGTGAGGGCCTCGGTGGGTGTGAACCCCGATGGTCAGGAGGCAAATGGTGAAAGTCCTTATATGTGGAGGGCCTCGGAGGGTATGAACCCCGATGGTTGGAAGGTCAGATATGGTGGTGAAGACGGAGGAGATATTATGTGAATGTTATGTGTACCTTACTTGGTTGAATTGGTTGATTTGATGATATTATATGATTGTATATTGTTTGTAACTGGTCAAGGTGGTTGTTGTTGGTAGCTGGTAGATTATGAAGGTTGGTTGTGTTGATTGAGGGTATAGATTGGTTTCCCATCTTGAGGGTGTGGGCCAATACGAGTTGAGTTTGAAGGTATGAGTTACAGTCGAGGTTGACGAACCGGCGGCACCAGAAGGGTGGCTGGCCTGGATCGTTATTTTGGTTATGATTGTATTATGTGATGATTATTCTCGTTGATGCCTATGTGTTTGTTGTTGTGAAGGTTAATTTGTTGTGTAGTGCAGTAGTGAGTTCAATCTAATTGATTAGCTGTGGTTGTAAGTCAGTCGTAAGATGTGTATGTGCTTAGGGTTGTTGATTGAGGTATTAGGAATGGAGAGGAAGTTGGATTGGATCGTTCTTTTCATTTATGCTTGTGATGAGTTGAGGTTGGATGGAAGAGATTAGTATCGTGTAGAATTGGATAAGATTGAGTATTGGATGATTATGTGATAGAGTGTGTTTGTGTTTAGGCGTGTATTTTATGTTGATTGGTCGGTTGATATGGTATATATTGTATGTATATATTGTATGATCTGTTGTTGTTTGGTATTGTTTGATTGTCGTGATAACTCTATGGTTTTGAAACTGTTTTGGCTCGGCTAGTCTTGCCATAGTCTTTCAAAAGACTGATCAACTACGGTTTACGTGCCGTGGTTGGCTGGGATATCGGGTCCCCCAGTCAATCAGGCTTTGCAGATTTAGCGCCAGCAAGGAGGATCCTGATCACCGTCGGTTTGGAGTCGAAGGCTTTACTCTTTTGGTTTGGACTTTGACTTGGTTGTGCGTGTCGTTTTGGTTTTGGACCTTGTATGGGTCGAACTTGTTGTATTGGTTTTTGGTTTGTAAAGTGTTGTATTTTCTGTAGGTTAAGTTTGATTGTGGTTTCAAACTCTGGCAGGTTTTACAGGTTGTACAGGTTTTCCGATGTGCTGCTTTTGATATATATATGGGTTATGTTTGACAAATTTTTATTTCACCCGCCTTATAGTCCTTCGGGACTATGGCACTGTAGCACCTCTGGCCCGGGGTGTTACAGAATTTTTGAATGGAAAACGTTAACCAACCTCTGTTTATAAATTTCTAACATTTTGCATTGAATTTGCTGAAAATAAGTGGAAAAGGAGGAGAAGACAGAGCTCCTCTATCAAAAAACGAATCGTACTAGTAGCATAATAACATTGACATAGGTTATCAAGAATATACACATGATAGTGAGACCAGGATGAGATTTTAGAGTAAAAATAGTACCAAAATTCCTCAATCTAATCTACTAGATAATGGAGAAACGAACTACAATGCACATTTGATGTTAATTGTATTGTCTTTTTCACATATATCCTAATGACATAAGTTAAGAGTTATTTTAAAAGAAGTGTTATGTTGACCAAGGTTTAGTTGGACCAGTGATTTAGTGTTGGGCTCCTTTAACCTTTTTATGTAGATGTAAAAATCTCAATATAAAAATATTCAACAAAATCTTTCAAAAACAATGTTACTAACGTTACAAACATTTTGAGTGTTACAAAGCTTATGGTACAAAGACAAGGAATTGATTTCAACAAAGCTTTTGCATCGGTTACCAAGATGGCATTTGTTCGTGTTTTTCTATTTGTGGTTGCTACGTACTTGTGGTTGGAAACTCCATCAAGCGGATATTCACTATGCTTTCTGACATGACGAACTCGATGAAGAGGTGTACATGTGTACCTCTTTTGGTTACTCCATGACTCCAGGTCAATTCTATCGACTTCAAAAGTCACTCTACGGTTTGCGACATGCACCCCAGACTTTGTTTTCTTAACTTGCTTCCGCTCTAATCAGGTTTGGGTTGACCCAATCATATGTTGATTATTCTATATTTTCTCATATCTAGGGTCACACCATTCCACATGTGTTAATGTGTGTCGACAACTTGATTATTGATGGTAATGATTCTGCTTTTATTGGTCGCTTCAAGTTCTATATGAATTCGTGCTTCTGTTTGAAGGACTTAGGTGCCTTCTAATATTTCTAGGGCATTGACCTGATATTGCTCATGAATTTTCTGGCTTGTTTCTTGGTCTATGAAATTATGCCCTATGAATACTAGTTGAACCCGAACTCCTTGCAACCAAGCTCGGTGATTTTCCACAGCCACAAATATTAATTTTGGCCATGCAATAAGATCAAATTATGCTCATCCAAATCAGTATTGGTCGCTCATCGGGCATTTGATTTATCTGACAATCAAACGTCCCATATTATGTTGTTCTGTGTATATATTGTCCCAATTCATGTAGTGCCTGAAAAACGCACATTGGCAAACTGTTGTCCGAGTTCTTAGTTATATTAAAGGGTCGTCTGGTCACTCTGGTCAAGGATTAATTCTTTCTCGTCATAGTTAATCACAACTGGTTGCTTATTGTGACACTTGTCCTCTCACGTAACGCTCCTTAACGAGTTTAATTATTTTTCTTGGATAATCATCCATTTCTTGGAAGACCAAGAAACAACCTACTGCTACTCTAACCTCTATCGAACTTAAATACAAATCCATGGTTGTTGCTTGCTATGAGTTACTTTGGCTCACAACATTTCTTACTTCTCTTAGTTATTGTCATATTTCTCCTACATGGATAATGTGTGATAGTCATGCTATTATTCACATTTATGTAAATCCTATTTTTCATGAACGAATAAAGAACATAATGATTGATCTCCATTTTGTTCGTGGTCACATTTAGGTTGGGATCACCGACACTATTTACGTGTGCACACTGAACAACTAGCCGATATCTTTACCAAGGCCATACAAAAACAACAATTCTCCTATATCCTTCACAAGTTAGGCATTTTTAATTTGCATACTCCAAATTGAGAGAGTATTAAAAAATAAAATTTCTCGTGCATATATTAGATAAAATTGTATCTTTTCTATTAAAATCTTTAGCCTTGAATAGATTTCACTTTGTGTCTATTTTGAACCTTCCTATCAATAATAAACCACCAAAGGAACATCTTTATTCACGTATATGGCTTACCAACAATTATGTAAGCCGAGAATTATTTTAGTATTATTATACTGGAAAATATCCATGTGATGTGCACACTTAGGGTAAAAAGTGAGGAGCATTCTAAGCCAATTAATCCAAAATTATCATACACCTTATCACATCATGTCAATGGTGAAACGTTGATTGGTCAACGATCAACATTGACGGGTCAACGATCAAAGTTGACCATATTTTTTTAACCGTTCAAAATTTTCGGTTTTTCTATTCATGTATTTCTATATTTTTCATCGTAATATATTTAAAAGTTGAACAATTATATTTACTATGATATAAAGCTGAATAATTGTATCTTAATGTTGAATAATTTAAAAAAATATCTAGGGGGGGTGGTCAATCTTTCCAGATTTACTGTTCTTGTTTTTCCTAAACGTTTTCATCATAATTTTTTTTAAGTTGAACAATTGTTTTCACTATGTAGTAATGTTAAAAAAATGTATCTTAATGTTGGACAATTTTGATTCTAAAGTTGAACAATTGTATTTAGTATCTATATAAAGTTGAATAATTGTCATATACATATGAAGACTTGTTAAATATATTTTCACAATTGCTAAAGTTTGAACAATCTTTGTGTATGTTTGTACAATTTATGTGTTATGTTAAGTTTCAATTTTTTCGCTAATGTTTGAACAATTTTTGAGTTGTGTTTAGTTTGAACTATCGTATTAACAAAAGTTCAAGATTATTAGAGAATTGTTCAGATTTAATAAATTATTGTTCAACTCTATGTTTTCTTAAGTTTGAACAGTCTAATGTTATTTTTGAACAATCGGCAATTATGTTTGACCATTTTGAGTTGTGTTATGTTTTGAACATTTTGAGCTATATTAAGTTTTAATTATCTTATAAACTAAAGTTCATGTGTATTGGACAATTGCTCAAATATAATGTATTACTAGTTACATTTGTGCATGTGCTACGCACGGGTCCGTAATATGTTTAATTCAATTTTATTTATAATTAGATCAGATTATATTTTTAATATATTAGTATACTTTATACAATTAATACAATACATTTTATCAAAATTTACAAATGATTTTTAAATATCGAAGTGATATATATGGTATCACATTATACTTTACTAATTACTATGTTATTAATGTAATCTGAGATGAAACAAAATTACTTTGTGAACTTTATAACAAAAGTTGTATAATTATACCTCATATCAAATTTATATAGAAGTATTTTAAACATTCACTATTTCGGTGTTATTTCAAGTGGATACATTGAGCTAATACAAAATCAAAGTATTGAATTATTTTGATTTTTGTTCTCCTCATTTTACATGTATATCGAAGGATATTTGTTGGTTTTCAACTCATCTTGTAAAAACATATCGATAAAAAATTATATTTCAATGTGAGCATTGATAAATAAATGAGTTGAAAAAGAGTTTTAAAAGAAATAAATTAAATGCATTTATTAAGATAGAAGATAAGCGGGAATTGGTTTTATGTAAAATAGAGAAAATTGTGTAAAAGAGAGATCATTAATTGTGACAAATATGCCAACTTTTATATATAGACTAGGAGGACACGCTACACACGGGTCAAGTTTTTTACAAGTACTATATATTTTTTTATAAATATTTGTATATTTTTTCCAATTTATATTTTTGCATTGGTTTCATAACATGTGTTACGTTACAATATACATAGTAAGGTCATAAGATTATTTTTGTTTCTATATGTCCAACAACCCTATACAGTTTTGTAATATCTTACAAGAGTTAACATTCAAAATGCATGGACATCATTATGAACACCTTATTAAATATATAATTAAAACAACATGTAACTAATATGAAAAAAATCTGAACAAGTAAATATATATATATATATATATATTTAAGGAGAAATTGACTAAAATGGTGTGAGAAGAGTTGAAGATCGAATAGCTGTTAAATTTATCAAAAGCTCAATCTTATTAGATATGTATGGTCCATCGAAAGAACAAATTTAAATCTGAATGTGTCGATACAACAATCATCCTTGGTTCAATCTTTAAACGATTTGACTCCATTCGGTCATGATGTTAGACCTATGGAATTTGTCACGTGAATAACATAAAAATGCACGCTCAATACATATAACAACATAATTTTAGAAACCATGTCAAGTAGACAATTTTTTTATATAGTATATATATGGAGTATGAAAGTAATTATGCTAATAAAATGAACAAAAATGTAATTTATCATGGACCTTCATGGTTGATTAGCATATAAGAGAGATTCAACATACTTATTGTAGAGACATCGTTGATCACAGACTTCAAAGGAAACTTTGAGAAACAAACTTCGCCAATATACAAGTGTAACTCGTCCCTCTCTGCTTTAGTCTTCGTCTCTCGGTCTTACCTTATGTTCATAGTTTTTTCTTTTCTTTTTTACTTTGTTTCATAAACTATTGACATTTTTTACTCCCCTCGATCCTACACTCCTTGTCTGTATTTATAAAAAATTAGTCCATGAATTTCAAAATGGGTGGTCGGAGAATATAATATGTATAGGAGTTAAGGCTATTAGTTGCATTCTTTACTACGTACGTTACATAAAATCCATAATTTTTTTTCCTCTCCTAATTTGAATCTGAAAAAGATGTAACTTATAACTTTGTAATGGTGACTGTAGAATTATGCATATGAGTTAAAAGGTCACTAATTGATATAGTTAACACATTGACTTACAACTTGTATCTACCTTTGTCTTTCGTAAGATATGAATATCATGTTCATACTGAGACATGAGCCTTAAACCACTCACTATCTAATTGATCATTTAACTATTGGGCTAAGCAACTTGTTGTAATACCAAATGATATATAAATAAATGATATAAGATTAATTTCATAAATTTAATATGTGTAGTAAATACATATTGTATCCAATTTTTTATTGTTATATATAGATATATAAATTTTATATTATTATATATATAGATGTATAATTTTTAATCATATTTATTATAAAAGAGGAGTTAAACAAAGTTACAATTCCTCAATTAAAGTGTAGGGACAATTATGATTTGTTTTAAAGGGTCATGGAATAATCAAGATGAGTTACAAATAATTAATTGGATAAAGTTGTCATTTATACCATGACATATTATTTATATGTAATATTATAAAATTTGGATCTAATTACTAATTTTTTCATTTACCAATATTTTTCACTTTTATAGAATTATATATAGATGTATACTATAATATATATATATAGAATTAAGATCTAGTAAAATAGCCTACTAAGGTAAAACGGAAGTACAAGTAATGACCTTTAGATTAGAATCAAATCTATGGTCCTGATTGAAACTAAAATGGTGTAAATTTTTATATTAAATTGCACACACACCAGATTTTTTATTCCCCGTGATTTTAGGGATACCAAAATCCCTCAAAATCTACACCTTCCTATTTGAAAAACCGTACCCTCTCTCTCAGTTACTCATCTCTCTCTTTCCATTCGAAGATGAACCCGATGAGGCTTCCGAACAACCTCCTCCAACGCCCAGTTCCGGGCTCGCCGGTGGTCGCGAACAGCAGCAAGGGACGATGGTCGCGAGCAGCATCAGTGGATGGTGGTCGCGAGCAGCAGCAGAGGACGGGAAGTCGTCAGCCATGCGGTGGACCTGGGTTCGGATCTGGCGGTCGCACAACAGCAAGGGACGATGGTCGCCAACCCACGGTGGATCTGGGTAGAATCGGAGCCCCTCTGCTGCTGCCGTTGCCTCTCGCAGCGGTGGATTCCTTCCCGAAAATCTCAGCGACCTCTCAGTTAAAATGCTATATCTTTTGATTCACAACTCAGAAAATTCTCAAATTTTGAGGGACGAAATTAGACTTCCAGATCTAACTCTTGGAGTTGGAATCATCCAATTCCGAGTCCAGACGAAAGACAATGAGCTAGTTGAAGTCACACTGGATTTCTGGAAATTTACTATCAATTCTTGCAGAAGTTGAAGAGCAATTCCTTGCACCAGCGTCAAGATCATCCACGCCAGGTACTTGAACCTCTTCAGAACTTTTTCATTCTAAGTCAACAAATCGACGTTTCCTTTTAACGTACAAAATTAGAGTTTTGATGAGAATTTGACATATTTGGCATCGATTTTACGGCTTTTGGATTTTTTTCTAGATTTGAACCTTGAATTTGTCCAAATTTTCATTGTTGATTTTGGTTATAGTTCAATATTGCTTAAACTGGATTTAGTGCAATTTGCTGGAAATTTGCTGTTTTTATGAATATTGACTACTTACTTGTATGACTATGCGTACAAAATATGTGAATATCATCACATATGGAATGAATATCGCTATTATAGTATTCAAATTGCTTGTTGATGGTGTTGTTTTTACTATTTGCAATTGATATTCAAATTGTATGATGTGATATTCACTATAATGTTGTTCATATTCATGAGGTTTCATGCGTTGAATAGTCGATATTCAAATTTTATGATATGATATTCAATATAATGTTGTTGATATTCATTATAATAATGTTGATATTCAGGTTGATCGTGTGACTGTGTGACCCAAAATCGATGCGACAATGTCATTGTTAAACCTTACCGCCATGAATCGAAGCTTCGAAGATATTGGGTGGTATTCGTGTAGTTAGGTGATGATATTCATGTACTTGGTGACTATATTAATGTAATTGGGTGGTGGGCGGTGGGCGATATTCACAAAATGGGTAGTGATATTCACAAATTGAGTGGTGATATTCATGTAAGTGAATTTGATATTCACATGATTAATTGAGATATTCATGTAACTTAGTGTGATATTCATATTATCAAGTGGTGAAATTCATGATTTAAGTGATGATATTCACATTTTTAAGATATTAAATATTCACTTATTAAATAGAAATCGATATTCAAACAAACATGAACGATATTCATTAACAAATGATTGATATTCGTGAACACACTAACGATATTCACGAACGTTTTAAAGTGTTCTTCTCATTTAAATTTTAAATATTTGAATGAGAGCAAAATCGATTAGGAAAGAGAATATTATCTTAATTTCTCTCTCCTATAACAACCAAAATTAATTATTTTTTTATTAATAATATCCTTATTAGGTTAGATTTGGTGGTTAGGGCTCTACCATATCTCTCCTATAACTCATTAATCCAACCATCCATCAACATCAATCCGACGCTCCAGATTAGTACTTCCGTTCTACCATAACAACCGTTTTATCGGAGCGTCCCCCTATATATATATATATCCTAAACTTGATTAACGTGTTTTGTGTAAGACTCGAACCATGAACTTCTCAATAAATAACCAATAACTCAATCATAAAGTTAAAGTTGTCTTTGTGATATCATGTAAAATATAAACAAAAAATATAAGATTATTTTCCTTAATTAACTAGTATATGCAATAAATACCTCTTATACCTAACTTTTTATTGTTATATATAGTTCAGTAGTTATAAATTGTACAATTTGGAATGATATATTTGGTATAAATGTAGGGAATATTTTATGGTTTGAATTCTACTAATTGTTTGCTGAAGGTTGAACGACCTTTTGTGATTAAGAATTCATATGTCAACAAATTATACGTTGAATTTGTAATAGCGCAAATTACAAAATGTTCAATTTGGAATGGTTTATTAGAATGATATGTGTTATAAATGTGAGGAATATTTTATGGTTTGAATTGTGAATGACTTTTTGGCTAGCCTGTGTCAACGGATTAAACGGCTGGACATGAGACTAGAGATGAATAATAAAATATAAATGGACATTGGTCCACATATATGGAGAATATTCTATTATTTAAATTGTAATATATTTTTGTTGAAGTGTTGAGCTTTGGATTTTTTGAAATTTGTGATTTCAATAGCCATGATGATTTAGTGTTGATGTCTTTTGATAGTTAGTAAAAAAAATTGTAATGAGTTTGCAAGACTTGAACCATAGACCTCAAAGGTTATTGTGGAACTTTCTATATTTTGAAGAACCATTATGCTAGAGTGTTTATTTTGACATGAAATACTTTATAAACTATAATAATATACTTTTTCTAGGAATTTAATGATGCAATAAATGTTGCTTGTACACAACTTTTTATTGTTACTAGTAGGCATACCCGTGCTACGCACGGGATATGTTTTGAATTTGGTTAATGAAATTTAGTGAACCTAGTGATGAATTTGTAAATTATTTTCAATATTTTTTGTTTAAAATATTTATTTTAGTATGAGTTTATTTTGATTTGAAGTTGTAAATTGTGTGTGCATATTTGTACCATGTAGTCAATACTGTGCATTTATATTTTGATTTTATCATGCGAACTTGTAATTTGGTACTATGTTTCGTTCATTCTATTGGTGATTGGTTAAATTGTTAATATATGTAATGATTTATTTGTTTGCCCTTGTTTACAACATTCTATGAGAATAACTTCTTATAACAACTTATCATATGCGTTCTTTTACATTTATATATTTTATATATTTAATTATTGTATACTATAGAATTATCACATAATTTTCTTTAAAAACACTAACAGTTGTAAGGAATTATGGAGAAGCAATGATTAACCAACTTAACAAATTTAATTAGTAATATTTTCCATCCCTTAGCAATTTAAATTTTAACAAACATGATTTTGGTTCTATTTTTCTTACTCACCTTTAAGGTACAATATTACAATTTTTATTAATTTTAGTATTATTATTATATATTTATTATGTCTTAAATGTTTAAATATAAATATGGGTTACTCTTTTATACTATGAATAATATTCATCTTTTATCATTATAACATCTTTTATTAGAACTAAACAAAAATATGTTATGATATTATATATCGATACTACATTATTATTTTATTAAAGTTATTTCAGTGTTTTTTTGTCAAAAAAATCATTTCAGTGTTAGTATTTAGTAGTAAGTTCTTAATTTTATAGTTTCATTCCCGAAAAAAAAACGTTTTATAACTAAGCATGAATAACTTTCACATTCGATTATGTATAGTTATATTGCACAACTACTATACATACTCTATCATCGAAACTACTCATTATTTATACTCCTTATACATGATTTTATTTCATTACAGTTTTCACATTGAGGATTATATTTTCTAATATACAATATAAGGTATCATTAGTTATAATTATGTTAGGAGAGCATGGTTGTATAACTTTTTTATCTTTTAATCATATTGACAAATTTTCACACGTTTTATCTTCTTCGAAGGATAAATTAGTTTATACGGTTGTTAATCGACTGAATCTCATCGTAATTTGGGGGGAAATCCAGAAAGGGCGAGGTTTTTTGGTTGGAAGATGGACAATAATTCCAGTATTCACCTCGTTTTAGTTTCTTTAAGTCTCAAGTAACTCGACATGTAAATTTTCTGAAGCCCTTTCTTAACTCTGTTGTGAATTGAACATTTATGGTACAACTGTTGACCCTAATTTTTATCTAACTTATCAATTTTTTGTCTATAACTCCATATCTTTGGTTGTTCGTAGTGATTTTGTTATATCCATCTGTCAAGCAGTCAAAGTAGATATGAATTGGAAGTTAAATTCATCACCTGTAAGTCTTATAATATGCAAACCATACTCTTGAACAAATAGCTAAAAATTTCCTACTTGCTATTTTAGAATGACTTATTAAAAAAAATTATTTATTTCCAATTATGTATTTAGCAGAAGATTAATGATTTTCCTAACATGGGTGATTCTTGGTTACCAAAAAAACATGGGATGGTTCTCTGTAAACTGGGCATTTTAGAAGCGGTTATTTTCATTTTCTTGTATTTTATTTTGTAAAACTTGCCCTTTAATGGGTAATTTTCTGCAGTTGACCCTATAATTACATAGTGAATGCGACTTTGATACTATGTTATCATTTCAATAGTTTTTTGTTAACTGGAATTTATTCATTCCTCTATTATTGGTTGGATTCATAGTGGTGTTTTGTTAACCGTTAGAGTTGATTGTCAATTATGTTGTCTTGGTCGTAGTGGGAACTGGACTTGCATTTGGCTGCTAATATTGAAAACTTATAATATGCAAACCATATTATTGAAAAGATACTGGTTGAAATATTTCTACATTGAGAATTTATAATTTTGTTTGTATGAAATTGAATGTGGGTGAAATATCAAACTTAAATACATCATGGAAATCTTCACTATTAATTAACAATGCACTCTTTATACTTCAAAATAATGTTAGAATACTATATAATTTAGTATACAAACTTCTTGGACTATAATGTAATTTTTTCATTTTCTTTGTACTTATATTTTTTGTGTGAAAGTCTGAAACACATAGCCTAAAAAGTCAAATATAAAAACACCAAACATCGAAAATTCTATAAGATTTTGTCACCAGAATTATATATCCCGAAGTTTAAGGTATTAACCATATTTTACTGAGATTAATCTTTTTTGTATTTCCTCATCTAATGACCAAGAATATAAACATAGGATAAAATAAGATGTAATTAACCAAAATGGTGAAAGTCTTTACCATGTTAACTGAGGTGACAACACTAAACATGCAATTCTTGTGAATTTACATATTTTTAAATGTTTGGTGTTTGGAGGCCTCAAATTATGGCATTATACACACATATATATATATATATATATATATATATATATATATATATATATAGGAGCGCGCTCCGGTAAAACGGATATTGTGGTAAAACGGAAGTACAAATAAGGAGCATTGGATTGAAGAGATTGGAGGGCTGGATTTGATGGAGCAAAATAAGCCACATGGGGGTGCATTGTACCAAATTTGAATAACATGCCTTCTTTATTGAATTACCGAAATTAATATCCTACAAAATAGGAAGTTGTTCCTACAAAATATAGTAAATGTGCAAATTGGAGAGAGAATGAGATTATTCAAATATTTAAACTTTAAATGGGAAGATTATTTTAAATTCGTTTAGATTTAAATTCGTTTTGCTCGTTTAATGATTTTCCAGTGTTCGTGAATATCGTTAATGTGTTCACGAATATCGAACATATGTTAATGAATATCGTTCATGTTTGTTTGAATATCGATTTCTATTTAATAAGTGAATATAAAATATCTTAAAAATGTGAATATCATCACTTAAATCATGAATTTCACCACTTGATAATATGAATATCAAACTAAGTTACATGAATATCTCAATTAATCACAATGAATATCAAATTCACTTACATGAATATCACCACTCAATTTGTGAATATTACTATCCATTTTGTGAATATCACCCACCACCCAATTACATTAATATAGTCACCCAAGTACATGAATATCATCACCTAACTACACGAATATCACCACCCAATATCTTCGAAGCTTTGATTCATAGCGGTAAGGTTTAACAATGACATTGTCGCGTCGATTTTGGGTCGCACAGTCGCACGATCAACCTGAATATCAACATTATTATAATGAATATCAACAACATTATATTGAATATCACATCATAAATTTTGAATATCGACTATTCAACGAATGAAACCTCATGAATATGAACAACATTATAATGAATATCACATCATACAATTTGAATATGAATTGCAAATAGTAAAAACAACACCATCAACAAGCAATTTGAATACTATAATAGCGATATTCATTCCATATGTGATGATATTCACGTAATTTGTACGCATAGTCATACAAGTAAGTAGTCGATATTCATAAAAACAGTGTCAATATTCAGAGTTTAATTCGCACATGATGATTATTTAGAGTTTAGGTGAATATCACATCATAAATATCAAATACTCAACGCATGAGACCTACATCCAATATGAATATCAAAAGCATTTGTATGAATATCACATTAAATAATTTGAATATCAATTACAAACAATACAAACAACACCCCAAAACACCAAAACTGATCCAACATGAATATCAAAAACATTATAGTGAATATCACATCATAAAATTTGAATATTAACTACTCAATGTATTAAACTTAAATCCAACCTAAATATCAAAAAAATGTGTATGAATATTACAACAAACAATTTAAATATCACATCAAACAATTTCATTCGTGTAGATACTTAACCACGGTAATCAAGTTCACCGATCACTAAGAAATTAAATAGGATGAAGCAATTCCTGCATAATGTCGCATTATTTCAGAGTGACATCAGCAACAATTGTAAAACCAAAATGCATATCAAATTTGCAAAGATTACAACGAGTGGACTCACCAATAGAAGAAGAGCTTGAGAAATTGGAATTCTCATGGAGGAACCAGAAGATGGAGACGTCCTCTTCAACGAGTGGACTCACCAACAAGCTCTTCTTCTGAATCTGAGGACTTCTCTTACACCATCTTCTGGTTCCGACACCATCTTCTAGATCTGAGGACTTCTGCGATCAGTGACGAGTTGTTGGTGAGTCCACTCGCCGACGATGATCTGGATCTGAGGACTTCTTCGCCACCCCAACATACTGCTGCTGGTCGCAATAGACAGATCTAGATCTGGAGACGTCCTCTTCAACGACGATTCCGGATCCGGATCCCTGCTGGTGTTCGCTCCTCCCCGTAGTCCTCTGGAGCGCCTCCCTCCGAATCGCCATCGCTCTCCGGCAGTCCCCGAGCCTCGATTCGAGCGAATAGGACGACGTCGTACCGGCGATAACCGATTCAACAACCTTCTCGTCATCTTCCGAGAGACGAAACACGAATTTGGAAGAGAACGGGTCGTCGGTGTGGGTCGGTGTTGGTGTTCGCCGGTGAGAGATGAGGGAGGTCGAGATGACGGTGTTTTGGGGTTAGGGCTGGAACACAGAGATAAACAGAGGGAGGAAGAAAGAAAAATAAAAAAGAAATAAAATAAAACCAAAAAAGTAGGGGTGGTTTTGGAGTGGGATAAACCGTATAGGAGAGAGAAGAATCAAATTTGAATTTCAATCCCCCAAAATTCGGGATTGATTGTGATTGTGTAGAGCACCAGCTATTTTCCTAATATGCACCTCTAATTGGTGTAATCCAGATCATCCATTAAATCTCATCTAACGGATGTGATTAGTACTTCCGTTTTATCCTAAGAAGCCGTTTCACCAGATCCTAAATCTATATATATATATATATATATATATATATATATATATTTGCAGGTATGAATATAAGCAGAAAAGCACAAAAACTAAGTCGTACAAACTTGAGTGCCACTCCCAAACAAATTAAATAGAACATTAGTGTCCGGAACAGAGATTCCAAATAAAACTATGTACCTTATATGTATGAAATTTGGAGAATAACATTGAAATCTAAAATTTATTTATATAGTCCACCGGTCTGCTTTGTTTCTAGAGGTCCTATGTAACTTAATAAATTGAAATATTTTCATTGTATTATTAAACATATACATATACAAATCAATATTAAAATAAGAAATACTTGAAAATTAAAATTATTGATGTACCATATAATCTGCTAGAAGGAGATATGTGGACTTGTATGTCCTGAGCCAACCAAAAACATCTCATTTGCGAAAAATCACGACTTTAATCTCGGAGATTACATCTTGAAGCAATTAGTTAAGTGTAATGCATCTTTTTTTCCCTGTTGTATTTCCAACCACGATTTCAATGATTGTGGAGGGAGAAGTGAGGAAGATAGGAGAGATCAATTGTAGTAGTGGCACACCAAGTGAATAGATGGGAAGAGCCAATATTGATTGATATATTTGAGTTAAAGAGATAAACAATTATCTTATTTTCAACACCCGTTTGAGTGCAAATTATATATGGAGTATATTTTGAGTTAAGAGAGACAACTGTTTAAATATTATGCGGTTTCTCTAGCCATGGTCATTTAAATCTGTTCAATCTCACAATTGAAACAATCATAGTCTGTTTTCTTTTTTTCGATCTTCTTTTTTTGTTGTGATGAATGTGAGTTTCAGGATGGATTATGGAGGTGGACAATTATTGCCAAGTTTGTATGAGAGTTTATATGGTATGGGTGGTGTATGAGTGATAGAATAACCTTCCATCATAGTTGCTTGTATAAACTCTAAATTAATAACTTACGTTACTGTTCATATTTCATCGTAAAGATCTAATATTGAATTAGGAATGATTGAGGTATTCCTATAAATATTGATAATTAATTGATCAACCACTATAAATAATTTCACATTTTGTACCAAAAATAAATAAAAAACATAGAAAGATCATAATAATTTTTCTACATAAATTAGCAAACATATAAACAAAATATTTGATTGAGGTTCGAAAGTGTTATACTCCGATGAACGTAGACCGGAGAGTAGATGTAGAATCGGTCGATGAGTAGAGAAAGAAAACTTTGCTTTCCTGTATTACACCATTAATTACCCGATACAACCAAATTAACATGATTAATTAGTACAGACGCAACAGATCGCATCGAATGACATACCAGTATACCACGTCAGTGCTGTCTACACGAGGTGCCTCTTGTCTTATTCGCTGACGTGGATCTTAGCCCATGCGACCTACTAACGTAATCTGTTACATCACACTTCGTGATGTCATCCTCCTTTCCTCATTATTCATCATTCCTTTCGTCATCGTGACTATGACTCACTTCTACAGTACGTAAGTATCGCCACGTTTAAGTACGTTTCATCATGCTATTCGTCGCAGACATTATTCTGCATGCTATCGGACGAATTTATGCAATTTTGCATGTCTAAAATTTTGCAATTTAAACTTTTAAATTTGTAATCTAATTATCGGTCATTTAAGATAATCGGATTTACTCAAAATCTATGAATTTTAGTTAGCTCAATGCAAATTTAATATATTGGGTTGACGGATTTTTATTTTTTTTATTAATTAAACTGTTTTAGAATATGACCGCACTAGATGTACGTATGTATTGGGTTTCTATATATATAATTGTATATATTGAAAAGTTTAATTATTCTGGAGTCAAGTTGTTTAGTTGGACATGTCATATCAAAATTTGTAACGTAACCAATTATAGGCGCTACATAAGACAAAAACGAGCGATCGACAACCATGTATAAAATCTTCTGACTTGCACTAAGCTTAATTCATCAAACTCCTATACCACAGTAGTTACCAAATCGATCGATCATGAAGATCTCCGAGACGATTTTATCCCACTTTCTTCTCATTGCATCCATCTTTTTCCTCTTCCTCGTCCTCTTCAAACGAAGCCGCAAAATCACCAAGAAATCCAACCTCCCACCAAGCCCGCCGGCGCTGCCCGTGGTGGGCCACCTCCACCTCCTAAAGCCGGGGTCATACCACCGCTCCCTGGAGGCGCTGGCCCGGCGATACGGCCCCGTCCTCCACCTCCGCCTGGGCCGCTGCCGCGTCCTCGTGGTCTCCTCCCCACGCGCCTTGGAGCAGTGCTTCACCAAGAACGACGTCGTGTTCGCCAACCGGCCCAACTTCATAGTGGGCCAGCTCCTGGGCTACGACTTCTCCATGGTGACGTGGGCGTCGTACGGCGACCTCTGGCGCAACCTCCGCCGCCTCACCACCCTCCAGGCCCTCTCCTCCCTCCGCATCCACCAGCTGTCGTGGATCCGGCACGAGGAGGTCCGGCTCATCATCCGGGAGGTGCTCCTCGGGTCGGGTCGGGTGAAGACGGACCTGAACGCGGCGTTTCTGCGGCTGGTGAGGAACGTGATGGTGAGGATGGTGAGCGGGAGGAGGTGGGATGAGGGCGGGCCCGGCGACGAGGAGGTGTTCAAGCCCACGGCGTTTATGACGGTTTATGATTTCTTGCCGTTTTTGAGGTGGGTCGGGTACGGCGGGACGGAGAGGAGCTTCGTGGAGCTTGATCGGAAGAGGGACGAGTATCTGCAGGGCTTGATTGATGAGTTCAGGAAGAAGATGAGGGACGGCGAAGGAGGCCGTGAGGCGGAGCCGGCGATGGTGGAACAGCTCTTGGCTTTGCAGAAGGCTGACCCTCAATACTATACTGACTCTATACTCAAAGGCATCTTACTGGTAAGTTTGCATTTAATCCAAAGTACAGTCAAGTAGTATAAACTCTCAAAATGACACACCACAAAAAGACATTATCACAACCAATCACCGATTAATTTAGTAGAATAAGGCGTTAAGTTTCCTTAAGCGTTTATCTAAATATTCGAATTCGAATCTCTTTGATAATGCATGTGTATGGAACGACTAAATTAAGAGAGTCATCTCCATTAAAATGACTCTACGCGACTCATGCAGATCGAACCACAAACATATAAAAAATGTCATTATCATATATTGAGTAGAACTGTAGAAGTGTAAGACATATACAAAATGTCGGACTAATTAGCAAGTTAATTAATTATAAGATATTTTACAAAAATTATATATCTTGGTAAAAGTTGAAAATAACTCAAATCACATAGAACTTGAAAGTTGAATATCATGTATTGAGTAGAAGTGTAAGATATATACAAAATGTCGGACTAATTAAGTGTTATTTGTCATGAAAGAAGTAGCAAGTTAATTAATTATAAGATATGTTACAAAGATTATATATATCTTCGTAAAAGTTGAAAATAACTCAAATCACATAGAACTTGAAAATTGATATATTTAGTTGACGTCTCTTCACTTAACAAGCCAGAACTTGAAAATTGATATATTTAGTTGACGTCTCTTCACTTAACAAGCCAATTTTCCATTAAAAATAAAACAAGCCAATTTGACATTATCTTGTCCAGACTGGCTAGAGTCATTATATATATGTCATTCCATAGCTTATAAAGTACTTGACCAATGAACGTGAAACTCAATTTCCAAACTGAATAAATTCTGAATTAATGTTTGACTAGGTTGTACTTTATAAGCTATGAAATGACATATAATGACTCTAGCCAGTCTGGACAAGATAAGGGCAAATTGGCTTGTTTTTTTTTTTTAATGGAAAATTGATTTTATGTGCAATACAGCAAATTATTGATTTTATGTGCAAAAATATAATAATCCTTATATTTCATGCATGATGCGTGCGAGGTTAAAATTATATGAAATCCATCACTTTCATTAATACAAAATAGGACATACAAAGAAAATTTCGTACTTAGGAAATAGTTTTTGTTTGACCACCAGTACGTGTTAATTAACGTGTTTATTCCTGCCGTAAATTATATTATATAATATCTAATTGCTCGAACACATATCTTATACGTATAATGATCATATGATTAATTTCATTATAATATTCCATATTCCAGAAAAAAATGAAAACGAAATACAATATTAAGAAAGTGCTTGTTGCCGGCCGGCCTGCCACTTTAATTTAATTTGTCCCTATCAGGTAATGTACACAGCGGGCACGGACACGTCAGCACGGACCATGGAGTGGGCCATGTCCCTCCTCCTGAACCACCCCGCCGTCCTCCAAAAAGCCAGATCCGAAATCGACGCGCACGTGCCGACCACGCGCCTCATAGCCGACGCGGACCTCCCAAACCTGCCCTACCTCCGCTGCATAATCAACGAAACCCTACGCCTCTACCCGGTGGTACCCCTCCTGATCCCGCACTTCTCCTCCTGCGACGCCACCGTCGAGGGCTACGCCGTCCCGAAGGGCACCGTGCTGGTGGTCAACGTGTGGGCCCTACACCGGAACCCGGACGTGTGGGAGGACCCGCTGGAGTTCAAGCCGGAGAGGTTCGAGGGCGTGGAGGGAAACCGAGACGGGTTTAGGTTTATGCCGTTCGGGGTGGGGAGGAGGGCGTGCCCCGGAGCGAACTTGGGGGTGCGGATGGTGGCGCTGACGCTGGCGACGCTGATTCAAGGGTTCGAGTGGGAGAAGGCGGAGGAAGGGGCGGTGGATATGGAGGAGGAAGGCGGCGGGATCACTATGCCTAAGAGCCGCCCTTTGGTGGCCTTTTGTACGCCCCGTTCTTGCATGGCTGATTTGCTCTCTAACATTTGATCATAAGCTAGTGACGAATAAATTAATAATGAATAAGATCGAAATGTAATGTTAAATCAAATTCTCTATTATCTAATATATTCCAGTTCATTGGATAATCTGTTTCCATAAAACAATAAATTAATCTCACCAATTAATTTTGAACTTTTGTTTTATGCTATTTTAATATGGTCATACGTTCAACAATTAAGCACCTTAGTGCTCGTTTGGGTGAATAGGAGAAGTGTAATTCTTAGGAAATTACTTTATCTGAAATCAAAACTTAGGATTTTTTTTTTGATAAGGTAAGAACTCGATTTACTCCACATATCAATGTTGGGTAAATCAATAGGCCGATAAATCGGCATTCGGACAAACCGACATGAGAGAACAAACAGAAACAAGCAAGAAAAATACACCAAACGAATCAAAGAGCCTAAATAACCTAGGGAAATAAAGATAAAAGCACTATGAAAGTGCCACCGAAAAACGCAGGTCAGACTGATCAGTGCAGAATGGACCACCATGACGTTGCTCTCACCTAAATGAGAGATCTTCAGGAGTCTCGACCACCTTGATGTTGCCCTCTTTGGGGATCTTCAAGAGCCTCGCACTCAACCACAACCACGCCCGGAAAACTCGATCCCCACGATAGATTGGCTCCACAATTGCAAAGATGTATTGACATTCAAGCTTGAATCAATGGATCAACACAAAGGTTTAAAAGCATGAGTTTCTTGTTTGTGTGTGTATCTCAAAATAATGAATCTGAATCTGTTTCGATTATTTCGTTGGTCGGTAGGTATGTCTAATCGATGGTCGACAGGTATGTCTTTACACAAAGTACAAAGGCGTTTGTCTGTTCGTGTTTCAACTAAAGACTTGCTTAATAGTTGACTTGTCCCATATTAAGCCTCCTCTAAAAAAGGAGAGCCAAATGTTGCAAAACAAAATAATTAATCGCTTGTGAGCATAATGATTGGAATCCATTTCATGGATAATATTCAAGGAATGAAGATGAGCCTCAGGTGTCCACTTCAAAAGGTTTTCAACTCCACTAATTATGGTTTTCTCAACCTTAGTGGAGCAATTGTCAGGTTTTCAATTTCCATTTCAGTGGCAGAGGAGCGGTCAAAGCAAAGTAAAACCTTCAGAGTTCTCAAGAAATACCTGCAATTTTCAGACAGAAAATGAAGTTCAATAGGATCAACAACTTATGATTAGTAGGCTTAATGTTATAAGTGTTGAAGGTAAGGTTAAGATGCAACTTATCCATGAACTCATCCCAATAGCCTTGAGAGGAGAACATAGTGATGCAGAGCAGTAGAAATTCTAAATCGTGGTCAAGAGAAGCCAATAGGAGTTGCTTATACTCAGAATTCAGATTGCACAGTTTGTCAACCCAAAATTTGAGAGTATAAATCGATTCACAACTAGGATCACAGTAGTAGCAGAAGCTCATTAAAATAACATCCTGAGCTTTGTTTTCAACAAACGAGTCGAGTGGTCAGAGATTTTTAATGCCAACACTATGAGTATTGATGTTTAAGGCCGAGATAATCAAGTAGAACGTCTGGTCATTTTTAGCATTTCAGGATCAATTCTAGGAACCAAACAACAGATCAAAGCATGCTCAATACAACAAAAAACATGCTCAATATAAAGACATATTGATTTAGATTTAAGAGTATATGGCTAGAATCGAGTAAATGTGGGTGAGAAAGATACAACCTGAAAGTCTGGAGAAAAAGTCGGGGAAGAACATCCTTCCACAGCAGACGCAGAGAAAGAAACAAGACTACAAGTCTCATCTGCATCCCACCAACTCCATCTCAGGCCTGTTGCAGCAAGGATCCACCAACAAATCGCCGAAAAGATCAAGGAATTTTCTCTTTTAGTCATGGAGTCGGTCGTCTGCTTCGATCTAGTCATGAATACTTTGGATCTGGTCGTCTTCTTCGGTCCCCAACTCCTCCCTCTAAAGAACGGACGACGTCGACATCAGCCTTGGGCGCAAGAACGCCGAGGTGGGTCGAGTTTTGGACCGACGCGGCGGCCGGAGAACGACAGAAGCGCAACTCCAACCCGTCTAGTTCGTCGTCCCCGCCAGAGCTCTAGAGCGGTGTGAACGAAGAAGGAGAAGGTGGGAAAGGAGGGAGGTGGGTGGTGAAGGTGGCGGCTGATGAAGTTTTAGGGTTTGAGAGGTGAGTTTGGGTTTTTTTTTTCTAGGGAGCGTTTTCGAGGTGAGTCATGGGAATTAGCATATTACTTTTTGTTAAAATCTAAATCATGAGAAATATGGGGGAAGAAAATCTTACCCACCCCTCCCTAGGTGATTGCACTTCCTATGTTTTGTACGAATTTAAAATCCCAAGAATTCAAATATCTAGATTTTTCAAAAATAAAAAGCCAACCAAACACATATATTTAATATCACTTCCCAAAATATTTAAAATCATGGGAATTTACTTTCCAACCAAACGAGCATATATAAGGGAATAGACATGTCTTTGTCTTAATTCCTCCCATTTGATTTTTCTGTTTTGTTTTGTTTCAAAGGTAGGTCAAGGCCTATATTCATCCCGTTTAATTACTTCCCTATCGATCCTTCAGAGTTTCAACTCAGATTGGAAAATATTTTTGTAAAAGACTGAACTCTTAAAACACTTTTGAACTCTTAATTTTTTGAACTCTCCCCTTTTGAACTCTTAAAACGCTTCTGAGCCCACCATATCTACATGTCATCTTCTCATTTGTTTTTTTTTTAATTTCTTATTTCACTTTAAATAAAAACCGTTTATCAAATCAAAATTTATATGCATATATTTAGATTACAATTACTTCCAAAAACCAACCAAACTTTACAGTCACAAATAACATTGTAAAAAAATTTAACCATCAATCTATATATCTATATATATATCTATAAAATCTTCACTTGATAGTTTCACATTTTCAAGAGTTAATTACAAATTATTTATGAACTTGAAATAATTGATGATGAATAAAAAATATGTATGAAAATATCAATATACTATTTGAAATATAATTCAATTGGGTTTTATTTAATTCTCCAATTGAGTTAATTTAGTATATTAATAATTGCGAATAAATATAAGTGCCCAACATATATATATATATATATAATAAATAAACAATGAGTAAATTAATATGATTTTATTTTCAATAATATCGTCTCAATGTCTAAAACCTGAATTGAATATTACAAAAGGTAAAAAAAAAAGCTAACAAAAGTAATATTCTATCAACAAACTTAAGAAGTTTTAAAAAGAATATAGATCTAAACATATCATCACTAATATATTGTTGGAAGATTGACAAATAACATCGTACTAACCTATTAAATTAAAGAAAAAAGTAGTATATTTCGATTCATAACTTTAATTTCGGATACTATTTCACTCTAAATATACAAAAATAAAATGTTCTTGAGAATTGGTTAAGTAACATGTACAATCATAATTTTTACATATATTTAGAGTGAATATTTTTCTATAATCTTTATATATATAAATTCAATCACTTTCTTTATATTTGTATGTATATGTTTGGGAAAAAGTCTAATATAACTACATGTCAATATATTCTCATTTCATGTATATCTTATCTTTTATAATCGCATAGTCATTATTTTGTACTCATGTGACGTTTATTCGTATACTTAAATTTTCTTTCATAAATATAAGTCGGCTCGTGCATGGCACTAGGGTCACTTAAGATAGGTTCATTTGAGTAAGAAAGATAAAGATGGGTTCACAAACCTAGCTAGTGTATGTTCGACCCGCTAGCGGAAAAAAAATAGAGGGAGGATCTTCTACAACCTACGGTATACGCTCAGTACACCATTCAAATATATATAATATAACGGTTTTTCTATCCTATGCCCTAAGGGCATAGGTTAATCCTTTTTATTTTGGAAACTATTCCCTAAAAGAGAAAGTTTAAACCCATCTAAAAAAAATTAAAATTCCTAAAATGATAACACCTAATCACAACTTTCTAAAATAAGGTTCTTAACTTATGCATTAGGTGCATAGGTTAGAAAAACCCATAATATAAATCAATCTTAAAATATTTATAAAAAATTATATATACATTATAAATGATAAATCTTGTAAATCCCTAAATTTTTAGTATCATAAAATTGAAATTAAATTTTATTTTGAATTAAAATTGTAAAATAACCATATTTTAGCTATTAAAAAATATAAATGAAATCATTTTGATACTAAAAACTTACGAATGTATAAGATTTATCATTTACAATATATTTATAATTTTTTTAAAATATTTTAAAATTGATTGATATCATATATGCTTAAGGGGTGTACCGAAAGGTATACCATAGGCTGTAAAGGATCCTCACTCGGAAAAGTATACATTACAAGTTACATCACATTCAAATAAATTAAGCTTAAATAAACCATTTACATTGGTTTGAAAAATATACTCTAAAAATTAATATATAGCATGCAAGTAGGACAGAAGTGGAGAAGATTTTTTCAAAAAAAAGAAGTGGCAAAGATTTAGGACTTGATGAGGTACAAAGGGCACCGTACCGGTGTTTCTTCTGCTGCATGCACTCGCTATTAATTTGCGAGCATATCCACCACCGAGTTACCCTCTTCATGAGGGAAACTCTCTTTCCCTCCTGATGTGAGGGTTTTCTAGCTGTATGCTAGACTCCATCGCCATCGATCCTTCCTCTGATCGTCGGCCCTCCGCTTGCTTCTTCTCCTTGCGTCACGTCGTGCTGCTCCCCTTCGCCTTTCTTCTCTGTTTTCTCTGGGGCCTCGTCGCCTTACGCCGGGGCTAGGGTTTCCACCTCCAATCCGCCGCCTCTGATCTTCAAACTGCAGACCTTCCTTTGGTCTTTTTCGCTGTGCTGTTGGTGTTGCCTGGATGACCGACTCAGATGGACTCCCGACGTCTTGGGGTTCTCTATGCAGCCCCTGTTTTGAAGTTGCAGATCTGGTTTCCCCTTTGCTGCTTTTCGCTCGACCCTTCTCTCATTGATGTAACTCTAGGATCTGCTGCCAAATTTTCCCGTGTTTATGGTCCACTTCTGGTGGTCCGCCTTTGTTCCCGGAGTTACAGTTATGGTGCTTGCATTTTGGGTCTTGTAGGATGCTCTGGTTTTCCTAGTCTTGATAGTGCTTGTGATTTTGGTTCTCTTTGGGTCAGTTTCGTACAGTTTATAGGTGTTAGTTTGGGAGATGATGGCTCTGTTGGCCTGGCTTCTCCAGTGTTTCAGCCTGATGGATCTTCGGTAGCCCTTGGGAGTAATGCTTTAAAACCAAGTGTTGTTGCGGATCTGATGGGTACGGTGGCTCATGTTTGGGGTCTGCTTTCTGCCAGGGATTTAGGTGTTTCAGCTCCGAAGACTCGACCTGATTGTTCATGTGTTGTTAATAGCGTTCTTTCAGTCTCCTCTCGTAGGGCCTCGACTGATTGCGCTGTTTCACTGATCAATCGGATATCTCCCGAGTTCTCCAGTTTTGCAATTTTGATGGCTCCTAGATTTAGGTCTCCCCTTACTCATTTTGCTATTTCCTTTAGTATGTCCTTTCTTCATTGCCTTCTTAGGCAATGGCATCCTTCTGTTCTATCTTTCATCTGCCAAGTTCATTGGCACATCCCATGTACTGTGTAATTTCCTTTATGTTTAATACATAAGTCTATCTTTCCATAAAAAAAAAGCAAAAAAAAATTGCGAGCAAAACCCCCAGAACAAATTAATTGTCCAATATATTCCAGCTATTTGTTAACCAAAAAATATAAATTAAATCAGCTATTTCTTGAAACACATAAATCCGTCAATCTTATAATATCTCAAATTAACTCTACTTTTTATTACCACATTACATTATGCAGTTGATTTTTCATGAGTGATCATAATCCATCTCCTCTCAATAGATCTGATCGTGAGAGTTTAACAAGGACATCAGAATCAGAATTTTAGGATCGGATTACAACGAATTTGTCGAATCGGATCGTAAAACTGAATCGCAAAGTCGTAAGATTTTATAGCGAATAAAAAATAACTTAATATTAAGATATGAAAGTCGTATAACAAAAACACAAATAAATATATATTTGAACATTGATTCAAGGGGCTAATGCCTCACCGAAACACAAACCATGTACACTAAATTGTCAAAATTAGTTGGATTTAGGACATGCGTAAATGAGACTTAGAGGTTTTGAGCTATCACTATTAGGGTTGCTTTAGTCTTTGATCACGTATGAGTGAGATTTTAGGATTTTGAGCTTGACTATATGAGAGATACGCATATAGGGAGATTGAAAGTGTGAAGGAGGTGGGAATTTAGGCAAATCGGGCTCTCAAATGGGTGTTAGTAGCTTGCAAAAGTTCAAGATTTTGGTCTCACTCGAATTGTAAGATTCTACTGGTCCTATGAGATCTTGTAAGATTCAAAGTTAGACTTTGACATAAATAGATTTCAGTAATAGATCTGGATTAGACACGCTATCTTGAATTGTAAAATCTCAAGCTTTTAAGATCCGAATTTAGGTTTTAATAACTATGGAGTTTAAAATGTTTTTTTTAAGATGATTTAATTAGTTGAAGCCTCTGATTGAATTCGAAACGTCTTAGAAATAGGAGTTTCCTATCGACTTCATTATTTCAATTGCAAGTCCGTAGCAAATTAGCAACCGATTATGTGATTCATTCCATGCACCATCAATCTCTATTTTTAAGCTGGAGTTATAATTATTACGCGCTAAACGTCTAATTGTCTAAAGGTATCGATTAGTTAATTGACGTGTAGGGAATGATATAGTGGAGAATGTGATTTTGTTCTCTTTCTGAATGGAAGGAAATTAATTACAAGGAGGATCTAGCTTGATCGATATATATTTATATTCTATGGATGTTATTATACTCCCTCAGTCCCTTAATATAGTTCCGGTTTAGAGTTTTGCACATGAATTTAGGAGGAAAAAAAAAGTACAGATTGCATTAATTGTACTGAATCAAAGAATTACAGAATGAAATGACACATGAATAGTTTCACAGCTATATAAATCCCTAAGCATTAAATCCGAAAATACTCCACAACATTTATTCATAGCCAATTGGATTACAGCATTAAAGGCACACGGATTGACCCTTAAAAACCCACATTCCCTCTGCAACAGCATCCATAAATACAGAGTTCAGATTCATTTACAAAGTTCATATTCAAATTCCCTAAAGGAAAAAACAAACAAAAACAAAGAATAAAACTGCATCATTGCCCGATCTTGATGTCTTCAAACATGGGAGAATTTGATCTTCCATTTGATCTAAATGAGCCACCAAGGGACATGGAAAAAGTTGAGCTTTTTTTTGATCTCAATGAGCCAACTCAAGAGATGGAAGAAGATCAACAGGAGTCTCAGCAACAACAAACACATGCAACAAGTCATCACCAGACATCAAGGAACAGGCTCAGCTCTGAGCAAAGAATGCAAATTATGTTATGGCTTCTCAACAGAGGAATAGAGGGACATCTAGAAAGGGGTACAATGGTGGCAGCTGCACAGGAGTTCAATATTTAAGCAAGGTGCATAAGCAAAATATGGAGCATTGCCAAGATACATAATGCTGCTGGACAGAGGTACAATGTGGCAACCAAATTTCACAATTCAGGTAGAAAAAGAATTCAAGTTCCAGTTGAAACTATCACATCATTGAATATGGAGGATAGATCATACATTAGAGACTTGGCTTCCAAGCTTAACATTTCAAAGACAACAGTTCACAGGATGATTAAAAGGAGAATTATCAGGCCACATACAAACCCACTTCATCCTGGATTGAATGATGCAAACAAGAAAACAAGATTGGCATGGATAATAGGGCTACTTCAAGGTGGCACAGCATAAACAAAGCAAAAATATTATCCAATGTATGATTTTGTTCATTTGGATGAAAAATGGTTTAACTAGAGCAAGAAGTCACAGAGAGTGTATCTAGCACAAGGAGAGAAGGGCAAATACAGAAGTGCAAGTTGAAGTAAGTTCATACCCAAAGTAATGTTCACAGCTGTTGTTGCTAGGCCAATATTCAATTCAGAGGGGCAATGTACTTTTGATGGGAAGATAGACATCTTCCCATTCACTTACAAAGAGCCAGCCAAAAGAAGTTCAAAAAACAGAGACATGGTGACTATTATTACTAAGATTGTTGAATCAGTCAACCAGAAAGTCACAAGCAGCATGCTAATCAACCAAATCATTTCAACAATCAAGGAAAAATGGCCAAGAGATGGGGGACACAAGGTGATATTCATACAACAGGATAATGCAAAGGCCCACATCACTCAAGAAGATCCAGAATGGCAACATGAATATCAACAAGAAGGTTTCACTTTCATTTTAATTCAACAACTACCAAACAACCCAGATTTGAACATATTAGACCTATGGTTTTTTAGAAGTATACAATCACTGATGCACAAAAAAATGCCCAAGGATGTGGACAAGATGCTAGATGCAGTGCATGAGGCATTTTATGAGTTAGACCCCACAACCCTATCAAATGTATGGATGTCATTATAGTATGTCATGAATGAGATATTAAAATCAAAAGGAGGAAATGAGTATGACTTGCCACATGTAAAAAAGAAAAGGTTGATTGCTCTTGGAACTCTAGAACCAGAAGTCAAAGCACCAACATGGGCAATGCTAGAAGCATGGGACACAGTTTATGGAGGTGCACAACAAGATGCAGCAGAAGCTGAACAACAAACTCAAGAAATAACAGACCAAACTCAAGAACCAACAACATCCAATGGATTACAAGACAGTCAATGGTAATTTAGTGCGGACTATCTTTTGTGAACCTTAATTGTATCTTTTGTGAATCTTAATGGTCATTTAGTGGGGGACTATTTTTTGTAAAGCTCCATCTTTTGTATACATTACTCATGCATGAAATATTTCATGACAAGAAAGGGACTAGTCTCATATGTGCAATTATATACTCCCTCCTTCCCTTAATATAGTTCATGTTTAGGGTAATGAAATACAAGCTGAAACAGTACATTTTGCAAGCATTAAATCAACCGGAATATAGTTCATGTATTCCTTTTATGGTGTCCCTTAAAATTGAGGGACAGAGGGAGTACTATACATTCACAAAACAATAGAAGTCCCCATAAGCCTCATTCAGTGACAAAGTGACTGGTTGAGTAATCTCAGATGTCCCCAAGCATCATAGATATTCAACCTTAACCCTAACACTAACTACACCTAGAGCCTTCCTAGTCAATGTTGATTGGTTTCTCAAGGCATAGCAGGGCTAGATTCATCATTAAGGTCACTAATGTCAGCATGAAAGACTCATCATTGAAATACAGGATAAGATTCAACACAGATTGCATTATTTGCATTGAACCAAAGGATTACAGAATGAAATGACACAGGAGTACTTTCACAGCTGTATAAATCCCTAAGCATTGAATCCCAAAATACTCCACAACATTTATTCATAGCCAATTGGATTACAGCATTAAAAGCATGAATTAATTTCAGATGTCCCCATAACCATCATTGATACAACCCTTATCACCTAATCTTAATATACCTATAAGCCTCAATCAGTCAGTGAATCATCTCAGCTTGAAAGACTCATCATTGATCAACTACATCATTCATCAAAGACTCATCATTGATCACCCTTAGCAGGATTAAAAGACTCATCATTAATCAAAGAGCATAGCCGAAACATACACAATTTTTAGGGACACCCAAAAAGGAATACCGGAACTATATTAAGGACAGAAGGAGTAGAAGCATCATTAGGCCACATGCAACAATCACAACATCATTCAAAGGGGACAGTAATTCATGTTTCAACATGCATCATTAGGCCACAGGCCACAAGAACCCATCAAACACAGACAACAATCACAACATTCTTCAAAGGGGACAATATCACATTTTTTCTCAACATGCAACCAGATCAATCGGCCACAGAAACCAAACAAACACAGGCAACATGTCATCACCAGACATCAATCGGCCACAGAAACCCATCAAACACAGGACACAATCACAGATATTTCAAAGGGTAAATATCACATTTTTTCAACATGCAAACAGATCAACAACTTCAAACAGAGTAGCAGAGGACTTAGCTACATGATCCAGCAAAAGACTTGCAGTCAGAGCCATCATCATCATCAACAACAGAAAGGACTTCAAGTGACTTAGAGACAGCTTCATCTTCCAATTTTTCCTCCTTGGGGACTTCAAGGACTTCAGCTTCAACTTTAGGGGCTTCAAGTTCAAGGACTTAATCATCATTTCGGAAAGGGTTTCCAAGACTGTAGTTGTGATTTCCACCACAGGATGAACCCCAATCGCAATTTGGAGCGTCAAAGCAAGAGTATGAACTAGATGTAACGAGAGAAAGGGGACTCTCAGATCCAAACAACGAATCACAACTCATCTTCAAACCCAGATTTTGGGGACTAGAAATACGGAGGAATCGAAACTTTCAACGATGAAGTCAGATCTACGGTTTTAGAGACACAAATCAACAGCGGCAAACCCAAAAATCAAACCCCCAAACCCAGAAAAGACGAGGAATCAAAACAGAGAGATGGAGGATCTGTTTGTGATCTTCAAATCTAGAAATTTTGGGGACTAAAAATACAGAGGAATCAAAACAGAGATATGTGCAAGTGAGATCTAGGGTTTTAGGGACACAAATCTACAATGGCAAACCCAAAAATCAAACATGCAAACCCAGAAAATTCAAGGAATCGAAACAAAGAGATAGAGGATGAGGTATGTTTGTGATGAAGAACCCAGAAAATTGGAGGAATCGAACCAGAGAGATGGAGTGAGATCTAGGGTTTTAGAGGGAGCGGCACATTGCATGATAGCAGAGAGATGTAGAGAATAAAAGGAGAGCGAGAGGGAGATGATGAGTAAATGGGATGGGTTATTAGGTGGTAGGTGGGGTAATAATTGGGGGGTAAAGAGTGTAATTTTTTAGGGTTTCATGAGGCTATTTTGGGGAGACAAAATGGTTCAAAATGGAAAAAAATCAGAAACATACACAATTTTTAGGGACACCCAAAAAGGAATACCGAAACTATATTAAGGGACAGAGGGAGTAATTCAGTACTCTTGAGTGCGTGCGTTGGAATATCACAAGAAGAGGGCACGGATTTTGAAGTCATGGATTTCATCGACCCTTCATATCAAGCCTCGAACATATCAACTTTGCTTGCTGTAGTAGAATATACCAAACATCAGAGGGTCTGTTTGGATTCTCTCAAAAAGTATATTATTTTATATTATCTTATTAATTTATTATAAAATAATGTAATTTAATACATTATTTAGGAAATTCAAACGGACCCCAAAACTCTATTATATTTCATAATGACATTACACGTTAAACTTTCAAACCTTGTCATTCTTCAGCTTAACGAGTGATAGGTGTTGGGCCTCATTCTTAATGGACTCTCAAATGAAGCGGTCTAGTAAGTGAAGTGATCTTTTTGTATTAAAGCGACCATAGATTAAGCGACTAGCGATTAGACGACAAAGCAGAGATCACAACAACGATATAATCGGAGACGTTACAAAAAACCCAGGTCACAGGGGTTGATATATCCTTCCATATAACGGTTACGAACCTACATAATCGAACCATAAATGCCACAAGATCATGGCAATCCGACAATAAAAGCCAGTGAGCGAAGATCACGGAGGAATAAACGGCTAGTTTAGCTAGATCTTTGAGAAATTGGGTGTATATAAAGGGGTTAGAAATCATTGTAAAAGACACATGAATTTGACGTAATACAGGCAACTACTCTCTTAGTTGCATCTGAATTCTTTAGTTCGAACTCACGTTCTAGTACTGAAACGACCGATGTCTAGCTCCTTTGATTCAACCGGCCTCTTATTCAGAAAGGATAAGCCAGTCTTTGCATTCCTTTAATCTCATTTCGTTTACATCTCTAAGTTGATTTGAATTATCTAGATATTGTCAATCTAATTGTTGTCTAGTTGCCCTTCTTTAAGCGATTCAGGTCGATTCGATCTTTTTCGCCCAAAACAATTTGGCGCCCACTGTGGGGCATCTAGCCAATCGACGATCCAATCATCAACTCGAGATTCACCCCATCATGACTGGCTCAGGAAATCCCGTGATCCCTGTCGAAGATCCAACCCAGGACAACGTTCAAATCGAAAATCAGGGAGAAAATGCCAACGCCCAGCCAGTTGCGGATTCTCAAATACAAGAACTTGCAAAAGCCATGAACGTCTTTCAAGAAGAACTAGTCCAACAATGTACCAGGACTGAAACGCTAAGTGCTCAATCTGAATCTAAAATCGCTCGACTAACCCGTGAAAACGAGTTTATAAGATCACATGTACAATCGTCCATATCAAACCCCAGAGGCTCAAGACGAGTGGTCAACACGGAAGGTTTATCCACATGACTCGATTTGGATGGAGTGGACATGACACCTGCAGTGGAGACCAATGCTTCCCAGCACATTGGTATGTTTCAGACCCCTCCGGTCACTCTCGTCATGACTAACTTGCCAAACTCTATAGCCGAGCCTCTCGGGGCTCGAGCAGTCAATCCGCAGGCGATGGCCCCGACCGACCTCCAGGCCTCATACAGCAAGCCGTTAATGAACATATGCAGACTCTAGATGACCGAATCGCACGGATCCCGGGGGTTTCCCAACCAATCGAAGGAGAAGCAATCGACGGATATGAAGATTCACCCTTCGCAGAGGCGATTGCACGCGTCGAGATTCCTAAAAAGTTCCACGTTCCCAACATGCCCAACTATGACGGGACCGGGGACCTCGGCGATCATGTTTCAATTTATAAGCAAAAGTTAATGACTATATCGATCCCAAGAGGGAACTGCGAGGCGGTCATGTGAAAAAGTTTTGGCACGACCCTCATGGGACCTGCACTAACCCGGCTTATGCATTTGCCACAGGGTTCCATCGCTTCGTTTGCAGATCTGATCAATTCATTCAAAATTCAGTTCGCTAGCAGCCGACGATTAGAAAAGCAGTCAAGCGACCTGTACAGGATCGTGCAGAGGTATGACGAACCTCTAAGGGACTATCTTAATAGGTACAACAAGGAGAAAGTCATAATCCCACACTGTGACGTCCCAACTTCGATCAAAGCGTTTCGCCGGGGCCTGGTCAGGGGCAGCGAACTCTATCGCGAACTGACCAAATCACCATGCCGAAGTTTTGAAGACGTACAAGCTAAGACCATGGCACAAGTCAGACTCGAGAAAGACGAGGAACCCTCCAAGGCAAACAAGAGTCTTGATCGGGTTGACTGAAGGGCATCCTCAGACTATCGACGCGATCGGCGACACTAACCGTACCCTAAGGGACGAAACGACCCCAGTCAGATAAACAACTCTTATGACAGGAACCAGGATTGGCGAAACAACCCCGCTCTCCCTCCAAAGCTTCACTCTTACAACTTTAACATATCTGTATCGGAGCTCGTAAAAAGCTTCAACAAATATGGAAAAGAAGTAAGGTGACCTCGGAAGAGCGACAAACCAGACGCCAAAAAAGACGAGAACCGATGGTGCGAATTCCACGGAGACCATGGACACTCGACGAACGAATGCATAGCCCTTCGCAAAAAGGTCGCGAGGCTCCTCGCACAGGGGTTATTACGCAACATCATCTCAGATAGAGCTAAAGCGACCCTCGACCGAAGGGACCAGGTAACATCCGACAAACCGTCCTCTCCGATTCCCACTAAAATTGTTAACACCATTTCAGGAGGGTCGGACGTATGTGGAAACACATAATCGGCCGCCAAAAGACATGCTCGAGAAAGCAAAGACAATTACAGATCTCAGACGCTCCCGCCATCACCTTCGACGAATCGGAAGTCCAAGAGTTAGGCGACCACCACTACGGTTTGGAAATCTCTCTGTCAATTAGCAATTGCCTTATCCGTCGTGTTCTAATCGACACAGATAGCTCCACCAACTTGTTAACACTCGACGCCTTAAAGGGCATGGGTTTAAGCGAGGACGACTTGACCAGAAACTCTACCCCGCTGGTTGGATTCAGCGGGGAAGTAAAGTATACTCTAGGCGAGATCGTGTTAACAACGTACGCTGGTGGAGTCAATTAACAGATAAAATTTTTGATACTCGGTTGCCCGTCGCCCTATAATGCAATCCTTGGCAGACCCTGGATCCACGCCATGAAAGTTATACCTTCCACTTACCACCAGACAATAAAGTTCCCTACTAAGTGGGGGTTACATGAAATAAAAGGTGACCATCGGGCTGCCAAGGAGTGCTACGCCACTTCAATGAAAGGGGCAGTCGACAAATCTTACGCATAGCAACCACAGTATGGCGAAGGAACCACATGATACGTCGAACCAGAAATGGAACAACTCGACGAAATCGTGTTGGATCCTTCAAAGCCAACACAAACGGTAAAGGTCGGGTCGGATCTAAACGATTCGATCAAGTCAGATTTAATATCTTTTTTACGATCCAACACTAACTGTTTTGCTTGGTCACACGAAGACATGGTGGGAATCTCCCTAGATATTATTACTCACAAATTGAATGTAGATCCCACGTACCCTCCAGTCAAGCAAAAAAAAAAAGTTCACACCAGAACGTAACAAGATTGTAGACGATGAGGTAAAAAACTTACTTGAGACATGGAAAATAAGGGAAGTAAAGTACCCCGACTGGTTGGCAAACGTCGTCGTGGTTCAAAAGAAGAATGGGAAATGGAGAGTATGCATCGACTTCACAGACCTAAACAAAGCATGTCCAAAAGACTCTTTCCCATTACCACATATCGACGCAATGGTCGACGCGACCACCGGACACGAAATGCTGACGTTCATGGACGCGTTCAGTGGATACAACCAGATTCTCATGGATCCTGGCGACCAAGAAAAGACAGCTTTCATAACAATCCAAGGTACGTACTGCTACAAAGTGATGCCCTCGGACTAAAAAATGCAGGGGCCACGTAACCAGGTCGGAGATACCATGGAAGTCTACATCGATGACATGCTCGTCAAGTCCAAAGCAGCAGGGGACCACATCGAACACCTGAGGGAAGCTTTCTGTAATACCCCACCACAATGGGCCGGCCCATCACAGGGCTGTATCCCATACACCCCAACCCTTCCTTAGTAGCTCTACCTAATTAATAGGCAGCCATCTCCAAGAGGTTGTTCGTGAGTCTTGAACTCGAGACCTCATGCTTTAACAAGAAGCTTAATGCTCTCTTGTCACCAATTGCGCTGTAGCACAATTGGTGACAAGAGAGCGTTAATCTTCTTGTTAAAGCGTGAGGTCTCGAGTTCGAGACTCACGAACAACCTCTTGGAGATGGCTGCCTATTAATTAGGTGGAGCTACCAAGGAAGGGTTGGGGTGTATGGGCTGCAACCATGTGATGGGCCGGCCCATTGTGGTGGGGTATTACAAAAAAGTACACTTTGAGATGGACAGTGGCTCCGAGCGCATTGGCCTAGCCATTTCTCTCCCCCATGAGCGTGCAGCTCATGTACCCCAACCCATCCCCCTAACACGGGGAGGTTGTTCGTGAGTCTCGAACTCGAGACCTCCCGCTTTAACAAGCAGCCTTGCGCTCACTTGTTACCAATTGTGCTACAGCGCAATTGGTATCAAGGCGCTCTTCGGAGGCTTGATAAAGCGTGAGGTCTCGTGTTTGAGACTCACGAACAACCTCCCCGTGTTAGGGGGATGGGTTGGGGTACATGAGCTGCACGCTCATGGGGGAGAGAAATGGCTGGGCCAATGCGCTTGGAGCCACTGTCCATCTCAAAGTGTACTTTTATGTAATACCACAGCCATATGGGCCGGCCCATCACAGGGCTGCAGCCCATACACCTCAACCCATCCTTGGGGGCTCCACCTATAATAGGCAGCCATTACCAAAAGGTTGTTCGTGAGTCTCGAACAACCTCTTGGTAATGGCTGCCTGTTATAGGTGGAGCCCCCAAGGATGGGTTGGGGTATATGGGCTGTAGCCCTGTAATGGGCCGGCCCATGTGGCTGTGGTATTACACTTTCGAGGTATTAAAAAGATATAACATGAAACTAAATCCGACTAAATGTTCTTTCGGAGTGTCTTCAGGAAAAAATTTGGGATACATGGTCACTCAAAGAGGGATCGAAGCCAGTCCCGACCAGATCAAGACCATCGTCAACCTCAGATCCCCTCGATGCGTCAAGGACGTCCAAAAACTAACAGGACGAATAGCGACACTCAACAGATTCATATCCAAGTCGTCGGATAAGTACAAGCTCTTCTACAAAGCCTTGAAAAAGAACAAATCATTCGACTGGACAGCTTTACATGAACAAGCGTTCCAAAACCTAAAGACATATCTGGCAAGTCCACTCCTACTGGCTAAGCCAAAAGACGACGAGCCATTACCACTATATCTGGCCATATCAGAATCAGCCGTCAGCACAGTCACTATTTTGGGACGAAAAGATCGGACGATCTAAATCGCCTTAGACGGCGTAACTAGTCGATCAGGCGATAGAAAACAATCCAAACCAAATAGATAATAGACAAACAAGAAGTAAATGTAGAATAGCGAGATGATTTTATTAGATGTCGTGTAAATCAGATCGAATCGAGAAGTAAATGTAGAATAGCGAGATGATTCAGCGGGGAAGTAAAGTATACTCTAGGCGAGATCGTGTGAACGACCGAGGATGGGGGTCGAAGTTCTTTTTTGTCGAACGCTCGTCTCTGGAGAAGGGGGGAGAGTGTCCGTTCTTGTTGACTGAGTGGCGAGTTGAGAGTACGTGTTTGTCTTCTTCTTTGCTTGTTTATGTGTCTTAAATTTTGTTTTAACTTTTCTTTTTTGTAGTTCCTGAACCAGAAGATCTGGAGGTGAGTAGCCGGTCAGAAGGCTTGTCAAAGATTGTTCTTGGAGTTCCCGTGTCTGAGAGAAAGTTTGTGAACGTCAACCTGTTGTCGACGACTCCTGCTTCTCAAGACGACATGTCGAACATCTCATCATCTCGCGCAAAAGGTAGACTCTCGACTCTGGGAGTCCTTCTTTACTATTTTTTATTTCATCGTGTGCTTTAGGATCTTCTCCTTATTCGTTGTCTTGTCGTGTCAGTTTCCCCTGGTGGTCGAACGAGTGCTCGTCTGAAGGTGGTGTCTAGAAAAGGCTTGATCGAACAGAGAAAGGCGGCAGCTAAGGCGGCGTCGAGCAAGTCAATTCTGACGGACCTGGCGCCCCCACTCAAATTCGGTTCCAAGAGGAAGACAGGTGCTCCCTCCGATGATGTCATGGCAGAGGCGATTCCCAAGAAGGAGGAGGCGCCCACTGAAGGAGTCGTCAAGATCGGCGCGGTCGGACAATCGATTGCCGACCTCTTTTACGCCCATGACCCGACTTTGAAATCGGAAGTTGACGATGCCTCTCCTCTGGACTGCATTGGTGAAGCGGGATGCTCCGCGTGGAAGGTGAGTTGTCTTTATTTTGTATTTCTCCCTCTTTCGTTGACTAAGTTTTCTGACTACTTGTTTGTACTTTCTTTCTTTAGTCTTTCCAGTACCTCTTGGGCGCGTATTCTGGCGTTAAGGCGATGGTTGCCAAGGCCGAGGAAAGAGCTGTCAGGTCGGAGTCCGCTCTTGCATCCTTAAGGACCAAGTTGGAGGGATCGGAGAGCCGTTGTCGGGAGACTGAGCGCCGTCTCACCAGGGAGTTGAAGAGCTGTCAAGAGGAGCTGGTTGTAAGCCGGAAAGAGTTTGAAGAGAGTCGATCAGGCGTTGAGGAAGAGGTGAAGCGGGCTCGGATCGTCGATGGCCAGATCGCTGGTGACGTTGGTGCTTTTTACGCACTGAAGTCACGCATCGAAATGATTGAGGAGTTCGGCGAAGGCAAGCACGAGCTCTGGGACTTGAAGGCAGAGAAGGAGACCTTGGACTCCATGTTCCCAAAGGGCAACCCTGGTCAGGAGCTGTTTCGCTTGGCCGGCATCGGAGAAGAGGTCGTGGACGAGGGTGCCGACGAGGATGAGGCCCACTCTAGCGATGTCGAGCCGACTGACGAGGCAGCCTCTCTGGAACCAGCCCCTGCCGAAGGTAATGCTATTGTCCTCGATGCCTGATTTGCATTTCTTGTGTACTTTCGACTTTGTTTGCCCCACCTGCGTGTGGGTTTGAATATTATGTGTTTTGGCGACCCGTCCACCATCGCGGGTCGCAGAATATTTCTAAGTGAATGTTGATAAAGTCCTATAGATGTGTAGGCAGACAATGTGTTTTGGCAACCCGTCCATCATCGTGGGTCGCGTTTATGTATAAAAATGTTTGTATTTTGATGCAATTTCGTCTTTACATATAGAATCGTATGCTAGTTTGTTTCGTACATGTTCGTCAGACTTTCAAGGGATTAGTCAGTGACGCTTTATGTATGTCGGTTTTGCCCGCGTGCTCCGTCGAGTGGGGCTCTGCCGTATGTATGTGTGTAGAGCAGGCCTGCGATTTATTTGTGTATTGTGTTAGTCATGACTTTATGCCGGGGAGGTAAGCAATATGTTTATATTGCGTGAATGTAATAAGGTGTCGTACCTTATGTTTTATGTAAGGCAGGCGGTGTGCCGACGTGCCTGTGTTGTCATCTCCCCGTGTTCCGATCGATCATGTAATGTAATGTAAGCGCTTTTTGCGGATGACTGGATCCAGTGTATATGTCAATACTGTTCTACATTTGTATTTTGTAAGGAGGAAGTCCTCGCTTAGTGTCAGATGATAATATGTAAAAGAAGATAGCGATGTATATGCGATAGTAAGTGATGTATAAAATTGTGTAATGCTTTACCTTGTTTGATTCAGAAATGGTATAGCTTTAGATGTGCTGCGTTCCAATTTCTTGGGGATCGGTTGTCCGTCCTTGTCTTCTAACTGGTATGCTCCTTGTCCGACTACTTTGGTGATTAAGTAGGGTCCTTCCCATTGTGGTGCGAGCTTTCCGTCGGATGAATTCTTCGTGTTCTGGAATGTTTTCCTGAGGACCCAATCTCCGACCTTGAATGCCTTGATCCGGACGTTCTTGTTGTAACTCCTTACTACCTGTTGTTGAAACTTGACCATCCTGATTCAGGCTCTTTCTCTGATCTCGTCCACTGTGTCCAGATCGTGTGCCAATTCGACGTCGTTCTGATCGTTCGTCTGAAGGTTGCAACGGGCGGTCAGAACTAGTAGCTCAGTCGGAATGACTGCCTCACTCCCATAGACGAGAGAGAAAGGCGAATGTCCAGTCGTATTCTTTAGAGTGGTCCTGTCGGACCAGAGAATGAGTGGGAGTTCGTCTGCCCATTTGCCTTTAGCCCCAGTGAGGCGTTTCTTGAGGTTGTTGATAATGATTTTGTTGCTGGATTCGGATTGTCCGTTGGATTATGGGTACCGAGGTGTGGATGTGACCAACTTGATGTTCCATTGGTCGCAGAAGGCTCGGGTCTTATGACTGATGAATTGGGAGCCATTGTCGCACACAATTTCTGATGGGACGCCAAATCTACACAAGATATTGCGTTTTATGAATGAAATGACATGTTGATCTTTTACCTCTCTGTAGGCTTCTGCTTCGATCCATTTAGAAAAGTAGTCCGTCATGGCGAGGAAGAAAACTCTTTATCCCGACGCGGGCGGAAGCTTCCCGACAATGTCCATTCCCCACCTCATACAAGGCCATGGAGCCAAAGTCGGATGGAGGAGCTCTGAGGGTTGATGATGGACGGGCGCATGCCGCTGACAGGCGTCGCACTTCTTGGTGTACTCCATAGCATCTTTGTTCATCGTGGGCCAGTAGTACCCGTTCCGCAGAGCTTTCCCTGAGAGGCTTCGTCCGCCGGTGTGGTTCCCACATTCTCCTTCGTGTAGCGATTGTAAGATACGTCCGATTTCTGGAGTCTTGAGGCATCGTAGGAGTAGCCCTGTGACAGATCTTTTGTACAAGATGTTATCTAGGATATCGAAAGAGAGTGCTTATACCTTGAGCTTTTTTTCTTCTGTCTTGTCGTCGGGCAGAATGCCGTCTTTTAACCATCTGATGTAAGGTAGCATCCAGTCATCAATGGTGTCGACGATGTCTTCTTCTGGTCGGTCGCCTATTTCCATGGCGACGAGTTCTTCAAGCGATGTTGTTGACTCGACGGATGTCCTTGGGACGACTGGCGTCATGATGTGGGCCAATGGTATGTACGTAAATTCTTTCAGGTCCAAGACGAATCCTAGGTTGGCGAGTGCGTCAGCTTGGGAGTTAAGATCCCTGGGTACCTGTCTGATGTCAAATGTTTGAAATTGTCCGATCAGCTTCTTGGCTACCTCCAAGTAGGCTATCATTCTGACGTCTTTAGCGTTGTACGACCCTTGTATCTGGTTCACGACTAGCAGGGAGTCGCAAATGACTTCGATCTCTCGGACCCCTAGGTCACGAGCCAGGATGAGTCCGAATATGAGTGCCTCATACTCAGCTTCGTTGTTAGTCGCATCCCACTCACATCTGACGGCCTGGGCTATCTTGTCCCCTTGTGGCGATTTTAGCACGACCCCTAGCCCCAATCCTCTGGCATTCGACGCACCATCGGTGTGGAGTTCCCATGTGCCTGTTTCTTCTGTTACGAGCAATTGCGTTGCTTCTCTTATGGCTTCTTGGTCATTCGACTTGATTGCCGTCCTGGGCTCATATTCGATGTCGTAACCGCTGAGGTGTATGGCCCACTTGGTCATTCGTCCTGTGAACTCGGGTTTCCTCATGATTGCTCTCATGGGATGATTAGTGCGGACAATAATAGTATGGAATTCGAAATAAGGTTTAAGTTTGTTCGAGGCCATTACCAATGATAGTACGAGCTTTTCAAGTGACGAATACCTCGTTTCTGCCGGTAACAGCGTCCGACTGACATAGTATATTGGAGACTGCTTGCCGTCTTCTTCTCTGACCAGTACTGCGCTTACGGCTGATTCTGACACTACAAGATATAGAAATAAGGGCTCGTCGCCTTTAGGTTTGGTCAGTAACAAGGGACTGGCCAGGTATTCCTTCAAGTTTTGGAACGCCGCTTCGTGCTCTTCCGTCCATTGAAAGGACTTGTTCTTCTTGAGAGCGTCATGGAAGGGTTTGCATTTGTCGGATGATTTGGAGATGAATCTGTTCAGAGCTGCTATCCGACCTGTAAGTTTATGTACGTCTTTGATGCATCGGGGGGATCGGAGGTTGATGAGAGCCTTGATCTGTTCCGGGCTGGCTTCTATTCCTCTTTGTGTCACCATGTACCCCAAGAACTTTCCTGATGACACTCCAAAGGAGCACTTAGTAGGGTTTAGTTTCATGTTGTACCTTTTTAGCACTTCGAAGCTGTCGCGAAGGTGGTCGATGTGATCTTCTTTCTTTTTTGATTTGACCAACATGTCGTCTATGTAGACTTCCATCGTGTCCCCAATCTGGTCTTTGAACTATTTGTTGACTAGTCGTTGATACGTAGTCCCTGCATTTTTAAGACCAAAAGGCATTACTCTATAGCAACAGATTCATTGGCTAGTGACGAACGCTGTTTTTTCTTGGTCTTCGGGTTCCATGAGGATTTGATTGTAGCCACTGAAGGCGTCCATGAAGGTAAGAATTTCATGTCCCGTCGTTGCGTCGACCATAGCGTCGATGTGGGGTAGAGGAAACGAGTCTTTGGGACAAGCCTTGTTGAGGTCTGTGAAGTCGATGCAGACTCTCCACTTGCCATTCTTCTTCTGGACTACGACCACGTTGGCTAGCCACTCGGGATAATGGACCTCCCTGATTTTTCCTGTTTCCAATAAGCTCTTGACTTCGTCATCGACTATCTTGTTCCGCTCGGGAGTGAACTTCCTGCGTTTTTGCTTGACAGGGGGGTGAGATGGATCTACATTCAATTTATGTATAATAACGTTTGGAGATATTCCGACCATGTCCTCATGCGACCATGCGAAACAATCGGCATTGGTCCTGAGAAAGTCGAGGAGTTGTTGTCTGGTCGAGTCGTCCAAGTCCGACCCGATCCTTACCGTTTGGTTTGGCTTTGAGGGATCTAGTGCGATCTCGTCGAGTTTTTCCATTTTTGGTTCGACGTACCGACTAGGTCCTTCGCCGCTCTGTGGTTGCTATGCGGTCTTGTGTTCGACTGCGCTCTTCATAGAAGCGACGTAGCACTCCTTAGTGGTCCTTTGATCTCCTTTGATTTCTTGGACTCCTCATTCAGTGGGGAATTTGATGACTTGATGATATGTTGAAGGTACTGCCTTCATAACGTGTATCCATGGCTTGTCAAGAATACAATTATAGGGAGACGGACAATCTAGGACTAAGAATTTCACCTGTCGGTTGATTCCCCCAGCGTATGTGGTTAGAATGATTTCACCGGTCGTATGCTTGACCTCACCGCTAAACCCGACCAGTGGGGTCGACTTTTTGATTAGGTCGTCTTCGATCAGACCCATCTCTTTAAGGGCGTCAAGGGTTAAGAGGTTTGTCGAACTCCCTGTATCGATTAGTACTCTCCGTATTAAGCAATTACCAATGGACAAAGAGATTACCAGACCGTCGTGGTGACTATCCGACCCGTTGGAGTCGGACTCGTCGAATGTGACCGTCAGAAGGTTGGAGGTCTTCTTTAGCTTGAATTCTGACGTCTCGGGCTTGTCGCCCTTGCTTTCCTTGGCATGCTGCTTAGCCGCGGAGTATGTGTTCCCATATATGTCCGATCCACCTGAAATAGTATTGACAATTTTTGTATGGACGGGAGATGGGGGTTTGTTCTGTTTTACCTGATCTCGACGTTCCATGGTAGCTTTCGCCCACTCTGAGATTACGTCACGCAGGAGCCCCTGTGAGAGTAACCTAGCGACTTCCTTTCGCAGGGCGATGCACTCGTCGGTCGAATGACCGTGGTCGCCGTGGAATTCGCACCATCGGTTCATGTCTTTCTTGACATTCGGTCGGTCGCTCTTTCGGGGCCATCTTACCTCTTTTCCATACTTGTCAAAACTCTTGACGAGCTCCGACACGGAAATATTGAAGTTATAAGACTGGACCCTAGGAGGCAACGCCGGACCGTCTCTCCAATCCTGTGACCTGTCTTGGAAAGAGTTTACCTAGTTCGGCTCGTTTCGATTACGAGAGTAGGGATGAGGACGTCTGTCTCGACGGTTGTCAGAGGGATTTTTACGATCGGATGGATCAGATCCGTGTGAGGCTTTTCGCGACTCACGATCCTCTTCCAATCTTACTTCTGCCATGGTCTTGGCCTGGACATCTTCGAAACTTCTACACGGGTACTTGGTAATTTCATTGTACAGATTGATGTCTTTGACCAGACCTTGTCAGAAGGCTTCGATGGAGGTTGTGACATCACAGTGGGGGATCGCCACTTTCTCCTTATTGTACCTGTTGAGATAATTCCGAAGAGGTTCGTTATACCTTTGTGTGACTCGGTAGAGGTCACTTGATTGTCTCTCGAGCCTCCGACTGCTGGCGAACTGACTCTTGAAAGAGTTGACCAGATCCGCAAATGATGCAATCATTCCCTGAGGCAAACGCATAAACCAAGTTAGTGCAGGGCCCGTGAGGGTCGTGCCAAAACTTTTGCACATGACAGCCTCGTGGCTCTCCCTTGAAACGGATGCAGCCATTAGTTTTTGTTTATAGAGAGAGATATGGTCATCTGGATCGGTGGTGCCGTCGAACGTCTCCATGTTGGGGAGATGGAACTTCTTGGGGATCTCGACCCTTGCGATTTCTTCAATGAACGGGGATTCTTCGAATCCATCGGATGCTTCCCTCTCGATTGGTTGCGGGACTCCTGGGAGCCTGTTGAAGGATTGTCGATCGTCTTCATGTGTCGGTCGAGCGTCTGCTGGAAAAGAGCCAGGACATCTGGCAGATTGGTAACCTGTGGTTCGTCGATTTGGGCCCCTGCCGACCCGATCGGTGTGGAAAAAGTGACATTGTTAGTCGAAAACGGATTAGAAAAAGGAATTCGAGATGTACCCTCTATGTGTCCGGGCCGTCGTATGCTCAGAGGTGTTGGCTCGATGTTGCCCATGTCGAGGCGCGTTCGGACGCTGCCGTGGATGGGCATGTTCCTGGATCCTGAGGCCATCGATTGTACCTGCGACTTAAGAGACTCATTTTCACGGGTTAGTTGTGCGATCTCGGCCTCAGATTGGGTCGACAGGGCGGCTAAGGTTTCGGTCTTTTGGCGTTGCTGGGCTAGTTCCTCTTGAAGGGTGGCCATTTTCTGGGAAAGTTCTTGGAACTGGGTTGGAGTAGGATTTTCGGTCGTGTTTCCTGGAGCTTGGGTTTCGTCTACGAGACGTGGTTCTTCAGTGTTGGCAGGTGGGTCGATAGTCATGGTTGAAAAGTTTCGGAAGGGTGATCGGCAAGTTGCCCCACGGTGGGCGCCAAATTGTTTTGGGACGAAAAGATCGGACGACCTAAATCGCCTTAGACGGGGTAACTAGTCGATCGGGTGATAGAAAACAATCCAAACCAAATAGATAATAGACAAACAAGAAGTAAATGTAGAATAGCGAGATGATTTTATTAGATGTCGTGTAAATCAGATCGAATCGAGATACAACTTATCATAGTAAGACAAGAGATCGGGTAGGACTCGACCGATGGCTTTTAGGTTGCGACCGGCGATGAATCAGCGTGGATGACTCTTTGAGAGATAAGCTTAGAGCAAATGTGTTCTTCTGATGTGTTTTTGAGCGAGAAAATGGTTGTTGTCCTCACGTAATTGTGTGTGTGCCTCTTATCTTCTTCTTCGTCCAAATATGGCAAGTTCTTCATGCCTCTGACCGTTACATTTCGATTCCATCTTTATCTTCAATGCCGGGATTTTATTATGGAGATTTTATCACTAATTGTTGTTTATTATGGTGTTGTGTAAATGCTATGGCCGTTGATCAATCTTGGCATTTAATGCTTGGCGGGGTTTTCGCGATCTTGTCGGAGGGCGTTCGACTGGAGAAGTCCCGTCGCCTCCTCTGGGCTTTTCTCTTGTTCTTCCGATCCGTCGTGGGCTTGGGCTTGATTTGCTCAATCCATCTTCCCAGGGGATGCCAGGCCCAAAAGTCACCGGTCTACTACGTAAGTTGTTCCTTACTCCCCGCCGAAACCAGGTACACATCGCTTGAAAAATTAGTCTTGGCATTGGTCATGGCCTCAAATAAGTTACGACCCTATTTCGAATCACATGCTATTATTGTGAGAACTAACCATCCCATGAAAGCAGTCAAGAGGAAACCAGAATTTACAGGACGGATGGCCAAATGGGCCATACACCACAACGGATTCGACATCGAGTAAGAGCCGAGGACGGCGATCAAATCCCAAGCTTTAGCCGACTTTGTGGCCGATTTTAGCCCGACACTGGAACAAGAAGCCACGAAGGAGGTCGAATAGCTAAAAGTCGAAGAAGACAAGGGCACATGGCAACTCCATACGGACGGAGCGTCAAACGTAAGAGGAGTCGGCCTAGGCGTCGTGCTAAAATCACTACAAGGGGACCACATAGCCCAAGCTGTGAGATACGAGTGGGACGCGACCAACAATGAAGCAGAATATGAAGCCCTCGTATTTGGATTAACACTCGCACATGATCTCGCGATTCTGAGAATAGAGGTGACATGCGACTCTCTTTTAATCGTCAACCAGGTACAAGGTTTGTACGCTGCCAAAGACGACAGAATGATGGCATATCTAGATATCATCAAAACGTTGGCAAGCAAATTTCAAAGCTTCACCATCCGACAAGTCCCACGCGACCTCAACACACAAGCCGACGCCCTAGCAAACCTTGGCTCCACCTTGCATCCTAACGACTTCCGCAACATTCTACTAGCACATATTACCACACCAACCGTCCCCAAAACCTTCAAGACACCTAATCCAGACGGCATTCAGACAATGGATGAGCTACCCCTAGAAGAAGTCGTTTCGACAGAGGTAGGCGACCATACAGAAGAAGACTCGGTGGGCGACCAAGACGATTGAACCACCCCCTACATCAAGTGGCTCAGAGATGGAACGCTCCCAGCAGACAAAGCAGAAGCTAAAAGACTCAAGGTACAAGCAGTAACCTTTGATTTAAAAGATAACATATTGTTCAAACGATCTGTCACATGCCTATACCTACGTTGCCTCGAAACAACCGAGGTACGACGCGTCTTACAATCTCTTCACGACGGAGAATGCGGGAACCACACTGGAGGACGCAGCTTGTCCGGCAAAGCTCTCAAGATAGGTTACTATTGGCCCACAATGAACAAAGATGCGACCGATTACGTCAGAAAATGCGACGCCTGCCAATGGCACGCGCCTGTCACACATCAGCCATCAGAGATGCTCCATCCAACTCTAGCTCCCTGGCCCTTCATGCGATGGGGAATGGACATCGTCGGAAAATTGCCACCAGCGTCAGGACACCGCGTCTACTTTCTGGCCATGACTGACTACTTTTCTAAATGGATTGAGGCTGAAGCATATCGAGAGGTAAAATAAAAACACGTCATCTCATTCATAAAACGTAATATTCTATGCAAATTTGGCGTCCCTTCAGAAATCGTATGCGACAATGGATCCCAAATCATCGGCAGCCAAACACGATCCTTCTCTAAACAGTGGAACATCACATTAGTCACGTCCACGCCAAGATACCCTCAATCCAATGGTCAAGCAGAGTCCAGCAATAAGATCATCATCAACAATCTCAAAAAATGCCTCAGAGGGGCAAAAGGCAAATGGGCCGACGAGCTCCCTTTAATATTATGGTCTGACAGGACGATGCCTAAAAATACAACAGGACAAAGCCCTTTTTCGCTAGTCTATGGAAGTGAAGCAGTCATCCCCACTGAGCTACTCGTCCCAACTGCCAGATACGGACTCCAAACCCCAAAACAAAACGACGTCGAGTTGGCTCACAACCTCGACACCATCAACAAGACCAGAGAGAAAGCTAGGATCCGAATGGTCCAGTACCAACAACAAGTCGCCCGGAGCTACAACAAGAACATCCGAGTTAAAGTCTTCAAGTTAGGAGACTGAGTCATAAGGAAAACATTCCAAAACACCAGAGATCCAACCGACGGAAAGCTAGCACCCCAATGGGAAGGACCTTACCTCATCAAAGAAGTTGTCGGACGAGGAGCATATCGATTAGAAACAAAGGATGGACAACCGATCCTTAGAAGCTGGAACGCGATCCATTTAAAGTTGTATCATTTCTGAACTCTTTTCCCTTTCACATTTTTAACATCTATTCAATTACATTCGCTTGGATTCCGATCACTGACTTAAGCATCGGAGGGCCGTTGGGTCACCCCCCAACGATCGCCCCAAGACCTTTCTTTTGTGTACTCTTAACAGAATCTGAACAGGAACGAGAGGCCTTGAAGACAAAACTTGACATTCAAGAGGGTATCCTTACTATACATAAAACAATGCTTATAACATACAAATCGATCGATACACAGGGAATAGAGGAACAAAACGAAACGCTCCATTTTTACAAAAGGCTTGTCCTATCCCAAGTACTCGTCCTTTTTATACATTACAAACTACTCTTCCCTCGACAAACAAAAAGCATGCTACACTAACACTTACAACTACATGTCGTTACGACCACACACTACGGCCAAGGCGCAAAATGACGGAATCCACCTGCAAAAACAAAACACGCAAGACAAATGCAAAACAAACACAAGGTAGATTACAACGACCCGCGATGGTAGACGGGTCGCCAAAACATTGTCCATCCCATCTGCACGATGGGGCACAACACACTACCTAAAACATTTAAAGTAAAACAAACACTAGAAGAAAACAATGTCATTTGTTAAGACAAGATCAAGACTCGTCTGACTTCTCATCAACTTCTGCAGGGACGACATCTTGGCCCTCGGTCGCCTCAGGAAGCCCCTTAGACACATCCCCAATAGCTTCCTCGACCGCCACGGGAACACCCTCCTCTCCTTGTTTATCCTCACCAAGTCCCATCAACTTGAACAGCTCATTGCTAGGATTGCCACTAGGGTACAAAAGATCCATATTCGCCCTCGCATCCTCAATCTTCCAAGACAAATGGGCCCCCAGGGCATACTCCTCCATCATCTCAATACGGGACTTGAGGTAGAAATACGTCCCAACATCGGTGGCGATCTGAGCGTCCTTCAAACGAACATCGTCGATACTACTCTCAAGCTCCCCAAAATGGACTTGCAACTCGACCGGCTTCTTCTCAGCCTCCGCCAGTTTCTTTTCGGCCGACGCCTGCTTGCTCTCGGCCGCTTTGACGCGCCCACTAGCCGTCTTCAACTGGCCCTCGACCTCGGCTATCCGCCTATCAGCACTATCACTCAATTCTTGCACATTAGAAAACGCAACAAGCGAATACTGAAGGGCCTGTGAAACGACAAAACACATAAAAAACATTAAAGGCATGTACATTGGCAGAAACACTTCATACAAAACTTTTTTCTACTTACTCGCCAGGCGGCCGCCCCGGCCTCATCAATGCAATCGATAGGATGCATATCACCAATCTCCTTCTTGGCCTTAGGGTCCAGAGTATGAAGCAAATCCTCTAGATCTATCTTCTTCACCATGCCCACTGAAAGTTCTGGGGCACCGGACGCCTTCCTTTTCGCCCCTGAAGTTTTAGATGACGGCGAGTTTAAGGCGATGATCCTAGCTGACGAAAGAGCCTTGGCTTCGAACTTAGTCGACGAAGACGCTTTCGCCGCCGACAGCTTATCGTCCAGAAGACTCTTTCTGGACAGACGAGCACTCGACCTCGCACCCCGGGATACTGCCAGGCAAGTACAAACGTATAAGCATATGGTCACTCCAAAGACCACCCACATGCATACCTGAAGGAGCGAACAGGTGCCTTTAGTGACAAAAGTGGACGGAGTCGCCGTACTCGAAGGAAGGGCTAAAAAATTCACGTTCTTGAATGACCTATCAGCCTCAGAAAAGGCAAGCAAAACCTCAGTAACCGCAGCAAAGTCGGAATCCGTCTTCTCCTCTGGGCTTGGCACTGAAAAAAAAACACGTAAGCACCAGTTAACAAGACATCAAAACATAAAATTTCAGAGACTAACACGATACCTGTCGTCCTCCAAACATCGCGTAAGAAAGAGCAGTCGAATCCCCCCTCAAGCGACTTCTTTTCAACAAAGAAAAATGGCGACCTCCATCCGCGATCGTTCACATTAAGGTTTAAAGCAATTGGCTTCCTATCTGGCCTAAGGCGCAATTGAAAACGGAAAGAACCCCGACTACTCAGGTAATACGAATACCAAAGAGCATCAAAGTCGAAATCAATTTCAACACTAGACACCAAAAGGTCGACTACCCTAAAAAGACGCCATGCATGCGGCATCACCTGGCATGGGGCAAGGTTAAGGACAAACAAGAAATTCCTCACCAAACTCGAGAATGGAAAAGAGTGACCTATTCTGAAGGGGTATTCGAAGAAGCAAACCCACATGTCGCGACACCAGTCGGCCCGCTCTTAGGGTATAGGGAGACGAGCCACCATCTCAGAAGGGAATTGACCCACTTCTAAAATCACATCCAACTCTGATTGGGTTAGGGTTCCAGCCAGGGAATCCTCTGAACTGAGGAGATTCGAGGGGGAGAACTCGCTACCTTTCCCACCGACGCCAGAAAATGAAGCTCTGGACTTCTTTGATCTCGGAAACGACATGGTGCAAGCAGAACGGTAAAGAATTCGAAAAAAGTTATTACCTTTGAAATAGAAAACCTTTCGAGAAACAAGAGAGAGGATGGTGAAAAGAAAGGGAAGTGACTGCCATTTATGGGAAACTGCTCAGCCTGCGGTCAAATCTATCGACCAATAAGAAGGCAACATGTCATCGATCCACTGCAGCAAATCGGCAGGGAAAAGATCACGTCCAGGAAAAATAGAAGAAGAACAAATCCAACCGCCCCTCAACTGAATCCAACCGCCCCTCAACTGTCATTTCCGGCTCGGTTCGATTCCTTGGGGCAATTATTGGGCCTCATTCTTAATGGACTCTCAAATGAAGCGGCCCAGTAAGCGAAGTGAACTTTTTGTATTGAAGCGACCAGAGATTAAGCGACCAACGATTAGACGACAAAGCAAAGATCACGGCAACAATATAATCGGAGATGTTACAAAAAACCCAAGTGACATGGGTTGATATATCCTTCCATATAACGGTTATGAACCTGCATAATCGAACCATAAATGCCACAAGATCATGGCAATCCGGCAATAAAAGCCAGTGAGCAAAGATCACGGAGGAATAAACGACTAGTTTAGCTAGATCTTTGAGAAATTGGGTGTATATAAAGGGGTTAGAAATCATTGTAACAGACACACAAATTTGACGTAATACAGGCAACTACTCTCCTACTCGCATCTGAATTCTTTAGTTCGAACTCACGTTCTAGTACTGAAACGACCGACGTCTAGCTCCTTTGATTCGACCGACCTCTTATTTAGAGGGGATAAGCCAGTCTTTGCATTCCTTTAATCTCATTTTGTTTACATATCTAAGTTGATTTGAATTATCTAGATATTGTCAATCTAATTGTTGTCTAGTTGCCCTTCTTTAAGCGATTCAGGTCGGTTCGATCTTTTCCGCCCAAAATAATAGGTTGTTACCTTACGTTTTCAATATGGTACACCTTTAAAGGCTTTTCCATAAGAATCTTATCTGGAAAAAAACCATATCTATAATCAACAATATTTAATTTTGACGATTTAAAATGAAGTGACAACTCATCTCATATCGGTTTTGTTCAACAAAATCATATTGGAGGTGTCTAGTATTTAGATGGGAAATAAATTCCTAATATGCCCATTTTACAAACTGAAGCTCATGCAGCCTTAGAAGGCGTTCGTAAAGCAGTTTCGTTAGGTATTAACAACCTTGTAATTGTGGATTATAACTTCACACTCATTAACTCTTTAAAATGCATCTGAAAAATATCATGGGAAATACGTTCAATTATTATAGATATCCAGTCCTTACTAAATTGCTTCGATTATGTCTCAATTTTCCATTGCTATAGGGAGTCAACAAAGCAGATGATTATCTTACGACACATGATATTAACCCGAACACATTCAACAATTTGATCCAGACAACCACAACACTGGGTCAGTCCTCATCCGATTTGTACAATGCTAGACATCAGTTCTTGAAGATGAACTCGAAATCTGAGATTGTTTGTAAATATCTTGTAAGAGAAAAATTGTTTGGTCAAAATCTTGTTAGAATCATCAGATATGATAATTTAGACATATGCCATTTACCTAAAAGAAAGCTCAATATTTACCTCTGCCATGTATGAGTATTTTAGTATAAATAGACTAATTGTAATTGTAGTAGGTATCAATGAAAATAATCAATATATCCTTTCTTCCTAATCTCTTACCCCCTCTCTTCCATATCTTCCTCCTACGTCTTCTCTGTTCTTCCTCTATCTCTTTTCTCCCATCATTTCCTTCTTAATTCCTTGAACATGTCATCAATCACAATCTGGGACATGACAAATGGTATCAAAGCGGTTGATTCTTGCGCAAATTTTTGATTCGTTTTCCCCAATTTTGACCTAATTCGCAAGCTTGAGAGTTATCCATGGTGGAGGCCTTGTGTTTTGATTCTTGGAGTCACCAATGACAAGAATCCAATAAGCAATTCTACAGTAAAATCAACGAAATGCGAGCGTGGATAGGAATGGCCCTTGTCAAAGTCCCATCTTATGAAACCAAGAAGGAAGAGCCAGATTATCTTGAATCCATGAGAAAGGCTTGCGAAAGGGCAACCGAGATTGTTGAACGGATGAAGAGATGGGAAACTAGGAGCCAAGATTCAGTGAAAGAAGAGCTTGATCTGTTGGTTACCTTTGAACCACAAGATTGTCACGACCATGAGAATCGCGTGGTGGCGTTACAAAGTGAAGTGAGGAGCTTGAACAACTCATTGACATGTATTCGGCAAGAAACAAGTCATTGCGGTTCATCTTCAGGCATCGAATTTAAAAGAGGTAACCCAACGATTGATGAAACTTCTAATCCTCGAGAGATTTCATTATTTGACTTGCGATTTGTGGGAATTGATGAATTTGTTGATGAGAATATTGAACCAATGGGAATTATTGGAATTAGTTTGGTTGATCTTAATAAGAATCCAACTGCTTTTTTGGAATTTGGAGGTGCACATAAGGTGCTTGAGGAAATGACAAAGATTGATGTTGTGTGTATTGGGTATTCTTTTCAATTGAAGAAACTGAAATTGAAACCCAAAATCTTGTTTGCTTCTGACTTTGAGGATCATGTGGGTCGCCTGAGTACTCTTGGAGATGCTCTCGGGTCAGTCGACTCGATTAAGTCCTTTGTATTTGATCTGGGAAAAAGCAACGAGTTCTCATTTCAATTTGGAAGAGTTGCTGAGATGTGCAAAGATTATGAGTTACTGCCATATTTGGGCAAAAGGGACACTGCTGAGGATTTTTTGTTTGATCCGGGGAAAATAATGGAGTTTCCATTACATGTCGAGTGGGTCGATACCTTAGTGACCTTAGTTTTTATTCGGGTGGGAAGCTTCTTCAATGTGTTGTTGAACTTTGGTTCTGCAAGATAGATTTTTTTTTGCTTCAAGGAGTTCCATTTTGTTGGCATTATTGTTGGATGAAGATGATTGGGTCACTTAGACTTTTCTAGTTTTGGCACTTTATGTTTTTAAAAGTTACTATTTTTAGTAGTTTTCTATTCTGGGTGCGTGCTCCACTCATGTTGAGTGGGCTGGCCCATTAGGGTTTCGCGACCTCTATATAAGGCCATCTCAGCCTCGTGTAAAAGGTTACGTCTATTTTTAATCAAAGCTTAAGTTTGAGTGTCATTGCCTCCTTCCTTTGATCGGACGTCAAAACCCTAAATCTATCTTCTCACCTCCTTCACTCTACCGCTGATGATACGGCCACGCTCGATCCGTCGAGCCCTATCCTTCATCACGCCTAGTCCTGAGGCCGTAATCCAGATCCGCCACCGCTAACGTTTCGTGATATTCATCGCGCTCAACCGTTCGCGTGTCGTAACTCCAGTCATCGCGTCACCTTCACCGTGTCGCGACACTTCCCTCGCGTCCTATCTTTGGCTACGTGAACCTCAAGCCTTAAGACCGAGACAAACGACTCACATCAAGGCCTAGATCCTCGCCGCCAAGGCACTTTGGCCGGCATTCAGAGTCAAGGACGCATCAACTGGCATTAGAGCATATGGTCTTGTAAGTCGCTATTCCAAGTTTCAATTGTTCACATAAATTTTTCTTGTCCATTCCCTTGCTTCCGCTTCCATTTTCACGAAATTTTTTCTTCTTTCATTGTCAAACTTGCTAGTCCTACACGGTTTCTCAAGGCAAGTCCCTTGGCCAAATATTTTTCTTACCTTCCGAGATTGGTGTGATTTGTTAGCCCGAAGATCTTTTGAGAGTCGGTAGTTAATTCCATGATTTCTTGCGTGATAATTGCATATCTTACTTGCCTTATCTTGTAGGTTGTTAGCCGCATTTCTCAAAATTCTTCTCTCTCCAAATCTCAAGATCTCATGTGATATTTCTAGTTACTTAAGCCGATCTTCTTTATATTTTCGGTTATCTAAGATCTCAAAATCAAAAAGTCAAAGATTCTTGGATAATTACTTAATTTAAAAAAAAAAGTCAAAGTCGGAAATTCAAAAAAAAAAGGCCCGACTTTTTAAAGGGAAAGCCAAAATAAGGCAACCCTTTCCACCTCGGCTTAGGCTCATTCTTCTATCCCTCCACCATCTAGGTCGACACCTAGAAGGTAAGTCTTGGTTGTTTGTGATTGTTTGCGTAAGGGTTAGGACTTGATTGCTTGGTCTTGTTTGTTTTCGTGCTTGCTTCTCACACCATTCTTGTGTTAGACTTAGCCTCCCTCACAGTCATCCATCCTTGCCTACCTACGTGAACATTTGTCACTTGTTTAGTGCTTGCTTGATTGTGGATTGCTTTTGTCTCTTGTTCGTCTTACTTCGATGTCTGGTCATATTGTTATAGGTAGCATGACGGCCCCGACATGTGGTGATGGCAACAAAGACAACCACAACAACAATCCTCCGAACCCTTCTTTGGTTCCACGTCTTGATCCGCCTACTGAAGACCCCATCTTGAAGGTCTCGGCCGAACAGCGTGAGAAACAAGAGCTACGACGCCAAGTTGCTCAACTCTAAGCCACGCAGCGCGCTGCAACCGTGCTGCCCATGCCGACAACAATGATTCTGATGGATGCCGCGTCCCACTGAAGCTGGGTCAAGCCAACCGCGCGTGGACAAAGGCAAAGGGTTGATGCCTTCAACCTCCAACCCGCTGCCACGCCTCCAACGGATACAGTCGGTGATAGAAAGCCGCCAAGGATACGTCTCACAACGCGAACGATACGCACCGTGAGCAACCCCTGCCGGCTACGACAGCGGCTCCGACTGCGACAATGATTCTCAAGGTGAGTATTCTGAACCCTTTGACTTTCATGACAGGTATGCAGCCAGAGGAACTCGACGCCGCTGTGCCACAACCTCAACACCACATGATAGCCGCGTATGCCGCGATGAACGCAACTCCGGGCTCCCGCGTCGACCCATCCACGCTCCAGGCGTTGAGCCGCGTCATCATCGACATGCCCCCACTCTAGTGCCTTTTGACGTAAACGACCATCTTTGCCACCAAAGCACGCGCACACCGCGCTACGGCTCCGATGGCTATGGTTCGACTATGCCGACAATCCACGATGACTTCGACGAGTTCAACGACTAAGAGATGGAAGACTCCGGCATGATCAACTCAGGATCCTACCACCCTCCCCTTGGTGATCCCATTGAGCTCCAAGACAGGCCCGCGGATTGGATTCCGCCCCCACGCCAGCAAGTAGGACCACAACATCATGTCCAAGGTGACAATACGCGTGAAACTCGTGGCCAACACCACGAGGAAATGCCGTGTGACCTTTGTCGCCGCGACAATGGCTATGCCCCTACGCGACGATAGAGACACGCCGAGCACACCGCACCACCCGTGTTCTTCGCCGATGACGATGGCCAGGATGGCCGCGCTTGCCAACAACTTCGTCGCGACCAAGCCCCAGCACAACGCGCTTACACGCCACATCCTGCTCAGCCAGCACCACGGTTAAGCCGTCATGAGGTAAAGGTCAAAATCGAGCATTTCTTTGGCGAATATGATCCGGCTGTTTTTCTTGAGTGGGTGCAGGCTACGGAGTATACATTGAGATATTGCCACATTCCCACGGACGAGCATGTTGATGTGGCCACGCTTCACTTCCGAGGCGCCATGCGCGTTTGGTGGCACGGGTTCGTTGATGACCGCGTTTGTCGCCATCTTGTGCCAATCACTGAGTGGCACCAGCTTGTCTATGTCATGACTCAAAAGTACGTGCCCGCTGACTATAGAAACCAGATGCGGATGGAAATTACCAAGGCACCAAAACGCCTCTTGAGTTCTTCTCTCACTTGGAGGACATGTACTACAAGGCAAGCATAAGTGTCGCCCCGTCCACCCTTCGGACGAAGTTTCTTAGTGGCTTGAATGTCCCAATCTGTGACCAGCTTGAGATTTTGCCAATCAAGGATCTCAACACCTTGACTCACACCGCGATGCAAATCCACAATCAACTCTCGCGTCGTCGGCAATCATCTTGGCAAAATCAAGGCCAACGAAGGTATGATTCTAACCCTAGTCAATCCCTTACTACTAATGTGCGCGCTCCACCCACAGGGTCCACCGCGTCCAGCCAAGGCCGAAACGCCAAGACCGCGATGCCAAACTCAATGACCGCACCAAAGGCCCCCTCCCCGGGCAATGACCGCGCACGTGACATTGAATGCTTCAAGTGTGAAGGGCGAGGCCACTACCAAAGGGATTGTCCAAACAACAAGAAGGTCCTCTTCTCCACCATTGCCGCGGGCTATGAATCTTACGAGGAGGAGGAGGCCCAGCTTGAGACCATCGAAGAAGGATTCGAGGATGACACCGAGGAGGCCTATACGTGTGAAGATGCCGCGCTCCATGATGGCACGCCTCTCATCCTTGCCACGCGCTGCACCCTCACCGTCAAGGAGGCCACTCTGGTCGACCAACGTGAGAACCTCTTCCACACGTGTTGCCTGGTCAAGACGGCGTCCCTGAGTGTCATCATCGATGGGGGCAGCTGCTGCAACATTATCAATGAGAAAGTGGTCAACCATTTCAGCCTGCCGACCACGCCTCACCCACAGCCCTATGGCCTCCAGTGGATTTCTTCGAGTTCATGTAACACTGTCACTCGTCATTGTCTTATCTATTTTTCCATTGGTCAGTATTCGGACTCGGTTCTATGTGATGTCATTGTGATGGACGCCACACATCTCTTGTTGGGACGCCCATGGCAATTCGACAGGCGCGTTCTTCACGATGGCTATTTAAACACTTACGTGTTTACTTACCACGGGAAACGCGTCACCCTCTTACCCATGTCTCACCATGAGATTTTACAGGATCAGATAGAGCGAGATCGTCAGAAGGCTATCGAATCAGCCGCGACCGAGGCCACGCCACCGCGATCCAACCCCAATTCTGGCGATTCTTCAACGCTCCCAAACACTGGAAACAGAAAGTCACGTACTCCTTCAGGCCACCACAGGTCCACATCACTTCTCTCAATACTGACCGTGCAGCCAACAACACCGCGCCCAAGGACAAAATGCGTTGCAGGGACATTGTGAGTACCGCGCCGAAGAGCCCCGTGTTGCAGGGTCGTTGTGAGCACCGATTGCTTCTCGCGCGACCAAGCGACCTTACTGCCACTTTGAACGGAAAGGCACCCTGCTTCCTGTTGGTGCCAACTCCCATCATGCACAGCGCGCCCATCGCTGATCCGTTGCCACCGGCTGTCGCCGCGTTACTCGATTAGTTTGCCGTGGTGTTGCCAGCGGAGCTTCCGTAAGACCTTCCTCCCTTGCGCAACATTGAGCACCAAATCGACTTGGTGCCTGGTGCATCGCTGCTAAACCGAGCCGCATACCGCGCCAGCCCTGAGGAGACCAAGGAGTTGCAGCGCCAAGTGCAGGAACTTATGGATCGCGGCTATGTGAGGGAATCCTTGAGCCCTTGTGCTATGCCGGTGATCCTAGTGCCCAAGGAAGACGGGTCGTGGCGAATGTGTATTGACTGTCGCGCCATCAATCAAATTACAGTGAAGTACAAGCACCCTATTCCGCGCCTCGACGACATGCTAGATGAGCTCCACGGTGCGACCCTCTTCTCCAAAATTGATTTGAAGAGCGGCTATCACCAAATCCGCATGAAGGAAGGTGATGAATGGAAGACCGCGTTCAAGACAAAGTATGGGCTTTATGAATGACTCGTCATGCCTTTTGGACTCACCAACGCCCCGAGCACGTTCATGAGGTTGATGAACCACGTTTTGAGGGAATTTTTGGGAAAATTTGTTGTGGTTTATTTTGATGACATTTTGGTGTATTCACATAGTCTTGATGAGCATGTAGAGCACCTTAGGCTTGTGTTAGAGTGCTTGAGACGTGAGCAATTGTATGCCAACCTCGGCAAGTGTCATTTTTGCTCCGACACCACTAACTTTTTGGGCTACGTCGTCTCCAAAGATGGCTTGCGCGTGGATGAAGACAAGGTGAAGGCAATCCGAGAATGGCCGACACCTACAACTCCAACCATGGTGCGCAGCTTCCTTGGCTTGGCGGGTTTTTACCGGCGGTTTGTCCGTGACTTCAGCTCCATCGCCGCGCCACTCCATGAGCTCACAAGGAAGGGCGCCGCGGTGAATTGGTTAGAGCACCACGCAAAGGCTTTCGCCGCGTTGAAAGAGGCACTGTGCAACGCGCCCCTTCTCCAACTTCCAGACTTCAACAAACACATTGAGATTGAGTGCGACGCGTCAAATGTCGGCATTGGCGGCGTCCTGCACCAGGAGAAGCGACCCATCGCGTTCTTCAGTGAGAAGCTCACCGGGGCAACCTTGAACTACCCCACTTATGACAAGGAGCTCTACGCACTCGTCTGTGTGCTTAAGACCTGGCAGTACTACCTATGGCCACACGAATTCGTTATCTACTCGGACCATGCATCCCTTAGCTACTTGAAGAGCCAGGCCCACCTAAGCCGCCGCCATGCCTGCTGGGTAGAGTTCATGGAGACATTTCCCTACGTTGTTGTGCACAAGAAAGGTAAGGAGAATGTGGTCGCCTATGCCCTTTCTCGTAGGTATAACCTCCTTACTCATCTTCAAACTGAGGTTCTTGGCTGTTTTGGACGAAAAATGATCAATCGATCTTTTATCCGTTGATTTGAGGGGTAACGATAGTTAGGGTGATAAATCTACTCCGTTTGATGAGAACAAGTGATTACAAATGGTAATTTCGTGATACAAGAGAGGAAGAAGAAGGTTACAACATGAATAGTCGAAGAAGACGAGATGGTCGGACCAGACCACAAGTGTCGGTCGGACTAAACAACGTCGGACAAGATAGAATATATAAAAATGAGAGTTTCGGTGATGAGAGTACAAATGGTTGTTGCTGAAATGGAGTGTTGTAGAATGTCGTAGAGTCTCCTTTGAGGCTTCTCCTAGAGCCTTATTTATACTTGCTTGATCCCTCCCTAAATGCTCTTGATCTCTCCTTAAATGCTCTTGATCTTCTCTTTGATTCTGCATTAATTACGCTTGATCTCCTCTTTATTAGCCTTGATCCTCTCTTCAAGATGGTTGATTCCTTCCTTGATGGCTGAAATAATGCATATAGCCCTTGGAGATCTCGGAGTTGTTATGCTTAAAGGAGAAAATCTCGCTGGTCTGTTGCGTCCAGGAATCAGGCGACGGTCGCATGGCTCACGTCCGACAAGTCTGATGCGTCCGACGGTTGCGTCAGACAGTTGATGCCCATTGGACGAGTAGTCGATTTTCCGACCCCAACATTGGCTTTGCTTTAATTAAGGATTTATACTTGACTGATTCCTTCTTTAAGCCTATTTTTTAGCACTGCCTTAGAGACCGTGAGTTTGAGACATATTTTCTACATGAGGGTTATCTATACAAGGCCGAGCGCCTAGCTCATCCATTAGGAACCTACTTATTCAGGAGGCACATGAAGGTCGAGGCCACTTTGGGGTTAAAAAAACTTTGACAGCCCTTCGCGAGCATTTCTTTTGGCCGCACATGAACCACCATGTGACGCGATATTGTAAGAGCTGTGTGACATGCCAAGGCGCTAAGGCGAGTTCAAGTCCCTACGGCCTCTACACGCCTTTGCCAATCCCTCTCGGCCCTTGGGAAGATTTGTCCATGGACTTCATTACAGGTTTGCCTCTCTCTCGTAGGGGTAGGGACTCCATATTTGTTATTGTGGACAGGTTTTCCAAAATGGACCATTTCGTGGCGTGTAAGACCACCCATAATGCTAGTGACATTGCTGAGTTGTTTTTTGAGAATGTGGTGCGATTGCATGTGATCCCTAGGTCTATTGTGAGTGATATGGATACTAAATTTATGGGGCATTTTTTGAGAACTCTTTGGGGAAAGCTAGGTACAAAACTACTCTTTTCCACTAGCTACCACCGCCAAACCGATGGCCAAACCGAGGTGACCAATCGAACCCTAGGCGCCCTCCTCCGGACCATGCTCAAGGCCAACCCCAGGCGTTGGGAAGACTTACTTGCTATTGTTGAGTTTTCTTACAACAGGTCCAGGCACTCCGTGACAAGGCTCACCCTGTTCGAGGTCGTCTACGACAGGAACCCCCTGACACCGTTGGACATGCTGCTGCGACCACTGAAGGACAATGAGCACACCACCGCGGCCAACCGCGCCGCGCAGATCCAAGAACTTCATCGCAGAACCCGTGAGCAGCTGGAACGCCGCGCTACTCAGTACGCGTCATAACACAACCGCGGTCGCCGCTGTGTCATCTTCGCACCTGGAGACATGGTGTGGGTGCATCTCCGCAAAGAATGCTTCCCAGCCAAGAGCAAATCCAAGTTAGCGTCGCGCGGTGATGGTCCTTTTCGCATTGTGAAGGCAATTGGAGACAACGCTTACGAGCTCGAGCTGCCATTCGACTATGGTGTCCACGCGACCTTCAACGTCGCCGACTTAGAGCCTTATGTGGAGCCCGAGTTCGATGATGGTGAAGCGGGGACGCTTCATAGCCAAGTGGGGGAGGGTGATGTGCCCCTGCCCACCATGACTGCAGTTGAGGAGGAGGAAGCCATGAGCATCCGCTCACAAGGGCCCATAACAAGATCGCGTGCCAAGTCCATCGCCAATGCCACACAATCATTGATTGTGCGCGTCGTCGCTAGCCAAGGCGCGCCCGAGACCGCGGTCTCTCTCAAACTCCTCGCCACCATCGGCACCGCGTCAACGGAGCGTATCATTGTCATTTAGAGATTCTTTTGCTATTTTTAGACTTTTCTAGTTTTGGCACTATCTATTTTTAGAAGTTACTATTTTTAGTAGTTTTCTATTCTGGGCGCGTGCTTCACTCATGTTGAGTGAGCTGGCCCATTAGGGTTTTGTGACCTCTATATAAGGCCATCTCGGCCTTGTATAAAAGGTTACGTCTATTTTTAATCAAAACTTAAGTTTGAGTGACATTGCGTCCTTCCTTTGATCGGACGTCAAAACCCTAAATCTATCTTCTCACCTCCTTCACTCCGCCGCCGACGCTACGGCCATGCTCGATCCGTCGAGCCCTATCCTTCATCTCGCCTAGTCCTGAGGCCGTGATCCAAATCTGCCACCGCTCGCCACCGCTAACGTTTCGTGATATTCATCGCGCTCAACCGTTCACGTGTCGTAACTCCAGTCATCGCGTCACCTTCACCGTGTTGCGACACTTCCCTCGCGTCCCATCTTTGGCTACGTGAACCTCAAGCCTTAAGACCGAGACAAGCGACTCACATCAAGGCCTAGATCCTCGCCGCCAAGGCACTTTGGCCGGCATTCGGAGTCAAGGACGCATCAAAACATCTATCATATCTCTATTAGGTTCATAAGACTTACCTTTCCCTTTATCGCGGTTCCAGCCACAACCTCTTCATAGTTCTTGTTATAAGGGTAATGTCTTCATCAGCGTTGTTGACGTCTTGAGCCAAGTTGATGGCTTTTTCGACTTTGAGAGTTATGTTGTGAGCTTGCTCTGAACCTCTTCTAGCCATCTTCATTTGATGTACACTCCCATTGCTCGTCAATCTTCCAATAAGGTCTTACAAAGTGATAGTTTTGATATCTTGTTGATCTTGCAAAGTCATGGCAATTGCATCCCACTTTGAGTTGAGACCTTGAAGGAAGTATGAGTTACTTTCCAATCCGGTATTTTTTTCACCCATAAATTCAAGTTGACTCACAAGACCTTGAAAGCGAGAATGAAAGTCGTCAATAGACTCGCTTTTTCCTTGTGAGACAGACTTATACGCCTTGAGTAAAGCTATAATCTTGTTCTTCTTGACATCATCATTCCCTTGATGAAGTCTTTCCAATGCATCTCAGATTTACTTAGTAGAGGAGTAGGCTAGGACCTTTTTCAAGTCAGAGGGTTGAAGACCCATGTGAAGGATCTTTTTGGCCTTACAATTGTTCTAAAAAATCTTGTAGTCAACATTAGTATAATCAACCCTTTTATTGTCCTCGCCTTCGCCATCGAGAGTACGTTCATGACCCCTCTCAATGGTTTTTCAGATCTGACCATCGAGAGAGCACACATGTTTTTCAATTTGCTCTTTCCACCAGTCGTACTCGCCATCTTTCAAGATTGTAGGCTTTCAGAACGAGTCGTTGATCGAAGTATTTGAACTACGCATCTTTTCTTGCAAATTAAAAACACAAATCTAGAGCAAGGCTCTAATACTAATTGTTGGACTGTTAGTGTTCGATTCTAAATGTACTCTACCTTAAGAGAGTATTCGGCGAAAATATAAAGTAGAAAGTAATGAATTTTTAACACACATACTTAGAGTGGAAATCCCAATATACCAAATAATTAATCAAGGCAAAACCGCTACCTTCAAGCTTCTCACTTGAAGGATTTAGAACAAGTATATTTATCTATTGATTTCTTGAGCGATTACAATGACAGTCTGGACACAACTCTAGATTTCCCACCTAGATTAGTTATATTCCATCACTTGCAACATCTCTCACTCGCAAAGACACATAACGCTTGAATTCCTCCTTCACCGTCTGATGTCAAGTTGGCTCTAAAGCTTGGTTAGTCTACCGAAGTGGAATCCCTTCCCTCATATAGAACGTACAACATATCTAGCATAGGGATAAAATATTTCTTCGTTTTTTATATAAGGAAAGAATTAGGGTGGTTCTAACACCGGTTAGAAAACCATCGTATGCATCCTTGTGGATGAGAGCCCAGAGCTCTAAATCAAACCAAAGGTCCAAAACAGCAGGAGAGTGTCCAACGGCAGCAATTCAATCCGCAACCAGATTGACTTCCCAAAAGACATGGCCAAAACATACCTCAAAGAAGAACAACAAGTCGAGACGAATATCAGAGATTACCATCTCAATCTCCTAATGGCATGATCAGATACTTGCAAGCACATACACAACTTATTTTCCTTCTTTGATGACTTCTTTTCCAAGACAATATATTTTATCTCTAAGCTTACAAAATCCTATTACCATAACTAACCTAAGAAGACGCTCCCAACGACTACTAGATTATTTACCATAAATAACCGGTTGTCTTCTATCTTTGAAAGTTCAAAAAAAAATGATTTTCTTCCTTGTTCTCCAATCGTCACCAAAGATCTTTTCTTTCCTTCTTTGTTTCACTGACTTCAAAGGCATTCATCGCTTCCTGGAAATCCATAACCTTCAGAGCACTTTGCGTTCTCTCAATCACGACTAGTAGTCTCAACATACATCTGAAAGTTATTAACTTGTACTCGTCCAGACTAGCAAGGTCTTATACCTATACATGCAACACTTAGCATTAGAGTTGTCAATCGGGTCGGTCAAGTCGGATTCGGTTCGGTTATTTTGGGTTCGGGTTGAGAACGGGTCGGGTCATTTCGGATAACAGGTCAAGCCAGGTCGGGTCATTACAGGTCAGCGGGCGGTTCGGGTTAACCAACGGGTCAAGAGCGTCATTTTTTAAATATTTTGTTCACTATTTAAATATTATTAAATAGTTAAAAACTAATTTAAATACGTCAAAATAAGTCGAAATTAATTAAAACAATAATAATATCAATAATTATTTTAATGTAATTAATATTAGTAGACCAAAGTCATATTGTATTTTAAATTTTAATTTATATTATATTAATTTATAAATTTATGCATCATAAAAAGTTATATAAGTACAACAATGTTCTTTTTTTAGAATAATTGAGCATATTATCATTATTTATATGTCATTTATCATATATATTTTATATTATATTTTATTAATACTCCACATTTATTTGTTAATCTGGTCGGGTTCGGGTTGATCGGGTTCGGTCTCGGTAAATTCGGGTTACCAAAAATTTCGATCAGATCGGGTCGAGTCAGAAAATGGGTCGATCAGGTCGGTAAAACGGGTTCGACCACTTTTTGACAACTCTACTTAGCATACATTAAACTTGGAGGTTTGTAATCATCAAAGCCTAGAAATCCAAAAATCTTAGAATTAATTATATATAAACATGCATTGGGAAACGAGAAGGTAAATTTGTAGATGATTTAATTAGTACAGGGAAAGTCTAACTATGAAACCCTATTAGTAGGTTTGATGATTTAATTTTTGACCAAAATAGAGGTTCTATTGTTAAAAGTTTTTACATAACTAAACCTAGTATATAAGGTTGATGGATGAAACTCCACTAACCTTATTTATTGACTTGTCTGCGCATATTCATATATGCACGACCCCATAGTACATACATATCTATATATGGGCTCACAGACTTTATCAAAAAAAATTAATTGTAAAGATTATATTTTTCTCTCCATAACAATTTAAATATAATTTAACAAAATCTATTTTTACTTTATCTTTTTTGGAAAATTATAGTTGATGCCCATGAGTGTAAGGTTATTACGGTTGGTGTTTGGAGATTAACTATTTTCGATTGATGTTCCTAAGGTTTAGAGTTTGTTTGCTTTGTAAACAAACTTTTCCATATTATTACCATTTTGATTTAAATTGATCAAATTCAGTCCCACTATTGTGTTCGTCATCCTCAAATTAGTAGGGTTCGACTCCTAAAACACCCAAATTTATTCTTGAACCATCCCGATTTGAATTTCGGTTTAAATATATATGGGTTGTTTCAGAATTCAAATTTTGATGGTTTAGGTATGAATTTAGGGCTCGTTTGGTATGAACTAGGAATCGGTTGGAATTAGAATCAAGAATGGCTCATCCTCATTCATGTAGCTTGTCGTTTGGTATGTTGTCGGAATCAGGAATGGGTCATAACGGGTTTGTCTTAGGTTGGGGTTGACCCAAAAGTGTCAATTTTTTATGATTATTATAATCTCTTTTTTTTAATTTAAAAAGTTTATTAAAATAAAATAATACATATTATATAAATATAAATGAGATAATAAATATTAATACTAAGTATTATTTAATAAAATAATAAATATTATTTAATAATAAAGTAATAACATAATAAAATAATAAATATTACTAATAATAAAATAATAATATTAGATTATTATTAATAAAATAATAATATTAGATTATTAATAACAAAATAATATTATTAGATTATTAATAATAAAATAATTATATTAGATTATTAATAATAAAATAATGATATTAGATTATTAATAATAAAATAATAATATTAGATTTTTAATAATAAAATAATAAAGATTATGAATAATAAAATAATAAATTATTTATCTAAATTTTAAAAAATAAAAAATAAATATTATATAATAAATTAATAAAATTTTAGTTAATTACTTAATAAAATAATCATAATATTAAATTTAAATGAGATAATATATATAAAATAACGAGTCCGTTGAGTTTGGGTCGAGCTCGGGTTCAAGTCCTTCTTGACCCTATGATTTCTGGGTCGGGTGTCGACTCTTAAAAGTTTGTGTCATGTAGGGTTTTCAGGTCGAGTCAATTTTTTATATGTCTAGTTGGAATGGATGATACTTTAACATTTTTGGTGGAATTCAAATTATTTAATAAGCTTGGAATCATCCATTCACATTTTAATACTTAGCAAACACAATTATGGGAATCTTCCATTCTCATTTTCATTCATCATTTCAAAGAATGGAAACTGAACAATCCTTTAAGTGTTTTAGGAGTCAAATCCTACTGATTTGAGGGAAATGAACATAATGATAGACTTGGATTTGATTGAATCGAATCGAAAGGGAGAGAAGTTTGGTTACAACATAAACAAACCAAAAACCTTGAGGACAACAACCGAAAAAAAATAATCTTAAGAGCACTAACGGATATATCCTTAAACTCATGGACACCAACGGTAATTTTCCAATATTCTAAAACTATGTTCGGATCTGACGGTTGTTAACAAAAACAAAGATTTAGTGCTGCTTTTTGGGCTAGGCCTTGGCGTTTAAACTGGCTGGCCCATTCCAAGATTCAAAACGTAATTTGCCCAATCCAACTTTCCACCATTCTCGTTATTCGCTGGCCCCCAATTCTATTGCCATCAAGCAAAATATTTATTCAGGTGGTATACCCCAGCAAAGTGAAATCTAATTCCTACTGTATTTCTCAATAGATTTTCTTAGGGCTGTGCATCCGGTCCAGACCGGACCGCTTTTTCCGGTTCGGTCCGATGGACCGGAATTTTTTTAAATCTTGGACCGGAGACCGGACCGGACCGGTATGATTCAGTCCGGTCCGGTCCGGTCTTGGACCGGTAAATATATTTTTATATTTTTAGTTTTATATAAAAGAAAAATTAATTATTTTTTCTATTTGTATAACTATTGTGTATAATATTAGATAATATATTTTGTTATTTATTTATATTTATAGTAAAAATTAAATTTTAATAATATTATGAGATATTAATATATAAAATTAAATTAAAAACAATAAAAAACCGGTCCATCCGGTCCGGACCGGAAACCGACCGGGTTTGGACCGGACCGGAACCGGAATTTTACAAATATGTGGACCGGGGACCGAACCGTAATTCCTCTGGTCCGGGCATTTTCGGTCCGATCCGGTCTAATTTTTCAGTCCAGTCCGAATTTGCACACCCCTAGATTTTCTATTGGAAAATTATTTGTTTTTCATTGCAATATTCTATTTTTTCAGTCAAAATAGAAAATTACGCCTTTACAACTTACAAAAGTCAATCTATAGGTAGAGTTGGACACTTAGAAAAAAAGGTGAGGGGAAGAAGAAAATTGCATGCCATTCAAATCTGACCAAATAAAATTCAACAATAAAATATGAGAAACCGTTGATCAAATAATAAATTTTTATTATTATTATTACAGGCAAACACTAGGATCCATCGAAATCAGATGACAGTTCTAAATCATTCCAATGAATGATCTTTACAAATTTAGTACCAACGAATTCAAAAGAAGAGTTCAAATTTGTAAACTCATATCTAGATTCAGATGGAATGTGAAGCGATTGATTGGCAGGGGTGGAGAGAAGGATTCGTTGAAACTTGGAAAGAGTTAGTGGAGGAATAATATGACCGACGAGGAAATTCGCTGCACGGTTTACCTCGCAGAAACAGTGGTATACCTGAAATGCAGCAAAGAACGATAAAAGCACAACAATATCTTGAATAATGGTGTGAATTTTCCATGGAATTTTCCAGATACCTCTAATGAAATTAATTACAACTAAATTGTCCCTCTTAACAATTAAGTGAGATAAGTGAAGGCGGGCCGCTTGTTGAATGCTAGAGAGAGCAGCAAGCGCCTCAATACGGAGTGTAGATGTAGGTGCTATGGATTCCTGATGGAAAGAGATAAGTCGTCCACTATTATCACGAATGATGTATCCTAAATTACATATTCCGTCATTTTTCCGCAAACCATCAAAATTTAATTTGAACCATTGTTGTGGTGGCTTTTTCCATGTTCGATTTGATGGTCATAAGCGGTTGTGCTTAATAGGAGCTTTTGACATGGGAGTGGTAAGTGTAAACCATTCATGAAAGGAGCTTTTGACATGGGAGTGGTAAGTGTAAACCATTCATGAAAGTAGTAAAATGTTTGGTTAGCTGGAAATGTGAATGGGGCAGTGGTCTCCTGAATTTATTGAAGCACCCAAAACAAATCGGAATCGGTGCATGTTAAAAGTGTGGGTTCGTGAATTTATTGAGGTCTAGTACTAATGATGTACACCATTAATCCCTTTTCAAAGGGAAATTCTTACTAACTAGTATTTATGCTCGTGCTACGCACGAGTCACTCATTATTATTTAAAAAAAAAATTGTTTTTAAAAGAAAATGTAATTATAAAAATGACTATTTCTTAGGCCTTCTTTTTTACGCAAAAGAATGATCAATGCTCTCCCGTTGTAATGATATAGTGTATCTTTTTTTTAGTCTTGATCGCCTGGTTCGACCGGTTGAAACGCTCTACATTCAGACCGGGGTACTATTGGCACACGGAATGGTAGACTCATCCCAACATCAAAAACTAATATAGTGTATCTTATGGAACAAAAATTAAAAATATTGTTTGTTAATAGTCTTAGTACATGAACGATCTTCTTTTACGGAACTAATCAATATCAAATATATAGTCAATGACACAGTCATAGAAAGTTGTATTGATTTCCTTAGTGTCAATAATATTTCCTATATTTGTAGTTACGATAATCTAAAGTGGTATACAATAATGAATTAAGATTTTTCATCTCTTATCGATTATAGATTATTAGAAATATATAAATATGCTTAATATTAGCATAATAATGTGTTATAAATATGGTTTTTTATGAAAATCAAAATCATTATCTACAATCTTATACATGTATGCACAGTTCTTGTAACGGAGGCGCATGTTACCAACTTGACATTGGTTATTTTAAAGTTTAGTTTTGTATATTGTGATTTAGACTCTTAAAGCCTTATTTATTAATTATTTTGTATGATAGTATTTTTTTCCCGTATGAAATGACAAGCACTATATTTTGAACTCTTCTAGTTAATGGCTAGAATTGCGGGATTTAATTACAACATAGTCAATTTGCTTTTATAATAATTCAAATTAATCTTTCTTTATATAATGAATATTTAAAGGAAAATTTAAGGGTTACTACAATGGACAAAAAATATAATTTTTATTAGAATCAATATGTGACGATGTACCATTCAAATAGGAGGAGAACTTCGTGCAAATTTCAATAGTAATATATTATTTAAGCTCAAAATTACTCTTCATGTGTAGTTTAATTGGAATTCACTAATAATATAGATAAGATTTATATAAATATATTGTTAGAAATAAGTTATATTATATGATACATTATAATTAGAATTAGAATCATTATTATATTGACAGATTTATATAAATACATTGTTAGAGAGAGATTAATAAGAATCATTATAAATAAATATATTTAAATTGCCGATTAAATGCGTATAGAATTAACATGTTATGAGTACATTTATTCATTGTCTAAATTGATGTAATTACCCATAGACATGAACCGCTAATGGTGAATGAAGAGTCACAAAAGTTACAATATTTTTATTCCCTTTATTATTATGAATAAATATAATTGAATGGTGAAATTTAAATACGATAAAACTAAAATATTGTTTTTAATGCATTGCCCATTGGCATGAAACACCAATGGCATTTGAAAAATCTCGTGTAAATTATACAATTCTAGGTGATAAATGTAATGAAGAATTTTTCTCCATTCATGCACTTATTTTGGCATAATCACGATAATAAAGGTAAAATTATTAAGTTTATAGGTTGTTTATCTCCTAATTCTAAGTATTTATGATTCAATTGGTCTGTGACAATAAATATCCTTAATATAAAAGATTAATTAAGTGATACAAAAAAACGGATTTATGTCAATTTTTTTCGGTTTTTGGGAGCTATAAACTTATTTCATGCAATTACACTATGTTAATTATTCTTAATTGAAATTAAAAAAGGATAAAATCATATCATACATATAGTACTTTATAGTTTTAAAAGAGACGTTATGTCTATAAATTCAATTAATAATTGGTTATATAATAACTTCTAATCACTAATATTGATTTGGTCTATTATTTTTTTATTTAATATTTTTCAATTTCTCAAAAAAATACGAAGGTCTTTTAGTGATGGTATTTTGGTTGTTTTTCATGCTTAATAAAAATATAAATTAAACTATGTTGAAAATTTAATGTGAAGATATAAGAGTTATACAACCACATGAAAATGATGACTTTTTAATCGATTAATATGTAGTAATTGTGTATAATTGTGAATCAAAAACTTGTTATATTATATAGAAGATTATAGATTATTAATATAATTGTTAATATATGAAATTGTTACTTTAATACTTTTTGAATTTAAAAATTATTTAAATTATGAGCTAAATAAATAAGGCATAAAAAGAAAAGAAAAACTAATTCATCTTTAAAAATTAATATTCAATAATCTAAAATACTAACTTTTAAATATATATAGATATTGGGTCCGTTTTTTGGTCTATGAGCAGGCTAAGAAGTAAGAACTAGGACTACAACACATTTGTTGACTTTGAATCTCTTGTGAACAGCTACGTCACAAGAAGTTCCCAGGTTACTTCCTGTCTCTGCAGAGGAATCAAGATGTTGATTTTTAAATACCCAGTATTGGCAATGGCGGCATTACAAACCCTTCAATGTTTCACCCAAATCAAAACAAGTATACGACTTTGAATGTCAAAATTTGGACCCAAAAACTAATTTACTTTTCTTCGGTCTCCATTCAAATTGGTTAAATTTCCTAACACTACAACTTCCTATCCCAATCACTCCTAAAATCCATCCACGTAATGTTCAAGGATGGTGTATAAATTGGAGACCAAACTCCTCTCCCATCTCATACTCAAGAAAGAACTTAAAAGAGGAAGAAAAGAAAATGAAGACTGTTGCATTGTTCCTAGTGCTTCTCCTTGTTGCAGGGGCTTTGCTTCCGAGTGTCGAAAGCAGGCCCCTAAAGAAGGCTGCAAAGCAGAGAAGAACCGTGAACAAAGCGATCACCGCCTTCTTGGAAGGGTTGTCGTCCATGAAGACTGGTGGGCCCAGCCCAAGCGGAGGTGGCCATCCTGTAATGCAGACTCAATCCATGGATGATGTTGCACAAACCCAAGAGTCTGGTCCATCCCCTGGCGATAACCACTAAAGATCATACCAACTACATACATTTATATCTTAAATTCCTCTGTAATCTTTGATTATTTTGTATTGGTCCAATAGGAAGTGAATTCACTACAAAAGTGTTAGCTGGACATACCCATGTAAATCTATGGTCTACATATTGTAAAGGTACTTGTATACACAAGATGAAGCTTGATTATCAAATTCTAGAGCATCAATTTCTCATTATTCTTTTGTTCTAAGAACTTTTTGCAATCTGCGATGGAAAAGAATGTATTATGTGTCAATTTTGCTCATTCACGTGTGGGTTTTGCAGCATATCAACAACTTGACTCATGGTAGGCCTTGCATCTTTGTCTTCCTTGACACACTGCAGCGCTGCCAAGGCCAAAGTCCTAATCTCCTTGACGTTGTACTTGCCTTCCAATGTCGCGTCTGCAACCTCTTCAACCCAAGATTGATCTGTTTCCCTTGCAACTATCATCACATTCTGCATTATCTCAGCTGGGCTCTTGCCCGTCACAATCTGAAGCGCGAGAACACCATAGCTGTATACATCCACCTTTGATGTAATGATAGCATTGCTAATCCACTCAGGAGCCATGTACCCTCTTGTTCCTCTGATCCTAGAAAAGTCAGAGTCCTGATCAGCTCTTCCCCTCTTTAGTAGCTTAGACAATCCAAAATCTCCCACTTTTGGCTCAAAATTGGAGTCCAAAAGCACATTCTGAGGCTTCACATCACAATGTAAGACCCACTCCAAGCACTCCTCATGCAAATAGGCCAATCCTCTTGCTGTTCCTAGCGCGGTCTTGTATCTCTTCTTCCAATCTAGGGAGTTGGAAGATAGATTCTCGGCTAAAGACCCATTCTCCATGAACTCAAACACCAAGATCCTGTGCTTTCCCTCTGCACAATACCCCAATGTTTCTATCAAGTTCATGTGCTTGATTCTTCCTATGGTGCTCATTTCTGCTAGAAACTCTTCCTTGCACTGGTCAGCATTCTCAAGCCTCTTAACCGCCACCATTCTTCCATCGGGGAGCACACCTTTGTACACAACACTAGATCCTCCCCTTCCAATCTCCTCTTGGAAATTTGAAGTCACCCTTTTCAGCTCTTTGTAGGTATATCTTCTGAAACCAGTGACTGCTAGAATGTACCCTTGGAAGGATGTGCTTAGGCCATCATCATGAGACCTAAGTATAAAGCACCACACTAGAAATATTATGGCTATCTCTATACTTCCTATAGCACCTGCAAACCAAATCAAGAAACCCAGTGGCCCAATTCTGTTGCTTCTTGTTTCTTGACGACGCGCCATTGAAGTGCTAAGATCACAATTGAGATGGGATGTCTCAGTTGTATTATACCCAGAGTAGAATTCAGTTTTCTTAGGCACTTTGATATTGAGAACATCATCAGAATCAGATGACTGAAACCCATTGAACAACCGCGTCTTTAGGTAACAACTATAAGCATTTTCCTCAATCATTTTCATCACAAAGGCCTTGCAATCCTCCATTCCCCTGCATTCATCCTCACATTGCCTCAAAGTGTAGTTGAACAAGCGAACATCATCACTGGTGTACACACCTGAATAGGGGATTTCGACAAATTCAACCTCAACACCGCGTTGCTGGAGATCGAATTCGGCTTCACACCCATACAACCAGTCAGTTGAGTTCTTCAGCTTGTATCCTGGCAAGCAAGTGCATCTCCTCCCAATACCGGCTTCGTATCTGCAAAGACTGTTGTGTCCACATAAGCCATGAACCTTGCATTGCTCCTGCAAAGCAATCCACACAACTTCCCACTCTCCATCTTCTTGCAAACTATACATTCTTAGATTGCCATCAAAATCAAGAGTCAACCTCCTCTGAGGCCCCAAGCCAAGATCAGCAGCTGAGACTACTAACCCATCAGAAGAATTGAAGCACCCAAAAGAATCTAACCTTGCAATCTTGCTACGATTACGAGTAACCCTCCTAGGATAGGGCCAATAGATGCTAGATTCCATCATTGGACCTTCAAAAAGCAGGTGCAAGACATCATCTTTGGCAAAGAAAAGCTTATAGAAGCCTGAAGAGTAATCAACTTTGCTTCTAGATGAGATGAGGCTTGTAACACCATTGAGTAATTGGGAAGGAAGAAGTGTATTTGTTGGTGAATCAAAGCTTTGCCAAACTACAAGATTAGATGAATTATTTCTCCTAAGAACAAGATTACCGGTGTCGAGAAGCTGTAGCTGCAGGGGAAACTCTGAAATGGTGTTGGATGACCATAGTGTGGTCAACCCATTGTTGGCATTTCCAAGTGATTTGAGCTTAAGATTGCCATTCTTCTTGAGCTTGAGAATGGAGTATTTGGCAGTGACCGGTTGGTCCCTGTTGGCCATCCATGTCACTGTCTTGTTAGTGGACATAGTGAACCAAACAGCAAAGCAGAATGCGTTGTCACCAACCTGGTAAAACCCAGCTGAGAAGGCACCATTTGGCGAAGTCAAGACATCATTTGAGTTGTCTGCAGAAAGAGATGATCCATGTGTGAGAGTGTCTGTGGGAGATGGTGGTGAAAGACAAAGAACTGATCCTGATCTTAGGGTGAAGAGAAATGCAAGAAATGTGAGAAACTCTGCCATGGGAGTACTTGTAGGAACCTTACGTTAAAAGGAGAGTATACTTATATAATATCAGGCTTATGGAAGTCAGAGAAATTGTATATGGTAATGCATTATAAGAAGAATGGGGTTAAACTGGCATGATAATTTTTGGTGGATTGACTCTTGTGTTTTTCATACAACGTATATGGAAGTGTGGGTTTTATACAAATTCAAATTCAGAAAGATATTCTCAGGAAGAGAAAGATGTTGGGCTAGTCTGTAGTCTTCCTTTTGTAATTGATGTGTTTTGGGTTGACCAAGGTCAACTTTCACATATCTTTATTTGACTAGAAAATTTTAAGCGTTATTGTACTTTGTTAGATGAGAACGGGGGGAAAATGTTTTGCTTAAAAAAATTTCTAGTCGAATAAAGCCGTGGAATTTTTTTCATAACTCAAATGAATCTCGTTTGCTGAAAATGGTATATATAAAACAAGAATTGATTTCATACGGAATAATCAGAAAAGTTTAGGGTGTGTTTGGTAAAAGGGGTTAAGGTATCGGGTTTGGGGTTGTGATGTATTCCGGTCTCCCAAAACACAAGTCAGAGCGGATCTAGGTAGAAAAACGGACGAAATCCTCTTACTCGCTGAAAATCGGATCGTTGCTGAACTTCTGGGTCTGTCGCAGGCAAATCCGCGGGCGCGGCTAGGCTTTCCGCGGGCGCGGAAATCGGCGATGTTGTTGCGTCTGCGAGTCAAAGCGTGGTTCGATCGAAGGGACCTCGGCACGGGCCGAGAGCCACGTTTGGGAGTGGGGTTCGTATTCAAGGGATGTGGGTTCGGTGGTGGCTCAATCGTGGGTTAGGGGGGCCAATTAGGGAGGTTCGGTGAAGACTTAGTTGAAGGAGCTAGACGTAGGGGGCGGGAGCTTGGCTCAATGGCAGCGCTAGGCTTTAACTCTCAATTCAACTTGTTTATTAATTAGGTTAAGACTGGCTTATATAGCAGCCAAAAACAAGGTTCTTGCCCTAATGGGCTTAAAAACATAAATGGATCGGCCCTCTTGGCACAAGAGAGACCCGACATCCAAAAATAGAAACTTGCTAAAAACGGCAACATCTAAAAATAGTAAATATTAAAAACGATAACTTTCCAAACTTAGAAATACTCTAAGAATGGAAACAGCTAAGAAGGGAAACTGCGAAATACCGAAAACTACTAAAAATAGAAAGTGTCTCAGAATGTCTCAAAATTGGCATGTGAGTGTCACAATACCAAACTAACTCAAATGGCACTCGGAGTGCCGAGGAATGTCGTGACTGGGGTCACATCACTCTCCCCCACTTGGCTGCGAAACGTCCCCGTTTCGCTAATGTCGCGGTCAAGGGGCTCGTAATGGCGCAAGCCGCCGGGGTCAAAATTGAAGCGAGGCCGGTACATGGTCAGTTGCGGTGCGGTAATCCTCGTGTACCCATCCAGTGCTACTTCGCTCCTCCCAGGTCCAATACGGTCTGCTTGTCCGTGTATCCGCCTCGTATCCGGATGCAGGTCCAGTGCCTGGTCAACGCGAGAAGCGGGTGGACGCACATCAGGAGGTACATAATCAAATACCTGCAGTAGAGGGGGTACATAAGGGGGTAAGTCATAGGGGTCCTCTAATAAAGAAAGACACGCAGGAGGAGTAATAGGAAAACGTCCCTGAAAGGAAGGAGGACACGCGCGTGATCGAGTTAGTAAAGCGCGGTGTGTGACTCGGCCCGGAAATGGTGGCAAGTGGGAGCAGGCGTCGGTAGCAAGGTGTTCGGGGCTCGTTCGTGGTGCCAGGTCGAAAGTAGGAGCGCGATGTTGAAGATCCGCAGATGCGGTTTTGTTAACCGCGGTCGCGGTTCCATGTGTAGTAGCGGAGTCGAACAGGGGCAAAACCGCGGGCGCGGGCGGGCTTAATTGCCGCGGGCGCGGTTTCTGACTTAGGAGCTGAAGGCGCTGTTAGACAAACCGTGGGCGCGGATTGGTTTGCCGCGGGCGCGGATGTGTATGCCGCGGTCGCAGTTGCGGCATCCGCGATCGCGGTTTCGACAGTGACGAGATTCTTCACGTCTTTGGCCGGTTTGCGGTTCCTCTCCACTTGGTCAAGTATAATCTCGTGAGGCGTCATAGGGAGAAGAGTGACTCGCCTACCACCATGCATAAATATATAAGTGTTGAGGAACCCGTCGTGTACCGCTTTCCTGTCATACTGCCAAGGTCTACCAAGAAGAAGATGAGTAGCATCCGTAGACACAACATCACATAAGACACTATCATGGTATTGACCAATTTGAAAAGGGATGCGGCATTGCCTGTGTACCGCATCACCATTACCTGCAGAAAGCCATTGAAGACCATATGGCTGTGGGTGTGGCTGCGTCGATAATTGAAGGTGTTGGACGACCTTCTCACTCACAATGTTACAGCACGACCCATTATCAATGATGACGCTGAGGGATGCATCCTGGACCAGACATCGTGTGTGGAAAATGGTCGCTCGCTGGTCCATCAGGGGCATCTCCGTCACAGTAAGTGCACGATGCGTGAAAAGGCTCAGGGGAATACTTGCAGATAAAGCATGTGGTGCGCAGTCGTATCCAGCCTCAGGGGGAGCGTAGTCCTGTGGTGCTGGATCTATCTCATCGTCGGGCTCGTCCTCAAAGGACTCATATCCTGTGGCCTGGGTGAAAAGGATCTTCTTCGGGTTGGGACAGTTGCGCTGGATGTGTCCACGACCGCCACAACGATAGTATGCTTGGTCTCTTGTCCTCTCAGTGTTGCGTTGGGCCTCCCAGTTTGGTGTAGGGGATGCGGTGGTGCGTGAAGTCTCATGTCCACGAGCCTGGGGCTGCGTTTGTCGGGTCTGTTGGATCGTTAGAGTTACGTCTGAGGAAACAAAAGCTTTGTTCCCACAGAAGTTGCAGCGGATAAATATAGCAAGAAAGATAATAGAACGAACTCGCGATGTATAGTGGAAACCCTGATTAGCAAAACTAGCTTCTCAAGGAAAAACCACTACCTTCAAGCTTCCGCTTGAGAGGATTTTGAAGTGTGTACTTGTATTATTGATTTCTTGTTTGATTACACTTATAGCATGGACTCCAAAACATTAGACCTCTCTGCTAGATTCGAAGATCACTCCTATAACGATGAATCCAAACTCAACCCTCAAAGACTTACACACACCTCACTCCTTTTCTTTCTCAATTTTCGTTCTCTCTGTTTTTCCCGTCGTCTCTATTACAAAGAAATGAATCCACACATCTCTTAAATACAACTCGACCAACCCTAAAAGTAACAAGATAAGATTTATCCAATTAAGATAACAAGAAGATATGATTTGATAGAGAGAATAATATCCCAGCCGTCCATATTAATTAAGGAAAAGATTCCTTCAATTGATATAAACGGATAAGATAGAATTCTCTCTCCCAAATTATCTTATCTTAGGAAAGATTTCCTAAGATAACATAATCGGGCTTCTCTCTCCATATCTTCTCAAATCGGCGTAATCCTTGGAGCCGAAGTCTTCAATCCTTGACCGCGTGATTCTTCTGATTTGTTTCCATAATTGGCACGCTGGATTTCTTCTTTCCTTCGCAGCATCGATCTTGTTCGGCGCTTGAGTTCCTTGATAGGTAACAAAGCACATAACCAGAGCTTTGTTCCCCAGCGCTCCTTTGCTGCGTTGGTTCCCTGAGACAACTGACTTTGTTCCTGAAACACTTAGTACGCAGATTAGTTGAATGTTTGTCACTATCAAAACCTAAGGAATTCAACAAATTCCCCCTTTTTGATGGTGACAAACATCCTTAACAATAAAGCATATACATACGAGATAAAGACAGTTGTATGGGGAAAGGTTCCCCACACAAGATCATAATAGTTCCCCCTCAACTCAGCAACATATGAAACCATGTGCTGTTCCCCCTCAACCGAAGTTGCCTGTCATTTTTCCCCCTTTTGTCATCATCAAAAACACAGTAGAGAGTTAGAGAGGAAAAGTCACATCCAGACGAACATCATTCCCAATCGCATTAGATTGAAACGCACAAACACAGACAGCATGTTAAGACAACAGCAAAATAGGCAAGGATAACATTCATGATTAACATGCCAGTCAATGTCCACACACGAATCAGAGACAAAGAAGTTCGAAAAGAGAGGGATAAATGTGCTAGGGAACCAAGGAGGGGTTGGTTGGCCAGAGAAATACAAATTAAGTACCACTGGGGCCACCAGCTAGAGCTGAAGTATGATTAGCAATGGAGTTCATCTTTTGTTCCCACTCAAATTTTTTGCATCCTTATTGACGTCATCATCCATCATAGGCTCAGCTAATAGAGAGTCTTTGATTCCTTCTTTTCCCTTCTTTGTGTATATTCTGATGTCCCCCCCCCCCCCTTTTTTTTTGGAACATCACAACCTTCAGCTTGCCTTCTTTCACCAGGGATTCATTTTGAGCCTACTACGCGCATCATTAGCTTTTAAGCACGAACCCTCCTTAGGCAATTGTAAGTCGGCATCACACACCATACCTATCGAACCCTATCCACAGACCACAGTGGCAACAATTCGTATTCTCGACTTTCCAGAAAAATAGAAGAGTGTGATGCGGGGGTAAAGTTACCAGAGAGGGTACAAAGAACATCACACAAAAGCATATATGAAAATTTTGCAATAATGTGTAATCATGAATGAGAGGCTCCCAGATGTGGATGATTAGAGGGGCTCATAGGAAGCATCAAACATGATAGTTATGGTAGACTGTAGAGTCAACCATTATTTGGGCTTATAATGAGGGATCAATGCATCAAGTTGACTCTTTTGGGCCAAAAGAAATCTGAGTCGTGTATAAACAAGATAGCATAGAGAATCATGCATGGAATTTTGCATATAAGTGAGGTATTAGCATGAGTCTAAGCAAGTCGTTCAACTAATGATCAAGAGAAGAGATGCAGACCAAGACATGATGATTAACCCTTCACACTTTACCATGTAAATTAGCCAATCATCGAGGGAATACAACAAGTAGACAGTCAGTTTAGAGAAATCATACCTAGTTCCATAGGAAACTGTTCGAATGGTTCCCTGTTTAGTGCCTTGGTGAAGATATCGGCGATTTGATCCTTAGTTCCACAGAAGTCCATTGTCACCAACCCTTTCTCCACACAATCACGTAAGAAGTGATGTCTTATCTCGATGTTCTTGGTACGTGAGTGTTGTACCGGATTCTTGGAGATATTTATGGCGCTGGTATTGTCACAGAGAATGGGAGTAGAGTTAAGAAGAATACCGTAGTCGCTGAGTTGTTGTTTGAGCCATAGGAGTTGAGTGCAACAAGCAGCAGCGGCTATGTATTCAGCTTCTGCAGTGGAGAGAGCTACAGAGTTCTGCTTCTTTGACCCCCAGGAAACCAAGCACGGCCCAAGGAATTGAGCCATTCCAGATGTAGATTTTATTTCCACCTTGTTCCCTGCAAAGTCAGCATCTGTGTATCCGACAAGATCAAGGCTTCCTCCCCTTGGATACCACAGACATAGATCATCTGTTCCCTTCAAGTATCTCAGAATCCTCTTCACTACTTTGAGATGTGTTTCTTTGGGATCGGCCTGAAAGCGAGCACAAAGACATACACTGTACATAATGTCAGGTCTACTAGCAGTGAGATAGAGAAGCGAACCTATTATTCCTCGGTAGAGAGATGGATCAATTCCTTGCTCATGTTCGTCTTTTCCCATTGGATTGTTTGGAGATATGGGAGCGGTGAAGGGTTTTGCATCATTCATACCAAACTTTTTGACGCACTCCCTGAGATACTTCTGTTGGTGCACCTTGGTTCCCTCATCCCTTTGAGAGACTTGAAGACCTAAGAAGAACTTGAGTTCTCCAACCATGCTCATCTCGAATTCACTGGCCATCAGCTTTGAGAATTTCTGAACCAGTTTGTCATCTGTGGAACCAAAGATGATATCGTCCACATAAACCTGAACCACCAGAATATGCTTCCCTTCCTTCAGCAGGAACAAAGTCTTATCGACCTTTCCTCGAACGTATCCATGCGTAAGAAGGAACTGTGAGAGCCTTTCATACCAGGCCCTCGGGGCTTGCTTGAGACCGTACAAGGCTTTGTCTAGAATGTAGACGTGATCAGGTTGAGTGGTGTCCTCAAAGCCGGGGGTTTGCTCCACATAGACTTCCTCCTTGAGAACACCATTTAAGAAGGCGGTCTTGACATCCATCTGTTGCAGCTTGAACCCATGAAAAGAAGAATACGCAATTAGGAGTCTTATTGCTTCTAACCTGTCAACTGGAGCAAAAGTCTCATCATAGTCGATGCCCTCCTGCTAGTTGTAACCTTTCACCACCAGCCGAGCTTTGTTCCTTGTGACCTGACCTTGATCATCCAACTTGTTCCTGAACACCCATTTGGTTCCAATCACTGTTCTGTTCCTTGGGCGAGGAACTAACCGCCAAACCTTGTTTCTCTCGAACTGATGGAGTTCTTCTTGCATGGCGTTTATCCAGTCAGCATCCTTCAACGCTTCTCCTACAATTTTGGGTTCTTGCAACGAAAGAAAAGCATTGAAGGCACAAAAATTTTGTAAGGAGGAACGAGTGCTTTGAGGTGCTCCCTTCCTATAGTCTGTGACGATTAGTTTGACTCGATGAGCCCACTTTTGCTGGTAGTATGGAACTTGTAGATTGTTGATGTCGAACACCTCTGAATCAGCGTTGCCATCACTTGAGCCTTCACCACCAGTATCATCATTAGGATTGACACCCTTCGTTCCTTCAGCAGAAGGGCAGTCCTCAGAGGGCTCCGTTGTACCGTGACTTGGGCTCTGTTCCCCCTGAGGTGCCTGAGAAGTATCTGGCGGGTTAGTGTGTTCTTCATTGTCACTAGAGCCAGCGGAGTTGGGAGTTCTTGGTGTTGAGGGATCATTCTGAGTTTCTTGATCTTGAGAAGTACCCCCATTGACACTGCTATCAACAAGCTGAAAGAAATCATCTTCGGAAGACTCGATGTTGCCTGATTGTTCCTGCACATTGTTACCAGCCATAACAGTTTCATCAAATACAACATGAATGCTTTCCTCTACCTTTCTGGTTCTCTTGTTGAAAACTTTGTAGGCCTTGCTTTGCTGAGAATATCCTACAAAAGTTCCTTCATCACTTCTGGGATCAAACTTCCCAAGAGAATCTTTCCCGTTGTTGTGGACGAAGCACTTGCAACCGAATGTACGCAAATGAGACACATTAGGTATTCTTCCCTTCAGAAGCTCATAGGCAGTTTTGTTCAGAAGAGGATGAATGGTTGCCCTGTTCAGAACGTAGCACGCATCATTCAAGGCTTCGGCCCAGAAACTCCTAGGAAGACCGCTTGAGATGAGAAGAGTGCGTGTCATGTCTTCCAGAGTCCTGTTCTTCCTTTCCACAACACCGTTTTGCTGTGGAGTCCTGGGAGCAGAGAAGTTGTGGTTGATGCCTCTGTTCCTACAGAGGGAAAGGAACTGAGAGTTCTCGAATTCGGTTCCGTGATCAGTGCGAATAGACCCCAAGGAATGACCAGTGCTTCTTTCGGCTGCCTTAAGCCAGGATTCAAACTCAGCGAACACTTCATCCTTTGTTGAGATAAAAATAGTCCATGTGTACCTGGAATAGTCATCAACAATAACAAAGACATATGCATTCCCCCCACGGCTCTTTGTGCGCTGATAACATGTTTTTGTCGCGTAAAACTGTTATGCAAAATATCCAAACAAACCCTAAACCGTAGTCCTAGGTAAGTAAAGGTCGAATCCACAGGGAAGCGAATTCTATCTTAGTATGCAATTTGTATGTCAAACCAAAGTAACCAAAAGGGGGTTTTGTGAGTTTAAGTAACCTAAGCATGTAAAAGTAAACAAGCGAAAGAGTTGTGAAATCAGTGATGGGAAAAGCACTTAGTAAAACAATATCCACTATTCGTATGACAAGTTGATCCTAGATACTCATTCAAAATCTCATACAATGGAAATTCCAATTCCTTTTCAGATGTAACTAATAGCACAACCAGATACTATTAGCACTAACTAATTAAACAACCCTGAAACTATCAAGATTCAGTCTAACAGCAGCCTTACGGATAGGAGTATAGTTGGATACAATTCTAGCATAAAACAACCAGCTTTTATCCTAGAATGTAAATCAATTCTCTTCTGCATAAGACTAGCACAACCAGATACTAGTACGATGTAGTTGCTACTCTGAAATAGATATGCTCAACCAGTAACAATCTAAATCTAGCAATAGATCAATAACGACAAACCCTAGTTGCGTCCAAATAGAGATTATCAATATCAATCATAAGCAACTTAAGCAAGAGAAAGATAAAAACCATGCAATAGATTAAGAACGAGAATCTCACAACTTTATCGAAACAAAAGCTTCAGCGTCTGACTAAGCCAGAGAGGCTTAGTTCTTCATAGTAAATACGTAGAGAGAAAATTAGGGTTCGAGAGAGTTTAGAAGATGATAGGCAAACAAGCCTTTTTCTCAACCCTAATATACTAAAGGAAATAAAATCTAAATTAACCTAAAACGAAATAATAAAATAATAATAATTAAACAAACTAAACAGGGAAATTAATCCCGTAATTCTCTCGCTCGGCTTCTCCTCTCGGCAGACATCTCGGCCCAACAGCTTCAATCTCCCACGCTGCAACACGGCCCAACTCCAATTCAGCCCATCCACGGCCGATGTCATGGATGACATCACGGCATCAATCTCTTCGCTGCTTTCAATTCACGCTGAAGCAATTCGCTTTCCTTCACGCGGCATTTCACGTGGGCCACGCCTTCAATTGGGCCTTTTCCTCTTCACGGGCCTAATTTCATCCAATTCGGCCCATCAATCACGTGGTTTTTAATTAATTACCAAACTTTGCCCCCACACGCCATACACATGAATGTGTCTAAATCTAACCGAATGGCACCAATAAAACCTCTAATGACTCTTACTTAAGCCCTACAAAGTAGTGCTTATCAAACCACCCCATGCTTAGACCTTTGCTCGTTCACGAGTAAACTAATAAAGAGCCTACTCCTCCAATGCAGCATCCAAGGTCTCAGGAAGCATATCCTCCAACTAAGAGTCACCTAACCCATGCCAAGCTCCTGGCACCAATCTCATTCACAACACATCCACAACTCAACAAGCTTAAGGGCAAGCAGAGTACTTCCCCCAAGCTAAACCCGGACATCCAATAGTGTGAGTAACCTCTAATCCTAGCCTCCATCTATTGCTCCTTATGTCTCCCAGAGTGACCTACCCGACAATCCTTCTTTGACTCCTCTTCTTATGACGCCTCGCCAAGAATAATGAGAAATCCTAAAATCACTCTTCTTCTTTTTCACTCGTTTTGCCAAGGCGCCCTTTCGGGTTTTCACCAAGCCACTCATTTCATTTTTCAATAGATGTGCTCACATAAGCTCACGTCACTCTTGACCTCATATTACCCCAGCCTAATGCTGGTCCAAGCCACCTGCTTATTGCCTAGGCCGCCCTTTCGGGTTTTCGACCTATCCCAGGATTTCAATAATAGCCTTTTTTCAAATTTTTGGCTCTTTTCATTTTTTTATTTTTCTCCTCAGCAGCGTAGCAAGTATAAAACCTCACCCCATGCTTAAACATTGCATTGTCCTCAATGTAATGAAAGACAAAAGAATAAAGCACAGGGAAAAGCAAAAAATAACTCACAACGTGGCCGAGTTGTCTTGGACACTTCCTTGTTGCTGGCAGTGTAGTCATAAAAGCTCATGTCCTGGATGTCTGGCATCAACGCCATTATCTTCATCTACCGTGCAACCATAAGAAACCAATGTAGGGTGTGGTGGTGATGTAGGAAATCAGGGCTGCACGGCCTTCAACTCCATCAACTCCTACCATGCAACCATAAGGAACCACTCTGGTGAATAGTGGTCAATCAAGGGAACGGGGTTGCATAGCCTTCAAAAATGGGCCCAGATGTCATCGTGGTTGGGCCCTGGTGTATCACCTCTCCAGTTGTCGACTGCAGGGCCATCAACGTTGCCAAGTAAAAGTAGGGTGAATGTAATCTTCCGTTAGCAATATGATGCGCACCTCTCCGTGGAGAATCGGGACAGCTCGGTAAAACTTTTTTTTTATTTTTTTTTTGCTCCCCGTTTAAGGTTTTTTCGGGAACTTTTTTTTTTTAAATTTTTTTTTACCTGAGAAATTGCGGCGGTCGCCGTAAGGGGTGCGGCGGGCGCCGTGATTAAACGGCGGTCGCCGTTCGCAAGTCGTGGCCAACTTTCTTGGCGAGGCATTTACGGCGGGCGCCGTAAGATTGGCGGCGGGCGCCGTGAGCTCCTTCTTCACTTTTTTTTTTTGCGCTTTCTGCAGGTTAGTTCAACACAAAAACTAAAAGAAAAACAAAAGAAATTGACTAAGGGAAGGGAAATAAACTACCAAATCTCGGGTTGCCTCCCGAGCAGCGCCTTGGTTAATGTCGTGGCTCGACATACTACTCGAACAACCTCAATCCATATCATCGGGATCCTTAGGAACCTTCTCAATCCATACCTCCTTCCTGAACCAATCATGGAAATGTTTGAACCTTGGACCATGCTTCCTCTTCAGCGGCTTCTCCATCTTGACCTTCTTAGTCGCGTCTACCCCATGCTTAGATCGGTCAGGGGGGTGTTTAGCCTTGACTTCAGAGACCTGCACTAAAGAGGGAACGAGCTTCTCGCTCGGAGTTAGCAGTAAAGGCGATTTGCCTGGTAGCTCCGGAGGGAGCTTATAGTAAGTGTCCCACTCATCAACACCTTCCTGCAAGTCAGTAGATATAGCAATATCCAAGCTAGAATCAACAATAGGTGGTGTGTCATCTAGGTGGTCCTCATCAAAAACATCTTACACCACAGGCTCAAGTACATCAATTGCACACAAAGAATGACCATCAGAGGGGAATTTCATGGCTTCATAGATGTTATAATTAATGGTTTGGCCATCAAATTCCATAGTCAAGGAACCAGTACTCACGTTGATTTTGGTGTTTGCAGTTTTCAGGAAGGGTCTCCCTAACAGAATAGGGGCTGCATGCATATCATGTTCCATATCAAGCACATAGAAGTCAGCAGGAAAAGTAAGATCACCAACCCTAACCAGAACATCCTCCACTATCCCTATAGGACGCACACTAGATCTATCAGCGAGCTGAATGGAAATTTTGGTCGCATGCATGGGTCCTAATCCTAAGGATTCACAAAGAGATGAAGGTAAAACATTTATGGAAGCACCCAAATCTAACATAGCTTTATTGAACTTGGTACCTCCAATGGTGACGGGGATGGTGAACATACCTGGGTCGCCACATTTCTTGGGTAAGCGCTTCTGAAAAATAGCAGAGACATGTTCGCTTACCTTGACCTTCTTCTTGCTGTTCCTGTCCTGGTGTCTCTTCGTGGTGCACATCTGCTTCAAGAACTTTGCATAACGAGGGACAGACTTGATCAAATTTAGGAGAGGCATGTTGACCTCAACGTTTCTGAACATCTCAAACATGTCATTGTCTTGTGCAAGTGGCTTGGTACGCTTCAAAGCAGACGGAAATGGTGCAACAGGCTTCCATTCAGGAAAAATTGGGGGTACATATTCCTTCTCAGCCTCAGGATCGACTACAGTATCACGGCGGGCGCCGTGAGAGGTGCGGCGGGCGCCGTGAACGTCATCAGGATTTCCGAGAAAATTTTCACCGTCACGGCGGTCGCCGTAATTGTTGCGGCGGTCGCCATAATTTTTATCCTCCAGGTCGAGAGCAGCTTCCCTTTTGCGGCGGTCGCCGTGTGTTTCGCGGTGGTCGCCGTCACTGTTCTGCTCCAAATCCTCATGTCCTTCCTCGTTGGCCTCAGATTTATCTTCCTCATCGAGTCTCTTCCCGCTCCTCAGAGTTATAGCACTGACGTTCCTAATATTCGGGTTCACTTCCGTTTGAGATGGAAGTTTACCAGAATCCTTTGCGTCCAGTTTATTCACCACTTGAGAAATCTGGCCAAATTGTCTTTCCAAGTTCTGAATGCTAGCTTGAGTATTTGCTTGGAATTGCACTGAGCTCTGAATCAGCTTATTAACATTCGCAGTGAGCATCTTCATCATGTCCTCCATAGACGACGAAGGATTCGAGCTCTGCCCTTGAGGTTGTGGCACAAATGGTTGCCTTGGTTGTTGAGGATTACCCTGTTGTTGTTGTGGTTCTGGGTCTCTCCATCTGAAATTGGGATGATCCCTCCAACCAGGATTGTATGTATTGGAGTAGGGATCATGCATGGGCCTCTGCTGATATCCTCCCACTGCATTCACTTCCTCTTGTAGAGTAGGACATGAATCAGTAGGATGCAAGTCGTCACGACAGATCTCACAAGCCTTAGCCTGCTGAGGCGTACCTTTCAGTTTCAAATGCCTCACTTCCTCTCTCAGCACATCAAAATCAGCCTGATCAATTTTCGCTTGAGAACCCGCAACAACCAAGCGTTGGGAGCCTCTCCCACTGTATTGCCTAGAGTCATCAGCCAATGTAGCAAATATCTCTAGAGCCTCTTCATAGGTCCTTTTCAGAATATTCCCACCACATGCAGAATTGACCATCCGACGGTCATCTTCACGGAGTCCTCCATGCAGATAAAGAATCAGATCATGATTAGCATAGCCATGGTAGGGGCAACTCTTCACCAGTTTCTTGAAGCGCTCATAATAATCATAGAGAGACTCATTAGAAAGTTGCTCTATGTTGCAGATTTTCTTCTTGAGCTGATTAGACTTGATTGTCGGAAAGTATTTATCAAGAAACACCTTCTTCAATTTCACCCAAGTAGTGATGCTTCCTGGGGGTAGAGAATGATACCAGTCCTTAGCGGAGTCCTTCAGAGAAAAGGAAAATACCCTCAACCTCATCTGATCTTCAGTAATATCAGATGGCCTCATACTGGTGCAGACCTCAAGGAATTCATCCAGGTGCTGAATAGGATCCTCAAGCGGGGTTCCACTGAATTTAGGGAGCAAATGGACTACTCCTGTCTTAAGCTCAAATTTAACCCCATCACCCAGGGCAGGGAATTACACAGCACGAGTTGGTTGCTCCAAGTTAGGAGCTGTCAGAAATTCCAGAGTAACACGATCATCCATCGTTTCAGCTTCCTCAAGTAGTAAATTCGCAGCCCTGCGAGCCTGAAGAAAAGTTCTTTCGATTTCTGGATCAAAAACTAGCGGTAGATTATTAGTAACACGGGTGTGAACCATAAGATAGGTTCACACCAAGATTGGCACACAATTTACACACTCAAAATAGATTATTGCCTCCCCGGCAACGACGCCAATTTGATAACAGGTTTTTGTCGCGTAAAACTGTTATGCAAAATATCCAAACAAACCTTAAACCGTAGTCCTAGGTAAGTAAAGGTCGAATCCACAGGGAAGCGAATTCTATCTTAGTATGCAATTTGTATGTCAAACCAAAGTAACCAAAATGGGGTTTTGTGAGTTTAAGTAATCTAAGCATGCAAAAGTAAACAAGCGAAAGAGTTGTGAAATCAGTGATGGGAAAAACACTTAGTCAAACAACATCCACTATTCGTATGACAAGTTGATCCTAGATACTCATTCAAAATCTCATGCAATGGAAATTCCAATTCCTTTTCAGATGTAACTAATAGCACAACCAGATACTATTAGCACTAACTAATTAAACAACCCTGAAACTATCAAGATTCAGTCTAACAGCAGCCTTACGGATAGGAATATAGTTGGATACAATTCTAGCATAAAACAACCAGCTTTTATCCTAGAATGTAAATCAATTCTCTTCTGCATAAGACTAGCACAACCAGATACTAGTAGGATGCAGTTGCTACTCTGAAATAGATATGCTCAACCAGTAACAATCTAAATCTAGCAATAGATCAATAATGACAAACCCTAGTTGCGTCCAAATAGAGATTATCAATATCAATCATAAGCAACTTAAGCAAGAGAAAGATACAAACCATGCAATAGATTAAGAACGAGAATCTCACAACTTTATTGAAACGAAAGCTTCATCGTCTGACTAAGCCAGGGAGGCTTAGTTATTCATAGCAAATACGTAGAGAGAAAATTAGGGTTCGAGAGAGTTTAGAAGATGATAGGCAAACAAGCCTTTTTCTCAACCCTAATATACTAAAAGAAATAAAATCTAAATTAACCTAAAACGAAATAATTAAATAATAATAATTAAACAAACTAAACAGGGAAATTAATCCCGTAATTCTCTCACTCGGCTTCTCCTCTCGGCAGACATCTCGGCCCAACAGCTTCAATCTCCCACGCTGCAACACGGCCCAACTCCAATTCAGCCCATGCACGGCCGATGTCATGGATGACATCACGGCATCAATCTCTTCGCTGCTTTCAATTCACGCTGAAGCAATTCGCTTTCCTTCACGTGGCATTTCACGTGGGCCACGCCTTCAATTGGGCCTTTTCCTCTTCACGGGCCTAATTTCATCCAATTCGGCCCATCAATCACGTGGCTTTTAATTAATTACCAAACTTCGCCCCCACACGCCATACACATGAATGTGTCTAAATCTACCCGAATGGCACCAATAAAACCTCTAATGACTCTTACTTAAGCCCTACAAAGTAGTGCTTATCATGCGCATAGGCCCACAAAGATCCATGTGGACTAATTCCAGAGGACGAGTTGTACTTACGTCCCTTTTTGACTTGAAGGAAGACCTGACTTGTTTTCCTTTGATGCATGTGTCACACACGTCACTTCTCATTGCTTCAACCTTTGGAAGGCCGTTCACTAATTCATGTCTGTGAAGCTTAGAGAGGAGTTGAAGGCTAGCATGTCCAAAGCGTTTGTGCCACAGGTCTGTCGTCTCAGCAATAGACGACAAGCATAGATCCTTGTCATGGATGAAAGCAGGGTCGACCTTGTAAACGTTATTGTCGCAGATTCCTTTGAGTAAGATTTTCCCTGTGCTTAGACACTCAACATGACAGTCATTAGTGGTAAAGACTACCCTATTTTTCTTGTTTTGACATAGTTGAGCCACACTAAACAGATCAAACTTGAGATTATTTACTAGATTTACGTTATCCACGGTGATGTGTTTAGAGAGTCTCACTTTACCGATACCACAAACCTCACCCTTACTTTTGTTCCCAAAAGTTATTGATGCCCCTGAGGCTGGCTGGAGAGAAGTGAACCATTCACTGTTCCCTGTCATGTGACTTGAGCATGCACTGTCAAGGTGCCAAGAACCTTTCCTTGCTTCCTCTTCGAGTTTATGAGAACCACCTTCTGATACGTTGTGACCTTTTGAGCTCATCAAACAGACCTCCTTAGAGGGAGGAGACACTTCAACATCTGAGCTGCAGTCTCCCCACTTCGCAACCCACGCTTGTTCCTCGTTGAAGACCTGAGAGGAACCTGCGGCTTTGTTGAGGCAATTTTTTGCGAAGTGTCTGTTGTCATAACAGTGAGAGCAGACAACCTCCTTCATGTCATTGTGAACCATGACCGAACCCTTAAGCTCTTTGCTTCGAGACCATATCTTCTTCATGGCTTGAGTGATGAGAGCTACATCACTTTCACGAGAGTCTCTGTCCAAGGCTTTTCCTGATGACATCTTTCATGCAGAATCTGTAACTAACACAAACAATCTAGAGCACCAGGCTCTGATACCAATTGTTGGATCGTTAGAGTTACATCTGAGGAAACAAAAGCTTTGTTCCCACAGAAGTTGCAGCGGATAAATATAGCAAGAAAGATAATAGAACGAACTCACGATGTATAGTGGAAACCCTGATTAGCAAAACTAGCTTCTCAAGGAAAAACCACTACCTTCAAGCTTCCGCTTGAGAGGATTTTGAAGTGTGTACTTGTCTTATTGATTTCTTGTTTGATTACACTTATAGCATGGACTCCAAAACACTAGACCTCTCTGCTAGATTCGAAGATCACTCCTACAATGATGAATCCAAACTCAACCCTCAAAGACTTACACACACCTCACTCCTTTTCTTTCTCAATTTTCGTTCTCTCTGTTTTTCCCGTCGTCTCTATTACAAAGAAATGAATCCACACATCTCTTAAATACAACTCGACCAACCCTAAAAGTAACAAGATAAGATTTATCCAATTAAGATAACAAGAAGATATGATTTGATAGAGAGAATAATATCCCAGCCGTCCATATTAATTAAGGAAAAGATTCCTTCAATTGATATAAACGGATAAGATAGAATTATCTCTCTCCAATTATCTTATCTTAGGAAAGATTTCCTAAGATAACATAATCGGGCTTCTCTCTCCATATCTTCTCAAATCGGCGTGATCCTTGGAGCCGAAGTCTTCAATCCTTGACCGCGTGATTCTTCTGATTTGTTTCCATATTTGGCACGCTGGATTTCTTCTTTCCTTCGCAGCATCGATCTTGTTCGGCGCTTGAGTTCCTTGATAGGTAACAAAGCACATAACCAGAGCTTTGTTCCCCAGCGTTCCTTTGCTGCGTTGGTTCCCTGAGACAACTGACTTTGTTCCTGAAACACTTAGTACGCAGATTAGTTGAATGTTTATCACTATCAAAACCTAAGGAATTCAACAGGGTCTGCGCTGGAGAGGACACATCAGTAGAAACAGAGGGAGTAGGTGTAGTGTCATACTTGTGAGACTAAGTCTGGGACCAGGGAGTCTGTTTGTGGCACTGATTCTGCTAGTGGATCATCATCGCCGTGTGAGTGAGTTGGTTCAGGTCCTGTATAGGTAGGATCTCCAGCTGATATCGGATGTTGGGATTCAACCCACTCAAAAATCTGATCCTCATAGTAGCAGGACCGATGCTCATGCCTGCCTTGTAATACAGGTCCTCGAGTTTGGCAAAGAACTCGATCGGCGTCTGGGTGCCCTGGCGAGCGAGCGCTATCTCCATCCTCATGTGGTTCTGGAATTCATCTGGAACATATTTGCAGCGCATAATGAACGATAGCTGGTGCCATTGATCAATTTGTTCCAGACCTCTTCGTTCCCTGTCAGTACAGAAACGATGCCACCAAGAGCGGGCGGCGCCACGAAACTGCAGAGTGGCGACATCGACCTTCTCGAACTCCTCATACTGATAGTGTCACAGGGCATGCTCTGTAGCCTGCAACCAATCTAAAAACACAACAGGATCATAATCACCATGGAAATGCTCGATAGTTACCTTGATCTCGCGATGACTTGCATAGGGGTTGGGCGCGTGTCTGTGGTCAGGTAAACCTCGAGCTGCAGGAAGCTGCTCAGGGAATGGCTCGTCCAGCTCATCATCATAATGATCAAAGTCATCCTGGATGGGGCGAGGGCGTCGCTGGTGACGACGGTCATGATTGTCCACGCGGGGCTGATGTCTCTCACGCACGGGTCATCGTGGAGGCGTCGGAATCTGCGAAGGGATGTAATCCATCGGGTAGAGCCGGCTCTCTACTGGGTCACCCAAAGGTGGATGAAAGTTTCCCGGATTGGGAACACCTTCAACCTCAAAACCCTCTTCATCATACTCAGTAAAAGCAATAGGGGGTACATACATGGGTCGCGGTGCAGTACGGGGGACAGTGCCTGGGTCATGGCTGGTGGTAGGATGGGTCGACGCCGTCTGTGGTGCCCGACCGCTGGTGTTGCCAAGAGCTGCGTCTCATCGGCTCTCGAAAAATGCATCTTGGCATGCCTCGTCTCGCTGTATGGTCGCGAAACGCTGACGTCGGTCAGTGGTGTCGACGTAGGGGTAGAGACCCAAGTCGGTGGCGGGAGACTCGTGCTCGGCGGAGTCATAGACGAAGTCATCCGCTGGCGAGCGCAGGGGCTTGTATCTGTTGAAACCATGGTCCTCCTGCTGGAACTCAATGATGGAATCCAAGTGACGAAGACCCAGCTGGAGCTGCGAACTAGAGGGCATCGCGCCCTTTCCCTTGTCGAGACGCTGCGTGGTGTCGGTTGTGAGCGCGTGAGCCAACAGGGGATCAATCGCTGCGGTATCGACAAGCACAGGAAGAACCGCGGGCGCGGTGTGCGTTTCCGCGGGCACAGTTAGCTTTTCCGCGGTCGCGGATGTGGCAGCCGCGGTCGCGGCCAAGGCCTCAGTGGCGGCTCGGTTGGAGTCAACGCCCTTCTGTAATTCGTCGAGCTTCGAAAGGATCGCCGCCATCGCTCTGGCTTGAGCATCGTCAGCGGCTTGGCAAGGGGCGAGTGTTTCGTCCGTATCTGTCCCTATAGACACCATGACAAATGCAAAAAAGAGCAGAAACACAAACAAAAGGTAACGAAAACAAAGGACAAACTATATCAAATCAAACCCATAAAGTCTCACGTAGGTCACTAATCTGGGTAAAGCTGTGAGGGCGGAGGGGCTAGGCTGACTCAACGTGGACTAAACCAACACAAAAACTACACAAACCTCACAATTCAAAAGCCAAAATATAGTGACTACGCGAGAAGTATTCCAGCATGCAAATCCTAGAATCCAGGGAGAAAGAATACGGGGAAATAAGCTTAATGGACCTGTGTCAATAGTGAATCGGCTTCGCCGAGATCGCCTGAGGCTTTTGTTTTTCAAATTCGGTGGCTGATTTTTTATTTTTTTTTGTAATTTTGAACTAAATGCCTTTTTTTTTTAATTGACACAAGTTTTGTAATGTAGACGAAGAGCAAGTGTTGCAGAGACTAGAAAGAAGGATATATTTTTTTATGAAAACTAGGAGATAACAATAGAGAAAATTCTAGCAATAATCACGAACTTTAGCAAACCAAATATGCAAAAGTAATATGATTTAGGGCAAGCAAAGTCCACGACTAGGGTTAGGGTTTCTCACGGTAATCTCTTCTTTTTTTTATAACTCTCAGTCTTGAACAAGGGCTTAGGAATCCACAAATTCAACCTAGGGTAGGGGATTGTTGGGGGCAACCAACAACAACAACAAAACTGAAGCAAACGAAGCAAAACAATGGCGACAAGCCACACAAACGAAAGCGGAAGCAAGGGAAAGACTGAAATTTTAACGTGAGAACAAAGCGAGAAAGAAAAGACCAACCTTGTACCCCTGAAATCTGATACCAGTTGATGTGTTCTGGTCTCCCAAAACACAAGTCAGAGCGGATCTAGGTAGAAAGGCGGACGAAATCCTCTTGCTCGCTGAAAATCGAATCGTTGCTGAACTTCTGGGTCTGTCGTAGGCAAATCCGCGGGCGCGGCTAGGCTTTCCGCGGGCGCGGAAATCGGCGTTGTTGTTGCGTCTGCGAGTCGAAGCGTGGTTCGATCGAAGGGACCTTGGCACGGGCCTAGAGCCACGTTTGGGAGTGGGGTTCGTATTCAAGGGATGTGGGTTCGGTGGTGGCTCGATCGTGGGTTAGGGGGCCGGTTAGGGAGGTTCGGTGAAGACTTAGTTGAAGGAGCTAGACCTAGGGGCCGGGAGCTTGGCTCAACGGCAGCGCTAGGCTTTAACTCTCAATTCAGTTTGTTTATTAATTAGGCTAAGGCTGGCTTATATAGCAGTCAAAAACAATGTTCTTGCCCTAATGGGCCTAAAAACATAAATGGATCGGCCCTCTTGGCACAAGAGAGGCCCGACATCCAAAAATAGAAACTTGCTAAAAACGGCAACATCTAAAAATAATAAATATTAAAAACGATAACTTTCCAAACTTAGAAATACTCTAAGAATGGAAACTGCTAAGAAGGGAAAATGCGAAATACCGAAAAACTACTAAAAATAGAAAGTGTCTCAGAATGTCTCAAAATTGGCATGTGAGTGTCACAATACCAAACTAACTCAAATGACACTCGGGATGCCGAAGAATGTCGTGATCGGAGTCACATCAAGTTGGGAGGGGTTGAGAAATCCCAACCCAATTATTATTGTTTGTTTGGTGATTTTTGAATTGGGGTTGGGAATCCCAAACCCTCTAGGAATGGGGTTGAAAAACCTTCCAATTTTTTTGTGTTTGGATGAGTTGGAATAAAGGGTTGAAATATGATAGTGAATAGCTTAATTATGATCACTAGTTTTAAATCCAAAATTGTACCAAACACACAACTAAAAATATAAGATTTAAAATCCATACCTCTCCAACCCCGTACCTTAGCCCAATCCAAACCTAAGTTTCTACCAAACAATTCGAATCACATACAATAATATATTAAAATATGTTATTTTATATTACTTATTATAATTAAATAAAAAATAATATAATTTAAAGTTTTTAAATTTAAGTATGGTACACGATCCAAACATATTTACTCTCGTCTATCTTTTTTTGAGAAAGACACTCTCGTCTATCTTAAAATTTAGGAACCGTTCATAACTAAGTTAAAGAATTCAATTCAAAAAAGGAACTTTAGGGATTGTAGAGTTGTTTCTAAATCATATCAAATCATCTACACTCTTTTCCCTTCTATGCTTCTTCTAGATTCAACTTATTTATTTTATACCATAAATCCTAAATTATAAACATTAAATTCTAAAACATAAATCCTATATGTAAACCCTACACCCTAAATTCTATACCCTAAATTCTAAAACCCTAATTTCTAAATTCAAACACCTAAATCTTAAACTCAAAACCCTATATCTTAATTATTTAGCCTAATTTAGAGTTTAAGATATAAAATAAGCTAGTAAAACTTAAAGAGAACATAGAAAGGAGGAACACAAATAGGGAGTATAAAATTTAAAGTGTTCCTAAATCGGCCCTAAAACTGATGAAAACCACATATCAAAAAAATTGATTAAAACCATCTTAGAGAAAATTCAGCTTAAATAAAATACTTAATGAAATATTTTTAAAACATTATTTCGTACTCCTATGAGTATATATGTAATTTACGTTTATAATGTCTCATGTGTAGTTTATCAGTTCTTCATTAATTTACATTTTAGTGACTAATGCCAACTTTTCCATACACTAGTGACTATGCCCGTAGCGGTCTTTTATTAATATTTCATTATATTAATTTGTATAATGTTTGATCAGTTGTATAACATTATATTATTATACAGTTGTATGAATTTTATGATTACTACGGTATAGATTGGGTGGAAATTTATTTTTGTATCTTCTTGTATATATGTTCATATCTTTAGGACTAAATTAGTGCTCAAGAAATATGCAATATTTTACATGCATTTATAGGCAAGTGATAGATTAAAAATTTTAAGGTTAGATCAAGTTAAATTATTAAAACAATTAGTTTACAGTATATGTTTCCAATTAGCTATATATGTTTATACGATTATATATTGGTAGTTAATGTATTGTGTCTCATACTACGAAAAAGTATAATAAATTGCTTGATGTGAAACTGCTAAAGAATTTCGACATAAAACATACCACAATAAGTAAATAAACTTAATATAAAATCGAGTATTTATTAATATAAGTCATATTAATCTCATTCTGCTTCCATGTAATTAAATAGAGTTTACATGCATAAAAAACTAAATATTTGAGGGTGTATAGATCTTACGTAATGTTATCAATGTATGTCATATCGATAGAATAATCCTAACAATGATCTATATATAATCATTGCATGTTATTTTAAAGTTTCAATAATTGAGTTTTATTTTACCTATAACAAACTAAATGAAAAATTTTAGAAGAGCAACAACAAACTTTAATATGCTTTCACGCTAATTTCTAATTAAGGAGTGAGGATCAACCGTTCCCCTTTATTTGTTTTTAACAATTGTTTCTCTTAAATAATTACCATAAGTTGTAAAAATAATAGATCAAGTTGATTCTTTCATGAATGAAAACATTTTTTAATAGACAATATATATCTTAAAAAATATGCATTCATATTGGAAACCTCGTAATCGATATAATATACATTTAAATATTGACTAAACATAACAGTAAATTATAACTGAAATTTTCCACATAATTAACACAATGGAAAATAACAAAACTAATTTGCACAATCAAGAGGAGCAACATCACAAATTCACAATTTAATCATTTATAACTTTTTCGTTCTATATTACCATATAGCGAATAGAGATTTCTCTGCTATTAGCTTTATTACTTAATTAAAGCTATTACAATGTGGCTAAACATATTTATATTATATATTTTTCTTTGGTGTATGACTAATTGGACGCCAGTAAGATGGCCACAATGTGGAATGGTTTTTATAGTGGGAAATTTGTATGCGTTAAGAATTTGAAAGATTGCTTAGTTGTAATTATTTTTTTGGTTAGTGAATAATTCTTAAATAGACGTTACAACATATCTTTGAAAATATTGCAATATTTAATTGTCCGTTACAAACCCCTTAAAATGCTATTAAATCATTTAATTTGTGTTAAATATAAAGTAGATACAAACTATTTTTTTGATCTGGTTAGTTATCCATTCCCGATTCATATAAAGGGTTATTTGATCTAGTTAACTCTTTTTTATGCCCTACCCTTTTTTAATATTATCTACCCCTAATATTAAAAATTAAATAAAATCAATAGAATATTACTTTGTAATACTTTTTAGTTTACACTTTAGATAGTGATATATTATTTATATTTATCTCCTAAAAGAATAAACAATTTTGATTAGTTTAGGTGATAGTTTGATATCATATATATTTGTTTATCATACATAACTATTTTTTCATAACTATTTTTCATTTTATAATAGTTAGCGTGTTATAAATATACAACTTGTGTAAAAATGATTTAAAAAATTTGTAGGAAGTTAGATAGGCATTTGGATCCATTTCAACATAAGGTGGGTTTTGCCATTGTTTTGTATTGATTTTGTATTTAAAAGTTAGCATTCAATGCACAAGAATGCTAACTTTTAAATATATATAGATTACCGACAACTTTTGACATGGAAAATGTTCTAGACGAAAGAATCTCTAGAACTTTCATATAAACATTTATTTGTTTTGTAAAGTTATAGTATAAGATTTTTTATGTGAATATCTTTCACTATTTTATCATAAACATATACAAGATAAGGGTTATGCTTATATGCAGAATGAGAATGAAAATCAATCATTAATCTCTGGAATATCCTTGTGCTTGAAAAAAATGAAAGAGTTTAAACACGCTTTCCTTTTGACGCTTGTAGCATGCGCCCGTCTCTTCTCTTTACTCATTTTAAACCAGAGAATGGTTCCTCCACTTCAACTTGACAATGATGTCCAACCATTTCTAGGTTAACTTCGAGGGCGATTCAAGCAATTTTTTAAATAATTCATAAGACTGAACCTAAATCTTTCATCGATCTTCCCCTATATTGCTCATCTGAAGAAAAGATGAACAACCACTTTAACAATGAGGAACACTAAAATCCTAGCTTTTCCATTCGATATTTGCTACCGAATTTTTTATTCCATTCAAATATGTGAACATCTTCTTAATATTGGACCCTAATTGGTGACGATATAACCATATCTTATTTATTGTGTGCATTTAAACCCTCAAATCTGTACATTACATCTTGTGTACATGTTTTAGGATATACAAATGCATAAGAAACGAAATGCATGTACATTGAAATCATTAATTTGTGCATTAATCTTGTATAACGTAACATTGAATTGAGACTATGTGTGCATAAAAAGAGCACAAGCTTTGATGATTTAGTCTATTTTCAAAAAATGCACACATGAGTTAGAATAAATGAACACCGAGACAAATATATATGAACAAATAAAACAAAACAAATGATTACAAGATTACAATAGCACAAACTTGCATTGATGCACACTGTTCTAAGAATAAATGAACATGTAGGCAACATATATCTACACATAGCTCAAAAACTTATGAATACATGTCTTAAAAAGTAGAAACTATAATTACTCAGATAATTCTAACTATGGATGCATACATACTTAATATAAATATACATAGTTAATATAAATGAACACCTATGAAATATATATATGAACACATTGTACAAACCTAATAAACACAAATTGTAATAGCAAAATTTTGTATTGATGCACGTTATTGTAAAATCAGATGAACACATATAAAGGTTATGACAAATGAACACGTTGCAATATTATATGCACACAAAGTTCAAAATTGGTGAACACATAGCTAAAAAGATTATTCAAAACAAATGAATGTGTTCATATCAATTTTCATATGTCTTCATATTAGTTTGTTTATGTGTTCGTATGTTTGACATGAATGTGCATTGTAAATTGTAATACATCACAAAATGTTTAATGTATGTGCTCACATATATATGTCAATGTATTTATATTAGTTTGCATATGTGTTCATAAAAAAAAAAAGACAATGTGTTCAAACATGTTTGACTAGGTGTTCAATGTTTGACATGATTGGACATTGCACCAATGTAACACATATCAAATGTTTGACATGATTGGACATTGCACCTATGTGTTCATATTAGTTTTTTATATTAATATGTTTGTCTATGTGATCATACTTGTTTTCTTATGTACTCCTATATGTTTGCCAATATATATGTTCAAAAGCTTTTGTCTAGGTGTTTATAAGAAATAATCTAAGTGTGCATATAAAAAAAATCATGTGTGTGCATTTGGTCTATGTGTTCATGTGTGCATATATTTTCATCTATGTGTTCATGTAATAGTAGCTATATGTGCATATGATTTCATATGGGTTGATACGTTTACAATATGTCTTTATAATTTTATCTTCATGTGTTTTCACTTATGTGTTCACATATATTCAATTATGTGTTCATCGGTTTGCAACTAGGTGTTCATACATTTTTTAACAAATCAGAATGTTCTAAAATGTTGTACTTATGTGTTCATATATGTTTATCAAAGTGCTCATACTTGTTTAGTTATGTGTTCATAACTTCTTTTGATATGTGTTTGTATGGTTGAATGAATGTCATTACAACATTTTAATGTACACATAACAAATTGATTGTTTGCTTATGTGTTCATACGTATTTGTCTATGTTCATATCATTTTTCTATATGTGTTTATATGTATGACATGAATGTACATCACAACATCTTCGTTGAGTTTCAAATAATTTAAAACCAGAACACCATATGCATTCCTCACAAAAATAAAATAAGTTTAAATATGTTTTGACATGGATTGATATCCAAAAACCTTAAGAAAAATATGTGCATCCATGAATTCACATTACTCTATGTGAAAAATTATAAACCCTCATGGTCAATTGATCTTTGTATAAACTTCTAAAACATCACATCTCAATATTGATTCGATCACAATATACAAAATTGAAAAGAAATCACTGAATCCATGACCTAGAAACAGGTAGATCTTTAACGAAATCAAACAACAATCAACTGTGATCAATGTAAAACAAAGAAACGACCTAAAACTACCAATTTTCATCTTGAAGAACAAAAAATAGTGAACGGTTGTATAAATCGAATCCATGAATTTGTGGAAAATTGATGAAACAAAGTGAAAACACAAAGATGATTTGTGCTCTATGTCAAAAGCGAAAGGGAACCAATACACACGTTGAAGAAGAGAAAATAAAAATAAAGGCACGCGCTTATTTATAGCTATTAGATGAAAGCCATATCGACAAAGAACAACCGTTTTCATTCCTCATGGGGGCAATCATTCTCATACTATCCTTTTTTATAAGATAAAGATGAAAAACTCTTTATAATAACAATAATGAAGTTAGGATATTTAAATTGATTATATATTGTCCTTAATTTGATTATTGTTAGGAGAAACCTTTCTATACAAACAACTATGATCCTTTCTCATAAGATAAAGATAACAACTCTTTTTGTTGAAGGTTGATTTCACCTTATTTAACTCCAGTCAAAATGAAAATGTCTTCATCATTTGTATTTACATTTTTTCGGGTCAAAATGAAAAACATATTAGTGTCCACTAATATGTTTTGCCCTTTCTGAGAAATACGGACACAAGATGACACGATTATTATTGGCCATGAGAATTTCCGCAAAGAAATCAGATCTGACTTTGAAAATAATTTTTAAAAAAGCAACATAAATAACAATATATTACTAAATTATCTTGGTAATATTGATAAGTCAATACTCTTGATAACAATGAATTAACTAACATAAATCAAAAAAAAGTTGTTTTTGCCATTGTTCTATTAAATCACCCGGGCTTGTCAGAATGTCAGCTTTATTTTACCAAAAATATTGGCATATTGTTAGTCCTATGGTTATTAAAGTTGTTAAGAGCTTCTTCCATTCTTGAAAAGTACTTAAACAAATTAATCACACATTCATCACACTTATTCCTAAATGTGAGAACCCTAATTCTACAAATCATTATCACTCAATTAGTCTTTGTTCTACTATTTACAAGGTCATTTCTGAAATTATAACGGAGGATGAAACTCATTCTAAATAAACTTATTCATCATCTACAATGTGCTTTTGTAGCTAACCGTGTCGTGCTATTCATGATAATATTCTAATAGCGCATGAAAATTTTCATTCCTTCCGAGCTAAGAAAGGTAAGGAAGGATGGGTTGCAATCAAACTAGATATGGAAAAAGCTTATGATAAAATTGAATGAGATTTAATTTAGAAAGTCCTTGAAAATTTTGGTTTCTCCACCCGATTCATTGGATGGATCAAAGAATGTATTGAGATTGTCTCATTTTCTGTCTTGGTAAACAATGGACCTACAAATGTTTTATCCAAAAAGAGGATTACGTCAAGGTGATTCACTTTCCCCTTTCCTATTTATCCTAGGAGCAGAAAATCTAGCTAGAATTACTAGAGGCGGCTCCAATATCCCCTTTCTTGCTTTTAGAGATGATATTCTAATCTTTGCAAAAGCAAACCATACAGTATGTTCACATGTGAAAACAATAATTGAGGAATATTGTTTCATTTATGGAAATGCGTAAATTTTTATAAATCTGATTTCCAAATAACAAATAATACTCCGAACAATATTAAAAAATTTATCTAAACAATATTGAGCATCCCTAGTACCACTTCTCTAAAAAAATACTTAGGATGTCTGATCATAAACGGGAAAGTTAACCATGAAACTTTCAAAGATATCATCTTATCATCAACTAATCAACTCTCTAAATGGAAAGCTAATTCTCTTTCTCATGAAGGGACATCCACCTAAATTAAAAGCAAATCTAGCTGTAAAACCCAAATTTATTGTGCAAAGTTTTATGTTGCCTACATCTATACACAAAGAACTTGATAAACTTAATAGAACTTTTTCTAAAATAAAGAAACTACATACAAACCATTGATTGGATGAGATAAAATATGTAAAAAAAAAAAAAGTGGCACTGATTGTAATATCCCACTTAAATGAGAATGGTAAAATAGTAATTTTAATTTGATAAAAATAAAAGTTATGAAATTTACTTTATTACTTTTAGAGGAATAATTTAAACTTTCATTAACTTAGGTTCAAGGTTTGGGTTAAGATAATTTTTGGTACAAATTATCATATGAATAATAATAATATGGTGTTAAAAATAAATAAATAAGTATAAAAAAATGTAATTTTAGATTTTAAATAATAATAAAGGTCATAGGAATTATTATGCTATCCATAAAGGGATAAAGTAATAATTGACCTAAGTAAGTTATTTCTTTAAGCTAAGGATGATTTAAATTATGATTAACTTTATGTTAATTATAATTTAGATAAAACTTATTAAATTTGACTTAGAATATTTAAATCAAGTTTAACAAAATTTTGTTAAGGATTTAAGTAGGTCAGATTCATAAGAAAAATAACTTAAGCTTATTTTAGCCTAAGTTAAATTTTTATATAATTTAATTTTGGGATAAAATAATATTACAAACTTAAAATATTAAAAATATTAAGTTTGGGCAACTTTTGTAATTTCTGGAAAGTTGAAAATGGCACTTTTGCCAAAAACCCAAAACGTTGGGCCATTTTTGTAATTATCTGAAAAGCTGTCTTCTTCCCCACTGACTGAACAGCCAGCTACGTAAGGCATTTCAAGCCATTTTAAGGGCGGAATTCAAACTCATTGGATCCTACACGTAATCCATCAGTCAATGTGGATTAAAAGGGGCTAAGTTGACGGGATTTTGTCCGAAAACTTAAAGTGTCGTTCGTGGGAACGAATTGAAGAAATTAAAAATTGGATCAAACCGGATTGAATTGTATGGAGGAATCCTAGGGATTTTGTTGGGGGCTATAATATCTTCAAAAACCCTATCAATAGGCCCCCGAATTCAACCCGAATCCATCCAATTTCATCCATTTCCCTCTCAAGAACCCTAATCTGCGCAGCCTTGTTCTTCATCAAAATTGGCAGTCGTTTGAGCTTAGTTTTGACGATTAGTTGCATTCCTAGTTGCGCCTGGAGGTCCTCTTTGAAAGCCCTAAGCTTATGCCGCCGTGCAACCACCGGAGCACCCCCGATTTGGCGGGAAACCGCCGGGTGTTCAAGTCCGATTTCGAAGAGGGTATTTTACCCAATTCGGGTTTTGTTTTTTAATTGTTAATTTATTTTGGCTTAATTGGGTTTAATTTAATTAATCTGGATTAGTGGAAAACATTATAAGATTAATCAGAATTTATAAAATTAAAATTTAATTTATTAAAAAAAAGTTATAATATTATCTTATATTATGAATGGATAAATTAGACTATTCATTTAGATAATATTTTGAGTTAAAAAATTTGAGGTTTATAAATAAATTATTTCATTAATTTATTTATGTCAAGAGTATTTAGAATATACGATTAATTGATTTTTAATCGTATAAATAATCATCCTAACTCCTAACGATTAAGCCTTGAAATTGAATTATTTAAGGATTAAATAAACTCAATTAAAAACCGAAACATGATATACTTCAAATGGTTATATTAAATAAATTATCTAATATAATTTATTCATTGTGTTTGATTTAGGTACGTCTCGGGACTTCGTTTGGAACAAGAATAATGTAGGGAGCCGATTTGCTTTTCAAAAGCAACCATCTCCGATACACCGTTCATCATTTCCGTGATTCAAGACAAGTGACGGTTCACTCTTACTAATTTATTCCATATTTTTCTTAATTGACAATTAATCTATTGTCTTAATTAAGTTGGGATAAATATTCTTAATTTCTCATTTGGGAACTTGTGTGTTAAAGTTTGTATAAAATGAACATTATTATTAGGTTGTATATATGCTAGCTATGATTTATGCTCTATTAAAACATGCTCTTATAGTGAAACGAGTGGACAAATTTGGGACATTAGATGAAGATGAAACGGATGGACTAGATTAAATAGAGGGAGGTGCACAATATTTTGGGAGAAATGCACACACCAAATTTTTTACCCACCCGTTTTTTTTTGGATATGATTTTCATCCTCTTTCAAATTATATCCAAATCTGATTCAGTTCCCTTAATTGACGCCCCACTCTTCTCTCTCTCTCGTAGATCAAGTGCCTCCATTGAAGCGTCTTTTCAAGCTTCATCGAAGACCCCTCTCTCTTTGAGCCCCTACTACTACCACCACCAACAACAACCCGAACCTCAACCCCCAACTACCACCGCTTTCAACCCTAACGTCAGCTCCGCTCTTGCCTCCGGCGTTACCACTTCCTGCTCTCAGGTCACCAACGGCGGCCTTCTACCCAACCATGGCGGCGGTTCGGGGAACGGGGCCAGCGCGACTGCACTTTACCCTCAATCGGTGGCGGGGAAGGCCCCTTCGCCGCCTTTAGAGATCGTGCGGAAGAAGAGGGGGAGGCCGAGGAAGTACGGCACGCTGGAGGCCGTTGCGGCTGCGAAGAGAGCGGCCTCGGCTGCGGCTTCGTCCACTAGCGTTTCTCCGCCACCGCAGTCATTGTCCTCAAGGAAGCGGGACCAGCAGCTGATTGGATCTCCTCCGTCTTCTTCCAAAAAATCGCAGTCGGGCTTGGAATTGAAGGTACGTGTGCTCCGTTGATTCGTGGAGCTCAATATCGTTCTTGTTTCTTTGTGATCTGAAATCATTCTAATTTTACGTCGTGTGTTTGATTTCATAGTTGACAATGTGTTTTCTCAGTTTGTTACGTTTCTAAAACCCTTAAATTTACTATCCTCTGTCATGTTGACTTGCGGCGGTCCAGTTGCTATTGTGCAAAATTCAGACTTGGCTGGCAATTATCAAGAAATTTGTGCTTGATGATCTCGATTGTGATATCCATAGGAATGAAATTCAAACATACTTGTATGACAATTATCACCATTGTTCCAGATTGTCACCGACCTCCATTCATCGCTGGTTGATTTTATCGTCTTCGTGCCATGGTTCATCGTCTATGTATGATATTCAAACATACTTGTATGATATGCATTCTGTGATTATGGATTATGTTTCTGGCCGTGAATGTGATATTCAGTTGTATGGAAGGGATATGCATTTTTCATACAGTGATATGCAGAATATACTTGTATGATATGCAATTTGTAATTATGGATTATTTCCTTGGCCTTGAATATGATATTCATTTGTGTGGATGAGATATGCATTTTCCATAAATTGATATGCAAAATGTACTTGTATAATATGCAAAATATACTTGTATGATATGCATTTTTTTATGATAGATTATTTCATTGGTTGTGATTGTGATATTCATTTGTGTGGATGAGAAATGCATTTTCTATACATTGATATGCAGAATAAGCCGTGGGCGCGGAAAGGGAGCCGCGGGCGCGGCCAAGGAAGAGCTCGCTGAGTGATATTCTCATCAGAAGCTGAGAAGAACAAGCCGCGAGCGCGGAAAGGAAGCCGCAAGCGCGACCAAGGAAGATCTCGCTGAGTCCGGCCATGCAATTATGTGGATGGGATAAGCATTTTTTGTACAGTGATATGCAGAATATACTTGTATCATATGCAATTTGTAATTATGGATTATTTCCTTGGCCGTGAATATGATATTCATTTGTGTGGATGAGATATGCATTTTTTGTACAGTGATATGCAGAATATACTTATATGATATGCAGTTTTTCTCTCTCCAATATCCTTCTCCTTGTACAGTGATATGTAGAATATACTTGTATGTTTTAAATTGGAATATCAATTACCACAATGTGCATATATGTTCAATGTTTTTGAATATCAGTATATATACGATTGACCATGATCACGAATAACAGTTATTCAATAATACTTGAACGATATTCAGATAATGTGCTTTGATATTCACACATTGTATTTCAATTCAGTCGATGCATTATATACGATGGAACTTGAACAAGATTAACATATATGCAAATTATATATAACAATATTCATCTTTTTCGTGTCGATATGCAGAACGGTTTAGAAATTTCTGGACCGAAGCTCTGCGTGGAAGATGGTAGTGAATAACTGCCTATTTTGGAGGATCTACGTTTTCTCTCTCCAATCTCCTTCTAACTGCCTATTTTGGAGGTTTTTAATTTTTAGAAATTTAGAAAATCAGTAGGGATATTCTATCCCATAAAAACCGCCCCATACACCCTTATTATACTCTCCAAATCCAACCATCCAATACTCTCAATCTGACGCTCCATAATTGTACAATCGTTTCACCATAAGAGTCGTTTTACCTGAGCGTGTCTGCTAGCTATAACCCTTATATATATATATTATAGGGTTGCTAGATAATAATTGGTGTGAATTGTTGTGCTTTGGTGTGGATAATTATTGCTAGTTAGCACGAGTATTCATAGGAACGCTAATGCCTTACGAGGATTAGTCGTTTCTTTATAACTTGGTGTTAGGAGGATTATTGCACTAATGCCTTTGGTCATGACCTTGCCCTTATATTGCATAAGTGGTGGTGTACTTAGCTAGTGTCAAATCTTTGGGATTTTATCCCATTCTTCCTCTCTTTATGAGGTTGGCTATAAAAGTCTTAAATATGAATGTACGTTTTGGAATTAAATAAGATAAGTGCGGTTTTGCACATAATTAATATACCATCGGGCAAGAAGTACAACGTGAAACCCGTCCGATCTCTTGTCTAAAGTAAGTCCCCTTTCCAATCTGGATTCGCAATACGTGGTGGGGTTGGTCGAGGACCCAAATATGCAACGAGATGTTTTTAAAACTTTGTGTGTGATAATATAATGTTCCCAAACAAATTCATGTAATTTCCCATAAGACTCAATTCATTGGATTCTTCTCTTTAATCATACATCTTCATTCTTTTCGGTAGAAGTCTATAGTCATATACCATTTACCGAGTTTTATTCGGAAAACAAGGGTAGTGATTATATACGACTACGAGAACCAACTTGTTTTCACCCTTGCATAGACTTTCATTAGACTAACTGACAGGCCTAAAATGTCGTATTCCTAATCAAAGAAATCCTAATGTACCTACTAAACAGAGTATAGCAAGCAAGTCAGGGTCGAACCCAAGGGAATCAGTTTATCAGTTCTTGTAATTCGCAAGTCACCAACTAGGAACTAGGGGGGGTTTTGTAGTATTTCGAACCAAGTAAATGAAGCAAGAAAAGCAAAGAAAAGGATGTGAATATGATATGAGGAAGGCGCCACACCTGACAAAGATCCACACAACAAGAGATATGGTTGATCACTGAATTCTATTATTCTCAAGTTCTTATCTTTCCTTTGGTTGTTCTTATCCCGATCATATGTAACTATTAGTTCTACCAGCCCTAATAGTACTTATTACTAAATCAAATCCGAAAACCTTCAAGACTCAACAAAGAAATAGCATTCAAACAAGGATTCAACAAGATACATGCAATAGAAACAACCCGTTACTATAAGCATGCAATTAACTATCTCTCATGATGAACACTCACAACCCGCTTATATAAATCGTGTTTGCTACTAGATATGCAACCCGAACCCGGAATTGACAAGTCCTAGCTATATGGATAATATCAATAAACCTAGATGATCAGGCTAGATAAATCAATAAGATTCAATAAACATTTAAGCGCGAGAGAATCAATACAACTAGATAGGAAATCGAACAAGAGTAGAAAACTCACAACCAATCAATTGAAGGCTTCAAACGTCAAGTGCAACAATGGAAACTTAGCTCGACATAGGGTTTGAGAGAAAACGATGGAAGGGAAAAGAGTACGTGGTTAGATGAGAAACAGGCTTCTCTCTAACCTAAATATAAAGAAATAGTTCAGGAATAAAGAAAAGGAAAATAAAACATAAAATAAGATCTCGGACTAAAAGATAAGGAAATAAAAGATCACGGAATAAAAACTCCAGCTCAGCACTGCGGGTGCGGTGGGTATTCAATCGGCTCCAGCTGTCTTCGCTTCAGCTCCTCTTCACTTGTCTTCAGCAAGTCCACCGCGGGTGCGGTGAAGACACCATAAACTCTTCTTCTTCAATGTATTTCAAATCTCTGTAAATCCCATGATTTCTTCACTTCTCTTCTTCTCTTCCGGATTATAGCATTACAATCAAAACATACCTAAACATCCTCTAAATCATGCTAATAACCACTAGATGCGCTATACAATATATCGCATATCACTAACCAACTGGTTTTATTCCTTGCATGGTTGGTTGGTGTCATCCGTTCTATATGGCACATCAGAGGTTGATCCCCAACGATTTGAAGCAACCAATCGAAGAGAAGGCTTGCAGTTGAAGGTTGTGACCTAAAGTTATATTATTTGAACGGATTTAGTATCAATTTAATATGCTTAATAAGGTGTATTACTAGTCATGTATTAGGGTTTATTGTAAAAGTCTTTCGTTGTAATTTCAAAAGTCTTCCGCTGTGATTTCACTTCGTTGTAAAACCGTCCTTCTCATGTTACGAGAGGAATCTTAATAAAAGATTGAGTTTTATATAAAAAGTATTTCGTTGATTATTCTTTCATTATTTAATATTTATGTATTTATTTAAGCTTAATTGTTCCGATTAAAGCTTAGGGTGACTTTGAACATTAACGTCTGAGGTCACTGGCGTATACTGTGTAGCACTACCGACATAAGTCGGGGGTGTTACACTGATATTCGAAAAATGCTAGCTATGAATAAAGCTCTCCAAATGAAACCCATCTAAAAAATATTTGCTAAACCAGATAATATCTGGGTTAGAATAATAAATGAAAAATATCTTAAGAACTCTAACATCCTTCACTAACCACTCGTGGCAATGGTCAAAATTACTAAAACTTAGAAAGGAATTCCAATATGGCATTTATTGGTTGGTTGGTGATGGAAAAATAAATAAATTCTAATCTAAGTTTTGGGTCTCTGAACTCAATCTTATACAAAATATTATTTTACCACAAACTATAATATCACCTACTATAGTGAGTGAATTTATAAATGACAATAGAACATGGAATAAATCCAAACTTTAAGAAATTCTTAATAAATAAACTATTGATAAGATTCTTGATATCTTTATCCCTCAAAATCCAAAAATTGATAGACTTTACTAGACCCCTAGCAAAAATGGTTGGTTCTCTACTAAATCAACTTTTGAACTAATTACCAAACAACAAAACACATTCAATTTTAGTCTCTCTTGGATCTGAAAACTTGATACTTATCTAGAAAGTAAAAACTTTATGTGGAAAATATGTCACGATGGTCTACACACAAAAGCTAGACTTGCCCCCCAAAAAATGTTCATGTACCCCTTGCTTGTGACTCCTGCTCTAATCCTTTTGAAGACTTGCCACACTTTCTCCTTAAATGTCCATTCACAATTTTACAAATCAAAAAATAAATTTCGACAATTGAAACTGTTATTAGTAATATTGATGTTAATAATAAAAAACCTAGAGATGTCCCAGAAGAAATTCACTCCCTATTAATAAAAAAAAAGTCATTTGTCTTGCTTGGTGGCCATTTGGATTAATAGGATTCAGAATATTTTTAACACTGATTCATCTAATTAAATTATAGATTTAACTCAATACATCTCTACTCTAGTTCAAAATTGGGATAAAATGAAAAAAATAGAATGTGATGATCTCATTCAGCCAAAACGTAATCCCCACCAAACTACAAAAATTAAAAATATTAAATGGGAAAACCAAACCAAAACTTCTATAAAATTAATTTGACGGATCGAAACTACCAAATGGAGAGGCTGATTTAGGGTCCATTATTAGAAACGACAAAGCGGATGTTATACAATGGAGGGTCTTCGATGTGATCATAACAATATTCTTATGACTGAAGCTTTCGCTTTAAAACACAGTATTGACACTGTGAAACGGCTAAACCTTATAAAAATACGAATTAAAGGAGACAATAATTGCCTTATTAATTCCATTAAAGGCATTTGGGATTGTCCTTGGGAAATTAAAATGGTGGTTGTAGATATTCTTATCAACCTCAAATTTTTAAAGGAAGTCCATTTTAGACACATTTTTCGAGAGGTAAACCGTTTTGCTGATAAAATTGTTAAACTCAGTTTTTCACCACATGTGTCTAACTTAAATCTTGATCTAGAACTTCGTGTTCTCATCTGCAATGATGCTCTAGGCTTGTCTACTCATTGAAGCTAGATTTGTCTAATTATTTCCTCATTGAAAAAAGGTGTTCATTTTTTATCTATATACATAGGGTTAGATTCCAGTGAAATGGACTCTTATAGTAAAACATGAGTAACAATGTGAGCTATGCATTTTGAGAAAATAGAAAGCTAGGATGGAAGGTTCATCCTAGTACACCTACACCCTCCTACACTCAACCACTCCCCATGGTTAAGGTTTAACTGTTGACCGGAAAACGGATAGTTTTTTTCGGGGCCAATTATTTTTCCTGACAATTTTTTTTTAAGTTTTCTACACGTTTCCATCTTAAAAAAATTAAAAAATTGAACAACTGCCTCTTAAATTTAAAACAATGGTACCTTTAAAGTTGAACAAGTGTATCTTACAGCTGGACAATTTCATTTTTATAGTTAGACAGTTGTATCTTATCGTTGAGCAATTTCAAAAAAATAATAATTTTGAACCACTTCCTCTCTCCCTCCAAACAAGTTTTTTTCTTTAAACTATTTTATTTCCTTTTCTTACTTGATGAGATCACTTTTCAAAGGTTGACCAATATTTAAAAAAAAACTAAACAATATACAATAATTTTTAACAATTCTGATTTTTTCAAGCATATTAGAAAAATGTTCAAATTTATTGCATGAAAATTCAAACTTATAACAAAGATAGAGTTGAACAATACTTCATTAAAATTTAAACAGTTTTCCAATAAACTTGATTTTTTGTTTATAAGGTAATATAAACTTAATATAAATCAAAAAGTTCAAAATATAAACCCTAAACCCTAAACTCTAAATCATAATCCTTAACCCTATACTCTAAATGTGTAAGAAAACAAGAATAGTAAAACCGGAAAAATTGACCACCCCCTAGAAAATAAAAATAAAAATTGAAATTGTTTAACATTAAGAAACAATTATTCAAATTTTTGTACATAGTGAAAACAATTGTCTAACTATAAAAATGATATTGTTCAACTATAAGATATAATTCTTCAACTTTAAGGTACAATTGTTCAATTTATATAATTGCTTAGATATAATTGTTCAATTCTAAGATAAACTTGTTCAATTTTTAAAAAACAAATATGATGAAAACGTGTAGGAAACCTAGAAAAAAAACCATAAAAAAAAATTTTGACCCAAAAAAAGAAAAAAAGATTGACTGTTGGTCGGTCAATATTGACCATTGACCGGGATTTAGTGTGATAGAGTGTATGGCAATATTGAAATGATTTGCCTAGAATGCTCATCACTTTTCACCCTAAGGGTGCTCCTCACATGAAAATTTCCCTATATACATATATACAAGAAAATATAAGGGGTATTTCATTCTCTCCCTTATAAGAGTTTCGTCCTCGAAACTAAGATCAAAAGAGAACTGAATATGGCCCCTCATGACCAATTCTAACTCCCATGTCTCCTTTGTTGTATTGTGCTTAAACCACAAAATCTTAACCAAAGGAATGAACTTATTTCTCAACTTCTTTTGCTCATAAGCAAAAAAATGATGGGGGATTCTTCAAATGTGTCATCAGGCTGAAACTATATCTTCTCATATCTTAGAAGATGTGACTGGTGGCACACATATCTCCTCAACTATGACACATGGAGCACATCGTGCATTCATAACCTCAAATGGACCCACATAACGAGGACTCAACTTCCCTCGTTTCCTAAATATAAACACTCCCTTTGTTGGTGAGTCCATAACAAACACATGATCTACGAAATAAAATGATAAAGGTCACCGACGAACTAATGCATACGGCTTCTGGCGACTCTAAGCTGATAACAACATTGCTGAATCAAAGAAATGTCATCTTTGGTTTGTTGCAAAAGTTAGAAGCAACTAGAACTACATCAAGCCATATGATCCCAAGTCCTAAACATGGTGGTAAACTGCATCAAGCCATATGATACAAAGCCTCATAAGGTGCAATTTGAATCAACGCATGCCAACTATTATTGTAGGTAAACTCCACCAAATGCAGGTTATCCTTCCGGTTACATGACCACTCCAAAGCACAAGCTCAAAGCATATCCTCTAAAGTCCGAATCATCGTTTCGAACTGGCCATCGGTTCGAGGAGGATAAAATGTACTAAATTTGAATTGTGTTCCCATAGCTGCATGCAAGGATCTCTAAAAATGAGACACAAAATGTCCATCTCTATTAGAAAATATGGTTTTTGGAAGATCATGCAATCTCATTACCTATCTTAGAAACAACCCAACTAACTTCTCTGGATCCCAAGTAACTTTAGTTGCTAGAAAATGTGAAAATTTTGTTAATCGGTCAATAATTACCCATATAGCATTGTGTCCATTTTACGGTCTTGAAAGACTAACCAAAAAGTTCATTGTAATATCCTGTCACTTCCACACGTGAATAGAAAGTGGCTGCAACTCTCCAGCTGGTCTCTGATCTCAAACTTAACATGTTGGCATATCTAACACCTCCACACATACTCTGCAACTTTGTGCCTCATATCACTCCACCAATAACTATGTCTCAAATCCTTGTACATCTAGATTGTTGGCTCCAAGATGTACATAATATGAAAATGAGTGTGCTTCCATAAGAATCATCTCTTTGATCTCCTTATCAACTAGTACACATAATCGATTTTGAACTCATAAGATTCCATCATCATGAATAAGAAATCTTGGTGCATTTCCCTAAGTAATGTCGCCACATATCCTTCTAAAAACTGGATCAAGAGGTTGCTTCTTCCTTATCGTCTCTAGTAATGTTGACTGAACTTCTAACACACTCAACTATCCTTCCTAATCCATACCTTAATCTTGTTCCAATCAGATCTCGTTGTAGCTCCCATTGAGCTATCAGACAAGCAACCCTCTCCTCTGGAGTCGACTTCCTACTCAAAGCATCAGCTACAACGTTAGCCTTTCCTAGATGATAAAGGATATCTATATCATAATCCTTAATCAACTCCAGCCAATGTCTTTGTCTTATGTTCAGCTCCCTCTAAGTGAAAATATATTTCAAGCTCTTGTGATCATTGAAAATTTGTCAACTTACCGGATACAAGTAATGTCGTCAAATCTTAAAAGTGAAGACCACAACTGCTAGTTCAAGATGATGCATGGGATAATACACCTCATAAAGTTTGAGTTGACGAGAAGCATACTCAATGACATCTCCGCTTTGCATCAAAATAGAACCCAAACCCTGCTTTGAAGCATCAGAGTACACAACAAACCCCTTGGTTCCTTATATAAGGCTAACACATGTGCACTAGTAAGCCGTCTTTTGAGCTCTTCAAAACTCTCTTGATATCTTTGGTCCCACTCAAATTTGTTAGTCTTGCATAACAAACTAGTTAGTGGTTGGCCAATTCTTGAAAATCCTTCCATAAATTATCTACAGTAACCGGCAAGCCCAAGAAAACACGTATCCTCCTTAACATTTTGAGATTGTTTCCAATCTGCCACTAACTCTATCTTTTGTGGATCTACCACCACACCCTCCTTGGAGATCACATGACCGAGTAACGTAACTCAATCACAACCCGACAATGACACCGACACCTACTACTTTCAACTATCCAGGGTGACGGCGGTGGTGTGCGAAAAAATAGACCCGAAGATCAGTAACCACACTCGTTCGCATGAACTCGTGAAGGCCCTCCCGTACTCCGCTAGTGAAACGATGGGAATGGTGGAAGATGAAGGCTTCCTATATATCATATAATATATTTTAAAAATACTAAGTTCCTTTTATTTTAGGAAAAATGACTCTAAATAATATCAACTATCACTTTTGAGTTTTGAACCAAAAATAATACGAACTTTAAAAATTATAAAAAAACGCACCTAAACTATGACAATATAAACAAAAAATGGTATGAGCGTATTTTTCCGGTGAATTTTCTAACGGGTATGCTGAGATGGAGCCGAAAATGTAATTTGTCAAAAAAAATTATACTTCATTTGTATAATAATGACTGGTTTGTTTAAAAAGTGATTTGTCAAAAAATATGACTGATTTTCTTTTGTTCGTGTTGCTATAAGATGCGAATTACTGATATTGGTTTATTTTTTCTTTTATTTTTATTATATAAATAAGGTTTAATTTGATGTGTTAAACGAAAATATGACAACTCATATTTTCGGCTCCACATCAGCAAACCCACCGAAAAATTTACCGAAAAATATGTCCATACCATTTTTTGTTAATATTGACATAATTTGGATATGTTTTTATAATTTTTGAAGTTCATATTATTTTTTATTGAAGGCTGATAATTTGTATTATTTAGAGTCATTTTTCCTTTATTTTATTATCCTATAAAAATACAAATGAATATATAAAAGGACTTACAAATTACGGTCTTGATTAGCTATGAGTTCGAGTACTTCTTTGCCAACGCGCGTGTTCATTTTGCTATATATACATATATGCAAAAGAAAATATAAGGGGTGTTTCAAAATATATATATATTTTAACTATAAGTTAAAATATATATATATATATTTTAAAGACGCGGTTCGGGTGCGAAAGACTGTTAAAATACAAAATACGAAAGATTTTCAGCCGTCCACCGTGGCCAAATCTACGGCTGGGGAGAATAGGAAAAATACGCTTTATTTATTCACACGCGCTTTATTAATTTCAAAAAAAAGGCAATCAGACCGTATTATTCGCTCACTGTGTTATTCGTTCGCCTTCAAATGCACCTTATGTTTATAAGCTTGCATTTTACGTTTATTTTCTTGCACTTTATTTTTGTTCGCTTGCACTTAGTGTTTATTTGCTTGCACTTTATGTTTTTTTGCTTGCACTTTTCTTATATGCTTGCACTTTATGTTTTCCTGCTTACACTTTTGTTTATCTGGTTGCACATTGTGTATATTCGCATGCACATTTTGTTTGCTTGCATTTTATTCTTATATGCTTGTCAACAGTGTTTTCCTTCTTGCACATTGTGTATATTCGAATGCATTTTATGTTTATTTGCTTGCACTTTATGTTTATTTACTTGCACATTATGATAGGTTCAAGTGATTAAACAACAGAAAGTACAAGCCAATAAGAAGAAAGTGTATGGAAATACAGAATAAAGTGCAAGCAAGTGAACAGAAAGTGCAAGGAAATATGAGATTAAAAAAAAAAAATGCAAGCAAGCGAACAGAAAGTGCATCAAAATAATGAATAAGGTCAAGCGAATAGAACGAAAGTGCAAGCTGTTAAACAGAAGTGCAAGTGGTTAAAGAGGAAGTGCAAATGAATAAAAAAAAGTACAAGGGATTAAACAACAGAAAAGTGCAAGCCAATAGGAAGAAAGTGCATGGAAATACAGAGTAAAGTGCAAGCAAGTGAATAGAAAGTGCAAGCAAATATGAGATTAAAAAATATTTAAAATGCAAGCAAGCAAACAGAAAGTGCATCAGAATAATGAATAAGTGCAAGCGAATAGAACGAAAGTACAAGTTGTTAAACAGAAGTGCCAGTGGTTAAAGAGGAAGTGCAAATGAATAAAAAAAAAGTACAAGGGATTAAACAACAGAAAAGTGCAAGCCAATATGAAGAAAGTGCATGGAAATACAGAGTAAAGTACAAGCAAGTGAACAGAAAGTACAAGCAAATATGAGATTAAAAAATATTTAAAATGCAAGCAAGCGAACAGAAAGTGCATCAGAATAATGAATAAGTGCTAGCGAATAGAACGAAAGTGCAAGCTGTTAAACAGAAGTGCAAGTGGTTAAAGAGAAAGTGCAAATAAATAAATAAAAAGTGCAAGGGATTAAACAACAATCAAATTATAGTGTGAAATTTAAGTAGTGTGTGAAATTCATCAAACAAACAAACAAAAAAGAATTAGAAAAGTTGGAGCGAAAAAAAGAAGGCGGGAGCGAAAAGCTAGAGCGGAAAAAAAAAAGAATTAGAAAGCGCGTGTAATAATGTAAAAAGCTGGAGCAAATCAGACGGTTAAAAAACTTTCGTATTTTGTATTATAACCATCTTTCGCACCTGACACTTTTCCATATTTTAATTACACTCGACAATAAATTAGAGAAATGGAGTAAATAAAAAAATAGTAAAATTTCTAAATTTCACGTACTGGTGTATACCAAGTTGTATACTGAAGAGTAATTGTTTCTTACGCATCGATCTATTTTTTCAAAGTAATTTCATGTTTGATGTACGTACACAATAATATAAAGCTATGTTTGTACTGTAGGAACGCAATATCGAAACATAAACTGCAAGAAGAAATCGCACAGTGAATAAACGAAATTATACCGAGCTTGAGAACGAAGTAGAGTCGAGAATGAGATCTTTCTCCTTAATTCTGAAAACGCCCCGTATTGCGACGGTTTTCAATGGCGTTCCGAATCCCAGGATACAACTGCTTGACGACTTCTGATTTGCGCAACCAAAAACCCAGAAGGCTATGAACCAATCTGTGTAGTACTCTCAGACACGAAATTTCGGGAAAAAACAGAGAGGGAAGATGAGGATTGCTGGTGTTCGATGATCTTCGAATGAGAGGTGTACTACTCTTATATAGAGCTTCGGAAGGAGGAGAGCGTTACAGATCTTCTTTTGAACGTTGAGGATAACGTTATAGATCTTCTGCATTAGTGGAGGAGGACGTTACAGATCTTCGGATTTAATGGAGGAAGATTAAATATCTTCCGCCATCAATGTTGGAAGATTAGGTCTGTAACACAAATCTCTCCATGTACCAGATCACAGCCCAACTGTCAAAGCCCACTAATGGGCTTCCGGATTGGCCCAAAAGGGTAGGTGACTTGCAAGCCTAAGCCCGGCCCGACTCGACTCGGCACGCGTGTGGGCTTGATGAGCTAGGTCCTCTCCCTATTGAAAATGGGTAATGACCCAAGGCCACAACCTTGAGTCCATTTCTCCTCTATATATGGTGGTATTTCTACCTCTAAATTTCCAATGTGGGACAAGAATTTTGCCCCCACATTTCCCAAGTTTTGCACTTCATGCAGGATACTTTGGGCCTCCATTTCTCATTCAAACGGAAATCATTTTTGTCGTATGAGTACACTACGAGAATGTGCTCGCGTAGAGGGAGCCAATGCTTCCACTTTCCGGTGTTGACAATGGCCGGAGCCCACCGGAATTGTGCCCGGCGCCACATGTTAAAAATGAGTTCCAACAATCCCCCACATGAATAGAAATGATTCTAAACATTGGTTTAAAAACAGAAAGACTTTTGAGAGTACAGTCGAAAAATCACTGCATCTGGGCTGGTAGCATGTTTCAGCCTTGAACCACCCATAGTGAGTAGCTATCGGATTTACTCGACCAGGTAGTGAACATGATGTCTTGAACCACCCGGGCTTTGATGTAAACCGAGACAATAACTATCACACAGTTTCATCTTCTCACAGAACTAGGTTCTCTTGTTGTGTTCATTTTGGCCTTGAACATCCCTGGTTATTCATGAGTGAACTTGGAGAATTCAGCCTCTCTTAACTCTCCTAGAAACGGCCCCATTTCACACTCATAAGGTGATTGCCATAAAGAATATCCTGTCATACCCCACTTTTATTTCAAAGCTATGGAATCATTAAAAGCCAAGCTTAACCTTAACTCATACAGGTAGGAGACTCAAGTCTCCCAGTGCTCATCTTGATTCAGCTTGATTTAGTTTTCCCTTTGAACCTACTTCTTGGGATCTCCAGTCACGTAGGTAGGGTTCGCCATCAAGCATCCTCTTTAGTCATAGGCTTTAAACTCATTCCTCTTGATGATTTACAACTTGATCTCGTGACAAACCTTTAGTAAACGGATCCGCTAGGTTGTCAGCCGATTTGATATAATCTATTGAGATTATACCATGCGAGAGTAGTTGTCTAATGGTTTTATGTCGTCTTCGTATATGACGTGACTTACCATTGTACAAACGACTCAGTGCCCGAGCTATAGCCGATTGACTATCACAGTGTACACTTACTGCTGGCACTGGTTTGTCCCACATTGGGATATCTTCCAACAAGTTCCAAAGCCATTCAGCTTCCTTTGCTGCTTTGTCTAGAGCAATGAACTCAGACTCCATTGTGGATCTGGCCAATACTGTTTGTTTGGAAGATTTCCATGAAACCGCTGCACCACCAAGTGTAAACACATATCCACTTGTGGACTTTGAGTTTCTGGAATCTGATATCCAGTTTGCATCACTGTATCCTTCCAGAACTACTGGTTATTTACCATAGTGCAGCCCATAACTTTGAGTATAACACAAGTAATTTAATACTCTAGTTATCCATTTCCAGTGTTTATGTCCTGGATTACTTGTGTAGCGACTCAGTACATTGACTGAGTGTGCCAAGTCAGGTCTTGTGCAATTGGTCAAGTACATGAGACTTCCAATCACACGTGCATACTCCAACTGTGACACTGCATCCCCCGAGTTCTTAGTCAAATGAAGATGGGGGTCCACGGGACTCTTTGCAGTCCCGCTTGAGTAGTTCTTGAATCTCTCAAGTACTTTTTCAGCATAATGTGCTTGAGACAGGATAATTCCTTCAGAATGTCTAGTGATTTTAATCCCTAGTATGACATCTGCTAATCCCAAGTCTTTCATGTCGAACTTCCCACTAAGCATGTTCTTAGTGCGGTTGATCATGTCCTTATTGCTTCCAATAATGAGCATGTCATCTACGTACAAACACAACAAAATGTAACCATTTGGAGTGTCCTTGAAGTAGATGCATTTGTCACATTCATTGATGCTGGAGCCATTTGACATCATGACATTGTCAAATTTTTCATGCCACTGCTTTGGAGCTTGTTTGAGTCCATATAGAGACTTGACAAGTCTGCACACCTTGTGTTCCTGTCCAGGAACAACATAACCCTCAGGTTGTTTCATATATATCTCCTCTTCTAATTCTCCATTTAGAAAGGCAGTTTTCACATCCATTTGATGGATTTCGAGGTTTCGTAATGCAGCTACTGCTATTAGCATTCTTATTGAAGTTATTCTCGTAACTGGAGAATAAGTGTCAAAGAAATCCAAGCCCTCTTTTTGCCGGAATCCTTGCACCATAAGCCTCGCCTTGTGCTTATCTACAGAGCCATCAGTTTTCAATTTGGTTTTGAAAATCCATTTGCACCCAAGTGCTTTACACCCTTGTGGCAAATCAACTAACTCCCATGTATGATTCTGCATAATGGAGTCGATTTCGCTTTTAACTGCTTCCTTCCATGAAGGTGCATCGGGTGTAGACATGGCTTCTTTGAAAGTTCTAGGCTCATTCTCCAAAAGAAAGGCCGTGATGAACTCATGCCCAAAGGTTCTTTCCTTTCGAGCTCTTTTGCTTCGTCTAGGTTCAGGTTCTGTTTCTTTTCGAGCTCTTTTGCTTTGTCAAGGTTCATCTTCTGTTTCATTTACAGAAGTGCCTGCTTCACTTTGTTCACGAGTTCGTTTCGGATGTTCTTTATCCTTGCATGGAAACACGTTTTCAAAGAAGGACGCATTCCTTGATTCCATTATTGTATTTACATGTATATCTGGTATATCAGATTTATGTACCAGAAACCGATAAGCACTACTGTTATGTGCATATCCTATGAAAATACAATCAATGGTTTTAGGTCCAATTGTGACCTTCTTAGGAGGTGGCACTGTCACTTTTGCTAGGCACCCCCACACTTTGAGGTATTTGTACGAAGGTACGTTACCTTTCCAAAGTTCGTATGACGTCTTGCCGGTAACTTTATGCAGTATCTTGTTGAGGATATAATTGGTGGTAAGCAGCGCTTCCCCCCACATGTTCTGGGGTAACCCAGATTCCTGCAACATTGCATTCATCATCTCTTTTAGAGTTCGGTTTTTTCGTTCCGCAACTCCGTTAGATTCTGGTGACTAGGGAGCAGTTGTTTGATGAATAATCCCGTGTTCTCTACAGAACGCGTTAAATGGTTCATCATACTCGCCTCCTCTATCACTTTGGATTACTTTTATGGATTTACTGAGTTGATTTTCCACTTCCAACTTGTATTCCTTAAACTTCTCCAATGCCTCATCCTTGCTTCTTAGCAAGTATACATAACAGTATTTTGTGCAATCATCAATAAAGGTTACGAAATACTTTTTACCGCCTCTAGTTTGCACATATTTTAAATCACACAAATCTGTTTGTATTAAACCTAGAGGTTCGGTTGTTCTCTCAACATGTGGGGATGGCATTTTTGTGAGTTTGGCATGTACGCACACTTCACATTTGTCTTTACTTGATTTGCATTTTGGAATCAGGTTCATATTCATTAGTCTTTGAATAGACTTGTTATTCACATGCCCTAACCGTTCATGCCAAATATTAAAAGACTCAACAACATAAGCAATAGGATTAGTCTTATTCATTGAAACATCAGTTATAATAGTTTTTGGGATGACTGACATTACATTCATTTTGACCAGTCCATCCTTTACATAACCCTTGCCCAAAAATACCCCATTCTTTGAGAGAACCAACTTGTCAGACACGAAATTGGTCGCGAATCCGTTCTTGCTCAGCAGAGTGCCGGAGATCAGATTCTTCCTTATGTCAGGCACAAGCATGACGTTGGTGAGAGTCAACTCTTTTCCTGAAGTCAGCTTCAACACCACTTTCCCGTAACCTTCCACCTTGGATGTGGACGAGTTCCCCATAAACAGATGCTCGTCGCTCTTGCTCTACTGATAGGTGGTGAAGCATCCATTGTCAGAGCAGATATGTCTGGTAGCACCTGTATCGTACCACCATTCCCTTGGGTTGCTTCCAACCATGTTGACTTCAGACACTACAGCACACAGATCTGCATCTGAGAGCCTGCCTTCAGTCATGTTGGCTTGGGATTTCCCCTTGTCCTTGCGCGGATCAGCCTTGCTACGACACTCGTCAGCCTTGTGACCCATTTTGCCACACTTGTGGCACTTCCCACTGAACTTCTTAGCTGGTTGCTTCTTGAAGTTGTTGGAGCTTTGTGGCTGAAACTTCCGCTTCTTGCCTTTGTCCTTGTGTTCAGCCAAATTAGCCTTCTGCTCAACAGGCTGAACTCCATCTGCTTTGCGGTTTGTTGACTCAATCCGCAGCCTGACTATGAAGTCTTCCACAGTCATCGTCTTTCACTTGTGCTTGATGTAGCTCTTGAACTCCTTCCAGCCTGGAGGGAACTTCTCAATGAATGCAGCCACCTGAAACGTCTCGCAGATAGATATCCCTTCAGCCATGATCTCATGCATAAGGAGCTGCAGCTCTTCGACCTGTTTCATGATGGGCTTATTGTCCACCATCTTGAAGTCCAGAAATTTCGCCATTGTGAACTTTTTCGAGCCTGCATCCTCAGACTTGTACTTCTTCTCCAAAGCAGTCCAGAGCTCCTTGTAGGTCTTGATCTTGCTGTACACATTGTACAGTGGATCTATCAGACGGCTTTGAACCCAACCTTTGCACAGAAAGTATGCGTGAGTCCAGGCCTCAAAGCTGGCTAGCAGGTATGCATCTGTATTATGAGGCGACAGCACATGCTTGTCCTCAGTCAGATACTTCTCAAGCTTCAACGTGGTCAGGAAGAAGAACATCTTCTGCAGCCATGTCTTGAAGCCAGTTCCATCGAACTTTTCCGGCATCAAGCCAGCGTTCACAGCGCCAAGCATATGGACTGTCAGTACAACAGTCTGAAGAGCAGCTGGGTGGACAGTCTGACGAACCTCAGAAGTTCCGACCATTACAGCTTACAGATTAGCTGCTGACAGGTTTACATCTTGCAGATTCACTGCTTGCACATTCCCTGTTGGCAGATTCACCGCTGGCAGACCACTCCCAAACTGAATTTGGGGCGTCGACTCAGTCGGGTTTCCATTTCCGGCCCCAGCAACCTTAGCGACAGATTTCTCAGTCATATCAGCCACGAATTAGAATCTGTTCACAGAAGCGCAAACCGAAAATCAGTACGGAATTTTACGAATGCAATTTTAATACGGAATTAAATTGCAAAACCGAAATAGTATTCAGAAACGATTTCGAAACGAATTCGAAATGGCCAAATCAGATTTCGAAAATTAATTCGAACACAATCCCGATGCGATTTTTCCTGCAAAACACGTTAGTAATCGCAGAAACAGAAAATAAATAATTCGAAATTTATTTTTTCGAAAGATTTCCTGCACAGAAACAGATTAGAACGCACAGGAACAGAATCGAAATTTTTTTGAAAAAAAAAATTCCCTGCACAGAACCGGTTAGAGATGCAAAAACATATTCAGAAACTAAGAATTCGGACAGAATTTTCTGTGCAGAATCGAAAAATTCTTGTGCAGAAACGAGTTAGTACGCACAGATACAAATACTAATATAATTCGGGAATAATTTGCCTACACAGAAATAACATACAGAACTAAAAACAGGGAAGAAAAAATCTGCACAGAAATTCAACTTGAAACCGGAAGAATTTCCGAAAAAATTAAATCCCTACAATAGATCGTCAGAAAAGAAAAAAACCTATGCGCTCAGAAACACAATTTCGTTAGTGCGACAAGCAGTTTAAGCGCTTTTCAGAATTAAGACTGTAGGAACGCAATATCGAAACATAAAATGCAAGAAGAAATCGCATAGTGAATAAACGAAATTATACCGAGCTTGAGAACGAAGGAGAGTCGAGATCTCTCTCCTTAATTCTGAAAACGCCCCGTATTGCGACAGTTCAATGGCGTTCCGAATCCCAGGATACAACTGCTTGACGACTTCTGATTTGCGCAACCAAAAACCCAGAAGGCTACGAACCAATCTGTGTAGTACTCTCAGACACGAAATTTTGGGAAAAAACAGAGAGGGAAGATGAGGATTGCTGGTGTTCGATGATCTTCGAATGAGAGGTGTACTGCTCTTATATAGAGCTTCGGAATGAGGAGAGCGTTGTAGATCTTCTTTGGAACGTTGAGGATAACGTTACAAATCTTATGCATTAGTGGAGGAGGATGTTACAGATCTTCGGATTTAATGGAGGAAGATTAGGTCTGCAGCCCAAATCTCTCCATGTACCAGATCACAGCCCAACTGTCAAAGCCCACTAATGGGCTTCCGAATTGGCCCAAAAAGATAGGTGACTTGCAAGCCCAAGCCCGGCCCGACTCGGCGCGCGTGTGGGCTTGATGAGCTAGGTCCTCTCCCCATTGAAAATGGGTAATGACATTGAGGATAACGTTACAGATCTTCTGCATTAGTGGAGGAGGACGTTACAGATCTTTGGATTTAATGGAGGGAGATTAGGTCTGCAGCCCAAATCTCTCCATGGGGAGAGGACCTAGCTCATCAAGCCCACACGCGCGCTGAGTCGGGCCGGGCTTGGGCTTGCAAGTCACCTACCCTTTTGGGCCAATCCGGAAGCCCATTAGTGGGCTTTGACAGTTGGGATTTAATGGAGGAAGATTAGGTCTGCAACCCAAATCTCTCCATATACCAGATCACAGTCCAACTGTCAAAGCCCACTAATGGGCTTCTGGATTGGCCCAAAATGGTAGGTGACTTGCAAGCCCAAGCCCAAGCCCGGCCCGACTCGGCGCGCGTATGGGCTTGATGAGCTAGGTCCTCTCCCCATTGAAAATGGGTAATGACGTTGAGGATAACGTTACAGATCTTCTGCATTAGTGGAGGAGGACGTTACAGATCTTCGGATTTAATGGAGGGAGATTAGGTCTGCAGCCCAAATCTCTCCATGTACCAGATCACAGCCCAACTGTCAAAGCCCACTAATGGGCTTCCGGATTGGCCCAAAAGGGTAGGTGACTTGCAAGCCCAAGCCCGGCCCGACTCGGCGCGCATGTACCAGATCACAGCCCAACTGTCAAAGCCCACTAATGGGCTTTCGGATTGGCCCAAAAGGGTAGGTGACTTGCAAGCCCAAGCCCAAGCCCGGCCCGACTCGGCGCGCGTGTGGGCTTGATGAGCTAGGTCCTCTCCCCATTGAAAATGGGTAATGTCGTTGAGGATAACGTTATAGATCTTCTGCATTAGTGGAGGAGGATGTTACAGATCTTCGGATTTAATGGAGGGAGATTAGGTCTGCAGCCCAAATCTCTCCATGTACCAGATCACAGCCCAACTGTCAAAGCCCACTAATGGGCTTCCGGAGTGGCCCAAAAGGGTAGGTGACTTGCAAGCCCAAGCCCGGCCCGACTCGGCGCGCATGTACCAGATCACATCCCAACTGTCAAAGCCCACTAATGGGCTTTCAGATTGGCCCAAAAGGGTAGGTGACTTGCAAGCCCAAGCCCAAGCCCGGCCCGACTCGGCGCGCGTGTGGGCTTGATGAGCTAGGTCCTCTCCCCATTGAAAATGGGTAATGACGTTGAGGATAACGTTACAGATTTTCTGCATTAGTGGAGGAGGACGTTACAGATCTTCGGATTTAATGGAGGGAGATTAGGTCTGTAGCCCAAATCTCTCCATGTACCAGATCACAGCCCAACTGTCAAAGCCCACTAATGGGCTTCCGGATTGGCCCAAAAGGGTAGGTGACTTGCAAGCCCAAGCCCGGCCCGACTCGGCGCGCATGTACCAGATCACAGCCCAACTGTCAAAGCCCACTAATGGGCTTTCGGATTGGCCCTAAAGGGTAGGTGACTTGCAAGCCCAAGCCCGGCCCGACTCGGCGTGCGTGTGGGCTTGATGAGCTAGGTCCTCTCCCCATTGAAAATGGGTAATGACGTTGAGGATAACGTTACAGATCTTCTGCATTAGTGGAGGAGGACGTTACAGATCTTCGGATTTAATGGAGGGAGATTAGGTCTGCAGCCCAAATCTCTCCATGTACCAGATCACAGCCCAACTGTCAAAGCCCACTAATGGGCTTTCGGATTGGCCCAAAAGGGTAGGTGACTTGCAAGCCCAAATCTCTCCATGTCCTCTCCCCATTGAAAATGGGTAATGACCCAAGGCGCGCGTGTGGGCTTGATGAGCTAGGTCCTCTCCCCATTGAAAATGGGTAATGACCCAAGGCCACAACCTTGAGCCCAAATCTCTCCATGTACCAGATCACAGCCCAACTGTCAAAGCCCACTAATGGGCTTCCGGATTGGCCCAAAAGGGTAGGTGACTTGCAAGCCCAAGCCCGGCCCGACTCGGCGCGCGTGTGGGCTTGATGAGCTAGGTCCTCTCCCCATTGAAAATGGGTAATGACCCAAGGCGCGCGTGTGGGCTTGATGAGCTAGGTCCTCTCCCCATTGAAAATGGGTAATGACCCAATGCCACAACCTTGAGCCCAAATCTCTCCATGTACCAGATCACAGCCCAACTGTCAAAGCCCACTAATGGGCTTCCGGATTGGCCCAAAAGGGTAGGTGACTTGCAAGCCCAAGCCCGGCCCGACTCGGCGCGCGTGTGGGCTTGATGAGCTAGGTCCTCTCCCCATTGAAAATGGGTAATGACGTTGAGGATAACGTTACAGATCTTCTGCATTAGTGGAGGAGGACGTTACAGATCTTCGGATTTAATGGAGGGAGATTAGGTCTGCAGCCCAAATCTCTCCATGTACCAGATCACAGCCCAACTGTCAAAGCCCACTAATGGGCTTCCGGATTGGCCCAAAAGGGTAGGTGACTTGCAAGCCCAAGCCCGGCCCGACTCGGCGCGCATGTACCAGATCACAGCCCAACTGTCAAAGCCCACTAATGGGCTTTCGGATTGGCCCAAAAGGGTAGGTGACTTGCAAGCCCAAGCCCAAGCCCGGCCCGACTCGGCGCGCGTGTGGGCTTGATGAGCTAGGTCCTCTCCCCATTGAAAATGGGTAATGTCGTTGAGGATAACGTTATAGATCTTCTGCATTAGTGGAGGAGGATGTTACAGATCTTCGGATTTAATGGAGGGAGATTAGGTCTGCAGCCCAAATCTCTCCATGTACCAGATCACAGCCCAACTGTCAAAGCCCACTAATGGGCTTCCGGAGTGGCCCAAAAGGGTAGGTGACTTGCAAGCCCAAGCCCGGCCCGACTCGGCGCGCATGTACCAGATCACATCCCAACTGTCAAAGCCCACTAATGGGCTTTCAGATTGGCCCAAAAGGGTAGGTGACTTGCAAGCCCAAGCCCAAGCCCGGCCCGACTCGGCGCGCGTGTGGGCTTGATGAGCTAGGTCCTCTCCCCATTGAAAATGGGTAATGACGTTGAGGATAACGTTACAGATTTTCTGCATTAGTGGAGGAGGACGTTACAGATCTTCGGATTTAATGGAGGGAGATTAGGTCTGTAGCCCAAATCTCTCCATGTACCAGATCACAGCCCAACTGTCAAAGCCCACTAATGGGCTTCCGGATTGGCCCAAAAGGGTAGGTGACTTGCAAGCCCAAGCCCGGCCCGACTCGGCGCGCATGTACCAGATCACAGCCCAACTGTCAAAGCCCACTAATGGGCTTTCGGATTGGCCCAAAAGGGTAGGTGACTTGCAAGCCCAAGCCCGGCCCGACTCGGCGTGCGTGTGGGCTTGATGAGCTAGGTCCTCTCCCCATTGAAAATGGGTAATGACGTTGAGGATAACGTTACAGATCTTCTGCATTAGTGGAGGAGGACGTTACAGATCTTCGGATTTAATGGAGGGAGATTAGGTCTGCAGCCCAAATCTCTCCATGTACCAGATCACAGCCCAACTGTCAAAGCCCACTAATGGGCTTTCGGATTGGCCCAAAAGGGTAGGTGACTTGCAAGCCCAAATCTCTCCATGTCCTCTCCCCATTGAAAATGGGTAATGACCCAAGGCGCGCGTGTGGGCTTGATGAGCTAGGTCCTCTCCCCATTGAAAATGGGTAATGACCCAAGGCCACAACCTTAAGCCCAAATCTCTCCATGTACCAGATCACAGCCCAACTGTCAAAGCCCACTAATGGGCTTCCGGATTGGCCCAAAAGGGTAGGTGACTTGCAAGCCCAAGCCCGGCCCGACTCGGCGCGCGTGTGGGCTTGATGAGCTAGGTCCTCTCCCCATTGAAAATGGGTAATGACCCAAGGCGCGCGTGTGGGCTTGATGAGCTAGGTCCTCTCCCCATTGAAAATGGGTAATGACCCAATGCCACAACCTTGAGCCCAAATCTCTCCATGTACCAGATCACAGCCCAACTGTCAAAGCCCACTAATGGGCTTCCGGATTGGCCCAAAAGGGTAGGTGACTTGCAAGCCCAAGCCCGGCCCGACTCGGCGCGCGTGTGGGCTTGATGAGCTAGGTCCTCTCCCCATTGAAAATGGGTAATGACCCAAGGCCACAACCTTGAGTCCATTTCTCCTCTATATATGGTGGTATTTCTACCTCTAAATTTCCAATGTGGGACAAGAATTTTACCCCCATATTTCCCAAGTTTTGCACTTCATGCACGATACTTTGGGCCTCCATTTCTCATTCAAACGGAAATCATTTTTGTCGTATGAGTACACTACGAGAATGTGCTCGCGTAGAGGAAGCCAATGCTTCCACTTTCCGGTGTTGACAATGGCCGGAGCCCACCGAAATTGTGCCCGGAAAAGTGTCCGGCGCCACATGTTAAAAATGAGTTCCAACATGTACCTCATCAAAAAAAAAAAATATATATGTTTGTATGTATGATTGTAAATTTGTGATCTCTAGTGACTCAATAGTGATAACTCTCTTTCTTGTAAGCTGTCGTTTACTACCACACCTTTTACTGCAGATCGACTGCCAGCAAATCGTGACCTATTGAGGATAACTATGTCACCGGCTGGAAACAACTTTTTCAACAACTTTATATTCCTTCATTAAAAAATAAGGGTAATTTCAGCTTTTAATTTTTTTTTAAAATATTTATTATTTTAAAATTTTAGATAATAATTTATTAATGAGTTACGAGTTATGTTATTGAAAGTTATAATTTATGTAAAAAAAATTATTTATTGGTTAAAAGTAAGGTGAGTAATCATTTTTTTTGTAGTAAAGTGAGTAGTTATTAGATTATAAATTTTGGAAAAGTTTTGTACTCCCTCCATTCACTTTTAATTGACATTCTAACAAATTTTAGACAAAATAAGCAATCAGTTTTTTTCCAAGATTACCCTTATAATTATTGACTAATTACTGTTTTATTATTATCCATATAATAAAATCTAACAAAACAATAAAGAAAATCAAAAACTAAATCACAATAACTTACTGGGAAAGAAAATTGTGAATTGCCAAAAAAAGAAGATAGAAAATCGTGAATTGCCAAGCTAGTGGAGCCCCAAAATTTAGAGCCAAATTGCTCGTGAATTTGATGGGGAATTAAAATTTGGAGCCTTAAAATTTGGAGCTAAATTGAAAATTTTAAGAACATATCATCCTCACTCAAGGTACAGTATACAATTAAATTACGTGTGATTACAGAGTATTTGTTCAACTTGTCCATGGCTTCACTAAGTAATTTTGATCTAAATTACGTGTGATTACTTTTAAATATAAGGGTAAATCTGAAAAAATAGGTTAAAAAATCTAAAATGACAATTAAAATTGAACAAAGACTTAAGCCTAGAATGTCAATTAAAAGTGAACAGAGGGAGTAATATTCTAGCTTAACGATTGTAATTGTGTTTTAAAGTGACACTTATTTTCTTAGAGATGAAATATGAATCTGACAAAAAACAGCCTTATATGAAAAATAGTGTTATACAATGACTTAATCAATATATTCCACAACTATAGAACTGAAGAAAATATATACAATCAATTCGTGTAATTGATTCATGAATTGCCCAAGAAGTTCATGCACCTTGCATTAAAGCACTGTATAATCTCCTAGTCTGTACAAATTTATATAGTAACTTACTTTGGTTGATCAACATAAACTTACCATTTTCACATTTTCCATTTTGTTACATACTACGCAGGAGATGTTGTCAAATATACATGTAACACGACATTGTTACTTGTATCGTGACATTTCCCCTTTTATATATACACGAAAGATGTTAACAAAATTCGACTAAGCAAATAAATGTTATCTTTCTACCAAAAAAATAGATGTATATATATTGTCAACACTACAAGAATTTTGACATATACCGACGGGTGCATGCCAACGGAAGCATCCGTACACGAGAGATGTTATAGGTAACCCTTGTCTCATTTAGCCTCTCTATCGAACTTGACTGCAGCTTTCAGTAAATTTATTTAACCAGCTAGAACATATATATAGGATAGTAAGTGGTACGTTAGGGATAATTTGTTACAAAAAGCAAGTATATATGTATGTAACACACACCATAACAAGGATCAAGGCTTTGTTTGACCTAATATTTATAATATCTTTATTTATAAAGTTTTTTTTTTCTTTATACACTTTCTCATACCATTCAAATTTTAAAAACTATTATTTCTAAAAAAATACTTTTTAATCAAAAAAATCTTTATAAATATTTTCACCAAATAAATCCTAAATTGAGTGTGGTTATTATTCTATTCCAATATGATAAAAAATTATTTGGGAAAAAAATCAAGAAAACATACTCATAAATTGTCGTTCAACATGCACATTAGATTGCTACATTGGTCACGCCATCTTAGTATCACAATCACTTTCCATTTTACAAACATTCTGACAATATATCCTTCACGTAAAAACGTACACTCATTAGAAAATATATCGATAATACCATATAAAATCTTAAATCTACAACCTCACTTGAACATAATAGTAATTCAACCAAAGATGTAGAAGCACAATTTCCCTTGAGCCTAGAAAAAACATATTTTTCATACAAATAGTTACTTTCATTATTCATTTAAAAACACAAGCTCTTGCATGCATTAGTACTATTCAAAAGGAGAATCTACCTCCATAATTTCTAGTATCTCGATTTCATGCATAGTTCTTCATCTAGCTTGCCCCTGAATTTATTTATAGGGATAATAGGTCAAAATGTAACAAAAGGTTAACAAAAAAAGAAGAAGAAACGTTCACGAAATTAAAAAGATATCCTTTTCCGGCGAATTCTGCATTGGTAGTCAATTTAATTAGCATGCATTAATTCATCCAGTTGATCTCCTAATGCATCTTGTTGACTCCTAGACCACCCTCACTAGCCTTACATCTTCATCAGGGGTCCATCGACCCTTAAATCGGCCTTGGCTTTCTCCCGATGCTGGAGAATCTATGGATTTCTTCGGGGAAAATATTGAGATAGAAATGTGAAGCGTCTAACCCTCTAATTAAGAAGAACCCTCCAGTTTTGTCATGTAAAAGGTGATATATATATATATATATATATGTTGGGTCACGCCTCCAGAGCTGGTATGGTATGGTAAGGAAGTTGTGGGTGACTATTTATGTGACTAACAATTACCAGTAATTTGAGGCTGAGAAAGATGGCATGGAGGTGGATCCAGAGCGGTTTCAATGCATCAAGCGAGTAAAACTTATTTTTGTATTTTTAAAAACACACCCATATTATTTAACTCTAACTTGTTTATTCGGTTCATAATAATTATCTCATTAGATTTTGTAATCTTTTAAGGGGAGTATCCAATAAATAAATATACTCTTAAATATTAGTTACTCCATCTTGTACAATAAATTATTTTTAGTTTTTATTAAAATAGTTTTCATATCTATAAAGGCTAATATTTTACGAGAAAACTAAAATAAAAAATAGCATAAACGAATATTAAGCGAAAAATGCTAAAAAAATATTATTGTGAACTATGAATCCAAATTACATGATAAACATAATTCACAAATTACGGGCTTGTTTGATAATTTACTTATAAAGATTTTTTTGCAAAGAAAAAATTTCATCATCATTTTTCTATATTACTCAAATTTTGAATTTTAAAAATCACTTTTTCATAAAAAATTATTAAAAGCAGACCTGAGCAAACCTGAATCCGGGCGGGATACGGGCCAAGGTTTGGCCAAAAGTCATGCCCGAATGGGTGGGCCGAATTTGGGCAACCCAAGGAAATGGGATGGGGAGGCTTCTTGGATCCGCTCAAACACCCGGACCCGGGCAACCTGCGAGTCCCATATAACGCACGAGACATGACGAACATGTCAAAGACAAAACATAACAAATCCGGCCAGTCTAACGCACAATACCCATAAAGAAATTGTCTTTTTGTTACAAATGGTAGACATGGTGCTTGTTACAAACTCGTCCAACAAAAATGTCCATAAAAAATATGTCAAACACTTTGAAGATATAGTTACAAACCAGACCAGTCCAACAAAAAAACCCTAAGAGAGCAAGTGTTAGGTTTTTAGGGTTGGACTTTGGAAGATTTAGAAAAGAACGCTCGCAATTAGGTTTTTTTAGTTTAAATAATTATTTTTGTATATATTATTTTAGGGATTTTATTTGATATAAAAACAATTTTTTTTTATTTTTTTTTTAAACTTAATTCGGATTTTCGGGCGGACTGTCCATACTAAATGGGATATTATCAGTAATTGAATCTCGTCCGTTTATATGGACGGGCCGAGCTATCCGAGCAAAATTGACTAAATATATTAACCATATCCGCCCATTTATGCGAGCAAGCTGGGCGGGCGAGCGGACCGACCCGCGTTTGCTCAGGTATAATTATAAGTAATAATTTTTTTATAGATACAGTCGTCAAACGAACCTGATTTCATAAATAAATATACTCTTAAATATTAGGAAATTATTTATAAGTTATATCCTAAAGTACGTTGGGTTTTCAGTTAGGCTTTGCTGATTTCATGAAATTAAGGCAGTTACGACTTACGACAGATCCAACTGTGTATATCCACGTGTTAGTATGTGGCTTGTGGTAAAACCAAACATTTTCTTTGAAATAGGTGACTTTCTATGCCATTTACACAAGAACAATTTAATTGAATTTAGCATTTTTTTACTTTATTTGGAAAAGTATATTTATAATAAAATTAGACCGTTTCTATATACACTATATATTTTTTGTCTTTTCGCACTACAAATTACTACGCAAAGATATCGCGTATACCAAATACGAACGTAGAAGGCAAATTTATACAAAATACGTATGATTTTTTTTTAAAAAAAAAGCTCTACGCCAGAAACTGGTGTACGCAAGTATCTGGCATGAAGCCTTTTTATTTTTATTTTTTAAATTCATACACAAGATTTTGGCGTATGTCAAAATCTTGCGTATGCGTTGTAGGTTAAGAGAGTTGCACGACTCTCTTCTTCGTCTTCCTCCTCTCGAAAAAATCGCAGACGGCGGCCGATAACCCCCCAAATCCCCCTAATCTCTCCCAATCCTTCTCTTCCCATCCAAATCACCCAAAAAAGGGCTCTCCGAGCTGTGGTGGTAGAGCGGCGGCCGAGGACGTCGGCGGTGGTGGCGCAGCGGCGGCCGCGGCTGGTGGTGAAGTCCAGGAGGCGTCTGGTGGTGGCAGTCCAGTCCATGAGGTGGCGGCGGCTGGTGGTGGTGGCACGGCGGTCGGAGCGGTGGTGGAGGAGGACGCTGGCGGTCGAGTTCGGGGGCGTCGGACCGGTGGCGTTCATACTCGTGGTTGTGGCGCGTCCACTTTGGCTTCAGACGAGATGCCTGTCGGGACAAGACGAGGAGGAGGTTTGCGACAGGTAAAATTAAATTTGTATAATTATTTTGGTTGAAATTATAATTTCCGTTTGGACTTAGAATAGGTTGTTAGTATGTATTTTTCTATATTTAATTTAAAATAGCGAATAAATAGAAATGTTTAGATTATACAGTGAATTTGGATTAGATATGCATGAAATGTTTAGATTACATTGAATTAAATAAAAATGTTTAGATATGCACTTATAAATGTCGATTAGATCGATTAGCACCAAATGTTTAGATTATGAATTTATGCAATGATAGTATATTTATTGTAATTGAATCAAATAATCTTTGAAAATGAAACGAGAATTAAAAAAATTAGGATTTATTTTAATAAATTACAAATTAGAACTAAATGTATAAAAATTAGAAATATCAAGAAGTTTGCTTGGGTTTTGCAACTTGCTTGCCCTTCCCTTGTACATTCTTCTTCTGCTGTCCATATGCCCCTTTCCTGAATCCTTTTTCCTTGTTGACCATCAGAATCTCTTTCTTGGTTTCAACAGAGAGATTTTGCTCAGCTGTTTTGAGCATCCCATGTAGCTCTTCAAGTATTTTTCCAACTCTATTCATATTGAAGTTCAACTTGAATTAAGCAAATCCATCATGCAGAGAATGGAGTATGATGTATGTAGCCAACTCTTGGCTATAGGGGTAGCAAACTCTTGGCTATAGGGGAAGCCAAGTCTTTCCATGTTCTCAAAATGTCCAATCATATTGAACACATGCATGAGCATTAACTAGTTTGCATTTCTCAAGCTTGCAATCAAGAATTGCCTTATGAGTCTCATATTTCTCCATCCTTGCTTGCTCTTGAAACATAACTTTCAGGTTGTGAATGATGGTGTAGGCATCCATCCTCTCAAACCTCTTTTGAAGGTTCGATTCCATGGAGGCCAACATGAGACAAGTGACAATCACTGACTTATCTCTCATATGTTTTTCCTCTTCTATCTCCTCTAGAGTAGACATAGTAGTCAGTTTTGGGATAGGGGTGTCAAGGACATTCTCTCTTCCTTTAGACTTGAGAACAATTCTCAGATTTCTTTCTCAATTGAGGAAATTGTTTTCATTCATCTTATTCTTCTCAAGAATCGAACGTAGGTTGATGATTGTTGGGTTATCGTTTCTAGACATGATATCTACAACAGAAACAACATGCAAAATATTAATCATGCTTGTCATGCAAGAGCTTAAAATTTTAAACATGCTTTAAATATAAATAAGCTAATGCCATATTATTCATTAATATTTTCCCTTTGAATAAAATGATTCTAATATCCTATTTCAGATAAGACTTTAGGCGTACTTTGGCACTTCCTTAAATCCTATGTGATCAAGGTAAGTAACTTTTACTAGTTATAACATTTATAACTCTTGGTTGATAGATTATATCTTCTATCGTATCTATCACATGCCTCAAAATCCAATACTTTATCTTTTGGTCTATTGTTGAGTATAATCAAATCAAGGTTGTAAACCCCTTATATTCTTCTCAAGGTTGTAAACCAAAGTCAAATAAAGACTTGCTTTGGCAAAATCTATCCATCAAATTCCAAGGGCCTCATAGGTTATGATTTGGAAAGGCAAAATCTCAATTTTCTTTGTAGGGAACTAGGTTTATCATACGAGTCTATTTACTAGTGAACTAAATAGCATAAATAAACAAGCAAGCATATAAATGTGATCCTAGTATGGCCCCTAAAAACCCATAAGATATAATCTTTATAGATTCTTCTTGTCTCTTGGATCTCCATCGTGGATTCTCCTTTGGATCTCCTTCATGTAATCTTCATAGGATCTTCTTCTCTTGTTTTACATAATGTAAATCTAATATAATTTCTTGAAAATTAAATTACAAAAATACATAATGATACGCAAATCGTGTACAAGAAAACAATAACGATATGCAAATCGTATTTTCTATCCTATTTTGGGCCATACCAGTCACCACATGCAATAATAATATCATAATATTAAATCATACATGCATAATATAATATCAAATATTAAGAGACAATAATAGACTATTAATCATATTAATAGACTTTTAGGATTAAATTAATTAAATTATCTAATAAAATAATTAATTCAATCTTCTTATTATTTTAATTCAATAAAATCATATATGGAATTAATACCAATATTAATCATTACCATGTATAATTGGATAAAATATACTCTAGATATAAGATATCTTGTTACCATATCTAATTTAGGCAATTAGGATCTTAGGCAAACAAACCCTAACCCTAGCCACCTAACCCACATAGCCGCACCATGCAGCCCAGCCACCACCCCATCGGCCTCACCAGCCTAGCCAGCCACCGAGCCGCCCAGCCCCCGCCCCGCCGGACCATCCTGAACCGCCGTGAACCTATAGGGTCACCCAACCACGGTTTAATTCCTTCTCCCACTCAAATTTTGTAACAATTACAAATTTTTTGATGGTTTTAAGGAAAGTATGATGTAATTTTCAGAAAATTAATATTTTTGAAAAATTAATGTATGAAACAGTTTCACACAAAATTTATCAACTTTGGGCATTCAAGGCACGCAATTATAAACTTCTAGGGTTTGAATCAATTTTTAACAACATGAAAAATCTAGTATTTTTAATGTGTGATTATGATTTATACAAGAAATCATGTCTCTTGCATAAATTAAACAAACAAATCGATTTTGGAGTCAAAATTAAGCAAAAAATCATATTTTTTAACATGCATAATTTTGGTCCTATGACTACATTTTTCAAGTATATTAAATACACGAAGGTCACAACTTTATGCATCCAATCAATTAAAATCACAATTTTAATCATACAAGATAATCCATATATTAATTTTACCACTAAATTGAACCAAAACAATCAAGAACATCAACTGAACATGCATCAAAATTAACAACTTTAATCATGATCATATCAATTTATGCAGGAGGATCTAATACCACTGTAGGTATTTAAATTCTTTAAGCGGAATTTCAAAAAACAGTTTTCTAACATCTAACTTAGGATCTCATGCATAAACTTAATACGAATCACATATGAAAGAGTAACATACCTTTTGATGCAAAATTTGTTTCTGGGATCTCCCTGGAGAATAGAGCCTCAAGTGTGACTCCTCTACTTGGTCCACACGAGCACTGTACTAGATCATCTTGTCTTCGTTTGCTAGAACGAACGAACGAACGAAAACAACAAAGCTCTTCCTTTCCAACTAGTTAAAGGCTCGGCCGTGAGAAGCAAATTTGTGGCTTCGATTGTTCTATTACAACAACCACCACAATTGCCTTTTGTATTTCTATATCTCACGTAAAGGAAGGATTTCCTTTATTATGTTTGGAAGATATATGTATATATTAATATATATGTTATCTTATCTTATATCATATATCTTATAAGATAAATCTCCTTTTAACTAGAAAGAGATATTTATGGTTGATACAATATCTTATCTTTCCAAAAGATAACTTTCCTTATGTCATCAAGTAAATAGATAACACTTTGTTATTACTTGATGAATAATCCACTCTTCCAACAATATACACTGACCGAAATTCCCAGTCCCACAATGGGCCTCGGGTTGCTTTGATCTAACCCAATTATTCTATTGTGTGTGACCTTATAGGACCCGGATAAAATAGCAATGGGCTAAATCTATGTTATCCCATAAGTCATAGTTGGCTTCTAGCAAAGCAATAAGACTACCTAAAATATCTGGCTTATTAATCTCCATTATAATACTATTCTATTATTAGTAATTGCCATCTTGATTAAAGGACACATATTTTTTTCAGGATTAACGTAGGTGGAGCCAGAAACCGAAGTTTCAGGCGATGGTTCATGCCTACTTGTATGTGAGAAGAGAACAAAAATGCTTTCTGCCAACAAACAATTATATATTGCTATTTAGTTTTTTTCGATATTTCTAATATGTTGGCTTGCAGAATAAGCAAGTAAGAGAACCGAGCAAAACGTTGGTGGACAAGGATGGTGGCCAACAACCAGCCCTTCGGAGGCCGAGTCCAAATCTGGAACCGGAGCTAGAGCACCACGAGACTGGCTACAAATCAAACAAACAATCAAGTTTTTGGGAGGTATAAGATTTAGGGTCGATCGACACCGGAAATTCCGATGTGGCTGGTGGTTTAGGAGAAGGTCCAAGAGAATGGTATCGGATCGGGTATGGGTTGATCGGTGAGAGAAGGTTCATCCATTATGGCTTTTTAGTCCAGGAATTCTAGATATGGTTTAATCCAAAATTCGGGTGACTTGACCACAATTGGTAGCGAGAAATGTGGAGACAAGTAGGTTGGTGAGGAATAAGTCTTGGCGCAGGCGCATATTATAGGTTAGGTGGTAGCTAGGATGAAAAAACTCAAGAACCCTAGAGAATGGTGAATTGGTTGAGGTCTAAAGTTTTATTATTCATTCAACCGAGCAAACCACTATTCAGATTTGAAAACAATTTCAACGGCTAATAATACTAATGATTGTTGGACTTGTTGATGGAACAAGAGATTGTTGGAGATGGATTAGTACACATGTTTTCCCAAAAGAGATAAAGGGGTTTCCTCATCTTGAATAGATATGGTCATTATTTGAAGTTGGAAACCACCCATATAAGATGATGTGTTGAAAATTTTAGTTTAGGTAAAAAAAAAAGATTTATGGACTTGTTGGTGATGGAAGGTTTTCCCTTGGTATTGTTGATAACGAATTACACCGAGAGTTCTTAGAGAGGGGGGAGGGGGGGGGGGGTTTACCCCTAGAGTTGTTAATGGAGGGTTATCCCAAGTGTTGGATGTTTAACAAGTTGATAGTACTAAGAAAAGCTCCTCTATTTTTTTTTATTAGGAAAGGAATTAGGGGGCTCATTTATCTCAAGGTTGGTTGTCCTAGAGCATTCTTGCGGATGAGATCGTAAAGATCTGGAATGACTGCATTATTTGTCCGCCCTAGAGCATCCTTGTGGATGAGATCGTAAAGATCTAGAAAAGCTCCTCTATGATTCTAAGCTTTCATTACAAAGGAAAGAAAAATAAGATTAGAGGACTTTTGTAAGTGTGAAAGAGTGTTTGTTGTTGTTGGTATTGCATGCAAGATCTGATTACAAAAAGCACCCGTCCAAGTAGGACAAAACTATGTTTAGTCGGAGTATAGAAACATTTCTTGCACTTTTACTTAAGTAAAAGGGTACACATGTAATTTTAATAATTGCAAGACTGCACCTCATTGGAAATAGTAGCACTAAATAATTTATTAAAAGAAGAAAACTTTTGATTTTTTCCCCTCTTCTTCCTCAATGGTGGAGCACCAGATCTGGAACACTCCATCCATCGGATCTCCTTTCACCTTCCTATTTTTCATGCATCTCTTCTCCAACTCAGATCACGACCAACTACAAGCACGTTCCTTCATCCTCCAACGCATCATTTTGGGAATTCTCGATGGCGGAGCGGTGGCCTGCTTGTTTCGATATGCGAATTGGGAAGAGTCGACGAAGATCTGAACTAGCGGGAGGCGATTCACATCGCTCGGCATCGAGAGGACAAAGATTGTACCAGAGCTTGATGTATTCCTAGAGTTGTTAATGGAGGGTTATCCCAAGTGTTGGATGTTTAACAAGTTGATAGTACTAAGAAAAGCTCTTCTATTTTTTTTTTATTAGGAAAGGAATTAGGGGGCTCATCTATCTCGAGGTTGGCTGTCCTAGAGCATTCTTGCGGATGAGATCGTAAAGATCTGAAATGACTGCATTATTTGACCACCCTAGAGCATCCTTACGGATGAGATCGTAAAGATCTAGAAAAGCTCCTCTATTATTCTAAGCTTTCATTACAAAGGAAAGAAAAATAAGATTAGAGGACTTTTGTAAGTGTGAAAGAGTGTTTGTTGTTGTTGGTATTGCATGCAAGATCTGATTACAAAAAGAACCCGTTCATATAGGACATAACTATGTTTAGTCGGAGTATAGAAACATTTCTTTCACTTTTACATAAGTAAAAGGGTACACATGTAATTTTAATAATTGCAAGATTGCGCCTCATTGGAAATAGTAGCACTAAATAATTTATTAAAAGAAGAAAACTTTTGATTTTTTTCCCTCTTCTTCCTCAATGGTGGAGCACCAGATCTGGAACACTCTGTAATACCCCTCATTTTTAGTAAGGGTATTTGGGTAAATTTCCAACTTTCGTTGGGAAAGCAAGACGCGTTTGGCAAAATTCGGAATTTCTGTAACGTGTATGATCTCTGTAAAAATTCCCTAAGCCTTGGAAAATACATTTGACGTATTGTCGAGGCTTAGAATATTTGTTCGGGTACAAATATTTAAAATCCGGGGTTTAAACCCATGCCAAACCTTTTCCCGGGCAAATAGATGCGAAAAAAGCAATTCCGCGACCGCGGAAGCAATTCCGCGACCGCGGAATAATAATGCTCAGCGAAGCTGGGCACATGAATTTTCCGCGGTGCTTTTTCCGCGATCGCGGAAAACTGCAACACGCCAGCGTCGCTTCGTCTTCCGAGCCTCGTCATCTGTGCCGCCATTGATCGTCTGCTCCTCCATCGATCTTGTCGGGGCTGGCCTCCTCTCCTTGTCTATATATAAGTGGCGAGTTTGGAGGGTTTAAGGGCACCCAAATCTGATATCTCTCTCTCTCTCGTTTGCTTGCTCGCCGGAGTTCCAAGCCCTCGCCGGAATTTTCAAAGTATCGCCGGAGGCCTCGCCGGGAGTTGTAGCAGCCTTGGAGTGGTGCATTGGAGGCACAAGGAAGGTTGGAGTCGAAGCCCCCTCGAATCGAGCCCTCTCGCGACGTCGCCGGTGAGTTTTCTCCGTTTTAGGGTCGTCGGAGTTCATGGCTGCGACCGCGGACATGAATTGCCGCGACCGCGGCAGTGACAAGGTCGGCCGCATCTGCGGCCGCTGTCTTTGACACTCGCGGAAGAAGTCCTCGACGACCGCGATCGCGGAATCCCTGCCGCGACCGCGGATTGCTTTGGCAATCGCGATCGTGGCCTTGGACGATCCGGTCTCGGGCGGGAGTTTCGTTCTTTCGATCTCGTTCATTTTTCCTTAGATTCGTATTATTTGATTGTCGAATCTAACCTAGGGTTTCGTTGTGGGTCGTCATTGTAGGAATCTATAATCCGACTTCCGTTCCCGTTCCGGACCCAAAAACCCGTCGTCGCTCAATCGTTTGTTTAGACTAAGGCAAGTGGCGGTTCGCTCTTGCTTAATCATTCCATAAATTATCAATTGCTTTTAGTTGTTAATTAAATCGGAGTGAACTGTTGTTTTCGTTTGGGAACATATTTTATAAATAATGTGATTAAAATATGATATTATAGTAGGTTGTATATATTGCTAGAAACAACGCTATTATACTTGTTAATGACCGTAATGGTTTTGTTGTGGATTTAAATGTAAACTTTAATGCTAGATTAGCACGAGTATTCGTAGGAACGTTAATTCCTTATGAGGATTTATCATTTCTTTATAACTCAGTATTAGTGGACCCAGCCTCTAAATGCTTTCCAGATCGTAAACTTTCGTAGTCACTCGAGATCATAAACTTTCGTAGTCAATCGAGACCATAAACTTTCGTAGTCATTCGAGACCATAAACTTTCGTAGTTACTCGAGATCGTAAACTTTCGTAGTCACTCGAGATCGTAAACCTTCGTAGTCACTCGATATCGTAAACTTTTGTAGTTACTCGAGATCATATTAAAAAGCTTTAACATGAATATCCGTTTTGAAATTTAGATAAGATAAGTGCGGGTAGGCACATAATTAATGAACCCTCGGACGAGAAGTACAACTTGGAAATTCGCATGGACTTCGGTTAGAGTAAGTTCTCTTTCCAATCTGAATTCGCATTGTGCGATGAGGTTGGTCGTGGACCCAAATGATCAAGTCGTTTTTAAACGCTTGTATGAAACTATAACGTTCCCAAACAATTGTCATACTTTTCCATAAGACTCAATTCCTTTGGAATCTTCCTTTCAGAGCATGTCTAAACTTTAATCATTCCGTGAAAGTTCCGGGTTATATATCGTTCCTTCGGTTGTTATTCGAGGGACAATGATAGTAAACGGTTACGATCACTAGGACCATTCTGTTTTCACCCTTGCATAGTCTTTCATTAGACTAACCGACCGGATTTTATTCCTTGCATGGTTGGCTGGTGTCATCTGTCTTATACGACACATCAGTGGTTGGTCCCCGAAGTCCAAAGTAACCGTTGAAGAAGAGACTTGCAGTTGAAGATTCAAGTATTAGTATTTTTTTAAAGGTTGTCAATTATTATTTATTCTTACCACTAAGTCATGTAATAGATTTATTCTTCAAGTCTTCCGTTGTATAATTTAGAAGTTTTCCGTTGTGATTTCACTCTGTTGTAAAACACTCCTCTCGTATTGGAAGAAATCTTTTAATAAAAATGGTTGAGTTCCATTTAAAAATATATTCCGCTGTTTAACCTTTCGTTGTATATTATGTTTATTTAAGATTAATTGTTCTGATTAAAGCCTTGGGTGACATCGGACAGCAACGTCTGAGGTCACTGGCGTGTGGCACTACCGACGTAAGTCGGGGGTGTTACAATTATGGTATCAGAGCAATGGTTTTAAAATTCTTGGCCTATTGTTAGGTTTGAGAATTTTCGAAAATTATTTTCGAAATTATTTTTCAACCCGTCTTCCATTAAGAAAGAGTTTCGAGAATCTAAATGTTAACTTTAAAAGTTTTAATTACCTCTTGAACTTTAATTTAAAATAATGATTTAGCTATTTGAGCTTTAAAGGTTATTTATAGTTGGTTTTAAACGGTGTGTATAAACAACCAAACGGTAGTTTATGATCGTAACTTTAAAAAGTGTGGTTTTTGCCTTAGTAAGAGTTTTGTGATAATCGTATCACTAGTTTGAAAAGCTAATTTTCCTAAATAATTATATTATTAAAGTTTAAAGGTATAAAGTTTGAAAGTATAAGGTTTAATAATAAGTGGTTTTCAAACTTCTGCAACCTTCGAGTGTTACTTATTCCTAGATCCATTCTTAGGAATCTATCTTTGTTCTTGGAGTAATGTCACAACGGTATGACATTAATTACTCCCTTCGTTGAGCAGACGAGCGTTATCTCGTAAGCTGAGTTTTCCAAAATTTCTTAGGATGTAGGAACAAATGTGTGTGGTTAATGCTCTATGAGATTTAAGAACTAAATCTCATACGTGTACCCTGAACATTTGCTCTGGTAAAAGTATGTAGGGATGGACTAAGGCGAAGTCCAGAATGCCTAGTTATGAGGTCATGCTGTAGGCATTGATGTGGATAGATTGTTGAGAAGGGAATGAATGTATAAGAGGGATAGTTCATAGGGAACTCGTTTCCTCTATTACGACCTTGGGTAAGACTTTAGAGTCCAGAGTTATGGTTATGAGATTTATAAGTGGGTACGACCAGTGTAGGACCAATGGTTAAAGTTTTTAAAAAGCCGAATGTACAAAGTCATAGGTATTATTTTGGAAGATCTATTCGAAGTTTCGTTTTGAGGCCCATCAGGAAATGATGTGATTAAGTCTTGGAGAGATAGTAAGTATCCGTAATGCAAAAGGGGTTGCTTTAATTGGGATAGTAGATTGTGTGAGGAGTATAAGGATCTTAAGTTAGAGATAAGTTATTTGAGTCTATTAAACAAACCTTTGGGATGTGAGTCAGGAAAAGGGCGGCTGAGCCAAATCTAAGTGGACCAAATGATTGAAATTGGTAGGTTGTACGATCAGGGAATAAGGAGTTATGATACTTGTAAGGTTGTAAGGTTTGATATTTGGATTCTATGTGAGTTTGTCAGTTAGAAGGCTTATGGTGCAATTCTTTGGAGAAGACTAAGTTGTTAAGTTACTGTGTTAGAAGGAGGCCACTTAAATGGAAAGATTACAGTTTAAGGGTAGGTTATGTTGATGGTTCTGATAAATTAAAAGGATTTAGTGGAGAGAATTGTCTATGTGCGCCTAAGGAGTAAGGTAGCAAGCGTTAATCGTATAAAGCTATTAAAGGATTCTGATAGAAGTGACTGATACGGTTGGTAATGAATCATTTATCAGGATGATACCTTAAGGAAATAGGAGTAATATCTCAAGGGATTTTGGTTATGGAAGTTGTAAGTGAGTATGTTTATTGTGGACCAGAGGGTTACACTCTCGGAAAGGCTAAGGGTGTGAAGCCATAAGTATTATTTTGGAAGATTTATCTGAAGTTTCGTTAGGAGGCTTTCTTAAGAGAAACGACATAAGGATTGGATGGAGAGTGATTGATGTCTGTTAAGGCGATTTGATGTCACGTTTAGGAAAATAACGTGATTAGCTGCAATTGTGCTAATTGATTTATTACGATCTTGTTTTGAGGAAACTAGAGGTTTTGAGTTGGAAGTGAGCTTTTGGGTCAGTTTTAATAGGGGCCAAAGAACTGAATCAGGAAATGGTACTTTCAGGGAATAGAGAGTTATGATACTTGGGAATTTGCAAAGTTTGATACTTGGACTTTAAGTGAGTGTGTCGTCTATAAAGCTTATGGTATAACACTTTTTGGAAGAATTAAGTTGTGAACGATTGTATTGGGAGAAAGCCCACTTGAAATTGAAAGATTATGGTGTAGGGCCTAGATATTCGGAGGATATTGATAAACCAAAAGGATGTAGCATGGAAAATGGTCGTGTGTACGTTTAAGTCGTGAAGTGACAGTGTTACTTGTATGTACTCATGGAAGGATTATGACGTAAAGTGAGTGATTTTGATGGCAAGGCATCGTTCATCAATATGGTATTTTTGAGTAAATAGAATTGAAGAACCTTAAAGGCTTAAGTTAGAGACTGAATAATGGAATACGTTAGGTTAATCTTGGATATACGGTAAATATCCGTAAAGCAAAAGGGTGCTTGATTTGGGATAATAAATCGCATGAGGACAACTGATTGCCTAAGGATTTTTGGGTGAATAGAAAACTCGACCGGTAAAAGTTGTTACGGTTTTGAAGGTCAATAGTGTGGCATAAAGTAAGTATGTAGATGATATCAAGTGGACTTGAGGAAAAGGTGACCCACGTTTATTAAGGTGATCGTATGACACGTTTGGGTAAGACGAGAGTATAATCCTATGGAGAGGATTAGTAAATCATGTTGAGGTAATCAGACATAGGCTGTGGTATGAGTAATTGTGGGATCACAGGAGTGAAGATTTTGAGTTAAAGATATGGCACAAGGGCCAAATGTGAGTAAGGTAAACAATGTAATAGGTGAGTCGTGCATGTAAGGAGTAAGGTCTATATGACAAGAGAGGTACTAAGTTGAGGTATAGTGGAATTCTATGTATGTACTTTGAGGATCTGATCATCGAAGGAAAGTTAGTAGAAAATGTTGTATTCTTCTATTTGAGGACATCAAGGTCTTTTTGTGGAATAGGGCAACATAGTGATGTTATACTGGAGATTATAATGGATACTCTGAGCGAGACAATGGTAATCTTGTGAATGATCACATCTGTTCTAGCAAGAGTGAGGAATGTAGGCAGTATATTGTAAGTGGAATCATGATCGAGTAAATAGTTCGATTTTTGGTGGTACAGGTTTCGAAAACCAAATTTATTCAAGGATATCGACTTAAGGAAGATAAGGTACATACTTTAGGAGAAGTTTAGAGAAAGGTGAAAGAGAAATATGTATAATCTCATGCTTAAGGTATATCGAGACTAGTGCGATGATTTTAGGAGACAATTATCCTAAGATAATTATGACCTTGAGGATGGTCACGAGTTAGTACAAGAATAGTACGTGGAAGTAGGCTATGCGAGATAGTGGTATGGTTGAGGAAACAGATCGTTTTCCAGGAGCAAGTACTTGATGCAATGATTAAGGAAGTTAAGATCAAGTAGTGAGATTATGGTGAAACGGGTCCCATTAGTTTAGCAATGCTAGTTTCGGGGTCGAAACTTCTTTTAAGGGGGTAGTGATGTAATGCCCCTCATTTTTAGTAAGGGTATTTGGGTAAATTTCCAACTCTCATTGGGAAAGCAAGACGCGTTTGGCAAAATTCGGAATTTCTGTAACGTGTATGATCTTTGTAAAAATTCCCTGAGCCTTGGAAAATACATTCGACGTATTGTCGAGGCTTAGAATATTTGTTTGGGTACAAATATTTAAAATACGGGGTTTAAACCCATGCCAAACCTTTTCCCGGGCAAATAGACGCGAAAAGGGCAATTCCGCGACCGCGGAATAATAATGCTCAGCGAAGCTGGGCACATGAATTTTCCGCGACCGCGGAGCTTTTTCCGCGATCGCGGAAAACTGCAACACGCCAGCGTCGCTTCGTCTTCCGAGCCTCGTCGTCCGTGCCGCCGTTGATCGCCTGCTCCTCCGTCGATCTTGTCGGGGCAGGCTTCCTCTCCTTGGCTATATATAAGTGGCGAGTTTGGAGGGTTTAGGGGCACCAAAATCTGATATCTTTCTCTCTTTCTCTCTCTCGTTTGCTTGCTCGACGGAGTTCCAAGCCCTCGCCGGAATTTTCGAAGTGTCGTCGGAGGCCTCGCCGGGAGTTGTAGCAGCCTTGGAGTGGTGCATTGGAGGCACAAGGAAGGTTGGAGTCGAAGCCCCCTCGAATTGAGCCCTCTCGCGACGTCACCGGTGAGTTTTCTCCGTTTTAGGGTCACCGGAGTTCATGGCTGCGACCGCGGACATGAACTGTCGCGACCGCGGCAGTGACAAGGTCGGCCGTGTCCACGGCCGCTGTCTTTGACACTCGCGGAAGAAGTCCTCGACGGCCGCGACCGCAGAATCCCTGCCGCGACCGCGGATTGCTTTAGCAATCGCGATCGTGGCCTTGGACGATCCGGTCTCGGGCGGGACTTTCGTTCTTTCAATCTCGTTCGTTTTTCCTTAGATTCGTATTATTTGATTGTCGAATCTAACCTAGGGTTTCATTGTGGGTCGTCGTCGTAGGAATATGTAATCCGACTTCCGTTCCCGTTCCGGACCCAAAAACCCGTCGTCGCTCAATCGTTTGTCTAGACTAAGGCAAGTGGCGGTTCACTCTTGCTTAATCATTACATGTTCCATTAATTATCAATTGATTTTAGTTGTTAATTAAATCGGAGTGAACTGTTATTTTCGTTTGGGAATAGATTTTATAAATAATGTGATTAAAATATGATATTATAGTAGGTTGTATATATTGCTAGAAACAACGCTATTATACTTGTTAATGACCGTAATGGTTTTGTTGTGGATTTAAATGTAAACTTTAATGCTAGATTAGCACGAGTATTCGTAGGAACGTTAATTCCTTATAAGGATTTATCGTTTCTTTATAACTCAGTATTAGTGGACCCAGCCTCTAAATGCTTTCCAGATCGTAAACTTTCGTAGTCACTCGAGATCATAAACTTTCGTAGTCATTCGAGACCATAAACTTTCGTAGTCATTCGAGACCATAAACTTTCGTAGTTACTCGAGATCGTAAACTTTCGTAGTCACTCGAGATCGTAAACCTTCGTAGTCACTCGATATCGTAAACTTTCGTAGTTACTCGAGATCATATTAAAAAGCTTTAACATGAATATCCGTTTTGAAATTTAGATAAGATAAGTGCGGGTAGGCACATAATTAATGAACCCTCGGGCGAGAAGTAAAACTTGGAAACTCGCCTGGACTTCGGTTAGAGTAAGTTCTCTTTCCAATATGAATTCGCATTGTGCGGTGAGGTTGGTCGTGGACCCAAATGATCAAGTCATTTTTAAACGCTTGTATGAAACTATAACGTTCCCAAACAATTGTTATACTTTTCCATAAGACTCAATTCCTTTGGAATCTTCCTTTCAGAGCATGTCTAAACTTTAATCATTCTGTGAAAGTTCCGGGTTATATATCGTTCCTTCGGTTGTTATTCGTGGGACAATGATAGTAAACGGTTACGATCACTAGGACCATTCTGTTTTCACCCTTGCATAGTCTTTCATTAGACTAACCAACCGGGTTTTATTCCTTGCATGGTTGGCTGGTGTCATCCGTCCTATACGGCACATCAGTAGTTAGTCCCCGAAGTCCGAAGTAACCATTGAAGAAGAGACTTGCAGTTGGAGATTCAAGTATTAGTATTTTTTTAAAGGTTGTCAATTATTATTTATTCTTACCACTAAGTCATGTAATAGATTTATTCTTCAAGTCTTCCGCTGTGTAATTTATAAGTTTTCCGCTGTGATTTCACTCTGTTGTAAAACACTCCTCTCGTATTGGGAGAAATCTTTTAATAAAAATGGTTGAGTTCCATTTAAAATGTATTCCGCTGTTTAACCTTTCGTTGTGTATTATGTTTATTTAAGATTAATTGTTCCGATTAAAGCCTTGGGTGACATCGGACAGCAACGTCTGAGGTCACTGGCGTGTGGCACTACCGACGTAAGTCAGGGGTATTACACACTCCATCCACCGGATCTCCTTTCACCTTCCTATTTTTCATGCATCTCTTCTCCAACTCAGATCACGACCAACTACAAGCACGTTCCTTCATCCTCCAACGCATCATTTTGGGAATTCTCGATGGCGGATCGGTGGCCTGCTTGTTTCGATATGCGAATTGGGAAGAGTCGACGAAGATCTGAACTAGCGGGAGGCGATTCACATCGCTCGGCGTCGAGAGGACAAAGATTGTACCAGAGCTTGATGTATTCTTTCTGCTTCTCCGGATGAGCCACGAGTGAACTCAAATTCGAGGAATTCGAGTCTGAACATGTCACCCCAACCGTCAATTGGGGGAAATGTTAGGGTATGCGGTCAATTGATCAAGGATTAGCGGTGGTGGCGAGAAAGCCCAGTTATGCGGTAGCAAAAGCGACCTCGGCGGTGGAGCAACAATGACGGTGGAAGACGATCCAGAGCATGAGCTTGGAGTCGTCGGCGCTTGCGGCTTCAAAGTGCATTTTGACATAGGTGACGACGCCATTGGTTGTTGGGGAACTTGTAGAAGTGACGGTGATGGAAGAGGGAGGCGAAGGGGTACGGGTTGCTCTTGCATACCTTACCGGTGACTCGTTATTTCCAAATTCCAACTGAAGTTAGGAAGAAGATGAGTGATGGTTTTTCGTTATCATTTTATAAAAATAAAAAATTGATTTTTTTACAATAAAGTACTAGATCAATATGTGTTAATAGTAAACGCTCCCAATGGGGGAGCCGGCCCTAACTTTTAGCTGGGCTGCCGATGAGCCCCCGCCGCTCCGACCGAGATCTTCCCCCCTGCTCCGACCGAGCTCTTCCCCCCTGCTCCGATCGAGCTCTTACCCCCGCCGCTCCGACCGAGCTCCTTACCCCCCGCCGCTCCGACCGAGCCCTAAAAAGCTCCCGGAGGCGCCCTGGCCACAACCTCCCTCAACCTCAGACCGAGCTCTTACCCCCTGCTCCAACCGAGCTCTTCCCCCCCAGGCCACAACCTCCTTCAACCTCCACACCCTCTCTCCTACTTTGTCCCTACCCACTCCAGCTCTACCGCTTCTTTTACCTCTCGGCGACCTCCGAGCTCTGCCTCCGCTTAGATCGGTCCCCGACAACCACCGAGCATACCTCCGGCGACCACCTTTTGGTGGCTGACATCGTCCACCCTATTGGGCGCCTCTGTTCTCGGCTTCTCGTTTGAACCGCTTCGGCACGGACTCTCCCGCACCACAGCGAGTCACGGCGACCCGGTCGGTAGATCTGCGGTCAACCCGAACCGCACCCCCTTCGCACTGGACCTCCCTAACCGAGGCTCCGCTCAATCGCACCTGCTCTCAGCGAGCCATGGCGACCGCTCCGCCAGATCTACGGTCACCCCGCATCGGACCCCCTTCCAAGGCCCCGCTCAACCGATCCCGGATCTGCTGTAGCTTGGGCCCTGCTCCAAGCTTGGACCGGCTCCCACCCTTTTTTTTCGTGAACAACCCTTTCTACTGACTTCTTCCGATACATCCCTTTGTTTGATAGAGCTTTCCCAGGCGGCGAACCGAGTTGTAGTTCCGGACAAGGTCGATGATGACCATCCTTCCGACGGTGCAGTTTTCTGTGCTTTACTCCCCTCGTTCCTGGGTTGTTTTGCTTTATTTTTCATAGTTTGTATTTGTTGTGGTATGTTTTTTTTTTTTGCTCTTTGTTTGTGTTTGTTGTCTTGTCGGTCTCTCCGACAACCGATGTTCTCGGCCTCTCGAAGTTGCATCGCTTGTAACTTTGAATTCTTATCTTATAAAAAAATAAATATATGTGTTAATAGTGGATGTTTTTTGGTAGAAAGATAATGGTAGAAGTAAAAACAGAAGATGCGGACAAAGGAGAGAGGTGTGGAAAAAGCAAATTTGAATACAATAAAGAAAAAGACGGCGATGAAGTTTATAAAGGGTTTTTTTATTTATAAGTAGTTGATAAATATGGTTGTAAGAAAAAATATGTTTGGGAAAAAGGTAATTTTTATAGGTATGTGTGTAGTTTATTAGAAAAGTGTGAGTAGTGGAAACAAATTAAATATTTTTATTATACGTTTACCGAAATGTATAAAAGTATGTTTTTAAAGAAAAGTATTTATAAACAATAAACTAGTGAAGCCAAACAAAGCCTAAAATAGCCATATATTAAATTAATATATATTTTCATTATTTATTACTCCCTCCGATCTAAATTAAGTATCGTTTTAGCACTTGAAATTTGATCAACTATATATGTCGTTTTAAGATTTCCAAATATTTGATTTGTTTCAAGTCGGTTTGTCCGGCTTCCGAGTCTCGCTTGGACTCTCGATCTACCAGGATATGTCTGGTATTTTGAATTCTTTCCATATTAAAATATATATAGAGGGAGAGAGATAGATAGATAGATATTGCCTTCGAGGAAACCTTCTTTTTGCTTCATTTTAGTCAAGCACGTACATTTCAAGTTTGTGTTTGTTTCGGGTTGGGCCGGTCAATTTGGATTGGCTGGAATCAATTTTTCAAACAATGAGCTTGAATAAAATCCGGGTCGGGCTGCTCGGATCGGGTATTCAGGTTATCAATTGCCAATATCCAATCCCCATAACAAAAATCCAAATGGAATCTAATTTCACGTCCGCTACCGCTATCCAACCTGAAGAGAGTAAAAGTAGCAGATCCAGATTCTGAGATTCCTTCCTGACACTTTCTTCTTCCTCCATTGATGGGCCAGTCTTCTTCTTCGCCGTCAAAACTCTTCCGCCGACGTGAGACCGGTAGATCCGCAGTCGCCGCCGCCACCTCCCACCCCCCCAAAACCAGCCAACCTGATCCAATCTACCCTCTGTCCACCGACGACGAAGGCGATGACGCCTCCTCTTCCTCATCCTCCTCTTCTGCTCTGGACGAACCTCATCCGTCCGATCTCACCTTCAATCTCCCCGACGAGTGCTTAGCTTGCATCTTCCAGTCTCTTGCTTCGACCGACCGGAAACACTGCTCCCTCGTCTGCCGCCGGTGGCTTAGGATAGAGGGACAGAGTCGTCACCGTCTCTCCCTCAACGCCCAAGCGGATCTCGTCCACCTTATACCACCGGTGTTTGTCCGCTTCGATTCCGTCACCAAATTAGCCCTAAAATGCGACCGCCGATCTGTCAGTATTGGCGACGAAGCCCTAATTCTGATCTCTCTCAAGTGCAGGAACCTAACGCGCCTCAAGCTACGCGCCTGCCGTTCCATCACCGACGATGGCATGGAAGGCTTTTCGAAGAATTGCAAAAGTCTGAAGAAGCTCTCTTGTGGATCTTGTACCTTCGGCGCGAGAGGGATGAATGCCGTCGTCGGTAACTGTACTCAATTGGAAGAGCTCTCCGTGAAGCGATTGAGGGGAATTACGGACCGAAATTCCACCGAGCCAATCGGTCCTGGCGCTAATGGCAGCTCTCTGAGGGTCATTTGTTTGAAGGAGCTTTACAACGGGCAGTGTTTTGGGTCGTTAATTGTAGGATCAAAATCTCTGAAAACTCTGAAGCTATTTCGATGTGCTGGCGATTGGGATGCGCTTTTGCAATCATTATCGAATAGCACCAACGAGATCAAGGAGGTTCACCTGGAGAAGCTTCAGGTAAGTGACGTTGGCTTGAGTGCAATTGCCAAGTGCCCTACTATGGACATTTTGCACTTGGTTAAAACTCCAGAGTGTACCAATTTCGGGCTTATTTCAGTGGCAGAGGGGTGTAAGCTGCTTAGGAAGCTTCATATTGATGGATGGAAAGCCAATCGGATTGGGGATGAAGGGTTGATTGCTGTGGCAAAGAATTGCCCTAATCTCCAGGAGTTGGTGCTGATTGGGATAAACCCCACTCAGTTGAGCTTGGAAATGTTAGCTTCTAATTGTGAGAAATTGGAGAGGTTGGCTCTCTGCGGGAGTGACACAGTTGGGGATCAAGAGCTCTCTTGCATTGCTGCCAAGTGCAATTCCTTGAAGAAGCTGTGCATTAAGAACTGCCCAGTGTCTGATCATGCCATGGAAGCGCTTGCTTGTGGGTGCCCTAATCTGGTGAAGGTGAAGGTGAAGAAGTGCAGGGCGGTGACTTGCGAGGGTGCGGATTGGTTGAGAGCAAGTAGGGGTTCTTTGTCTGTGAATTTAGACATGGGCGAGACCGAGCAACCTGAGGCAAGTGCTAGTGATGGGGGACAAGAGAATGGTGGAGACATTCTTCCGGCGAATGCTCAGATACCGGGGCCAAATCATGCCTCATCAAGCCGCACCGGTCGAGCAAGCTCGTTCAAATCAAGGTTGAGCCTTTTGAGTGGGAGGAGTTTTGTGGCTTGTACTCTTAGGAGATGGTCGAGCACTAATTCCCGCCACACTAGCAGAGATGCTACCTGAAATTGGGGATGCAAAGTATAAAGAAATTTGCTCATCTGTTGACATAATTTTGTTATGTATTGGGAAGCTATCTTTGGTGTAATAGTTCATTTTCATTTGTTGCTGGCTTTCAACTGTGCTTTGATTGTGGAAACTGGCTCATTCAAGTGTTTAATATATGCTCAATTTTTCATCAATTTTGCTAGTGCGTATGTTTCTGAATTGGTCCACATTATCTACTGAATTTGCAGAATGACAATCAGTGTTCCTTATCATAAGAGCAGCCTGGGTCCTTTGTTCTGTGAATGATATGTTAACATCTTTTTTGGCAGGTCATGAGCTAGAATCTCAGAACTGTTGTCAGCTGGTTCAAAATTTTGTTCTGTCTCTTTGAACCCGAGTTACTTCAAACTAGGTCATTGTTTTTTATCATCTTGATGGGATGCTTGCTTATGTCTGTATGCTATGTTGTATCAAATGCCAAACCTCTTTACACCAAGAGGAAAAGGTCCTGAATCACTTGCATTGATGATTTTGCTTGCTATCTAGAGACACTAATGTGAGACTATTTGCAAGGAACTAAAACTGCATTAGGCATGAGCTCTTGCTTTTCATTTGACATGGTTCTATTTTGCTTCTGAATGCTGTTATCCCTTGTGAAGGGGCACAGTTTGTGCTAAATTGCAGGCCATTGGGGAAATGATTCTCTTGCCGTTGGTTTACAGTATGAAGAGTTTGAATTCAGTTGCGTGGGATGATGTTTCAGCCTTTCCCTCCAAGAATCAAAGATCGGGAATTCAAAATTCATGACTATATAGTTCATTGTTCTACTATTTTGAACTTGTGATACCAAACATCTATTTCAGTGTTGCTGCCCTGAATACGAGGCCTGAAGGTGTGCAAATCTGAAGCTGCTTCAAGAATAGCAAGAGGAGAGCTACAAGAATGGTATTTTACAATTATACATATCAAGTGTTTCATTACAGTTGTTGTTTTGTTCTGTACAGTATTCACGATGACACAGCTGGACATTGGCTATCAAGGACAACTCTACCAAAGAAGAGCATATGAACTTGTTGCAGTTGAGAGTAAAAATACCAATAATCTATTGCTATTGTAAACCGATATGTTTATTTGCCTCAAACCTTCAAATTGTGTCACCATCTACAGCATTTGAACACAAGAACTGTTAAATTCATTCAAATTGAAAGAAAACACACAACAGAAAAAGAAAAAGAAAAACAGTTGCTGAATACCGGCTATTTGACAGTACAAGGAAGCAGAATCACCTGTTCATGTACTGGTGCTATATCTGTTACTTCCATATACAGCTATACAAGACACACATAATCATTAATCACTACTAGGAAATAGAAATACAAGTAATCTAAACATCCTTGGAATTGTTGTACTTGACAACTAAGAAGAAAATAACACAATATGTCAGCTCTGTACTTGAGGGTTAGCCCTTGAATCCCAAACATGATATTTGACACTGGAAGTTGAACATCATCATATTGCAGGAGACTTATATTGTTGATATTGGATGTAATCAGTTGCTAACTTGATAAATTGTTTCAGTTACAAACCAATTCAGACATAATTATAAAGCTCTGCAAACAATAGGATGAGAAATTCATCCAATAATCTTAGGTTTAGAGATTGACAAAGACATATATGTTAGAAAGACCATGCTCATGTTGGTAAACAGGAATTTGCAATGTGAAGGACCCCATTATTGTTTCTGCTGAGCAGCGCCATGAAAGCCTTGTATAGTTGGTAAATGGGCGGGAAATTAATGTGACAAATGAAAGCTTTTATTGGTCCAATTAACATATGGAATCGTTAAGTGGAGTCATTAATGGATCGAATCAAGGGTACAGGACCACATGTAATTTGCCACAATCTCAAGGAAAAATGATTTATTTAATCCAAACAACCCCCCAATGAACATCTCACTTATTTAATTGTGGAAAGTATTCATTAAAGCATCTGATTTGAACAAATACCCTTAATAAAATGATTTAAGTAAACACAAAAGAAAAAGTGTTCTGCCTACTGCCGTAAGAAAAGAATCGTCCATACTAGCCCGACCCCATGTGATGTGACTTGTGAGTCATGTGACTGAGAATAGTGGGCTTTCACGAAGCTTCCTGTTTTCAGTAACAAATACTCCGTAAGTATATAGACAATGATAACGGTTTAATTAGGACAAAAACATAAATAAAAAGGTCAACTCTCACCTCTCTCCGGCTCCGGCCGATTTCACCGACGTGTCAAATCCAACGGCTCATCTTTCCCCATTTGATTTTGACTCGCTCTCTCCAATTTAGGGTTTTCCTCACCCGCCGCATTTTGAAGGGGGGAAATGGATAAAGCCCGGTCAATGTCATTTGGCGTTTTTTTTTGAAATTCTGGCCAGTATTTCCGGCGGACACAATTACTTTGATTATTTTTATGTCGTCATGTATTTAGACCTTAAGCATAACTTTTCCTGTGACATTTCGTGAGAGAAGGTTTATCTATTACTTGAAAAAAATTATCATTTTAGAATTTGACACACTTATTAAAAAATATAATGATTATTCTATATTCTCATATTTTTTTATAAAAAATTTATAAATATTTAATAACTTATCTCAATTGTACTCAATAAACATAGAGAATTTGTATAAAAAGAGTCAAAAATTACAATTTCCGATGTCAAACCTCGTAACTCACCAATAAATTATTACTTAAACACCTAAAATAACAATCTTTTCTATACAAAAAATTATGGGCTAAAATGACCACCTTTTCAAAACGGAGGGAGTATTATATATACTAGTTTAATTCTCGTGCATTGCACGAATTGGTTTATCACGGAATTTGTTTATCGGATTATTATTTAAATGCTTAAAAAGGTAAATTATATCTGTAAAGTATTTATGGAAGAAAGTATATTATGAAAAAAAAATTGTGTGATTGATTTGATCCCTTCATAATCTATGTTCATAAAACAATTTAAGATTTTGATTTACTCCATTTTCAGAAGCCACGATCTTGATTTTCATAAGATCACCAACCAATATGTATAGTATATTATAAAATGATCAAATATCTATTACTATATATTAAATCTCTCCCCGTTTGAGCTCTCAGAACGATTCTGGCCCCAGAAATTTTACGTGTCATTTTATAAAAAAAATTATATCTTTTATGCTTCTATAATTTAGCTAACTTAATTTTAATTTATCACCAAATATCTAAACAAATTATCTTAACAACCTCTAACAAACATATAATAAAATAATTAATAATTAATTATGGATTTTTCTAAATTGTATCAACCCATTTTATTCAACATACAACCCCGATTAAATTGTATCAACCAATTTCTTAAAAATCTTATTAATTATACATCAATATCTTAATATCAAATCTTTTTTTGTTTGCAAATCCAAAATATTTAAATGAACCATTACGATATTAACATAAATAAGGTGACGATACAAATTAAAACAAATATTCACATTTAAGAGGTTGTTATAACTTTGTATTAATATCAAAATAAGCACATACAATTAACATTCGCATATATATATATACACGTTGATTGCAGTTTAGAATTAGTAAAGTTATACGTATGTTTAAAATTGGTGTCAAGGCAAGCCTAATATGTATATAAATTATAAGTCATTTTTTTGTAAATGAAACATATATAATATCTACCTCAATATTTATTTGTAATCTACGTATTTGAGACAATCTACTATATATCTACTAAATTAGAACCTAATTACACCACATGACACCCCCTCATTAAAACTGTCACATGACACTCCCTCATTAAAACCGCAACATGTTATTTTCTGATTTTTTCAATTTTTTAGATAAATCTAATTATAAATTAAAGATTATTATTCTAAACTTTTCACTCATTTTTTTTCTAATTTAAATACAATTCAAGTACAAAGATTACAAATCCAAAATTTTCTAATTATATACAAATTCCAAATTTCCTAATTATATACAAATCCCAAAATTTCTAATTTTATACAAATCCCAAAATTTCTAATTATATACAAATCCAAAATTTCCCAATTATATGGATGATTGATCCGAAATTGATTTTAATATAAATATCATCTAGATCTATTTTTTAATAATTATTAATATTTTTGATTCAATATATATGACATAAAAAACCGTGCTTGGTACGAGAATTTCACTAGTTTGTTATATATTTTCATATTTAAAAAGGTGAAATTATATTTTCAAAATATTTATGAAAAAAAGTAGATTACAAAAATAATTATGTGATTCTTCTTTTTTTGAGACTTTCTTAATCAATGTACGATATTTAGTATAAATTAGGAAATTTTGATTTGATTTCATCTTCATTAGAAATTGTTTGATAGAATAGGAAGGGATTAAATATATACTATATATATTGAGATTTGAAAGATGTGAAATTCTAAGAAAATGACATGTGCGAAAACGTTGTAGGGATGCCATGTGGCAAAATGATTGTGAAAGCGCCAATGTGGCGAAAATTCTTATTGCTTTAGTATATATATATATATATTAGATTAATACTCTCCCCTTTGTGCTCTTAGAACAATTTTGAACCAATCATATATACATGTTATTTTTTCATTCATTCTTTTATTTTTAATTTTTTATTTCAATTTAAATAAAAACCGTTTATCAAATCAAAATTTATATGTAAATATTTAGATAACAATTACTTCCAAAACCAACCAAACTTTAAAATGACAAATAAAATTGTAAATAAATTTAACCATCAATCTATATATATATATATATATATATATATATATATATATATCTATAAAATCTTCACTTTATACATTTCACATTTTTAAGATTTAATTACAAATTATTTATGAACTTGAAATAATTGATGATGAATAAAAAATATGTATGAAAATATCAATATACTATTTGAAATATAATTCAATTGGGTTTTATTTGATTCGCCAATTGAGTTAATTTAATATATTATTAATTATGAATAAATATAAGTGCCCAACATATATATAATAATAAAATAATGAGTAAATTAATATGATTTTATTTTCAATAATATCATCTCAATGTCTCAAACCTGAATTAAATATTACAAAAGGTAAAAAAAAGATAATAAAAATAATATTCTATCAACAAACTTAAGAAGTTTTAAAAAGAATATATATTTAAACATATCATCACTAACATATTGTTGGAAGATTGACAAATAACATCGTACTAACCTATTAAATTGAAGAAAAAATAGTATATTTCGATTCATAACTTCAATCTCGGATACTATTTCACTCTAAATATACAAAAATGAAATGTTCTTGAGAATTGGTTAAATAACATGTACAATCGTAATTTTTACATATATTTTGAGTGATTTTTTCCCCTATGATGTTTATATATAAATTCAATCACTTTCGTATATGTTTGGAAAAAGTCTAATATAACTACATGTCAATATATTCTCATTTCATATATATCTTATCTTTTATAATCACATAGTCATTAATTTGTACTCATGTGACGTTTATTCGTATACTAGTATTGATGTTATTTTTCATCCAATTTTCTAATCCCTTATCCAACCTTATTTGTAAATTGTATCGTATTTCTAACTTGTTAAAAAGACCCAAACTCAATCCGAACCTGGATCGGAGCTTGACCCGAATCTTTTAAGGGTCGAGATTCAATCCAAAAAATTAATGAGTTAATAAGGACCCGAACACAATCCGAATTCGGTCGACCCGTTATTTATATATATTAGGAAAATTTATGTTGGTGCCCCTAAGGTTTTGTATTTGCTTGCTTCGTAACCATTTTTTCCATATTCATACTTTTCGGGTTCAAATTAATAAAATCTAAGTCCACCATTGTGTTCCTCGTCCTCAAATTAATAGGAATCGACTCCTAAAATACTTAAATTCATATCTAAACCATCTCGACTGAATACCTAAGGTCGAAACTGGGTTGTTGTTTCGGAGTTCAAATCGAGATGGTTCCGATATGGAGTTGAGTGTTTTAGAAGTGAAGTCCTACCAATTTGAGAGTAATGAACACAATGGTGGGCATGAGCGGACCCATGTAGGGTCGAGTGGGGCTATAGCCCCCACTAAACATTTCTCCTTGATTTTTTTTTTAAAATAAATTATGTAATTATCAAAAGAAATTATATAAGATTTGTTATGTATAATCCTCAAAAATATCAAGAAAAATACAACTTTACTCAAATTTGCACACAAATTCTTCAATAAAAAATGCACAATTTTCTCTCTACCTGTCCTTATTTGTGTTAAAATTTTCAAAATTTAGGGTTTATGAATTTGCAAATTTTAAAATCATTTATTTATACAAATTTGTTGAAATTACACAATGAAAGTAGTAATTAATAATAAAATTTGTTTAAATTATGTAATTTTTTGATCGATTTTGAACAAAATTCCATTTAAGATTCGAATATAGGGGTTGTTGTTTTAAATTGGGGTTGCTTGTATAAGGTAGACGATAGACTTAAATAGACGGTAGATTTTGAAATTGCGGTTTTATGTAAGGCAGAAAATAGACTTCCGCTCTTCAGGATTTTAGTCCCCACTCGACAATATCATGTGTCCCTCTCTGATGGTGAGCTTAGATGTGATCAATTCAATCTGGAAGGGTACGAATATGGAAAAGCTTGGTTACGAAGCAAACAAACACAAAACCTTAGGGGCACCAACCGTAAACAAAATAATTAATCATGGGACACCAACTGGATTAACCATAAACTCAGGGGCACAAATATATAATATTATTTATTATTAAATTTAAAAAATCTACTATATAACTACTAAACGCAAATACCGACTGAGCCACGTGGCACTCCAACAATAAACCAAAATTTATTTTGCCACGTGGCGTCACTGTATTCAATTTGCCACGTGTCGCGCTCTTATTTTTCGGGAGTTTTGTCAAAAAACTAATAAAATAAAATTACTACCTATAATAGCCGGATTTGCACACTCTCCCAAATAACTTTTATACTAATTTATAGTATAAATCTTTCTAAAAATTTACTAGATAATATTCTCAGCCCTATAATTTTTATACATAATCAAATCTATAATCATCTAAAATTGCCTGATTATGTACGTATGACAAGTCACAAATTTGTTTACATATATATATATATATGTTAACACTATTTAATCATCATGTTATCTCCTATATATATATATATACCAAACCTAGCTATGTTAAATATATAGACATCGAAGCTATATGTATATATTCATATGTGTTTCATAATAAAATTAAATAAAAGAGATATTTGAATAGCTATATTGATTAGTAAGGCACCAAGGCCGGTGTGCATGTAATTAGATTTTTGAGACGATGGATTGTTGATCAAATATAATAATTTATCTCTGTTGGCCGAAAAATTAATAAGGGTTGTGTTTTCTACTAAAATAAATAAATTAATAAGGGTAGTGTATATTTTCTTTATTACATATATGCATCGATCCATACGAATAATCAAGCAACCAACCCCTTAATTCTATAGTTGTGATCGTTAATTTAACCATGAATTGGTATCAGAACGTACTATATATAAGCTGACATACGTATGCACGTGTTATAGATGCCGAGAGATCGAATTACAGCACACAACTAGAGAAAGCGTATGGGTATGTACCTATAATGTCCGAATCTTTTATCTACTATATATATACTAAAGCAAAATACTGATTGCGCCATGTGACACTCCCACAATAAACCAAAATTTATTATGTCACGTAGCGTCACTGTATTCAATTTGTCACGTGTCGCGCTCTTACTTTTTCGAGAGTTTTGTCAAAAAACTAATAAAATCAAAGAAAATAAAATTACTACCTATAATAGCCGGATTTGCACACTCTCCCAAATAATTTTTATACTAATTTATAGTATAAATCTTTCTAAAAATTTACTAGGTAATATTCTCAGCCCTATAATTTTTATACATAATCAAATCTGTAATCATCTATAATTGCCAAAACGCATTCAACCATATTACAAAAATCTTTTGATTCCAGCTTGAGATTTTCATTCTCTGAATTTATTTTTATAAATTAAAGTGGTGAACTGGTGGATATATATATCTTGAATCATAGAGTTACAACAGACTTACATGCCATAAATAATAATATATTGCTTGACTCGAAATTTGATAATTTCATATTATAGGATCAAGTAATCACTGGAATAAGCGAACAAAGTGAAAGAAGAAATTAAAGCAATGAAATCACAATTTGATTCTGAATCATCAACTAAACATGGTAAATAACTAGCTGGCTCTATCATTCTAAGTAAGTATATAACGTACAACTTTGATATCACCTATATATATTGGGTACGTATTTTTTGGATAGTTTTTAATACTTGAGAATTGGGATTTAGTTTCAGTAGAATCTACTATATATCTACTAAAGTAGAATACATACTATGTCGTGGCGCCTCCAAAATGAACCAAATTTTTTGGCTGTCATGTGGCATCAAGATATTGAATTTTCCACGTGTCGAGCTCTCATTTTTTCGTTGATTTTTCAAAAATCAAATAAAATCAAAGAAAATAAAAACTATTCTCATATTAGCCGGATATGCACCCTAATATGAATATTTTGTATCATCTATTCCTTCCAAAAATGTAGCAAACAAAATATTCAAGAATATCCATAATTATAATTATCTTACTTAGAATTGTAATAATTGTTTATTCCATAATAAACTTACCACTATAAATTTTCGAATTGTCTACTATAAATAAAATTTGTGAAAATAATTGTATACAAAACTATAAAATACCATAAAAAATCTTTCTACGACGACGAAAAAGAAACAATTGTAAAAGTTGTGCTGAATCTTATAACCTCTTTGATAATTTCTTTAAAACACATATATAATTTGTTATAAGTGTAACTTTAGAAGAAGCCAAGATCTAAAAATTAATCATAAAAAGATGGAGACAGCTCATCGGACTAGGAGATTGTATGCTTGATCTACATATTACTTGCAAAGTTGCAAGACCTAAGCCTACCATGTCTAATTTACTATATATCTACTAAACAAGAACCTAATTACCCCACATGACACTCCCTCATTAAAACCGCCACATGTCATTTTTTGCTTTTTTCAATTTTTTAAAATGAATCTAATTATTAATTAAATATTCTTATCCTAAACATATCACTCATTTTTTTCTAATTTAAATACAAATCAAACACAAAGATTACAATTTAGTCACAAAGATTAAAATATAAAATATACTAATTATATACAAATCCAAAATTTCATAATTATGTACAAATCTAAAATTTCTTAATCTACTATATATCTACTAAACTAGAACCTAATTACGACACATACATGGCACTCCCTCATTAAAACCATCACATGACACTCCCTCATTAAAACCACCACATATCATTTTCTGCTTTTTAAAAATATATTATAAGTCAAAGATTATTATCCTAAACATATCACTCACTTTTTTTCTAATTTAAATACAAATCAAACACAAAGATTATAAATCCAAAATTTCCTAATTATATACAAATCCAAAATTTTCTAATCTACTATATATCTACTAGAGTATAACCTAATTACGCCATATGACACCCCTTCATTAAAACCGCCACATGACACTTCCTTATTAAAACCGCCACATGTAATTTTTTGCTTTTTTTAATTTTTTTAAATAAATATAATTATAAATCAAAGATTATTATCCTAAACCTATCACTCTTTTTTCCTAATTTAAATACAAATCAAGCACAAAGATTACAAGTTAATCACAAAGATTATAAATCAAAAATTTCCTAATTATATACAAATCTAAAATTTCCTAATCTACAATATATCTACTAAACTAAAACCTAATTACGCCACATGACACTCCCTCATTACAACCGTCACATTTTTTTTTTCAATTTTTTAAAATACATCTAATTGTGAATAAAATATTATTATCCTAAATCTATCACTCATTTTTCCTAATTTAAATACAAAACAAACACAAAGATTACAAGTTAATGACAAATATTACAAATCTTAAATTTCCTAATTATATATAAATCCATTTTTTTTTAATCTACTATACATCTACTAAACTAGAACCTAATTACGCCACACGACAACCCCTCATTAAAATGTCCACATGACACTCCATCATTAAAACCGTCACATGTCATTTTCTGCTTTTTTCAAATTTTTAACATAAATCTAATTATAAATAAAAGATTATTATCCTAAACCTATTACTCATTTTTTCTTAATTTAAATACAAATCAAGCAAAAAGATTACAATTTAATCACAAAGATTACAAAAGCAGAATTAGGAAAAAGACTGATAACCACGCAGCTCGGCAGTCATGTCAAACAAGGAAGAATATTTCAGGCAACAATATTGGATATACAATTTTGATTCCTCGCATGATTATGTCATCATCAGACACTTCATACCCGTTTAAGTTTCAATGAAGACAATTTCCCTTGAGTGTTTGTTTTACTATGACGATAAACAAGAGCTAGGACCATTCTATTGCAAATGTCAGTTTGTATCTTTCACGCCCTATTTTCACTCATGATCAGTTTTTTGTTATATCATCAAGAGTTACTAGCAAGAAAGGTTTGTAGATTTTGATATACGACAAAAAATAAAAAAGATCTAATACTACGACCAATATAGTATACAAGGAAGTTTTTTTTAATAATTTCTACCAATTTTGAACATCTTACGAGATTTTATGTTTAGGGTTTCATTTCCATGTATAAGATGAACATTTTGATTATGTTTTATCATTTTAGTAGAATTGATGTTAGGGATGTGACTATCCCCATTTGAAAATTACTTAACCAATTTTTACTATTAATAAAGTTATAGAGAGTTTCGTATCTCTTTCGATAATATTTTGTCAATCTCTTTAATATTTTGTATTCAATTAGTTCTTTTTTATATTAGCATTCATCTACTTCTATAACCATCACTACCTACATAATTCTATATGAATTAAATGTATAATTTAAATATACTATTTTTTTTAAATGTAAGAAAAAATAAACAAATCCCGTGCAAGGCACGGGTACTACACTAGTATTATACTAATCATAAGAAAACGAACACTTTCAACCAATTAAGTCAACCCGAATTTGAGCCAAATTCGTTATGACCCAACTCGATCAACTAAAAAAATTTAGCGACCTGAACCTGATCCGTCCGACCTAATTGAGAGGTCTACTTGCCATCCTTGAACTTATATGTTGTACATTTTTTGTGTTATAAATGGAAGAACTATATAAGGTATTAGTTGAGGGTGAAGTTTTTAGAAACTAAAACCTACACAGAAACATAAATGTTATAAATAACTAGTCAATTATCCTCGTACATAGTACGATGTTAGTTTTTATAAAAATTGTTCTAATTCGTTAATTACTTTTTTTGTCCTTTAATGAGATAAATATTTGAAATTTATGAGTTGTTGAGATGTTGATATAAATTTTCAAGATTAATAGCAAAATGCAATAAATTGACTTGTTAATTTATTTACAAATTTTATAGTGAAACAAATATTCTATGAATTATTTTTTATCTTAGAATTATTTTCATTCTTATATAGCATAGTAAAATATTTAAATTTTTACATGTTTATTATAATTGTAATAGTTGTTGTGATATACATAAGTCATAGATGTGAGTTAAAACCTTTTTTTGTGCTCCATGGTTCTAATTTGTAAACTTTAAGGTTTATGTCCTTTAACTTATATTAAATACTATCTTAATAAAAAATACTATAAACATATTTTTATTATAAAATTGTTTTTCAGTTTTCAATTTATAATGTTAAGCTTATATTTTACTACATCTATATTTTATTTGTTTCATTGTTCTAATTATTTAGTGTGATTTAGAGGTGTATGTTTTTTTAACTTACACTTAAACACTACTATTTTATTATGAAATACTATTTACTTATAAATTTTGGTCTAAAATTTCCAAATTAGAATACTACGATTTATACAATTTACCATATTTTATTCTATAACAAAAACCTTATATACAATAGATATGACTATTTTCTTAATTCAATAAAAATGTTCTTTCATATTCTTTTGAATATATATATAGTGGCATATAGTAGTAAAAAAGCATAATTTTACATGTAAAATAAATTAAATCCATATTCTTTAACGTAAACTATATCTTACTTACTCTAAAAGTCTAGCTCGCGGAAATGAACAGTAGCCCGTGTCACGTGTAGGTCGCGTGCTTTTGTATTGGGCTGGACTTTTGGGTCCTTTAGTTGGTTGTGGATGTTAGGGTTTACGTTCGCTGCTTCCGTGTCGTTCTTCTCTGCCTCTCTCTTGCCTCCGTCTCTTCCGGGTTCTCCTTCCTTGACACTCTTCTGTTTCCGTTCTCGAATCTTCTTCTATCTTGTTCATCTCTATCTACGAATTTCTCTTTCGCCGTCTTCGTCTGTGAATTTGGTTTCTCTATTTGGCCATCTCCATCTGCAATATGATCTTCATTCATATCTATCGTTTTCTTTTGCCATCTTCGTCTGTGACTTTGGTTTCTCTATTTGGCCATCTCCATCTGTGATCCGATCTTCGTTCATCACTATCGTTTTCTTCCTTTGCTTCCATTTTCGAATCTTCCATCTTGTTAATCTCTATATGCGAATTCATCTTTCGCCATCTAACCCTAATATCTGATTTTTTTTTTTGGCCTTTTATGTGGGATTCCTTTTGTTTCTAGAGTTCTCATCTTAGGCTTTTTGTGTTTGTCTCGTGCTGTCGTGATAGTTGTGCCGTCGCGGTCATTATACAGGTATTTCTTACGTTTGTCTTTGTATTTATCTTTTTCCATCTAACCCTAATTTCTGATTTTGTTTTTTTCGGCCTTTTATATGGGATTCCTTTTGTTTCCAGAGTTCTCATCTTAGGCTTTTTTGTGTTTGTCTCGTGCTGTCGTGGTAATTGTGCCGTTGTGGTCATTATACAGGTATTTCTTAAGTTTGTCTTTGTATCCGATTACTAGACTGTTTGTGCATTGTGTTGTTGTTTTGTATTTTTCCGCTATCTGATCTCAAGTTCTCTCTGTTTCTACATTTCCTATCTTAGATTTCTTGCGTTTGTCTTGTGCCGTTGCGGTCATTATACAAGTATTTTTTCGGTTTGTCTTTATCTCCAATTGTAATAATTATAACTACACTTTTGTGCATTATGTTGTTGTTTTGTATTTTTTGTCTCTGTCTTCGATTGTAATTATTATAGCTACACTGTTTATGCATTGTGTTGTTATTTTGTATTTTTTGGTGATTGTGAGTTACATGTTTCTATGTATTGGGTCACATATTAAATTGTTGATCTAGGTTTATAGCTGTGGTGCCAATTTTTGGCCCTGCCTTTTGGAAATGATGTTTGTTTCATATGTTTTTTTGGGTTGGTTGTTCGGTATGTGTTTAGGTTTTTCCTCTATTTATTTTGCTGATACTAATTTTGGTTGTGTTTCATGTATATTCTGGTTGCTGGTATTGTATATTTTGTGTATATTCTGTAGAGGCAAGAGAATTACGGTTTGATTGCAGCTTCATATAATTATGGTTGTATTTTGTGTATACGGTTTGATTGCATCTTCATGTAATTACGGTTGTATTTTGTGTATATTCTGCTTGCAATTATGGTTGTATTTTATTTTGGTTGTGTTTTATGTATCTTCTGTTTGTTGGTATTGTATAAATTATGTATATTGTTTTGGAATTATGCAGAGGCATATATTGTTTTTTAATTCTGCAGAGGCAAAGAATTACGGTTTGATTAAATCTTCATGTAATTATGGTTGTATTTTGTGTATATTTTGTTTGCAATTAGTGTTTCATGTAATTCTGGAGAGCATATAAATTGTTGATCTGGATTTATAGTTGTGGTGTCAATTTTTGGCCCTGCCATTCGGAAATGATGTTTGTTTCATATGTTTTTTTTGGGTTGGTTGTTCGGCATGTGAATCAAAATATAGCGTCAATATTTTGGTGGAGTAGTGTAGAAGCAAAAGAATTACGGTTTGATTACAACTTTGTGTAATTATGGTTGTATTTTGTGTATATTGTGTTTGCTGATATTAATTTTGGTTGTGTTTCATGTATATTTGGGTTGCTCTTTGGTGGAGTAGTGGAGAGGCAAAACAATTACGGTTTGATTATGGCTTCGTGTAATTATGGTTGTATTTTGTGTACATTATATTTGCTGATATTAATTTTGGTTATGTTTCATGTATATTTTAGTTGCTGGTATTGTATAAGTTATATGTATATTATTTTTGAATTCTACAGAGGCAAGAAAATTACAGTTTGATTGTAGCTTCATGTAATTATGGTTGTATTTTGTGTATATGGTTTGATTGCAACTTTGTGTAATTATGGTTGTATTTTTTGTATATTTTGCTTGCAGTTATGGTTGTATTCTGTTTTGGTAGTGTTTCATGTATATTCTGGTTGCATGTATTGTATAAATTATATGTATATTATTTTTGAGTTTTGCAGATGCAAAAGAATTACGGTTTGATTACAGTTTCATGTAATTATGATTATATTTTGTGTACATGCTGCTTGCAATTAGGGTTGTATTTTGTTTGGGTTGTGTTTCATGTATATTCTGGTTGCTCTTATTGTATAAATTATATGTATATTATTTTTGAATTCTGTAGAGGCGTATATTGTTTTATGGTTGTATTTTGTTTTGGTTGTGTTTCATGAATATTCTGGTTGCCAATATTGTATAAATTATAGGTTGTGTTTCATGTATATTCTGGCTGCTGGTATTGTATAAATTATATGTATATTATTTTTGAATTCTGTAGAGGCATATATTGTTTTTGAATTCTGAAGGGGCAAAAGAATTACGGTTTGATTACATCTTAATGTAATTTATGGTTGTATTTTGTTTTGGCTGTGTTTCATATTCTCGTTGTCGGTATTGTATAAATTATATGTATATTGTTTTTGAAGTCTGCAGAGGCAAAATAATTATGGTTTGATTACAGCTTTATGTATTTATGGTTGTATTTTGTGTATATTATGCTTGCAATTATGATTGTATTTTGTTTTGGTAGTGTTTCATGTATTGTATAAATTATATGTATACTATTTTTGAATTCTATAGAGGCAAAATAAATACTTTTTTTTTCAATGACTAATCTTCTTTTTATGGTTTGTTTGCATTGGATCTTTCAGTATTCATGTCCTTTGATTGTTTCAGTTTTGTCTAATGGATGCCTTCCTTCTAATCTGACTACGTGGAGTTTGTCTATTACAATGTTAGGTGCATTGACAACTGCTGAGGCTTTACTATTGGCTTAATAAGTTTTAGATAAGGTCAGGAGCTAATGCGAGCATGTGTACTTGTTGAAGGTGCTACGATAGGACTTATGGTGTGGACAACCTCCTACTATGGAGATCGATTCTCAAAATTTCGCACTTATAAAAAAATCACAAAGTGTCAGGTGATGTGATCTGCATGATCGATGAATTTTTATTCTCTTGAATCTTGATAATGTATAAGTATTAGTTCAATCTTCATGGTGCCGGCTTTGGTCAATTTAATGTGTTAATACTGGGCCTTCTCAATCTTCTCTTTCTGGTTCGTTTGCATCGAATCCTTGACTATTCATGTCGTTTGATTGCTGCAATTTTGTCTAATGGATGACTTTCTTCTAATTTTATATTGTACGGTAGGCAAACCACTACTAATTGTTCGTCTGTTTATTATGTAAGTCAGATACATGAGAGAGGTTACAAATGTCTTTTTCTGGATGGTGTGTAATATAGTGTTGTTAGCTGTAGCTGATTTGAAGATAATTCTTTTTTAAATGAAAATTGTGAGTTTTGCAAATCTTTTCATTTTTTATGTATGTCAGTAGTGAGTAGTCTACGGTTGATTGCTAATTCCCTTCATGCCTATGCTCTTACTCATACACAGGCAAAATCGGTTTTCCATATTCCTTATTGGCAAATTTATATAGAATGTGCTTTAAATTTTTATTTCAATTTAAATTACCTACAACTTTAATATGTTTATTTTAACAGTATTTTCGCCTGATACCCCAAGGTAAGGCAAAATTCGCGAGGTGCCTCAAAGTTGTACTTATTTCGCGCGGTAGCCCCGAGTTTTGCTTTTTTCGCCAAATGTCCATCTATTAATGTTTTTAACAAATCCTTTAAAAAAAACCCAAAAAAAAAAGAAAAATTGAAAACCCCCAAAAAAATCGTCGTCTTCTTAGACGGCGGCACTCTTTCGTTAGTGTTGGTGACGGTAGAGGAAGAGATCTATCGCCTCATTCTCCTCTGAAGTGGCCAACTCTCATAATGGAGAGTGTGTTCTTTGTGGAGGCAAATTGTTCGTCTTTCTGGACTCCAGCACCCTTCTTTTTCTTCAGAATTTGGGAATTTGATAATTTAATAATTTTGATTTTAGTTGTTGAAATTTCCCAAATCTATAGGTTGGACTCCATGGCCAAATTCTCTGCCCAGACGTCGATTTGATGAAAACCCTCATAATCGAGGTTTAATTGGATTCTTAAATTTTAATACCTTTTATTCACCTGCAATGTTTTTTTTTGTCCATGTGTAAATTTGTATGCTTAATGCTTATCTTCCAATTTCCTTGTACAAACCCTTTCATATTTTTAGCATTATGTGAAGAAGGGCGGGCAGAGTTCATCTAGGCATAATTCGGCCCTGGTTGTAATACGTATTCGATTAATGGATTATGGTATTATTTTGTTTTCTTTTAATTTTCAAATTAAACTTAACGTAAAAGGTTAAAAATAATATTTTTTTTCTTTTTTTGGGGGTTTTTTAAGGGATTTGTTAAAAAAAAATAGATGGGCATTTGGCAAAAAAAAAAAACTCGGGGGTACCGCGCGAAATAGGTAAAACTTTGGGGTATCTCGCGAATTGCGCCTTACCTCAGGGGTACCAGGCGAAAAAAAAGATATTTTAATTTGCATTCTGATCTTATTAGAGTGATCCGAAGAGTGGCGGAGATGTGTTTTTTATCTGTTCAAATAATATGTGTTTGATATAAATTCCAGATCATTGGTCTTTTTTTTTGTGTCGCTTGATGTCATTTTTTGTGTCTGTCATATGTTGCATGTTGATGAATATACAATAATATGTTATACTTTTGTTGGATTGCATGATGGATGCCATACAGTTTTGTTCTTCATGTATATCCTATTAGGAAGATTCTCATTTCATACCACATGCAAAAATGGCGAGCAATTCTACATCAGTAGCGTCAACCAACAGAAAAAGACGAAGGAGCCGCATAGAAAAATAATTAGTCTTTGCAGCACTTGGTATGGAACACGTGCCAACAGTAACAATTGTGATGCCGAGTTCGACAAAGGAGCCGCATAGAAAAATAATCAGTCTTTGCAACACTTGGTATGGAACACGTGCCAACAACAGCAAGTGTGATGCCGAGTTCAACGACATGTGATCAGCGCTACTTTGTAGGGTATATCTAGGAGTTGTTACCGGTGTTTTGGGTACCATTTGGAGATGTTTAGAGCGTTATTGTGGAGATTGGAGTTTTGGAGTAGAAGTGCAGATATGGTGGTTTGGAGAAGCTTAAATGAAGACATCAAGAAGATGAGAAGAGAACCACATAGAAGACGAAGGAAGAGCTGGAGAAAGAAGCCAAGTGGAGCAATAGAGAAGAAACCGCGGTCGCGGGGCTGAGGGCCGCGGTCGCGGTGAAGAGACGAGGCGAGAAGTGAAGAACGCGACAATCCGCGATCGCGGACGAGCAAGGATTTTGGTCACGGAAAAGCAGAGAGCAAAGGAGTCAGAAAAGGAATTTTCCGCGATCGCGGAAATTCTTCCGCGGTCGCGGAAATCTGCTCAGCGCGTCCGAAGGGTTTCATCCGAAGTTTACTTTTATTTTATTTTCCGTTTTTCTTTTAATTCTTTATTCTGGTTTCTTTATTTTATTTCCTTTTAAGACTTTGTTTGTTATCTTTTAGTTTTAGGTTTTGGGTTAGGTTATTTAACCTAATTTTCCCAACCACTTTCATTATTCAGATTCAGTTTTACATTCAGTATTGTTTTCCCTTCAAGACTATGAAAAACTAAGCACCCTTTGCTTAGTCCGACAATTGAAGCCTTCATTTGATTCATGATTGTGAGGTTATAACTCTATTTTCTATTCCTTTGGATTATATCTTTTCTCTTGAGCTTATTCCTATTGATTCTTATTGATTTGACTAGTCTGGCCAGCTAGTTGATATTAGTAATTGTCTATTGCTAGGGTTTGGATATTTCGAGTTGAAATCCCTTATCTTTTGTAGCAAACATGATATTCTAGGACTAGTTGGACTAGTTTATTATGAAAGAGATTTGATTATGTGTTAAATGCTGCGAAACATCAGTGCTGCATGTATCCTGGTTAATTCTTATGCTCTATGCTGTTATTGTTCTAAATCTTGATAGTTTCTCGTGCGTTCGATAGTAAGGGTTGCCAGGCCGAGTTGGACTAGTAACTATTTTAGAATAGGGACAGGAATAATCAAAGGAAATAATACAAATAACCTAGGATCAATCAATCAAATGAATGGTGGATATTTGTTTGGCTAAGTGTTTCCCCAATTTGATTACAAACCTTTGCTTCTTAACTTTGTTTGCTTGCATAACAATCAACCAATCCCCCCCTTTGTTACTTTGGCATATGATAAGCACTACTTTGTAGGGCTTAAGTAAGAGTCATTAGAGGTTTTATTGGTGCCATTCGGGTAGATTTAGACACATTCATGTGTATGGCATGTGGGGGCGAAGTTTGGTAATTAATTAAAAGCCACGTGATTGATGAGCCGAATTGGATGAAATTAGGCCCGTGAAGAGGAAAAGGCCCAATTGAAGGCGTGGCCCACGTGAAGGAAAGCGGAGAGCTGAAGCGGAAAGAGAACAGCGGGAGGTGACGTCATGGTGACATGGGCGAGCATGATTTGCTGGAATGGATTAAGGAGTGGGCCGATTTGAAGCTGCAATTGGAGTGGGCCGGTGATGCTTTGCTGGAGCGAGATGCTGAACGACCGAGAGGAGAAGCCGAGCGAGAGAATTACAGGATTAATTTCCAATCTCGTTTGTTATTATTAATATTATTTTATTACGATTTATTATTTCATTTTAGGTTAATTTAGATTTTATTTCCTTTAGTATATTAGGGTAGAGAAAAGGCTTTGTGCCAATCGTCAACTCTCTCTCCAACCCTAATTTTCTCTCTACGTATTTGCTATGAAGAACTAAGCCTCCCTGACTTAGTCAGACGCTGAAGCTTTCGTTTCGATAAAGTTGTGAGATTCTCGTTCTTAATCTATTGCATGGTTTTTATCTTTCTCTTGCTTAAGTTGCTTATGATTGATATTGATAATCTCTATTTGGACGCATCTAGAGTTTGTTGTTATTGGTCTATTGCTAGATCTAGATTGTTACTGGTTGAGCATATCTATTTCAGAGTAGCAACTGCATCGTACTAGTAACTGGTTGTGCTAGTCTTATGCAGAAGAGAACTGATTTACATTCTAGGATAAAAGCTGGTTGTTTTATGCTAGAATTGTATCCAACTATATTCCTATCCGTAAGGCTGCTGTTAAACTGAATCTTGATAGTTTCAGGGTTGTTTAATTAGTTAGTGCTAATAGTATCTGGTTGTGCTATTAGTTATATCTGAAAAGGAATTGGAATTTCCATTGCATGAGATTTTGAATGAGTATCTAGGATCAACTTGTCATACGAATAGTAGATGTTGTTTGACTAAGTGCTTTTCCCCATTACTGAATCCATCACATCTAGTTGTTTACTTTTGCATGCTTAGATTAATTAAACAAACAAAATCCCCCGTTTGGTTACTTCTGATTGACATACAAATTGCATATTAAGATAGAATTCGCCTCCCTATGGATTCGACCTGTACTTACCTAGGACTACGGTTTAGGGTTTGTTTGGATATTTTGCATAGCAGTTTTTCACACGACAAAAGCCTGTTATCAAATTGGCACCGTTGCCGGGGAGGCAATAATCTATTTTGTGTGTGTAATTTGTGTGCCAATCTTGGTGTGAACCTATCTTATGGTTCACACCCATGTTACTCATAATCTACCTCTAGTTTTTTATCCAGAAATTGAAAGAACTTTCCTTCAAGCTCGCAGGGCTGCGAATTTGCTACTTCAGGAAACTAAAATGATGGCTGATCGTGTTACTCTGGAATCCCTGACAGCTCCTAACTTGGAGCAACCAACTCGTGTTGTACAATTCCCTGCCCTGGGTGATGGGGTTAAATTTGAGCTCAAGACAGGAGTAGTCCATTTACTCCCGAAATTCAGTAGAACGCTCCTTGAGGACCCTATTCAGCATTTGGATGAGTTCCTTGAGGTCTGCACCAGCATGCGGCCATCTGATATTACTGAAGATCAGATGAGGTTGAGGGTATTTTCTTTTTCTCTGAAGGACTCAGCGAAGGACTGGTATCATTCTCTACCCCCAGGAAGCATCACTACTTGGGTGAATTTGAAGAAAGTATTCATTGACAAGTATTTCCCAGCTATCAAGTCCAATCAGCTTAAGAAGAAGATCTGCAACATTGAGCAACTGTCCAATGAGTCTCTCTACGACTATTATGAACGCTTCAAGAAACTAGTGAAGAGTTGCCCTTACCATGGTTATGCTAATCATGATCTGATTCTCTATCTGCATGGAGGACTCCGTGAAGATGATCGTCGGATGGTGAATTCTTCATGTGGTGGAAACATTTTGAAGAGGACTTATGAAGAAGCTCTGGAGATATTTGCTACACTGGCTGATGATTCCAGACAATACAGTGGGAGAGGTTCCCAAAGCTTGGTGGTTGCAAGTTCTCAATCCAAAATTGATCAAGCTGACTTTGATGTGCTGAGAGAGGAGGTGAGACGTCTAAAGCTGAAAGGTACGCCTCAGCAGGCCAAGGCCTGCGAGATTTGTCATGATGACTTGCATCCTACTGATTCGTGTCCTTCCCTACAAGAGGAAGTGAATGCAGTGGGAGGATATCAGCAGAGGCCCAGGCATGATCCATACTCCAACACTTACAATCCTGGTTGGAGAGACCATCCCAACTTCAGATGGAGAGACCCAGAATAGAATCAAGGTCAAGCGCAACAACAGGGTAACCCTCCATAACCTAGGCAACCCTATGTGCCAAGACCGCAAGGGCAGAGTTCGAATCCTTCATCGTCTGTGGAGGATATGATGAAGATGATGATGCAGAGCAACATGAACCTTAGTGAGAATGTTGCCAAGTTGACCAAGAGCCGCATACAGTTCCAGGAAAGTACACAAGCTAGCATTCAAAGTACACAAGCTAGCATTCAGAACCTGGAAAGACAATTGGGTCAAATCTCTCAAGTGGTGAATAAACTGGACGCAAGGGATTCTGGTAAACTTCCGTCTCAAACGGAAGTGAACCCGAATATGCGGAATGTCAGTGCTGTAACTTTGAGAAGTGGGAAGAAGCTTGAGGAAGATAAATCTGAGGCCAACGAGGAAGAACACGAGGATTTGGAGCAGAACAGTGACGGCGACCGCCGTGAAAACGGCGACCGCCGCGAAACACACGGAGACCGCCGCGAAAGGGACGCTGCTCTCGACATGGGGGATAAAAATTACGGCGACCGCCGCAACAATTACGGCGACCGCCATGACGGTGAAAATTTTCTCGGAAATCCTGATGACGTTCACGGCGCCCGCCGCACTGTTCACGGCGCCCGCCGCCCCTCTGATAGCGAAGTTGAAGCTGAGAAGGAGTCTGAAACTCCGATTTTTCCTGATTGGAAGCCTGTTCCACCATTCCCATCTGCTCTGAAGCGTACCAAGCCACTTGTGCAGGACAAGAACATGTTTGAGATGTTCAGAAACGTAGAGGTCAACATTCCTCTCCTCAATTTGATCAAATCTGTCCCTCGGTATGCGAAGTTCTTGAAGCAGATGTGCACCACAAAGAGAAATCAGGATAGGAACAGCAAGAAGAAGGTGAAGGTAAGCGAGCATGTCTCTGCTATTTTTCAAAAGCGCTTACCCAAGAAGTGTGGCGACCCAGGTATGTTCACCATCCCCGTCACCATTGGAGGTACCAAGTTCAATAAAGCTATGTTAGATTTGGGTGCTTCCATAAATTTTTTACCTTCATCTCTTTGTGAATCCTTAGGATTAGGACCCATGCATGCGACCAAAATTTCCATTCAGCTAGCTGATAGATCTAGTGTGCGTCCTATAGGGATAGTGGAGGATGTTTTGGTTAGGGTTGGTGATCTTACTTTTCCTGCTGACTTCTATGTGCTTGATATGAAACATGATATGCATGTAGCCCCTATTCTGTTAGGGAGACCCTTCTTGAAAACTGCCAATACTAAAATCAACGTGAGTACTGGTTCCTTGACTATGGAATTTGATGACCAAACCATTAATTATAATATCTATGAAGCCATGAAATTCCCTTCTGATGATCATTCTTTGTGTGCAATTGATGTACTTGAGCCTGTGGTACAAGATGTTTTTGATGAGGACCACCTAGATGACACACCACCTATTGTTGATTTTAGCTTGGATATTGCTATATCTACTGACTTACAGGAAGGTGTTGATGAGTGGGACGCTCACTATAAGCTCCCTCCAGAGCTACCAGACAAATCGCCTTTACTGCTAACTCCGAGCGAGAAGCTCGTTCCCTCTTTAGTGCAGGTCTCTGAAGTCAAGGCTAAACACCCCCCTGATCGATCTAAGCATGGGGTAGACGCGACTAATAAGGTCAAGATGGAAAATCCACTGAAGAGGAAGCATGGTCTAAGGTTCAAACCTTTCCATGATTGATTCAGGAAGGAGGTATGGATTAAGAAGGTTCCTAAGGAGCCTGATGATATGGATTGAGGTTGTTCGAGTAGTATGTCGAGCCAACGACATTAACCAAGGCGCTTCTCGGGAGGCAACCCGAGATTGGGTAGTTTATTTTCTTCCCCTTAGTCAATTTCTATTGTTTTTCTTTTAGTTTTTGTGTTGAACTAACCTGCAGAAAGCGCGAAAAAAGTGAAAAAGGAGTTCACGGCGCCCGTCGCTAACCTTACGGCGCCCGCCGTAAATGCCTCGCCAGGAAAGTTGGCCATGACTTAAGAACGGCGACCGCCGTTTAATTACGGCGCCCGCCGTAATTACGGCGACCACCGCACCCCTTACGGCGACCGCCGCAATTTCTCAGGTAAAAAAAAAATCCCGAAAAAAAAAATATTACACCGGAGGCCAGTTGTCCGAGTTTCCCATGGAGAGATGGTGCGCATCATATTGTCAAGGAGGAGACATTAGCCCAACTTTGTAATTGACAACGATGATGGCCCTACAATTGGCAGCTGAGGAGGAGGAACACCATGGCCCAACCACGATGACATCTAGGCCCATTTTTGAAGGCCATGCAACCCCGTCCCCCCTGTCTGACCACTACTTCACCAGAGTGGTTCATCTTGGTTGTGTGGTAGGAGTTGATAGAGTTGAAGGCCGTACAGCCCCGCATTGTTTGATTACTACAACTCACCAAGTGGTCACCTTATGGTTGCACGGTAGAAGACAACTATGGAGTAATTAAGACGCACGCTCAACACCTGGATATGCGCTTTTATGACTACACCGCCAACAACAAGGAAGTGTCCAAGCCAACTCGGCAACGTTGTGAGTTATTTTTTGCTTTTCCATGTGCTTTATTCTTTTGTCTTTCATTACATTGAGGACAATGCAATGTTTAAGCATGGGGTGGGGTTTTATAATTGCTACGCTGCTGAGGAGAAAAATAAAAAAATGAAAAGAGCCAAAAATTTGAAAAAAGGCTATCATAAAAATCCTGGGATAGGTCGAAAACCCGAAAGGGCGGCCTAGGTAATAAGCAGGTGGCTTGGACCAGCATTAGGCTGGGGTAATATGAGGTCAAGAGTGACGTGAGCTTATGTGAGCACATCTATTGGAAAATGAAATGAGTGGCTTGGTGAAAACCCGAAAGGGCGCCTTGGCAAAATGAGCGAAAAGAAGAAGAGTGATTTTAGGATTTCTCACTATTCTTGGCGAGGCGTCATAAGAAGAGGAGTCAAAGAAGGATTGTCGGGTAGGTCACTCTGGGATACATAAGGAGCAATAGATGGAGGCTAGGATTAGAGGTTACTCACACTATTGGATGTCCGGATTTAGCTTTGGGGAAGTACTCTGCTTGCCCCTTAAGCTTGTTGAGTTGTGGATGTGTTGTGAATGAGATTGGTGCTAGGAGCTTGGCATGGGTTAGGTGACTCTTAGTTGGAGGATATGCTTCCTGAGACCTTGGATGCGCATTGGAGGAGTAGACTCTTTATTAGTTTACTCGAGGACGAGCAAAGGCCTAAGCATGGGGTGGTTTGATAAGCACTACTTTGTAGGGCTTAAGTACGAGTCATTAGAGGTTTTATTGGTGCCATTCGGGTAGATTTAGAGACATTCATGTGTATGGCGTGTGGGGGCGAAGTTTGGTAATTAATTAAAAGCCACGTGATTGATGGGCCGAATTGGATGAAATTAGGCCCGTGAAGAGGAAAAGGCCCAATTGAAGGCGTGGCCCACGTGAAGGAAAGCGGAGAGCTGAAGCGGAAAGAGAACAGCGGGAGGTGACGTCATGATGACATGGGCGAGCATGATTTGCTGGAATGGATTACGGAGTGGGCCGATTTGAAGCTGCAATTGGAGTGGGCCGGTGATGCTTTGCTGGAGCGAGATGCTGAACGACCGAGAGGAGAAGCCGAGCGAGAGAATTACGGGATTAATTTCCAATCTCGTTTGTTATTATTATTATTATTATTTTATTACGATTTATTATTTCATTTTAGGTTAATTTAGATTTTATTTCCTTTAGTATATTAGGGTAGAGAAAAGGCTTTGTGCCAATCGTCAACTCTCTCTCCAACCCTAATTTTCTCTCTACGTATTTGCTATGAAGAACTAAGCCTCCCTAACTTAGTCAGACGCTGAAGCTTTCGTTTCGATAAAGTTGTGAGATTCTCGTTCTTAATCTATTGCATGGTTTTTATCTTTCTCTTGCTTAAGTTGCTTATGATTGATATTGATAATCTCTATTTGGACGCATCTAGGGTTTGTTGTTATTGGTCTATTGCTAGATCTAGATTGTTACTGGTTGAACATATCTATTTCAGAGTAGCAACTGCATCGTACTAGTAACTGGTTGTGCTAGTCTTATGCAGAAGAGAACTTATTTACATTCTAGGATAAAAGCTGGTTGTTTTATGCTAGAATTGTATCCAACTATATTCCTATCCGTAAGGCTGCTGTTAAACTGAATCTTGATAGTTTCAGGGTTGTTTAATTAGTTAGTGCTAATAGTATCTGGTTGTGCTATTAGTTATATCTGAAAAGGAATTGGAATTTCCATTGCATGAGATTTTGAATGAGTATCTAGGATCAACTTGTCATACGAATAGTGGATGTTGTTTGACTAAGTGCTTTTCCCTATTACCGAATCCATCACATCTAGTTGTTTACTTTTGCATGCTTAGATTAATTAAACAAACAAAATCCTCCCTTTGGTTACTTCTGATTGACATACAAATTGCATATTAAGATAGAATTCGCCTCCTTGTGGATTCGACCTGTACTTACCTATGACTATGGTTTAGGGTTTGTTTGGATATTTTGCATAGCAGTTTTTCACACGACAAAAGCCTGTTATCAGCATACAAATTACATAAAGAAAGACAATTCCTCTATGTGGAATTCGACCCTTGCTTGCATATTCTACTAGTTTAGGTTATTAAGGATTTTACTTTGATTGGGCACACGACTTTAGCCTTTGTCAACATGCAAGGAATGCAATGCAGTGAAATTTGCATATGCATTTTCAACATTTTGTTGTTCTAATGGGGAAATTCGGCTTGTTGCAAATGAAACTCCACATGAACTTGTTGATTTATTTATAAAGGATGATGATCATGGGCAAATCTGTTGAAATACCCCAAATAAGATAAGATAATGGCATTTTGGTAAATTAATTATGGGATTTACTTAAAAGGGGAGGAATGGAATTTTGGGGATAAAAATCCCTAAAACAAATTCGGTGGTCTCTCTCTCTCGATTTTTTTTCTCCTGAGCCTCACGCTCTTTCTTCTTCACGAGCAGCTCCAGCTCCCTCCTCCTCGAGCATCTCTTTCTTCCCCGGCGAATCTGACCTCCTCCGGTGCCAGCCGAGCCGCTTTCTTCTCCGGCGAGCCGTGTTCGCTGCTGCTGTGCAAGCTGCTGTTCGTTGCGTTGTGTTCGTGCTGTCTTCAAGCTGTTGCAGTCCGTCGTGTTGAGCTGATGATTCCGGCGTCAGAAGCCAGGGTTCGTCTCCGTCGTTTCCGGCGTCGTCTCCAGTTCGAGCTGCTGTCTTCGTTGGTAAGGTGAATATATGTGTTCGATTTCTGTGAGACATCGTGGTGGTTTGATTTGGCTGAAATCTTTGCTGAATTTTTTGGGTATATGTTCGAATTGATGCTGTGGTTCGAATTGATGTTGTGTGTGGTCCGAATTGATGTTGAATTATTCTTTGTGGGCAGTTGAAGAGCCAATTTCGTGAGCTTTGGGTTGATTTTGTGTGTGTGTGGTTGCTGAAATTTTTGAAGGTATGAATTAGGGTTTGAATTTGGGGGTTTTTCTAGTTGTGGTTTGATTTGAATTAATGCCAGGGATTTGCTCGGATTGATTTTGCAGGTTCGTTCGAGTGGTTTGGAGACCTCTGGGGTCATTGCGGTTCGACTTGAGGCAAGAGGATTCTTGCTAACTTATATTTTTATATAAATTGATTTATGCTTAATTTATTTCATAATTAAGTTACCGTTGCTTGGTTGAAAATGGGTATGTGCGTGTGATATGATTTGTCTGGTATCATGATTGATTAAATGTTGACGTGGTAGTCAATTGTGACTAAATGTGTTTGTTGTTGATAGTGTATGTCGACACCTGTGTGTGTTGGCGGTTGTGTGTTGGATTGTGTGCATGCTGATAGTTGTGTGTTGAGATTGCGTGTGTGTGTGAATGTATGGGTGTGTTAGTAATTGTCTCGTGTTGTGTTTGACTGAATGTGATGTGGTGGTTGGTCGTAACTAAATATGTTTTGATTGTTGTGGATCGATTGGATTATTTGACTATAATTGCTTGGTTGATGATGTGTGATTGTGTGACATTGATTATCGTTGTGTTTGATTGAGTGTCGGTGTGGTGGTTGGATTGTCGTTGATTGGGGGTCGAAGGATCAGGTGATGATCGTCTCACCAAACCTCATAGGGAATCGCCTACGTTGTTAAGGACCAAAAATGTTGAATCAGAGTCGGAGGGCCAGGTGATGATCGTCTCACCAAACCTCGTAGGGTGTAGCCTGCGTTGTTAAGGGCCAGGTGTTGGATGGTATGAGACCGTCCCTATCCGGATAGTTGGTTTTAGGTGATGAGTGTCTCACCGGTGATGGGTTGGAATGGATTGGAGTTATTTGCTTTTGATGAGTTGAGTTATTTGGTGGAATTGGTCGATTATGGTGATGACTGTTATGTATATCTTTTGGTTGAATTGGTCGATTATTGTGTTGAGTTATATTATTTAGTGGGTTACAATTGGTTGATTGTTGTGATATCTATTATGTGTTAAATGTTGGTTGTGTACCTGAATATGTGGATTTGTGATGAATGTTGATTATGTACTTGATTAAGGTTGTGTTGGTAATTTGGTTGTATGTTTGATAATTGGTTTATGTTGGACATTGATTGTCATTAGTTGTGGTTGTGGGTCATTGTTGGCCATTGGTTATGGTTGTGAATTTACGTGTGTTATAGTTGTTGATTGTAACTAGTCAAGGTTGTGAATCTCTATTGATGTGGATGCTGGTAGTAGCTAGTTTCGGATAGAGGGGTACTTTGAGTTTATGGAATGGTTAAGTGGATGTTGTGGAGTTTGGTTTCCCATCTTGAGGGTGTGGGCCAACATAGGTTTGGGTCGCGGTTTATGGTAGAACAGGCGGCACCAGGAGGGTGGCTGACCTGGATCGTTATTTTGTTATGTTTATATGTGATGATTATCTCGTTGATGCTTATGTGTTTGTGAAGGTTAATTTGTTGTGTCGGTGCAATTGTGAGTTTTGTAAGTGGTTAGTCGTGGTTATGCGTATTAGTAGTAAGATATGTTTATGTGCTTAGAGTTGTTGATTGAGGTATTACTAATGGAGAGGAAGCTGGATTGGATCGTTCTATTCGTTTATGCTTGAGATGAGATTGAGGTTGGATTGAAGAGGTTAGTATAGGGTAGAGTTGTATAAGGATGTGTAATGGTTGATTTATGTGATAAGGCGTGCTTGTGTTTTGACGCGTGATTTATATTGATTGGTCAGTATGATATTGTATATATTATATATATATTGATTGGCATATTGTTGGTATTATCTGATTGTTGTGATAAATCTTTGGATTTCAACTGTTTTGGCTTGGCTAGTCTTGCCATAGTCTTTCACGAGACTGACCAACTGCGGTCTACGTGCCGTGGTTGGCTGGGGTATCGGGTCCCCCAGTCAATCAGGCTTTGCAGATTTAGCGCCAGCAAGGAGGATCCTGATCACCGTCGGTTTTGGGTCGAAGGCTCTACTTTTGGTTTTGGACTTTGACTTGGTTGTACGTATCGTTTTGGTTTTGGACCTTGAAGTGGTCGAACTTGTTGTATTGGTTTTGGTTTGTAAATTGTTGTATTTCTGTATGTTAAGTTGTTTGTGGTTTCAAACTCTGGACAGGTTTTCCGCTGCTGCTTTTGATATTTATAATTTATATGGGTTATGTTTCGCAAATTTTTATTTCACCCGCCTTATAGTCCTTCGGGACTATGGCACTGTAGCACCTCTGGCCCGAGGTGTTACAGAAGTTGGTATCAGATCTTTCTTTTCAAAAATGTGTTCTTTCCGAGTTTTCAACTTGAGAATTTTTATTCGTTGTGGTTGTGAACGATCAGGTGATCAAGAATCCTTGCTGTCAACCGTAGTGGGTTGTGTTGGTAAGTAAGTATTGGTTGTTTGTGATGTTTTGTGCTAATGTTGATATTTACATGTGATGTTGAGTATTGATGATTAATTTCATATGCGATGTGTAATGTTGTTAAGTAAATTTTATGGTGCGTTCCCTGGTAAGTGGGACGTGCTAGAGGTTTAAGGAGTATGAGTATGGTAGAGGATGGGGCCGTTGGGCTTATCGTCAAGAGGTTGATGCAGGTAGTTTAGTGGTGATGATTCTGTATGAATTATTGTGCTACTGTTATTGTTAGGGTTGAGCAGGACAGATTAAGCGCATTCAGATATGGTTGTGTTCTGAGATGAACTTTGATGGTAAGGCATAGCTGTATAATCCTTGAGTACTGATGAGTGCTGATCAGGGAGACTGCTACAGTTGATTTTGATCAGGCTATTGATGTTGGAAGTAGTAAGGAACAGAGAACTCAGTTGCATCTGAAAAAGTAGAATTTCGCGACTATGGGATTCGGCTGAGCTGAGAAGTAGAATGCGCAGGTCGCAACTAGTGTGTCAGTGTTGGTTATTCCGCAGGAAACAGAAAGGTTTGTCATCTACAATGATGTGTCTAAGCAGGGTCAGGGTTACATCTCGATGCAGAATGGGAAGGTCATTGCGTATATGTTTCGTCAGTTCAAATTGTATAAGAGAGAGTTGAACATGAGATACAGATGGTTTCCAGAAGTGATTGAGGATTATGGAAAAGATATTGTGTATCAATCAGAAAGGGATACCGTGGTTGCTGATGCTTTGTGTAGGAAGTCGACTCTCGAGCATGTGGTTGCTTGTCAGACAGTTCAGTCGGGATTGCAACAAGAGTTGGTGAATGGTGAAAGTTGAAATTTGTTTGGGAAAGAGCGAACGCAGCTGAATGAGATGGAATGTTGAGTAAGATATCAGTGGGGTTGCTCAGGAAAGGGTGTTCGGATTTTTGTTCAGGAAGATGAAGTATTGTGATTTCAGAATCGGTTGTGTATTGACGCTGATAAAGAGATTAGAAAGTTGATTCTCAAAGGAAAGTCATTCTTCGGCAACAATAGTTGATATGCATTGATTCAGATGGCACCTTATGAGGCTTTGTATGATAGTCGCTGTAAATCGCCATTGTGTTGAGATAATTTGACTGATGCTGTGTTAGTTGCTCCTAAGCTTCTGCAGAAAACTAAGGATGACCTTGAGGTGATCCGTCAGAGATTATTGTCAGCTCAGAGTAGACAGAAGTCGTATGCGGATGTTCGTGGACGTCCTTTGAAATTCAGTGTGGGAGATTATGTGTTTATTAAAGTTTCACCGACTAAAGGAGTATTCAGAATTGGGAAACAAGGCAAGTTGAGTCCTAGGTACGTTGATCCCTTTGAGATTCTGAAAAGAGTTGGTGTCGTAGCTTACCAAGTGGCATTGCCACCAGAGATGAGTGGAATGCATGACGTATTTCGTGTGTCTCAGCTGAAGTGAGATGCGTATCATCCATTATGGGCTAGGCATGGAACAGAAGAAGAGACGTGGGAACTGGAGTCGGTTATGCGACGCAGTTATCCGAGCTTGTTTGACTCTAGTTTTGAGGACGAAACTATTATAAGGGGGAGAGAATGAAATACCCCAAATAAGATAAGATAATGGCATTTTGGTAAATTAATTATGGGATTTACTTAAAAGGGGAGGAATGGAATTTTGGGGATAAAAATCCCTAAAACAAATTCGGTGGTCTCTCTCTCCCGATTTTTTTTCTCCTGAGCCTCACGCTCTTTCTTCTTCACGAGCAGCTCCAGCTCCCTCCTCCTCGAGCAACTCTTTCTTCCCCGGCTAATTCGGCCTCCTCCGGTGCCAGCCGAGCCGCTTTCTTCTCCGGCGAGCCGTGTTCACTGCTGCTGTGCAAGCTGCTGTTCGTTGCGCTGTGTTCGTACTGTCTTCAAGCTGCTGCAGTCCATCGTGTTGAGCTGCTGATTCCGGCGTCAGAAGCCAGGGTTCGTCTCCGTCGTTTCCGGCGTCGTCTCCGGTTCGAGCTGCTGTCTTCGCTGGTAAGGTGAATATATGTGTTCGATTTCTGTGAGACGTCGTGGTGGTTTGATTTGGCTGAAATCTTTGCTGAATTTTTTGGGTATATGTTCGAATTGATGCTGTGGTTCGAATTGATGTTGTGTGTGGTCCGAATTGATGTTGAATTATTCTTTGTGGGCAGTTGAAGAGCCAATTTCGTGAGCTTTGGGTTGATTTTTTGTGTGTGTGGTTGCTGAAAATTTTGAAGGTATGAATTAGGGTTTGAATTTGGGGGTTTTTCTAGTTGTGGTTTGATTTGAATTAATGCCAGAGATTTACTCGGATTGATTTCGCAGGTTCGTTCGAGTGGTTTGGAGACCTCTGGGGTCGTTGCGGTTCGACTTGAGGCAAGAGGATTCTTGCTAACTTATATTTTTATATAAATTGATTTATGCTTAATTTATTTCATAATTAAGTTACCGTTGCTTGGTTGAAAATGGGTATGTGCGTGTGATATGATTTGTCTGGTATCGTGATTGATTAAATGTTGACGTGGTAGTCAATTGTGACTAAATGTGTTTGTGGTTGTTGTTGATAGTGTATGTCGACACCTGTGTGTGTTGGCGGTTGTGTGTTGGATTGTGTGCGTGCTGGTAGTTGTGTGTTGAGATTGCGTGTGTGTGTGAATGTATGGGTGTGTTAGTAATTTTCTCGTGTTGTGTTTGACTGAATGTGATGTGGTGGTTGGTCGTAACTAAATATGTTTTGATTGTTGTGGATCGATTGGATTATTTGACTATAATTGCTTGGTTGATGATGTGTGATTGTGTGACATTGATTATCGTTGTGTTTGATTGAGTGTCGGTGTGGTGGTTCGATTGTCGTTGATTGGGGGTCGAAGGGTTAGGTGATGATCGTCTCACCAAACCTCGTAGGGAATCGCCTACGTTGTTAAGGACCAAAAATGTTGAATCAGAGTCGGAGGGCCAGGTGATGATCGTCTCACCAAACCTCGTAGGGTGTAGCCTGCGTTGTTAAGGGCCAGGTGTTGGATGGTATGAGACCGTCCCTATCCGGATAGTTGGTTTTAGGTGATGAGTGTCTCACCGGTGATGGGTTGGAATGGATTGGAGTTATTTGCTTTTGATGAGTCGGATAGTTGTATTTCTGTATGTTAAGTTGTTTGTGGTTTCAAACTCTAGACAAGTTTTCCACTGCTGCTTTTGATATTTATAATTTATATGGGTTATGTTTCGCAAATTTTTATTTCACCCGCCTTATAGTCCTTCGGGACTATGGCACTGTAGCACCTCTGGCCCGGGGTGTTACATCTGTCACTTCATTTCTGATTTGTTACCTACTGGAGAGAATCCGAATTATTTCTAGATGTATTTCTATGATGGAGCTTCTGAAATTGACACGAGGGTTCAACTGTTTAAAAACCTAAATGCAGATATCATATCAATTCTCATGATAGTCATGAATCAAATTTCATATGCATATTTCTTCTGATCCCTGCGAGAGGTTTGTAAAGCAGAAAGTTCGAGAATTGTGATTTCTTATAATCCAGTATTAGATCAACGAGTTTATAATGCTCCAACATGCAATAAAGTAGCTACAATATTTGTTGAAGATGCAAACGTTGATCAGATACACAGTCCCCATATAATAGCTTATGGCAAATCAAATGAACCCTACAGAATTTTACACTACTATCTTATCTGTTCAAATAAGATGTGTTTGATATAAATTCCAGATCAGTGGTGTTTTTTTTTTGTCGCTTGATGTCATTTATTGTGTTTGTCATATGTTTTATGTTGCATGTTGACGAATATACAATAATATGTTATACTTTTGTTGGATTACATGATGGATGTGATACAGTTTTGTTGCTCACGTGAGCAAACTAGAAATAATATATGCTTCATTTTCGTATGTAGGGACACATCTTATAAGGAAGATTCTCATTTCACACCATATGCAAAAATGACGAGCAATTCTACATCAGTAGCGTCAACAAGCAGAAAAAGACGAAGGAGCCGCTTAGAAAAAGAACCAGTCTTTGCAGCACTTGGTATGGAACACATGCCAACAACAACAATTGTGCTGCCGAGTTCAACGACTTGCAAGGAATACAATGCACTGAAATTTGCATATGAATTTCCAACATTTTGTTGTTCTAATGGGGAAATTTGGCTTGCTGTAAATGAAACTCCATAGGAACTTGTTGATTTATTTATAAAGGATGATGATCATGGACAAATCTATCACTTCATTTTTGATTTGTTACCTCCTGGTGAGAATCCGAATTATCTACAGATGTATTTCTATGACGGTGCTTCTGAAATTGACACGAGGGTTCAACTGTTTAAAAACCTAAATGCATATATCATATCAATTCTCATGATAGTCATGAATCAAAATTCATATGCATATTTTTTTTCGATCCCTGCGAGAGGTTTGTATAGCAGAAAGTTCGAGAATTGTGATTTATCATAATCCAGTATTAGATCAACAAGTTTATAATGCTCCAACATGCAATGAAGTAGTTGCAATATTTGTTAAAGATGCAAACGCTAATTAGATACACAGTCCCCATATTATAGTTTATGACAAATCAAATGAGCCCCACATAATTTTACACTACTATCTTATATGTTCTAATAAGATGTGTTTGATATAAATTCCAGATCAGTGGTGTTTTTTTTCCTTTTGTTTTTTTTTGTCGCTTGATGTCATTTATTGTGTTTGTCATATGTTTTATGTTGCATGTTGATGAATATACAATAATATGTTATACTTTTGTTGGATTGCATGATGGATGCGATACAGTTTTGTTGTTCACGTGAGCAAACTAGAAATAATATATGCTTCATTTTCATATGTAGGGACACATCCTATTAGGAAGATTCTCATTTCACACCACATGCAAAAATGGCGAGCACTTCTACATCAGTAGCGTTAACAAGCAAAAAAAGATGAAGGAACATCATAGAAAAAGAACCAGTCTTTGCAGCACTTGGTATGGAACATGTGCCAATAGCATCAATTGTGTTGTCGAGTTCAACGACTTGCAAGGAATGCAATGCAGTGAAATTTGCATATGAATTTCCAACATTTTGTTGTTCTAATGGGGAAATTCGGCTTGCTGCAAATGAAACTCCACAAGAACTTGTTGATTTATTTATAAAGGATGATGATCATGGGATAGAATTTAGAAAATATGCTTGAGTATATAACAATTTCTTTTCTTTCACTTCAATTGGTGGAAAGTTTAAGAAAAAGTCAAAGAATGGTATATACACTTTGGTGCTACAAGGACAAATCTATCACTTCATTTCTGATTTGTTACCTACTGGCGAGAATCCGAATTATCTCCAGATGTATTTCTATGATGGTGATTCTGAAATCGACACAAGGGTTCAACTGTTTAAAAACCTAAATGCAGATATCATATCAATTCTCATGACAGTCATGAATCAAAATCCATATGCATACTTCTTCCGATCCCTGTGAGAGGTTTGTATAACAGAAAGTTTGAGAATTGTGATTATCATAATCCAGTATTAGATCAACGAGTTTATAATGCTCCAACATGCAATGAAGTAGCTGCAATATTTGTTGAAGATGCGAACTCTGATCAGATACACAGTCCGCATATTATAGTTTATGGCAAATCAAATGAGCCCCACATAATTTTACACTACTATGGTTGTTATGATCCTTTACAATATCCTCTATTATTTCCAAAAGGAGAACCAGGATGGCATCGCGGTCTGAAAAGAGTGAAGCAAAAGAGTGCACGTAAAAATGATGATATCACTTTTCCGATATCATCATGTTTAGTGCAAGACGCGTATGATATTTTACTTCGAGAATCAACAAGTTTTCATTTTACCTTTCTACCAATTATTCTTATATATTCTTCTGATGCTTACTAACTTGAATCATTTTTTTGGGTAGTATCCACGTCAAAAGCGCCAAAAGAAGGTTATGAAATATCTTACAGAGAATCTTATTCTTATAACTTCAAATACGGCCAAAAAAAATTTTGATTCGCTCTGGCAGAATATTTCTTCAATATATAGTTGATATGTATGTGAAAATTGAGAATACTCGCTTGGATTACTTACGTATGAACAAAAAAAAAGGGAGTTGTACCAGGGTATTATTGACAGTGTAAATGATGGCACTATGAATGCCTCTCGTGTTGGACAACGTGTGATATTACCACCCTTATTTATTGGTGGTCCTAGGGATATAAGGTGCAAGTATCTAAATGCGATGACTCTTGTTCAGAAATTTGGTAAGCCAGATTTATTTGTTACAATTACTTATAATCCAGGCTGGCCAAAGATAAAAGAAAAATTAGAGTCAAGAGAAAAGGCTCAAGATAGATCTGACATAGTAGCCAGGGTTTTTCGATCTAAACTCACGTTGTTGAAAAAATTAATAATGGAGGAGAATATTTTTGATCCAATTAAAGCAAGAGTTGAAGTTATTGAGTTTCAAAAGCGTGGCTTACCACATGCGCATATCTTAGTAATATTGTGCTCTACACATAAGATACTCAACTTAGAAGTTCTTTTTATCAATTTGTATGTGCAAAGTTACCTTCCACTGAAAATCCATATTTGCACATGCTTGTTATAAAACACATGCTTCATGGTCCGTATGGAATTCTTGATCCAGGTTATTCTTGCATAGAAAAAAGGCTTTTGCAGTTACTACAGATTTAACTATCCAAAAGACTATTATGATTTTACGACATGTGGCAATGACACCTACCCAATTCATAGAAGAAGGGAAAATGGGGACTTTGTTTCCATTAAAGGTGTTGAGTTGGATAACCGATGGGTTATACCTTATAATCCTTATCTTCTTGCATCTTTTGATTGTCACATAAATGTTGAAGTTTGTTCCACAGTAGAAGCTGTCAAATATATTTACAAGTATATATACAAAGGACATGATCGAATTTCTTTTAACATATCTCTTACGGATTCTGATATCCGAGATAATATCATATCATTTCAATCTGCTAGATGGGTATCTCCTCTAGAATCTCCTTGGAGAATATTTGGGTTTGACTTATATCAAATGAATTCTGTTGTAATTCCACTGCAAGTACATTTACCAGACATGCATCTAGTGACATTTCATGAATCCGAAAATTTGCAGAATGTGGTTGCGAATGAAAATCGTCAGAAAACTATGCTGATGTGATTTTTTAGTTATAACAATGATCATCCAGATGACCTTGCATATCTATATTCTAAATTTCCAATGCACTATGTATGGAATAAATCTAATAAGTCATGGACAAAGAGAACGTGTTCAACATCGTTTGGAAGGTTGGCGTATGTTAATCCTACGGAAGTAGAACGCTATTACCTTCGACTTCTTCTCACACACATTAAGTCAGCAAAATCGTTCATAGACCTTCGAACAAGTGATGGGTACACATGTAGTACATTCCAAGAAGCAACTGAAAAGATAGGTTTGGTTGAATGAGATGACTATGCTGATTCATGCATGAAAAAAGCAGCGGAATCTCAAATGCCATCAGCACTGCATAGATTGTTTGCGACATTGCTTGTGCATTGTGAACATATAGATCTAGTATCATTGTGGGAACAACATTACAAATGTATTTCAGAGGATTTCGCGTTTCAGTATAAAGGAGAAATTGAATTTTTTTTACATCTAACATGTCTTGAGATTGAGAAGTATTTGGATGCCATGGGAAAAAATCTAAAGTCTTATAAGTTGGATGTTTATCAAAAGCTAGAGACATGTAGTTATAAGATAACAAAAGATATCAGTGATGCATTAAATGCTCTTGTTCCTGCATGTTATGTTAATGCACCAAAAGTACTTAACGAAGAATAGCGAGTTGTATACAAATGCATAATGAAACACATTAAATCAAATTCTCTCGGTGCCTTTTTTTATTGATGGTCCAGGTGGAACAAGAAAAACCTTTCTCTATTGTGCGCTTTATGCCAAAACCCGATCCATTGGAAAGATTGTTCCTCCAACCGCCACCTCGGGAATTACAACATCAAATATACCTACTGGAAGAACATCGCATTCATGTTTCAAGCTACCCATTGATGATGATGGATCTTTAGTCTATAATGTTTCCAAACAAAGCAGTCTTACACACTTGCTTAGAGAATCTTCTCTTATAATATGGGATGAAGCATCTATGGCAAAAAAGAGAACATGGAAGCATTGGATTTACTCTTGCAAGATTTATGTGATAACAAAGATCTTTTTAGAGGAAAGGTGGTAGTTTTTGGTGGAGATTTCATACAAGTCTTGCCGGTATTGCCACACAAAACACAACATGAAGCGACTTTTACGCTAGCTTGGTGAGTTCTTACATGTGGCCAAAACTCATAAAGTATAAACTAACAAAAAATATACGAGCAAGCCAAGACCCTATTTTTTCAGAATTTCTATTGCGGCTTGGTAATGGATCTCTACAAGATACAGAAAAGGCTTTAATTGAAATACCAATTGAAATTTTAGACTGTATTACCATCGATGAAAATTTCTTTGATCTTTTGGTGCAATACATTTTCCCAGAAATGCTTAGACCTTCACTAGATAACTCCACTTTTTGTGGCTGAGCCATACTAACTCCTACGAATGAAGATGTTGATATGATAAACACAACTTTGATTGAAAGATTTACAGGAGTTTCGACCAAATATACAAGTATAAATTCTGCAATAGATGACAACTGCAAAGTATACCCGCTGGAGTTCATAAATACTCTATGTCCTTCAGGAATAAGTCCAAATGAATTAATTCTAAAAAAGGATTGTCTTGTAATTTTATTGCGAAATCTAGATTCAACGTCTGGCTTATGTAATGGTGCAAGAATGGTGTGTAAATTTTTTTATCGCAATACAATTGTCTGTGAAATTTCACCCGGGTATTATAAAGGTGAACATGTTTTGATTCCTCGAATTACCCTTAAAGCTCCATCATCATCCAAGTATCATTTTCAGTTTCAGCGCAAACAATTTCCTATTAAATTGTATTTTGTAATGACAATTAATAAATCTCAAGGACAAACACTTGATCAAGTTGGGATATATTTACGGCAACCATGCTTTTCGCACGGACAATTTTATGTTGGTTGCTCAAGGGTAAAAGAAAGGACTACCCTTAAAGTATTTACAAAGCGGCCTGCAGACCCACAATGCAACAAACAAATGGTTGAAAATGTGGTATCCTTTGAAGTTCTAACGAAAGCAAAATGTATATAAAATAGTTGCTCTTTTATGGCTGCAGATGAATCACTTAAGGTATATCTATCAATCCTTTTAAACTCACATTAAATTATGTAAATAGAAGATTACAATCCTTATAACTATTGCATTGTTCTTAGGATTTGCCATACCATTATGTGTATGATGAAGACATATATGGTCAAAAGTAGAGGAATAAATGCATTGAACTTCAACAATACTCAATACTAAATACTTCAATCTCGTATTCTTTCTTACTGTATAAATGGTTTAATAAGGTGAGCATTGTCTGTACTAAATACTTCAATCTCGTATTCTTTCTTACTGTTCTGCATTGTATTCAAATTGAATAAAAAATTTTCTGCTTATTTTATAGGACAACGAAAGGCAAAGTTGTTTTGAACATGTAATAGGTGCAAAGTCCTTGGTAATGTATGGTTTGGTGATGATTATCAATGCATCCAGGATGATTTCACTGCATGGTATTAAAATTATCTCAGTTGTTTCACTTCAGTCTTGAGTCTTTTAGTTCAAAATTAATCAAAAATTGTGTACTTATTTTACAAGACAACGTAAGGCAAAGTTGTTTTGAACATGTAATAGGTGCAAAGTGTTTGGTAATGTATGGCTTGGTGATGTTTATCAATGCATCCAGGATGATTTCACTACATGGTATTAACATTATCTCAATTGTTTTACTTTAATCTTAAATCTTTTAGTACAAATTTAGGTATATAGAAATGTTATGAATGAGAATGCTAAGCAAATGTATCTATACAACTTCACTTACCATATTTGGATTTTTAGTGGTTAGTAATGATGTTATCTATATTTTCTAAATGTCTATCTATATACCTATTTATGTATAATTCTTAATTTCCGTTATTTTGTTGCATTGTTAGACGAGAAGGTATAATGAAAACATCATCTCAACTGTAGGATTCAATGTTAAAAGATTATCAAAACAACTATGACAATCAAGTTTTTGAACCTCAGAAGGTATTAAATGAATGAAAGTCCCATAGAAATGTACTTCATAGCATGGAGTAAAATCATGCTTTATGAAAATTCCAGACAAATGTATTTATCTGAGTTCTTTCACTTCTATCTTAAGTATTTTGGTACAAATTTAGGATTATATGTACAAATGATATGAATGAAAATTCACTTAGTTCTTTCTCTTATGAATTATGATATGCATATGATGTTTATAGCATGTACTACTTGCTACTGTCGAACTATGTTATTGGTCATCTAGAAGCATATTGCAAGGTAAGTATGAAGTTAGGGCATATTTGGGAACTGATAAGTTAACCGATTCATGGGCTTATAATATTTATTTATCTCTGTGTTGCAAAATTTTACTCCATCTCAAATATAAAACACTACATTATTGGCATGTAAAATAAATAAATCTATATTTTAATGACTTTATGAAACACCTTTTACTAAACTAAATAACTCAATTTCTATGAGATTGTGATATAGCTACAGAGATGGAAATCCAACTAATAGGTATGCTTGTCTTTGTAAATGGTTTACTAAGATGAGCACTATTTGTACTAAATACTTCGATTTCGTAATTTTTCTTACTATCCTACATTGTATTAAAATTTAATCAGAAATTTCGTACTTATTTTACAGGACAACGAAAAACAAAGTTGTCTAGATCATCTAATAGGTGCAGTGTTTGGTAATGTATGGCTTGGTGACGATTATCAATGCATCCAAGATGATTTCACTGCATGGTACTAAAATTATCTCAGTTGTTTTACTTTTGTCTCAAATTAAATGTTTTAGTACAAATTTAGGTACATAGAAGTGATATGAATGAGAATCCCACACAAATGTATTTATACAACTTCACTTACCATATTTTGGTTTTTAGTGGTTAGTAAATATGTTATTTTAATTATGGTGTTTCACTGTGTAGAACTATCGCTCCTTATATAATTCCAATAGCCAAAGTAGCATTGGTAAAAAGGAAGGAAGCCTTTTCGTAAATTATTGTTCGTAATTTCTTGTATGATAGCTTTGGGCGCACAGTACACACTTATAAAGGTTACAGGCTAGGATATGCATTAGCAACTAGCTAACGTGTCTCAGATTTAGATAGGACTGTATTTCGGTCCAATCAACAATAAGTTGATATCATTCAAAGCTTACTAATTTATTATTTAAAAAAAGGGGGACCATATGTCCATCTCCACTTATATATATATATATACATGTACAATATATGAATTGGCATCAAACATCTTCTTTCCTATCTGCTATTTTCTAAAGTTATCTCCTTATATGTATATGCGTAGTGTTGGAATAATCTTGTTGTACACATAATGTTATATATGAGCTCTAGAGATGGCTTGATTCCTTTATCAAATTTGATGTTTACATAGATTTGCTAAAGGATCGATCCATCACTAGATCCTATATATACTTATAGCTACATATAAAAGAGTCAATGGCAGAATGCGTACTTCTTAACAAGGTCAGTAATATTTTACTACAACATTTTCCTCCATCTGAAAGTGTGTAGTCATGTTGAAGCTATTGAGACCCAAAAAACAAAAATCAGTATATCACATGTAAAATTACTATAATCAACACAATAAAATTTGAAGTCCTTATAGAAAAAAAAATAGCGACATATAAAATTTACCATACGTACATGTTTTCACACTCCTTTTTTGTTCAATACATATTTGAAAAGACAATATAAATAGTTTATTAAACAAAGTACACTTTAGTATAGCTATAAATAGATATGTATTATATAGCTGTAGAGCAATTCTCACCCAAAAAAAAAGTAGATGTAGAGCAAGATATACAAACAAATCGAGTTTAGCTGGGCTTCAGGTTCAAATGTCAGTCAAATTTGGGTTTCAACGCACATCATAGTTGAGTAAGTAAAACATACAAAACTAGCTTATGCATGGCCAAATTAAAAAAAAAAACACCTATAGCGTCATAAAAGAAAAAATATTTTTTTAATGAAAAGTGTTGCATGTTAGAAGATAGAGTACACACTACACTCCATTGATGTGAATATGTACAAATTCACGTGAACCTGCAAAACTGAAATACTCTCGGTTTTTAAAATATATGCAGAGGTAAAGAAGACTTTTTCACAAAAGTACACTACACCTAAAAAACTCATCATATTTTAATGCTAAAAAACTGGCATTTTGGGTGGCTTTGTTGTTTTAATTGGTTGCATGCAATTATAACATTTTAGACAAAATTTTAAAGTAACGTTCCATTAAATTCTGATTAAGACTTTTTTTATTTTTGAAAAAAAGATCGTTTCATCGGTTTGATCAAATCAAAATTGATTACATTGTTACTACATATTTAATAAGTTGAGATTTTTAGTCTATCATCAATGTACATGCTCCTACATATCACCAATGTACATGCTGCTACAAATTACTCTTAATTCCCCTTTCTAATGACCTTTCACAGTTATTCTCTTCTTTATAGGTATTTGAAATACTTTATCTTCATTCAAGGAATTCTTTTTACACTCCGTGGTTATTACTACTGCATCCAAAAAATTACTTTATTTTCATTACAGAGGAAGAGATGAATTTAGTTCCTTTCAGCGTCGAATAATTCTGAACCGAAAGGATATATTTAATGAAACATGTCTAAAAGGGAACCGTAGAAGCTGAAGAAAATTGTTTGACACTGGACAAATAATAATAGAAGTGAAAATGAAAATATAGGGACAAAAACGAATTTCGGTCGGAGAGAGTAGTTCCCCAATGTTGTTTGGTCAATCCAACCCATCAATAGTACTTTCCCAAAAACAACAAATGCAATAGTACATTATGTCAATCTGCAGAACAATTAAATTGTACCGTTCGTTTCAGATCCAATGTCAAGACCACCCACAATGGTGTTTTTTTAACATTAAATTATACTAAATTTTTTAGCTATAGTTAATTCTGCTAAAAAACCTTCTTTGTGATTTCTTACTAAGAAACTGCTAGACAACCCGTTTCAGCTGAGAAGTTAGATTTTACAGTTATTTTAGTCATTTTCAAGTTGAATTTAATTTTGTTTATTTTAAAAAGTATATTTAATATCTATAATTGATTCTGATCTATCCATAGACACCCATTTATATATGTTTTTCATAAAATTTATAGAGTGAAAACATCTAGGTTGAAAAATCATAGGTATGAAAACAAGTAAAAGAAATTTTTCATATGATGTGGCAGAAAGAGAAATTTGTTAAAAAATCAGCCATTGTGTGCACAATGGTTGTTTTTTAGCATTAAAATAAGTATACGTACCTATACACACATTGCTCACTAAATTCGAAGGAGCCTTATCATGTAGAGAAAATGATTTCAATCTATGCAAACGTACAAAACAGTACCATGTATTTTTACAGGTAAGTAAAATCCACCTAATGGTTTTGATTTATTCTTATACCTTCCTTATATTATCGATTAAATTGTAGGTTTACAAAAAAATTCTCTACTATCTTCTAGATAAAATGTACTGTTACAAACCTAGTTGTTCCACAAATCTCACATTTCTTATTTTTATGTGTTCACATTTTTCAGGGATTTCTACTCAAAACAGAAAATGAGGTAATACATCATATTTGAGCATCTTTTTACTGAACGTTGTTTGAAGATCTTAGTAGGTGTAAAAAATCCTCATCCAAAAAAATGTCAAAAGGAAGGAATCAAGCCATCTCTAGAACATTTTACTAGCCATTCAGTTGTCTCATGCCATGTGTGATATTGGATTTGACGTTAGAACATACACCTCCGCACATGAAGATCAAGTGAAAGATGTAATTGAAAAGGAGGAGGTGAAGGTTCTTCAGTTGGTAGATGCTTACATGATCAACAATATCATCAAATAGGCCATCTCTACCGGGTCTAGGAGAACCTAGTTTTTGGAGTCTTAGTTCCATCGTCGCCATAACATTGTGGTCATACTTGGAAACCTCCTTATGGGGTTGGTAAAATATCTCTGAAACTACATATTCATCTCCACTCTTGTATTCTTAGTATCACACGTATCTTATTTAATATTACTGAGATTTATACGTGTTGATGAATAATCAATCCATCATTTTCAATATGTAAATAGCTACAGCTTCAAAGAGCCAATAGTGAAAAATGCAGTTCTTAATCACAAAATTATATCATAGTTTGAACCAAAATTACTTTACATATCACGTATCTGTAAAAAAAAATCAAGTCTCTTTCTGTTTGAATAAATAAAATAAATATGTGTAAAAAATGAAAGCTAGAAAAACCAACAACAAAAAAAAAGAAAAAATGAGAAGACAATGGCAGCAGGAACTCACGTGAATCTGTCAGCACAAATAGAAAAACATACAGATATTACATGAAAGAAAAAAGGCAAAAAGCTCTCAGGAAAAAAAATTAAAACCTACCGGCATAACGTTTGGGCTATTTTTTGGTGCAATAGACTCAATGAAAATTAGGCAAGCTTCAGTATTTATAAAACACTTCTCGCACTTTCATTTGGAAAAAAACGTATATTTACAATTTTATCACAATGATATTCACACTATTAACAAAATCTATCAATTTTTTCTTTCCATACAACTATATTTTTTCATTTCTAATATCTGCTTTTATGTGTGATATCAGCGATTTATACAGCTTTATTCAACACACATAATGAATTGGTATATCACAACAAATCTTGAATTATGCTGAATTATGCATGCAAAATAAAGTCTCACCATATATACTCATAATTGCAAAAAATCTAATTAATTGTAATAACTTATGGACTAACGAAAAAAGTTTATAGGAATAACATGCATGACATTTCTAACACTTATAAAAGGGTATGAAATATTATATTAAAAATATATTATTCAAAAATATGTAAATATTAATTATAATAACTCAAAAAAATAGAAAGAGGTAATGCTTAGATATAAAATGCAATAGTATTATCCATATCGAGATACATTAAACATTAGGGCTGAGTTTTTAAGTAGTTGCAATTTTGAAAAAAAAAATACCTACATAAAAGGCTTAGCAGTGTTATTTGATCCACGTCATTTGTGAGGTCCGTTTTTTTTTGCCCAATGGACTCACGGAAGACAAACTCAAATGGGCTATTTTTATGTACATATGCATGGTAGTAATGACATACACAATTTATTGAGTAGATTAACAAACACCTTATGATTCACATAAAATCATTTTCATCTACCCAAGAGAAACGAATGAGTACTGTATGTTTTCACAGGTAAGGAAAATAGCAATTGTGCTTTTGATTTTTTCTCATGTATATTCTTATACCATTGATTAAATTACAACTTTACAAAAGATTTGCATTTTATTATCGAAATCTCAGCTTTTATGACCTAAAAAATCAACATAAACAACAGATTCTAACCACACTTTGCACCAGAACAGATTTACAAATAAATATCGAATACATAATGTTCACAATATCATCACAAAACATTGACAAATTTGTTATCATATACTAACGTATTTTCATCTCTCTTGCATACTTTTGATTGTGATAGCATGGATTTCCACTCAAACCAAAAAATGAAGTGGCATATCGGACTCAAGTATGTGTTCACTCATCATTGTTTGAAGATCTTATTAGCTGAAAAAGAGTCCTCACCCAAAAAACATAAGCAACAAGGAATCAAGCCATCTCTAGAATATTACGCTATGCGATTTGGTGTTATGAATTGGGAAGAGGTAACATGTGCAGAAGAACTTAAAGATCTTGGAGCATAATGATATTAGCCCACCAATCTGCACCGCTTGGAGTAGTTCAAAATGAGTTATCATTCCTACTTGTGTGGTCTTGGATCTGACTATGGTGGGGAGTTGGATCCGACATTTGGCTATGCACAACCATATATCACAGTATGGTAGGATAGGTAATTCAATAAAAAACTTTGCAGCCAAGGGGAGCATTATTTGATTTTGGATGAGGGGATTGGTATTATCTACAGAGTTTGCGGTGACAAGCAAGAAGAGATCAAACATGTCATGCCATCGTTTGTGAGCCCTGAATCCAACATCCAATCAACAAAATTTGTCGAATTGAATTACGTTCTTGATGAATATATTGTTGTGCATTTTGAAGCATGAGAACCCATTTGGAATTTCGGATAGACCAGAACCGTTTCGAAGATAATTCTAGGGCTCAGACAACTCATGTTTCCTTAACAGCACGAGACCATTTTATAATGTATTGAAACCAATGACATCCGCTAAAGTAAAGCACTCTTTTACTAAGTCCTAATTTTATTTTGTATCATTAGATTGTACTATACACATATGATAAATGGCTTTAAAATATTTTTATAGGTAAAGGTTCACGTGTTGCTACTGTGTGGAAAGATCATCAACGATATGGATGTTATGCATTTCCCAAAAAAAATGTAACGTACAAGGAAAAAAAATATTGTGATTTCTAAAAATATTACGCCCAAAACAACCTATATTTTAATTAAATCATTTTAAATGTATACATCGTATGTTCTTGTTTATCTGGTCACCCAGTTGTACATGCTATGCGCCTCCATCTCTTCGTCTACCTGCAAAAAATGCGTAGACCCTAGAAACTTTGTAAATCGTGAAATTTGATTATGGAAATCCAAACGTCAGAGAATTCCATCAAACCACCAATGGATATCTCCCTTTTAAACCTTAGTCTTTCACATCTGCAAACCCTAATCGCTATCCTAGATCGATTGAATGAGAACGAGAGTCAAGTGTTGAGTGAAAACGAACTATAGATTGAGACAGTGGAGTATCGAATTTTTGAAGAGCAAGACCTCGATCACAAATTTAAGGTCCCTTGTGCTTGCACTCGAAGTCTGAAAGGTAATATTTCAGATTTTTTGTTTAATATTATTGCTTGTGCAAGTCAATATTATAGGTTATAGAAGAATGTCTCTTCGAAGGTTTACAAAACCTAGATTATAATTCATGACGTTCATTTTGTCTTGATTCAAATTGAGTGTTAACCTCTCTGTGGGCAAAAGTTCTGTGATAATCGCTATATGCTTGCAAGGTCTTATCGGGTATGATGGAGACGATGGGCCCAGCAAAGCATGATAACAGTTAGGTCCTATACGATTAAACCAGACAAAATTGCACTGTAAACCATTCAACCACTACTGGTTGATTACATTGTTAACCACCTTTTAAACTGTCATCCTCCTTCTATTACTACTATATATATATGGAATAGGGTAAATTTCACACGACGATTTTTGTTCTTCAGAAGAAGAAAACGGCAACAAGGATAGTTTCTAGATCATCGTAAGTATTCATAAAGGATAGTTTCTTAATTTTCTTCCATGTCTCAATTTTGTTTTTATAGTATACTCGCAACAATTGTCTTTCCATTTCCTTTTTCTTTTCCTTTTTCCTTTGTCTGACATTTGTATCCATCATCGGTTTTCTTCTTGAGATTGTTAACTATGGACAATGAAGTCCACTTTTCCAGGTAGACTAAATTAACTGAATAGTACTATAACCACTTAAGTAGTTGTTATCACATATGTAGTAATTGAATTTGTATGTACATGATTATTTTGGTGCATTGCCTGATAATGGATTATACACGTACTGCAACATTCTTCTTCTTTTCTAGGTAATATAGTATTTTTAAGTTTTATGGCACAATTCATTCCCAATGCTCTAACCATCAAAACAGTTGAATTTTGGTTGCACAACACAAAATTAAATTCAGTAATGGTGTTACTTAATAATTGGTGATAAATTGGATCTCTAATTACTTAAACGTGTGTAATTGTGTTCATGTAATTTTGTTGTCTATTAGGTTTGGTTCACCAATATTATCCTAATCCATATGAATTCCATTATTTCACTATGTTTGTCGTGTTTCTGTTTAAAGTTCGTAATCATTTTATAGGCTGCCAAATTTACTCAATGACTTTTGGACTGTGGGATGTGATGTAGGCTGATACCAAATGGCTGACAACAATGATGAGTCCAGACCCACAATCCTGGCATTTGTCGAGCTCTGGGATATGCTCCAAACTGCACGAGGCATGAATCAGGATGGTGGTGGTAATCAAACACATTTATTTATTAACCCTGTCAAATATATGTATAAAATTGATTGGGGGTTATTGTGGTCTGATTTTGGTTATATTTTTGCGTATACTTTAGGACAAAGAATAGATAATGATAGGTGGTCCACTTACATGCGGTCTATCAAGAACTGTGAGCGCGATTACTATAAGTATAGGGACAATCAACGCGAACTCATCGACCGGCTGCATGTAGTCTTATTTTTAACAATAACTTATATATTTTGCATATCCAAAGTGAATGGATGTATAATGACTAATCGATGGACGCGGTCATTAACATTGCAATGTTGTTTAAGTCATCATTGGAGTTTGCCTGCCGTCAGTGAAGTTTATAAGGGTCTTTGGGGAGTTTGCTTTGTTTTATTGTTGTTATTGATAAATCAGGTTCTGTAATGACAGTTTAATGGCTATCGATTTTAAGATTATAGTTGTAATATTGTTTTTGTTTTATATACAAACAATGAATGTCTAGCGGTTGTGACCCGCTTGTTTTGGATATATTTAATCACATCTTTTTTGTTTTTTAGCAAATTATCATGTTATACATGCCATACAGCGTCTATACTTACAAAATGAATAAATACTTTCATTTAAACAATATATCAACATATTATTTTTTATATCAATTTATTTCATTATGTTAAAGTATTTTGAAACCATTTGATCATACACTATAAACAAAATCAAATTAGAATTAAATAAACGACGATTTTACTTTAGAAAATCTTTTTGTTTAGAAATATTGTATCTTATTCATAACAACAAAATATATGTAGTCTATGCATCTAATAAATGGTTGTAACTAATTTTATATAACTAAACTTTAAGTTATTGTTAATGTGTGAAGGGATTTAATATAATTATTTCAAATAAAGCCGTAATATATTAAATCCTACTTTATTTTTGTATATTTTAAATCTGTACATTCATTCTATAGCCTACATATGTGTAAAACAATTTAATTATAATTTCTTATTCTACATACCTTATTTTCTATCTTATCACCCTATTGAATGTTCTCTGCATCACCTTCATCTCTTAATTCCCCTACAAAAAATTGTAAAGTCCTGTCCGCCAACTTCGTGAAGCGTACAAATTTATTGTGGAAATTCAAAAGTCAAACAAGTCCATCACATCATCCATGACGTCTCTCTTTGAACCGTTGTTCTTTTTTCTTCGTTCTCCACCAGTGCACAAATCTCAGCTCCACCCTCCAAATCTAATACCATGCCTTCAAATTTGCTCTTTGCAACAACCCCTTTATCTTTCCTAGACTCATTTCATTTTTCGTCCTCTCTTACTTTCAACAGATCTTAAGGTATGTTATTAACATAACTTTTCATTTTACCTGTTTTCTACTCAATTACTCTGATCGAACACTTTAGGTTTTTTTCTGCCTATATCTATTTCTTGAGGAGTGCACAATATTGGATTTACTTTGAGATTTAAGGTAATTATGGGTTTGTGGTCCATTAATGTCTGATTACTAAGTCTTTCAGGATTTGCAACATTCAACTTGTTTGATTAAATGCCTATAAGCGTATGAGAATAGAGACTACCTCAGTGTGTTCCTGGAATGCCGGTCTAAAAATGCTTATTTCGTTAATTAGGGTTTAATTGCTTCACTTAGTGTAAACCTTTTCCTTGCATTTGATATATGATATATGCTTACATAGTGTAAACATTTCCCTTGCATTTGGTGTCCATCACCGGTTATCTTCTTAAGGTTGCTAGGTATGGACAATGGAGTGTACTTTTCTAATGCAAGACATCTAAGACAACTGAATAGCAATTGTTAACTATGCCATTTCGTATCCCTTGCGCTTCTGTAATATTGTTGTATCAATCTTTGGTTTTGTTTCTGCCGATTACATTACTTTAATGTCATTGTTGGTATTAGAAATTTGTCTTTGCTCTTCTCTGAAATTGCACGATCAACTATTATAAATATATAATGTAATTTTGCGTGTTGATTAATCCCATGAGAACAATAATTGTTTCATGACAATTTACGTATTATTGGCTTTATTTCGTTACATTGGTGTTATAATTTCAATTACTATGATAATTGAATATGGGTCAAACACTACCAATATCATGCAATTTACATCAATAATCTGTATTTAAATCATGACATCTTCTAACTCCAAACCGTTTGAACACTGTTTCAGATTTTATGGAAGCCAACATAAGCGTTGGTTACAAACCCCAAAATGCAGTCTGTCAAGAATTATGGGACCTACTTGAAACCGCTAGAAGGACAACCACACCCAATGACGGTAATCAGTCGTATTTTTCTTCATACATAATTACAATAAATCTAATTTCATACTTACTTGACAACAACAAAAGCTGTTATTAGAGAGGGAAATGAACTTTGAAAGGGTTGTCGAATATATGCGGAACATACAATATGAAGATCGGAAAATCACTAAACTCTTGGAAGAAAAAGAGAGGGTCAACCAAAAAAATAACTAAACTACTGAACCGTAACCCCCAGACTCCGTATCAGATTTTCGCTAACCAAAATGAACGACACACGATAATTATCACTTCATATTCATTTATCAATATTTGCATATCATATTTGACTCCATGTTGTGTGCTTTGTAGCTTGAAATATAACTTCTTCACATTGAGTTCTCACTTGAAGATACAGAAGATATGGCAATTGTTATAAGAATTAATTTGCGTCGGGCCACTCAACCATGAATCAAAACACTTCTTAATGATAATTCTATATTAACTTATGTTTGTTAGTGACATTTGGTAATACATTTGGTTTAAATGTTTGTTAGTGACATTTTTAACATTGTTCAGGTGTTTCATTAAACAACCCATGTTTTTATATTTAATCATATACTACTCAATGCGTTGTTGGATGATGTGCTTGATTATTACATCTACTTCATTATTATTGTTATGAAATAATTGCATCAATCCTCGCGTGCGCTTGTGCACGCGAACCCTACTAGTATATGATAAAAGTATGTTAATATATGACCAAATCTGAATTATAGAAAAATGCTCAATTGAAAATTGTCATTTATTGTTCAAAATGTTAACTTCTCTGTGCTAAATTAATATGTATTATAGATTATAGATCACATATTAAATAATTTTTAAAATGGATTATTTTCTCGACTTGTTCGAGGTATAGATGCAGTTGATTTATAAATTTGCACATACTAGATACATGGCACGTTCGGTAAGCAGTAGGAATGAGTGCAAGCAAGTTGAACTTGCAACATCAACTTTTGTAAGTTCCCAAGGGGTTTTCGGCTAAGTTGAAGGCATTAAGTGGAAGGGAGTTGAACCTGCATTACCGAAGTTGAAGATAAAGATTTTCCTTACCTCCTACCCCCACCCCAAGGGTAAGGGAGTGGAAGTGTGTTAATGCAAGAAAATTGACATCTTTTTCCCTTCATATTACTTTTGTTGTCGTTCTGAAACAAGCACTCCTTTGAGCTTGCATCTTCCAACAGCGAACGAGCAAGTACGTACTTTCCTCCATTCCAGTGTTCTTCACAACCAACATAGTTCATGATTTTTGGGTGATTTTTAAGGTCATTCGCACAATAGTACATCCATTTCCATGTAGTAGTTTGTGTCTTTTCGGTTTGATTTGGGGCAAATTTCATCAAAACAATTAAAAATCCCAAATTATATTCACTTTTGAAGAACCCTAATTTCATGTTTCAGCTCCAATTTCTCCGCACCCTCACTTCAATTCCTATGTTGAAATGCAAATTATGGTCTTGTATTTGAATTCAGGGTTATCTATAGAAGGATTGATGTAGTTGTTAGGTTTGAGTGATTGTCCACTGAAGTTGTTTGATGAAATGCATGACTGATTTTTGCTATCTACTGAAGTAGAAAATGAGCTTAATTATGGTAGTTCATGGTTTAGGGTTTGTCTACAGAAGTAGCAACGTAGCAAATGAGCTCAATGATGATTGCATGTGCTTTCTTGTTCATGATTGAATACTTTTGTTGAATTCCTTGACACCCTCAGACTACCAAAGCCTTCAGCTGAAAGCTAGATGTTAGACTACAACATTTGTTAAGTTTTTGATATATAAACTTGAAAGAAAGCCCCCAATTACAAGGACTTTAGGAGGTTATTTAATTGTATGTTCATTATGAAGCTATGTATTAATACAAGCTTAAGTACTTTAGTACTACTTGTAATGATGATATAAATGAATAAATAGTCATCCTACTTTTTTATATATGGTCCAGTATTCACACATTATTATAGTGCAGTCTTCGCGAGCTAGGCATATAGAAATTAGAATACAAGATATGTATTGCCTTATTTATACAACTTGTAATTCAATTTTTTTTGGGTCACAAACTAGTTTACTACTAATGGAAGTTGAAAGAGCGTGTCCTTCAATTTCAAAGCACAATGCTATGAGTTTTGTTATGTATTTGACAGTGTTATGGGTGATAAGACCCATAACTCCATGTTTTTACATTCATTTGGTAATTTGATAAATATTTATGACAAAATTAAGTTTGATAGCATTAAGCTTACTAGAATTTTTTTGGGACATTACCAGTAAAAAAAGAGGTGTGGTTTCTGGGTAGAGCTTCTTCATCATGGTAATCACAAATTAAGGATTCTCTACAATCGTCATGTTCTTATGTTAATCCTAAGGGTGTATTAGATGGAAATCTAACACTTAAATCTAGTATTTACAAACTCCTTTTGACTTGACTTGGTTCATGAAACCGACGAAGGGGAAGAATGTTCAAGGATCGAGAGTTACAATGCTTTGCTTATGAGCCCTCCACCTGACAAGAATTAGTTCTACAAGGCTGAGAATGAGAGCTTTGAGTCAACTCATAAAGAATTCCGATCAGCTTTTCCCAAGGGATTTGCGTGGGAAGTCATAAGTGTGTTCTCGGGTCCGTCTTCCATTGTCTTCAAGTTTAGGCATTGGGATACTTTGAAGGCCATGCTCCCCTAGGGGACATGGTTGAATTATTTGTCATGACCTATATCAAGGTAAAATTGCATCACATCATAACACTTGTTTGTCTAACGTCTCAAATGATCGATATTTAATTTCTTGTTTGGTTAAGTGATAAAAACATCAACTTATTGCACAAGTAGATGAATCTCTGAGAGTTGAAGAGGTGGGGTTTACTATAATCCAAGAGAGCTCATGTCTGGTTTATAAAAAATGACGACTTTGATACTGGTGATGCTCGAAAATGTCCATTTATCTCCAAACATTGGTATCTTTGCTAATTGTGCATGCCTGTCATATTCTATGTCATTTGTACTATCTCAAAACTTTCAATTTTCTAACAAAATTGTGGTATGAACTTTCACTTCTCATGATCCGTGACATGCAATCCAACTTGATATATTTTTCAAACAATATTAAGTCGTTATTACACTAAACTAATGCATGGTGATGAACCAAATCCAACTTGATTTTGGATTGCTTTTGTTACTCAAATCTCGAGCCCTACTTTCAAGTTTCGACCACAAGATTTCAAATGATCGAGCGTTGAACATAATTATATCAATCCCTTAATTTATCTTTTGAGTTTAAGGTATGAATGTTGCCAACTTATTATTTAAATTTGATACTCTTTTTTGTCTTTTTAAACACCGACTTTTTTAACTTCAACTTTCATAAACTTTGTTTACTGAACATACTATTTCTAACTTCAGCTTCAGTTCCTACTTCAATTTCAGCTTCCACTTCAACTTTGGCTTCCTTTTTACCGCAGACCCATATTTGATACATGTTTTTGTAATTTATAAAAGTAATTATTTTAATTACATACCCTTGTTGTTGTAATATTTTATCCTCTACAAAATCAAACTGTAAAGAGAATTTTTTTTTAAAGTAATTTTTTTAATTAATCTCATAAAATTTGATTAAGTAACAATAAAAATTTCGGCTTTTAAAGTTGAGTTTTGCACCGTAAAATTAATGCCCCGCACCGCGTTTCAAACGCTAGGAGGTAGCGCACAACAAATGAATCGGTTTTTATGCGCTACATCTTAGCGCATAAGAACTGGCTTATTTTTAAAAAATAAAGTATTTGAAAACAACATAAAATAGAACAGGTTCAAACCGATTCAACTTTTATGCGCTATATTGTAGCGCATAAAAGAAATTGGTTCACTTTTATGTGCTACACAATAGCGGATAAAAGTGACCTTGAAATTCAAACGGTCACTTTATCCGCTACTGTGTAGCGCAAAAAAAGTGAATGACCGTTGCATTCAAACGGACACTTTTATGGGTATATATATATATATATGTGTGAGTATACATGTGGAGATGATATACCCACCGAATTTGAAATCACAATATTGAGAGAATATCGTCCTCAAGCGGAGATGATATACCCGATCTTTGATTTAATTAAAAAAAGCACGTACGAGTATGTATATGGTTTTCCTTAATATATTTTAAATATAGTCGTTTAAGTTGGTTTTGTCAATAAGGTTTGAGCTTAGAATATTATGTTTGTATTTTTAGTTGTTATTTAGGGCAACCTCTAATGTATATATATTTGTCAAATAAATACGATTATTCTAGTGATAGCGACTTTAAATTATTAATAAATTACATGTTTGAGCTTAGAACATTATGTTTATTGTTTTTAGTTGATATTTAGGTCAATCTCTAATGTATATATATTTGTCAAATAAATAAGATGATTCTAGTGATAGCAACGTTCAATTATTTAAAAAAAATTACATGTTTGAACTTAGAATATTATTTTAGTCTTTTGAGTTGGTATTTAGGTCAAACCTCTACTGTTTATACATTTGTCAAAATAAATAGGATGATTCTAGTGATAGCGACTTTGTGTCGGTTGACTATTCTCCTCATTTATTAGTAGTGAGGAATGAAGTGATAGAGACAATATGATTAGTTGGGCTTGTAAGGTGGGTTTGGGACTGAATATGGTGATCGTTACAAGTTTATCATGGGCTAGAAAGGTCATGTTGTAGTGTGAGAAGTGTGGATCATATAGATCGACAATCAAGAAGAAGGCGATTGAGGGTCCTGAGGCAACCCTTAAACGGAAAAATAAATCTAGGAAAAAGAAGAGTGAGTGCCCGTTTGAGTTGCATGGCTTGTTATCAAAAGGAGGTCAGGAAAAAGAGGGTAAGTGGGCTTGGTCCGTCATTCGTGGATGGCATAACCATGATCTTTCAACTAGTTTGATTGAGCATGCATCTTCTGGACGACTAACAAAGGAACAACGTCAAAAAGTGAAGATTTTGTCTTTTTCCGGTACAAAGATGAAGAGTAATATTACTCTATTTGTAGATGAGAATATTGAATGTTGGACATCAAGGAATCAAGTGTACAATTGCAACGCTAAGGAGAGGGAGATATATAAGGGGAAGCTGATGGTGCTGCAATACACGTTGGATTATCTACAACTGAAAGGATATTATGCGGACGTCGAAAGGGTTGAGGGGACGGAGGTTGTGAATGACCTTTTTGTTAGTCACCCCGCCTCTAGGAATTTGTTGTGCTTTTCCCTCACGTCGTCATCTTGGATACGACCTACAAGACCAACAAGTAAACTTTTTTTTGTAATTGCATCTAAATCTTTTTTTTGTACATTTATGGGTACGGTATGCCTTTGTTGGATTCACTTGAACCAGCCTTACATTATGTATTGCAATTGTATTCATTAAAAGGTAAAAAAAGGAGTGTGACGAATTAACCCTTTAGCGTTTGAAGTACTTGTTCGGGAAACAAGAACCTAAGGCGATCATGTCCAGATCGAGAGTTGGGTACTTTGAAAGCTCTTAGAAAGTTCTTTTCCAATGCGCATATTTTGTTGTATAGGTTACATGTCAACCACAATGTTGAAGCATATGCTACAAAGAAGGTTGCAAATATTGACCATTTTCGGGTAATATTCGGTGGTTGCTGAGGTCACCCATAGAGGATGTGTATGAGGAACGACTTGCATATTTGAGGGAGAAGTGGCATAGGCTGATGAATTACGTTGAGGACGTATGGTTTACACCACACAAGAAGAAGCTAATATGTGCATGGTGCGATACATGTCTTCATTTCACCACAAGATCATCAAACATGTAAAATCAAGCCCATATCTCCCTTTTAGATACGTATTAATGTTTATTAAATATATCTAGAGTATTATTTTTTAGGGTTGAGGCTCAACACTCTATGATCAAGGACATGATTCAATCCCCTGTTGGAGGGTTCAACACGCTCGTGGTACAAGTCGAGAATATGTTCAGGGATCATACTTGAAGTCATGGGCATATGGAGCGGAGCCATTTTAAGGTTGCCACTGAGATAAAGGATGGGCAAGAATGGGTGAAGGTTTTGTTCAGGGGCCTTATGTACAAAGTATCAAACAAGTGCACATGAATACTACACAAACAATCTACTATGGCAAAGGAGAGAAAAATACTTGAGGAAGAATGTTGTGATATATGGTGGAGATCCTCTCTAGGGTTGTCTTCCCCAAACACGATCAAGAAATATGCATAGGTTGGTATCCCGATAAAGCCAAGTGAAAAATATATTTTCTAGAAATAGATAAAGTGGGAAGGAGTGGGTCCTTAAGAGCTCGGAGATGATGATGACATGCACCTCACAACAGAAGAAGTCCAGATGTGAGCCTTGGTCGATGAATTTAAAAGAGGTTAAATATCCACCGATCTCATGTTCAACATCACGACCAAGTACAACAACTTCTGAAACCCGAGTACATCAATTTTGCAAGAGCCCCGAAGGGGCGAGACCAAGAAGGGGAGACCTAAGAAGAAGAAGAACTCGAACATGAGGGATCTAAGTTGGTTTGAGGCCGAGGAGCAAAAGAAGAAGTCAGGTGCCAATAAATTGTATGGTGGATCTAAAGGACGTCCTCCGAGCAATCGAGCGCGCAACAGAGTTTCAACCGCCAAAGAGAGTTCCACGTGACCAATCCCGAGTAATGACTCTAGTGGGTCTCAATAACCTAAGGAGGTGATTTACCTCAATTTTAATTAGGGTCGGTCAAATATTGACCCATTCATGTTCAGCTACATTTTTAGAGTACAAGACGTATTGGGCGATGATCATTGTGGGTACCATTTCTTGGTTGTATTATTAGGGATGGGTCAAGAGAATTAAAACACACGTGCGGTGTGAGATTTCAAATGAACTACTAGTACGCAGAGAGCTTTACAGACCAACGAGTGTGGTTATCGATATAGACCGGCTTTTCAAGTTAGTCAATTATACAAGAGTGTGCTCGGGTGATCATTAGATGGAAATGCATATGGTTAGGTTGGCGTTTGCCACCAAATTCTAGGTGACTCTTGTTCTACTATCATGGAGTGGACCTCAAACATGCCTCTCAATGTTCACTCCCCGGGTGCCAATCGTCCCTCTACGGTGCATACGATAGCACTAGTAGGCAACAATGATCATTTTGTCTCGGTAAGCATACTTATAGTAGATCTTTACCTTGTGAATTATTGCATTCATTCTAACTTTATATTTTTCTAGTTAATGATTGTTGTCCAATCCCACCCTCGTCCACCGTTTGGACCAAATGCAAAGATAGTAGTTTTGAAGGAAGGGATACACCGTTTAAGGCTAGGATGGATGAATATGTTGAGGAACGTGCAAAACATCGTCGTCCCAGATTAGTTATGTAGTTCAGATTTTTTTCCAACTACTACAAATGTTAGACCGGGGGAGAGTTTGGATATATTTGATGGGTGTGAATCCACTCATTTTCCACATTGTAATATCAAATAGCAAGATATTGCCGGAATATTTTGATATATTCGATCGATGTAAATCCACTCTTTTTCCACTTGTCAGTTTATAATAAAACTTAATGTAATATCAAATAGAAAATATTACTAGAGACGAGGCTATTCACATTGCTCATTCAAGGAGAGGGCACGGTCTATGCATCAAACACTCCGGCCGTGTGAGCCACAAATGGAAATTCAGCTCAGGTGCATGGTCTAGTTCTGGTCCGTGCACCACACATGCACGAGCCATGTACCAGGTTCTGTTTAAAGAATTGGTCTATGCATGTGCAACTGCACAGACCTTTGGCAGTACGTGCACCACTGTGTACGGTCTTATGCACTCGTTATGCATAACATAGTAACGCATAAAGGATTTAGGGTTTAAACCTAAAAGAGTTTCAGGGTTTAGGGTCTGGAACCCTTAATGTGCTTACGCAGAGCATAAACCTGCATGTTGGAATCATTTAGACATCCATAAATGGTTCCAGCATGCATGTTTATGCACATATAATGTCTAAATGACATTCAATAGCTATATAAACCCGAATGTTTGTGTAATTTTCAACTTTCAACCTTTCAGACAGATTAAAAAAAACATTTGATGAGTTGTTTGTATGCGTGTTAGTTTCTCATTCTATATGATGTAATACATACAGTTATCGTTCAAGGGAGTGACAAGTTTTGTTTATTACACATGGTTTAATAAGTACGGTTAAATACTATAGGGTATAAGATGTGTGAACTTATAATGTTTATTACACATGGTGTGGTAAACAAGTTTTGTTTTTTGAATTAACTAGAGTGAGGAACCAATCCTTGAGACCCTGTAACCCTTAAAAACCTTGTAAGTGTTAGCTCCTTAAAAGGTTTCAATGCCGAAATAGATAAATACAGAAACCATGTATGGAGAAAAGGATTACTACTCTGATGATTAGAAACCTCCAATTGAACTCATAAATTGCTCAAAACATTCGGGCCGTATTTAACTATTGGATGTCCCTAAACCAACTTAAACTCATAAATCTCATACCTCGTACTATAATGTATAAGACCCTAAACCCTAAACTCTCAAAAAAACCCGACCTTACCCACCTCACATACTTTATGCGCCACATAGTAACGCATAAAAGATTATGTAGCGCATTAAGGATTTCCAAAAATTTTAAAGTTATCTACCTTGAAACCCTATGCGCTACATAATATGTTACATAGGGTTTGGACCCTAAAACTGAGTTTCGTAGTAGTTGCATAGTAGCAAAGACCGATGAGAAATGATTGGGTTTAGTAATTACAATAATGAGGAGGAGGAGGAGAAATACTATAAATTGCTCAAAACATTCGGTCATATTTAACTATTGGATGTCTCTAAACCAAACTAAACCCGTAAATCCCGTATATTGTATTGTAATGTATAAGACCCTAACCATAAACCCTAATGCGCTACTGAGCAGCGCATAAAGTGTTTCCAACAGTTTTAAGGTTTAAACACTTAGCCTTGATAATACGCCATATGGTGTTAGATGTATGGATTTATTATGTTTAGGGTGACATCCAATCTTGATATATGACTCAGATATTGTGTGTAATATTCTAAATTGCGACTGTTTCGATGAAATTTGTTGAAGAATGAATTTCACCGTAAAAGTAAAATAGTAGAGAAATAATTATTCAAATATATTGAGATATCCAATCCCTAAACGAATTATGTAATTGTATAAAAGTATTCAAAGTACGAATGTATAAAAGTTTTCATTTTCTATAAATTACACAACCGGGTTCACCCTAAACCCTTATGCATTACGCCATGCATTACGACATAGCAAAAAATGTGTTTTTTTTCGTTGTGTTTTAACTTCTAATGCATAAAATACGTGGCGAGTATAATTTTTCGATGTACGAAATTATACCACTTTTTATTTGTTATTATCCTCTATATTATATTAATTCAAAGGACCACGTGGAGGAAATTCATTGGACCATGCTCCAGACGGCAGATCAGAGAGTAGATGACAAGATCGGTTGAGTCATCCGACGCCTATCTTCTCTTCCAAATCTCCATTGCTATCAAATTGACATTCTCATTATATTTATAGATTCAGCTCAGCTTCATCTCTCCCAAGAATTAAGCACAATTTCTTAGCTCCGGGGGATCATCCATTCTCATTAATAAACGATTGGCTTCTGTGTTTCGATGTAATGGTGTTTCAATTACACTACACATATCCAGAGAACACGAAGCTCATTCATGGCGATAGAATTAATGGTAGGTAGTACTCCAAAGCCGACTTCCAACAATTTTCCGGCCACCATGCCGGAGAATGCCGTCCACGAAGCCGCCGCCGCCGGCCTTGAGAGCGTCGAAAAGCTAATTCGAATCTTCTCCCACCAAACCCCACAACAAGATCCGTTAAATTATGATTACAAGCCCGTCGCCGATTTCGCAGTGAAGAAGTTCAAGAAGGTCATCTCGTTGCTCGACCGCCAAACATTAACCGGCCACGCCCGCTTCCGACACCGTCCTCCTCCTGCCCCCTCCTCCGCCCCGCAACCCCAACAGCCGCCAAGACAAACGCAACCGCAGCCGGAGAAGTCAAATCCGAATCCGATTTCCATCCTGGAGAGCAATCCACACTGTTCCGCCATAGCCAGGACCAACCACGTGTCGCCGGCGACGGCGGATCGCAGAGATCCGTCGTCAACCACCATCAATTTCGCGTCGTCTTCACCGTCGACGGCCAACGACTCCGTCACGCGTCCCGGGTTTCAAATCACCATCATGCCGAGCGCGGCTCCGGCAGGTAAACCTCATCCGTGCACGTCAGCAGTGAGGCGGAACTGCAGCGCAGGTAAATGCACCGGAGGCGGCTCAGGCCGTTGCCATTGCACTTATTGTAGGTATAAAAAAGCCCCAAATTTCCGATCGCACTGCTATTAGCCAAACTCCAGATCTACATCCTCTAAAATTAATCTGAACCGTCGATTTGGTTGAATGAGCGCAGAAAAACAAGGATGAAGAGAGTGGTGCTCAGAGTACCGGCGGTGAGTATGAAGATGGCGAATGTTTCGATGCCGACGGACGACTATTCGTGGGCGAACGTCCCTCCCGACGACTTCACCTGGCGTAAGTACGGCCAGAAGTTCATCAAGGGATCTCCTCACCCCAGGTTCTTACAATGTCGAAATTACCCTCCGTGTATCATGATATTTACGATTTTTGAGACATGGGAATTGATCTGGTGTGATAACGTGCAGGGGCTACTATAGGTGCAGCAGCGGGTCGGGTTGCCCGGCGAGGAAGCAAGTGGAGAGGGCTCTGGACGACCCTTCCATGTTAACTGTTACCTACGAGGGTGAACACAATCACTCCCACTCCGCCGCCGACGCTGTTTCCCCCTTCGTCCTCGAATCATCTTAGCCGTTGATTTGATCCGATCAGATTGAGATCGCATGCAATCAAATCCGGAGGTCTTGCGTTTTTGTATTGTTTTTTTAGGCCGGACTGTATATTTTTCTTGGATTTTATATTATTAAAAAGTAGGTGCGGCTGCCTCCAAGGAAAATGAGTAAGCAGCTTAGAATTAATTTATTTTTCCTCCTTTCAGCCTTTCACTGGTTCATTGGAAAAAAACATGGACCGGTTAATAGTTCAATACTTTGGTGATTGATGAATGAATTAGTGAGTATAAAAAAGATTAGCGGTGCAAACGTGGTAGGGAATGTGGGTTTTGGTGGGAGTTGAGACGAAGTCATCCGTCCGTAGCCATCTAGCCGGTTTCTTGTGTAACGTTTTTTCAATTAGTTTTTTGTGTTCGAGTTTCTTCAGTTAGTTTATTGCTTGATTATAGTAGCATTTAAATTCTAAATGAAAGAATCAACTACTCCTAGGAAGGAAGTTATAAACAAAAGAAATAAATTGAGTCTGTTTCTACGTGGGGGCAGTTAGGATATACTCCTTATGTCTCTTTATTATCTTTTCATTTTGACTGGACATACTTATCGATGTGAATTTTATATCGTTAATATCTCTAATTATATATTAATAAAAACTATAATTTTTTATATTATCAAAATACTCGTTAAGACGAATCAAACAAGATCCCATATGACTATGTTTTTTCTTATATATTAGAAGAAATCTCAAATATTCTCTTCAACTATAAATAGTATACACACAAACGACAACATAATTAAGGGATGAAGAGAGTATTATTGTAAACTACTCAAGTGTGTCAGTGTCTTGGAGTTTGTAGTTTGTACGGAAGTACAATGCTGATTATGTTGACCATCCATCCATATTTTACTTCTCGGCATTCATATACATATGAATATAAATAATATTAAGATATTAGATATGAATTAAATATGAGTGATATTTTTGATATACTTTTTTTTTAGAAGATATTAAAATAACAATATAATATTTGATATTATTCATACCTATACCTTGATATATATATCTAATACAAAATAACAGATATCAATGTAATATCGATATCAATATAAATCACACACATGTATAATGTATGGGTATGAGTTATATTGAGACTCATACATGATATTCTGATATCAATACCAAACGGGTCATGTTACTCTTCTTGTTTATTTTAGTTATTTTGTTAGTTTTCAAATTTTATTCATAAATATTTATTATTATAAAACATTAAAGTAATTTATCACGTAGAAGTTATCACTTTAATGAATCTATGTGTGTTAAACACTAAAAGGAGAAGTAAAATTGAACGGATAGAATATTACCTGTCTTATAGACTTGTGCACATTGTTTAAGAAAGTAAAAAATATAGTCCAAATACCCTTATTATATTCTAATTTCATTGGTAAAAATAGCTTGTAATATTGAACTAGAATCATGGTGCATTAATTAGTGCTCCAATAAAGGATAATATTGGCAAAAAATGACAAAAAAGCTAAAAAAAACAAGTATATTGAGACAAAATTTAAGGCTATAAATACAAGTAATATGATATGGAGATAGTATTGTAGTACTTCGTTGTTGAGATTGGAGAGCATTGTGAAGGTGAAACTGGTATTAAATTATCGTGGATTCTAGATATACACGCATTTTTCTTTCAATATACACATTAATTAGTACGTGAAACTATTCGCGTAGGGGAGTGACAAGCACACACGACGAGTACGCAAGGTACGCCTACACAAAGCATACGTGTGGGTACCTTTTTGCATCAAAATTTAACAAAAATACTCGAACATTATGCGATTAGGCACGCGTTTAGCACATACACTCATATGGTTTGTGTTAGGAAACGGAACTCAGGAACCTCAGTTCCCATAAGAGTTCATTTTCTCAGTTTCTCTACTTTTGAAGATGACAAATATTTTGATACTAATGTTTTATCTCAAAAATGTGTTTAAAGGAACCACAGGACAATTGCTGAAACCATGGAAGCCAAACAAGATAAAGAAACCAAACAAGCAAGTCAAATGAACCCAGAAGTGCCCAGAAATGCAACACGTGACTTTGTTTTTCCCGATGAAGCTGGGAACACAGAACCTCGGACAAAAGATGGTGAAAGCGACTTGAGCTTCTAAAGCCTGCCACCATCCAAAGGAAAGCTCCAAGATGTCTAGAACGCTGAACCTCGGACAAAGGTTGCTGAAAGCGACATGTCACAAGGCTGTCACCATCCAGAGGATAGTTCCAAAGTGTCTAGGTTGCTGAACTTCGGACGAAAGGAGTTGGACAATGACATGACAGACTTGCCTGAAGCAGTTGACCAACCAATGTGGATTCTGAGTTGCCTAGGTTGTTGGTACATGTCTAAGTCAGCGTGAATCAAGGATTACCACACAACCTAGGTCAAGCTTACTCTGTGGGACTAAGAGAAGATCTAACCTCGAGGATCCACTATATAAGGAAGATAAGCTCCGTTGTTATCTTTAAGCACAACAACAAGAATCACACTTCATAGAAAACATCATAGTGTGAGCTCTCAAACAGATCGTCAACTAAAACCCAGATCAAGAGAAACCAGTCAAGGAATCTGAGAGCTGTGTGCTAGTTCTTGTGACTATAAGTGAATTAGTTCCTTAGTGCTTAGGGCTACTTCTTGGATTGATTATACTTTCTGTTAAGTTTATCTAGGATTGTCTAACTGTGTGTAAGACAAAGAAACTGTGTGTTTGTTCCTAGAGTAATCTATAACCGAAGTGATAAGAAATCAAGAAGTAGACCTTGAAATCCTTTCGAAAGAAAGGTAGTGGTTTTTATCCTAGATTGCTAGTTGGCAATTGAAGGTTTCCACTATAAGAAACTTGTTTATTTATAGTTGATTGTTTATTTTCGCTGCGAAGGGAACTGTAATCTGTATTCACAGTTCCCTTGTTCTTAATCTAACAATCACGATCCTACAGTTTGAAATGTCAGTCTAATTTTAAGAATACATGACACTCGTTAGCATAGGTACTCAGATGGTTTGTGTGCCACTTGATATTTGCAATTTTAAAACGCTAAACCCTAACCCTAAGTTATGGTGACCCTAAACCCTAGGTATGGTAACTCCAAAACTTAAACCCTAAGGTGTGGTCCTAAACCTTAAATCCAAAACTATGACCCTAACCCTATGGTGATCATAGTGGATAGTATTATATAATACGATAATGAACGATATTTAAATATGAGATAATATTCGATATTGGATAAACAGGATAGTATTATATAATACGATAATAAACGATATTGAAATGCGGATAGTATTACAGAATACGATAATGAATGATATTCGAATATTAACGATAATAGAAAGTATTCGATATTGAATAAACAGGATAGTATTATATCATACGATAATGAATAATATTCGAATATGACTCATAATGAACAATATAAATCAAATATGAATGGTAATAGATAGTATTTGATATTGGCTAATGAGGACAATTATATAATACAATAGTGAACGATATTCGAATATGAACCATAATAGATAGTATTCAATATTAGGAAGACAATATAATATCATATAATACGATAATGAATGATATTCGAATATGAACAATATTCGAATATGAGTGATTATAGATAGTATTCAATTGGGTAATGAGGATATTATTACATAATACAATAATGAATGGTATTCGAATATTAACGATAATGAACAATATTCAAATATGAACGATAATAGATAATATTCAATATTGGGTAATAAGGATAGTAAAATATATATATATTATGATAATTAACGGTATTTTTATATGATCGATATTGGAATATGAACTATAATAGATAGTATTTGATATTGGTTAACTAGGATAATATTATATAATAAGATAATGAACGATATTCGAATATAAGTGATAATAGATAATATTCGATATTGGGTAACTAGGATAGTATTACATAATACAATAATGAACTATATTCAAATATTAAGGATTATAGGTAGTATTCGATACTCTTTTGATTATATGAGGCGCACATACCAGTTGAGCCTCTTTAAAAAGTTATAAAACACATGCACACAAAGCATTTGCCTGCCCATATTGTATGCTTGCCCCATTTTTATATTTTTTAATTAATTTACTGTCAGATAGTTATGTATCCGCTTAATCACGCACGCTTACACAATGCGTATACATGGCCTCTTACACGTACGTGACGCATACATGTGGCCTATGCGTGTGTATCTAGCAAATTTATGCTGGTATTGCAGAAACCCGAATTCGACGGATGTCCAGCTAGCACTCCGGACAACCTCAGGCTGGATCCTTCTGTGCTTCCTTCACCAGGGGATCTTCTCTCTGCAACAAAGACCTTGGACGCGATGGACGATGGTGGACCATATTTCCTTCTTGACTCCAGCGGCCTGAAACGATCCCAGAAGGGTGGGGTTCCGGGAGAAAATTCTTCGACGCCCAAGTCAGAAACAGTTCAAGATCAAGAGAAAAAAACAAGAAAGTCTATCGAAAGAAAGGAGAGAGGTTAAGCAACAGTAGTGAGATGTTTTAGATCAGACAAGAGAGTGAACAGTGAAGATAACGGGATCTGGATTGCCCATTCATGATAGCAGCCATTCTTGTTCCTTTTTAGGGTTTTTGGGATTGGTGAAGGAAGACAAAAGCAGGAAAGGGATCCCTTAAACTTTCCTCTTTCGTTTGTTTTTATACCCGGGGTAGGCCCAAAAATACAGGTGGGCTTTTTCGTGGGCCGGCCCAACCTTCTCAGAAACCTAGGTCAAGACCTCCGCGGACACACTCAGTAAGCAACTTCTTCGCGGACAAAATCGTGATCCCACAGCCAGCCCCCCAAGCCTTTCGCTAAACATGTTGATGAAGAGAAAGCTTGGCAAGTAATTTCTCCGGGGAGGAGCTCTTCTCCGGGCGGATTCCTTTCTCTTTTTTTTGAATTTTGAGACGGTTTCGAAAGTGTAACTGTTGGTGCCACTTTTCGCCAACCCCTCCCCCCCCTCCCCCCCCTTTTTTTTTTTGTGTGACGCTTCGACTACCCCTTTATTTCTTTATAAATAGGAACGACTCGGACAGTTTCGTCTTTCACCGTCCTCCGTTTCTTTTTTGCTGGGGCATTCCGTTTTAGTCTTCTTCAATCGGAGCGATTTTGCCAGAAATTTCCTTTCTCAGGTAAACTCTTTTCCCAATTTGTTTCCAATTAGTTGTTAATCGCCTCTTTTTCCCTATCGCCTTCGGTCGTTGCCATTAAATCCTCTTTCCCGGACTCCCTGGATTGTACCACCGTCAGCCTCAGTTCGTCGGAGGTTTTTTTTGTCGTAGAGGTATTCTGGCGCTCTCTTTTCTGGATTCTTCTAGTTCCTTCTTATTTTTCCTTTCTTAGGACCGAGGTGTATCAGTATTCGTTGTTTTTGCCACATGTTTGCCCAGTGTTTCTTACCCTCTTTTTCTTGTTTGGCTATCCTTTTTCGCAGGAATTAGGGCTCTCACCTGTGTTTCTCTTTGCCTGGGGGTGTGACTCATATGAACAAGCAGACAACGATTATGAGTGATACAAAGAGTTCTGGAGAGAGCTCGGACGGCGAGAATCGTCGGAAGGGTCATCACGACAAGCGTCCCATGGATAGTCCAATGGAGAGTGTTCGTGGGGGCTCTCCCGGGGACAGGGATGAATCGTCCGCGGGGAGTAAAACTAGGAGTGAACAGAGTGGCTCGCCTTCGCATGGGGATTCTACCCCTACACAGCAAAAATCTCCTCCATGCCTTCCCTGTTGTTCCAAGCCTTGTATCCTAAAGAAGCCCGTGAGGCACCTTCCTTTCAGCGGAGAGAGCGTATATCGAGAGGAGGGTGGGGTTGAGTCTCGCTTAACTGAGACTGACCTACGTTTCATCGCGGGCACATATCATTTCCCTCAGGGGACTTTCTTGGCTCTTCCCGCTGAGGGCTCTCTGTCTTTTCATTCATATCCCAAATTTCTCGCAATAAGTCTTGATGCTTTTCGAGCGGGCTTTCGTTTTCCGGTGGTTCTAGTCTTTAGGGAGTTTTTAAACACTCTGGGTATAAGCCCTATTCAATTTCATCCGAATGCCTGGCACAACCTCGCTGGCTTTGTCATTCAGTGTCAAGAGATGGGATCACGCCTACACTCAACCTTCTATTTACGTTGTTTTCTCCGCGATCCATGTCTAATGACTTTTGGACCCTGAAGGTCTTGTTCTCGCAGAAGTTGAGTAAGCCCTCCCGTTTAGACAAGTGGAAAGAGAGGTGGTTTCTGATCAGGTTCCGCAAAGATCCTGGAATATTGATCCTTCCTCGTCCTGGCAAATCCCCTTTAAGCGCGGGCTCGAAGAAGAAGAAAAGCTTAAAGGGAGGGAATAAAGAGATTTTTGAAAAGTTTAATAGGGAGGATCTCCTGGATAGTGACAAATATGTGACTTCCGCGAGCTTGGAACGCGCAGGGCTAAGTCTGGTTCACCCGCCCGGCGGTGAGGAAACTTCCTTAAGACTGATGCCTGGATCGTTCTAAGTGGCTTACGTCTCAAATGGGGCTCTTAGACCCGCTTTTAGTTGCTCATCTCCGACATTCCTTCTTTCTTGTCAACTGCCTAACCAACATTTTGTTTGCCTTTCAGGGATGAAGTTTTGCAAGTTTGCGAAAACGCTTCCCGATTTGGAGACCTTGTCACCGATGGCGGACCAGCCTCCCGCGGAAGTGGAGGGTGGTGAAGTTGGCCCATCCGCTCCCATGGTGGATGTCGCGGATGATGATGAAGACATACTTCCTGTTCAACAAGAGGTGGGAGACGACCCGGGACGTGAAGCAATCGATGTTGGGTCTTCGTCTCGCGAGGGTGGATATACGCTGGAGCCCTAGCTTATTGATCGCGTAGGACAGGAAGTCTCCGGCTCTTCTTTTCGAGCTAAGGCCCCCGTCCCTAAAGGTGGTTCTAACGAGGCCGCCTGGGCCGAGATTCAACGTCTTCTCCAGACGGTAATTCTCTTTTTTATTCTTTTTCTTACTCGGAGTTCTGGTTTTTTCACTTTACCTTCTTTGACTTGGTTTGGTATTTTGCATTTTTGCGTCCTTGTGTATCCCAGGCTTCTAATGTCTCAGATTGGGCTTATGCCAACTTAAAGGCTGGCTGGGAAGAGGCCGAGGGTTATGCTTCGGAGAATGCTCGTATTTGCGGGGAAGTCAACCTGTTGCGGTCTTGCCAGTCAGAGAAGGACAAGGAGTTAAAGGCCGTGCATTAGAGTTGCGAGAAGATTTTGGCTGATAAGGAAAGAGCTGTTTCAGGCGAGAAAGAGGCTTTTCGGCGAGTGGAAGAAGCTCTTTCGCAAAAGGATGAAGCGCTTTTGCAAAAGGAGGAAGCGCTTTCGCGAGAGAGGGAGGCTCTCTTGAGAGAGAAGAAGGCTTCCGCGGAGAAGGACGATGTGCTCACGAAGTTATCATCTCTAAACGATGAGTTGGAGGGTCTGCGCGGACAAATGAGGCAGGCTAAGCAAGACGCAGTGGACGAGTATGCTGCTGGTTTTCGTCAGAAGGCTCGTGTGCACTTTTTTGGCAGGTCGTTTTACGTTCTGGGAGGCCATGTTGGAGTAAGGCAAATGGCGGATCACTATAAAGTTTCGATTGTTAAGTTTGACCCTACTCAGAACTATAATCTTCGCCTGGCGGACCGGAAGGGGTATGTCCCGCCGGCGTTGGGGGATGTGGTTGGGGATCGCAAAGGGACTTTGGAGGCTTGGGGAGTTGATGCTCTTCCAGATGGGGAGCCCCTTCGCGGAGGTCCGGCTGCCTCCGCAATTCCCTCTTCGAGGAAGAGAGATCGCTCTGAGGATGCTACCATGACCACCCCTCCGTGAACTTGTCTTAGGTGTACCTGCTTGATTGGACGTTTCGTTTGACTTTTGACGAAGTTTATCTGTACCCCTGACTTGCCTCTTTTATAGCTTTGTCAGTTTTATGTTGACCACTGTTTCTATTTTTACGATACTTTTAAATGCTTGCTTCCGTTACTTGTCCTCTCCTTTTCTTTCTTTTTTTATAAATGCCTTGTCTGTTTTGGTTATCCCTCATTGGCATTCCACTACTTTTGCCTTCGATTTTTGCTTATACTCTAAGAGAGATGGTAAACTTGGTTTTGGAGTTTTATCGTGGTGGTCGCATTGTTTGCAATCGGGGGGATCGTCGACTAGGATCGGTGCATCGCTACGTGGGCGGGACTCGAACGGTGTTGGCGATGGGCGAAGTCACCCAATATGATTATGGCGCATTCATGGACTTTGTGTTTCACGGCTTTTGGCCGGATTTTGGTCGTGTCTTTTATTTTCCCTCTGGTGAAGAGCCCCGGCGTTTGCGTGAAGTGACCGGTAACGAGGATATGGACAACATCGTCGCTTTGGGCGCGATTGGGCCAGTGGCGCTCTATGTTGAGCCCCCGACGTCGCCTGGACTTTCTCCTTCGAGTCTTCGCCACGCGGGTCTGTAAGGCCAATCTGTGGCCTCCCCCCACCTTCATTTTTCTTTGCTTTTTGCAAGCCTTTGGAGAAAAGGAAAGAAAAACTGAATGGCAAGAAACAAGGAGGTGTTGTGGAAATGTATGCTTTAATTGTCTTTGCTTTTCTGTTTAAGCGAGTAGCTCTTTCCTGCTTTCAGTTTGTAAGGCGACATACTTTCGAGTTTCTTATATTTACATGTTTCGGCTTTTCTTCTGATGTTTCTGCATTGCTATAATTTTTACTTGCTTTTCCGTTTCCAGTGCTTCGCGAATCCAACCTGCATATAGGGCCACGATTAATTGCTTTTCTTTCACGAATGCGTTATCGGGTATAAACTTGCTTGTGTAGGCAACAATAACTACCTGGTGTTCTTCTCATCTTTCGCCTTCCAAGCATGGTCTCGCGCATTCTGGTATTGCCACGCGCGCCTTGCTTTCTTTTGATTGCTTTACCGCCTTGCCTTTTCTATGCTTCGAGTACTTGCTTCTTTCCTTGCTTAGCCTCGGGGTACTTGCTTCTCAACTGGACTTGCCTGCACAACATTCGTTGCCCTTGTCAAAATAGGTGTATACACCATATTCGATTATCACGGAGAATTTCACTTACGGGGTATGGCTTGCCTCGTATTGCCTTGCTCTTGCCCGCTTGCTTGCCCATTTTTTGCTTTTATTGCTATCGTTGGTGCTTGCTCTTTTCTATTTTCTTGCTTTTTTATTGCCAGGCCTACTGTTTAGCCATGTCTTGTTTCAGTTAGCGAGAGTCGATAAGGAAAATGGAAATTAAGTGTTTTTTTTCTCGGTTTCGCGCTTGCATACCTGCCCTTTTTTCCGTGTACGCTTCAGGGGTAATATTTGCGGAGCCTCATGACATTCCATGTATTAGGAATCGGGTTGCCGGCATGATCTTTCAGCTTGTAAGCTCCGGGGGCGACTTCCTTGGCGATGATGTAAGGACCTTCCCAGTTGGGGTCCAGCTTTTCGCCTTCAGTTTTGCGGAGGACTAGATCTCCCTGCGCGAACCTTCGGGGCTTTACCCCTTTGTTGTGGTACGTGGCAATGCGTCTCTTATACTCTTGTTCGTGAATCTCGGCCATTTCCCTCATCTCTTCCCGGAGCTGTATTTCTAGTTTCATTTTCTCCCCGTTTTCCTTTTCATCGTATTGAAGGATCCTCTCACTTGGGAACAAGTGCTCTACTGGGACTACAGCTTCTACTCCGTATGCTAGAGAGAAGGGAGTCTCTCCTGTCCCTCGCTTGGACGTCGTTATGTTGGCCCACAGTACCAAGGGAAGCACCTCTGCCCATCTTCCTTGGGCTTTGGTTAATCTTCTCTTTAGCCCATGAAGTATCTTTCCATTGGCATTCTCCACTTGGCCGTTGGTTTGGGGGTGTGAGACTAAAGCGAAGTGCAGCCTGATGCCCAAACCCTTGCAGAAATCCTTCAGCTTGTTCGTGCAGAACTGGGGGCCCCTATCGGTTACGATGTCTTGTGGCAATCTGAAGCGGCATATGATGCTCTGCCACAGGAAGTTCTTCACTTGCTCAACAGTGGTCGACGCCAGTGGTGTTGCCTCTATCCACTTAGTGAAATAGTCGATTGCCACCAGCACATACTGCAATTGACCGGGAGCCTTCGGAAAGGGGCCGAGTATGTCCATTCCCCACTTCGCGAAAGGATAGGGGGAGCTAATGACCTGCATGGGGACCCCGGGCTGGTGAGAAGTCGGGGCATGGCTCTGACATCCTTTGCAGGATTGAGACACTTTCACAGCATCAGCCTTCAGGGTAGGCCAGAAATAGCCTGCCCGCATAGTCTTATACACCATGGCTCTCCAGTCCGAGTGGCTTCCGCAAATCCCTCCGTGAACCTCCAACATCATGTTGTGGCCATCAGCTAGAGATATACATTTTAACCCTGCCAGCATGTACCCCTTCTTGTATAAGACCCCACCGCTCATATAGAATCGTGAAGCTCTGACTTGTAACTTTCTTCTTTCTTTGGGGTCTTCAGGCACCTTTCCGGTTTGGAGGTATTCGCGGATCGGTACCCTCCAATCATCTGCCTGCATTTCTTATTTTTCTACTGCCATAACTTCTTGCCCAACAGATCTATGTGTTCTAGTTTCCAGCCATACATGCTCTTTTGCTTGTATTTTCACTCGCGATCCCAGCTTGGCCAGTTCATCGGCTTTCTCGTTCTCTGCCCTGGGTATTGAGTGTATCTCAAAGTGGTCCAGCGCGGAACGTAATGTTGTGGCTTTTTGGTAGTATGCGGGTAGGCTACCCGTATTAGCTTCATACTCTCCGCGGAGTTGCTTTACTACCACTTCTGAGTCGCTGTAGCATTTCACGTTCCTCGCCCCATTTGTCAAGGCTAGCTCAATCCCGGCTATGACAGCTTCATACTCCGCTTCATTGTTAGTTGCTTGGAAGTTTAGAGTGAGGGCATATCTATAGCATTCTCCTCCTAACGAGGTCAGAGTGATTCCCGCCCCGCAGCCCTCTTCGTTAACGGCCCCATTTGTAAACAGGGTCCACGCGGATTGGTCCTCGGTAGGCCCTCTCCGTTGAGTTCGCGAAAGCTGGTTTCGACTATGAAATCTGCCAAGGCTTGTGCTTTGATCGTCGGCCTCAAACGGTAGTCGATCTCAAATTCAGATAATTCTACCACCCACTTGGTCAGCCGTCCCGAAACGGTTGGCCTATAGAAGAAGTTGCGCAACGGTAGATCGGATAATACCTGGATGGGGTGAGCTTGAAAATACGGGCGCAGCTTCTGGGCTGCCATCACAATGGCGAGCGCAATCTTTTCCAAGGGGGGGGGGGGTAGCGAGTCTCTGCAGGGATGAGTGCTCTGCTGGCAAAATATACTGGTTGTTCTTGTTGCCTTACCAAGACGGCGCTGATATCCCTTGAACTGGACGAAATATAGAGTTGGAGATCTTCCCCTATTGTTGGTATTGTCAAAGTGGGTAGCCTTGTCAGATGTGCTTTCAGCTTCACGAATTCCTCCTCACATTCCGGTGACCATTCGAACTTTTCTGGCTTTCTGAGGATGTTGAAGAAGGGAAGGCTCTTTTCGGCTAACTTAGAACAGAAGCGCGCCAAATAGTTGACTGACCCAATGAACCTCCCTCTGATTCCACAGAGGTTTCATCGCGATCACAACATTTACTTTTTATGGGTTGACATCTATGCCCCTTGAGCTTATGAGAAATCCTAGGAACTTGTCGGCCTTCACGCCAAACACACACTTTTTAGGATTGAGACTCATACCATTTTTTCACAATGTGTCGAACACATCGCGGAGATCAGCTGTATGATCTGCTTCTTTTCGGCTTTTGACGACAATGTCGTCCACGTAAGCTTCTACTGTTCTCTCAAGCTGCTCGCGGAAGATGGCATCAACTAGCCTTTGAAAAGTCGCCCCTGCGTTTTTCAGGCCAAAGGGCATCACCTTGTAGCAAAAGGTTCCCCGCTCCGTAATGAATGACGTATGCTCCTCGTCCTCAGGGTTCATTTTTACTTGGTTGTACCCTGAGTACGCGTCAAGGAAGGAGAGAGCTTTGTGGCCCGTTGTGGAGTCTACCAACTGATCTATGGATGGCAGAGGGTAGTTGTCTTTCGGACACACCTTGTTTAAGTCGGTGAAGTCAACGCACATCCTCCATTTTCCATTGGACTTCCGCACCATGACCATGTTCGCGAGCCACTTCGGGTATCGGACCTCTCTGACAAACCCTGCCTTCAAGAGTTTCTCGACCTCTTCTCTTGCACCTTGTGCCCTGTCACCTGCTAACTTTCTTTTCTTCTTCCTGACAGGTTTCGCATCACGAGTTATGTTTAAAGAATGAGTCATGAGTTTTGCGGGGATACCTCGGAGATCTCTGGGTGCCCACGCAAAGACGTCTCGCGATTGAGACAGCAAGGCTTCTAATTGCTTTTGGATCATAGGCTCGAGGGTGTTGCCAGTGTACAACTTCTCATCATCGCGATCGAATGGTGTGATGCATCTCTGTTCCTCTTCAGTCACCGCCTTTTCCAAGCGGCTTCTCACTTCCAGCTCCGCCTCTTCGTCAAGACCCATGATATCATTCGTGGGAATGTCACACATAGTTGCTTCTTGCAGTGCTAGGACGGGCCCTTCATTCCCTTTGAGAGCTAGTTGGTAGCAGGCGTGGCTTTCATCTGGGTGGCTTCTCGACACCCCGTCGCCCAAAAGCACTGGGAATTTCATAAGGGAATGGTATACAGACACGGCTGCTTGGAATTTGTGGAGGGAGGTTCGACCCATTATGGCGTTGTACGCGGAAGGGGCTTTTAGCACTATAAAGTCCACCTTCTCAGCTCTGCGTCTGCTCTCCTCATCCCCCAGAATGTGGTTGATTGTTATGGAACCGATAGCTCTCACCCGTTCCCCCGTGAAGCCAACTAAGGTACACTCCGTTGCTTTCAATCGGGTAGGGTCCAGGTTTAACTACTCATAGGCGTCCCAGTAGAGGATATTAGTTGAACTTCATGTATCAACGAGCACCCTCTTTACAATCTTCGTCTCCATCTGGACGTGGATGACCAAAGGATCGTAGCTTCGTGTTTCTGTGTGCAGTGCATCCGTTTTCGTGAAGGTTAGCTGATGGTGTTTGCGGACTTTCTTGTCTATGTTCATCACCGGCTTGCCTTCGGGGAGAGAGATATTAGCTATCCTCCGCGCTTAGCGCCTACTCGGATATTCTGGCACGTGTCCTCCGACAATAGTTCCCACGTGTCCGTCTGGCCTTGGGAAACTGAGTTCTCTCCCAACAGGGGGCCTCTGCGATATCGGCATTCCGGGCAGAGGAGTGGGCTTCTTCCTTGGAGATCCATAACCCATGCACTCGCGAGCGTCATGCCCCGAGGACTGATGATACGAGCAGAACTTTCCAGCTCCCCTGCGCGGAGCTGGTGGGGGCATACCACTGTGCGGAGCTGGCGCCCTATGTTGCGTCCATCCCTGGGGCCTTGGGGGAACTGTTGGTCTGAACTCCCTTGTATTCATCTCTACCATCGCGTGCTGGTTCGCAGGTGCCTTTCCTCTGTCGTGATGCTGATGACGGCGGGGTTCCCAGTTGGGAGCTGATAGGTGTTATTTCATATACCTTTTCTAGCATCTATTAGCATGATTTGGAGGAGTTTTGGAGTTGTTTTAGTGCTAAGTCTGCGATCCAGATATTATGGAGAGAAGTGAAGAAATCCAAGGATTGGCAGCTTAGTTGGAGCTTAGAGATGGAGATGGAGCTGCTGGAACATCTATGGAGAAGGCTACCAACACTTGGTAGTATTTGGAGAGCAGCTGGAGAAGAGAAGAAGATGAGAGTTGAAGTCTGGAGTTCACCGCCCCGCGTTATCAGTGACGCCCCGCGGTGATGTCTCCCAGTGCTGAAAGAAGCCCCGCGTGAGAGGAGGCCACCGCCCAGCGGTGGAGAGTAGAAGCCCCGCGGTGGATCTTCACCGCCCCGCGGTGGACGTGTTTATTGCCTCGCGCCAGATTATATTTATTTCCTTTTATTTCTATTTCAGACTTTGTTATTTTATTTGTTTCCTTTTGGATTGGTTTTGTAATCTTGGGATTTAGGTTACCTCTATTTAACCTAATGTTCCACAGCCTCCAAGCCAGTCTGCAAACACACTTAGACACATCTTGTATCAAACTATTTTGATGGTTATTTCATATTATAGTTTTTCATCCCCTTTGATGGAGAACTAACTTTCCCTTGTTCTGTTGGACGATTGAAGCAGTACTTTGATGTGTTTGTGAGATTTCTATTCCTTGTTCTTATCCTTATAATTGTTGGATTGATTCTCTTGCTTACCACGTCTACGATTTCTAGTTGTTCTTCTTAGCCTGATCACCTAGGTTGAATGCTTGTTATCAATTGCTAGGATTGCATATAGGGGTTCCGAGTGCATATCTAGTGGCAAACACGTTTGTGCATATAGGGGTTCCGAGCGTACACTTGTGTGTGAGAATCAATTGCATGTTAAGTAGGGGAGTGAGTACTTGTATGTCTTTCTACTTGCATGTATCCTAAATCCTTGTGTGCATCGCGATTGCTGTGTTGGTGCTAAAGTACGCTGACTGATGTGGCGAAAACCTACCCACAAGTGTATGGGGTCAGTTGTAGCTATTCAAGTGTCGTTCCCACGAGGACAATGTAGTACCTTTTGTAACTAAACTGGTAAGCTAAGCCGCAAGAAAGGTTTGTTCAATTAACTAAGAAATAATGATTGCAAATGTAAGTAAATTCAAATGATGGGAAATATCTAGGATTAAGGATCCCCACAATAATGCATTGGTAAACTTATGCGTGTTTATCTTAGAATAGCATGAACTCGTTTGACGGTAAGTTATCAAATATCACTACTAATTCCTTTCAGACAATAGTAGACGTATCTAAACTCCAACTAACAATCGCTGTCGCACAAAGCTAATCAAATTTAGACCCATTGAGCACTTAGAATCTAGGATAAAACCGGGTTAACATTCACTTTCGTGCTCCGTTAATTCCAGACTAACCTAGGGTTTCTATGATAACTTAGGACTCCGCAAGAACAAACAAGTTTATTCAGGTTCAATTCATAGTAATTCCAACAATAGTAATCTCCTTTCAGACTCATACCTTGTCTAATTCATTCATTAGGAATCTCCTTTCAGACTCAACCTAATAGAATTTCTAATTGATAAATAACCAATAGCAATAAGAACCCTAGAATTGAATCAAGCAAGAATTCATGCTACCAATTCAGACAAACACAAATTGTAAGTCTACCAATACATTATTGGGGTCACCCCAATCCTAGATAAAGGGGATTAGCCTAGCATGCTTGGGGAATCAATCAAAATCATTGTATGAATCAGAGAAATCATTCAAATAGATAGAAAGAAGAGAAATACTTGTTTCGATCCAAGAACAATCTCCAATCTTCAACCAAGAAAAACTCAACAAACACAACTAGGGTTTTTTAGAGAGAGACTAAGTTCAGAGCATCAGAAAAGTACATCCCCCGATTAAAACGTCCAGATCTCATAAAAATCAGGAGCAAAAGACGTTTCAGCAGCAGAAAGACGTTACGGAAGCTGACTCGGTCCACAACTCGACCGAGTTGTGGGCCGAGTTGTCGTCTGTCTTCTCTTGTCTTCAGTAACTTCGACCAAGTTCGCTGACTCGGTCCACAACTCGGCCGAGTTGTGGGCCGAGTTGTTCTCTGTTGTTCCTCTCCTATTCGGTGGCTAAGCCGAGTTCGCTGACTCGGTCCATAACTCGGCCGAGTTGTGGGCCGAGTTGTTCTTTGTTGTTCCTCTCCTATTCGGTGGCTAAGCCGAGTTCGCTGACTCGGTCCACAACTCGGCCGAGTTGTTCTCTGTTGTCTTTGCTCTTCATAGCTTGGCCCTGACGACTCGGTCCATAACTCGGCCGGGTTGTGGGCCGGGTTGTGGACTGTTGTTCCTTCGTCTTTACTAGCTCGGTCGGGCTTCCATTTTGAACTTTCCTCGTGTGATCTTGGCACTTGTATTTCGACCATGGCGCCATCTCTTCTAGTCGTCCACCCGAACATCTTCACTAGTAGCTCGATTTTCTTGAAAACGCCTCCAAATGATCCTGAAATCACAACTACACAAGAGTAGACTCCGAACACTACAAAATCTATGAAAACCAAATAAAACTAAAATAAAAAGGAGTAAAACAAACCTATTCAAGATAAATAAACATGATCTAAACTAGCCTAAATGCATGCTATCAAATCCCCCAAGCTTGAACCTTGCTTGTCCCAAGCAAGTACATGACAATGAGACCACAAAATACGCAACAGCTGTTTCTATCCAAAAGACATATGACCAATAACCATGAAAGGCCAAACAAATGACAAATTCCGTCCTAGCATGCTTCTCAATCAATGACAAGAGTACAATCAGTTCCTTCACTCAAGACCTCACCAGAATCAAAGTCACTCGCACTCATGTGTTTAGGCATGTGTTTCACTCAATATCAATTCTCAACTTTGAATGCTAAACTACCATAAGCTTGCAGCAGTGTTCTTAATCTCCACCACTAAAGACCATGCACACGACAAAAATCATGAGGGCTTTTCCAAGGTTGTAATGGGGACAAGGTATAACACAGGGCATAGGAGTATTTAGGCCACGAGGAGCTAAATCCGGGGAAGAGGATCTTACCAAGACAACACCAAGCGAAAATACCCTTTAATTGAATTTCAACCTTCAAACCCATACAACTTAACCCTTACATATGACATGGTCTCCTTTCTTTTACTTGAGTTTTTTTTTTTTTTTTTAAAGTCAAAGAAGACACATGGAAAGGAGACACATTACAAATTTATACACATTTCTAACCACCATATATGTAACCTCCCCCAAGCTTGGCTAAAATCCACTTTAGCAACAACAATTCAACTATCCTAATCCCCGAATGGGAAGGATGAACTTATAGGCTCGGTATGCTTTTATGGAGTTTCTAAAAAATAGGCAATAAGGCACAACGGGCTTCAAGCAAAGGATACATGAATAGGGTGGCCAAGGATGAAAAGGGTTAATAAAAACAATGCCTCAATCCTATTAATGTCATGCACATAAGTCGTGAGCGTGGCCTCAAAGAAGATATTAATGCAAGTTCTAGAGTTAGCACACACAGAGAGTTCACACACATGAAGAAAACAAGGGGCTTTTGCAAATGTAGTCCAAGGAAGGCCAACAAGCTCGCTAGGACATTTTGTCTAGAGTGTCGGTTCTAACGTATCTTAGTCAAAGTCCACATGCACAGGTCATTGTCATAGCTTTGATCAATCATATCATGCTCATAATGCAATTTGTAATATCAACAACCAAGGCATATTAAGAGGATTCATGGTATATGTACTGTTATGAGAACCCACAAGGGATCAAGCAGGGCAAATATGCAACTAAAAATTCAAATGCAAACAAAAATGCAACTAATCATGCAAACTATATGCAATGCAAAATGAAAATACTCCCCTCCCCCAAGCTTAAAACCTACATTGCCCCCAATATAGAGAGTAAAAGCGTAAGGAAAAAGAAGTACTCACCATGAATCTGATGGATTGCCTCCCACCCAGCGCTTGTTTTAGGTCATTAGCTTGACCTTCCACCACTTTCATGTACTTGGATCGGGAGGGTCGGTGATACCCAACTTGATCGGATCAGGCGTGATAATAGGCTTCAGCCGATGACTTTGCACTTTGAACTTTCCTGAGTTTTTATGCCATAACATGACCGTCCCGCCTTTCAGAACTCGAGTCACCCTATATGGTCCTGACCATCTTGTCCCCTTAGGACCTGGAAATATGTTAGACTTTTCATGGGATAACAACACCATATTTCCACTCTTGATCTCAACCCTTGTCTTGGCCTTCTTCCTTTTCGTTGGTGTTTGCCTTTTCTTCGCACTAGCATTCTCATAAGCATCCAAGTCCAGATTTCCCAAACACTCATCAAGCAAACCAGCTATGTCCAATAAGATCTCCTCTTGCCCAGGATCAACCTCAATCTTACAGCAGGTACCTGTGATAGGAGCTGGTGGAGTGTCTTTGTATATCTCAAGAAAGTAGTCCTTGAAATATTTATACTCGATCTTCTCTTCCCCTATTGTGAATGAAAGCTTCCCATTCTTGACATCAATATTAGCCCCAGCAGTGGCTAAAAATGGTCTCCCAAGGATGATGGGAGTTTTATCACTAACCTCCATGTCAAGTATCACAAAATCTCCTGGTATGAAGAACTTTCCCACTTTCACAGGGACATTTTCTATTATCCCAGCAGGATGAGTAACAGACCTATCAGCCATAATGAGACGCATCTTGGATGGAACAGGCTCACCCAATTTCAGTTCTTTACAGATTGACAAAGGCATAACATTGACACTAGACCCGAGATCACAAAGACAATTATAAGTGAGATTGCCAAAATATGCAGGGATAAAGAATTCACCCGGATCTTGTAGTTTCTTTGGCATCTTCTCAGCGCAGTCCATTGTCAGGGCCACAGTCTCATAGTCCTCTAGCCTTCTCTTCTTGATCAGAATCTCTTTTAGGAACTTAGCATACGCAGGCATTTGAGTGAGGACATCTGTGAAAGGTATGTCAACATACAGCTTCTTCATCATCTCCTTAAACTTCACAAATTGGTGCTCTAGCTGTATCTGAATCTTTCTCTGAGGAAAAGGAAGAGGTGGCTTGTATGGCGGGGGAGCAACATACTTGGGTTCTTCTTCTTGTGGCTTCTCCACAGGCTCCTTTGTCGCTTCTTTTTCTCTTGGACTGTTCTCTTCCAACTGTTTTTCTTCACTCAGAGAGACAGCCCTGCAATGCTCCCTAGGGTTGACTTCAGGTTGACCAGGAAGTTGACCAGTAGGCCTAGGAACATTCATAGCAATTTGGGCCAACTGACTCTCCAATTGGTCCATCCTCTTAGGCAAGCTCTCAAAGTTTTCAGCCTTCTTGGATAGGGCTTCCAACTGAGAAGCAATGATCCCTTGATTTTTAGCCATTTCCCTCAACACAGACTGAAGTGCAGAATTATCAAAGGTCTGAGCGGGTGCTTGCGGTTGAGAGAGTCCCGGTTGGAACCCTGGAGGTGGTCTTTGCTGAGCATCATCATTCTTGTAGGAAAAATTAGGATGATTCCTCCAACCGGGATTATAGGTGTTGGAATATGGATCGTTCCTGGGACCCCGATTGAAGGTGTTCATGTAGTTTGCCTCACCTTGGGTGTCACCTTGAGCAGCAAAAAGTTGACATGATGAAATAGTATGATCACCCTCTCCACAAAACTGACAAGCAACACCAGATACAGCCTGAGTGGATGACCCTGCACCCTGCCCTTGAGCCTTATGAACCAACAAACTCAGCCTCTTGACCTCTTATGACAAAGCATCCATTTGAGCCTGTTGGTGTGTCTCAGAACTAACCTCATACATCCTTGTTGGTTTCTTTGAAGTTGAGCGAGCATCACTGTAATAATGAGAGTGTTGAGCAGTGTTCTCAATCTTCTCCCAAGCTTCATCAACTTCCATTTCCATGATTCTACCACCAGCTGAAGCATCAATAATAAGTCGAGTTGAACTATCAACAACGTTGTAGAAGACATGTAGCAAGGTCCATTTCTCTTGCCCGTGATGCGGGCACAACATCAATAGCTCTTTGAATCTCTCCCAACCTTCATATAGAGACTCGTCATGGTTCATCTTGAAAGCAAGAATTTGATTCCTCATCTCAGCTGTCTTCTTAGGTGGGAAGTACTTGTTGAGAAATGCATTGGCTAACTCATCCCAAGTGGTAATAGATCCATGAGGTAAGGCCTTGAACCAAGCCTTGGCCCTGTCTCGTAGAGAGAAAGAGAAAGCACGCAGGAAAAGTGCATCTTGAGAGACATCATGAATCTTCACTGTATCCATCAGCTCAATAAAAGTAGCCAAGTGCTGATGTGGGTTTTCAAAAGGAAGACCTCCAAATTGATTCTGCTGAACCATGTTGATTAGGGAGGGTTTCAGCTCGAAGTTACGGGTTGCCACCGGAGGTCGAACCACACCAGAAAGAGGACCAAGGTGGTTGGGCATCACATAATCACCCAGAGTCATACGTGGCTGATCATCACCGCCCAACAAGCCACCGTTCCCTCTACCAGCCATCTCTTGCACTCTAATTTCACGTTGTTGCCTTCTTCTTAAGAGAAAAGTACGCTCAGGTTCGGGATCAAAGTTGTTGAGATTATTAGCGCTCAGGACTCTCCGCATTCAGAAGAAAACAAACCTGAAACCAAAGCCAAAAGGAGGAGGATCAAAACACACAAAAGACTTAGTCGAACCAGTTGTAGGGAAAACAACCGATACTAGCAATTGTCCCCGGCAACGGCGCCAAAAACTTGATGTGGCGAAAACCTACCCACAAGTGTATGGGGTCAGTTGTAGCTATTCAAGTGTCGTTCCCACGAGGACAATGTAGTACCTTTTGTAACTAAACTGGTAAGCTAAGCCGCAAGAAAGGTTTGTTCAATTAACTAAGAAATAATGATTGCAAATGTAAGTAAATTCAAATGATGGGAAATATCTAGGATTAAGGATCCCCACAATAATGCATTGGTAAACTTATGCGTGTTTATCTCAGAATAGCATGAACTCGTTTGACGGTAAGTTATCAAATATCACTACTAATTCCTTTCAGACAATAGTAGACGTATCTAAACTCCAACTAACAATCGCTGTCGCGCAAAGCTAATCAAATTTAGACCCATTGAGCACTTAGAATCTAGGATAAAACCGGGTTAACATTCACTTTCGTGCTCCGTTAATTCCAGACTAACCTAGGGTTTCTATGATAACTTAGGACTCCGCAAGAACAAACAAGTTTATTCAAGTTCAATTCATAGTAATTCCAACAATAGTAATCTCCTTTCAGACTCACCTTGTCTAATTCATTCATTAGGAATCTCCTTTCAGACTCAACCTAATAGAATTTCTAATTGATAAATAACCAATAGCAATAAGAACCCTAGAATTGAATCAAGCACGAATTCATGCTACCAATTCAGACAAACACAAATTGTAAGTCTACCAATACATTATTGGGGTCACCCCAATCCTAGATAAAGGGGATTAGCCTAGCATGCTTGGGGAATCAATCAAAATCATTGTATGAATCAGAGAAATCATTCAAATAGATAGAAAGAAGAGAAATACTTGTTTCGATCCAAGAACAATCTCCAATCTTCAACCAAGAAAAACTCAACAAACACAACTAGGGTTTTTTAGAGAGAGACTAAGTTCAGAGCATCAGAAAAGTACATCCCCCGATTAAAACGTCCATATCTCATAAAAATCAGGAGCAAAAGACGTTTCAGTAGCAAAAAGACGTTACGGAAGCTGACTCGGTCCACAACTCGGCCGAGTTGTCGTCTGTCTTCTCTTGTCTTCAGTAACTTCGACCAAGTTCGCTGACTCGGTCCACAACTCGGCCGAGTTGTGGGCCAAGTTGTTCTCTGTTGTTCCTCTCCTATTCGGTGGCTAAGCCGAGTTCACTGACTCGGTCCACAACTCGGCCGAGTTGTGGGCCGAGTTGTTCTCTGTTGTTCCTCTCCTATTCGGTGGCTAAGCCGAGTTCGCTGACTCGGTCCACAACTCGGCCGAGTTGTGGGCCGAGTTGTTCTCTGTTGTCTTTGCTATTCATAGCTTGGCCCTGACGACTCGGTCCATAACTCGGCCGAGTTGTGGGCCGGGTTGTGGACTGTTGTTCCTTCGTCTTCACTAGCTCGGCCGGGCTTCCATTTTGAACTTTCCTCGTCTGATCTTGGCACTTGTATTTCGACCATGGCGCCATCTCTTCTAGTCGTCCACCCGAACATCTTCACTAGTAGCTCGATTTTCTTGAAAACGCCTCCAAACGATCCTGAAATCACAACTACACAAGAGTAGACTCCGAACACTACAAAATCTATGAAAACCAAATAAAACTAAAATAAAAAGGAGCAAAACAAACCTATTCAAGAGAAATAAACATGATCTAAACTAGCCTAAATGCATGCTATCACTGACAACTGTGAGAATCAGTTGTACTTTATCATTGGTATAGTGATAAGTCTATTGACAACTGTGAGAATTAATAGTACTTACGATTAAGGTGGGAACAACTATAAGGATAAATAATTGAACTTGGATTGAATAGATTTCAGGGATCAAACTCTATCTTTGTACTGTGGATTTCGCTCTAATAGGACTACTTTCCCTCATATTATTCTCTCGATTTTGCTTAATCTGCATGCTTGTTTGCTTCGTTCTCTTGACTATAAAACCCCCAGTTGCTTGTTACTTGTCATTCATGATTGCATATTACATCATACCTTCTATGTGGGATTCGACCCTTACTTGTCTGCTATACTTTGTTTAGTAGGTCTGTTAGGATAATTAATTTTGATAAGGCTAATCAACGACATTTGCTTGTGCATCTTTAGTCCCGTCAAAATTCGGCGCCGTTGTCGGGGAAGGTTTTTGTTTGTTGTGTGTTTTCGTGTTTGACTTTTGGGTGGAGACCTATCTTATGGTCGATACCCGTGCTACTGACTCCCCACTCTTAGCTTTTGATCCAGAGATTGAAAGATCGTTCATTGGACGTCTGCGCGATCGAAGGGAAGAAGCCGAGATTGAGATTGTGTCGGCCGCTGAGACTGACACGACCGAAAACGTTGAGACTGAAACCGCTAAAGTTGCTACTACCCCAGCTGCTGCTATGGCTGGAAACGGAACGTTTCGAGAGCTTACGGCATCGAATATTGGGGCTGAACCCCTAGCTGTGATCATCCCTGCGCTGGATCAAGGGGTGAACTTCGAATTGAAGACTGGAATTGTTAACTACCTGCCTAAGTTCCACGGTCTGAGTGGAGAGGATCCGATTTCTCACCTGGGCAAGTTCCACAATGTCTGTATGACGATGAAGCCCAGGAACGTGACTGAAGAGCAGTTCAAGATGAGAGCTTTTGGCTTTTCTTTACTCGACAATGTGAGCGACTGGTACTATCACTTGCCACCAGGAACCATAGATACATGGGCGAAATTGCACAAGGCGTTCCTGGATAAGTTATTTCCGACGAAGAAGACGAATGCTTTGAAGAAGGCAATTGCCAACATTGAGCAAGCTTGTGATGAGACACTGTATGATTATTTGGAGAGGTTCAAGAGGCTCTGCTCCAGCTGTCCATTCCATGGATACGCCCAGCAGGATCTTGTCCTTTATTTACACAACGGTCTACAGGACCAAGAGAGAAGAATGGTCGATGCTGCATGCGGTGGCAGTATTCTGAATCTGACACCAAAGGAAGCCATGGACCGGATCCAAGAGATGAGTGAAAGCACCCGGAACTTCGGAAAAACTTACCAAAGAAAGGCGGTCAATGTTGTGACCCCTGCAGGACCAAGTCCGGTATTATCTGAGTTAGCCGAGTTGAAGGAGATAGTCATGAAGATGGCAAATCAGAATTCTCCTCAACAAGCCAGATCGTGTGGCCTTTGTCCTAGCCAGGCCCACCACACAGATACATGTCCTCAGCTGCAAGAGGATGGTGTTGCTGAAGTTAATGCTGTAGGAGGCTATGGAGCCCCTAGACAACAGTATGGTGACCAGCCCAATTACAACCAGAGAGGGCGTGACCATCCAGGATTTAGATGGAGTGACCCTCAAGGTGGTCAGCAGCCGGCACAACAGCAATATCAATCGGCTCAGCAACAACAGTACCAGCAACGAGTTCAGTACCAACAGAGGCCCCAAGGCCAAACTTCTGGAGCCTCTACTGAGGATATGCTGAAGACCTTGACTCAGCACTTTGCTACGCATGTGCGGGCTACTGAGTCAAGTATCAAGAATATAGAGAGACAGATTGGCCAGTTAGCCGACGAGGTGGCTAAAATCAACCAGAGGACCTCAAACTCCCTGCCGTCCCAGACCACTGTGAATCCCAGAGAGAACGTGAGTGCTATCACGCTGAGAAGTGGTAAAGAAGTTATGTCTCCTATTGCTGAAGAGGAGAAAGAAATTTCTGAGAAAAAGGAACTCACCGCACCGCCCCGCGGCAATTCCCACCGCGACCCGGTACCTATGCCCAGTAGAGTCAACGCGACCCCACCGCCCCGCGGTGACGATTTACGCCCCGCGGTGGGCTCGCCGTGAGCTGCTCCTCAGAAATCTGTTCCTACTGACGATGTCTATGTTGATACCTACGTTCGTCCAGTGTTTCCTCCCCTACGTTCAGAGAAGCCCCCAGCACCTTTTCCAGAGGCACTAAAGGCTAAAAGAGTTGTCGATGACAGAGACCTGTTCGACACGTTCCAGAACTGTGAGGTGAACATTCCCCTGCTGAAGCTTATCAAGGCTATCCCGCAATATGCCAAGTTCTTAAAGGAGCTCTGCACGGTGAAGAAAGCTCAAAGGCAGAAGACTCAGAAGAAGAGTCCAGTGGGCGAACAAGTGTCAGCTGTGGTTCAGAAGCGTCTACCTGCGAAGTGCAAGGATCCAGGTACATTTACTATTCCTATTACTATAGGTAAGCATGTTTTTGAGAAGGCCCTACTTGATTTGGATGCCTCAATTAATGTTTTACCCTATTCTCTACTTGAGAAATTGGAATTAGGACCCTTGCGTGAGTCTAGTATTGTGATACAACTTGCTGATGGATCGTGTGTACCCCCTAAGGGTGTTGTAGAAGATGTCCTTGTTAGGATAGGTCATTTGATATTTCCTGCTGATTTCTTTGTTATGGATATGGATTATGATGAGCAAGTTGCCCCGGTTATGTTAGGGCGACCTTTTATGAAGACTTCCATGACTAAGATAGATGTTGATAGTGGTACCCTGACTATGGAGTTTGATGGAATAATTTTTCAGCATGATATTCATAAAGCAAATCCCATTAAGTCTCCTCCTCCTCTCTGCATTAATGACTTTGATGATTCTGTGCATGATAATGTTAAGGTTGATGCAGTAGAGACCGTAGTTGAGTGTTCCACTAGGGATAGACCCATTGAGTTACATGATTTTCATGATTTGCTTGTGGATAATGTCTTATTAGCTGATATAAGAGATTCCTCTACTTTGGGCACTTGCCCCCCTGCACTAACCGCACAAGGCTGCAAGCCTTTATCTAGTGATGTGCAGCATGTTCAGATTGAGCCATATCGGCCCCCGCATCGTTCTAAGTATGGGGGCGACACTCCGAAGAGAATATACATGGAGTGGGTGGCGAGGAAAGACCATGGTCTAAGGTTCAAACCTTTCCATGAGAGGTCTCACCAGGAAGAGACAAGTTGGAGGATTCCGAAAGAATCCTACCCAAAATGGTAGTTGATCTGCAATACGTCGAGCCGACGACGATAACCAAGGCGCTGTCCGGGAGGCAACCCGTGTTTGTATTTCTTTGATCTCTTTTTCTTTTTATTAGATTATTTTCGTAGTTTATTTTGCTTTGTTTCGTTCGCCTGTTACTCATATTTCAGGTACGAAAGTAAACCCGAGAAGAGATGAAGTGCCCAGCCTTTCTCACCGCCCCGCGACACTTTCCTACTGCCTCGCGATGGAGCTGCCGCCCCGCGGTGACGGTCAGGTATCGATTCTCAACTTTTAAAAAAAAGAAAAGAAAAAGCAAGAATAATGGGCCCCGAAAAAACCTTAAACGGGTGAGTAAAAGCTTATTTCTTAAGTGGTTACTAAGGTTTTGACAGATTGGGCTTCAGTTTTTGGGCCACGATTTCTCATATGGGCCATGGTACATGACCGGCCCATCAACCCTTTCTTTTCACCTTACCTTACCTTGACCTAGCCCCACATAAAATTTCCACCGCCCCCCTCAATTCTCCTCCTCCTATTTTCCATTCACTCTCCCTGAATCCCCTCTCGACCTTGAGCATTTCCTAGCCCCCATACCCCCATTTGGAGTCTACCTCACAGCCCAGCCCAAACACAACCCCCACCGCGCCGCTGTTGTCTCGCCTCGCTTTAGCTCTGCCTCGCGTTGCCACCGCTTCGCGTCTCTGTTGCTACCGCCCCGCGCCGACCTCACCGCGACCCGGTGCCCTGTTGTCAGTTTCTCGCCACGACGCTACCGCCCCGCGTCGAGTCTCTGCAGAACCTGTGTTTGCGTGATTGTGAGTATTCTTTGCTGTCTTCTGATTTGAGCATTTCAGTTCTTCACTTATGGCTCCCAAAGGCCAGAAGAAGGCATCGACGAGTAGGGATGAGAGTGAGCTGTACGATATTGTGAAGGGGAGAAAGGTGGTGCCTTCAAAATTTTTCCACACACCGACCCTGGAGCAGATGGGAATGCTCGCGTGTGTGACGATGTGCCTAACGCAGTGTGGGCTGGGAAGATTTCTGGGCAAGGCAGCCCCCGCGTATCCTGAGTTATGCTTCCAGTTCATTTCTTCATTCCGGTGGTTCTACCGCGAGGAGGGTGATGATAGCTTCCTACGCAAGATCGTGTTCTCCTACAATGGACGTGAGCATTCTCTGTCGAGGAGGGCGATCCACGAGGCTCTGGGCATTACGATGAAACCGACCCCTGGATGGTCGAATGGGCTTCAGGAGGACGAGATGTTTGCTTTCTGGCGGGCTGCTACTAGGAGGACTTTCAAGACGAGGCATGAGGTGAATTCAAAGTTGGTGAATCCGTGTCTGCGGTTGATCCATAAGGTTTTGATGAGAGACTTCTTTGGCCATGCTGACGATGGGAAGGTGCCCATGAAGGACTTCCAGTGGTTTTTGAGCATCCTGGGAACGGTTGAGCTTACTCCGTGTTGGGCAACTCTTTTCCTGAGTTCCCTGCGGAAGATTCGTGAGGGCGAGCCTAGAGATATTTGTGGGGGTAGCTTGATTACTCTCCTCTGCGCTGATGTGATTGCTTGCGATCGGATTGCTCAGCCGGTTCCCTGCGTTTTATATGATGCCGCCCACATGAGGGTGTGCTCTATGGTGAAGCCGCTGGGGCAGGATGGTGGTGTGGCTTGGACGGCTTACGAGGGCCATATTTTGAGTGTTCCGCGAGAGTTCACTTACTCGCCTTCATACGCGGGCTGGTGGATTGATAGCGATGGCCAGACGCCTGCTGCTGTTGCCGCTGCCGTTGTTCCTTCGGGTCCATATGGAGAGGGCCCTAGTGATGGATATGTTGCTGCTGATCGCGAGGAGGGGGATGACCCCAGTACTTCACAGTTTGAGGAGTCCTCATCTGTGTACGAACCTATCGCACCATGGCAGGAGATGTACGCTAAATGGGACGACTTCTCTACGCGCCATGATCAGTGGACTTCCAGAGTAGAGACCGGTCTGCAAACTTGGCAGACCCAGCTTCACAATGAGATAGATGAGCGTCTGGAGACTATAGACACTCATCTGCAGGACTACTTTGGGATGTACCCACCACCACCTTCCGGTCCACAGTGAGTTTATTTCTCTCTTCCCCTATCATTTGACGTTCTCTTTTCACATTGAGGACAATGTTCGGTTTAAGTATGGGGGAGGGATATAGACTTGCTATTCTTGCTAGCTAGTGTACATAGCTTTATTTCTGCATTCGTTTTCTGCAGTGTTGATTCCGTTTTATAACTTTCTAAATAAAATAAAATAAAGTAAAAAGGCAATCAAAATCCTGGGATGGACTGAAAACCCGAAAGGGCGGTTCAGGTAAAAAGCAGGTAGTCCGGCCGGTATTAGACCAGGGCAAAATTGGACTAGAGTGATGCGAGCTTATGTGAGAACGTCTATTGGAAAATGAAATGAGTGCTTGGTGAAAACCCGAAAGGGCGCCTTGGCAAAATGAGTGAAAAAAGAAGAAGAGTGATTTTAGGATTTCTCTTATCTTTCGGGGAGGCGTCATAAGAAGGGTGACATAGAAGGATTGTCGGGTAGGCCACTCATGGAGCGATAAGGAGATAGACGGGAGTTAGGTTAGATTGTTCTTGCATCACTTGTTTTGGTTGTCTTGGGCGTATTGTTGATGTGTTATAGTTGTTGGAGTCATGTTTTCTTGTACTTCCTGAGTCCTTGGTATTGATTGAGAGGGTGAGCTTTTCTTTAGCTTACTCGGGACGAGTAAAGGTCTAAGTATGGGGGAATTTGATAGGTGTTATTTCATACACCTTTTCTAGCATCTATTAGCATGATTTGGAGGAGTTTTGGAGTTTTTTAGTGCTAAGTCTGCGATCCAGATATTATGGAGAGAAGTGAAGAAATCCAAGGATTGGCAGCTTAGTTGGAGCTTAGAGATGGAGATGGAGCTGCTGGAACATCTATGGAGAAGGCTAGCAACACTTGGTAGTATTTGGAGAGCAGCTGGAGAAGAGAAGAAGATGAGAGTTGAAGTCAGGAGTTCACCGCCCCGCGTTAGCAGTGACGCCCCGCGGTGATGTCTCCCAGTGATGAAAGAAGCCCCGCGTGAGAGGAGGCCACCGCCCAACGGTGGAGAGCAGAAGCCCCGCGGTGGACGTGTTTATTGCCTCGCGCCAGATTATATTTATTTCCTTTTATTTCTATTTCAGACTTTGTTATTTTATTTGTTTCCTTTTGGATTGGTTTTGTGATCTTGGGCTTTAGGTTAACTCTATTTAACCTAATGTTCCACAGCCTCCAAGCCAGTCTGCGAACACACTTAGACACATCTTGTATCAAACTATTTTGATCGTTATTTCATATTATAGTTTTTCATCCCCTTTGATGGAGAACTAACTTTCCCTTGTTCTGTTGGACGATTGAAGCAGTACTTTGATGTGTTTGTGAGATTTCTATTCCTTGTTCTTATCCTTATAATTGTTGGATTGATTCTCTTGCTTACCACGTCTACGATTTCTAGTTGTTCTTCTTAGCCTGATCACCTAGGTTGAATGCTTGTTATCAATTGCTAGGATTGCATATAGGGGTTCCGAGTGCATATCTAGTGGCAAACACGTTTGTGCGTATAGGGGTTCCGAGTGTACACTTGTGTGTGAGAATCAATTGCATGTTAAGTAGGGGAGTGAGTACTTGTACGTCTTTCTACTTGCATGTATCCTAAATCCTTGTGTGCATCGCGATTGCTGTGTTGGTGCTAAAGTACGCTGACAACTGTGAGAATCAGTTGTACTTTATCATTGGTATAGTGATAAGTCTATTGACAACTGTGAGAATCAATAGTACTTACGATTAAGGTGGGAACAACTATAAGGATAAATAATTGAACTTGGATTGAATAGATTTCAGGGATCAAACTCTATCTTTGTACTGTGGATTTCGCTCTAACAGGACTACTTTCCCTCATATTATTCTCTCGATTTTGCTTAATCTGCATGCTTGTTTGCTTCGTTCTCTTGACTACAAAACCCCCAGTTGCTTGTTACTTGTCATTCACGATTGCATATTACATCATACCTTCTCTGTGGGATTTGACCCTTACTTGTCTGATATACTTTGTTTAGTAGGTCTGTTAGGATAATTAATTTTGATAAGGCTAATCAACGACATTTTCTTGTGCATCTTTAGTCCCGTCAGGAGCATCCCTCTTGTTGGTCTCCTGCTTTCCTCTTGGGTTCGGTGAGGGAGGGGGTACACCTCGCGAAAGCTCCTCCGCTCGTATGTGAGTGTTCGCCTTCTCAATTAGCTTCGTGTAAGTTTTTGGGGCTTTCTTGCTGACAGCGAATTTGAAAGGCGAGTTGGCAAGGCCCTGTATGAAGGCCATACGGGCAATTTTTTCGTCGAAGTCATACACTTGCACCACTTCTGTAGTGAATCTCCGTACGTACGCAGCCAGGCCTTCTCCTTCTCGCTGCTTCATGGTGAGTATTTCCTGCATTCCTTTCTTCCTCTTCTGTGCGCTTCTGAAATGCGCGATGAACAGATCTTCTAACTGTTTGAAAGATTCAATGCTCACTGGGTGGAGGTTCACCATCCACGTGAGCGCGGGACCTGCTAGCGCGTTTGGGAAGGATTTACACATGGTGGCTTCATCAGCACGGCTCACCAGCATCGCGTAACGATATTTGGACAGGTAGTCGCTCGGGTCTTCGCTTTCGGTGTATTCTCTTAGAATGGGAAGTTGGAAGTCGTACGGCGGCTCAGCTAGCAGAATATGCTCCGCGAAGACGGTAGCCCCATACTGTGTCAGCGGCGAATTCAACGTCATGGGGGGTCTTCGATGCACATTGGTAAATCCTCGGGGACCCTCTCTCTTAGAGGGATGGTACTGGTATCCGGGCGCCATGGACACCCTGTCCGCGTACGCATTTCCCCCATACTCTTCTGGGTAAGGATCCTGGAGCTGAGGACCTTCCAGAGGTACACAGGGCGGCAGCCCCTGATGTTGTTGTTGTTGGGCGTAGCGCTGCCACTCTTGGAACTGTCGGAACTGTTCTAGCTCTTCGCCCTCTAAAACGTGCTTACGGCCTTGAGGCGGTACTGAACTCCTGGCCGACGGAGCCGGGTTGTTCGCTAGAGCGGATTCTTCCCTCTGAACTGGATTGGCTCTGGGAGCCTGCGACTGGATTTCCTCTGAGCTTTCGTCCTGCATTTGCTCGTTGTCCATCTTCCAGGGTCCGACTCTAGCCGCGTGAGATCGTCCCCACGGTCGGCGCCAGTGCAGAAACCCGAATTCGGCGGATGTCCAACTAGCACTCCGGACAACCTCAGGCTGGACCCTTCTGTGCTTCCTTCACCAGGGGATCTTCTCTCTGCAGCAAAGACCCTGGACGCGATGGACGATGGTGGACCATATTTCCTTCTTGACTCCAGCGGCCTGAAACGATCCCGGAAGGGTGGGGTTCCGGGAGAAAACTCTCCGACGCCCAAGTCAGAAACAATTCAAGATCAAGAGAAAAAGACAAGAAAGTCTATCGAAAGAAAGGAGAGAGGTTAAGCAACAGTAGTGAGATTTTTTAGATCAGACAAAAGAGTGAACAGTGAAGATAACGGGATCTGGATTGCGCATTCATGACAGCCGCCATTCTTGTTCCTTTTTAGGGTTTTGGGGATTGGTGAAGGAAGACAAAAGCAGGAAAGGGATCCCTTAAACTTTCCTCTTTCGTTTGTTTTTATACCCGGGACAGACCCAAAAATGCAGGTGGGATTTTTCGTGGGCCGGCCCAACCTTCTCAGAAACCTAGGTCAAGACCTCTGCGGACACACTCAGTAAACAACTTCTTCGCGGACAAAATCATGATCCCACAGGTATATCTAGCATCACCCATCTTTGATCTATGATAGGGTAGAGTGTACTAACTATGTGAGTATTAGAAAAAAAGAAGAAGATAAGATTAAAACGAATGCTCATAAGAGAACAAGAGAATGATGAATACTACTCCCTCCGTCCCATTGAGTTCTTTTCATTTTTTTGTACACTATTCATAGTTGAAGAGAATTTTTGAGATTTCTTTCAATATATAAGAAAAAACATAGTCATGTGGGGTCTTGTTTGATTCGTCTTAACGAGTACTTTGATAATATTAAAAAATTATATATTTTATTAATATATAATTAAAAATATTAACGATATAAAACTCGTCGAGGCGAGTATGCCGGTTCAAATCGGGAGCTTATATCTAGGACGGAGGAAGTAACATTCTCCTAGATTTTCATACTTTCCGTGAATCTATTAGTGAACCAAACAATTTCTTGATTCTGTTGTGTCCAAATAAGTTTGAAATGTTATCAACCAGTCACATGTCACATCTATGTGAAAATCTAAACTCACATGAGTGAAACTTGAGATGGACGTACGCCATCAAGAGTAGACATTAGCAATGTTAGGCTAACCAAGTGAGCCCAGGTGAGCAACACGTACATGACCGAACTAATAGTGGCTAAATGAATAGTAGTGCTACCAGACTACGAAGATGTAAAAACAAAGGAATAAAATGAGCTAATATAAGATAAAACATAGTCAAAGATAACTCTTTAATAAAATTTATGGATAGATAGATAGATAAATTATGGGTCATGTTCGTAAAAGGGAACATATACAGATGAGCTTAGTACATAAGTTAATGGAGTTTCATTCTAAAATTAATTAAAAATAAGATAAATAGTTTCTTACTTAATATACTAAACTTAATTATGTCCCAATTATAATTGTGAGATAGAAAACATTAGATAATTAATAGATTTTTTTTGAAAGAATAGATAATTATTAGATTAAAAGGACAATTGAGGATGGAGTAGTATAATATCGTACAATGTTGGAGTGAAGAGGTTATATGAACGTGGAAGGGGAAGGTGAAGAGAAGCATATTTTATACTAAACTTAATTATATCCCAATTATAATTGTGAGATAGAAAACATTAGATAATTAATAGATTTTTTTTGAAAGAATAGATAATTATTAGATTAAAAGGGCATTTGAGGATGGAGTAGTGTAATATCGTACAATGTTGGAGTGAAGAGGTTATATGAACGTGGAAGGGGAAGGTGAAGAGAAGCATATTTTCTTTCCAAAATATTTCATAAAAAAATTTGCCTTCAAATAAATAGAAGAGATAGATAAAATTGCAAAGAAAAAAAAAACTAAAACATGTATCAATTGCAAACAAGGTCAAGTGGTACCATTTTAACAAGTCATCCCTCTTATTCTAATATTTTTATTGGTCTAAGAAGAGGCGTAACTCTTCGAATTTAATAGATAAGAAAATTACAGAATTACTAAGCGGAGTACTCTAGCTCACATGAGATCGTCTAAAAGAAAATGAAGCACCTCATTCGATGGTTTGTCTAATACATGACAACCTAAAGGCAACTTAATTGCAAGGTTAGCTAATCTATCATAGACCCTCTTTAATTCCATGTAGGCATGTTGGGTACGGACTTCCTAGTCTTTTTTTAAGAAGCCATGGCACTTGTGCACCCGGAGATCAAGTGGGTGGGTGGCGGGTACCCCCCTTTGGTGTACAAAAAGAGCAACCCCTATGTCAACTTCAACAATAAACATCCTATGTCCTCCATCCCACGCAATTTCGAGACCGTGAGTGACTCCCCATAATTCGATTGTTAGAGTTGCACATGTTTCGATGTTGACAGCAAAACCCCATAGCCAGTGGCCTTTATGATCCTTGACAATGTAAGGCCCAAGGCCTTAGAAGCGTCATCCCATGTCAACTCGGAGACTTTCCAGGAGGTCACCCATCCTGGTACCACTCCCGTCCTAGCACACTTAACTTCAGAGTTCTTTGTCCTTACTTGAGCCCTAAAAAGGAAGAGCTCTTGTTGATATGGGTAGCACTTTTAATCCTTATAAACCAAGTCCGGGGTGTTACAGATAACCCCGCCAGCAGCTCACTACTAGAAAATGCGTTATTTCTAGATGCTTTAGGCTTGACACTTTTAGATACTATCGAGAACATTTTTGGACGTGCGTCTCGAATCAAGCAACTCTCGACGCCTTTTAATGTCGGTAGTTGAAAATACAGGATAAGTCATTTAAATTCATCGAAATACACAAAAGTAGGAGATTCGGGCAAGCAACCCTGCTAATTAAGTCCTCGTTGCACTCTATCGCTCTTTTTCCTCAAACCCTAATTCACGTTTCTCTCCTCCGCCGCAAGTTGAGATTCAAACCCCCATCAGCCATCCTCATTACTCTCGATTGAGTTTTAATTTGTGATCATGCTTCTTCTATCGTTGATCGGCCGGTAGAATACAAGGTAGTATTCAAATCCCTCCTTTCTTTCTCGTGCCCTAATTGCTCAAGATGGTTTCTTGATCGATTCATCTTTTTCCAGCGTTGCCAGATTACATCTCCTTTGATCGAACAAATTTAAGTGACAAATTTGTCAACAATGGGTAATCAAGTCCTTATCTCGTTTCTCTTTCACTCCTCCATAGGTTTTCACCATCGTCAAAACAAGAGGCAAAGTAGATTTCGATTAACAAAATCTAGATTATGCTCATGAAAATGTTCAATCAAAGGCGATGTAACAAAATCCAGATTCCTCATGATGCATCATCCGAGTTAAGCTTAACAAACATGCTTATTTGACTTGCGGTTTGTAACACTTCGGACTTGAGAATGGTTTATAAGGATTGAAGTGCTACCCATGTCAACAAGAGCTCTTCCCTTTCAGGATCCAAGTGATGACAAAAAAACTCTACAGTTAGGTGTGCTAGGGCGAGAGTAGTACTAAGATGGGTGACCTTCTGGGAAGTCATCGGGTTGGCATGATATGGCGCTTCTAAGACTTCAAGCCTTACAAATGGTATCAGAGCCGACTCTGGTTTACGAGTGGACTTGGCCTTTATGGTGGTCACTTGACCTAGAGGGCGGTCTTTGGGCCTTGACGAGGTTGTCAAGGGTTTAAGTGATGGAGTTTGTAACACTCCAGACTTGATATTGGTTTATAAAGATAAAAGTGATACTCATGTCAATAAGAGCTCTTCCCTTCAGGATTCAAGTGAGAACAAAGAACTCTCAAGTTAAGTGTGCTAGGGCGGGAGTAGTACCAGGATAGGTGACCTTCTGGGAAGTCATCGGGTTGGCATGAGATGGTGCTTCTAAGGCCTCGGGCCTTATATGGCTCCTTGACGCAACTCTAGTCCCTTGAAAGTCTTGGGCATGTTCATACATAAGCTCTCTATTGTACTGTTTTTTGTGGATTGAGGAAAACGACACTATTTCTCCATTTCCACGCCCACCAAATGCTAGTTGCAAACACAATAGGCAAGATCGTACATGGTCTTAGTTGTGGAGTTGAGGTTGTGAAGGAGTCATTCCCATACTTATAAGGAGAAGAACTCAAGTTGAAGTGCATCTGGTACAACAGATATCCACATATGTTGTATTCGCTAACAGCCTCTCAAGAGATGAGTCATCGATTCAGGCACTCCATTGCACAAGGCACACATTGATCGGGGAATATGTTTCTTCTACATCTCTCTGAATTGGTAGCACCCTTCCTTTAACTATGAGTCATATGAAGTTTCTTATTTTTTTTGGAAGTGAGAGCCTCTAGATAAGCTTGTAAACCACTTCAAATTTGTTTTAATAGCAATACATCCAGTAGATGCCCGAAACGCAGAGAAAACATTGTAATTTCAGTTGTTGGACAACCCCCAATAGAGAACCTCATTCTAGACCGAGCTCGTACTCATTGGTGTCGCAACCAATTGAAGGAGGGTCTTGGACGATAACACATCAAATAACCTTCCCCAATACCATCAGTATGCGGTCTTCAGAAATCACGCACCCTCAAGTTTGCATCCTCAAGTGAGATACGGATGGTGGCTTGGAGGATTAGAGGTGAGGGTAACAACCAATTGTTCTTCTAAAAAAGGACATCTCTTCCAGAAAAAAACATTCCAACGAATTCCCAATATCACCACTTCTTTTATGCTGAGTGAGATGCTTTTCCAAAGTTGGCCTTCTTTGCTACACAAATCTCGTGGACATTATCAGTGCCAATTTTGTAGTCAAAATCCATCCCATAATCAGATGTATTTTGAAGAATGTGTCCTCCCAATTTCCCAACTAAAGTCGAGTTCATCCTTTTTGCTGATCTAATTCCAATACCCCTTTCCGACTTTGGTATGCACACATTAGTCTAGTCCACCAAGTGTACTCTACTACTACCATCGTAACTCCCTCATATGAAGTCCCTAAAGATCCTATCAAGTTTCTAGCAAGTGGATACAGATAACATAACTGTACTCATCGTGTGGGTGGGGATGCGTTCAGAACAGAACTATTTAAGGTAGCCCTTCCCTCAGTATTTAAGAATTTTCCTTTACATTCATTCATCTTGTTCTAGACCTCTGCTCAATTAAGCCACTATAAGGATTCTTGGATAGGCGTTTATGGAAAATTGGCACACCCAGATAATTCCCAATATCACATGAGAGAGTTGTGGGGGTCAGAATTGAGAAGCAACACCCACACGAAGAAACAGCTCCAGAATCCAGTTTCGAGCAAGCACCAGCCACGCGAAGAACCTACGGTTAACTGCATGGCTTAGCTGTAATCATGGGCCATTACAAGAAAGAAGAAAAGCCCACCAAGAAGAAAGAAGAGGCCCATGAAAAAGATGAGAAGACGGTTATCAAGAAGGGACAAATGGCAGCAAGAGAAAGGATCATCACTTCTATAAAAGCCATGGGATTTGGAGAGAGAAGGGGATCTTTTCGGGCAATTGAGCAATTGGGCAATTCGGATGAAGAAGAGAGAGAGTAAGAGCTGGAAGCACTTGAGAGCTATTTCTCTCTTCTTCCTCCTCAAGAAATATAGCAAAACCAGAGAGATAGAGCAAGATCTAGATCTGAAGAGGTTGTTTTCCCCCTTTTTCTTCCCTTTGTTTCTCTTTTCCTATCCTTATCTCGTGAGCATAGTATTGACTTGAGCGTTGGAGGGCCTTCTCCCGAAGAAGCCATCTTCGGGACTTTGTAGGTGGATCTAGTGATTTGAAGGAGTATTGTCGATAGAGAAGAGATTGAGAAACCCGGAGAGTGCAGATTCGATTCCACGCGAAGCCATCGATCCAGAAGCCGCAAAGGACATCCCCAAACAAACAAATCATTAGCAAATCTGAGTTGGGGTGTGTGGACCCTTAGCATCTTCACGAAGCGTTGAATCGGAATTCAAAATTGGCACCGACCGTGGGGAGGTCCTCGCGCAGCTAAGTCCAACAAAGCCAGTAGAGATCGCCATGGAAAATGAAGTCCCGCCAGTAAGGGTTGAAGAAGAGGTGCAATCTCCAAGAGTTGTTGTGCAATCCCCGAGAGCAGTGGTGCACTCTCCAGCAGAAACACCCAATGGAAACACCCACGAAGTGCTCCTAAACAACGAAGAGTGGGAGCAGTATTGCCAGTTCAGAAAATGGCAGAAGATCTGCCAAGAGTTCCCCCGCAAGATCCTATCCTGCCGCAACGCCAAGCGGGACACATCTATCGAGAGCCTTTCATGGCAGAATTCCCACGCGAAGAGTATGACGGGCATTTCCACGCAGACCGAGCCTCGGTCACCTATGAACCCGCTTGATACTCACCGTGGAGGGAGCCTTACACAAGGCCCTACCCAGATCACATGCACCCGTATTGCCTAGCATACGCAATTCTGGAGGTGCCACTAGCGCTATTTGGATCTACGGCCTTTGCAGACCACTTACTCTTGGCGCCCCCGCCACCGGATTTCAAGATACCTGTGTTCAAAGAGTACACGAGAGAGGATGACCCCAGAGACCATCTATCCAGGTACCAGTATTTGATGCTCGCGAGCAAGGCCGATGAGCCCACCATGTGCAAGTGCTTCCCTAATACTTTAGCAGGGCCAACCCTGACATGGATGATAAGCCTCCCTGCAAAAAAGTATTAATGGTTTTCAGCAGCTCGCAGACTCGTTCATGGCTCATTTCGGATGCTCACAAAAGAGGAAGCTTAGCATGCAAGAAGTATTGAATGTAAGGCAACGCAAAGGAGAACCCATGGTATCTTTCATAAGGAGGTTCACCACAGAGGTAGTCCAAGCGCACGACTTCGACGAGAAAGTAGCGCGCATGGCATTCATGCAAGGGCTTCAAAACGGGCCATTCAAGCTTAACGTGTGTAAAAAACCTCCAGTCTCGTATACCAAACTACTCGAGAAGGTGAATCAACACATAGTGGTGGAAGAGCTAGCCCGGGGAAGTTCAGTCGCGACTGCACCACCCGTAAACAGTGGAAGAAGACATGAAGGGCTGAAGAGAGAAACCTCTGCATAGGAGCCTCGGCGTCACCAAGCAAACGGGCAGGGAAAATCCATAGAGAAGCCGCTGATCGCAGTAGAAATGAACGACCAAGAGAGGGCGGTCGTGTACCCACAGAGGCAGCAATCCAGGCCCCCTCCTACGCAAACCAGCATGCCGCCACCACCTCTGTAACACCCCTAAATTTCAATCCGTTTGGAAAGGTATTACCGCCAGTGACCTCGGTTTCCACACCGAAGCCACCCCAGGCTTTACCGGTTTAAACACAATTCCTAAACAACGGTTAAGATATAAACATCAGCGGAAGTCTTTGTAAAACATAAATACAAGGGTCTTGATCGTAATGATCACCCGCCAAGGATCGCAACCTGATAAATCCATTAAAACACTGTTTGCTTTTATAGTCGTTCTAGCCTTTGTTTCTCGGATTCCTATCTGATGTGCTGAATCGAACGGATGACACCAGCCAACCATGCAGAGAACAATTACGGTTGGTTAGTCTAATGAAAGACTACGCAAGGGTACAAAGCATAGTGGTTCGAAGTAGTCGTATTAGGTTAGACTCATCGTTTCTCGAATTAAAACCGATGACGATAGTCAACCACCATACTCCTACTGGAATATATCAAGCAGCTTGATCAAGAGAAGATTCTGAAAGACCGAGTCTTACAGCAATCAACCCAAAAGAAGACTCCAACGAAATGAGCCTTATCGGAAACATGACAAATGTTGGGGAACATTAATTAATCATACAATCGTTCAATAACGACTTGATGTTTCGGTTCACGGCCAACCTCACCGCTTAATGCGAATCCAGATTGGAAAGAGAACGGTACTCTGATCAAAGTCAAGACGAGCTTTCCTAGCTGCACTACACTTAGCTGCACTACTCGCCCAAGGTATATTAATCATGTGCTACGACGGCACTTATCTTATTTAATTCCAAAACGCGCATCATGTTATAGGCTTTTAAATATATGTATCGCCATGAGGGACATATATTGAATATATGTTTCGCCATGAGGGACATATAGGACATATGTTTTGCCATGAGGGACATACCCCTGAATGGGACGAATCCCAAGATTTGTAGCATCAGTTAAGTGCCATCATCTCTATACCCGAGTATAGAGATCGGTCATGACCCACCAAATGGTTTTTGGGTTTATCACCCTTTGCACCATTAATCATTATTAAGAAACGACTAGACCTCGAATAGTCCATCGCTCCTACGAATACTCGTGCTAACTAAATAGTTCAACACAGTAATAATCATATCAAAGCCCTCCAGGCTAATATCATAAATATATATCTATAATAGCGTTGTTCTAGCAGATATACAACCTATTATAATATCATATTCTTTTCATATTGTTGCCCTCCCGGCAATCCTCATAAAATATATATCTATAATAGCGTTATTCTAACAGATATACAACCTATTATAATATCATATTTTAATCCATATCATTTATCAAAACTGTTCCCAACAAAACAGTAAATCATTCCAAATTAATTAACAATCAAACCATTGATAATTAATGAAAGTATGGAATGATAAGCAAGAGCGAACCGCCACTTGCCTTAGATCAGACGAAAGCTTGAACAAGCTTAGAGACGACGGTTTCCTGGGTCCGAAACTGGGATAGATCCTGGATAACAAATCCCTAAGGAACGACCCATAACGAGACCCTAAGTTAGATTCAATATCTACATATATGAATCTAAAGGAATAAGAATCGAACGGTTCAAGAAAGCCAAGCCTCGACCAAGCCAACATCCAAGACACACACACACCACGGCCATGCTTGCTGCGGGGTGCGGTGGTCAGTCACCGCGGGGTGCGGTGCTTGGCCGCTGGGCGCGGTGGCGTCTGACCGCGGGGTGCGGCGCCATGACAGAAGCAGAAAACGATGGAGTTTTCGGGGAGAAACTTACCCAAATCGATCCGATCGGCTTCGATTTGTTCTTGGTTGGGCCTCCCACCTTCTTAAGCTTAACAACACCTCTAAGAACCACCCTTCTACTAATCGAAAAGGTGTTCGAATCACACACAAAACAAAGCTTGAACTTCAGCAAGAAATGGAGGTTTTTGGGAGGAAGAAGATGGTGCAACAGCTGACTTGTGGCTCGATTTTGATCCTCCTTGCCTCATTAAATAGTCCAAATGAGCTGCACACGAGCTGGAGGGAGCAAGGAGGAGCTGTCCAAGCCTCAGAAACGTAGCCAAGGCGAGTCACAAGCCTACGGAGTAGCCCCGCCAAGTTGCACTGCAACTGTCGAGTGACGCAGGCCACCGCGGGGTGCGGCACACCCTTCACCGCGGGGTGCGGTCAAGGCCAGATTCGTTCCCCTCTGTCCTTTGTCGTTTTTACCTTAAGTGGTAACGTATTTTTAACCCCGGGTTAAATATATTTATACGCGGACGACCTTTTATCCCGAAAATACGTTAACTGTATTTTATATTGCTCAGAAAAATATTACAGAGATTAAACATTACACAGAATGTTCATCTTTCCCTGAAATAAATCTGACTCGTAATATGGGCTTAAGAAAGTTCAAAATTTACTCGTACAAAATGTGGGATATTACAACCTCCCCTTGCAAGATCGGGAAGAAAGTTATGTGTTTACCATCAGTCAACCACCCATGATGGGCAGGAATGTCGAAGGTACGGGGCCCCGCGAGGAAGGACTACGCTGGGACCAGGCCCCACTCAGCAAAGACCAACACCCAATCGTCCCGCACCCTACCCACACGTTGAACAGAAGTTTCCGCGGCCAGACGGGCAGGTAGGGACTATTTAAGGGAAGAACGAGCCGAAGGGCCCTAGCAGACGAGAGGGAAGAAGAATTGCCAACGCATCCCCGCCCTTCGGAAGGCCAGTTATGAGTATATCCAACCCTCCGCGGCAGGAGTGCAAACTAACATTCGGTGCGGAGGACCTAGCCGAGTCCTTTATCCCTAGTATTGATCCCTTGGTACTTCACGTATAGATGGGGACTAAGATGGTGAAGAGAGTGATGGTTGACACGGGTAGCTCTGCAGACATCTTGCACTGGGAAGCCTTCCAAAAGATGGGCTTAGACCCCGCAAACTTAGTACCCACTGACTGCACGTGGAGAGTGAGTCAAACCCATTGGAGTAATAACGATGGACCTAATCATGGGCGATGAAGGAGGTCCGCGAAGGTGTGAAAAGGTGGAATTCATGGTGCTCCAGTCGCCATCCGCATACAACGCTATCTTGGGGAGGATCTCCTTGTGTAAGTTCCAAGCGGTAGTTTCCATATATCACTTTGCTCTTAAATTTCCTATGCAGGTAGGAGTCGGGATTGCAAGAGGACAACACACGGAGAGTCGCACTTGTTATCTAGCGGCGTTGAGCGAAAAGTGATTGCCCGTCTTAACTACGGAAAGCGGGAGAACTGATCCAGCACCGGCTTCCCACGCGGGGGAAGAAGCAGAGTTGGAAGTCAGAAGTCGGATGGAAACCGCGGTATCAGAGGAAGAGAAAGTCGCCATCATGCCCTTCCTGCGAGAAGAAGAGAAGTTATATATAGGACATGCCCTGAGGGTGAATGTGCAGAATGATATCAAAGAACTTCTAGGAGCATCGTGAGACGTATTCGCGTGGACACCCAAAGACTTGAGGGGGATCCCCATGAGTCTCATGACCCATTCGCTCAATGTGAGCCCAGAAGCGAAGCCACGGAGGCAAAAGAAGAGAAAGCAGGTCGTAGATAAGGGGCAAGGGAAGAAGTTGAAAAGTTGTTAAAAGCAGGTTTCATACGCGAGGTTCAATATCCGCATTGGCTCGCAAATGTTGTGATGGTCCGGAAGGCAAACGGTAAGTGGCGTATGTGCGTAGACTTCACAGATCTGAACAAAGCATGTCCAAAGGATAGCTACCCACTGCCCTCGATTGATCAGTTAGTTGACTCGACAATAGGCCACGAGGCCGTGAGCTTCCTGGATGCGTATCCAGGCTATAACAAGGTTAGAATGAACCTTGCGGATGAGGATCATACAGCGTTTATCACAGAAAGGGGGACATACTGCTACACCGTTATGCCATTCAGGCTAAAAAACGCAAGGGCTAGCTTTCAAAGGTTAGTCGACTTGATATTTCGCGACCAGATCGGTTCCACCGTTGAAGCGTACGTGGACGATATTGTTGTAAAAAGCATGCGGGAAACAGACCATGTAGCTGATCTCCGCAAAGTATTCACCACTTTGCGCAAACATGGAATGAGCTTGAACCTAGAAAAATGCGTATTCGGAGTTAGGGTAGGAAAATTCCTGGGCTTTTTTATCAGTTCACGCGGGATAGATGTGAATCCAGAAAAGGTGGAAGCAGTATTGCAAATGACCCCCCCCCCCTCGCCCGCAAAACGTCAAACAGATGCAAAGATTCGTGGGGTCCGTGAACTACTTGGGGCGATTTTGTTCTAAGCTCGCGGAGAAGGGGCTCCCGTTCTTCGCAATACTAAGAGATCCCCAAAGCTTTAAATGGAACCCAGAGTGTGAGGCAGCCTTCTCATAATTGAAAAAGCACCTAATGAGTCTCCCCACCCTATCGTCTCCAGTTCCTGGCAAAGATCTGCAACTTTATTTGGCGGCCGGGTCGCGGGCAATTAGTGTCGTGTTGGTACGCGAACAAGAGAAGCCGGTGTACTTAGTAAGCAAGGCCCTCATACCAGCAGAGACGAGATATCCACTTGTGGAAAAAATTGCCTTGGATTTGATCATGGCTGTAAGAAAATTACGCCTCTACTTCCAAGCTCACCCCATCCAGGTGTTGTCTGGGTAATCGAGCTTTCAGAGTTCGATGTAGATTACAGGCCTCGACCAGTGATCAAGGCCCAGCCACTCACAGACTTCCTCGTCGAAACGAGCTTTTGCGAAATGGATGCAGAAGGGTTGACAGAAGAAAATGCACAGTGGACGCTCTTTGTAGATAGAGCTTCAAACGAGGAAGGCAACGGGGCAGGAGTCACGCTCACCTCACCAGGCGGGGAAAAGTTTGAATATGCCTTGACTCTGGAGTTCGAAACAACGAATAATGAAGCTGAATATGAGGTGCTCATCACGGGGCTTGAGTTGGCTCTCACGAATGGAGCACGAAGAGTGATGTGCTATAGCGACTTAGAGGTCATCGTGAAACAGGTGCAAGGGGCCTACGAGGCAAAGACAGGAAACTTGCCCGCGTACCAATCAAGAGTGAGAACCCACTCCGCGACTTTTGACCACTTTGAGATCCAAGCAGTCCCGCGAAGGGAGAACTCTAGGGCAGATGAGCTTGCGAAGCTTGGCTCAAAAACTAAGCTACAAAAAGGGCAGGTCTGGTTGGACTCGCATACCTTTCGGGCTATAAATCCAGAGTTGATGCTAATTGAACACGAGGAAGACAAAGACGAATGGAGAACACCAATACGAAGGTACATTATAGCAGGGGTGGTTCTAGAGGATTCGCAACAGAAAAGGAAGCTCCAAATACGCACAACTCGTTTCTACCTGAGAAACGGTGTCCTGTATAAGAAGGGATACCTGACGACGGGTTTGAAGTGTATAACCATCGCAGAAGGGAATGATCTGATGGTCGAAACACACGGAGGATTGTGCGGCGGGCACGCGGGGTGGCGAACCCTAGTATACAAGGCTTTGCGAGCTGGTTATTTCTAGCTGTCATGAAGGAGGACGCAATCCGCGTAGCCCAAACCTGCGAGGCATGCCAATGCCATGCCCCCGCATCACACCATCCTGGAGTGGAGATGCAGGTTATCAGTGCCCCTTGCCCTTTCGCGAAATGGGCGATGGACCTTTGCTGCGGGCACCAGGCCAATTGCAGTTCATAGTAGTCGTGATCGACTACTTCACCAAATGGGTGGAGGCAGTGCCACTCGCCACCACAACTATGGAACAGGTGAAGAAGTTCATTTGGCAAAATATCATATGTCGATTCGGATTGCCCCAAGATATTGTAACAGACCGCGGGCCGCAATTCGCCACCGGGAAGTTGATTAGTTTCTGTGAAGGTCTAGGGATCAAACTCGCTTTGCGTCGGTGTCTCACCCCCGATGCAATGGCCAAGTAGAGAGTGCCAATCAACGAATACTCCACGACCTCAAAAGAAGGCTCACGCGAGCACAAGGGCGATGGGCAGAAGTTCTCCCTTTGGTACTATGGGCCAACCGGACTACTTCCAAAAGGGGCATGGGAGAAACACCCTTCGCGTTAACATACGGGATGGAAGCTGTGATCCTGGTAGAACACCTTTTCCCGAGTGAGAGGCTCCTCGATTATGAAGAAGAAAGTAACTCTAAAAAGCTTCAGCTAGAACTACAAATTGTCGAGGAGAAGCGTGAAATGGCGGCCATACGCGAAGGCGAGTACAAACGTTCATCGCAACCTACTACAACAAAAGAGTGAAACCACGAAACTTCGTGGAGGGTGACCTAGTGCTCAAGAAGACTGAGGGAGGAAAATTAGACCCAGGCTGGGAAGGCCCGTATATCGTTATATGTGAGGTAGCACCTGGAGCATATCGCCTCAAAGACCACACAGGAAATCCGATTTTGAATACTTGGAATGTGATGAGACTCCGTAGGTATTATCCTTAAGAACAAGTACGCCTCAGGTACGAATTCTAAAAACCATGTCTATTCAAGATACATGCGTATACCAAGTAATAACCCCGTGAGCAATGTTATGTAGGCAACACTTCGCAACACATAAAAACAACACCAGTGGAAGTGTAAGCCTGAGGGCTAAGGGGTGCACAATAGCAACGTATATAAAATAAGCAACACCCTACAACAATACAGTTCTGAGCTATTAAGCAACACGTTGTGCGTAGTATCAAAAAGCAAGCAAGGCTCTAAGCAATGATCTTTCGTGCAATATGTAGTAAAGCAAGCGTGAAGCAAGTTTTGAGCAAGTGTCAAGCAAGTGTAAAGCAAGTGTGAAGCAAGTTTTGAGCAAGTGACAAGCAAGTGTAAAGCAAGTGTGAGCAAGTTGTTAAAGCAATGAAAGTGCAAGATACACGCGAGGGTAATTGTCACGAGAAAGACTTAGCAACTTAAAAAGGCAACCATCGCATGTAAGAACCTGAGCGGCGATGAGGTATCTAATTTAGAAATTATCACATGATTATGTATAAGTTAAATCTCTCGTGATGACTAACATGATCTCGTTACATGAACAAAACTCACCAGGTACGCCTTCGCGAGGATACAACAAGGAGCAATTTACAAACAAAAACGTTGGAAACAAAGAGACACGCGGAAGAAATAGAAAGTTCATATATTCTACTTGTTGCTTTTCAAAAATGAAAGTTGTAGATACATCATTTCGCCCTAATACAAAGCTTCGCTACATTCGCCATATTTACATCCATTACGTGTTCCCAGAACATACAAAAACGACCCCTAAAAGCAGACACCACGACAGATACTAAAAGCAGCGAGCCAACTCCCCTCACAACCCTTTCTTTAATCCCCCCTTCAGTTCGCAAACTGATAGGAGGGATGGGGGGGGGAAGGGAGTTATACATAAACAAAATAAAACAAAAGAGAAAAGAAGAAAACTTCAAAGCCCAGCGGCGCGAAGGCTATGAGCACGGAACCCCGACGGAGGAGGGCCTTGGATATAAATAGACATAGGGCCTGCCCTCCCCAACCTAGCAATACGAGCAGTGTCGTAGTTAGTCCTCACCTCTCGGAGACGGCGACCCCTGACTTTCGGCCGGGGAAAATAAAACATCCGACCCATTCCAAACGCGACGGCATCGGGAAAGACAGAAGCACGCATAACCTCCAAGTCGAACTCCCCAACTTCTTCTCCCACGTCTCCCATGTGATGTGTCCTTGCCTCCGATGACAAGCCAAATTGTCAAAGGTGACGCCTTTGGATCTAGTCTTGGGTGGGAAGTCACTCGATGTTGTGATTCTGCTATGGAACACGATGATGGGGATGATCGCGATGAATGGGTTTTGTTGACGTTGGCGACTGGGAAGACGGTGGCGACAACAAGGAACTCGGTGGTGATGGAAGCGATTTGATGGAATAATTGTTAGCGGTGGCGGAAGCGATTTGGTGAAGGATATAAGGCTTGAAAAGACAAGTCTTTAGGGTGTCGTAGCGTCGACGCGGATGAAGGAGATGCGAAGATAGACTTTGCTTGAGAATATCAAGCGATTGCCGTAGCGTCGGCGGCGGAGGGAATGGGGATGAGAGGGATATGGGTGACGTCCGATCAAGAGAAGGAGGAATTGACACTCTACTTGAAACCTTGAACTTTAACTTGAACGTAAGAAATAACATTAACAAAGTCGGGTATAAATAGGGGAGGTGAGACGTCGGATGGGCCGAGTCGAACCTCGTGGGCTAGCCCATGCAAGCATGCAAAAAGGCACAAACCCTAAAAGATAGAATGACTAAAAGGAAACTATCTAAAAATGCTATGAAAGGAAACTATGTAAAGCTATCAAAGGAAACTATCTAAAACACGCTGGAAATACCAAATATAGATAGTGTCTTAAAAGAACGCGTGAAACTCCTAACGCGGTGAAGATGACGACGAAGTGTCTCCGTCTTCAAAAAAACGCGTTGATCCGATGGTGGCGAGGACGACGAGTCTTGGATTGGTTTCTGGGCTTCCTTGGCCAGCGACGACGCGTGCAACTAGTGATGCGACGGCGGAGGCGATGGATTTGGACCTAGACCTTGTGACTGGGCCCTGTGAGCGTAGGCTCATGGCTTCTTCCTCGTCTTGGGCCGTCATGGGAGGCAGGGTCACATCACCCTCCCCCACTTGGCTGTGAAGCGTCCCCGCTTCACCATCATCAAACTCTGGCTCAACATATGGTGTTAAGTCCGCGACGTTGAAGGACGCGTGGACTCCAAAATCTGGTGGGAGCTCGAGTTGATAGGCATTGTCCCCTATGGCCTTTATCACGCAAAAAGGGCCATCTCCACGTGGTGCCAATTTGTGTTTACGTCATGAGGGAAACCTCTATTTTCGCAGATGCACCCAGACAAGGTCTCTGGGGGCAAAGACGATGCGGCGGCGGCCTGAATTGTGTTGCGAGGCATACTGTGCGGCCCTCCTCTCTAGCTGCTCCTTGGTTCGGCGATGAAGCTCCTGCACCTGCTCGGCGCAGTTGGAGGCGGAGACATGCAATGGGTCACGTAGTGGACGCGGCGACATATCCAGTGGTGTCAAGGGGTTCATTCCATACACCACTTCGAACGGGGTCAGCTTGGTCACCGTGTGCCTGCATCTATTGTAACAAAACTCGACAAGTGATAGTAAGTCCTCCCAACGCTTAGGGTTGGCTTTGAGCATCGCGCGAAGGAGGGATCCTGGGGTTCTATTCGTGACCTCCGTTTGGCCATCGGTTTGGGGGTGGTAGCTAGTGGAAAATAGGAGTTTGGTTCCTAGCTTACCCCAAAGAGTTCTCCAAAAATGACCAACGAACTTAAAATCCCTATCACTCACTATGGTACGCGGGACTCCATGAAGACGCACCACATGCTCAAAGAATAGATCGGCAATCTCACTAGCACTATGGGTTGTCTTACAAGCAATAAAATGTGCCATCTTTGAAAATCTATCTACAACCACAAAAATGGAGTCTTTACCTCGTCTAGAGAGGGGCAAACCCGTGATGAAATCCATCGATAAATCTTCCCAGGGGGCACTCGGAATGGGCAAAGGAGTGTAGAGGCCGTGAGGACTAGACTTAGCTTTGGCTCTCTGGCAAGTCACACAACTTCTACAAAACCTAGTCACTTGGTGGGTCATCTTAGGCCAAAATAAATGTTCTCTAAGCCCGTCTAAGGTTTTCCTAATCCCAAAATGTCCACGACTCGCGTGTGCTTCCTCAATCAATAGGAGCCTAATAGAGGATCTAGGAATGCAAAGACGACTAGCCTTGTATAAATAACCCTCAGAAAGGAAATATGACTCAAACTCGCGAAATCTTAGGCATTGCTCGACTATATGTGCAAAGAAAGGATCACTAGCATATAATTCCTTAAGCAAAGAAAAATCCAAAACTTTAGTTTGCACATGAGTTAAGAGAACATACCTTCTAGACAACGCGTCGACGATGATGTTCTCCTTTCCCTTCTTGTGGACCATGACATAAGGAAATGTCTCCAGAAATTCCACCCAACGTGCATGTCGGCGATTGAGGTGGGCTTGGCTCTTCAAGTAGATCAACGCGGCGTGGTCACTGTGGATGACAAATTCACGCGGCCAAAGGTAGTGTTACCATGTCTTCAGCACGCGGATCAATGCATAAAGCTCTTTGTCGTAGGTGGGGTAATTGAGGGTGGCCCCTGTGAGCTTCTCACTGAAATATGCTATGGGCCTTTTCTCTTGGTGTAGCACACCACCAATGCCTATGTCTGAGGCATCGCACTCCACCTCGAAGGTTTTTGCGAAGTCGGGGAGTTGGAACAATGGCGCGTTGCACAAGGCCCTCTTCAAGGTTGAGAAGGCCTTTTCGTGGCACTGAAGCCAGACAACTGTGTTGCCCTTCTTCGTCAACTCATGTAATGGCGCGGCAATGGAGGAGAAGTCGCATACAAAACGCTGATAGAATCCTGCGAGGCCTAGAAAGCTTCGCACCTGTGTCGGTGTCGTCGGTGTTGGCCAATCTTTGATGGCCGCGATCTTCTCTTCGTCGACGCGTAACCCATCACGACTCACAATATAGCCCAGAAAGTTGGTTGACGCGGCGCAAAATGAGCACTTGGCCAAATTGGCGAATAGGCTCTTGCATCGAAGGCACTCGAGCACTTGGCGAAGGTGATCGACATGGTCTTCTAGGCTCTGTGAATACACAAGGATGTCATCAAAATAAATGACAATAAACTTGCCAAGGAAAGATCTCAACACGTGGTTCATCACGCGCATGAAGGTGTTGGGTGCGTTCGTGAGCCCAAAGGGCATGACAAGTCACTCGTAGAGCCCATACTTTGTCTTCAACACGGTCTTCCACTCATCACCTTCTTGCATTCTAATCTGGTGATAACCACTCTTCAAATCAATCTTGGAGAAGAGTGTCGCGCCATGAAGTTCATCAAGCATATCGTCGAGGCGCGGAATAGGATGCCTATACTTGACGATGATCTGGTTTATTGCACGGCAGTCAACACACATTCTCCATGTGCCATCCTTCTTGGGCACAAGGATCACATGCACAGTGCAAGGGGAAAGAGATTCCCTGACGTAGCCGCGATCCAACAACTCTTGGACTTGCCACTGTAACTCTTTTGTCTCTTCTGGACCAGCTCTATACGCAACGCGGTTGGGCAAAGAAGCACCGGGCACAAGGTCAATATAATGCTCAATGCCTCTCAGGGGAGGTAATCCTTGTGGCAACTCGTCTAGGAATACGTCGGTGAATGCGGCAAGCAACTTCGCGGTCGCTGGTGGCAAGGGCGCCTTTGTCGATGATTCAGGGATGCATGGGGTTGGCACAAGCAGAAAGCATGGAGTCTTCCAGTCAAACACGCAGTGAGGTCACTGGGCCTGGCTAAAAGAACGTGTTGCTCACAGGTGCCTTGCAAAGGACGCGGTAGTGGAAACGGAGCGGCGAACTTTGTTGATGGAAAGGCAATGCTCGAATTCTGTGGGGCACTCGGTGTCCCAGCTGTGGCATTGTGTTTCTTCTTGCCAGTGCCTGGAGTAGACGAAGTGTTGCCAGATTTGGAGGAGTTCTGCCTTGGTATTGCTTCTGGACACTCGTTTGACCGAGGAGACGCGACCTCTATGGCTTTCTGGCGGTTGCGTTCAACCTAGTCCTGCAAGATCTCATAGGGAGACATTGGATGCAAAGTGACACGCTTCCCGTGGTAATTGAACACATAAGTGTTCAAATAGCCATCATGGAGCACGCGCATGTCAAATTGCCATGGGCGCCCAAGCAAAATATGGGTGGCGTCCATTGCAATGACATCACATAAAACGGAATCACAGTATTGGCCTATGGAGAAAGAAATTAAGCATTGGCGAGATACTGTGTTACCTGGACTAGATGATATCCATTGGAGGGCATAAGGCTAGGGATGAGGCGTCGTGGGTAACTTAAAGTGTGTCACGACCTTCTCATTGACAATATTCGCACATGATCCTCCATCAACAATGACATTCAAGGAAGCTGTTTGGACTAGAGCCCTTGTGTGGAACAAGTTCTCTCATTGATCGCGTAACCTGGCTTCCTTGACTGTGAGGAGACGACGCGTCACCAAGCTCAATGGTGTGCCCGCGTGCAGAGAAGCGGGTTCGCAGTCATAAGCGTCTTCATCCTCTTTTTCGGTGCCTTCAGTGATCGCGTCAAGTGTGGCCTCCTCGTCTTCACAAGACTCGTAGCCGGCGGTGGCTGTGGAGAACAACACCTTGCGAGCATTGGGGCAATCTTTCTTATAGTGGCCTCTTCCACCACATTTGTAACACTCAAGATCAAACGCGCGATCTGTGCTCACTGGAGCCTATCTTGGCGCATTCTGGCGCGGCGCGGTGGTCGGCGTCGCGGGCTTTGCCTTGGAGGCTTGGCTAGACGCGGTTGTGGTAGAGGCACTAGGGCGAACATTAGTATAAGGTAATCCACCAGGGTTAGAAGAATACCTTTGTTGGCCACCGGGATATGTGTAAGACTTTCGGCGAGAGAGTTGCATGGATTTGCATCGCTGTATGTGTGAGTGTGTTCAAATCTTTGATGGGCAAAATCTTGAGTTGATCACAGATGTTGGTGTTCAAGCCACTCAAGAATTTTGTCCTCAAAGTTGATGGTGCAACGGAGATGTTGGCCTTGTAATACATGTCTTCAAGCTTGGAAAAGAACTCGAGTGGAGTCATCGATCCTTGGTGAGCCATGGCAATCTCCAATCTCATTTGATTCTTGTAGTCTAGAGGCACGTATTTCTTGGTCATCACGTAGACTAGTTGATGCCATTCTGTGACTCGTGTCCTATGGCGATGAACGCAGTCATCTTCGAATCTATGCCACCAAACGCGGGCGGCTCCTCAGAAGTTAAGCGTCGCGGCGTCGACATGCTCCTCAGGTGGCACTCGACAATATCTAAGGGTGTACTCCGTAGCCTGCACCCATTCAAGAAAAACGGAGGGGTTGTATTCACCATGAAAATGCTCGATTTTTACCTTGACTCGGTGTCGCTGGTATCGAGGCTAGCCAAGTGCTTGGTTGAACGCGTTGTTTGGTACGTCATCGTAGAGAGGGTTCTCAAAGGCGCGCAATCCTTGTGGTCTATCGCGTTGTTGGCGATCTTCGCGGATGTACTCATCCCTTGGCATGTAGGCGTCATCGCGTTGACGTCTTCGCAGCTGGGCATCGTAGTTGTCGCGTCGAATGTCCCTTTGCATAACATCGCGGCGCTCGCCGCCAATGTCACGAACGCGTGCTCCTTGGGGCTGGAGACGCGGTGGAGGTATCCAATCCGAAGGGTGATCCTGCAATTCAAGTGGATCTCCAAGAGGGGGGTGAAAAAAATTAGGGTTGACCATACCTGAGTCCTTGATTTCTTCATCGTCATATTTGTCGAAGTCGTCTTGGACGTTGGGTGTGATCGACGCGTAGCTATCAGATCTGTAACGCGGTGTTCGAACACTCTGGTGTCGAAGGTGATCGCGTACATCATGGCTCTATGGCTATGTAGGGGGGTCCTCAATTGATCATCGCGTCGCGTATGCCCACTTGGCCTGCGACTGGGTCTCCTTGGTGTTGCGTCGGCTTGCTCGGCGAGGGCAGCCTTCGCGTGGCGCTGAGACTGGTACGCGTCTCTGGGTTCTCCTAAAGGCAAAGCGATCATCGAAGTTGTATGGTTCAGAATACTCACCTTGAGTGTCCTCGGCGTCGCGGTCGTAGTCGGAGCCGTTGTAGAAGCCTTAGCAGTTGTGGCTTTGGGAACATAGTGGTCCGCTTGGGGAAAAAGCCTTGGCGACTCTCGATGACACTCTGCATTCTATTGAGTTGTGGTTGATGTTGAGACGAAGACGGCATAATTCCTTTGCCTTTGTCTACTCTCGTCTTGGATGGACCCGCGTCGGTGGCTCCAGGTGGAGGCGGCGCGTCCATAGCACTCAGTGGTGTTGGAGTTGGCGCGGTGGGTACCACTGGTTGTTGAGCTCTCAATGTTGTGACCTCTTGTCGAAGAGCTTGGATCAAGATTTGATCTTCCGTCAACTCGAAGATGTTATCTTGTTGTGGGGGGTCTTGAATGCGTTGGTCCTGGGGTAGAGCCAACGGCGGTTGTTCTTGGGTTGTGTTGTCAATGTTGCGTTCGGCGTTACTATGTCCAATCAGCATGGTACCTATAACAAGACGGCCAGACATGGGAGTAAAAACGAACCAAAAGACAACGAAGAACAACAACCAAGCAAATCACTAGTCAAGTCACAAAGTTCACGTAGGTAGGGCTTGTTTGGCTTGTCGTGAGGGCGGTTGGGCTTGCACAAGAGATGGTGTATCAAGCAAGTTGCAATCAAACAAACAAGAACAAATTAAAACCCTAAAACAAACGTAAACAAAGCAACCTAATTAGCAAGAAAGTACATTCTAGGAAGCTTGACCTAGACGGTAGAGAGATTGAGAAGATGAGCTTAGACTGAGAGTGGGTTAGGGTTGCCTTATTTTGGCTTTTCCTAACTTTGGAAACTTTTTTTTTTTTTGAATATCTTTTGGATATCCCCCTTTTTTTTTAATATTCGAGATCTTATCTTTTGATCTTTTCGGATTTACAAAAGGAAACAAAAATAAAATTGGTCTAACTAACAAGAATATCACAAGTGTGATCTTAGAGATAGGCGAGAGAAGATAAGATTTGATATGATATCTTATAAGGACATTCGGTTAACTTAACTAAAAAGCAAAATCTAGCAAACAAGGAAACTCTATCCACGCATGAAATAAGGAAACAAAATATTCTAGCATGTAAGATAACAAAATACCTAACACATCAAAACTTAGGGAACAAGAAAAAAAATCCGGCCAAGGTATTACCTTGTAGAAACCGAATAGGTGAGCAAAGATGGAAAATTTATGGTTTTTCTCTTCTTTTTCACGCGAGAACTTACGAAAGCAAACGATGGAAAAAAAAATCATGAACAAGATTAAAACTTGAGAAACCCAGTCGATCGCTCACCACCGCCATCGACAGCGTCGTCGTCTTCGCCAACGTGACACTCATCGTGACACTTGTCGTCGTCGCCGCCGACACCACCCAGACAACCTCCACCGGGGTCGCTGTCGGTCACCACCGTGTCCGATAACCTCTAAAAGCATTGTTCATCTCGCCACCAATCTTGTCAACCTTTCGTGCAAGACAACAAAGGTTTGCACCCAAGGATTCCACGGCAGGTTTGACAAGGACAAGAGTGACATATGAAAGTTGTCAATACCATTTCAGGTGGATCCGACATATGCGGGAACACGTACTCCGTGGCTAAGCGACACGCCAAGGAAAGCAAAGGCGACAAGCCCGAAGCATCGGAATTCAAACCAAGGAGGGCATCTAACCTTCCGACGGTCACATTCGACGAATCCGACTCCGACGGGTTGGATAGTCACCATGACGGTCTGGTAATCTCTTTGTCCATTGGTAATTGCTTAATCCGGAGAGTACTAATCGATACAGGAAGTTCGACAAACCTTTTGACCCTCGACGCTCTCAAAGAAATGGGTCTGACTGAGAACGACCTAATCAAGAAATCGACCCCACTGGTCGGGTTCAGCGGTGAGGTTAAGCTCACGACTGGCGAAATCATTCTGACCACATACGCTGGAGGAATCAACCGACAGGTTAAATTCTTAGTCCTAGACTGTCCGTCTCCCTACAATTGTATTCTTGGCAGGCCGTGGATACATGATATGAAGGCAGTACCTTCAACATATCATCAAGTCATCAAATTCCCCACCGAGTGGGGAGTCCAAGAAATCAAAGGAGATCAAAGGACCGCAAAGGAATGCTATGTCGCTTCCATGAAGAACGCGGTCGAACACAAGATCGCATAGCAACCACAAATTGGCGAAGGACCTAGTCGATACGTTGAACCAGAAATGGAGAAACTCGACGAGATCGCACTAGACCCTTCAAAGCCAAACCAAACGGTAAGGGTCGGGTCGGACCTAGACGACTCGACCAGACAACAGCTTCTCGACTTTCTCAGGACCAATGCCGACTGTTTCGCATGGTCACATGAGGATATGGTCGGGATATCTCCCAACGTTATTACTCATAAATTAAATGTGGATCCATCTCATCCCCCTGTCAAGCAAAAACGCAGGAAATTCGCCCCCGAGCGGAACAAAATAATCGACAACGAAGTCAAAAGCTTATTGGAAACCGGAAAAATCAGGGAAGTCCACTACCCTGAATGGCTGGCCAACGTGGTCGTGGTCCAGAAGAAGAACGGCAAATGGAGCGTCTGCATCGACTTCACAGACCTCAACAAGGCTTGTCCCAAAGATTCATTTCCTCTACCTCACATCGACGCCACAGCAGGGCACGAAATGCTCACCTTCATGGACGCCTTCAGTGGCTACAATCAAATCCTTATGGATCCCGACGATCAAGAAAAAACAGCGTTCATCACCAGTCAAGGTATCTATTGCTACAAAGTAATGCCCTTTGGTCTGAAAAATGCAGGGGCTACATACCAACAATTGGTCAACAAAATGTTCAAAGACCAAATCGGAGACACAATGGAAGTCTATATCGACGACATGTTGGTCAAGTCCAAAAAGAAAGAAGATCACATCGACCACCTATGCGATAGCTTCGAGGTACTCAAAAGGTACAATATGAAACTAAACCCTACTAAGTGCTCCTTCGGAGTGTCGTCAGGGAAGTTCTTAGGATATATGGTGACACAAAGAGGAATAGAGGCCAACTCGGAACAGATCAAGGCTCTCATCAACCTCCGATCCCCCCGATGCATCAAAGACGTACAGAAGCTCACAGGTCGGATAACAGCTCTGAACAGGTTCATCTCCAAATCATCCGACAAGTGCAAACCATTCCACGACGCGCTCAAGAAAAATAAGTCCTTTCAATGGACGGAGGAACATGAAGCAGCATTTCAGAACCTCAAGGACTATCTAGCCAGTCCTATGTTACTAACCAAACCTAAAGGCGACGAGCCCTTATTTCTTTATCTTGCAGTGTCGGAATCGGCCGTAAGCGGTGTACTGGTCAGAGAAGAAGATGGCAAACAGTCGCCAATATACTATGTCAGTCGGACGCTATTATCAGCCGAAACGAGGTATTCGTCACTTGAAAAACTCGTATTATCATTAGTAATGGCTTCGAACAAGCTCAAACCATACTTTGAATCCCATACTATCGTTGTGCGCACTAATCATCCCATGAGGGCTATCATGAGGAAACCCGAGTTCACAGGAAGAATGACAAAATGGGCCATACACCTCAGTGGTTACGATATCGACTACGAGCCAAGGACAGCGATCAAGTCGCAAGCATTAGCCGACTTTGTGACCGATTTTAGTCCGACCCTAGAGCAAGAAGCCGCAAAAGAAGCAAATCAACTACTCGCGATAGACGAGACAGGTACATGGGAGCTCCACACAGATGGGGCATCGAACGCCAGAGGATCGGGGATTGGGGTCATACTGAAATCGCCACAGGGGGACAAGATAGCCCAGGCTGTCAGATGTGAGTGGGATGCAACTAACAACGAGACTGAGTACGAAGCACTCATATTCGGACTCATCTTGGCTCGCGATCTGGGAGTCCAAGAGATCGAAGTCGTTTTCGACTCCTTACTGGTCGTAAACCAAATACAGGGATCGTACAATGCCAAAGACACCAGAATGATAGCCTACCTGGAGGTAGCCAAGAAACTGATCGGACAATTCCAAACATTCAACATCCGACAGGTGCCCAGGGATCTTAACTCCCAAGCCGACGCGCTCGCCAATCTGGGATCCGTCCTAGACCCAAAAGAATTTCCACACATACCATTGGCCCACGTTATGACGCCGGCCGTCCCAAAGACATCCGTCGAGTTGACAACACCACTTGAAGAACTCGTCGCCATGGAGATAGGCGATCGACCAGAAGAAGACATCATCGACACCAATGACGACTGGATGCTACCTTACATCAAGTGGCTAAAAGATGGTATTTTACCAGACGACAAGACAGAAGCAAAAAAGCTTAAGATACAAGCACTCTCTTACGATATTATTGACAACATCTTATACAAAAGATCTGTTACAGGGCTACTCTTACGATGCCTTAAGACTCCAGAAGTCGGACGTATCTTACAATCATTACACGAAGGAGAGTGTGGCAACCACACCGGCAGACGAAGCCTCTCGGGAAAGGCCCTACGAAATGGGTACTATTGGCCAACGATGAACAAAGACGCCATGGAATACACCAAGAGGTGCGACGCCTGTCAGCGGCACGCACCCGTATGTCATCAACCATCGAAGCTCCTCCATCCGACCCTAGCTCCATGCCCCTTTATGAGATGGGGAATGGACATCGTCGGAAAGCTCCCTCCCGCGTCGGGTCAAAGAGTCTTCTTCCTCGCTATGACAGACTACTTCTCTAAATGGATCGAAGCCGAAGCCTACAGAGAGGTAAAAGATCAACACGTCATTTCATTCATAAAACGCAACATCTTGTGCAGATTTGGCGTCCCATCTGAAATCGTGTGCGACAACGGCTCCCAATTCATCAATCATAAGACTCGAACCTTTTGACCAATGAAACATCAAATTGGTTACATCTACACCTCGGTATCCGCAATCCAACGGACAGGCCGAATCCAGCAACAAGATCATTATCAACAACCTCAAGAAATGCCTCACAGGGGCTAAAGGAAAATGGACAGACGAGCTCCCACTCATTCTCTGGTCCGACAGGACCACTCCAAAGAATGTGACTGGGCAATCGCCTTTCTCTCTCGTCTACGGGAGCGAAGCAGTCATCCCGGTTGAGCTATTGGTTCCGACCGCTCACTGCAACCTCCAAACAAACGAACAAATCGACATCGAACTAGCACATAATCTCGACACTGTGGACGAAATCAGGGAGAAAGCTCGAATCAGAATGGTCAAGTTCCAACAACAAGTCGCGAGGAGCTACAACAAGAACGTCCGGATCAAGGCATTCAAGGTCGGAGACTGGGTCCTAAGGAAGACATTCCAGAACATCAAGAACCCATCCGACGGAAAGCTAGCACCACAATGGGAAGGACCTTACTTGATCACCGAAGTGGTCGGACAAGGAGCATATCAACTAGAAGACAAAGACGGACAACCAATCCCGAGGAGTTGGAACGCAGCACATCTTAAGCTCTACCATTTCTGAACCAATAAAGTAAAAACATCACACAAAACTCTATGCATCGCATACAGATCGCATGTTATCGCATGTACATTGCCATCTGTCGCATACATATCGCATGTTATCGCATGTACTTTGCCATCTATCGCATGCTATCGCATATACATCGCCACTTTCCTTTATATATCATCGCCTTGACACCAAGCGAGGACTTCCTCCTTACAAAAATACAAATGCAGAACAACATTTACATTGGACCCAGTCGTCCGCAAATGGATCCTGTCATCCGCATATAGCGCTTACATTACACGATCGATCGGATTACGGGGAGATGACAACACAGGCACGTCGGCACACCGCCTGCCTTATACAAAACATAAGGTACAACACCTTATTACATTCACGCAATTAAACATAAGGAACAAACACCTTATTATATATTGCTTACCTCCCCGGCATAACGTCATGACTAAAACATATACAAACACATCGCAGGCCTGCTCTACATACATACATACATACGGTGAAACCCCACTCGACGGAGCACACGGGCGAAACCGACATACACGACATACTAAACGTCGTCGACAACTTGCTATCTATCGCAAACATGTATGAAACACGCTAGTATACAATTCTACGTGTAAAAACACATTTTTGCATCGAAATAAGAAGCATTTTCTATAAATACGCGACCCGCGATGGTGGACGGGTCGCCAAACCATAATTGTCTGCCTACACATCTGTAGGACTTCATCAAACAGAAACATCTTGCGACCCGCGATGGTGGACGGGTCGCCAAAACATACAGACACCAAATGTTTAAAAACCCAACACAAAGGGGACAAATAAGTCAAGCATCAGACACACCAACATTATCTTCGACGGGGGCTGGCTCCAATGGGGTTGTCTTGTCGGCCGGCTTGGCATCGTCAGAATGAGCTTCATCCTCATCGACACCTTCATCCACCGCCTCCTCTCCGACGCCGGCTAAGCAGAATAGCTCTTGACCAAGGTCGCCTTTTGGGAACATGGAGTCCAAAGTCTCCCTCTCCGCCTTCAGGTCCCAGAGCTCATGCTTGCCCTCATTGAATTCTTCAATCATCTCAATGCGCGACTTCACAGCATAGAAGGCCCCCACATCGCCAGCAATCTGACCGTCGGCAATCCTAGCTCGCCTCACTTCCTTCTCAATGCTTGCCCTGCACTCCTCAAACTCCCTCTGACATGCAGACAGCTCCCCTTGGCAGCTCTTCAGCTCCCTGGTGAGACGACGCTCTGTCTCTCGACAGCGATTCTCAGCTCCCTCCAGCTTGGTCCTTAAAGAGGTGAGGTCGGACTCTGACCTAGCAGCCCTGTCCTCAGCCTTAGCAGGCATTGCTTGGACACCGGAATAAGTTCCCAAGAAATACTGAAAAGCCTGACAAAAAGGCATACGACAACGCAAATACACAACTCAGAAAGCGAAGTTGAAACAAAAGAAATACAAAAACGCACAAGACAAGGGCCAACGTACCCTCCACGCGGAACTGCCTGCTTCGCCAATGCAGTCCAGGGGAGAAACATCCTTAACCTCCGACTTCAAAGTCGGATCTTGAGCACGGAAGAGATCAACGATCGATGGCCCAGCGACACCAATCTTGTCAACCCCCTCGACAGTCACGCCTTTCTTCTTAGGGATGTCCTCCACCTTAGCATCGTCGGAACGAGCGCTCATTTTTCTCTTAGAGCCATCTTTCGTCGCAGTCGACAGGTCAGTCAGGACCGGCTTACTCGACGCCGCCTTAGCTGCAGCTTTCCTTTGCTCGATCAAACCTTTTCCAGATGCCACTCTCAGTCGAGCACTCGACCGACCACCAGGGGAACCTGACATGACAGAGCATCAAAAAGGGAGAAATCCTAAAATACACGACAAAGCGAAAAACAACAATAAGATTCCTAAAGCCGAAAGTCTACCTTTCGCACGGGATGAAGAAACATTCGACATATCTTCCTGTGGGGGAGGAGTTGGCGCCAGCAAATTGACGTTGACGAATTTCCTCTCAGACGCGGGAACTTCAAGCACAATCTTTGACAAAGCCTCCGATCGGCTGCTAACTTCCAATTCTTCTGGTTCAGGGACTACAAAAAGGGAAAGTTAAAAATAGAGTGTTAAAAACGCATAAACGCATGAAAGATAAAACAAAGTACATACTGTCGATCCGCCACTCCGACAATAGAAAAGGACATTCTCCTTCCTTCTCCAGAGAAGATCGTTTGACAAAAAAGTATTTCGACCCCCATCCACGGTCGTTCACATCGGGAGTTTGCACCAAAGGCTTCTGACCTCGTCGGGCACGCAGTTGCACACGGGAAGAACTCTTCGACCCGATGAAGTAATTATACCACAAGGCGTCAAAATCAAAACCAGCACCAGTTTGCTCATTCACTAAGTCTAAAACCCTAAGGACTCTCCAAGCTTGAGGCATCACTTGACACGGCGCTAACGCCAAGGTAGCTAGAAAATCTCTAACAAGAGGAGAGAATGGGAACTTATGCCCTATCCTAAACGGGTACACATAGAAGCAAATCCACCCTTCGTAGCACGCGTCGGCCCTCTCGTCCGGCTCAGGCAGCGTAGCAATCATCTCCGGAGGAAAGCCCCCGACTTCGAGGACTTGGACCAGCTCTGCCTCTGACAAACTGCTAACCAGCGCGTCCGACTCCGTTAGGAGGAAATGAGGAGAAGTATCGCCCTCTCCGGCATCGGAAAGAGTCTTCGATGACTCAGAAGCCTCGAGAGAGACCATGTCGAGAATAGAGAGGGGAGGAAATCGGAGAGCTATGGCTAAGAAAATCAGAAAGCAAATGGCAAGAGAGACCGAAAGGCTTACCAGAAACTTGCAAAGGAAGGAGATGAAGACTAATCGCTCCCCCTGCTCAGACTTTATGGAAGGAAATCATGATCTGCAGAAGACGTCGCATCGTGCCCTAATCGCGCGCCACGTCGACCTGTGCAACCGCGCCAAAAAGGACAGTGAAGATCGTGTCCAAGGAAGTTGCCATGGATCCCGGTCTACTTGCCTAAACCGTAAGCCCATAGCAACTTGGGGCTATTGTTGGGCCTGGATTCTCCAGAGAAGACAGATCGAGAGGATCGAGCCCAAGCCCACTGCAAATCGGAAGAATGGCAGACGAGTTCAGAAGAGTCGACAAGGCTTCTCTGGTCGAGCGACACCCGACAAAACCTCTCTAGTCAAGAGTCATCCGACAAGATCGCGGAGATCTTGCCACGCATTTAATGCTCAGATCATGCAACATCTGCAACGTTCAAACACCTTAATTGCCAGTAATTCAACGGCGAAATCCTTGCCATTACACTCGGTATTGAAGATAAAAACATAAAAAAAGGTGCAACGGCCACAAGAGTAAAGGGACTTACCATATTTGGAACGACGAAGAAGATAAGATCAGGGAACTCACAACTACGCAAGACACACGCATTCTCACTTAGCAAACTCACCAGAACAGCACTCTCGCTCTCCATCTAGCTCTCCAAATGGCTGCCTACGCCTGACCCCTGTCGGTCGCCACTCACAAGTCACCGGTCGAGTCCCACTCGATCTCTAATTTTATTACGATAAGTTGTATTGCGATCTAATCCGATTCACACGATATCTAATAAAATCATCTTGCTATTATATATTTATTTCTTGTTTACCTATTATTTGCTTGGTTTGGATTATTCCCCATCGTCTGATCGACTAGTTACCCCGTCTAAGGCGATTTAGGTCGTCCAATCTTTTCGCCCCAAAACAGAGCCCTCTCTTTGTAAACCACCCTTGTAGAGTCCTTAGAATTGGGAATGATGGCCCAAACTTTGTAGTGATCATCCATCTGCTTAACGCCCACCCTCAAGCCATAGTAAAACTCCGCAGCAGCGTAATATAGATAGCGCGCCTTGATACGATAGCCAGCTGATAAGCACTACTTTATAGGGCTTAAGTAAGAGTTATTAGAGGTTTTATTGGTATCATTCGGGTAGATTTAGACACATTCATGTATATGGTATTTGGGGGCGGAGTTGGTGTTTTTGGAGGTGTTTGAGCGGTTTTGGAGATCATATGAGACACTGAGGAGGAAGCCACCAGTAGTAGGCGCCAAGGGAGTGCAATGAAGAGTAGAAGAACAATGTGCTGAATTCAATTGGTTCGTTCTCTCTGCTCCGATGTCCAAATGGAGTGATTCCAATTCGAGGAGTTAGATCTTGAAGTCTATTGCAAGTCCTCAAAATATGAGCGCAATCCGAGTTGGGAATCAAAAGTTATGGCATTTTTACGAAAGTGTCGCAGGAGCTGAACCGAAGAACGGCGACCGCCGTACAAAGACGGCGACCGCCGTAATTACGGCGCCCGCCGTGATTGGCTTTCCACCGACCTTGGCTACGAAGTGATTACGGCGACCGCCGTTTAATTGCGGCGCCCGCCGCATTTACGGCGATCGCCGTGGGAGATGCGGCGACCGCCGCCGCTGTCAGAAGCCCGCCGAACGTGTTTTCCATATTTGTTTTATTTGGATTATTTTTATTACGGTTTTAATATTTCGTATTAGGTTAACTTAGCTTTATTTCCTTTAGTATTTAAGGGTTGAGAAAAGGCTTTTTGCGAATGAATCATTTATCTTCTCTTCTATCTTGAAACCCTAATTTTCCCTTTCTACGTGATGAAGAACTAAGCCTCCCTGGCTTAGTCAGACGTTGAAGCTTTCGTTTTGATAAAGTTGTGAGATTCTCGTTCTTAATCTATTGCATGGATTTTATCTTTCTCTTGCTTAAGTTGTTTATGATTGATATTGATAATCTCTATTTGGACGCAACTAGGGTTTATTGTTATTGATTGATTGTTAGATTTAGATTGTTACTGGTTGAGCATATCTATTTCAGAGTAGCAACTGCATCGTATTAGTAACTGGTTGTGCTAGTCTTATGCAGAAGAGAATTGATTTACATTCTAGGATAATATCTGGTTGTGTTATGCTAGAATTGTATCCAACTATATTCCTATCCGTAAGGCTGCTGTTAAACTGAATCTTGATAGTTTCAGGGTTGTTTAATTAGTTAGTGCTAATAGTATCTGGTTGTGCTATTAGTTATATCTGAAAAGGAATTGGAATTTCCATTGTATGAGATTTTGAATGAGTGTCTATGATCAACTTGTCATACGAATAGTGGATGTTGTTTGACTAAGTGATTTTCCCATCACTGATTTCACAACTCTTTCGCTTGTTTACCTTTTGCATGCTTAGATTAATTAAACAAACAAAACCCCCCTTTGGTTACTTTAGTTTGACATACAAATTGCATATTAAGATAGAATTCGCCTCCCTGTGGATTCGACCTGTACTTACCTAGGACTACGTTTTAGGGTTTGTTTGGATATTTTGCATAGCAGTTTTTAGAACGACAAAAAACCTGTTATCAAATTGGCGCCGTTGCCGGGGAGGCAATAATCTATTTTGTGTGCGATTTGTGTGTCAACTATTGTGTGGACCTATCTTACGGTCCACACTCGTGCTATTGATTTTTGTTTTTCCTTTTTGATCTTGTTACAGAGATGGATAGATTTCCCCACTTCCATCAGGAGCCGCAATATGACCCATACTCATACGCATACACTCCAGGGTGGAGAGATCACCCTAATTCGAGTTATGGGCACAATCCAAGTCCCTCCATGTCATTGGAGGACATGTTTCGATCTTTCAAACAGAACACGATCCAACTTGAACAACAAATAAAGTCCAATATCCAGATCATTGAGAGGCAGACGGAGCAAATGGTGCAAGCGTTGAGCAGGATGAAGACTATGACGTCGGCAGAACCACTATCTCACCCAGTGGTGCACCGGGAAGAGAATGTCTTCTCGATGACCCTACAAAGTACTGAGCAGCTGCATGTCGCCCCCTTAGCTGAAAGGGAGGAACAAATTTGTGAGACGGGTGCAGAATACAGCGAGATATCTACAAAAGAGAACCCAAGACCGCGGGAGGTATACCTCGACCTCGGTTCACCCACTGAGGAGATGGGTATTCCAGACGATATTTTGGACCGCGTTGTGCTTTTTGAAGAAGAGTATTTTTTGGGACTGGAGGAATTCAGCGATCAAGAGGAGGAGAACCACGATCGCGAAAACGATCCTACGACGCTTGTTCCTCTAAAAAACGCCCGGGCAGCCCCCGACCCTCTTGAGGCTGCCTATGATGAGTATGTGCATCTCAACTCCTCCCCACTCATTGCGCTGCACCCCGTTGCACCCTTCCCTGAGGCATTACAAGATACTCGAAGGTTGAAGAACAACAATGAAACCTATGAGGCCTTCCGTAACTGTGCAGAAACCGTTCCTTTGGTCACATTGACAAACAGTATCCCTCGCAGCATAAAATTTTTAAGGGCGCTGGGCAATATCAAGAAGAAACCAAAGGGGAAGCACAAGAAAAAGGACTTGATTCAGGTGGCGAATTTTTACATGCTGGATGCGGGGCAGAACAAACATGCAGGCCCTGAGATGTTGGGTAGACCGTTCCTGAAGATGACAAGTGCATTCATAGATATGAACTGCGGTCCAACCATTATGAAGTACACAAGCATGGGGGAAAGGCTCAACATGGAGCACACAAAGCGGCATCCCCCTGATATAGACCTCAGGAGTTCAAGTGATAGGACAAACCCGAGTTGAAGAGGATTGAGTAGTATGTCGAGCCAACGACATTAACCAAGGCGCTGCTCGGGAGGCAACCCGAGATTTGGTAGTTTATTTTATTTCCTTTAGTCTTTATTCAGTTGTTTTCCTTTTAGTCTTTTCTTTCTGTGTCGAACTAACCTGCAGGAAGCGCGAAAAAACGGAGAAGGTGTTCACGGCGCCCGCCGCGAACCTTACGGCGCCCGCCGTAATTGCTTCGCCAAGAAGGATAGCTGCGACATGAAAACGGCGACGCCGTTTAATTACGGCGCCCGCCACAATTACGGCGACTGCCGCACCCTTCACGGCGACCGCCGCACTTTCTCAAAACAAAAATCAAAAAAAAACAAAAATTTCGCAAAAAAGGGGCCCCGAAAAAACCTTAAACGGGGAGCAAAAGACGAAAATAAGATACCCCGAAAAGACCTTAAACGGGGAGAAAAGTCAAAAAAAAAAAAAACAACAAAAAAAAAAGTTTTACCCAGCTGTCCAGAGTTCCCCATGGAGAGGTGCGCATCATGTTGCTAAACGGAGGAATACATTCACCCTATATTTATTTGGCAACGATGATGGCCCTGCAGTCGACAGTTGGAGAGAAGGTACACCAGGGCCCGACCACGATGACATCTGGGCCCATTTTTTAAGGCCATGCAGCCCTGATTTCCTACATCACCACCACACCCTACAGTGGTTTCTTATGGTTGCACGGTAGATAAAGATAATGGCGTTGATGCCAGACATCCAGGACATGAGCTTTTATGACTACAGCGCCAGCAACAAGGAAGTATCCAAGCCAACTCGGCAACGTTGTGAGTTATTTTTGCTTTTCCCTGTGCTTTATTCTTTTGTCTTTCATTACATTGAGGACAATGCAATGTTTAAGCATGGGGTGGAGTTTTATATTTGCTACGTTGCTGAGGAGAAAAATGAAAAAATGAAAAGAGCCAAAAAATTTGAAAAAAGGCTATCATAAAAATCCTGGGATAGGTCGAAAACCCGAAAGGGCGGCCTAGGCAATAAGCAGGTGGCTTGGACCAGCATTAGGCTGGGGTAATATGAGGTCAAGAGTGACGTGAGCTTATGTGAGCACATCTATTGAAAAATGAAATGAGTGGCTTGGTGAAAACCTGAAAGGGCGCCTTGGGAAAATGAGCGAAAAGAAGAAGAGTGATTTTAGGATTTCTCATTATTCTTGGTGAGGCGTCATAAGAAGGGGAGACAAAGAAGGATTGTCGGGTAGGTCACTCTGGGAGACATAAGGAGCAATAGATGGAGGCTAGTATTAGAGGTTACTCACACTTTTGGATGTCCGGGTTAGTTTGGGGGAAGTACTCTGCTTGCCCTTAAGCTTGTTGAGTTGTGGATGTGTTGTGAATGAGATTGGTGTCAGGAGCTTTGGCATGGGTTAGGTGACTCTTAGTTGGAGGATATGCTTCTTGAGACCTTGGATGCTACATTGGAGGAGTAGGCTCTTTATTAGTTTACTCGAGGACGAGCAAAGGTCTAAGCATGGGGTGGTTTGATAAGCACTACTTTGTAGGACTTAAGTAAGAGTTATTAGAGGTTTTATTGGTATCATTCGGGTAGATTTAGACACATTCATGTGTATAGTGTTTGGGGGCGGAGTTGGTGTTTTTGGAGGTGTTTGAGCGGTTTTGGAGTGAGACACTGAGGAGGAAGCCACCAGTAGTAGGCGCCAAGGGAGTGCAATGAAGAGTAGAAGAACAATGTGCTGAATTCAATTGGTTCGTTCTCTCTGTTCCAATGTCCAAATGGAGTGATTCCAATTCGAGGAGTTAGATCTTGAAGTCTATTGCAAGTCCTCAAAATATGAGAGCAATCCGAGTTGGGAATCAAAAGTTATGGCGTTTTTACGGAAGTGTCGCAGGAGCTGAACCGAAGAACGGCGACCGCCGTACAAAGACGGCGACCGCCGTAATTACGGCGCCCGCCGTGATTGGCTTTTCACCGACCTTGGCTACGAAGTGATTACGGCGACCGCCGTTTAATTGCGGCGCCCGCCGCATTTACGGCGATCGCCGTGGGAGATGCGGCGACCGCCGCCGCTGTCAGAAGCCCGCCGAACGTGTTTTCCATATTTGGATTATTTTTATTACGGTTTTAATATTTCGTATTAGGTTAACTTAGCTTTATTTCCTTTAGTATTTAAGGGTTGAGAAAAGGCTTTTTGCGAATGAATCATCTATCTTCTCTTCTATCTTGAAACCCTAATTTTCCCTTTCTACGTGATGAAGAACTAAGCCTCCCTGGCTTAGTCAGACGCTGAAGCTTTCGTTTTGATAAAGTTGTGAGATTCTCGTTCTTAATCTATTGCATGGATTTTATCTTTCTCTTGCTTAAGTTGTTTATGATTGATATTGATAATCTCTATTTGGACGCAACTAGGGTTTATTGTTATTGATTGATTGCTAGATTTAGATTGTTACTGGTTGAGCATATCTATTTCAGAGTAGCAACTGCATCGTATTAGTAACTGGTTGTACTAGTCTTATGCATAAGAGAATTGATTTACATTCTAGGATAATAGCTGGTTGTGTTATGCTAGAATTGTATCCAACTATATTCATATCCGTAAGGCTGCTGTTAAACTGAATCTTGATAGTTTCAGGGTTGTTTAATTAGTTAGTGCTAATAGTATCTGGTTGTGCTATTAGTTATATCTGAAAAGGAATTGGAATTTCCATTGTATGAGATTTTGAATGAGTGTCTATGATCAACTTGTCATACGAATAGTGGATGTTGTTTGACTAAGTGATTTTCCCATCACTGATTTCACAACTCTTTCGCTTGTTTACCTTTTGCATGCTTAGATTAATTAAACAAACAAAACCCCCCTTTGGTTACTTTAGTTTGACATACAAATTGCATATTAAGATGGAATTCGCCTCCCTGTGGATTCGACATGTACTTACCTAGGACTACGTTTTAGGGTTTGTTTGGATATTTTGCATAGCAGTTTTTAGAACGACAAAAAACATGTTATCACCAGCCGCATATTCCTCCACGCCCTCCTGCCTACCCACCTCCTTGGCTTTCTTGCAGTCCTCAGTCAAGACCACCACCTGCCTTTTTACTTACTTGTTCTCCTCGGAAAGAGCCCGGAACCCACGAAGCTCTTCGTTTTCCCTTTGCAAAGCCATTTTATCTTCCGCAAAGGAAGCCAACTCTCCCTTAATACGAGAATTCTCCTCTCGTAGAGACTCCAACTCTGTTTTACGTGAAGTCGTCTCTCGCCGTTCGACAAACACATCCTCAGCAAATTTTCTGACAACAATCAGAGCCTCGCGACACTTCCTCGTGGTCTGCAGTAAAAAGCGAATTAACAAAACCCAAAAAATGAAAATGTGACTTAAAACGAAACTAAAAAAAATATGAAGCTTACAGTGTCCAAAAAGCTTGTCACCGGACCCAGAGGGTCTGCCGGGTCCTTCGTAGAAGCCTTAGCTTTCTTCACACGCGAAGACTTCTTTTTCATAGCATCCAAAGTGCGCTCAGGACTATCCTCCGCGTTCACGGTGGGAGCTTTCCCCCTTTTCGAGGTAACATCAGTGGTATCCCCTACCCCTTCACCGACCGCTTCCCCGTAGTCCTGAGGAATCCTAACCTTTTTCGGAACGTAAGGAGGAACCTAATGAGCTCCGTCATGCCCTGGATCCACGCAAGCTTCAAAACCCCCCCGCATCAGCATGCAGCATCTCCTCTAAGTCATCCAAACCCTCCATGTAGCTCATCATCTTCGCGGAGGAAAAGTCTAGAAAAACAACAAGAAAAGAGAGGAGATTAAGTAGAAAGAAAAATCAGGAAAAATGTGCAAGAAACGAACATGTTCCTGCGAAGGGAACACGGCGTGCGTCCATGCACTACCAACCACAGCCTAACAAAGTAAGCTCACCCCCGCGTGGGTGGAGGGAACTTAAGCCTAAACTCTCAAGTATCTTCGTAGTCATCAGCTCATCGTACCAATAGCTTTGCGTCTGATCAAATCTAGCAATCAAAGCTTTCTTCTCCCGCTGCTACTCCTTCTTGGTAGAGCCTGACTCAAGACATGAGAAATGAAGAGCCCTCCCCAAACAGATGTTAACTCCAAACGCGCCAGGGATCCTGAGCAAGAACCACTCATTCTTCCACGTACCCAGATTAGTTGGTTTGTTTACGCGGGGAGCATACTCTACCTTCCACGACTAGTATCTGTGAGAGATATCATGCGTAGAAATCAAAGCCCTCACCATCCCCAACGAAGGCTCCACATTCAGCTCACGACAATGGAGGAAGAGACAACAAAAATTTCTCCACGAATTCGGGTGCAGCTGGATGGGGCTGGTGCCTTAAGCATACAAAATCTCCTTAAAAAGCGGGTGTATAGGCACGCAAAACCCCACGAACAACGCCAGAAGACTCACCGCCATGAAGTTAAGATAATGGTGCAACGACCGTGACCCTTCTTCGGGAAGAGCAAGTATGGATCCCGTAGGGAAGGGATAAGCTCCTGCTATCCCTTCTAAATTATCATAAGTAAGGACAGATGCATCTCCGTCATCTTCCCGGAAGATAGCGCTATCAGAAAAAGGCAGTCGTCTCACCCGTTTCTTCAATATCCAGATTTTAACAGTGTTCGTCGCATCATGCGAATAAAAAGACGATGATGAAGTTTCTTTGCGAGATGAAGCCCTGTTTTATGGTGGTGGCAAAGGCTCTTCCGGGAGACCCTTCCCACTACAGCGAGGGGCACGATCATGCTTGGCCTTGTAACGATTCTCTGGAAGAACGAGACGTCTTCTAAGGCGGCTCTCTGGCGAAGGTGGCCGATTTAGCCCCAAACGAGTCTCTGGTGAAAGCGGTCGACTATGCTCGCTAGAAGACGATACTCTAGTCTTGAAGTTCATGTTCTCCCTCGTGGTAGCAAATAGAACCCTGAATAAAGCCAAGACATGACGAATAAATAAAAAATCAACGCCTAAATCAGCAAGGAAAAGTGGAAAAATCGACCAAGAACGGTTCATGCAAATCATGAAAAAAAAATGACAGAAAAGGGGCTTTCCACCATGTCAGAAAGAAAACCCTAAAACTCGAACAAGAAGCAAGCTGTGTCGAAACGAAAACTAGAACCAAAATTGAGCAAAAACAGTGGGAGATGATGAAGAAAGAAACCCGAAAATACCTTAAAATGGGGAAATCGCCGGAAGTATGTCGATCCACACCCAAAAATCCTCGCAGGATAGAAAAGTGATTCTTCGAACTATTGTTGTCCCACAGTTCTCCCTCGAGTGAAAAAAGTAAAATACGAAACGAAGTAAAAGAAAACGCAAGCGAAAAAGAGAAGTTACCTGTCGAAAAGCAAGAACTGCCGGAGACGCGAGATTGGCAAGAAAAAGCCACCGGAAAAGCTAACAAGAGCAACCTTTGGAGAGAAACGGAGAAAAGGGAATAACAAGAAAGGAGAGGCAGAAAGGAAGAGAATTTATAGAGAAATGAGGCGGGAGCCGAAACGACGGCTTGTAGATCCACGTGGCAAATCCTGAGAGGGACGTGCAACAAGAAAAAGTTCAAAAGGAGGATTTGAAATTCAAAAAAGGACTGGGAAAGAAGATCAAGGCACAAAACAAGTGTTCGCGAAGAAAATATCTCGGAAAAAACGTAGAGATAAGGTCTGCGCGTAGCCAAACTAGAGGGAAATTCCAGGGTGCACCTACTTTCCAAGCCTTCGCTCATGCTTCACGAAAAGCTTGGGGGCTGGCTGTGGGGGTCAAAATTGAAAAGCAACACTGATGTGGCTAAAACCTACCCGCAAGTGTACGAGATCAGTTGTAGTAGTCAAGTGTCGATCCCACAGAGACCAATGTAATATTAATTGAAACGCTACCAGTGAACTAGGCCGAAAATATATGAGATTGGAAAAACTATAACTAAGCTAACAAATAATAACAAATAAAACAGGATAAAATCAATGGGATAAATGTGTCTAAGGTTAAGGATCACCGCAACGATGCAACAATAAAGAGAATCACACTTCACCTGAATCTAGTCCAAATTATTTGAAGGTAAGCTATCTAAGGTAATCTACTAACTCTTTTCAGACGATAGTAAACGTGCCTGGACTAAACTAACAATCGCTGTCGCGCAGAGCTAATCTCATCCAAACCCTTTAACGCACTTAAAGTCTAGGAATAAACTGAAATAACATTCGTTGTCGCGCTCCGCTAATCCAACTCAAACCTAGAACATCTATGATAGCCTATTAATCCTCAAGAGTAATTAAGTTGATGTCGCACAAATAACATTCAAGTTCAATTCCTAGTAGTCTAATAAAGTAATCTCCTTTCAGACTCATACCCTATCTGAGTTATCTATTGAGGTTATCTCCTTTCAGACTCAAACCTAATAGAAACCTAATTGACATTCATCAATTGCATTAAGAACTCTAGGATTGGATCAAACAAGGTTTCAGATTTCAATTCAGGCAAAAAAGTAATTCTAATTACATACGCATCGTCGAGATCACCATAACCCTAGAACTAGGAATTTAGCCAAGCACGATCGAAGATAAACAATAGATTAAACTAGCCATCAATATGCAAGAATTATTCAACAAAAATAAGAGATAAAATAACTTAATCTCAATGTCAAAATAATCCAAACGAAAGCTAGAACAATAATACCAATCTTTAATCCATGCAAAAGGCCAAAATTCCTTCATGAAGTTCCACCCCTCTGTCTGCGGCAGAAGCTAAAACCAAAAACTCCAAACACAAAAACCCCCCCTAAACCTAAATTAAAGCTACATTATAAAGTCCAAACTCCTCCCAGCTAATCTCTCTCTCCGAAGTGGCGGGTGAGGCCCAATTGAAATACTTGGCCCGAATAGCAGTACAAGGAAACGTCTCCCAGCTGCACCTGTAGCCGCATGCTTTGCAATGCTGGGCCGTGGCCCACTATTAAATTTTGCTTGTGCATTGGACCAACTTATTTAATCTCGTATCACCCTTAAATTGCACCTAAAATATCTGAAATCATAAAAGTACGAGTGTAGACTCCGAATACAAAATAATGCAAAATTAACAATAAAAGATATAAAATATGCATGCAGATGAACTATTCTAATATGCAACTAGACTCCTAAAATATGTATAAAATAGGTGTCATCAAATTCCCCCAAGCTTAAACCTTGTTTGTCCTCAAGCAAGAACGTAGTTCAAAATTCCACAAGAAATACAAAAGTTGTCTCTACCTAATCAATATCCAAGCAAGTCCATGAAAACTTAAATATTTAACAATGTAATCATCAAAGACATGTAAATAATCATTAAAGAGACTAAGTAGAACATCCACTCTAGACTTCGCTTAGGATAAAAATAAGAATCACTCTCACTCATGTGTTTAGGGTAAGGTGTTTTCGCTCAAATCTCAACTTTGAAAACTCATCTACCATAAGCTTGCATCAGGTCTTAAATCTCCACCACTAAGGACCTTGTACATGACATAAATCAAGAGGACTTTTATTAGGTTGTAATGGGGCCAGGTGGAAAGAAAGGTAGGGATATAATTTGGCCATGTGATGCTAAATCCGGGAAAGAGGAACTATCCAAGACAACACCAAACTTGAGAATTTCTCGTACCATTCTTTTCAACAAAATGCCCTTATTCTTGGCTTCTTCTTTTTTTCTTTTCTTTTTTTTTTGTATTTTTTTTTTTCAAAGCCAAAACATTTTCAGCAATACCACACCATACAAATAACTCCCCCAAGCTTGGCTTACAACCATAAAAACAAACGAATAAATCATCCTAATTCCCGGATGGGTAAAAGGCTAATCATTAAGCTCAGGATGTTTTTGTGGAGCTTCCAAAATAATAGGCTAATTAGGCTCAACGGGCTTCAAGCAGAGGAATAACATATAAGGGTGGTAAAGGGAAATAAAGGCTAATAAAAATAATGCCTCGATTATTTTTATGTCATGCACAAGAGTCATAAACGTAGCCTCAGAATAAGTTCTGAATGCAAGTTCTAGAGATAAAGCAATCAAAGTGAGAGTCACACACATGAAAAGAAATAAGAGGACTCAGTTATGTGCAGTCCTAAGACTCAAAAGCTCATGGGTTATTTATCTAGAATTTCAGTCCTAACTAGTCTCAAGCAATGACTAAATATACACTTTAACTCAAACATTAGAAAATATAAAAATTCTCATCAACGTGCTTAAAATTAATTACAATATCAACAACCAAAATATTTCAAGAGGAATTTCTGCAAGACAAACAAAGCAAAGCAAAGCTTGGGAATCATATCAAACACCTAAAATGCAATGCATGATGCATGAAATGTTATGAAAAATGAAAAAAATGAAAAAAAAATCACTAAATTGCAAACAAAGCCTACACATGGAATTATCCCTCCCCCAAGCTTAAACTCTACATTGTCCCCAATGTAGACATAAAAGAAAGAGGATAAGGAAACTCACCAAAGATTTTCAGGTAATTAGACACCTTCGAACTATGCTTCGGGGTTGTCAAAAATTGGTACAAGTGCAGAAGAATTTTCATCAGCATCCTATCTTCCATCTTACATCTTCCAGTAGCACTGTACACACATCATAGACAAAACAAACCCCACACACAAGACTACACATTCCACTAGTTAGTAGAGATAAGCAAAGATAAAAGGTGCTCAAATAATATTCTCATAAGATCCTGAGCACAATATCATCAAGTGCAATGCTTAACTTAGACTAACTATTAATCAAACGTTTATTCATCACCTGGTAGTGAAACCAGTAAATTGGCACAACCCCAAATCAAGAGGAATTGAAATTTCAGGCATGACAATTCAATCACAACAAAACCCACATATATCTAGCTTAAGCGTAAACCAGTTCAAATGCAGACAACATCAGGTTGGTCAAGAAAGGCGTGAAACCACATATGAAGCACCATTGAACATCCGAACATAACGACGCCTCCACATAAAAAATTTCAACAGTAAGAGCAAATACCAATGTGATGTGCGGTTCAAGGTGGGTGCTGGGCGGCACGGATCTGGCTCGGGGCTCTTTTCAGCAGATGGTGGGAGTGATGGTCGCCGGCGCAGGTGGAGCGGTGAATCGCCGGTGGGAATGGTTGCGGCTTGGCTTGGATCGAGATGGATGCAGAATCGGAGCGGTTCAGCGCCGAGGAGGTTCGGCGGAAGCGAATCTGGATTTGGAGGCAGTGATGGTCGGGACTGGCGATGGCGGAGAGGTGGGTTCGGCGGGGGCAGTGCTGGGCAGCAGCGTATTGGTGGGTGCTGGTGGAGGAGGGGTGAGAGAGGATGTGCGAAGAGAGGTGAGGAGGAATGGAGTTCGGTGGAGTGGGTAAGGAGGGAGAGATCGGTGAGGGGCGGCAGACAGGGGAAACAAAGGAGAAAGAGAGGAAGGGAAGAGAAAAGAAAACAGGAAGGGAAAGTGTTTTTTTTTTCCAGCCAACAGATCGAAACTCGGTTGAGAACTCGGCCGAGTTCTTGACCGAGTTTCTTTCTGTTAGGACAACTCGGTCGAAAACTCGACCGAGTTTCCCGAGTTTGCTGAAGCTCTTTTTTTTTTTACCTGAAATAAGAAAAAAAAATATCAAAATAAAAATAATGACCTAGACTCACTAATAGAATTAACAATTAATATTAACAAATTGGTCCCCGGCAACGGCGCCAAAAACTTGATGTGGCTAAAACCTACCTGCAAGTGTACGAGATCAGTTGTAGTAGTCAAGTGTCGATCCCACAGAGACCAATGTAATATTAATTGAAACACTATCAGTGAACTAGGCCAGAAAGATATGAAATTGGAGAAAACTATAACTAAGCTAATAAATAATAATAAAGAAAACAGATAAACAATGGGATAAATGTGTCTAAGGTTAAGGATCCCCACAATGGTGTTTCGGTAGATTCTAAACAATATCTAATTAGATTTCAATATGAATGTCATTTGAAGGTCCCACTATCTAATGTCAACACTACCTCTTTTCAGACGAATAGTGCATGTACCTAAACTCGATTAGCAGTCACTTTCGCACACAACTAATCTCATTAAGATCCATTAAGTCCTGTATAGATCAATGGACAAGTGGAAACAACATTCGCTTTCGCGCTCAGCGGAATCTACTCATCCAAGAATCTATTCGATAGTCAGGTACCACAAGAGGATTAAGTCACTTTCGCACAAATAATCCTCAAGTTCTATCCTAGGGATCTACTTAGCATCAATCTCCTATTATCATTTTCTCCTTTCGGTCTCAAATTCCAATAGAAATCCCAATTACAAATCAATTAGGTCATTAAGCATCCTAGGATAGAATCAAATCACATTCACATATTCATTCAATCAAATACCGCAATCAAACCTACCTAATTCACCATTGGGATCACCCAACCTTAGAACTAGAAATTTAGCCAAGCATGATCGAAGATATAATCAAAAGATTTAAACTAGCCATCAACATATATGAATTATTCAATAAAAACAAGAGATAAGAAACTTAATCTCAATGATAAAATATAATCCAAGTTGAACAAGGCTAGAACAATAATACTGTCTTCAAATCAAACAAAGCTTCAAAATTCCTTCTTGAAATTCTCCCTTGTACGTACGGCTGTCGGAACAAGCTCCCAGAACAAGACTAAAACTAAACTAAGAAAACTAAACTAAAAACTAATCTTCCAAAACTCCAAAAAAAAACTCTCCTACGTAACTCCCCTCAGTTGAAAAGTCAAAGATCCCCCTCCCAAAGCTACGTAACTCCTCTCAGCCAAAGCAACGCCTACTCCCTCACAATTCCTTATTGGGCCACATGATGTCACGGCCCACCAAGGCTGGCCCAAGTTACTCTCCTTAGTGTAAGATCCAAATTCGAGCAGTTCAATCTTCTCATAAGTCTCGTATTTATTCGCCTTAAAAATACCTGAAATATATAAAAGTACGAGTGTAGACTCCGAATACAAAATAATGCAAAATTAACTATAAAACATATAAAATATGCATGCAAATGACCTAATCTAATATGCAACTAGACTCCTAAAATATGCATAAAATGGATGTTATCAAACACCCACGCGAAGAAACAGCTCCAGAATCCAATTTCGAGCAAGCACCAGCCACGCGAAGAACCTACGGTTAACTGTCTGGCTTAGCTGTAATCATGGGCCGTTACAAGAAAGAAGAAAAGCCCACCAAGAAGGAAGAAGAGGCCCATGAAAAAGATGAAAAGACGGCTATTGAGAAGGGACAGATGGCAGCAAGAGAGAGGAGCATCACTTCTATAAAAGCCATGGGATTTGGAGAGAGAAGGGGATCTTTTCGGGCAATTGAGGAAGAGAGAGAGTGAGAGCTGGAAGCACTTGAGAGCTATTTCTCTCTTCTTCTCCCTCAAGAAATATAGCAAAACCAGAGAGATAGAGCAAGATCTAGATCCGAAGAGCTTGTTTTTCCCCTTTTTCTTCCCTTTGTTTCTCTTTTCATATCCTTATTTCGTGAGCATCATACTGACTTGAGCGTTGGAGGGCCTTCTCCCGGAGAAGCCATCTCTGGGACTTTTCAAGTGGATCTAGTGATTTGAAGGAGTATTGCCGACAGAGAAGAGATTGAGAAACCCGGAGAGTGCAGATTCCATCCCACGCGAAGCCATCGATCCAAAAGCCGCAGAGGACGTCCCTAAACAAACAAATCATCAGCAAATCCGAGTTGGGGGTGTGTTGACCCTTAGCATCTTCACGAAGCGTTGAATCGGAATTCAACAAGAGCAATTCCACTTTCAACACTTAAACGCTCAACCATCTGATCGGTAACATTTTTGGAGACAAATAGATACGACTTTTCAAAGATGACTATTTGTCCAGACTCCAGAGACATGGCATAGACTCTCTAAGCAACTACGGATGATCCTAACTTGCTCAATCGAAACTTCAAAGAAGAGGATTATGTCATCCACGAAAAAGGTGGGATATTGTTCGGCCACCCCTATTTTGCTATCTAGGATTCAGTTTATTCTCATTGACAATATTTTCAATCATGTGATTCAATCTTTTGATACACAGTACAAAAATATAAGAAGAGATCGGACCCCCTTGCCTTAATCCTCTAGTCTATTTGAAAGGGTCACATGCCTCACCATTTCACAAGATCCTCATGGATGTCAAAGTGATACACTTCATGATCCATCCAATCCATAATTCAAGGAAGGCATCTGCACACATGGTGTCCTCAAAGAAAATCCCGTATCAAACGACCGTATGCTTTTTCAAAATCCGATTTCATGACCAGATACGCGTTCCCTATTTTTCTTCTCATGGTGTGAACAACCTCTTGCACAATGATGATGTTGTCAAATATGAGATGCCCTAGATGAAACTACATTGGGTTGGTCCAACAAGACATAGCATGATTTTTTTAGCCTTGAAGAAAGAACTTTGGTGATTATTTTATGAAGGACATTCCACAAGCTTATAGGGCGGAACTGGATCAAATTCCCCGGATTAACGATTTTGCCTATGAGCACAATTAAAGTCTTTTTGACATCGTCATAATGGGTAAGTGTTTGGAAGAATTCTGTCACCATCTTAGTTATAGAGCCTCTCACTTTCGACCAATATCTTTGGTAGAAGACCATGTGGAAACCATCAATAATCGGGTTTATATGGGCCCATGGCTCTCACAGTTTCAAAGATCTCATCCTCTACAAAAGGGGCTTGCATATTCAGGAGATCATATAGTTGAAGGCTAGGGAAGCCTTCGGCAAGGAAGACATGCAACATCATTCCCCGATTGCTCTTCTGTATACATGGTCTTATAAAAGTTCAAAGCCATCTCTTCAAGCCATTTGATCATTGATCCATTTCCCTTATTGGTTTCGTAGGCTTCGATCATGTTTCGTCTCCTTCTCACAATGTTGATGGCATGGAAATACTTAGTATTTTTATCTCTATATTAAATCCATTTATCGCGAGCTTTTTGGAACCATAGTGATTTTTTTTCTTCCATGACCTTTTCTAGTTGAATTTTGAAATCATGTTGTAGTTCCAGAAGATGATCATACACCTTTCTCTACTCTCCTTCAGTCTGTTGATAATTGTTTCTCTTTGAGGTGTATGTTCCAAAAGACATATATGTTCCATTTTTGGAGTTGTTCACGTACAATGGTGAGTGATGGTACCAAATGAGGGACAATTCGAAGGAAAACAAGGAAGAGATATAAGTCTCCTCAATCATGCACCAACCAACGAAGCCTACGCAAAGATTGTCTCAGTTGACAATCACACGAGGTGTGTGAAATCGGGCTACGTGGAGTGGGTGCATCAGGTTGCAAATTAGCCCTTGTTTCGACAAAACTTAGGGTCACACATGGCGTATGAAACCTCACAAACTCGTGTGAGCCTCGGTCTGAAAACAGCCATGCACTGTGTTGATTCGTTTTGGCTCTGTTTTACTTCATTTCGACTTTGTTTGGTTTTATGTTTTTAAAACATTAATATTTTTGGATTTAACTCATGTGTGGGTCCATTAATATTTGAGCTTGTAGTTGTAAGACATTATTAGATTAAGTTAGAATAAGTCGGGAAAAAGGAGCCATAGGGCCGATTGGTTCATATGCTTCTTTTATCCTTTCGTTCGCTCTTGTTTTTTCTTGAACTTAAGCATCTCCATTCATTGAATAAAAGAATATTTGAAGACACATGTATCCGGTTAGGTGCTTGTATGTTTCTCATCCCCGAATCATTATTGTTCTTGCATTTGGTTTTATTGAAGCTTTGATTGAGTTTTGTTCGTCAATGGATTGAGTTTTCTTGTGTTCTTGAGTTTCCACGTTCTTCCCTATCAAGCAAAGGAATCCAGATCTTGTCTCTAAGATGGAATCAAAGTATCAAACGTGGTCGAAGGACATTGGTCCCTCTTGACCATGTGAGTTTTGGCCCGCTAAAAACCATGTCAATCAATTGTAAAAATTTATTTCAAGAGATAAAGTCAAGAGAATAAGAAGATATGAAACTTGACCCTCATGCCCTCTCATCAAGACGCATAATGCAATTGAAGTTGCCCCGGACAAAGAAAGTTGATTCTTGGAGAGATTGGATAACTTAATGAAGGTCTGACCATAATCCTCCTCCTCTAGGTGCAAAAGGGCACGCATAGACGACTATAAGGTTGCAGCTAGTACATACAATTCCGCCCTCCATTTCGCTATTGATCGTAGAGGTGGGGGATTGCATGTTGAAAGGGAGCATTTTTCTCTCAAATATTCCCTCTCTAGTTTTAACATATTGAGATGGAGCGTCTAGCATAGACTCGAGTCACATTATTTGTTAACAACTAGTTTAATACGCACGGATTTGTGTAAATTTTATATTGAATATATTATATTATGATTTAATATATATGAATATCATATTTTAAAAAATATTTGTAGAAAATTATATAATTAAATGTTGAAGAAAATTATATCTAATTAGTGACCGTTTAAATTAATTCTTAGTTAGGTGAATAATAGTTTTTTTTTAAACGATTCGATGAGACATTTTTACCCTAAATTTTAAATTTGATTGTTTAAGATTGATAGGAAATAAATAAAATTTTACAATTGAAATTGGTTTGTGTGTATCAACTACACATTAATTAAGAATTATGGTACGTGCTATATATAAACATGATTGCATGAATATGTGTTGAAAATTTGAAAAATATGTGCTATATTAGTGTTTTAAAAATCTCCACCTAGGCCTCGCTTGGGCGCTAGGCTATCATCCCTGCTTACGGTGCGACTGCTTAGGCGAGAAGAAGCTTTCGATTTGTGAAAGCATCAACACCTTAGGAGATGACGGATGCATAGAACATAGTGTTAGGCTATGCTTTGTAAAGTAAGGCCCATAATAAAATATCAAATTTCATCCCGACATAGTTTTATAAACATTAATGAATTTGAGAGAACTTAGTAAAATGATCTTATGGATTATGCATTAATTTTAATCCGCCTAGGCCCCCACCCCACCCGCCTAGCGAATTTTAGAACATCGATCATATATAAATGAATGTTGATCTAAATGATAATAAAAATGTAAAATAATGTTTGATTGATGAATGTATATATATATAATAGATATCATACTACCAATATTTGGTAGCTACAAGGTCGGATTTCACATAAATAGAAGTACGTAAGGCTGAAAGTTTTGGCTAAATAAATAGGTATAGATTATAAAAGATTTTATATAATTATGTTAAGCAAATCGAAGAAAATCATATTTGGGTGACGATCGGTATTATATTCATATCATTTTATAAGAATTTTTCTTATCTATTATATCATTATTTCTACCAAAACAATTAAAGTATAAGAAAAAAATATAAGAAATGATATCAACCTTAAATAAGAAGAGGTAATTAACCAATAAGATATGATTAAAAATGGAAAGATCACAAAATAATGATTATATTTTAAAAAGTTAAATGACGTGAAAATTTGGTAATGATACATGACAAATAATATGGCTTATCATAGAGGAGATATGTGATTTAAATTAGATCCTATTTTAATATTGGGGGTTAATCAGATATGCATGGACGTTTCCGTGCGAACGTGCGCACGGTGCACAAGTATATGCATCACAAGAGAATGAGATGCACAATTCAGTACAATCTGGTGTACAATTGTGCATGAAATCGGTGCACAATTGGTCTCCTCACCGGAGCTTCGACGTTGACCGCCGTTGACGCACTAGACTACACATAATTGTGCACTTTGAATGTGCATCATGTTACGAATAATTGTGTATCATGTTACGAATAATTGTGCACCATGTTACGAATAAATGTTCATAGAGATAATTGTGTACCATATTACATATAATTGTGCAATAAGATGGAACGTGCATCATATTACAAAGAATTGTGCACTGAGATGGTTGTACATCATGTAATGAATAAATGTGCACCACGTTATAAATAATTGTGCACCATACTTTTCTTTATTCGTGCATCGCATTGTTCATTTGTTTGTCCATCACATTATGTTATTATGTGCACCATGTTTCATTTGTTTGTGTATCACATTTCGTGTGTTTGTGCATCTCATTTCCATGTGTTTGTGCAACATGTGCTCATGTTTTTGTGTAATGTTATATATCATATTTCATGTGTTTGTATATTGCAATTGTATTTAAATAATATACTAGTGTATAATTCAATATAATTCTGGTGCACAATTCAATATATTTTGATGCATATTTTAAGAGATTTTGGTGCATAAAATGGTACAACTTAGTGCAGAAAAGTTATTATTTTTTTGTGAATTTTATAGACGAATTATACAAATAAAATTCGCTTGTGCCCATTTTTTTACGGTTTTATTTTATTTGCTGAAATTTGTTCGTACATCAGCGTCGTTCGCGCCGAACATAGTAGAGTAAAAGGTCACGACTGACGTGGAGATGAGGAGGATTTTTAAATTTGTGATCAAATATTCTTTACTTGTTTGGGATGGGAAGACGATTTATTACTTTCAGTTTTTTAATAGAACAAACGATTTTGATGCAGTAGAGTGACATATATTAGGAATAATTAATTAAAGAGAGACCATATCTTACGGAGTAACATCATGTAATTATAATATAGAAGTAGTACTTTGTACTGCAATATCACTTATGTCGATCAGTGATAGTTGATGATGCACATGGCCGACAATATCTCAACTCCCAGAACTTTTATGAGAAAATTGGACGCAAAGGATCCCTTAAGAAAAAAAAAATAGCAAATTTAGATTCATTTTTTTAAAAATTATAAGTATGACCCCCTATTATTACACATATGGTATAAAGAATAGAAGTGTTTTTTTAAGATTTAGGGTGTAGGATTTAGGGTTTAGAAATTTTTAAAGACTTAGAAGATCAATAAGCTAATTTATTTAATTAAGAATCCAAACTTGTTATTTAACCCCCTTAAAGGATCAAAAATCCTAAGGATAGAACTTTTATAATGATAATGGGATTCCACGTACGTTTACCAGGTGATCCATGAGGCCATGGCCCATTAGTCATAACTCTAATGGGAAAAAACTTGTTGCCAATTTTGATTTCACTATTCTTTGTTCGGAGTACTACTTGCAAAAAGTCATTTTATATGGGCGAGTAGTGTACTCAATGGCCTTTGTGTAGGTATATTTTTTGGAAAAAGATATATACACACGAAAAATCATCTAAATGCAAACCAAAGTATGCGTTAAGCCTTAACGTACAGGTTTTGTGCGATATGTCTTAACGCACAAGGGACAGAAGAGGCATTTTCGGAAATTCGGGGATAAAATATGTGCGTTAAGTCATGTCGCACAGGTTGAATTGGGTCAAGGGAGACAAGCCCAAAAATATTCTGACCTAGCCCAACCACATGTGCATTAAGGAATATCGCACAGATTTATGTGCGACAAGCCTTAACGCACAACGGTGCGATAAGGGTTGAAGCCGCTTCTTCTTCCCCTTTCCCATTTCCTGATTTCGGCGCCGAATTTTTTCTCGTTTCTTCGATTTCGATTTCCCAGAATTTCCGTCTATTCAATCTCAAATCCGATCATGGATTCAACTAGGGGGGCTCATGGCGGTCCGATTGGTGGTGATGAGGTGGCCGGAGGCGTTTAGGCGGCGGCGACCGGAGCTCCTGTGCAGCAGACTCGCGCCGGTGGTGGTGCTTTGGCGTCTGGTTCCGGAGTTGAGGGGGTGCAGACGACGGCAGGTGTCGGAGGAGGAGCCGCCGCTGGTGTCGGAGGTGGAGCCGCCGTCGGTGTCGGAGGTGGAGCCGCCGCTAGTGAAGCTCCGGCTTGGATGGCCATGGAGGAGGAGGAGGAGGAGGAGGAGGAGGAGGAGGAGGATGAGGAGGATGGTAGCTTAGTCTGACGGACTACTGGTGGCGCGAGACGTCGATTGACCCCATCGATCCCGTCGAGTCCACCTATTGACGTTACACCCACAACAGGCATCAGTCGTCAGGTAAGTAGATTTGCTTAGAAATCATCCAAATTTATCCAAATTGTGTCGTTAAATTTTAATCGTTATATTTGTTAGATTTGCTTAGAAGTCATCCAAATTTTGACGTTAAATTTTAATCGTTATATTTGTTAGATTTGCTTAGAATTCATCCAAAATTATGTTTATATAAAATTTAGAGAAATATGATAAAATATATATAATTTAGATAAAATTTAAATGAAATTTAAAATGTCATATAATATTTAGCGAAATAGGTATGAAAGTTAGATAATTCTGAACCGATCAATAAATATGAAATTTAGATAAAATAGATTAATTAGAAATAAAAAATAGATATTATAGAAATTAAATTATATCATTTAAGTTTAAAATAAAAGTTTGAATTTCATTTGAAATTGAGAGAAATAAATTAATGATATTAGAGAATGACTATAATAAATTATGAAACAATAATTTTAGGCATTACGGGACGCGTTGGGTGGATCTGAGGGGATGACACATCCTGCTCCGGTAGCTGATCGACGCGGTGCGCCTAGAAGGCACATCTCAGCGACAGTGCGGCGTCATGCGGTGCAGATAAGGGCGGACTTATTAGCAGTAGAGTCGTCGGTTCCAGCTTCTGGTCCGACTGAGGATGCGTCGCCGGTTCCAGCTTCTGGTCCGACCGAGGATGGAGGACGCATACGTCACATCTGGTGACGATATGCCAGTTGATGAGGCGGCATGTCATGTGTCAGACGAGGACGAGGACCTGTTGGCAGACTACACGGTTTCTTATAAGCCGATTTTATCGGATGAGACCGACCCTCCACCTCCTTGTTCTGTCCCATCCCCCGTTTCCTCCCCGTTCCCTTATAGTCTTGCTGCCCCCTCCCCTATTTCTTGCCCTGCACCAGCACCAGCTCCAGCACTAGCTCATGGCCCCGTTCTAGGGCAGTCTTCTTGGATGCCTAGAGGGCCGCGCGTCCCTTTCCTCCTTCCGAGCTACACCACACATATTGCGAGGGCGATTTTTTATTTGACTCCTTTGGCCCCTCCTCCCCCTCGTGCCCCCACCCTTCCACAGCAGCGACGGCGCAGGAGAGCTAGAGGACAGGCTGCTCCAGAGGATGCTCCAGAGGCTGCACCAGAGGCTGCTCCCGAGGTTGCGCCGGAGGAGGCTGCAGATGTTGAGGCCGCTCCCCGTGTTTCAGGTCGTCAGGCCCGCTAGCAGACTCAGGATTTGGTGCGTTTTCTTAACTCATTTGTCTTGTAGAAATTTAATTATTTGTTTAATTTCGTAGCTAATATTAATTATCGAACATGCAGACCCGTAAGGTCTTGAGGGTTCACTTCCACATCGGCATCATCACAGATCTTGAGTCGTTCATCAGACCCGAGCCAGAGTCATGGTTTCGGCTAGCGGAGCATAGTGGCCTCACACATCTCCGTGTTCTTGGCACCGGGGCTATTGATCGCATCCTGGTCTCTGCTTTTGTGGAGAGATGGCACCCTGAGACGTCATCGTTCCATTTTCCTTGGGGCGAGATGACGATTACGCTACACGACGTTTATGAGATACTCAGGGTGTCCATTGACGGGAGGAGCTGTACGGCACCAGGCGTGAAGGATCTAGAGCTCAGACGGAGGATTGCGCTGGAGCTTTTTGGGTTTGACGATAGTTCTCAGGTGGATAGATGGTACCGTACTGGCGGCATTCCTATCGTGAGGCTACAGGACGATTTGACGCGCATGATGGGTAGCGAGCAGAGGGACGAGAGCGTCTTGGCTTCACTTTATTTGTTCTTGATGCTCGGCTCCACAGTGTTGGTCGACAAGTCTACCCGTCAGATCAAGCACAAGTGGTTGGCACTGATGTTCGATCACGAGGCCACAGGCCGATATGCATGGGGAGCAGGCATTTTGGCATTCCTGTACCGTAACTTAGGATAGGCATCCAGACGAGAGGCGCAGGACATTGCCAGTTGTGGCATACTTTTGAGGGTAAGAATTTAAATTTAATAAAATTTAATTAACTTTATACATTATAATTATTTATTTTCTAACCTTCGTTTGCCTTCTTATGTAGTCATGGATATGGGCGTACTTTCCTCATTTTCGTGGACATTATGTCACGGACCCAACTGCCACGGCCGAGGACCCAACTGCCATCAGAGACGGCCAGGAGGTACCACAGAGCAAGGAGCCTGGGCGGTTGGTGTGTATGCGCCAGATGCTGGACAGTATTAGATATGAGGAGGTAATATGTTTCACCATATTAGTATTTTAATTTTTAATATGTACTTCATGCTATATATTTTATAATATGTTATCAATTTTATTTGTTACAGGTACAGTGGTTTCCGTTTCCTAGAGTATCATTCGATCGACCAGAATACGCTCCTTCCCTGTTTAGAGGGATCATTCAGATCATGGATATTCAGGAGCCGTACCTGTCGGACCGCTGCCTTCGTCAGTTTAGCCATGTACAAGGGATCCCGATCTTACCCCCAGAGCCGAGCTCATTGATCCGACAGAACGACCTCAGGCATTACGACGTCAAATTCGACGCTCATCTATTGGGGGCATGGGATGAGGATCCGAGGCCTTTGATCCAGGTTGAGGCGCCACCAGTCACGCGTTATTGGGATGTTACAAATGACTATCTCGATTGGTTGGACGAGTATTCACATGTGCTGGTGGATCCTAGATCCACCAGACAGGATCGTCCTCATGGCCCTGTCCATCCCACACCATCGGTGGACACTCTTGCGGTATGTGCAATTTGTTTAATTTGTTTAAATCAATTAATGTCATTTATTAATTAATCATATTTAAATTCTAATGGGTATTTGCCAATACAGCGGAACCAGTTGGTTGCTGGTGAGATTCGTGCCTATTTCCAGAGGCGGACGCGTAGGGATCTTATCCCCGTTCAGGAGGTTGACGAGATGATGTCTCTTCTATTGCACATGCTGACTGATGAGACTCCTCCGATGGCCCCTCCTCCACCTCGTGCATCACAGATATTCCCGGATTCCATACACGAGTCGGGGGAGGGTAGTGGGAGTCAGCTCGGAGATTAGCGATGTTATGTGTTTTGAAATTGTGTTTTGGACTTGTGTTTTGTATTTTGGGTTACCTATGTATACATTTTAATTTGCCCAAACTATGACCAACAAACGCATAATGGGTCCAAACAAGGCCCAATAGGACCAACAAACGCATAATGGGCCCAAACAAGGCCCAATAGGACCAACAAACGCATATTGGGCCCAAACAAGGCCCAATAGGACCAACAAACGCATATTGGGCCCAAACTAGGCCCAATAGGACCAACAAACGCATATTGGGCCCAAACTAGGCCCGAACAAGCATATTGGGCCCAAACCAGGCCGAATAGTATCAAATTACGCATAAGGGGCCCAAACAAGGCCCAATAGGACCAACAAATGCATAAGGGGCCCAAACAAGGCCCAATAGGACCAACAAACGCATATTGGGCCCAAACAAGGCCCAATAGGACCAACAAATGCATATTGGGCCCAAACTAGGCCCGAACAAGCATATTGGGCCCAAACCAGGCCGAATAGTATCAAATTACGCATAAGGGGCCCGATCAAGGCCCAATAGGACCAACAAATGCATATTGGGCCCAAACAAGGCCCAATAGGACCAACAAATGCATATTGGGCCCAAACTAGGCCTAATAGGACCAACAAACGCATATTGGGCCCAAACTAGGCCCGAACAAACATATTGGGCCCAAACTAGGCCCGAATATGTGTTTTGGGCCCAAAGTAGGCCCATTATGCATTTTGGGCCCAAACTAGGCCCATTATAACTTCATAAAACTTTGTTTGGGCCCATTAACTTATAATACGAGTGATACATCAGTATAATATTATAATAACATAGTATTATAACCTATACGTACAGCTTCTTCATACTTTGTGATATATCGTTACTATGAAACTCATGTAAGTATATCACAACACGTACTCTCGTCCCATTATAACTTCATAAAACTTTGTCTGGGCCCATTAACTTATAATACGAGTGATACATCAGTATAATATTGTAATAACATAGTATTATAACCTATATGTACAACTTCTTCATACTTTGTGATATATCGTTACTATGAAACTCATGTAAGTATATAGTGCAAGTAGAGATTGCTTAAGAATTATGTACAATACATTAGTATAAACCATGACTGATGAATGCTTTGTAAGTATAAAGTTCTAAATCATATATAAGAAACCCTAAACCCTAAACCCTAAGTCCTAAGTCCTAAATCCTAAACCCTAAACCCTAAAACAATACATTAGTATTAACCATATGGTAAGATAATATTAATTCATTTAATATGTATTTAATCCTAAACCCTAAACCGTTGGAACGTATATAAGAAACCCTAAATCCTAAACCCTAAAACAATACTATGCGTTAACCCTAAACGCACACATATTCATTGGGCTGTTACGAAGCCCAATGACTGTTGGGCCTAGAGTCAAGCCCAGCCAGGTGTGCGTTAAGACTAAACGCACACCCAGAATCCATCCTTAACGGCCAATATTCGGCCGTTATGAAATCCGACCGTTCTTTGTGCGTTAAGGGATAACGCACCAACGGTAAGAATTTTATAACGGTCGAATTTCCCTCCTATATATACCCATATCAATTTCTTCATACTTCCACATCCAAACACAACAATCATCTTTTTGCTTTAGTTTTTGCAAGACTTTATATTTTCTTATACAATAATTCGTATTACATATCAGGGGATGACTTCATCCTCCAACAGTGCATTGCCTTCGGTTACAATGTGCGAATGCAATTTTCCGGTCGTATTGTACACTTGCGACAGGCCCAATCACTATAAAAGAAGGTACCTCGCATGCAAAGATTACGTCCCATCGGAGCGGTATGAAGATGAAAGAGGGTGTCGTACCTTTAAGTGGCTCGATCCACCGTATGACGAGAATACTGCCAAGGTTATCAGAGATCTGGTGAAGGAAAGAAATAAGCTTCAAGAAATGTGCGACACCCTTTCCGATAAATGTTGGAAGTTAAAGAGAACGATATATTATTGGGGTTATGATATAACGAAATGATGTTGTTTGATTATGTAATTTTACAAATGTATAAATTCCAATGTTATGATTGTATAAGTTTAATGTCTTTTTATATTGTATTCCAATTTTAAGTATGTAATTTTACGTATGGATTACTCTTAAACACACCAAAGCAATAATAATCAGCAAATAATCAAGCTAAATAACATCAAATTTCATATTGTATTACAATTCACACTAAACTCTAATACGCCACATAATCTGGATTCTTGTCGGCTGCAATGCGACATTCCCTAAACTCTTGCAATTTCGAAGCATACAATGTTTCCCACCAAAGGATGTTCGGATCACAATGTCTTCGCCATGCATCCGTCACGGGTGGTAATGGAGACTCGTTAATGAGCGTCACCTATTAGAATACAAAAACAAAACCCAATTAGCATACACAATATTGCAAATGAAACATCTAGGTACAAGTAGAGATACAAAACATTACCGGTATCCAGTGGTTGTGACACCCTACGTGTGCTATCCCCACAAAATTTATGGGAGGTGCGAAGCTTGATCCAGACGCCCTTATTGGTAAGCACAATGAAGGGTGCTCAGATATGATGACGATAGCAATGTTATACACCGTTGCAAACACTAAACCCATGAATGGTATGTCAAGCCAATAATCCGCGCCACAAGGGGTATTAACATAGTTAATTTGAACCATTAGATCGTCGCATGACCCTGGTCTTGCATAAGCTCGTACCGGCTCCCATATTTGTCGGTTAACACGCAACTCCTTTGCCATCGCGCTACGGATCAAGGGATACTGACCCTCACTCATCCCCATAAGCACAGCCAAAGACCGATAGCCACAATGTTCGTCTGAACGTACTTCCTTAGCACCGTTAATGTACCCAAACCAGAAGTAATCGATATTCCGAACCCCAAAGTCCACCCCAAAATGAATCATGGGTTCCTCAGGCCATTCCGACTTACGGACTCCCACATCGGCGTCCTCAAATTGTGATTCTTCTGGTTGCGATTGGGATTGCATGTCCTCAGCGTCGAGCACCACAATACTTGGTTGCTTTCTGGGACGGCCTGGCCCTTTCGCCTTCTCCTTTGCCTTTCCTTGTGCCTTTGCCTTCTCAGACTTCAGTAAGTCTTCTCTTACGTGCTCATGCAGACTCTTTTCCCTAGTCGGTGACCCCTTTGCCTTGTTCTTCGCACCACTTGGCCTTCCCTTGGAACGTATGCCCGTCGGCTCCATAAATGTACTCTGTTCCGGATGCTCCAAGGCCATGTACAACTCACTCATTTGCCATAACGTGGCTTGGGTCAAAGTACGGCTTTGCACTTTTGACCACATCTCACGCAATCTCAACTCTGGAATGGAAATAGCTACACCGTCATCACCAAGCGCACATGTTGTTGGATCGTTTTCCCAATGCAAGTCCTTCTAGAAGTCATGAATGACGTTTGGAGTGAGAGTTGTCTTTGTAATGATGGCTTTTGCAATATCGTGGACGCACGACAACCCAAGGCAGTCTCTCACCCAATGATCATCGCATACTTCTGAATACTCATCCTTCACTAGTTGATCATACATGGCCAACAACAAATCAAAACACCTATCCGACACTCTGCAAAACAGCCTTGAGAATACCATTCGAGCAAGCTCTGGAAACCCTGGGTCGTTGAACTCCATTGGTCGTGTAGACAGTGACTTATTCATGGTCGCTTTTATTGTGTCTATTTGAAGAAGGATTGCATGGTGGATCCTTACGATCACTCTGTTAAAGCCGCCTCTGCTGGACCCTACAATATCTTTCAACACATGATGCATCCCCTCAACCCTATCAAAACAATAAAATTTTACTCAGGGTACAACATTCATATCGAATACTAAACTATTCTAACTACACAATGTTCAAATTATACCTGTTTGAAGTTCGTGTGAAGAAGTGAAGGGTGTCATTCGTCCAGGCTCTTACTATACTTTCCTTGTAAGGAGTCAGTCATTCTCTCTCGACGTATCCAACAAGGCCGCTCTTCCACAACTTCCTCAATGCTCTGAGCCTCTCCTCGTACCTTTCCTCTATGGTCGAGCAAAATAGTCCCCAACACTGGTTTGTAAACGTATCGACCTTGGCACTATCTTTTATAACCTTATCTGCATGTGCCTTGATGTTGTTTCTAATATGGACCCAACACAAGAGCTGCCTAACCGGGGAGTCTTTGAATACTACCTTAATAGCTTTCATGAGAGCCTTTTCACAATCGGTCATGATAGCATTGGGCATAACTCCTAACTACTGATACAAGTTCCGAAGGGCAGTCAATATCCACTGGTAATGGGAAAACGTCTCTGCTTTTGTGAATGCGTACGCAATGTTGAACGTCTTGTGAGTGCTGGTAAAACCAACAATCTCCACCAAAGGCATATCATACCTATTACCAGTGGACATTAATACTTGTCAATATAACTAATTAAATAAGAGCACATACAAAATTAACTTTTATTAAATGGTTTTACATACTTGTTTGTTTTGTATGTGGCGTCAATGATCACCACGTACGGGAACTTCTTCAACAAGCGTAGCGACTCCAGGTGAGCAAAAAACACGATCTCTACCTTTTGCCCTTTATTATTATTCCTAAGAGGATAAAAAAGATACCTGTTCTCTTTCAAAAAAGTCAGAGACCATTGGGTAATCGTCAATTCCCCACGATCCTCGTACTGGAGCTTCTGCAAAAAGTTTGCAACCTGCTTCATTGATGTCACATTTTCCGGAAAGTGTTTCCTCAAGTTCGAAACAATCTCTTTCGGAGTCTTCTGACCATCACCCCATTTCCTAGCCATGACCTCCTCCTCTTGGGTCATTCGACCCATGAATGCATTCCCATGAAAGCTAGCATAAAGCTTGTGGTTGTGGGTGCCATGTATAACATCCAAGACCCATTTTTCAGTAAGGGATCCTGTCTTCTTGTGGAAACGACACCCGTATAGCTCGAATTTACAACCACACTTCTTCGATCTACGTTTTCGAATCCTTTCAACCGACAACTCTGGATTTTGTACATTAACTTTAGGCCTCCCAGATCTCGGCTCACCATATCTATCGCATGTCAAATTAACCACGTACGCATTTGAAGTACGTTTTACCAAAACTATCATCAGCTCTTTTGCTTTAGCTCTAGCCCATTCAAGCATTTCATTCTTACTCCCCCACTCTAGGACAGTACGAAAATAATCTCCATAATCTTCCCCCTATAATTAATTGTTATTTAATAATTATTATACTTTCTACAATTATAACTACAAATACATCAATTTAGCAAAGACATTAATAATTCATAATACAATCCACGAATTTTATGTACAACTACGTAAACTACTACTCCATACCTAATATCATACAAAATTAATTATATACGATATTTTTCGTATGTCACTCGAAATTATTTGTTATATTACATCATAACTACTTCATACAAAACTAGGACATGATTCATTACTCAAATTAAAATGAAATCAACACTAACGGTGCAAGAATCGCCGCTCGAATCACAATTGTCTCCTTCGTCATCGGAACCCGAAGACTCGTTCACTTCGTCTACTTCTTCATCTTCTCGTGCTTGTACCCAATTACATTCCTCACTTTCATGATTATAATACTTCATATTGAGTGCGTTGGTGTGCAAGAGAATAGTATCAATTTCTTCGGGTATATATAGGCTGAAATGGGTTGGGAAAAATCAGACCCTTTGGTGCATTAAGGCTTGTCGCACCAACGGTCTGATTTTTTCTAGCCGTTGGCAGTTTGAATTCATCAATTTGTGCGTTAAGGCTTAACGCACATAAACAGTATCATGCGTTAAGTCTTATCGCACCAGTTCTGAATATTTTTACAACTTTCGGACTGTTCTGTCCCTTGTACGTTAAGACTTAACGCACCAAAGTGTACGTTAAGTCTTAACGCACCAAACAGTGTGTATTTAGACACTGTTTGGTGTGTATATATACTGACCCTATTTTTTGGGTCCATAAGAAGTACCAGACTCTTATTATAACGAAGGACATAATCGAAGTTTATGAAGTTGTGATCACGGATGATGTCACGCTAACCAATTACAAGACTTGGACAATTTTTATATCGGTTGCGAATGAATACTCATACCGGGCTTTGAAAAAACAAAGTCCATTAGCCTGTCCTTCCAAATTCAGTCTAGAATAAGCTACTTGGGCCGGATCCAAACTCAAAAGCCCAAAATGGCAGCTATATTAGCCCCATTCTTATTTGGGCCAATTGTTGTTATTCGCGTGATAAATCTGAGATTTTAAAAAAAAAATCGCGAAATACCCAAATCATTGAATACAAACGGTTTTCGTTTATTTTTTTCAAAAAAAACCTAAATCCTAAAAAAGTTTTTAGGATTAAGGGTTTAGGTTTTTTTTTTATTTTAATAAATAAACGAAAATCGTTTATATTTAACGATTTTGATATTTCGTAAAATGAAAATCTCATGGTTACCACGTGAAATATGTCAAATTTTTGTGTGTCACGCGAATCATGCGATACTTCAGAATTACCAAACATTTATTCAAGTTGTTATCATGAAGAAGAAAAAATAGCAAAAACAAAACTCGGTTGTTTTTTCTCCTCCTTGTTTGATGACTGATGAGACTTGGCAACAAGAAATAATGGAGAGTGATTGTACTATAATATAGCTGGAGCAAAATGGTTAGCAATTTAGGATGATTAGTTGAATCTACATTCACTCGTATCCGATCCATCACTTAGTACACCCATAGATTAGTTGGTGTGATTGTGCTGCATGGATCAGTCGTCTGTGATAATTTTCATATCTGAATCAGTGAATCTTATGCAATTTATAACATAGTTTAGAGCATGTGATTTCAATCTCTTCAAAATATTCCACAAAATGCCCAATCGCAGGAAACTTCTGTCCCTAAGATTGGTATCACTCACTAGTGAACTACACATGCAAATCACTTTACAAAATCATTAAATAGCACTTTGTTTCTTGAATGTCGATCACAATTTGCCTGACTTTGATAAAACTTGGAAATACTAAAAGAGTCCGAATCCGGTGAGAATGAATATTAGGGTGAGAATTGAGAATATCTTTTAATTTTTGGATTTAAAATCGTTGAAGTGGATAATTAGCCGGTTAACGCCGGAGCTCCGGCGTTGACAGATAAAAGTTTTTTTTTTCGGGCCACTTTTTGACTTAAGATGACATGTGCATACATTTTGGCTTGTGTGTACATCTATATTGTCCTATATATGCATCAAAATTTTATAAGGCATTGTCCGACCTAAGATTTTTTTTTCCGACCCTTTTATTTTTCGGGTCTACTTTTTACTTTTGTTGGCATGTGCACCATTTTTTACTTGTGTGTGCATCAATATTAACTTGTATGTGCACTAAAATTTTATAAGGTGGTGTCCGATCCTTTTTTTCATTCAGTTTTTCATAGTCCAGCTTTTTTTCAAAACTATTTGTTTTGCTTGAGATGGCATGTGCATACATTTTGGCTTCTATATGCATCAATATTGACATGTATGTGCATTAAAAGATTGTAAAAAACATGCATTGTTTTCTAGAGAAAATGTGCATGAGTTGTACAATGTATGTGGATAAGTTTTGACATGTGCACATTCAAGCAAAAAGACATGTGTTTCAAATGGTATGCACATACAAGCCAAAAACTCATGCACATACCAAGCCAAGAAAATGATGCATACAACTAAATTTAGATGCACACACAATTCAAAATTCATGCACTTACAAGATAAGGACCTATATACATTTTGTAAAGTGTATAAGATTTTACATGTGTGTGCATAAGTTTTCACTTACAAAAAGTCACACATATAGTCAAACCCTATGTACGCCTAGTTCAATTTACATGCACATACAAGCAAAAAGACATGCACTTCAAAAGGTATGTACGTACAAGTCAAAACTCATGCACATTTCAACCCAAGAAAATAATGCACACAAGTAGAATTTAGATTCAAATATATGTCAAAATCTATATACACACAAGCTAAAACATATGCACATGCTGAGAAGTGCATGAGTTTTCATATACAAAAAGTCATATATATAGTAAAAAATCATATATAGATTTTATGCAATACCAATGCACATACAAGTCAATATTGATACACATACAAGCAAAAATCAATACACATGCAATTATAAGTTAAAAATTATGCCTGAAAAAAAACAACTTTGATTATTTAACGTTGATGACTGATTTGACGAGTAATATTGACCGATCAAAGTATAATGAAAGTTTAATTCAGCATTTAGTTATTTGTCAATTTATTATGTATGAAAGAGTAGATTGTAGCTGTAAAGTAGAAAGAAGAGTATGTAGGACTCAAATGTGTGTGCTTCATCTCTGGCACGTGATTCTCATCAGGAGCTCCTCAACTGCAAGCGGCGTTGGTTTACACTTTACACTCACCTTCGTTCTCTGACAACCCCCCTTTGTCCTCTTCTTCTTCTTCTTCCCCTCTACTCATTTCCTCCATTAAAAAGCCTCGAGCAAATGCTCTGCGATTCTAGCTACTCTATCCTGTTTTTTCAGATTGTTCTCTGTTATTACCTCCTTTAGCTAGACAACAATGCTCAACAGACTTTCCATCTCAGTTGATCTCTTCTTCATCCTTATCCTCTCCACGTTTCCTTCAATCTTCGCATTGCCATCCGACGCTCAAGCTCTTCTTGACTTCAAATCCAAGGCCGATTTGCACAATCGCCTCTGGTTCAACGCCTCCGCCTCCCACTGCACCTGGCCCGGCGTCCAATGCGCATCCGCCGCCGCCGACAGGGTGGTCCGGTTCGTCGTCGAAGGCGTCCTCCTCGGCGGCGTGTTCCCCGCCGACTCGCTCACACGGCTCGACCAACTCAGGGTACTGAGTCTCCAGAACGACTCGCTCTCCGGCCCAATTCCTGATCTCTCTGGCCTCCTCAACCTCAAGTCCTTCTTCCTAGACCACAATTCCTTCTCCGGCGACTTCCCGCCGTCGATTTCCGACCTCCACCGCCTCAGAACGCTCGATTTGTCCTACAATAACCTAATCGGTCCGCTCCCCTCATGGTTAACCCGGTTCGAACGGATCGGCTCACTCCGGCTCGAGTTCAACCGGTTCAATGGCTCCGTCCCTACGCTTAACCAGTCGAGCCTGTTGACATTCAACGTCTCCGGCAACAATCTTTCCGGCGCCGTGCCCCTCACCGCTGCTCTGAAGAAATTCGGGCCCAGCGCTTACGCTTTGAACCCTGGGCTCTGCGGGGAGATCGTGCATCGAGAATGTCGCCCGAAACTGCCTCACTCCGGTCCATCCTCGGCGACGAAACCTCCGAACGCCGGGATTGGGCAGAACGTGGACTTACAGGGAGCGGAGCTGGCTCACACCGGCGGGAAAAAGCGCCGTTACCGACACCACAGCAAAATCGTGATTCTAGGGTTTTCGGTCGGAGTTTTGGCATCGATTGCGTCATTCATTTGTGTGGCGATCGCAATCAAGAGAAGGCACCGGGAGGAGAAGAATCGGAACGGGAGTGCATTCGGAGGGGGGTCGGCGGCGGGGGAGATGGCGGCGGTGGTGGCGGAAGTGATGAGAACGGAGGAGGAGAGGGAGGAGAAAGTGAAGACGGTGGAGGAAGGGATAAAGGCGGCGAAGAGCGGGAGCCTGCTGTTCTTCGTGGGGGAAGCGCCGCCGTACACGGTGGAGCAGCTGATGAAGGCGTCGGCGGAGCTACTGGGGAGGGGAACGGTGGGGACCACATACAAGGCATTGCTGGATGATAGCCGTTTGCTCGTGTGCGTGAAGAGGCTGGACGGGAGAAAGGTCGCGGGTGCAGGGAAAGAGGCGTTTGTGCGTCACATGGGATTAGTGGGCGGGCTCAGACACCCGAACCTGGTCCCACTCCGGGCCTACTTTCAGGAGAGGGAAGAAAGGCTTCTTGTGTATGATTATCAGGCCAACGGCAGCGTCTTTTCTCTCATTCATGGTAAGAATTACCATTCGTCTAATTACTCCGTATTTGATGCATGGTTATCATCTTTCCAAAAATGCATGCTTTTGATTAACTTAGCCAAAATTAATAGGTTTGCCTAGGTTCTAGTATTAAGTAGGCCCGTGAGAGCCTACTATATATGTGATGGATGGGTTTCTTTCTTTAAGATTTTTTCACATGTACACAAATATTTCAATCTGAGGTAACAACGGACCCCGTAGTATTAGTAGTAGCACTGATTACATCAGGTTGCTTGAAGCATGGAAAGATATAACTTTGACATGGTATGTTTGCCGGCTTTTTATGGGGTTGGGTTGGAGACTTGGAGGTGGATTGAATGATTAGAAACGAAGTTGTCATAATGAATATGCCAATTGCCCATGGCTCTTCTTTTTCACGAGTATGCAAAATTAATTGCTGGCATGTAAAGATAGAATGTAGAATCTTATAACATTGTAAGATGAAGAGAGGGGTTACCTAGCTAAGAACTAAGATACATAAGCTTTATTGGTAATTATTGGCTTGACACAAGCAGGTTCTAAATCAGCAAGAGCAAAACCCTTGCATTGGACATCATGCTTGAAAATAGCTGAAGACGTGGCACAAGGACTCTCCTACATCCACCAAGCTTGGAGTTTTGTCCATGGCAACCTCAAATCCTCTAACGTCCTCCTCGGGTCCGACTTCGAGGCCCGCCTCACCGACTACTGCCTAACAGCCTTAGCCAGCAACAACCCGAGCCTATTTGAGACCGAAAACAACCCGGACTCAGCCGGGTACAAGGCCCCCGAAGCCACGCCAAAGTCGGATGTGTACGCGTTCGGGGTGCTGATGCTGGAGCTGCTGACAGGTAAGCCGCCATCTCAGCATCCTTACGTGGCACCGAAGGATATGGTGAGGTGGGTGAGGAACACAAGGGAGGTGATGGATGAGGGTATGGAGGAGCAGAGTAGGCTGGCCATGTTATTGCAAGTGGGAGTTGCTTGTAGGGTGAAGTTGCCTGAGCAGAGACCCACAATGTGGCAAGTTCTGGGGATGTTGCAAGAGATCAAAGAAGAGGCTGTTTTGGTGGAGGACACTAGTGATCTGGATGATCAGTCTCATTCTCATTCTCATTCTCATGTGTCCTGATCATCTACATGACTATATCAAATGGGCATATGACTTTGCATTGGACCCTTTTTTGGGGCCCTACTTTGCTTTTAATTTGGTTCGGGTAGGAAGTGAGATTTATGAAATTAGGGCAAATATATACATATCTTCTATTGATGATACTTGTACCGGCCAGTAAGAGAATGTACTAGTTAAATTCTATGTTTATATTCTAGAGTGTGATTGGTTTCATGTACAAGAATACTATGACATGATAATATGAGATGAGTAAATCTCTTTTTGATGTAGAAGTTTACAATCCAACTACTAGATTGATTTGTGTCTTGTACGGGTTTTTGGAATAAAAAAACATATATAATAATATTAAATAAATAATTATAATGTATTTTTTTTAATCAATAATTTAGCACCAGTAATGTTATATAATAATAACGATGAATATCAAATAAATCTCTCAAAATAATGAAAAATGTATGATAATAATGTTGATAAAAAAATATGTGGATAAGATATATAATCTTATAGATCAATTCTAGATCTTCGTGAAAGATCGAAGATAAGATTACACATGTAAGTCTTTATTTTTAAAGTTGTAGCTATTTCCGACCTTCTTTTGCATAAGAGTGAAAATGTAAGAGAACGAAAAAGATACGTCACACTACCTAGATTAACTCATATATTAATAAGGGTTTGTTTGGTCTTTATTTATAGAAAAATATTTTTTGTCCTCCCTTTACGTTTCTCTATACCACCCAAAATTCAAAACCTATTTTTCTAAAAGAAGGATTTATAAACAAAAAAGTCTTTATAAATACATAACCAAACAAACCCTAAATTATAAGAATTAATCATGTAAAAAAATTACCCATAAATATTTCCTAATACTAAATGAAGAATTTATTATGAATATTTTATGATTATAGTTTAAAACAGATGAGTCACACTACCTAGATTAACTCATATATCAATAAGGGCTTGTTTGGTCTTGTATTTATAAGGTCTTTATTAAATATATTTTTTCCTCCCTTCACGTTTCTCTATACCACCCAAAATTCAAAAACTATTTTTCTAAAAGAAGAATTTATAAACAAAAAGTCTTTATAAATACATAACCAAACAAACCCTAAATTATAAGGATTAATCATGTAAAAAAATTACCCATAAATATTTCCTAATATTAAATGAAGTTGGACATTAACTATAAAATACACATACATAATGCACATCCCATATTTGAGTCATATATAATTGTTAGATGTTTTCATATGCTAATTGTCGGGTTTTATGTTTTATATACTTACCCAAAATTCAAAAAACTATTTTCCTAAAAGAAGAATTTATAAACAAAAAGTCTTTATAAATACATAACCAAACAAACCCTAAATTATAAGGATTAATCATGTAAAAAAAATTACCCATAAATATTTCCTAATACTAAATGAAGTTGGACATTAACTATAAAATACACATACATAATGCACATGCCATATTTGAGTCATATATAATTGTTAGATGTTTTCATATGCTAATTGTCGGGTTTTATGTTTTATATACTTACATTACGTCACCGTTGAAATCAATGGACAAATTTCCCGGCTTTAGTATACAAATGATTTTAGTGTGAATATTTTATGATTATAGTTTAAAACATATATTATCCTAATTTACATGTATAAAATATGATCTGAAAATATGTCAGTAGCATAAGGGTTTAGTTGTATTTTTATAGGTAATCATTAGGCTAATTTCAACTGCAATTTGAAGTCCAATCTATAGTTTTTTTAAGAACGGCAACCACAATACTAATAATTGAGTTAACATATGAATTAAGACCAAACATAAAAGAAGGAAGAAATCATTGTATACGGCTAAGTTTTTGTTTTTTAAGGTAATTATTAGATTAATTTCAAGTGCGATTTGATGTCCAATCTAGAGTTTTTTTTTATGGACGACAACTACAAATACAATAATTGAGTTAACATATGAATTAAGACCAAACAAAAAAGAAAGAAAAAATCATTATATATTTTATCCTAATTAAATACATGACTAAATGTATTTAATTTTACATTATGTCGAAGGTTTGATATACACATCTATAATTAAGAATCCACTAAAATTACACTAATATATATGTAAAGACCATACATTATAAAATTGAACATAAGCTAACCAAAACCTAAATTCTTGATTAAAAGACTATTAAGGTAATAAAAATGGAAAATAACATCCATATACTAACCAAAACATAAATTCCTACGTATCAATCATTTAAGTATGCCACGTAGGCAAGAGTCTAAAGCCAATTACATGTTTACCCTTTCCATTTAATAGTTTTCTTTTTTTTTTCATAATTTTCAACAGTATTTTTAAATTTAATATCTCTTCAAATATGAACATGAACGTGTTTTACATCTTTCTTAAAATTGTCTCTATTACTATAAGCAAATATTTAGCTTAAAATTTAGAATCACTTTATCCTTCATTTTTGTTAAAAAAACGTTATCTTCTTCCTATACCATTTCCGAATATATTAAATATCACTTACTATATATAATAACAATATACATTAATATTTTAATTAACTTTTTCTCATTTTTTTATTGATTTCATATAAAAGTTACCTCTATAACATATTTTTAAGGTTACGTTTTTTACATGAATGACAATTTTGTTTAGTAATAATATATATCTTTTTTCATTCAATTATCATCTTATACGTTATCTAGTTTCTTATTATAAATATATTTTAAGATAATATTTATTTAGGATCTACTTCAATTTTGCTGAATAATCTTGTCCGAGTTTAATTTATTTTCTTATTGTTTTGACATAATTATTTTCTTATTGATTTTTAATATCTATCACTTAAATTGTTAAAAAGATGGAGGTTACATTAGTTAAAGGACATTCAGATTTGTCTTGCAAAATAGTATACTGAATAGTATTCTGTTCTAATATTAATTAAGGTCTTACAAAATTTTCAACTTTACTAAATGGATTACGAATATAGTGTATAAATGAAAGATTATCCCAACTTTATATAATTTTGGTAAGTAATATTATTTATTGTTTACTTTGTAATGTATAGAATCAAATATTATAATATATGAGTGATATCTTGTTAGGTAACTAATGAAAGTTGTGTAGATGAAGATGTTGTAATTTGAAAAAAATTAGAAGGGTGAAGAGATAAATGAATAATTAAATTTGATGATGTGACATAGTTAGAATGGTGACACATTAGATAGATAAGAAGGGCTTTAATAATAGTATATAGATAGATGATATTACTTCCTGGTCATGTTCTAATGATATTCTTTTTTAGATATTCTAATAGTGTTACTTTTTTGGTCATGTTCTAATGATATTACTTTATGTTATGTAGGAATTTGTTTAGAAAGTAAGCAATTTTTTTCAACTTTATTATATAGGCTCGTTTTTAAACTAATTCTGAGAATAAGCTAGAGCTTCGACAAAAGTCATTGTACCGCAAAGCGACTATTATTTAAAGAATTGCAGAACACAACAACGACTTAAGCCGTAGTAAAATTTTAATTTAATTAAAATAATAAAAAAACATAAATCACCGTAACAAAGAGCGACTCATGCTTTTTGTTAAAAATAAAAAAGAAATTCGCCATGGCGATTCTTCTACTTGTTTCTCCAGATCCGACAAATCTCGGCTTATGAGACAACATCCAGCACCACCCTGTTTGTTGATTTGCCACCATTTCTTGATCGAGTTTCCGACGGATTTGCCCATCAGATAATTTGAGTCTCGTATTAATGCTCCAAGTTCAATATTTATTTGTTGTCGTTCTGGAAGAGACCCGACGGGGCAAGAATCGGCGTCGGTCGTGGCTTTCTACAAATGCCAAATATTTGGCTGATGGGGATTTTGCAGGTTGAAGATGAAAGGAAAATATTTTAATTAAAGGACGTGGATCCTATCAATACCTCTCTTTGGCTCATTTAATAGAGTTTTATCTTTTTTTAAGTGACATCACATCTGACTTATTTTTAAAAAGAAATTCACATAATTGCTATATACAGCGCCTCCAATCTTTTTCTTTAAAATAAATTCACATAAGTCGCTCTTTTGAATAGCGACTCATGTTTTTTTATTAAATTAAACTTTCTCATTCACTTACGTCTCCTATCTTTTTTTATTTTTTTTTAAAATAAGAGTTGCTTTTTGGAACGACGGCTTATATTTTTTCTTTTTATTAAATTAAATTTCCGCTTTGGCTTAAGTCGCTGTTATGTTCTTCGATTCTTTTAATAATAGTCGTTTTGTGATACAATGATTTTGGCCGAAGCTCCATTGCCAGCCTATTCTCAAAATTAGTTTAAAAACGAGCCTACATAGAGTATAAAGTTGAAAAAAAGTGCTTACTTTCGGGGAAAAAATCGTTATGTAGTAGTACTGATGTATTCCTTTACAATTTTGTATACATTCCGCGAAAGAAAATGCGAATATTATTATAAAAAAAAAACTTTAAATAATACCAACTATTGCCTATGAACCAAAAATAATATGAATTTTAAAAATTGTAAAAATGTACCCGAACTTTGTCAATATTAATCCAAAATGATATGGTCCATTTTTCCGGTGAAATCTCTGATGAAGATGCTGATGTGGCACTGAAAAACATGAGCTTGCAAAAAAAATCACACATAAGCTCATTTATATAATTTAAAAATAAAAATAAAAAAAAGATAAAATGAAAATAAAATAAATAAAATAAACTTCTTCAGCAATTTGCATCTACTAAAGCATGAAGCCATGAACCCAAAAAAAGTCCCTCGAAGTGGGCGCTCGAAGAGAAAGGTTTGAAAGTCAATCTTCGTTATCGTTGTAAACTGATTGCTGAAATTTTAGGTTTGTGCTTCAGTAGATGCAAATTGCTGAAGAAGTTCATTCTTTTGATTTTTTTTTATTACATAAATGAGCTGATGTGTGAAATGTTTTTGCCAACTTTTAGTTTCTGGTGCCACATCAGCATTTTCGCGGGAGATTTCACCGAAAAATGAATCATACCATTTTGAGTTAATACTGACATAGTTCGGGTACGTTTTTACAATTTTTAAAATTCGTATTATTTTTGGTTCAAATGCAATAGTTGGTATTATTTAGAGTTATTTTTCCTTATAAAAACCATAAAATAGTAATCATTCTTTTAATATAAAAAAATGTTGGGCCAAGTAAAAGCCCAATAAACCCAAATAAGGCCCAAATGAAGTCACAAAATGACCGAAAACAAATTTAATAAGAGAATTTAAATAACAGAAATTTAAGATGCCAGGAAGTGGAGCAGCTTTTCCAGCTTAGGGCTTTGCCCATGTGATGATGAAATGAATGTGTCTACAGACATGGATATGATGGAGGCCGATCCCTCTAACGCCACCGCCGCCGCCTCCTCCGCCGTTCAATATGATGTTGCCAGAGAGCTGTTAACGACGGCTCGCCAGCTAGTCGATCAGGACAAGCCCGCAGAAGCACTTCAAGCGGTAATTTCAATTCGTTTTTCCTTTTCCTTTTTACAATTTAATTTCATTTACCTCCATTTTTTCTGTGTCTGGCGTGGTGACTGCTGATGGGAAACAATATGGAAAGGATCCCTTGTTTGAAAATTAGTGTTCTTTGAATTCGTCTCTCTAAGAGAGAAAGATTTTAGGGATTTTGTTTGCTGAGGTTTTCTAGTTGCTCATGGTTTATGATTATGATTAATTGGTTTTGATCTTATGTCGATGAAAGTACAATAGATTAATCGAATTCATTCAACTCAATAACAAAGACAGATGTACAAGTACTGGAAACAGAACCGTTTTAAATTGCTGTATATCCTTTGCCCTATATCAGGTGATTATGTACTGGAAAATTTCCACAAAGAAGCAGTTATTAAATTTCATTTGCCAAAAAAGTTGTTTCCAAATACTATCACTTACTTTTCAAGTGTCATATATCAATTACAATTTAGGGAATTGACTGAAATACTCTAACTAGAACACATAAGAGGGAATTATGTGGCTTGACAAATGCATAGTAATATAGAGAGAGGATGGATAGTACTAGTAGTGAAGGGGATATGAACAGTTGGCTGTATCTTCGCATTGATATATGACACTTACTTGATCTCAAACAGATTGTAATGGCAATGAGGACTAAGGGCGGCGAGGGAGCTGTAGTTCAGATTCTGCAACGTGCTCGTGAGCTTTACACAAACAACTTGCAAGCGGCCTCTGAAGCCGATGAGCTGGCTTCTCTGTTTGCAGAGTGTGCCATAGCTGAGGCCCAACCTGCAACAGCTGAGCTGTGTTCTCTACCGGCACAAGCACCAATACCAAACACGTCGTGTGTGGACTCTAATGCAAACAAGACACCCATACTGACTGAATCCGGTAGGAAGCAGATTATATTTGATGCATTCAATGATGGAAGCAGCTTCATCTGCTTAAAGTGTGGTGGACTTGTTAGTGTCAACCGTAAGGATGAACATTGTGCTTACTGGTGTCAGCTCTGATTCTTTTTTCTTCTTCTCGGAACTCTAAGAGATATACCAGCTGCTCATACTCTCTCTAGTCATGCACTGCAGTTTAACTTGGAAAGAAAGAGGATTCAACTCCTTGGCCTGATGATTTAGAGGTCATTATTTGCAGATGCATGATACGAGTTCGATCTGTCTGCTGTAAGATTAGTTTCTTCAACTCTTTGAATTTTGGTGACTAATTTCACTTGCTGGAAATTGTCTGACAGTCTTAAGAGCTGTTACTATGGTAGTACAGTGGATATATGAAGTATTTGAAATGCCTGGTAGCTTCACCTCCAGAGAAAGTTGGTGAAGAACAAATGTACTGTGCATTGTCGAGATAATAGAGATATAAGGTGAAGGAAGAGAGGAGAGTTGGAATTTAAAAACAAACATTAAGTTAAGTCAATCTTACATTGTAATTAGTATTGTGCTTACATACAAATGCCACAACACACTCAATAAACTTTCTAGGAGCAAAAACAACGTGCCTTGAGTACATACCAGCATAATCCTGTTTCTTACACACAAAGCTCTTACAAACAACATACACCCATAAAGCCAGTAAAAAAAAAAAAAAGGGTAGAAAAAGAAGAATAAGCACCTGTGATACAAGTTATACGTCTAAACTGCTTCCCTCAGAGTGGTAGTTATTCACAACAAGAGAAAAGAACCGTGGTGTTAGAACTTAGAAGCCATCATCGTCAGCTTGAAAGAAGAGAACAGTCTTTCTACATATGCCATCAGTTGTGCAATTATCTACTCTGTGGAAGTCGCCTGTACTACAAGAAAAATAATCTGGAGCATCACTAAGACACTTTACAAGATGCCCTCATCACCCCAACAATCATAGAAAGATATTAGCTTCATGCATCTAAATCTTCCAAAAGAAATCTTTTATAAGCCACATCTGGATCATCTCATTTGCAGTTTAAAGACCTGAGAAATTCAATGAGAAATTAAGTCAAGTCTACCCCATATTTTTCCAAGAGACATTTTGACAAAGGAATGATGTGTGTATTAAAATCAAAGCTCATTTCATGTAAAGTAAAATTAAACTGACCTGCATGGATATCTCTTGTTTTCCCCAATACCATGTGTTGTACAGGAGATGCCAAAAATAATAGGCAGACTGACAGGTTCTCTACAGCATATATGTTGAAGCATGAGTACGCCGAGGCTTTGATCTAATAGCTGTCTCATCACAGTGCTTAATCCATTCCGAGAGTCTCCACGGCTTCTGCCATTTCCACTTGAATTGTATTAACCACTGGTGATGACTTCTCTTCCATCTCCACAGCTTCCCAGCTTGTCCCCCGACAGCTGCTAATTTTTTCATGGATACTTGCCCAAGGGGTACCAACTGCATAAACAAACACCCTTAACACTGACCCAAAATGGATAAAGATGAAATCTCCAGACCCACAGTAACTGTAAGAACATCAACCTTTCTTGAGTCAACAAATACTGCTGATTCCCTTACTGAACCGTTAACGACGCCTGGAGTGTATTTCAACTGTTTCTGAGCAGGTGCAGATATTGGAGACAGTGGATCACTTGTATCATCTGCCAAGTGTTTCAGTGAACCTTGAGAATTACCCTGTAGAATGCCAATAGAAGACCTCAGAAGACTGAAATGGGGTAAATCTAGTAGTTAAGTCTTCCCCGACTCTTTCTAATATGAATACCCTCAATCCTATAAATTTAGTGCATCTAGTCTTTAACTGCCAGTTACTATACTGTTAAGCTAACTGCTATCTCAAAGTATCTACTATGCTATATGCACCCCACATTAGACAAAGGTATTTCATGTTTAAATGGAGTTAAAGACGAGATGATCTGACCGAAGCTGATGTGGCAAGAGCCATAGCAGCAGCCTGCTCTCTCATTTTCAGCTCCTTCTCAACTTCCTTCCTGTGTGCTTCACTTTGACGTAGCAGACCAACAAGTTCTTTCATTTGCTCTTTCATTTCCTTGATCTCACTTTCATTGTCATAAAACCGACACCTGCATAATCAAATGCACTGCAATGTTATTTACAAACGCAAAACTCTTACTTACTTACAACTATAAAGACCATGTTATTTGTTCAAAAGAATTTCCACAAGAACATGCATCCACATTATACAGTTTGATTGGGCAAGTAAAAAAGCACATTTGTTTTCCCGATTTCTTTAGGAATATTTGTTTACTGTTTAACTTGTTCATGGTCTTGTAGCATAAAAATACTGAACAAAGGAAGGGAGTTGCACAAGCAAGAATATTATAAGCATATGAAAGGATAATTGGGTTTAAAATTGCAGGCAAATGCAAATATTTTGCTTAAATGATAAAAAAGGTAATCGGCTATGTATTATTCAGCCACCTTGCATCTGCAAGAGAATTAAACATATATTGTAGCAAGCTCCTGGCATCTCCCATTGAACGTAATTGGTTCCATCTCCCGCGATTACTAAAGGTGCGGTCCCGCTCTTCAGCTTCTGAAAGCTGTGATGCCATTGCCACAAGTGAATTTGACGTTATGCTTAGCATGTTTTCAAGAGAAGCAATTCTTGCCATTCTTGCATTTGGTGACATAGATGACACTCTGTCAGAAAAGAAAATTGAAGGCATTAATAAATTGGAATAGAATTCAAAGTAAATCGTTGCACATGATACGTTCCAACTGAAATGAGAATCTCCAGCAAAACAAAATATTTTTTTATATACCTAGAGAGTCCATTCTTTCCCCTTGGAGGAGTAAGCCCCTTTGAAATAAGTTCGCCCACTTGTTTCAACACAGCCAATTCTTCTGCCAGTGCAGCACGTCTGGAAATAGTTGTTGGATTGTTAATTAAGTAATAGAATACAATTTATTAACTTGAGACTTCATTTCAAATTTCAAATCATACATACACTTGAGTTTGCTTTTCATATTCAGAACGGACTTCATGAACATTAACCATAACTTCCAGCTCATGTTCGAGCCATCGCTGCAAGGATTTCTCATTGGTCTGCTGTACGTGCCCATTTGTTGCATTACCATTGGCCATAACTAGAGTATACAAGTATGACATCAGAAAGGCAATAGCAGAAAACCAGAAAATTATACTCCCATTCCTAGTGCTGTGTCTTGATTATCATTTTAGTAAACAAATTTTGTAATAAGAATCTGTTGCTGCTTTATCGTTACTGTTGGTACTTCAGCAGTTGCAAGAAGCAAATACCTGAGTTCTCACGGTTTGAAGATTTTCGGGCTTCTAGGAGCTCCTTTAGTCTCTTGGTGGCCATTGCAGCCTCTTCTGTTTTCCTATGAAGAACCTGATTTAAGTTCAGGAGAAGATCAGGCCATCAACAATCATCATGGATCAGAACATACATTGGCAATTCTGGTGCACCTTAATGATAACATAATCTTATACTCATCTACCAAAATTAATAAAATATGACATAGAAGTTAAACACAGATATGAAAGACAAAATTTGGAGTTTCAATAAACACTGACGTGTAATTAGAGTGCAAAGAATGGATGCCAGAGCAAGATAAAATCTTACCAGTTTTTGGCGCTGGTTTAAGGCCATAAGTTTGTGCCTTTCATACTCATTCCTTCTCCCCTCCTTCTTTAGCTGCACAATTTGCAATTAGTTTGAGAATCCACGGTCCAATAGTAAAGCTAACTAATGAAAGTTTCTGGTCTGAAATGAAGCGAAATATGTTCTCCAATACAAGCATCTCCAGACACCATAAGAACAATAATGGTTCAGACCTGCAAAAGTTCTTTTTCTCTTAAGGCTTTCCATAGTCGAAAATGCTCTGCTTCTTGTTTGATTTTGTGTTGCAATTGAACCTGATACATGCAAAGCAAGGAGTTGTAGAGATTAAAAATAGGCAATAAAATTATTCTGAATGTGGAGGAAAATCAAACCTTTTGTGCCTTAATGAATTGTATTTCCTCTTGCAAACGTTTTGCTGCTTCCTCACTTTTCTGTTTCTGCTTTAACAGGTGAACCTGGTTCTCTTGTTTCTTCTTAAGATCCATAATCTGTGTATTTGTTACAGCAATAGAATATTTTGTAAATCGTAACAGTAACAGATATATACTGCAGCATTGAAAGAAAAGTTCAGACATAAAGATCAATTCTGTAACTTCGGTTTCTTCTGATTTTGCTTACAAACACACAGTATTACCTGCGCCTCAAGTGCTTTCAATTTATGAGAATGAACATCTTGCAATTTCTGTGTCTGTCCATCAGACGAGGCAGACGAGGCAGCACGATTTTCAACCTCCGCCAACAAGCGGTCCCTCTCTTGCTGGAAATGGGGATTTCAGATTTTAAGTCAACAATTTATACAAATTACTTATGAGCTTCCATACAGTAGAATGACTATTTTAAATAATATGAGGCCAACCTGCACAGCTTTTTTCTCATCCTCAAGTTCCATAATCTTTTTTCCAAAATGTTGCTTAAGAGTCTCTGTGTCAGGTATCTCGAAAAGTTTCATCTCACACTGCAGAGAGAAAATCATATGAACCTCCAATATATTGAAAGAGTAATATAAAATCAACAGTATTTATGTTATAGATTAGAAGTAATGTGCCCCCTTGGATGTACCAAACAGTTTTGATGAGCATACCTCCTTCTGCTCCAGGCGCTTATTTAACTCATTCAATTCTCTGTCCATGTTATTTTGGAGAACCTTATGCTCCCACTCTTTGGTAGCTTCTTCATCAATCTCTCTAGAATCACCTGCTAAAATTCACACCAATCAGCACACTCAATCAACTTGATTACATACGTAAACAAAGAACTTTAATATTCTTATAGCTGAAATTCAACTCTAAGCTTTGCACTAGAAGTTTCAATCAACTACATAAAGGGTGTACACAAATCATGTTTTCATAAGCCAAAGATCATCAAGAATCACAAGAAGGAAGGGAGCTCCTATGAAAAAATGATATTCATTTTGGTGTCAATCTCAGAGCAAGTCAAACAAGCACTGAAGTTACATGTCAAATAATTGTATTGTAGAGAAAGGGAAAGGCCTGTTTTCTCTTGGAGCAAGGGAAAGGCCTTTTCTTTTCTTTTTGTAAGGAGAGGAGGGCATTGGGTGAGCAGATGTTCTCTTTCCTGATTAAACCATATTCAGATATTGGAATTCAGACTAGCATAAAGCAATACCCATCACAACTTCACCCATTTGATAATCTGGTGATTCCATGTTCTTTAAATTTCTTTCAAGCCCATCTGTTCTTGGGGAACATGTTTCATCATCCTGGAACAAGGAAAGTAGGCTTATCAAGATGCAAAAACATAAACTGAAACATACAATTTTTCTAGAAGAAAAAATGCAACAGAACTAATATAGCCGAACATGGATATCTGGAAAGAAGGCTTTCTTAGGAGTTAAGTGTTTGAGCACGCAATGCATACCTGACTATATGTATCACAAGGTTCCAAATTAGTGCCTCTATTCCGATAATGAGTGAGCTGACGACGAAGATCCTCGTTAGCAGCTTCAAGACATGCAATCTTATCCCTCAGACCCTGAATTATCATATTCTCCTTAGCAAAACATCAGAAATACGGGTCAATTAGAAATCATAAAGTAGGTCAATCCCAATATAATACCTGGACTTCCTCTGATAAAGTACCTCCCCCTCGAGCACAGAGTTCCGCTTGCAAGTACTCAAGTTGCTGGCGCATTTTAATCATTTCACTAGATACAGGATCTCTATTAACCTATTCAAACAAATTAGACGAAATCTTGAATAAGATGCCCTACTAATAATAAGGTACTACATTAAAAGGAAGGAGAAAAAAATAAATAAGATAACTTACAACAGGTTTATTCTGAATGTTGCGTGCACGATTTGCGTACTTAAGTGTGTTAAGAGTTTCTTCAGCATTAATATCAGCGGGACTGATGCATGCTGAAAAGATAGCATCCAACAAATGCAACATCAGATCATATAATGAATTTTTAAGTAGTAACAGATGCAAGGAAACTTGAATTACCAATCATTACTGTCCTGCTGTTTCCTCCAAGTGAATCCTGTAAATCAAAGAAATTTACACTAGAGCTACAAAAATGGTGAACGGAATTTTATAGGTTTATGACAGCTTCTCCTAGGCCAAAGTTTCAAGGCAAGCTTAAATGTATGCAAGCAATGGATAATATTACCAATCCAAACTTCCTCGCCTTTTATCATCAAAGTCTTGATTGATCCCTAAAGCAAATATGGTAAAAATGACCAGAGAAAATGCTAGAATTGAGCAAACCTGCAATAACCGAGTGAGCTTACTATCACGATAAGGAACGTGTACACCTTCTTTCCTCTTTTTCTCATCACCAAGGGCACTTATGACGTTGCCAAGGGCAAGAAGACCCTTATTTATGTGAACTCCTGTTTTGAAGGTGGGGGGGAGAAATCATTTAAAAGGACGAAGAGGATGAAGCAATATACGAAATGGTACATGGTAAACCTTTCTGCTAACCTTCCTTGAAACGCATGCCATCAGAACCTGTTCTTTTGGCTCGCTCTGATCCAGCAAGATCTACTAAATGAAGTTTAGCACAAAGATATTCTTCACCCATGCTATCAGTGAAATTGTCATCACCAGGAAGATCAGGATTTAACTTCCTCATTTGCTCCAATGATATGGTAAAGATGGCATGTGAGCGGCTGCAGCATACAAATGGGAGTTAAAATCAATCTAAGACTGCGGTTACAGAATATAGATAATGAACCAAGAAGATAGCCTGCTGAAACTTAAATGAAAACCCAAGTTGCGTCAAAGTGCTTCTGAGCAACCAGTTTTATGTATATCAGCTTGAAAGCAAGCTACGGCTTTACCTGGATTGATTGTTCATGTTAGTACTCCCTGTTGCCCTGCATAAAGATCCTTGTTCCAGGCAAGCAGCCATTTCTTTCAGTGACTTAATAGCCACTTCAGTGGATCCTGCCAATGTGATCACACCATTGGATGATTCCCGTATCTGAATTGGTGGTTTCCCTGGTATATTTGCCTTCATTGCACAACCATTAGAATCTGGTTTGCTTGATAAGGAGGGATCCAACAAGTCTCGCACTTCTTCTTTATGAATCTTCACACATCAAAATATTGTAATAAATTTACTTGATAGAACCCAAGTAAATTGCACATAGGTGTGTATGCACACATAGGGAGAATTTAAGGGAGAGGGAGCGACAAACCTCTATGAAAGAAACGTGCAACTGAAACTCAGTTTGGTGCTTCAATGTTTCAATCTTGCTGAATAATGAGTTCATGACTTGGGGAACGATTCCCGTTTGTAAACCATCCTTGCAACCCGTACCCATGGTGTATGTTTTACCGGATCCAGTCTACAACAAAACGAAATCTTTTCAATCACAAATAGAAGCCAAATGTATGCATGACTATCTCAAAAGAGTCACCAGCAACTCTTCTGTAGGATAAAAACTTACCTGACCATAAGCAAGAACCGTAGCATTGTATCCTTGGAATAAACCGTCAACAAGTGTTACAATACACTCATCAAAGATTGAGGATGATGGAGACCCCGTACTTCCATAGACATGATCAAATGTAAAAGAATGTGTGCCTATTTGTATCTGCATTATGAAAAATAAGGCAAATCCACCAAAGTTACAATTCAGTCGCTTACAATAATGAATAAAAGATTATTGGCCGTTTTGCTCACTATTGAGATGAAATCACAGACTTACTAACTGCAGCATACGTGTAAAGAGTTATACAGTTTATAAAAAGTGAAGATTTATTCTGATTCAACAAATGTCAGCAGTTTCTTATTTTTTAAAGCCTTTCTGATTTATTATAAACACTATAATTCCTTTTGTTTGAGCCTAAATAATAAAGAATAACAATACCTTAAAGTTGAGATTCACAGGGTAAAAGATCATATATGACCCTTCGGTTTCAAATTCTAGATGAGACGAGTCTTTACAATATTTTCTAGGAAATACTGTATATTATATTGTCTATATAAATGTTCTTGAATCTACTAATAAACCTCAGTTATTAGAGTAATGAGGAAGAATTATGAAGACCAAATCCACAAGCACATACGGAGTATAATGCAACACAGAAATAGAGTGCCTCCTGTCGATCGACAAAAGAAGAGACCGGGAATGAAATGGGTAGAGCACGAGTAAAATGCTTAAAAGTTCAGCAACAAAAGGGAGAAAATAAATAGAAAGACGGTGAAATAGGCTAACTTAAAAATACAATTTGCAAAATTAGGCCAGCAATTTATTAAGTGACAGGAGTGATGTCGTTTGGTGAGAATAACACAAGTAGTAGTCCTACTCTTACAAATAAGCTTTTTAAGTTGTCTACTTTGCAAAAGTGCATGTCAAGTGCTTAGCTTAAAGCTCCTCATAGAGCATTAAATTTCCAAAGTGAGCTGCAGACTGAACTTCAAAATTTTCTCAACGAAACTAGTCATATAGCTGATGACTTGATGAGTTGCACTAAGACCAAACTTAAGCTTAACGTTGATTTTCCACCTCCATTGATGGAAAGTCAAACCCATTTCAGAATTATAAAATTACAGAAATATATGAAGATTTTAGCAGCCACAAATAAATATTTGTTTTTTTTTCCTGAGATATCAGGAAAAACAAGAGTTTAGGCATCAAAATTACTGGCCATGATTGCAAAACGTGGCAAAACAGCAGAACAGAACCACAAACTTTAGTTCTGGAATGGGCTGGTTACTGGTTAGGAACGAAAATTGTGATTATGATTTATGATGATGATGAAAGCCATATATTTTCATGGACCAGATAATTAAATACCAGGAAACAAGAGCACATGGGTAATACATGCACAGGCAAAAAGTAAAGTGCGCTGAAAAGCATGTAAAATCACCACATGCAAGGCAATGCCTAGAAATTTCCATCTAAAACTTGATTTGGAAAAAGAAAAGAGAAACAAGAAGCACTCACGCATTAGAGTTGTACTCCCTAATTCAATTAGGAGTATAAAACCATTAAAAAAAAACTCAATTTGAGCCATAATTGACCGGTCAAACAACAAGGTAAATGTAATATTGCATTGATTAATACAGATCTCGGAGGACGAATACTAAATTCACCAGCTAATACCAAACCGACACTGAAAAGTACTCTGTAAAAAGCAGTGCGCAAGATCTAGATCTCTATAATCCGTTATCATAAACAAGGAAATTAATGATCGGAAAAAAGGGGAAGATGAAGCAGTTAGCCAAGTGTAGTAATTGCAGGGCGTACGTTTTGCGGTGGACATTATTGGAGAGAGAAATTAGCACGTTTACCTGAGGTTTTCCGGGGACCACAGATACACAATCCTTGCAGCCTTGGAGTTTCTCGTCGCCGATTAACGGCCGGACGTGAACTGCTACTTTAACGCAGCAGTCCTCCCCTTCTCCTTCCATCTCCGGGCACCGTATCAGACTCCGCCACCGCCGCAACCACCACCGCAACTCCAAATCAAGCAGAGATTAATTATTGCGAGATTGCGTCTAGAAACTTCAATTAGTGGAGTGGAAAACCTAATTCCACCATCCAAAGAAAGAGTTGCTTTGTTTTATTGATTACCGGCCATGTGTTCCGAAAACGATGCTTCAACTGGAATCAATGGATGTGATTTTAGAAATAGAGAGAGAGAGAGAGAGAGAGAGAGAATGGGAAGCTACGAAAGAGAAATTGAAGGTGTATTTTAGGGGGAATGTTGTAGAGGGAACAGTAACAACTCCCACCTTCTCTTCTCAGTGTTTCTCAGAGACAGAGAATGAGAGAGAGAGCGCTTACTATCATTTTACTTGGCCTTCACTGCACATTCTTCAACCAGTTGTATATGAAAAGGAAAAAAAATCTGACAGAAAAATAAAATATATAAATTGTTATTTTATTTTGTGTGTGTATACTCTACGATGCCTACTTTATCTGCTACTTCTTCTAGTCCTGCTTAGATTTGTTTTTTACCAAAATGCCCCGAGGGGAGTCGTTTAGTACCGTTACTGTCGCGTTGTGAGGTCCACCGGCCATGCCAACGCACTTGTTACAGCTCAGCGAAGTCACGCTTTGCCTTGACAAGCGAACGCGAAATTGGGGACGAAATGTCATCCTATCTACTAGTTCATTTTGTGATTCATTGACTTTAATTGGTGATAATAAATTAAATATGTTAAATATATTTTGAACGAAATAATACTCCCACAATTAACTGACTTTGACAGTCAATTATTTTAAAGAAATAATTAATTATCATTTTATTTGATTCAATTCAAGTGTCGTTGTAGATTGGTTTAATGTTTTCTACTTACTACCTCAATTTCCAAGTCATAGTTAATGGAGAAGTTCATAAATCCACTAATTAACTACAGGTTCCCAAAGCTAAAAGAATAAAAATTATTTTGTTGTAGCCAATAATTAACAGAGTAATAGTACAACAACATTAAGTGAGGAAGTAATTAATTTCAGCAGAATTTAAGATTTAGTTGGTGAGTTTAGAGAGTTAATAAACATTTCTTAATTAGTATGCAAATATCTAAAACGACACTTTATTATAATCGGAGGGAGTATAAGGTACTCCGTATACACTATAATCAATCAAAGTGAATGGACCATAAAATGAATTATGAATGTAGATTAGAGGATCTTTACTCTCGTTACAGACCTATAATTTATTTGTCTTCCTTTTTTTTGCTAGAAATTTATGTTCACATTTGTGCAGTTATAAAACATGAACAAATGAAGTAATGAACAAAGAGTGCTTTAGTGATTTATTTTCAAACCTTATTTTTCCAAACAATGACAATAATATTTCATCTGTTAACTAATACTTGTCAAGTTTTTTATACAATTATTAATAAATGTAATAATTAAGCTAAAACACTACATTTTTCCCCTAAAATCAACAACTTAATACTTATTAACATCAATTCTAACCAATTAATAAAGAAATTTGTATAGAAAGTATCAATATGTACAATTTCCAATAATATATCTCGTGACTCGCTAATAAATTCTTACCTGATACTCTAAAATGATAAATATTTCTTTAAAAAATGTAAGGTTAAAATGATAATTATTTCTTAATATAAGGATATAAGGATAAGGAGTATAAGTGAGAATCGACTATCAAATATACAATTTCATAGCTAAGAGGAGTCAAACTTGTGATATCATATTACAATTAAAAGACATTGTAGTAGTATGAAATAGCACTGAATTAATAAATCATTTCTTTGATGGTAATTTAGCTGTAAATTTGTTACAATAATACTCGTTTATACCAAAAATTTAATGTAGCTAGATGTAATAAACTGGAATTGAGTTGACCAAATAATGTATATACGGAGTATACATTTAAGAGAAGCGGTCTAAGAGCATCTTTATTCATGGTACTTGAAGTTTCATGTAGAGTATCTAAACCAATTTTAAAAAGATAAATAAAAATATATGTCAGATTTGGTGAGAGAATTTATGAAAAAAGGTGAGAAGAGTATCATACAGGTGATACTCATTCTGACAAGTATCATACTAAAAGCTGACTTTTTAATAGTTTATTATTTTTATGATATTCTCAATAACTTGTAAAAGACCACCATTAAAGATGGTCTAACTCTCGCCTGCAATGGCCACATGATTAATGACATGATCTTTCTTTCCAAATTCTTGTTTGGCAAACACTTTAATCTACTATATAACTACTAAATGTAAAACTCTACTAAGCCACATGGCACTTCAAGAATGCACCATTTTGTTTTTGCCACGTGACACTATATTAGCAATTTGGACACGTGTCAATCAATCCGTAATTTTCGAATCACTGATTTTTTTCCTTAAATCGAAGATATGTCAGTATAATTGCATAATTGATAACATGAATATTTATCAGATATAGTTTCCCTAAACGTGAATATTTATTTATACTAATTTCATATGATAAAAGATTTGGATAGCCACAAATTAAAACTACAGATTTGTATTGCCACAAATTTTCGAATCACTCTTAATCATGATTTTGCCCCCAACTATCCTAAAATGACTCATCAACTAACTTTAATCCCCCCGTTACCACCTAATTACTGTATTACTTAGCACTTGCGTACGTATTTGAATTGTTAAATGAATAAATTTGTATCGTCACTCGCTCTAATCTACTATATAACTACTAAATTTTGGATTTGTATATAATTAGAAAATTCTGAATCTATATATAATCAGAAAATATATGGATTTGTAATTTTGTACTTAATTTCTATTTAAATTAGAAAGAGGGATAAACAAATCCAAAATTTCCTATGTCACGTATCACTCTAAGAATAAACCATGCCATTATATTCCACTTGTCATCATCTCAATTTTTCAAGTAATAAAAATCTTATTTTAAAAATCAATATATATCTTAATTCTTTCCAATAAGGAAATTTGTAATCTTAACAATAATCCACCTAATCTTTTAAAACTTTCCATCATAAGCTAATCTTATATAAACAAATACACTTGGACCAAAAAAATCAATAAAATAAATTTCCATAATTATATAACATTTTTTTCATTTTTAATAATCTTATATTAATCTTATTAGGACCTTAATTTGTACATTCATTTCCTAAATGTTCATAATATGTAGTTAGTAAGTGATTAATTAGTAGCTTATAATAGGTCAATTATGTGCACTTTTTATTTGCACTGTAAAACTGCAAATATTTACAATAAAAAACATTATGCAGAATCTTAGAAATAAAATGTTTTATAAAGATACATTATTACATACTCTATACTTAAATGAAATAAGATATAAATTATTACTTAGTAATGTTAAATTTCTAATTATTAGTTTAGTACGAAAATAAATTATTAAAGGTAGTTTTCAATATTGAGCTATAAGTGTACTAACATTAATTTCATAAACCTATTTTTGAAAAATCTTATTTATTATATCTATTTTATATGGTCGTGGTCTGGGAAAGGACGTATAGAAATATATATATCTAATTTATTTAAGAGATATAATTATAAATACAATTACATTTTTTTGGTCAAAATATTATATTATAAATAATCTAATGTATGTCTACTAAAACAAAAACTTCAATATGTCACACTGCACCCTCACAATAAAAATGTCACATGCTATTTTTTTGAGAATTTCATTTTTTTTTGTAAATCAAAATTTATATAGAAAAAATTATATCTTACACCTTAACTAATTCCTAATTTAGATACAAATCAATCAAAATAATCACTTCCTGATTTAAATACAATTTCCTAATTTAAATACAATTTCCTAATTTAGATACAAATCAATCACATAAATAAACTAATCACTTCCTAATTTACACACAAAAGAATCACACAAATCAATAACAAAAATTACCAATACAAAACTTCCACAACAATCTACTATGTATGGACTAAATTAAAACCTAACTAAATCACATGACTCTCCCTAATCAAATCACCTTCATTTGTCATGTGTCATTCTCTCATTTTTTTCACTTTGTTTTGATATATTTAATTATAAACTAAAAATCTAATATTTATCTACTAAATCAAAACTCCTCTATGTCACATGGCACCCCCCTATTAAGCCCATCTCATCGTTATACTACATGACATCCTCCTATTTTTTCTGTCACATGACATTTTCTCAATTTTTCGTTTTTTTAAATTTAATATAATAAATATATATCAGATTCTCCTATTTCCTAAACTAAACATGTCAATCATAATAACAATCTTCAAAAATCCTTTTTTCAAAATTTAATATAATAATTATATATAAGATTATTCTATTTCCAAAACTAAACATCTCAATCAAAAGCATATAGTTTATATATATTATTATATTTCCATAATTAAAAATACTAAATAATAAAGGCAGAAAATTATAGACACCACCATTAAGTAGTTTAATGAGGGATTATCAACTACATTTGAAAATATGCAATGGATAATATTTCAATTTAGTTACCATGAAAATATGTTTCTATGAATGTATTCTAACATTTCGGAAATATAAGACTAGGATCCGGAAGTTAGAGTCGCTAAAAGTAAACTTTATACAAAACAAAGGTGAAAACGTGCTATAAGTATAATGGTTTATGACCATGTCAATATATTTTATGAAACATATTATTGATATGCATAATATTTTTTTTAGTCGTTCAAAGCGCGAAGTGTAATCTACTATATATCTACTAAACCAAAACTGATGAGGAATCATCCCCACCATTAGTGTCAACCTTTGATGGACCGATCACTAGGTCAAGGTTGAAGGAAATGCGTCAAGAGCTGGAGACGTTTATGGCACATGCACTATCACATGACGAAGATGACAAGTCCAAAGTCAAGGCGTTGACTTTAATGGTCAACATTACCTATGTTTAGTCTTATTAATTTCTGCATTGGATATTTTTAGGACTATTATTTAATTGTTTTAAGCTTTCTATTTTCGGATATTTCGGGATTAAGTGTAACCCGTTTTTGGGAAGCTAGGGCCGACCCTCCTAGGGTATTTAAGGCCTCCCTTGTCTTCTTCATTAGGGAGATTTCTCATAATTGTTAACCACAAAAATAGAGCTCGGTTTTGCTTTGAAACTCGGCTCCCCGTGAGAGTCTCAATCGATTGTTCTTTCCTGCTTAGTTGTTTTCGTCTTTGTCAAGTCTCTCTGGAGTTGGTGATTTCGTACATCATAAGCAATCATCTCCGTGCTCCAAGTTCGTTAGCGATTCTTGGTTGTGTGGCGTTGTAGAGATCGGGTTGGTAGATCGTTCGACAAGGTTCCTTGCTATCAACGCAAGCGGGTTTTCTCGTCGTTTCTATTGGTTCCTTCTATTATCTTCTCATTTGTTTCACTTCCGCCATTTTCTAATCTCTCGTGTTTTTCTTTTGTTTGAGATCCGTTGCCTAGATCCATCCCCTACACGGCTAACCCCGTATCAATTGGTATCAGAGCTTTGCGGCTTCGGATCGCCTTTGACGGTTGCCAGATTCATCATCAAAAATTGGATCTTTCTGTTTCTCAATCGTCAATTGAATTTCTTTGTTTGATGACCATTAGTGAATTGATTAGTCTGACTGATTGTTTGCTTTTGTTTGTCTTGGAAAGGAGTTCGTTGTGGTTGATTGTGACTACGAGGATCCACAAAAACAGTACCAAAACCCGTCCCAAACCACAAAAAAAAAATTCGGCCCCTCCCTCCATTGTTGAACGTGCCCTAGCTTGGCGAGCAAGACAATCGAGGCGTCCAGGTTCGTGCTACCGCAAGAGATCCGGTTGTTACAACTTTTGGTAATTTTCAAGATACTTGCTTGTTTTTCTAGAGATTTTATTTTATCTTAATGGTGTAATATCCCAGGAAAAACAAGTTGCCTACAAGAAAAACACATCAAAAAAAAAAGGGAAGTAATCGAAATTCAAAAAAAAAAAAAAAACAGAAAAGAGGCATCTGGGATTATTATTTTTGAATTAATTTTATCTCTAGGGAAATATTGTTGCAATTGCCAACACAGGATTGTAACAGCTAAAGGAGAGGTTCGAATTCACAAAAAAAAAAAAAAAAAAATTTGTTCCCCTGTCGCTGCAACTCTTCACCGGCCACCGGTTTCCACAGCTACTCGACCGCCGGCTTCCTTTCCACGCCGCCGGCTCGCAAGCCTCGCCATCTTCCCCCCATCGCCGCTGCATCTCCACAGAAACCCCCGCCACCGCAGGCGTCTTCTCCAACCCAGTTCTGCGTCTCCACAGAACCCCCGCCGCCGCACGTTCTTCCTCGCGCCCCAGTGTCGCCGCCGCCTTCTGCTCCAGCCCGATCGGCAGAAGCTTTGCCGCTGTCCCCCTCTTGTCCGCACCCGCCCACCCTCTCGACCGGCACCGCAGTATACTCGGCGCCACCGTCCCCTCCCCTTGTCCGAACCCCTTTTCTACCCTTCCACCTCTCGTTGGTCACTCTCGGCTCCGACTGGCTTCGTTCCGAGTCGACAAAGGTACGTCTTTCTGACTTGCAATTCGCATTTCTTGAGTTCGAAACACATATATAGCCCCATCTTTAGTTGCATTTCATTCTTGTAACTATAGTTGTGTCGCTTTCTTGTTGAGTCGTTCTCTAGTCTCGCTTTTGTTTGAGTCATTTTCGTCGTGCATCTACTTGTCTTGTCTACTACATCACTGCTTGACCTTGATTTGTTGCGTATATTGGGCACATAGAGACCTTGACATTTACGAGCCTAACTTCGCAGGTTGTTCAATCGCCGAGTGCAAACACTTGAGAGTTTTTGGTTTTACTAACCTTAACGTCTTTCTGTGTTCGTCTAAGTGGTGATCATGACAGGTTCCGGTGATGAACAGGTTACCGCGAATGGTTCCCTTGTCGATCTACAAGCCATGCTGCAACAGTTGTCTTCTACGGTCGCCCAGCTGTCGACGAAATTTGACGCTTTGGAGAATCGCCCCACTCCACAACCGGCTGCGCAGGAACACATTGGTCCATCAAATGGCGCACCTCTCCCGGCCACCGAGCCCCTTGTAGACCAAGCCACGGCCTACCAAGCGGCGATGGACGAGCGTCAGCCACCGAGAGCACATGGCACCAACCGCATACGTCCTGTGGCCGCCCGTCGGACTCAACATCCCGCACCTCGCGATAGGTTTGATTCACCTCCTATGTCTATTCGTTCTAGTTTATGAGGTGACGATGACATGCAGGACACTGAGCGCGAGGAGCATAATGAATGGCATTCTTACCGCCCCCGGAATGACCGCGGACAACCCCGACGACGTGATGCCGAGCAAGACGACATTGGATGGATCAAAGTAAAGATCCCGGCTTTTGATGGCAAGTGTGATCCAGACGTCTACCTTGAATGGGAGACGAAGATTGAGCAGATTTAGAGTTGCCACAATTTTCCCGAAAATAAAAAGGTACAACTCGCTGCTCTTGAATTTGTTGGTTATGCTTTGGTTTGGTGGGATTCTGTTGTGAAGGCTCGAAGACAAGCCATGGACCCTCCGGTCGCCACATGGAACCAGATGCGAGCTATGATGAGGGCCTGCTTCGTGCCCCACCACCACAATAGAGTTCTCCGAAACCGTTTGGAGAATATGAGGCAAGGCGCCTTAGGTGTTGAAGAGGTCTACAATAATATGCAGATTGCCATGGCCCGTGGCAATGTCGTCGAGGATGAAGAAGCCACGATGTCCCGGTATCTTCGTATTTTGCATCCTCATTTAGCTGACACTATAGAATTGTATCCCTATTCTACCATGACAGATTTGCTACACCAAGCAATTAAAGTGGAGAGACAATTCAAGTCCAGCTACAGCCAACAACACCGCCCGATGCCACAACGCCAAAGCTGGCGTCCCGACCAGCAGCAGGGCCGCACCAGCCACCAGCAAGTGGTGCTCTCGCGAAGTGTAATCTACTATATATCTACTAAACCAAAACTCTATGTGTCGTCACCACGTTTGATTTGCCTACATGTCATCACTTATCTAACCATCATCCACTACATCATCCAACTATAAAATAAAAAAATATTATCAACTAAAAGAGCTGCAAAATGTTCCGAAAAGATTCAAAAAAATAAAAATTATTTTCCATGTATAGAATAAGATAAGTTTTGATTATAGTAAGTAATCACAATCAATAAGATAACTTTTTATTATAGAATCTCAATTTATATGCGTAGGGAGTTTTTAACCTTTTATTTCCCTAAGTAATCTTGAATAGATTAAAAAGTCTATTTTTCATATATCTGATTTGATGGTGTAAGTAAATATATATTAACTAATCCTACTATATCATCTTAAAACACTTATTGTTTTTACAAATCTTCTCTATAATTTTTCTACATATTGAAGCTATACAATTTTTTTACGATCAAGTCCACAAATTGCTTAAAACCGTAGATTTCTATCAAAAATATATAAAATATTATTGAAGATATTCTCTTGAAGTCGATTAAGATAAATCCAGTGTTTATGTTGTAGTAGTTTACTTACCAATTTTCATAACTAATGTATTTTGTAGAGTCTATTGAAAGTCATTTAAATCCAATTTATACGAACTAAAGAGCATATAGTATGTTGTATTTATCAAGTGCATTGTTTATATATGTATTATATTATATTATGATATATATATGCTCTTTTATAATGTATTTTATCTTCAAACGACAACGCTATAAAATAAATAACCCACTTTAACATAATTGTAAATCAAATTTCATATGGGCCTAATCTTCACAACATATTTGTTAAATATAATTTATCATTATTAATATTATTTTTTAAGTACTTATTGATCGTAGTTAATATAGTTTGATCATCTTCACAAGTTAGGGTTTTGTTCACTTTACAACTTAAGTTCAGGAACAAAACTATCTGAATTGATTTGTGCTGCCAAACTTATTATCTGGGATGAGCTCTGATGACGAATAGATTCTATTTTGAAGCATTAGACATGACTTTAAAAGATATTCTATGGGCTACAAATCCCCTTAGTTCAGTACAACCTTTTGGAGGGAAAATCGTAGTATTTGGTGGAGACTTTAGGCAAATCCTACCCGTTATCACAAAAGGAAGCAAGCAAGATATCATTTTTGCCACCATTAATTCCTCTTATTTGTAGGAATATTGAAAAATTCTTAATTTGACAAGAAACATGAGGATTCAACAATGTACATCTGGTTATGATATCCAAGAAGCAAATGAATTTTCTGAAAGGGTATTAAGCATCAGAGATGGTACTGTAGGTGATGACAAGATGGAGAAGCACAAATACAAATTCCTGATAAACTATTGGTGAAGGATTATGACTTAGATCTGATTCCAACAATTATTAAGTCTGTTTATCCCTATCTTTTGGACAATCAATTGTCTTCAAAATACTTTGAAGAACGAGCAATTCTTGCACCAACACATGAAGAGGTAGATAGAGTTAATAACTATATATTGTCTTTGTTACCATGTAATGAGAAAGTGTATCTCAGTTCGGATAGCCTTTGCAAGACAGGTTTTATTATAGACAATGATGCAAGTGTTTATACTTCTGACTACTTGAAAAGTATTAGATGCTTTAGTGTCCCAAATCATGTATTGAAAACTAAGGTTAATGTCCCTATTATGCTGCTTTGAAATATTGACCAGTCTTCAAGTTTATGCAATGAGACAAGATTGATAACCACGCAGCTCGACAATCATGTCATACAAGGAAGAATTATTTTAACTACAATATTAGACATATAGTTTTGAATCCTCGCATGCTCATGTCACAGTCAGACACTTCATACCCGTTCAAGTTTCAACGAAGACAACTTCTCTTGAGTGTCTGTTTTGCTATGACGATAAACAATAGCCAGAGTCAATCTCTTACAAATGTCGGTTTGTATCTTCCTCGCCTTGTTTTCACTCATGGTCAGTTTTATGTTGCATCATCAAGAGTTACTAGCAAGAAAAGTTTGAAGATTTTGATATGGGACAAAAACAAAAAAAGATGTAATATATACTACTACCAATGTAGTATACGACGAAGTTTTTCATAATTTGTAGCAATTTTGAACATTTTACGAGATTTTATGTTTAAGGTTTTATTTTTATGTATTAGATAAACATTTTGATATGCTTTATCGTTTTAGTAGTATAGATGTTAGGGATGTGACTATCCACGTTTCAAAACTACTTAGCCAATTTTACTATTAATAAAGTTATGAAGAGTTTCGTCTCTCTTTCGATAATGTATTTTGTTAATCTCTTCAATATTTTGTATTCAATTAGTCCTTTTTTACATTAGCATTCATCTACTTTTATAATAGTCATTACCTACATATTTCTATATCAATTAAATATATAATTTTTATATACTATTTTTTTAAATGTAAAAAAAAATAAACAAATATCGTACAAGACACGAGTATTAGACTAGTTATTACAAAATGTGGATATTTCTTACTCCTAAATGATTGTACTCCGTAAGTACCTTAATTGCATGTACGTAATGTATTAAAAAAATTGCAGATATATAATATTAATATTGATATACTACGTATAAGGTTAGAGCTCACTCACTCTGAATAAAAAAAAGGGCAAAATATCGGTAGATATCAGGTCGCTTGTCATGGCTCGGATTGTATAAATACTTTAATAATATCTAAAATAAAACACCATTACGAAACATTTTTGGGCAAGGTGACAAAATAGGAATTAAGTATATGTGGTGTGCCGTGGTGGTGGTGAGTACTAGCCTGGGCCATGCAGGAGATAAAGAAAGCACGGTTTAATTAAAGAATTTAATCTTTTCATCAAATGCTAATATTGTTAGTTAGTAATTACTTGTCGACCATATTAAAAGCGAGTAATTATTTTATTGATTAATCGCAATAAATTTAAAAGGCCGAGTAGAGGCAGATGGAGATGGGACTTTACATCGGAGTTAGTAGCTGAAAAGACGGCATCGGAGAAAGTGAGCGACCTAGGGGCTAGGGTATGTAAATTAACAACAACTAATTACTCCATTCAATATAAATAATCTAAATATAAGTGTTTATTTAAACTTCAATACATAAAAATACTTTTTTATATCAATTTATACCGCTATAAAACGGAAGAATTATGTACACTATAATTTTTTTTTGGGCACACTACAGTTTGAAACGCAGAAATCTTGCTTAAGCAAGATTTCTGCGTTTCAAGGCAAATTGTATCCAAAAAAAGCGTTTCTGAATAAATTTAAAACGCAGGTATTTTGCTTAAGCAAAATACCTGCGTTTCAATTTTTTTTAAAAAAAAAAACGGAAACGCAGGATCACTGCTTAAGCAGTGATCTTGCGTTTCAACCAATTTTTTTTTAAAAAATAAGCTGAAACGCAGGAATCCTGCTTAAGCAGGATTCCTGCGTTTCACAAAAAAAAAAATTCTTCAAAATTGTACTTTTTTTCCCATAATCACGTAGAGAATTTCAATACGAGTCCGTACATATAAAATTCGTCCAAAACGGACATTGTTTGCCTCTCCAAAAGCTCAAAAAACTAAGTCTTCCTACCCTTTTTTGTACAATTTGGTGTCCAGTATATAGGGCACTGTAGTGAATTTTTTGGTATTTTTGACATTTTTCTAATATAATTTTGTATAAGATTTTAATACGAGTATATAACTATACGTTAGAACCATAATATATACTTATAGTATATAACTATACAATATAACAATAGTAAATAACTATACGATATAACAATAGCATATAGCTATAGTATATAACAATACGATATAACTATAGTATGAAACTATATGATATAACCATAGAATATAACTATTCGTTAGAACCATAATATATAATTATAATATATAACCATAGTATATAACTATACGATATAAATTTGTATATAACCATAGAACGTTAGAACCATAATATATAATTATAGTATATAATTATACAATATAACCATGGTATATAACTATAGTATATAAATGAACGATATAACAATAGTATATAAATAACTATATGATATAACCATAGTATATAGTTATATATTATGATTATATCCTATAGTTATATACTATTGTTATATCTTATAGTTATATCAAATTTGGTTATATCGTATCGTTATATCCTATAATTATATATATTGGTTATATCTTATAGTTATAGACTATGGTTATATCATATAGTTATATACTATGGTTATATCTTATAGGTATATCCAATTTGGTTATAGCTATAGTATATAACTATACGATATAACCATGGTATATAAATGAACGATATAGCAATAGTATATATATATAACTATACGATATAACCATAGTATACAGTTATATATTATGATTATATCTTATAGTTATATCCAATTTGGTTATATCTTATGGTTATATCCTATAGTTATATACTGTGATTATATCGTATAGTTATATCCAAATTGGTTATATCGTATCGTTATATCCTATAATTATATATATTGGTTATATCTTATAGTTATATCCAATTTGATTATATCATATTGTTATATAATATAATTATATATTATGATTATATCTTATAGTTATATCCAATTTTGTTATATCTTATGGTTATATCCTATAGTTATATACTGTGATTATATCTTATAGTTATATCCAATTTGGTTATATCGTATCTTTATATCCTATAATTATATATATTGATTATATTTTATAGTTATATCATTCAGTTGTATACTATGGTTATATCTTATAGGTATATCCAATTTGGTTATAGCTATAATATATCACTATACAATATAACTATGGTATATAACTATAGTATATAAATGAACGATATAGTAATAGTATATATATAACTATATCATATAACCATAGTATATAGTTATATATTATGATTATATCTTATAGTTATATCCAATTTGGTTATATCTTATGGTTATATCCTATAGTTATATACTGTGGTTATATCTTATAGTTATATCAAATTTGGTTATATCGTATCGTTATATCCTATAATTATATATATTGGTTATATCTTATAGTTATATCCTTAAGTTATATACTATGGTTATATCATATAGTTATATACTATGGTTATATCTTATAGGTATATCCAATTTGGTTATAGCTATAGTATATAACTATACGATATAACCATGGTATATAAATGAACGATATAGCAATAGTATATATATAACTATACGATATAACCATAGTATACAGTTATATATTATGATTATATCTTATAGTTATATCCAATTTGGTTATATCTTATGGTTATATCCTATAGTTATATACTGTGATTATATCGTATAGTTATATCCAAATTGGTTATATCGTATCGTTATATCCTATAATTATATATATTGGTTATATCTTATAGTTATATCCAATTTGATTATATCATATTGTTATATAATATAATTATATATTATGATTATATCTTATAGTTATATCCAATTTTGTTATATCTTATGGTTATATCCTATAGTTATACACTGTGATTATATCTTATAGTTATATCCAATTTGGTTATATCGTATCTTTATATCCTATAATTATATATATTGATTATATTTTATAGTTATATCATTCAGTTGTATACTATGGTTATATCTTATAGGTATATCCAATTTGGTTATAGCTATAATATATCACTATACAATATAACTATGGTATATAACTATAGTATATAAATGAACGATATAGTAATAGTATATATATAACTATATCATATAACCATAGTATATAGTTATATATTATGATTATATCTTATAGTTATATCCAATTTGGTTATATCTTATGGTTATATCCTATAGTTATATACTGTGGTTATATCTTATAGTTATATCAAATTTGGTTATATCGTATCGTTATATCCTATAATTATATATATTGGTTATATCTTATAGTTATATCCTTAAGTTATATACTATGGTTATATCATATAGTTATATACTATGGTTATATCTTATAGGTATATCCAATTTGGTTATAGCTATAGTATATAACTATACGATATAACCATGGTATATAAATGAACGATATAGCAATAGTATATATATATAACTATACGATATAACCATAGTATACAGTTATATATTATGATTATATCTTATAGTTATATCCAATTTGGTTATATCTTATGGTTATATCCTATAGTTATATATTGTGGTTATATCGTATAGTTATATCCAAATTGGTTATATCGTATCGTTATATCCTATAATTATATATATTGGTTATATCTTATAGTTATATCCAATTTGATTATATCATATTGTTATATAATATAATTATATATTATGATTATATCTTATAGTTATATCCAATTTTGTTATATCTTATGGTTATATCATATAGTCATATACTGTGATTATATCTTATAGTTATATCCAATTTGTTTATATCGTATCTTTATATCCTATAATTATATATATTGATTATATTTTATAGTTATATCCTTCAGTTGTATACTATGGTTATATCTTATAGGTATATCCAATTTGGTTATAGCTATAATATATCACTATACAATATAACTATGGTATATAACTATAGTATATAAATGAACGATATAGTAATAGTATATATATAACTATATCATATGACCATAGTATATAGTTATATATTATGATTATATCTTATAGTTATATCCAATTTGGTTATATCTTATGGTTATATCCTATAGTTATATACTGTGGTTATATCTTATGGTTTATCCAATTTGGTTATATCGTATCGTTATATCCTATAATTATATATATTGATTATATCATATAGTTATATCCAATTTGATTATATCATATCGTTATATCATATAATTATATATTATGATTATATCTTATAGTTATATCCAATTTGGTTATATCTTATGGTTATATCCTTTAGTTAGATACTATGATTATATCTTATAGTTATATACTATGGTTATATATTATAGTTATATCCTTTAGTTATATATTATGGTTATATCCTATAGTTATATACTATGGTTATATCTTATAGTTACATCCACAATATATAACGAGAGGATATAACCAAATTGGATATAACTATAAGATATAATCATAATATATAACTATATAATATAGATATATCGTATAGTTATATATATATATATTTATATATACTATTGCTATGTCATTCATTTATATAATATAGTTATATACCATTGTTATATCGTATAGTTATATACTATAGCTATGACCAAATTGGATATACCTAAAAGATATAACTATAGGATATAACTATAATATATAACTAAAGGATATAACTATAGGATATAACCATAAGATATAACCAAATTGGATATAACTATAAGATATAATCATAGTATATAACTATAGGATATAACCATAAAATATAACCAAATTGGATATACATATAAGATATAACCATAGTATATAACTATAGGATATAACCATAGTATATAACTAAAGGTTATGACTATAAGATATAACTAACGATATAACCAAATTTGATATAATTATAAGATATAACCACAGTATATAACTATAGGATATAACCATAAGATATAACCAAATTGGATATAACTATAAGATATAATCATAATATATAACTGTATACTATGGTTTTATCGTATAGTTATATATATATATATATATATTATTGCTATATCGTTCATTTATATACCATGGTTATATCGTATAGTTATATACTATAACTATATATTATGGTTATAACGTACTATGGTTATATAAAATTTTATATCATATAGTTATATACTGTAGTTATATACCTATTGTTATATCGTATAGTTATATACTATAATTATATATTATGGCTCTAACGAATAGTTCAATACTATGGTTATATCGTATAGTTTCATAATATAGTTATATACTATTGTTATATCATATTGTTATATACTATAGCTATATGCTATTGTTATATCGTATGGTTATTTACTATTATTATATTATATAGTTATATATTATAATTATAAATTATGGTTATAACGTATAATTATATACTCGTATTAAAATCTTATACAAAATTATAGTAGAAAAATGCCAAAAATACCAAAAATATCTACTACAATGTCCTATATGCTGGGTACCAAATTGTTAAAAAAAAATGGGTAAAGATTTCATTTTTTGGGATTTTGGAAGGGCAAACGATGTCCGTTTTGGACGAATTTTATATGTACGGACTCGTATTGAAATTCTCTACATGATTATGGGAAAAAATGCATTTTTGAAGATTTTTTTTTAGTGAAACGCAAGTTCCTTGCTTAAGCAAAGATCCTGCTTTTCTTTGTACTAAGACAACTTTTTTTTTTAAAAAAAAGTGAAACGCAAAATCTTAGCTTAAGCAAAGATTTTGCGTTTCACTTTTTTTTTTTTTTGAAACGCAGGTATTTTGCTTAAGCAAAATACCTGCGTTTCATCCTAGTATAAAAACGTAATTCTGAGTATAATTTATCCTGAAACGCAAAAATGTTGCTTAAGCAATATTTTTGCGTTTCAAAATGTAGTGTACGAAGAAAAAAATTGTAGTGTACATAGAAATTTCCCTATAAAAAGGATATCAACAATGTTATTGTACTTTTATTTTTTTTAAGTTTTAAATTTCTCTAAATTACTATTAATAATCATTTATTCCCTCCACTAGCTAAAAAAATGTGATTTTAATCATTTGCACAATTAATAAGAAATGTAATAATTACACTAAAATACTATATTTTTTCTTAAAAATATAGTACAATAAGTAACAAAGATAAATTGTCACTCCCATAGCATCATCAAAAAGTAACAAAGATAAATTGTCAAAAGGTTCATAAATAATATGAAAGCCCGTATGGAAATCAAAAGCAACGGCAGCCAAGTTGTCTGCGACCTAGTTAGCCTCACGATAGATGTGACGAAATTGGACGATCCAGTCTCTACAGATAAAGCTCTAGCACGCAAATACCAGACTAGAAAGGGGGTGAGATGGGGCAAGCTTCTTCTGAAGTGCAGCGATGGTGATCTCAAAATCAATCTCCACGATGATCCGACGAAAACCCCAATCACAGGCAAGATGAAGACCATGGAGAGCGCCCTACAAGTCAACCATAGGAACCGTTCACACCCCGGTGTTCTTCACAAAACTCACAATCCAGTGCCCATCACTACCCCTGATGGCCCAACAGTGGCAATACCAAAGGGGCAACCCTTTGCGCACCATTAGAGTTTACTTTCACCCAATTCTGAGGTGGGCAAATCCACCTGATCCAGCGCTCCACCCTAGGCGGCATGACCCCCAAAGCATTCTCCCATTTCAAGGCCGAGTCGAATTCCACAACATGGTGAAGGATCCAACAGGCCATGCCCGGACACGAAGAAGCAAACCCAAAATGTGCCCATTCCTCCACTTCCAGAGCCACCAGAGTGTGACTGCAAATAGAATATCATTCGCCACCCCCTTGCCGAAGTGGTATGACCCACATAAACCCTTATGCAACCACTTGATCAAATCTTCCGCATAAAAATCAGCGTCGCCAACCGTCCTTGCGGAACAAAAGAAGCCCAGATAGCATCCTCCTCGTTGCAGTCCCTAAAAACATGAAAAGTTTCTCATCATCAGCACTACAAGAGGCACAAAGCAGATCATAACCAATGTGCCGCCTCACCCTTTCTGAGTTTGTCAACAAGCGACTCCTAGAGCCAGTCTAATGAAAGAAACGAATGCATTCAGGAACACGAAGTCACTAGATACGCTTATATAACTGCTTCATAAACTCATCAAATTGTGGCCTATGCCGCAAAATCTTATAGGCTGAAGAAGAGGAGTAGTCGCCCGGCGATTCAAAACCCTAGCTAATACAATCCTTGTACCCCTGCACGGGACTAATGCAGACAACTCATCAGAACAACAACAGGGAGGGCGCTACTGAATCGTTGCCAATCCCATCCCCCATTATCGAGCAAAAAAATAACAAGTTTTTTTAATTTTGATCAGGGGGTTAACACCCGAAACAACATTAGAAATAAGGGGAGTCTCTGTAATCCAAGGATTCTCCCAAAAGCGGATATCATTTCCATCCCCAAGATTCCAGCGGAAACCCTTATACACAACACCCTCCAAACTCCATTTGATTCTTTTCCACACATACGACTCACGAGAACTCCTAGACTGAAGCACACGCCCATTCTGTATAGTCAATCCATATTTAGCAGTCAAGAATTCACCCTATAAACCAGCCGATCCTACAAGAATATGCCATCCAAGCTTACCCAAGATAGCAAGCTTCGAGTCTCGAGAATCTCTAATGCCAAGACCCCCAAACTGCTTAGGTAGGCAGATATCTGACCAAATAACTAGATGGGTCTTTCGAGCTCCCTGAGAGTCACCCCAAATGAAGGATCGAGATATCTGTTCGAGAGTAGAGCAAATACTCTTAGTTAACATCATATAATTCATAACATAAATAGACAAGCTAGATAACATAAATTTTGTGAGAGTTACCCTACCTGTGAAACTCAAGGTCTTGCTTTTCCATCCCGCCAACTTGCTTCGGGCTTTCAAAATAAGGTTGGAGAACGTATCACTCGAGACTCGATTCTGGAGTATTGAAACTCCCAAATAATTCCCCATCTTAGTCGTAGTATCCATACCACTGATCTGTTGAAGACATTTAATAATTCTCGGGTGAGTAGTATTGGAAACAAACAACTTCGACTGAGCACGACTGACTTTCTAGTCGGAAGACCGACAAAACTGCTGCAACACCTTCATAATAAGTTGCATTTGGGAGGGCGACGCCTCCGCCATCAAGAAGATGTCATCAGCAAAAAAACAAGTGGGTTAGGGGGGGGGGGCGCTCCTGCATGGAACCAAAGGTTTCCAACTGTGGGTCAATACTTCATTATTAATCAAATGACTTAGGCGCTCCAAACATAAAACAAACAAGTACGGTGATAATGAATCACCTTGTTTGACACCTCTAGAAGGAAGAAATTGATCTGTCATCTCACCGTTCCAAACCAGTCTCATCGAAGCCGTAGATATGCACTCCAAAATCCAATGGACCCAGCAAGCATGAAGACCAATATCCCTCAAAGTATTAACCACGAAGTCCCATCTAAGTCTATCATAAGCCTTTTCAAGATTGAGCTTAAAAATCTTCCATCCCTTATGGCCCTTCTTGAGTTTCATAGAGTGAACAAGCTCTTGAACAAGAACAACGTTATATGTTCCTCCCGGGAATGAAATTGTTCTGATTTGGGCTAACCAAGTTTGACATAAGAGGTTGCAACCTAGTAGCCATAGTTTTAGTAATGATCTTATAGAGAACATTACACAGACTAATGGGGCGGAATTGAGAGATATGATCAGGCCTTAGGGTTATCCACCTTCCCAATGAGCGTAAGGAGAGTATCGTTAACACCCGGAGGAAGAGTACCAGTAGTACGTGAAGAAGCTTCGGACAAAACTACAAATAGAAGTACATACAAGGGGCCAACACTTATGGGAGAAAGTTGCCTAAAAACCGTCCACCCCCGAAGACTTATAAGCACCCATACGACGAACCGTATTCCAGATATCCTCATTCATGAACGAGGACATTAACGCATTGATATCAGAATTATGAATAGACAAAAAACCACCAACGAGAAGTTGGTGGAAATCAGACTCATCGGGCGACAAAGTATACAACATCTGGAAGTAATTAACAATCATCTGCTCAAGGGCCAGCTTGTCAACAACCCACTCATCCTCTTCATTTTTCAAAGCGGTAATAGATTTGCTACGACACCGGATAACGGTGCTAGTATGAAAACAGAAGAAGTGTTATTGTCCCCACACTGAATACATTGAACCCTAGACTTCTGAAATCAAACATTTCTTTTTGACGAAGATCCTTCTCCAACTCCCCTTGGAGGGTACTATACAACTTTAGCTAATTATTAGAGGAGTTCTGATGAATAGCCTCAGTAAATCCTTTCATATGAGCCAGAAGTGTATCCTTCCTAAAGTGGACGTTTCCGAACACCTTTCTATTCCAATCAAGAATGACAGTTTTGAGCACATGAAGAGCATCCTTTTGCATGTAGGACCAGGGGTGCATGACATTTCTTTCTTTCGACATACACACGTTCACTCCACATGAGAGGAGGGTCTGAAGGTTTCCCCGGTTGTTCTGACCTAGTCGTAGAGTTGTCGTGGACAGGAAGAGTTGGGGCTGTGAAGAGGACATAGAGAGCTTTTCTTTTTAGTATAATTTATTTCTTAGTTACCTCGTTTCTAGTCGATAGATAAAGAATATTTATATAAAAAATAATATATAACTCACGATAAATCATTACGTACTTAAGACTTTAAAATAATAAATATTTTTAAAGAAAATTTATGAGCTAAAATCTATAAATATATAAAGTAGACTAAGGGTGTAATTAATGTCCAATAAATTAATATGAGAAATTATCTCTTATTTTTTTGTTGAGCTTTCATTACATACTAAATCATTTAATATAGCTCAATGGTTAAATACACTCTCATAATACAAGAGGTCTAGGGTTCAATCCCCCTCTTTAACAACTTTGTTTTACTATTTTATCTTTCATTAACAATAACAATAATAATAAAAATAAATTGTTTGTTTTTTCCATAAAACCTACATTCTACTCTTTTTCTTTTTCTTTTTTTTGGTTAATTCCTACATTCTACCTACATATGATGTAAATAATTAAAATATTTTCCAACTTTATCATAAATTAGTTTACGTACCAAAAAATATAACTACAACCTATCATACCTTATCCTTTATCCATAAAAAATATATTGGGTTCAAATCTCATTAGGGTATGATTGTTACAAAAAAGTTATGACAAAATTTTACATAAAGAAAAATGTTGAATTAAAATTCAATTTAAAAATAATCGTTACATGAAAACATTTAAATGGTCAATCATAATTTATTATGACTTTATTACTATAATGAAAGATCTTTCAAACTCCAAGTAAGACATTTTTTCTTTCAAAATGTAACGCGAGGCTTTTAAAATTCTAATTGTAGATTTTATGATAGCAACTTAATTATGTACGTAAACAAGGTTTGTTGTGGGTTCACAATTCAATCATATATATAGTTTGCAATAGAAATTGTTTCAATCGCCAAAATGCCAAAATCAAAGATCATAGTTTTCGATTATTGTAGTTTTTGACATATGTACCTCTGAATGTATGTACTTGCTAGCTTTACCTAAAATTTTATTGATGGATTCACCCTTTTTTTTTACAATAATGTAAAATTTGTTAATTTTTTCGAATTTGGTTAATTTGTATTGAAATATTTTTGTAGGTCTACTGAAGAGTCATTACTCGATCAATCAATCCTCACAAAAAAAACTATATTCGAATTCACTGTATGTCTAAGTTGTATTTTTGTTACAAGCTTAAACTATATAATTATTCTATTGCAAATTCATTGTATTTGCAGGTCTACTAGAGTACACTGATGCGTTTATTTTACATAGGCCACTAACAACAGATTGTTGGCGGATAATGCTTTAACGATTTAATTTTGTTTTATTCTTAAATGCCATATTTTATTTATTTGTGTTTAGGCTGTATGAAGAAGAGAATAAGAAGACAAACAAACAAAGAAATGCCAAATCAACTGATCGATAATTTTTGAGGTATTGATGTTAACTATAATTAAAAGGAATTGAAAATATATATATTTGACTAACTATATGAATTAACTTAATATATAAGATCAATATTGCTATACAATGCTAACAAGTTTTAAAATAAAAATGTGCTTACAACAAAACATTCAAATATAACTGGCGTGTAATAGAAATAATATAAATTCATGAGTATACACTCAAAGTTGCATGTATATAACACAATGTTAGTGATAGAAAAGTCAAATAAAAATCAAGTAGTATAAAAACTTAAGGTTAAAATATGAAATGCGTGGATGACAGAATTGCTAAAATGGGTAGCGTAGTCCCTGTCGTTAGATTCTCTGTGAACCATTTTTTTATTTGGCTCATCCATGAGAATATCTTAGGATGAACTACTATCAGCCTTGCAAATACTTAGTCATCTGAATTACTTTCTTTTATATAAAAATAGAAATATGAAATAATGCAAATAGCTTTCGTACAAGAATATTCTTTTTTAAGGGGGTTGAATACAAGAATGCTCTATTAGGTTAGAGATATAGCTCTCATTAAGATGTTACAAGAGTTATAAGTATATCCTTCAATTAGTTTCAAATTATCTCAAACTAGTCCAAACAAATAGTACTACTAATGTATTTTCTTATATTTAATCAAATAAATTTTAATATTAACATCAATTGATATTCTACTTATCTGGCTAATATTATGAATTATATATATTAAAAAATATCAAATTAGTATATAAATGATAATTTTACACATTAATAAATATGTTATAAATAAGTTAGATATTTTAGAAATAGAAATACAAGAGGTAAGATGTATGGTAGATTTTAACCCAAAACATTGAATTATTATTGGCTAGATTGGATTGTTCATAAATATGAAAAATGAATCAACATAATATATATGCTCACTAGCATCAAAAGTACATATAGATTAAATTGGTATGAGGATTATTTTTCGAGTTAAGAGAATTAGAATGCAAATCAAGAGTCACATACTCACAATTAGAAAAGGTTGTATTGTCATATAAGCTTAAGACCTTTTGATTTCTTATGAATCTTAATTTGATAGTTTATAAAATTGGAAAAAAATGACTCAAAATAATATATACACTCATTACTCATTAGCATCAAAAGTACATGTAAAATGTTTTTACGTTTAGAAAATTATAATGAAAATCAAGAATCAACTATTTTTTATTGGAAATTGGTTATATTTCAAGCTTGAGACCTTTTGACTTTATTTGTTATGTTAAAAAAATCTTATTTAACTAATAGATTATGTAAATGTAATAACAAATTCTGGTCTAAAATGTGCTTTTGTTAGCATTACAATTCATTCAATGGGATAACGTTAAGTTTTTTTTTTGACACAACACTACTGTAAAATAAAAATAAAATAATATTAATTAAGGTAATTATAACATTTTAGACGCAATAATAAACAATAATGTTTTGTATGAACAATTAATACTCACATATATGACAAACTTGATAACAAAAAGAAATAGGATAACATCAATAAGGTATTTTGGTAATGTTTTAAGGGATCAAAGAATCTATTTAAAATAAAAAAAGATATGTGTTATAAAATCTTAACACATTGCATCAATTATAATATTTTTTATAGAAATAAATTATAATAATATACTACAATATGTCCCGTACGTAGTACGGATAATGTTCTAAAAGTCGTTAGGCGAAAGCTTGGCGGTGAGGGGGGCTAGCGCCTAGGCGGCTATAACTTAAATATAATTAATCAAAATTAAAATACTACTCCGTAAAATGATACATTGGTTGTAGTAATAAATATAAGTAGAATAAGAATCAGTAAAAATGCAAGTAAATATTGTGATGAGGTGGAGGACAGAAGAGGGCAGGCTGGTGGGATCCTACCTCACATGTCACATGGCCGTTTCCCCCAACCTCCTCCTCTCTTCTTTGCTTTCTGTAAAGTCTCGAGAGATAAAGAGGGTGAGGGGGCCCCACCGCCCGACGACGGTGGTCCCGGCGATTCTTCCCGGAGAAGTTATGGTGGTGGCCGGTGGGTTATTAAGCTCTAACCTCTAGCTTAGCTGCTCGTACGTACGAACGCCTATCCTACGCTCCTTCCTTCCATATTATAATACTCGTCTTTCTAATCTTAATTGTTTGTTTTAATATATTTGTTTTTTTGGTATTTTTTACATCTATTTATATATATATATCCTTAATTATAGTTTTTAATATTTTGTAATAAATAAAAAAAAATTTATTAGTAATTGTATTGACAAAGTAATAAATAAGAATATATTTGTATATTTTATATTCTTTTTAATATATGTATAATTGTCCTAAAAAACAAGTATTATTATGATACGGAGAGAATATATCTGTTAACTTATTGAACCAAATGTACGTATATCCACCCAGCTTAATTATCCGGTCGGTCAAATTTCGATCACTATCGATTGGGTTGCACTCATGTTTATGTATTAGTTTTGCCATTCTAATTCTTTTAATGTTGTGCTTTTCCTAAGATTTAATCATGACAATTCACACATGTGTTACACTTTGATTTATAGTCAATTGCAAACTTCACGAATCCTGCAAAAATAAGAGCAAAATTTGATAATATAATTAGTTAATTACAAAATTGATAATGGTACGTTTAGTGCGCACTGCTGTGTAAAAGGCTGAAGATGGGCACCAGGTAAAATTGTACGTAAAATCATTAATAAATTACTAGCTTACTACGTACATTACATGCTTCTTGTCCATTAATAATTTGATTTCGTGGCATTAGCTAGGTTTCATAAATTTCGTTTGGTGCTTCAACATCGAGTTCGGACCTAAATTTATCTTTGAAAATAATAATTTGTCTGCATTAATCTTATAATATTAATTGTATCATACGTAGTACGTACTCTGTTTTCTTACTTTTTACTTCCGTTTGTTTTACGGAGCGGATAAAAAGTGTAGACAAAAAAAAAATTCATGTGGCAATTACAACAATTCCTATGATATAGCTAAGCATGTTCTTAAAAGATTTTTTGTTTGTTTTTTAATGTAAAAAGTGGAACTTCCATTTTCTCTTATCTTACCTTTGATTTTCTAAAGCTCTTATCTTTTTTTAATTTGAATAAAACTGGCCTCTTCTAAGGATGATTCTAATAAACAAAATCGCACGTAATGCTCTCCTAACTAGTATGGAGATTGGAGGCCAGCCGGCCAGGTAAACATCCATCAGAAACTGACCAATTAATATATGCATAAAGTTTGATTAATTACCTTAAGTATAAATGTATTTATTTCACCCAAAAAATGTACTCCGAATAAAGGTATTTGCGATTTATTTGCAGTGAAGATTAAGAAAGTAGCTGGGCCAAGATGAGTCTTACTAATTTTATAAAACTTGATATTGAAGTTTGAAAGTAGGTACGTAGCTGCCGATCGAGCTACAAGTCCAATTAATATACGTTACGTACATAATGATATGAACGCATTTATCGATCGCAAGCTAGCTTATAACGAATATTCCTTGCTTGCCTTTCGGGTTTCCAAGTGCTCAATCTAGCTAGCTAGCTAATTAGAGAGAAATTGTCCGTTTCGGGTTTCGGGTGCGAAATATGCTTATCGTGCGAATTGTGAAACGGTCGCGTTCATTCGCATTCATAAATTGACACCACATGTTCATTATCTGGGCGGTAATGTTCATTATCTGGGGGGTAATATTCAAGAGACGGTACTGCTAAAAAAAAAGGGGGGGGGGGGGAAGAGTGAATAGTGACGCGGTGACATAATCGTAAATACGGCAATTGTTTTTTTTTTTTCGGTCAATAATTTTTTTTATTTATTGTCTCTGATCGTTCTGGAATAGACAATTATTGACGTTCACATATAAGTACTAAATGTTCATTTTATGTGCCGTAAAAGTTCACATATAACATGATCATGTTCCAACACATGTCTTTGAACATTTAGTGCTTATTTGTGAACGTGAATGTACAAATAAATGAACATTTAGTGCTTATTTGTGAACCTTCTATATAGGCTATTCCAGAATGATCAGGGTGCGAAAACGAAAAAAATAAAATAAAAATTTGTTGACAAAATAAAATAAAATAAAATTGTACGGCTGAGATCACTTCGTATTTCGCACGGGAACCCAAATCTATATATATAACGCCAAATGAGACCAAATCCATAGCTAGCTAGCTAGCTAGTATATATAAAGGAAAAGTATGTTTACTCTCAGATTTATTTAATTTGGAAATTAAGTATTTTTAATTTGGTATTTTGAACTTATATCATAGTTCAATAGGTTAAATTTCTTGTTTAACTTACTATATGCCCTAATTGATCGAAGAGGATGAACCACATAAATAAAATTAAATTATCCTAAACTATTTAAATCTGAATGTTTAACCTATGTCCCCAGCCATTAGGGAAATTAAAGTGCATTAGCAACCCGATCTAGTATCGTGAGTTGAACAATCCAACGTTGCAGATTAATACTTATGAAGGTAATATATTTTTTTGCATTATTACAGTCTTATTATACACTACGTATACAATAAATATCTAATGACGAGTACCGTAAAACGTACGACCAAGTAAATGAATAGTCCATATTGAATGCGTAAGTTTGCATTATTACAGTCTTTCGTGTTTGTATATGTGTGTGTTCAAGTACTCATCATTAATTAATTTTAAGTAAATATATATATAATCTCTACAATATCCAATCTCTTTTTGTTGTAATGATTCTTTGTTCCTATATATGTCGATGATCTTAGTCTCATAGGTTATATATAGTGTAATCGGGGTTAGTTCAAAATCTTTGGAATTCTGTTAGCTTAATGTGAGATTGGGAGGTGCGGGGTGCAGATTGGGAGGAGATTAAAGGCGTGCGAGTGGGAATTTGATTCTTACAGCAAACTTGTATGATCGATGTATATGAAGTTTTAATAACAGAATACATGAATATTCGTTGATAGCTAAGATGTAGATGTAGATGTAGATTTAGATTGTAAAGTTACACGCAACCTTGAATTGGAAATGGGAAGCACAGTTCAAATGCCTTTTCCTGATCGATCACTATGTATGTATGTATGTATGTATGTTTGTATGTATGCGTTTTGTTGGTGAGATCGATCGAGTCCTAGTCTGCAGCAGCTAGGTAACCTTCAAGCTAAGCAAACCCACAAACAGTTGCGTTGTCAATTGTCATTGTCATTGTCATTGACAAATATAATGCATGCACAACTCGATCCCCTTTTATTCACTAGGAAGAAACCCCCGTCGGCGTCGACACACTCTTTAAATATTTCTAGATGGATGGATCAATTAAGCTGTGAAGTTGAAGCTAGGCATCCATTTATTGTATTTGTGTCTCAACCTAACTCCATATATTATATATCATTTCTCTCATCATTAGACTTTGGCTAATTCCCACCGATGCTAATTCTCCAACTACACCCTCCCCCACCGTTTATATAGGGCCTAGCCTTTCGTTTTGGGAGGAAAAAACAATCCATCTCAATTCGCTGGATTGAGGAACAACTAATTCAAAATAGGTCGATCTAATTTGTGTTAAATATATTAAGAATAATCAAAGTGTAATCTATAAATATATAAAGTAGATTAAAGATGCAATTAATATTCAAAAAATATGATCAATTATCTCTTATTTTTTTGTTAATCTTTCATTACAAACTAAATAATCTAATATAACTCAATGATTAAAGACACTCTCATAATATAATAGGTTAGGGTTCAATCCTCTTTCTTAACAACTTTATTTTACTATTTTATCTTTTTTATTTTTACATTCCACTAGAAGTCAAATATTCTATTTTATCTCAATGGTTTAGTGAAGAGACTTCATAAAACAAAACGTTGAAAGTTCAATTCTTCTTAGAAACAATTTGATTTTCGATATTTTTTCCTAAACCTAAGGAGTTATTTAATTTTTTAAATCAGCTACTAAAATCTATAGTACTTGACAATTATTTCAATAAGTAAACCTAAAAGTAACATTAAAAAACCAAAAAAAGAGAAAACAAACCTAAAAAGAAAATACGAATACATTTATTGTCTTCTTCATACCTAAGGAAACAATGTGAGATTTCTAAAAAAAAATAGACAATTTGAGATGGTTCGGTAAATGCAATTGAAAAATTCAAATCACAATTAGAATTTATATTTTTATTTGTTTTATGGTCTTCTTCATGCCTAGCTAAACAATTTATTTTTTTACTACTCATAGTTACATATATTAATCAAAATCTCTATATAACAAAAAAATACATAATTAAATGTAAAATAATATATCAAAATTAAGACATTACAAAATCCAATAACATAATTCGAATATAAAAAATTGCATCCACTTAAGTACCAAAACAAATATTGTATCCACTTATCAGGATTAAGTTACAAATTATTTTAATGTAATAATTTAACTAATCACTTAAAAATTAAAATACTGCTTACCTCATTCAAGTTAAAACATGCCAATATAATCTTCATAAAACTCTCAATCCACTATCAACATTCAAACTTAAAAACACCTAATTTTAATGCATATATTGAATTTTTCATACTTATTGTAATGCTTTTTTCATAAGTATAAACGACTACTTTTCAATTTTGACGTTACAAACCCAATTTAGTTTTTAAACCCTTCAATTGTTTTTGTGTAAATCAGAATAATTTATAAAATTAAAATCAACGAATAGTCATCAACTATCAATTTCAATATAGGGAGAAAACCAAGTTAATGAAAGATTATTTGGCAGGATAAGTTTGTCGCAAACGTTATCTTAGATATGTAAATGATTTGAAAAATGTGTAACATATTCCCCTAGACCTGTCAACTAGGTCGGGCGGGTCGGGTTCGGGTTGGGTCAAGTCGGGTTCGGGTAAATCGAGTTCGGGTCGATCGGGTCCGTTAAATTTTTTGGGTCGGGCGGATCGGGTTCTGGTTGACCCAGCGGGTCAAAGGTACCCATTTTTTTATGATTAATATTATGATTTTTAAATTTAATAAAATAATTATATTAAAAAAATTAATATTATATAGTTATTTAATAAAGTATTTTAAAGTATTTAATATAAATAAAATAAAATATATGAAATAACACGGTCCCACGAGCTCAGATTCACTATTCGGGTCAGGTCAGGTCCTTCGGGTTTGGGTTCGGGTCCTTCTTAACCCAGTGACTTTTGGGTCGGGTCTCGACCCAAAAATGTCGGGTCAGGTCGGTTTTTGACAGCTCTATATTCCCCTATTAAATTGTCTGTAATAAATAATAATTAATGTGTCACTTAAGAAAAAATATAATAATAAAAGTATACATTTTGGAAGAAGTAATTAAGAAGAGGATTAGAACATGAAAAAGTTACCATTGAATTACAACATCAAGAAATTGAAAAGTTCATTATACTAATTGGTGATATACTTATGTTAATGATAAATATGTCAACCTTAGTAATGTTCATGTCATTCAAACTCACTTGGACGTCAACTTTGACGGGAAAAAAATATATATTTAAAAACGCTTGCATGGTCGTTCAAACTCACTTGCACATAGATTTTATATGGAAATTTATTTCATTTTATAAAGAAATGAACTCATTTAAGATATTAGATTAAAACATTATTTCAATTTATAGTAATATAGTTTGTTGTGACCGTTACATCTTCATTACATGTTTCTAATGTCAATTAATCACATTTAAATTATAGATCGTAACTTCTGATTTTCATATTTCAAACTCCTAATTGATTAGAGGCTGGTTTAATGTAGATGACAAATTAATGTGACCATAAAGAGAAATTTTACATCTATATAAAGGCCATACATATACAAGACATCCATTCCAAAAAATAAAAGATCTCAATCCACATCTCCATTTTCTTATGATTTTCTTACACCTTATTCCTATAATTGTTTGGATTAGATTTTTATATGGTTAGTTTACTGATATCTATTTTATGAGTTTTAATTGACATTTTGTATGTTTTGTTGTTCCTCATTTTATGAATTAGAATTAGAATTGATATTTGTGTATTTTTTTGTTGATATTTTATTCAGTGGCAAGTATAATCTCGATCTCTTGAGCATATTATCACAATCCTCCTAGACTACTGATACTCATTCACATGAGCTAAATTGAAAGCTTAAGCTATTTTATTAGCTCTGTTCTTTTTTCATTACAGTTTTTCCCATAAATTCTTTAGCTTAAGCCACAATGATAATATTTAACTACTTTTTTATAATTATTTGTATAATAATAACTAAGCCAATTATTAATACTCTTTAACAACTTTAAAACTAAAAATATACATTTGTCAAATGTAGAATTTTGTGTGGTTTTGCATTCCCCGAGGTCATTTCCTACCGGTATCACAAAGTTGTATATGTGATCAATTAGTAAACTTCTATTAGTAACGAAAATAGCAATATGTTTTTATTCTTAAATGAGAAAGTTTTAACTGATCGTTGAATTATGTACATGGCTACATGCAATAACTATAATTAATTTACTGAAGTGACATAAGTAATTGAGATCATGAGTATATATATGATTATCGTGGTCGATGGTATTGTCCACTACAAATGAAGGGTATTTTTACAATATATGTACTAAGGAAAAGTTAAATTTAACTTATATAATTATATTATTTAATTAACTAAATTTTTTATGCAAAATAAGAGATTCATTGAATAATAGCTTAAGCAATACACATTTTTGCTTGCTATACGTTTACTACATACTCCATAGGAGTACAAGTTTGTATTCGTATATATACATAATTGATCATCAATGACTGTTATAATATCCTCTATATTTGTGACTCCTTTTTTTTTGATAAGGTAAGAATTAGACCAGTGTCAAGAGGCCTTAACACTCAGCCTATAGCATCCTTTCAGATGAGAGCTTTGAGCTCTGAGTTGTCATGATATCGTTCAGAGAAAGGTTGTGACCAAGTTTTGCACAATTCTCGAAAGATATGGGAAATCTGCACTGTCTGGAAGGAGTTTAATAAACATAGGATATCGGAGATAAGAATCTCAATTTCCCATGGACAATGCCAGATTTTATTGATAACATTTGCAATAGTAAGGTTATCAGTTTCTATTTGTATTTGGTCGAATTCCCTTTCTTTAGCTTTAATAAGCGCATTTCTGAGAGCAATGGTTTCAGTGATGAGGGGAGTTGACATGCCACATTTTTCTGCATGGATGAAGATCGGGTTTCCCATGTTATTTCTACCAATGAGGCCAATGGCAGACAATCCATTGGTTTTGGTAGATCCATCAATATTGATTTTGATAAAGTTATGAGTTTTTTTTCCATTTTAGTTTTCAGTGTTTCGTCGTAGTTGTAGCTTTTCTCACTGTGGGGCATTGTTCGAGGGTGCAATCTGGGTTCCAATTTGCGTGTTTTATTCCAAGCTGAGATAAGATTTTGAATATATTTGGGTAGATCTTTAATGATATCCCTATCAGGGTTGTCATTAGAGAAAGTTCTCTGATTCCTAGAGAACCAGATGCCCCACCAGGCCACAGATAGCTCTATCAGCTCAATGGGGGAGAGTTTGAGTTTTATTTCATCAAGAGTTTGTCCAATATGCTTGTTTGTAGGGTCGATTGTACTTAAGTAGAGGCTAGTTGTTATATTGATTTTTGAGATTGTCTTTAAGGTATGATCGCAGTGGAATAAGAAATGATTTGTATCCTCCATAGGGTGGAGGCAGGAGATGCATCATGGGGGGATCACCACTCCTTTTTCTTGTAGTCTTGATTTTGTTGGTAGGCCATTTTTTAAAATTTTCCAGAGAAACTTTTTGACTTTGGGATATGTGTTCATTTTTCAGATCCAGGAGGAGTCATAAGCTGAGACATGTTTATTTTTGTTGATGAGTTCCATAGCTGATTTAGTCGAGAACTAACCATTTCTACTTGGTTCCCAGTACATCCTATCAGTAATGTGGTTAACGGGAATTGGGATACTCATAATCCTGTCCACCATATCATTTGGTAGCATTTGTTGGAGTTTTGTTTTGTCCCAATTCATATTTTTGTCAAGGAATTCATGGACTCTGCAGTCTAAGTTAGTTCCTAGCACAGGATTAATGATGTTGTAGAGAGGTTCATTTAGTGCCCATTTGTCTGTCCAAAATTTAATTGTTTTTCCATCTCCAATTTGCCAAATAAGTCCTTTTTGGAATTCTTTTTTGATGCTCATCATCTTGGACCATTGTCAAGAGCCGTTTTTGTTGTAGTCATAAGCTAGGAGGTGTATGTTTTTGAGGTATTTTTCATTGATTATTCTTACCCATCAGTTGTCAGGTTCGGCTAAAATTTCCCAGAGAAGTTTGTACTGGAGAGCATGGTTCATATCTTTTGTTTTCCGGATGCCAAGGCCCCCCTTGGAAAGGGGTTGGCATACTTTGTCTCATCCGATAAGGGGTTTATAGGATGAATCTTTATTCCAGAAGAAAGTTCTATTAATTTGATCAAGTTCATTATGCGTTGAGTTTGGAAGCATGAAGCTTTGCATGATAAAGTTTGGTTTAGTAGCAAGGTTGGATCTTATTAGTGTTGTTCTTGTAATACCCCTCATTTTTAGTAAGGGTAATTGAGTAATTTCCCAAACCCTCGTCAATTATTCGGGACGCGTTAGGCGAAATTCGGAATTTCTGTAACTCGTATAATCTCTGTAATAATTCCTTGAGCTTTATATCATACATTAGATGTATTTTGGAGGTTTAGAATATTTGTTTGGGTACAAATATATAATTTCCGGGATTTAAACCCATGCCAAACCCTTCCCCGGGCAAACAGACGCGGAAATGCCTTTTCCGCGACCGCGGAATAATAGACGCTGTGCACTGGAATATTCCGCGACCGCGGAAAAGTGCATGCACGCCAACGACGCTTCGTCTTCCACCTCGTCGATCGCGTCACCGTTGATCCCATTCTTCGCCGTAGATCTGGTCGGGGGGTTGATCTTCCTTTGGCTATAAAAGGGGAGGCTTGGGCCTCAGATTCTTCATCCACAGCTCGCACTCAGTCTCTCTTCCTCTCGTTTTCGTTGTCGCCGGTGTTGTCAAGCCTCACCGGAGCTCGTGCCCTCGCCAAAGCTGTTCGCCGAGAGTCCTTGGAGGCTGGGAGGTGGTGGTCGTCGAAGGGAGCCCTCATCCGAGCCATGAAGTCCCCGTCGTCGTCGTAGGTAAGCACCGAAGTCATCGTCAGAAGGGTAACCGCGATCGCGGACATGAACATCCGCGACCGCGGGGATGAACTTCCGCGACCGCGGATTAGGTTCATTTTCCCCGTTCTCTCGTTCTTCTCGGTTTTCATTCTTCCGTGTCGTATCTTCGTATCGTATTTAACTTAGGGTTCCGTCTTATGTTCCGTCGTCGTAGGAATCCGTACTCAGATTCGAGTCGCCAGACCCCGGAACCCGACATCTATAATTCGTCTCGATTAAGGCAAGTGGCGGTTCACTCTTGCTTATCATTCCATGTTTCCATTAATTATCAATTGTTTTTAATTGTTAATTAAATTGGGATGAACTATTGTATTTGTTTGGGAACAGATTTTATAAATGATACGATTAAAACATGACATTATAATAGGTTGTATATATTGCTAGAAACAACGCTATTATATATGTTATTACCATGATGGTATTGGTGTGGATTTTGTGTGTGAACTAAAATGTAGTTAGAACGAGTATTCGTAGGAACTCTATGTACCTTGCGAGGTCTAGCCGTTTCTTTATAACCGTGGTGGATAGGATGTCCAAGCCCTAACACCCTTCTCTGGTCATGACTGTCCCCTATCCGAGTATAGGGGAGGTGCACACAGCTGGTGCCAAACATTCGGGAAATATTCCCAAGATATCTCTCATATCGAGATGATATATTTATATGATAAAAGCTTTAACGTGATTATACGTTTTGGAATTAAACAAGATAAGTGCGATTATGCACATGATTAATATACCCTCGGGCGAGGAGTACAACGTGGAAACCGCCCGAACTTCGATTAGAGTAAGTCCTCCTTCAAAATCTGAATTCGCATTACGCGGTAAGGTTGGTCGTGGACCCAAATGGTCAAGTCTTTTTAAACGCTTGTGTGAAATTATAACGTTCCCAAATATTTATCAGACTTTCTCGTAAGACTCAATCTTTTGGAGTCTTCTCTTCATACGTTTCCCATAAGGCTCATTTCCTTTGGAGTCTCCTTTTCAGTGCATGTCTAAACTTTAATCATTCCGTGAAAGTTTCGGGTTATATATCGTCCCTTCGGTTGTTATTCGAGGGACAATGATAGTAAACAGTTACGATCACTAGAACCATTCTGTTTGCACCCTTGCATAGTCTTTCATTAGACTAACCAACCGAGTTTTATTCCTTGCATGGTTGACTGGTGTCATCCGTCCTATACGGCACATCAGTGGTTGGTCCCCGAAGACTCGAAGTAACCAATTGAAGAAGAGGCTTGTAGTTGCAGATTTAAGTGTCGGTATTTCAAGGTCGTTAAGTATTACTCTAAAATGTATTTTTATAACCTAGTCATGTAATAGGTTTATTCTTAAAGTCTTCTGTTGTGTAATTTAAAGTCTTCCGTTGTAATTCCACTCTGTTGTAAAAACACTACTCTCGTTTGATGAGAGATCTTCTAATAAGAATGGTTGAGTTTCATTTAAAAATGTCTTCCGCTGTTTGTTTATTATGTTTATTTAAGATTAATTGTTCCGATTAAAGCCTTGGGTGACATCAGACAACAACGTCTGAGGTCATTGGCGTGTGGCATTTCCGACAATAAGTCGGGGGTGTTACAATTATGGTATCAAAGTAACGGTTTTAAAATTCTTGGCCTATTGTTAGGTTTGAGAATTTTTGAAAACTAATTTTGAAACTATTTTCAAACCTATCTTCTATTAAAAAGGAATTTCGAGAGTTTCAATGTTGAATTTAAAAGTTATAAGTAACTCTGGTAATTTAATTTAAACTAATGATTTAGCTATTTTGAACTTCAAAAGTTATTTATCGTTGGTTTATAAAAGGCGTGTTATACGCAATCAAAATAAGTTTAAGATTGTAACTTTAAAAGTGTGATTTTGGTCTTGGTACAAGTTTTGTGATAATCGTATCACTAGTTTGAGAAACTAATTTTATAGATAATTATTTTTATATATAAGGTTTAAAGGTATAAAGTATAAAGTATAAAGTTTGAAGGTATCTGGTTTAAAACTAAGTGGTTTTCCAAACTTCTGCAATCTTCGAGCTGTTATTTATTCCTTAGATCCATTCTTAGGAATATCGTTTCTCCTTAGGTTTAATGTCATTTAAAGGTTGACATTTCTCCTAGAGTTCCTACTTTCAAGTAAGTCAGAAGAATGTCGTTTCTGCGGTTAATGGTGGTGGGCCAGTCAGACTGATATAGAGTTATTAGTTTGGACCCTTATAAATCGTATCATAACGTAATTGACTCAGTGTCATGTACAAGTTGGAAAAGTTCTAAACTAACGTTATGGTTCATCAACGGATAATGGACACCCGATCCACCAACCAAGCAGCTAGCGAAGTCCTAGCAACGATTCTCGAATTCGGCTGAGAAGTGCTACTCTACAAGGGGAAGACGCGGGATCTGGCTCACGTCATAATGACCCGACCCTGCGACAGGATGTTCATCAAGGACAAGCGGACCCCCAAGCTGCAAGGGGAGTTCCACCTCCTGCCCCGATTGTGCTAAATGCGACGATCATTGGGCAGATAGTGGGGCTAGTGGTCGAAGTATTAATGGGTCAGGTGATACCGCAAGCCCAAGCGACCCCCATACCTCAAGTTACAGCTAGTGTGGAGGCACAGATTAAGGCAAAGGGTAGGCAACAGAATCGCATGGCTCGTTCGTTCAAGAGGCCGGCGTCGCCCACCAAGTTCGAGAAGTCTGGTCATACTAAGACCAAGGCGACTCAGGCTGGCTCCGCCAAAGGCTCAGGCTGGAGTAACGGCGTGATTCAATGCAACAACTGTGGTCAAGCTGGGCACAAGAGTCCTAGTTGCCCAAAGGCAAAGAGGATATGTTACAAATGTGGGAGGGAAGGCCACATGAAAGCATACTGTAGAAAGAAGGGCCTAAAGCCAACACAAGCATGTCAGGCCTCAAAAGCTGACAGTGGGCAGAACCCAAGGGCGGAAGTATCTGCTCCGGAGCAATATGTTGCTCATATCAAAGGCAAGGCACCTATGGAATATTCGGGTCAAGAGCAACAACTCTTTGTGATACGTCACCCCAACGGGAGGGAAACCCTGTGCGAGTGGTAGAATTTTGTAAGTTTTTAAGAATAGGGAGCTATGACTTGTGTCGATAGTCTCCATAATTTAGTAATCTGTCTATTCGACTTTCTATCAGTTGTTTTATGTAATGTTTCGAATAATAAAGAAGTGTTTCCTTGTTCTGGAAATTACTAGATTCATTACTATTGCAAATTGTCCGTTCATACGAGACTCCGTGAGTGCTAAAAACAGTTATATCATGTGTGGATAAGGGCCGTCAGGACTCATAAAGGAGGGATAACGTATGGAACCTAGGTGTTCGCTCCCTACATGGTTAACACCAGGGGTGACTCTATTACTGAATTGCTAGATCCATTCTTAGGAATCTCTCTTTGTTCTTGGAGTAATGTCACATCGGTATGACAATAATTACTCCCTTTGTTGAGCGGACGAGCATTATCTCGTGAGTTGAGTTTTACCAAAATTCCTTAATGTAAAGGAAACAAATGTATGTGGTTAATGCTCTATGGGACGAAGATTTTTTTCTCTCTCTCATATGTGTACCCTAAACATTTGTTGTGGTAAAAGTACGTAGGAGTGAACTATATGAAGATTAGAATGCCTAGTTGTGAGGTCATTCTGTAGTCATCTATAAGGATAGATTGCTAAGAAGAAAACAAATGTATATCAGAGATAGTTCATAGGGAGTCAATTCTCTAAAAAGACCGTACTCTATTACGATCTTAAGTTGAACCTTAGGACCCAAGGGTGTGGTTATGGAGTGTGTAAGTGAGTATATGTTCATTGTGGACTAGAGGATTTAACTTTCGGAGAGGCTAAGGGTGTGAAGTCATAGGTATTGTTTTGGAAGATTTATATGAGGTTTCGTTATGAGGCTTTCTTAAGAGAAACGACATAAGGATTGGATGGAGAGTGACCGATGTCTGTTAAAGTGATTTGGTTTCACGTTAGGGAAAATAGAGTGATTGGCCGCAATTGTGCTAATTGATTTATCACGATCTTGTTTTGAGGAAACTAGAGGTTTTAAGTTGGAAGTGAGCTTTAGGGCCAAATTTAATTGGGCCAAGGAACTGAATCAGTGAAGTGTACCTTCAAGAGGTATGGAGTTATGATATCTAGAGATTTTACAAGGTTTGATATGTGGATTTTAAGTAAGTGTGACGTCTATAAGGCCAGTGATATAGCACTTTCTGGGAATTAAGTCGTGAAACAATTGTTTTGGGGGAAAGCCCACTTAGAATTGAAAGGTTATGGTGTAGGGCCTGGTTATTCGGAGGATATCGATACCAAAGGATGTAGCATGGGAAATTATCGCATGTGCGTTTAAGGAGAAAAGTAACGAATGTTTCTTGTATGTACCCATTGAAGGATTTAGGACGTGAAGCGATTGATTTTGATGGCAAGTCATCGTTCATCAATATGGTATTTTTGAGGAACCTTAAAAAGGTTTAAGTTAGAGATTGAATAATGGAATACGTTAGGTTAATCTTGGATAAATGGTATATATCAGTAAAGCAAAAAGGGTGCTTGATTTGGGATAATAAGTCGTATGAGGAAAACTGGTTGTTTAAAGGATTTAGGGGTGAATAACAAACTCGACCGGTAAAAGTTTGTTACGGTTTTAAAGGTCAATGTGTGGCATAAAGTATGTATGGGGATGATATCAAGTAGACTTGAGGAAAAGGTGAACCACATCTATTAAGGTGATCGTATGGCACGTTTAGGTAAGACGAGAGTATAATCTTGCGGAATGGATTAGTAAATCATGTTTGAGATAATCGGACATAGGTTGTGATGTGATTAATTGTGGGAGCACATGAGTAAAATTTTTGAGTTAAGTTATGGCACAAGGGCCAAATGGGATTAAGGTAACCAATGAAATAGGTGAGCCGTGTATGTAAGGAGTAAGGTCTATATGACAAGTGGAGATACTAAGTTGAGGTATAGTTGAATTCTATGTATGTACTTGAGGATCAGATCATCGAAAGGAAGTTAGTAGAAAAATGTTGTATTCTTCTGTTTAAGGACATCAAGGTCTTTACGATGAATAAGGCATAATAGTGAGATTGTGTTGGAGATAATAATGGATACTCTGATTAAGGCAATGGTAATCTGATGGATGATCATATCGATTCTAGCGAGAGTAAGGAATGTAGGCAGTGTAGTAAGTGGAATAACGATCGAATGAATAGTTCGATTTTGGTGATATAGGTTACGAAGACCAAATTTATTTAAGGATACCAACTTAAGGAAGATAAGGTATATACTCTGAGAGAGGCTTAGAGAAAGGTGAAAGAGAAATGTGTGTTCTCATGCTTAAGGTTTAGCGAGTCTATTGCGATGATTTTGGGAGACTATTATCCTAAGATAATTATGACTTGTGGATATAGTCACGAGTTAATACAAGTGTAGCACGTGGAAATAGGATATGCGAGATAGTGCTATGATTGAGGAAACAGATCATTTTCCTAGGAGCAAGTACAAGGATGAGATGATTAAGGATATTAAGATCAAGTAGTAAGATTATGGTGAAATCGGACCCTTTAGTTTAGCAATGCTAGTTTCGGGGTCGAAACTCTTTTAAGGGGGTAATAATGTAATAATCCTCATATTACCATAGAGGTAAGGTGATATAATGTAGGTCTGGTGAAAGCAATTCGCTTAGGTTACGGAAGGTCTAAATTATGGCTAACCTTACGTTAGCGGTAATTTGAGCCAACTTATAAATTTTAACTTAGAAATGTCTGCACCAATTTTTACAAAGTGTGAAAGGGGTTAGACATGGTTAAACTTATACGGTTGTGTAGCTTAGTATTGGGTCGCATCTCCGGGTTGTTATCAGTCAAGTTTCGGGGTCGAAACTTCTTTTTAGGGGGAAGTGATGTAATACCCCTCATTTTTAGTAAGGATAATTGAGTAATTTCCCAAACCCTCGTCAATTATTCGGGATGCGTTAGGCGAAGTTCGTAATTTCTGTAACTCGTATAATCTCTGTAATAATTCCCTGAGCTTTATATCATACATTCGATGTATTTTGGAGGTTTAGAATATTTGTTTGGGTACAAATATATAATTTCCGGGATTTAAACCCATGCCAAACCCTTCCCCGGGCAAAATAGACGCGAAAATGCCTTTTCCGCGACCGCGGAATAATAGACGCTGGGCACTGGAATTTTCCGCGACCGCGGAAAAGTGTAGGCACGCCAGCGACGCTTCATCTTCCACCTCGTCGATCGCGTCACCGTTGATCCCATTCTTCGTCGTAGATCTGGTCGGGGGGTTGATCTTCCTTTGGCTATAAAAGGGGAGGCTTGGGCCTCAGATTCTTCATCCACAGCTCGCACTCAGTCTCTCTTCCTCTCGTTTTCATCGTCGCCGGTGCTGTCAAGCCTCGCCGGAGCTCGTGCCCTCGCCAGAGCTATTCGCCGAGAGTCCTTGGAGGCTGGGAGGTGGTGGTCGTCGAAGGGAGCCCTCGTCCGAGCCATGAAGTCCCCGTCGTCGTCGTAGGTAAGCGCCGAAGTCGTCGTCAGAAGGGTAACCGCGATCGCGGACATGAACATCCGCGACCGCAGGGATGAACTTCCGCGACCGCGGAGATGAATTCCGCGACCGCGGTTTAGGTTCATTTTCCCCGTTTCTCTCGTTCTTCTCGGTTTTCGTTCTTCCGTGTCGTATCTTTGTATCATATTTAACTTAGGGTTCCGTCTTATGTTCCGTCGTCGTAGGAATCCGTACTCAGATTCGAGTCGCCAGACCCCGGAACCCGACATCTGTAATTCGTCTCGATTAAGGCAAGTGGCGGTTCACTCTTGCTTATCATTCCATGTTTCCATTAATTATCAATTGTTTTTAATTGTTAATTAAATTGGGATGAACTATTGTATTTGTTTGGGAACAGATTTTATAAATGATACGATTAAAACATGACATTATAATAGGTTGTATATATTGCTAGAAACAACGCTATTATATATGTTATTACCATGATGGTATTGGTGTGGATTTTGTGTGTGAACTAAAATGTAGTTAGAACGAGTATTCGTAGGAACTCTATGTACCTTGCGAGGTCTAGCCGTTTCTTTATAACCGTGGTGGATAGGATGTCCAAGCCCTAACACCCTTCTCTGGTCATGACTGTCCCCTATCCGAGTATAGGGGAGGTGCACACAGCTGGTGCCAAACATTCGGGAAATATTCCCAAGATATCTCTCGTATCGAGATGATATATCTATATGATAAAAGCTTTAACATGATTATACGTTTTGGAATTAAACAAGATAAGTGCGATTATGCACATGATTAATATACCCTCGGGCGAGGAGTACAATGTGGAAATCGCTCGTACTTCGATTAGAGTAAGTCCTCCTTCAAAATCTGAATTCGCATTACGCGGTGAGGTTGGTCGTGGACCCAAATGGTCAAGTCTTTTTAAACGCTTGTGTGAAATTATAACGTTCCTAAATATTTGTCAGACTTTCCCATAAGACTCAATCTTTTGGAGTCTTCTCTTCATACGTTTCCCATAAGGCTCATTTCCTTTGGAGTCTCCTTTTCAATGCATGTCTAAACTTTAATCATTACGTGAAAGTTCCGGGTTATATATCATCCTTTCGGTTGTTATTCGAGGGACAATGATAGTAAACGGTTACGATCACTAGAACCATTCTGTTTTCACCCTTGCATAGTCTTTCATTAGACTAACTAACCGGGTTTTATTCCTTGCATGGTTGGCTGGTGTCATCCGTCCTATACGGCACATCAGTGGTTGGTCCCCGAAGACTCGAAGTAACCAATTGAAGAAGAGGCTTGTAGTTGTAGATTTAAGTGTCGGTATTTCAAGGTCGTTAAGTATTACTCTAAAATGTATTTTTATAACCTAGTCATGTAATAGGTTTATTCTTAAAGTCTTTCGCTGTGTAATTTAAAGTCTTCCGCTGTAATTCCACTTTGTTGTAAAAACACTACTCTCGTTTGATGAAATATCTTCTAATAAGAATGGTTGAGTTTCATTTAAAAATGTCTTCCGCTGTTTGTTTATTATGTTTATTTAAGATTAATTGTTCCGATTAAAGCCTTGGGTGACATCGAACAACAACGTCTGAGGTCACTAGCATGTGGCATTTTCGACAATAAATCGGGGGTGTTACAGTTCTACCTGCTTGTGATAAGGAGTTCGCTTTCCATTTGGTTAATTGCATTTTGGATTTAGTGATCATCTCTGTAAAGGTATTAGAATTGACCCTTCCATTAATGATCGGGCAGCCAAGGTATTTATCCAGCAAAATCATGTTGGTGATCGTAAGGATACCTTGTATTTGTTGTTTTCGTATGGTCGAGACTTTCGTTGTTACTTGAAAGGCTGATTTATGGAAATTCACACTTTGTCCTGAGATCAGACAATAATCATCAATTATTTTCTTGATTTCCTTGCAGTTTTCATTCTTTGCTTTGGAGAAGATTATAATATCATCCGCAAAAGCCAGGAAGGGGATACTTGTTCCATTTTTAGTGATTTGGAACCCTAGGGGTTTTTTAGATCGATCTGTAGCTCTTTGTAATTTTCTAGCAAGTATTTCTGCACCCAAGATAAAGAGAAAGGGTGAAAGGGGGTCACCTTGTCTCAGTCCACATTTAGGTACAAAGATTTCAGTAGGTCCATTGTTCACGAGTACCGAGAAGGATATAGTGGACATACATTCTTTTATCTAGTTGATAAAGGTTGAGCGGAATCCAAATTTTCGCATGACCTCAATAATGAAGTTCCATTCAATTCTATCATATTCTTTTTCCATGTCAAGTTTGATTGCAAGGTAACCTTCAATGCCTTTTTTAGATTTGAAGGAATGGAAAATTTCATGGGCTATTAAGATATTGTCTTGGATCGATCTGTTTGAGATAAAGGCTCCTTGAAGAGGGTGAGTTATTTTGATCATTTTGTTCTTAAGTCGTTCTGTTAGTATCTTGGAGATTATTTTGTAGATAGTCGAGCATAGACTAATAGGTCTGTAGTGATTGGTCGAGTTTGGGTTATCACATTTGGCTAGCTATTAATGTTATAAAGGTATGATTGTTTTGTTTCAGGATTTTCCCGGAGAGGAAAAAACTTTTCACTGCTTGGATGACAGATGGTCCAACAATGTCCCAATATTTTTGGTAAAATTCAGCTGTCATGCCATCAAGTCCAGGAGATTTGTCCTGACCGATCGCAAAGGTGGCTTTCTTGATTTCTTCATTTGTTACTGGTTGGGTGAGTTCTTGGTTATCCTCATGGGTGATTTCAGTTTGAATGAGTTGTAGATGTTCATGGAGAAGATTCTGGTTGATCGGTGCACTTTTGAATCGCTTAATAAAGTCATTACGTATTTCTTTTCTAATATTTTCCTCACCAGTTATCATGGTACCTTCATTTGTTCGGATTTGTTTGATGATTTTCCTATTTCTCTTACCAGTGGCAATTTTATGGAAATAGATGGCATTTGTGTCATTAAATTTGATATGTTTAGTTTTCGCTCTTTGGTTCCAAAAGATCTTTTGGAAGTTGAGAAGATTTTCTTTTTTTGCGATGAGTCTAGTCTGCTTAATGGCTAGTGTTCTGTCGGCATTAAGAGCAATGACTTTTTGTATTTTTGTGAGTTCTTCTTCAATTTTGTTTAGTTGTGTAAAAAGGTTTCCAAAGGTGTTTCTGTTCCATTGTTTGGCTAGTTTTTTTAGAATTAGTGTTTTTCTGGTGAGGTCGTACATTCTGAATCCATGAAAGCATGAGCGCCAGGACTGTTTGATCACATTTCTGAAGTCGTTCCTGGACATCTATACTTTTTCAAATTTAAAGGGTTGATTTTTGAAGTGGTTCGGTGTGGCAAGTTCAATCGAAATCGGGCAGTGGTCCGAGGTTGTGAAAGCATGATTCTTAGTGCAAAGGTCAGGATACCATTGTAGTATTTGATGTTGTACAAGGGTTCTGTCTAGTTTTTCATAGGTATTATTTATTTCTGTTTTATTTTTACGCCATGTGAATGTATTTCCTTGAGTCGGGATATCTATGAGTTCGCAATCAATTTTTATGTTAAGAAGTCTATTGAATCTAGTTGAGTGTGTTTTCGCTCCTCCACTTTTTTCAGTATGATCTTGTATCTCATTCAGATCCCCTATGAGGATACAGGGGATTGTACACTTCAAAATGAAGGTTTTGATGTCATTCCAAAAGGAATTTTTATTGGCTTCGTTTGGTGGTGCATATGCTATGATAATCATGAGTTCAATTTTTGTTATCGTGTTTGAGTATTTTAAACACGAGAATCTAGAACTAGTAAGTTCTATTTGAATCATTTCATTGGGCATTTGGTATGACTTCCACATGAGGCACAAGCCCCCGAGAAGCCGGTTGCAGGTGTAAAATAGAATTCATCAAACCCGGTTTTTTTTTCCAGATTCGTTCGTTTGGTTGTTTTTCTGTTCTTGTTTCAAGTATAGCGCATAGTTGGATTCAATCAGTTTTGCAGAAAGATTCGATATCTGCCCACAGGTTTTTCCTGCCTAAACCTCTACAATTCCATATTGATATTTTCATAAAAAATGATCAAGGAAGAGGAAGTTTGTCAATTTTCATTTTGTCCAGAAGCATTGGTTTCTAGCACAGGGGGAGAGATGCCCAGAAAGAGAAGTGGCCCATAAGACCCTTGTTTTTCCATGATTATTCATATTTTTCTTCCATTAGGTTGTGGCATAGATGCACACAGAGTTGTTCATATGGTAGTGTCTCATGTGTTTGCAATTCCCGTGATTACATTTGTTCAGACAAAAAATTTCCAGAGTTTGTACTAAGTACAGGTGGTTCGTGTATAAAAAGTTCATATAGGTATTCAAATCATACAAAAAGAAAGCATTAAAAAATTGGTTCAAAGGTTCAAGGTGGTAAGGTGCTAATCTCATTCTCCAGCCAAGCCGATCACTGAAAATTGTGTGAGCCCACATTCTATTGGTGAGAGGCTGGTTGCTGCAGATTTTGTGTAAGGAGTGCATCTTGACAGTAAGGGGTACAGAATGCCCCTATAAGGTCTTCGCTTGAAGGTTGGTTCCAAGTTCTAGGTAGCAGATTAGTGAGATCATATCTGGAGAGCAAGAGGATCCGAGAGGAGAAAGAAAAAGGCTGACAGGCACCTGCCAAAACAAAACACAAACCAAACAAAGGAGCAAGCAAAAGCAAGAAAGAGAAAATGCAAAGGGAGGAGAGGAAACTCAAGCTCAGAGATAAGAAATGGAGATGACAGAGATTCATAATCGAAGGTAAAAAATTCAGAGGGATGAGATAAGATTTAAATATCCAGGTTATACAAAAATTCAAACAAAGGAAAGACAGATTAATAACACACCTGACAAGCTTTACCAATGAAGTCAAACCCGTGCAGAGGGCTGAAAATCTGGATCCAGAGTTAAGTGAGTCAATAGAAGTCTTCTTGTGGTTGTATTTTCTGCTGTCTTGAGTCCTTGATTTCCCATGGGGATGAATCCTGTCACAAAGATCAGAGGAGAGGTGAGAGTAGACTATCCTCACCAGAAATATATTTAAGGTTTGGTTAAGGTAAGTAAGTGAATTAAGGGTCAAGTTGTTCTTTTCAATGTTAACAATATAGTTTTTCAGAAGGTGCATTTCAGTATAGAGGTCATAGTTCAAACAAGTGTCTCCATTCATAAGCTGATTCAAACAAGCAGAACCAGAAATAAGCAATATAGGGAGAGACTTAGACAAAAAAAGAAATTGCATAAAAAAAAAAAAGATCAGAGAGGGATTCAAGCTAATAGCAACTCCTTTATACAAAAGGGAGTTCCTAGGGTTCAAGAAGTTCAAATTTATGCAAAGATAGTACCAAAAGTGCCTGTATCCTTCACTGATCTTGTTCATCATCAGAATTACATTTTATTTTCTTGTGTCCCTTCAGGATGGAGGAAGCGGTGGCATCCATCCCCTCATCTCCTTTCCTCTTGTTGGATTCAGTGGCTGATGACTGGGCACCTTGTATTTTGCCTTGATCAGGTTCAGTCACAGCAGTAGGGTTTTGTACAAAGACCTGGGCTCCAAGAGGCCCCTCAGTCTCCAGAATTTGGTCATCATCCTCAAAGAGGTCACCTTCAGCATCTTCCAGTTCTTCATTTCCTTCATCTTCAAGGAATTCATCTTCCTCATCATCGAGAAGGTCATCATTTTCAAGGATTTCTTCAAGTTTTGCCCCAGTCAAGGCCTTTTCATCCTCATTATCCAGCTGACTAGGGAGAAGGGGGGAGCCCCCATGCAAGCCTCCATAATCTCATCATTAGGGTGAGGAAGGGTGAAAGGGGGGGGGGGGGGGGGGGGGTTCAAGCTTTGGGGCATTTTGGGAGAGATATTAGGGGTGGTAATGTCACCAGATTTAGGGTTAGAAAGATTATCACCAACAGAGTGAGAGATGATGGGAACAAATTTAGGGAGAAGAGGGTTAGGGTGATTTTCTGAGGTAGGTGGGATAGGGTTGACAGAAGAGGAGTCATCAATAGAGAGATAGGCCGAAGAGAAGCCATATTTTCTCTGGATAGCAGCCGTAGAGTTAGGGTTGGGTTTAAGGTTTCTTTTGACAGCTTTTTTGGAGAAAACAGTTTGCCAATCTTTAAAAGGGTTCAGAATGGTTTGGTTGGGTTTAGGGGTTGAGGAGACATTGAGTTTCTGGAATTTCATTTGAATGTTTTGGGATCTAACATTTCTACTGGGACAGAAATCAAAAACATGATCCAAGGCCCCACAATTGCCACAACCCACATGCATTTCCTCAAACCAGATTCTGTATTCATGGGGATCACCCTCTTCATCAAGAACAATGACAGAATCTTGGTGAATTTGGAGAATGTCAATGTTAACACACATGCAAGCATATCTCACTCTTTGTTTTTTCTCAGTGTAGGGATCGAGTTTAAGGAGTTTCCCCATATTGTTTGCATCAAGGATAGTCTTGAGTACATCAAAGCTAATGTACTCAAGAGGAAGTTGTGGGATGCGAATCCATATATCCACAGTGGACAGGGGTTCAGTCAAGGGGTCAAAGGTGGATTTCCATGGATTTAAAAGCATGAGTTGCCCAAAGAGGTGGTAGGGTCTGTTATCCCAGACAACTTTTTGGTCGATAGGGTTAGTGAATCGGAGTTCAAACCAGAGTTTAGGTCTTTCTATGATCTCAACAGAACCTTTTATCATTTTCCAATCATTCTTAATCTTGGTTTTGATTCTGGTAAGGTCAATGGGGTCACCAATCATGACACCCATAAGGGAATAGGCTTTCAGTTTCTGAATATTTTCCCAGACTCCAGAGAGTCTAGCAAAATACTCAGCCATGTCGATGGAGAGTTTGCCTTTCCCCTTGGAAGAGGGGGGGGGGGGGGGGGGGCAATGGGTTTCAGAGAGATGGGTTCAGTAGAGGGTTCAGAGATGGTAATACCTTTAGGTTATTTCATAGTCAGAGGTTTGATAGAGGATTTGGTCGATTTTCCATTGTCGGTTCCAGCATTGAAGACATGTTCAGAGCACAGCACTTGTTTCATCGTTTTGTTCACACTATCCATGGCAGGGGATAGAGGAAGAGGTCGATGATTCTCAAGAGCAACAGAGTCAGTGTTACACTTAGGGATTAACAGAGATTTGAGAGAAGGGAGAGTTATGGATTTAGAGGTAACGAGAAGAGTGAGTATTTCGTATTCAACAGCTGAGTATATATGCAAGTGTAAAGGGTCAAGATTCAAATTCAAGTTCTTCTTCAGACAAAGATAGGAAAGGGAAAACCTGATTTTTCGGTGGTCGTTTGTCAATCGACTGTTCCTTCTGGAGTTGGTATCCACAACCGAGTACCTCTTCCAGCTTTTGCTGCACAAGCTACAACGCCAAGGGATCTGGTCGATATGGGAGTACAGTAGCGCCGTTGGCCACAGAGAGACGTCAGATCCGCCGCGGGGAAGCAACCACCACCTGCTCCCAAAGCACCACCATTTCATCCTCTTTATCTTGGCTTGATCCGCGCCGGGATTTCCGGGGAGTAGACCAGTCCATGCGATTCGATCTTTGGGGAGATTTGTTCCCTGTCTGAGTAGTTTTCCCTTGTGCTTTTTGAGGATTGATTCACTAGCTCCATGTACGAGCTTTGAGTAGGAATTGAGGAGAGCCTAGAACAAGGAGAGTTGGGCAAGAAAATCTGGTTTAGGGATTTCAGAGAGGAGTGGGGTGGCGGTGCTTGGGGGCAGGTTAGGGATGCGATTTGGGTTTTTTGGTTGGGAGCGTATTAGGGCTTCCATTTTTTTTATGCTGCTTTATTATATTTGTGACTCCTTTGTTACTTTTGAATCATGTAACCCCTTTTAATAAATAGATATAAGTAATAAAAACTATGATCATAATTTCTTAACAACATTCTATATGTAAATTAATTGTCGTATAACTTAACTGTTCGATAACCCTTTCAAATGCATGTTCATATCTAAAAAATATTTTGTAAATGGTGTGGATAATATGAAGATATACAAAATCAATATCATAGATCATGACCTACTGATAGGCGTTGTCGAGGCGCCTAAACAAAATAATCCTAAACAAACCTAAACTAGTAGCAAAGGCAAGCAAGGGTCGAATCCCACAGGGATGAAGTAATCTTTCTAAGTGCACAATTATATGTCAAAGGTAACAAGGGGGTTTTTGGTTGATTGGTTGTTAAACAAGTAAACAAGGGAAACAAAAGCAAAGAGTTTGAAATCAAATAGGAAAAAACACTTAACCAAACAAATATCCACCATTCATTTGATTGGTTGATCCTAGATTCTCTCTAATTCCTTCCTATGAATGTTCCTATTCCTTTTCATGAGTTATCAACAGGACAAACAGACCCTGGGAATACTAACTATTAAATAACCATGAAAACCTCACAATTCAATTCAACAGCAGCAATGAGCACATGAATTTAGATAGATACATGCAAGAGTAGCAAACAGTCATACTATTGTATGCAATTAATTCTCTCTACAATAAACTAGTCCCAAACAGTTCTTAGAGTATTGCAGTTGCTACACATGAATTAGGTGACTCAAACTGTAATTACCAAACCCTAGCAATAGACAATTACCAATAACAACTAGTTGCGCCCAACAAGTGAAATCAATAATAATCAATGGGATGAAGCACAAGAGAATCAATACATTCAAAGGAAAAGAAATAGAATTAGAATCTCACAACCATATATCAATTGAAGGCTTCAATCGTCGGACTAAGCAAAGGGTGCTTAGCTCCTCATAGTTCTTGGAAACAAATAAACTTCAAAGGGAAAACTGCTGAATGCTAAAACGTGATTAATACTCTAGATGATGAATGAAGGCTATGGAACTAGGTTTAAATAACCTAGAAACCAAAACCTAAAGTAAAAAGATAACAAACCTAATCCTAAAAGGAAAATAATATAAAGTACAAAATAAGAAAAGAAAATAAAATCGGAAAATAATGTAAAGAAACGTCGGATGAAAATCTCCGCGGGGTCGCTGCCATGTGGTTCCGCGATCGCAGAAGGAATTCCGCGGTCGCGGAAATTTCAACTTTGCTCTCGACTTGTGCTCGCTGGGGGATTTTCCGCGGGCGCGGCAGATAATCCACGGTCGCGGAAAATGGCTTTGTAGACCCGAATGGGTCTATACTTCATCTCGCTGAGGGGATTTTCCACGGGCGCGGAATATGTTCCGCGGTTGCGGAAAATGGACTTTTCTGCTCCGTCTTCTCGAATTCTCCGCGATCAGTCTCCTTCTTCACCCGCGGTCGCGCCTGGTCGCGGATCCTCCCTTCTTCTCTCCTTTGTGTGGCTTTTTCTTCTATTCTTCCTTGGTCTCCTCAAGTGGTCTACTCCTCGTCTTCTAGATAACTTCGTTTAAGCTTCTCCAAACCACCAAATCCACACTTCTTCTCCTCAACTCCATACTCCACAGTTGTGCTCTAAACCCATATAAATGACACCCAAAACACCGATAACAACTCTTAGATAAGCACTACAAAGTAGGGCTGATCACCTACTAAAGCTTATTACTATGTACAATCAAAGTGAGACAATGCTATCATGAGTGAATAAATTTCTTAGTTTCATACGATATTTGAGATCCATCTAAGAGTTGCAGATAAGATGTTTGATCTACTTAAAACCGTTTAAAACATGGTGATTGACAAAATAAGAAGGCAACATATTCTAAATTGTTATTTATTCTCTACAATAGCATCTAAGTGTGTCTTTGTCCATAAAATGACAAATTCTCCAACTTAGCTTGGTGAACAAAAGTGAGTTGTTATTTGTGTACCTGCTATACTAAAATGTTCAAATTTATGTGAATGTTTGTGTTGTTAAAGCTGAAAATGTTTAAAATAAAAATTTATTTTCTTTTCTCATTTTAAAACAGAAACTACCAATAAAATTAATATACACGGGTATGCCCTCTAGTAAAAGATAAAATGAACAAATATTGAAATTAAATGCTTATCTCTACTTGATTGAATGAAGATCGAGTTACAAAAAATCCTTCAGTACTAATTTCTACGAATTGCAAGTAAAGAAAGTCGTGAGCCTTGATTATCACTGAGCTAAATCGGTTAAGTGCGCGTGAGAGAATTGTGTGTGTTTGCAGGTGTTTTTCCTTGCTATTTTATATTTACAATTACAAAATGAAATATTTGAAACACCAGCTTGTAGACATGGTGAATGCTGGATTGTTGCAACAACCTCTGAATTTTTCTCTAATAGAGTGGGACGTTGGATCTGTTGAACATTGGGAACCTCAGCCACTCCCTTGGGGTCAGGTCGGCTCGTTTGGCTAAAGTCTCCTCTGATCGCATAACTTCCCGTCACATGTATTTATCCGCAAGGACAAGGATTGGGTCTACCCAGGTCTTGGTCCCAACATCTTTCTGCATAACCACTTTGTTAGGAAGTAAACTTTTGGGAACTCCAGTTCCCTACCTAGTTTCCTTCCTCAGTTTTCCTAGTTTTGATAATGACAAACATCATTGCTATTAATATTTCCTTGAATGTGATAAACAAGGAACTCTGGATTCGGAAAGAACAAGACAGAGACGAAGACGCCAGATTTGGGAACTGGCGTAAGGAACTGAAGCTTGCTGACGCTGGAATCACTTGGAACAAGACATGAAGAGCGGCGACGAGCTGATTAGGGTAGATCTTCAGTTGGAGAGAGAACGTGAAGATCTTATCATGTTTCCATATATTTTAGGAGTCAAAAGTATATCTTTATGGAAACAAAACATGTAAAATCGTGAAACATGATATTTGGTAACAAATATTATCTTTCCGATTACTTTTTGATTATTTTATTTATGTGATCTGGTTGTTGGAAATTCGCTTCTTCCATCAATTAAATCATATAAATAGAATAGTTAAAACTCTCTCTCACTTACGCATTCACACATACTGCTTACAGAGAAGAAAACCGAGCCAAGTTCTTTGAAGAAGAACTGTAAGTCGATTGTCTTGTTGCTTGCTTGATTTGGTCGAATTAGGTAGAGAGTCCTTAGTGTGTCTAAGACTTAATCTGTGTGTTCTATCCTAATTGATTGTAATCGAAACATTAATACAAGAAGTAGACTTTGAAATCCTCTTGCAAGAGAGGTAGTGAGTTTTATCCTGGATAGCTAGTTGGTTATCAATGGTTCCCACTCTAAGGAATTTGTCTTGATTCTGTTATTGTTTACTTATTCCGCTGCTAAGGAACTGGACTCCCAGTTCCCTTTGATTGCTAACACGTACGATCCTACAATTGGTATCAGAGCAGACACTCTAGATTTGTGTTAGTTTACAGATTTCAAGATGACTAGTTCAAGCAAATTCAGTTTGGGAATCTCCATCAACAAGCCCCACATCCGAAAGAAAGGAGAAACAGACTGGTGGGAGAAATGGATGACCAACTACATCCAAACCATGGACTATCAATGCTGGCGTGTGATTGAAAATGGTGATGGAGTCATCCCTGCGGATTTAACTAAAGCAGACTGGAAGCCTGGATACTACAATATTAAAGAGAAGAATGCTAAAGCTCGTCAACTCATTCTTAATGGGTTAACAAGGGAGGACATGGACAAGGTGATAGGAATCACAACTGCTAAGGGTATCTGGACTGCCCTAAAGGAGATGCATGAAGGAAGTGAGGAACTGAAGCAAAGCAGAAAGTTTGCTCTAGAAGGAGAATACCACACTTTTGAGATGCTGGAAACTGAGAACATCTCTCAATACCACTCACGTTTCACAAGATTCATCACCAAACTCAATAATGCTGACGTGACGCTTGATGAATGGTCCAAATCCCTTGTCATCATCAATGGACTCAACTCCAAATTCAACCTCATCAAAAGAGTGCTAAAGACTACTCCTGGTATTCAAGCTCTTCCCTTAACTCAAATCATAGGGAAACTTGAAGTTGAAGAAAGAGAGGCACTCAAGGCAAGCTCCACTAAGAAGATGGAGAAGAGAATCGCCTTAAAAATCTCAAAGGCCTTATCAAGGTTGGAGATGGAGGAAGAAAACTCAGATCTTGAAGAAGAAGAGGATGAGATGACAACCTTAGTTACTAAGCACATCAAGAAGCACTTCATCAAAGGAAAGTTCAAGAAAAACTTCCAAAAGAGAGACCTTTCTGAATACGCTTGCTATCAATGCAAGGAAAGAGGACACCTTGCTAGGAACTGTCCCAAGAACTCAAATGAAGATGACAAGCCTATACAGAAGAAAGCCCTCTTTGCTACCTTTGGAGACGACTCAAAAGACTCTGAAGGGGAACTGGATACAAATGGAACTTCTGGAGGAAGATGCCTGATGGCTAAGGAAGATTCAACTAAATCAGATGACTCTGAGGTATCTTCTTCTGACTTTACTAAATCTCTTCTTGAATGTGATAAAAAACAATTGATCAAGATCATTAAGAAACTTGGAAAGGAAACTAGTTCCCTTCAAGAGAAACTAGAAGAATATGAAGATGAAATCTCATGCCTATCCACTGAACACTCGGTCTGGAGTAAGAAACTTGACGAAACTGAGAAATTATTTGCCAATTCTTCTAGGAAGTGTGATTCTTGCATCACTGTTAAAAAAGAACCCATGCATGCTGACAACCCTATTGTTCCTCTCACATAATCTGAAAAGAACACTTCTATGCTTGTTGAAATAATGAACAAACTTGATCATCTCACTCACTCTATAAATGAGAAAACTGTGAATCAAACTGTTTTTGTTAAGCAACGATATGGTCTTGGTTACTCTGGTAACAACGATTCTGAGGAAACATGCTCTGCTGAGAACGAAAAATTAAGAAGGGAACTGGTCGAGAAAAATGAAACCCTCAATTGCGCTCTACAAAATTCTCGTGATAAAAACCAGTTCCTAGAAGAAAAGGTAAAAGTGCTTGAACAGAAACCTAAAGAGAATCAGACTTGGTTCGATGGTCAGAATGCTCACAAAATGTATATTGACCAAGCTCAAGGAACTAAAGGTAAGAAAGTTAACTTTGAGCAGTGAAAGCAAGAAAGACCATTCCGACCTGATCATGGTAAGTATGGTCATGTTGTCTACAATCGTGTTTGTTGGCATTGTGGTAAAAATGGTCATTACATTCATGAGTGCATTCACAAGAAAACACAAATGGAGGAAAATGCTAGGAAAAGGAACCAGAAAATAAAAAATAAGAAAAGGATGCATACCATAAATGATTTGAATGATCCTTATTATTTTACTCCTGCTTCTAACCCACAGATAAGATACCAACCTCATTCCCCCAGAAAAGCTAAGCTTAGCTGGGTTCAAAAAGTTTGAGTTCCCTTGTGTAGGACGAAGTGCGACAACAAGACAAATGGTACATAGACAGTGGTTACTCGTGCCATATGACCGGAAATAGAAGAAAAATGTCATCACTTCAACAACACCGAGGAGGTAAAATTTCCTTCGGAGATAAGAGAAAGTGAACAATCTGTGGAACTGGCAGTGTGAATCTCACTGATCACATCAAGGTAAGTAACGTTAACCTTGTTAAAAATTTAGGTTTTGATCTAATTAGTGTGTCACAACTGTGTGATCAAGGGGGAAATGAGGTTCGATTTACCTCTAAAGAATGCTTCGTGGAAGATAGAAAGGGAAGTGTAATCCTAAAGGGCAAAAGGTTCAACAACGTCTACATCATTGATCCGAATTTCGTTCCTAAAGAAAAGTTGTGTCTATCAACCATTGATGGCCAAACAAACCTCTGGCATCAACGACTTGGTCATGCAAGCATCAAGCTTATTCACAAGTTGCATCAAAAGGAACTTGTTCGCGGTCTTCCCAAAATAAATGCTGAAAAGTCAGAAATCTGCTCTGACTGTGTTCAAGGGAAACAGGTTCGTAGTTTCTTCAAGTCCAAAACACTGGTGAGTTCCTCTAAACCTCTGGAACTCATTCACATGGATCTTTGTGGTCCTATGCGAGTTCAAAGCACTGGTGGAAACAGGTATATTCTGATACTTGTTGATGATTACTCTAGATTCACTTGGACATTATTTATAAAATCTAAAAGTGAAGTCTTTGATAGGTTTTGTGAGCTAGTTCCCTTGCTTGAAAAATCATTGAATGTCTCTCTTCGTGCCATTCGTTCCGATCATGGAACTGAGTTCGAGAATGAAGATTTTCTAACCTTTTGCAGGGAACATGGAGTTGATCATAATTTCTCGGCTCCCTATACTCCACAATAGAATGGATTTGTTGACAGAAAGAACAGAACCTTGGAAGATATGGCTCGCACCATGGTCATCTCTAACGGTCTATCTCAATCCTTCTGGGCAGAAGCAGTTAATGCAGCGTGCTACATTTTGAATCGGGCTATGCTACGCCCCATGCTTGAGAAGACTTCCTATGAGCTACTTCGAGGCCGAATTCCCAACATTGCTCATCTTCGAGTCTTCGACTGCAAATGTTTTGTTCACAATAATGGGAAGGACAATCTAGGGAAGTTTGATCCACGAAGTGATGAAGGGATCTTCATCGGATATGCTTCCAGTAGCGAAGCATACAAGGTCTTCAACAAACGGACTAAAAAGGTAGAGGAAAGTATTAATGTTGTTTTCAATGAAAAATTGCCTTCAAAGTCCGTGCATGATCTCTCAGTTCCCTCGGAGGATCCATTTCAATGACCAAGTGAAGATTCTGATGATAAAGCTCCTCCCAAGCGTAACTCCTATCCTACGCTCTCCAGCTCATCCTTACCCACAGTCCCCTCTTCTCCGGTTGAGCCCAAGGAATCAACTTCCACAGACAGCTCTCCAGTTCCCTCAACCCATCAAGATGCTACTGTTACGGCTCAAGTTCCCTCTCAACCATCGAATGAAGTCGACACTACCTCTCAGGGAACGAAATCTGCTCCAGACGTCAACTCTAATATAGCCTCTTCTTCGGCTACTGATCCCACTGATGTGGAGGCTCCGGGAACTGATCTTCTAGTTCCCAACAGAGACAAAAGAACCACCAAGCATCCAGTCAGGTATGGATTTGAAGATATGTCCTATTGTGCATTCAATGCTTTTTTGTCTCTTATAGAACCCAAGAACATCACGGAGGCATTGAAGGATGCTGATTGGATCATTGTCATGCAAGAAGAACTTCACCAGTTCGAGAGGAACAAGGTCTGGCGACTAGTTCCTCGTCCTCAGAACAGACACATCATAGGAACTCGGTGGGTGTTTCGCAACAAGCTGGATGATTCTGGTGCTGTATCAAGGAACAAAGCTCGTTTGGTTGCTCAAGGCTATAACCAACAAGAAGGAATTGACTATGATGAGACATTCGCCCATGTGGCAAGATTGGAAGCCATACGATTGCTCATTGCCTATGCTTCTCACAAAGGGTTAAGCTGTACCAAATGGACGTGAAGACTGCATTCCTCAATGGCATTCTTCAAGAGGAAGCTTATGTCAAGCAACCTCTAGGATTCGAGGATGATGATCACCCTAACCACGTGTATTTCTTGGACAAGGCTCTCTATGGTCTTAAGCAAGCCCCTCGTGCTTGGTACGATCGCCTTGCCCAGTTCCTAACATCTAATGGCTATCGCTGTGGTGTGATCGACAAGACCCTCTTCCTTCTGGAAGTTAAAGGTGAAATTCTAGTGGTCCAAGTCTATGTTGATGATATTATTTTTGGTTCCACTAACTTGGCTCTTGTAGAAAAGTTCAAAAATCTCATGAGCAGCGAGTTCGAGATGAGTATGATTGGGGAACTATCTTTCTTTCTGGGTTTGCAAGTTACTCAAAAGGTTGATGGCATTCAAATCCATCAACATAAATATTTAAACGAACTCCTGAAGAAGTTCAAGATGGATTCCAGCAAAGCCATCTCCACACCCATCTCCCCGGCAACTCACCTCACCGCCGATCATACCGGACAGAAAGTGGAAGAGAAACTTTATCGTGGCATGATTGATTCTTTGATGTATCTAACTGCTAGTAGGCCAGATATTGTGTTTGTTGTTTGTCTTTGTGCCAGGTTCCAAGCAGATCCAAGAGAATCTCACGTATCTGAAGTGAAGCGTATATTTCGCTATCTCAAGGGAACTGGCGACCTATGTCTTTGGTACCTGAAGGATTGCCACTTCAATCTTCTGGGATACACCAATGCAGACTATGCTGGATACTTGGTTGATCGGAAAAGCACATCTGGAACGGCCCAGTTCCTTGGACCATGCTTGATCTCTTGGGGCTCAAAGAAACAAAACTCAGTGGCTTTATCAACCACCGAAGCTGAGTACATTGCAGCTGCCGCTTGCTATTCCCAAATCCTATGGCTCAAACAACAACTCGCGGATTTTGGTATGTCTTTTGGCCCTCTAAAGATTCTGTGTGACAATACCAGTGCAATCAACATCTCCAAGAATCATGTGCATCATACTAGGACTAAGCATATTGACATTAGGCATCACTTCTTGCGTGATCATGTTGAAAAAGGGAACATACTACTAGAACATTGTAGAACTGAAGATCAAATTGCAGATATATTCACCAAAGCATTAAATCGAGAACCTTATGAGTCTTTTAGATTACTTATGGGAATGATATCCATAAACTAGTAGTTCCGTTTGCCTTTACTAGTTCCCTTGTTGTGCCTAGATTTGATCTTTTCTATGATTTCATTGACAATATTGACAATATTTGATCTTGTGATAGCCTCGCATGTCCTGTAATATTGGTTCTAAAGCATGTTCTTAACTATTGCATGATCACATAATTTTATGATATAACTTGATCGTGATTACATCTCTTTGTTGGCCTTATAATAGTCAATTTGATCACATCTATCCTCTATTACAAGCCAAAATGATGATTGACTATAAACCGTCCTAAGCCTGACTACATTGTGAAATTCCTTATGATCCCTTCTTTAGTCCACACTGGGAATTGTCTTTGTAGTGTCAAAATCGCCTTCCTAATTTTACTTATATGGGTACGTACTTTTCTTGAGTGATTGCTTGGTTCCCTACATAAAATTTACCCATATCTCCCCGGTTCCGTGTCATTCACTGAGGAAAGGAACTAGGAACTTTGCTTCAACGACCAGATTTCAAATTCAAGCTCTATCAGCGTCCGGTTCCCAAGGGCAGTTATTGTGCTTCTAGCAATTTGCACTCTGAGATTTCTAGGGAATTCAAGCCCGATTGATTTGATTGTTCTGAAGAAATTATTAAGGGGAGAGATATGGGTTCTATTCGGCATCAGAAGATATTGTGGCCGTTAGAGATATATTCTGGGTTCCCTTATTTAAACAGATTTGACAACAGTTTCTTTTGGATAGAATCTGCTCAGCGCTTATATAAGGCAACAGGGAAAACCCTAAATCGGCACCGCTCTCAAAATTCTCTTTGCTCTCCACAACAATCTTTACCGGCTCATAATTTTTTTTCTCAAGCTCTCTCTCTACTCATCTGTCTCCATGGATATCGGTCTTCCCCAGCTCCCCGCCGATGAGTTAGCCATTCTGGAGGCTTACCGGAAGCAGAAGGTCACCTCCTCCTCCTAGGTGGCTACACCGACAAAGGCACCATCTTCGGTGCCTCCACCTGTGGAGAACCCAGATCAATCGGCGCCACCGCCGATAAAGGAGGCGAGTCAGTCTGAATCTGCCTCGTCAGAGCATACTCCGTCAAAGCAGGCCTCTCCTACAATGCCAAAAGAGGTCTCTCAACATTCCTCTCCTTCTCAAGGGGCCGATCCGATAGATGTGGAGCTGCTACCCACACCGACGACCTCTCTCAAGCTCCCCGACGACTCCCAGTCAGTGGCCGACCGTGTAAAGCGCCGTGCTGCCAAAGGCGGCCATGGGTTTCCTTCTCTTCATCTTGAGGAGGCTACTCCCGCCAAAAAGGCGAAATTTTCAAAGGCTGCAAAGGGGAAGAAGCCGTTATCCCCAGCTCCCTCCCAAGTGGCTCCGGCTCTCGCCTCTCGCAATATTCTGGAGCCTCTAATCGTTGGCAAATAGTTCTGGTTACAGTGCTCATCTTCGTTGTCATTCTGAACAGTCTGGGAAACATTGAAGCTACTTTGGTTGAAGGTTTTGACAAGGTTGCTACTGCGGTGGAAAAAGGAAGCAACTTCACCAATGAGATGGTGGTGGAGTTATGGAAGACGTCTGCAGCTCTTGTGCAGGAAATAGCCAAGTTGGTCAACCGCAAGCTTGCAGAAGACAAGGCCAAGGGCAAGCCATAGTCTGGGATAGTGCTCAGTTCCCCAACTCAGTTGACACGGAACCTTAGTTCCCTAGGATCCCACTTCCATACATTGATCCCTTTTTGTGTGTCTCTAAGTGTTTTTCATTTTGTTATGTCTATGCTATCTCTGTTCTCTTTATATTTATTGAAATTTCTGTGTTCCTTGCACTTGTTCTGATTTGCTTTCAACTTCTATTACGGTGCCATTTCTCTAGAGTTCAGAATTAGTCTATTTATCTCTCTAAATTCTCTTTGTTCTTCATTTAACTGACTCTTTTCGATGATGTCCAAAGGGGGAATGAACTTGGCAATCTGGAACTAATAGGATGAAAGAAACTCTGAACTGGTTGTCCTCTTAAGGGGGAATTAAGGAACTCGATCTATTGTTAAGGTGGAATATGCAAATTCACTAATGATTTTCCTACATCTAGTTGTGTTCTGTTTTTCCTCATATATCATTCATGCCTATTTTGATATGCCAGGTTCTACATGTTTTTCATCATTAAAAAGGGGGAAATTGTTAGGAAGTGAACTTTTAGGAACTCCAGTTCCCTTCCTCAGTTTTCCTAGTTTTGATAATGACAAACATCATTACTATTAATATTTCCTTGAGTGTGATAAACATGGAACTCTGGATTCGAAAAGAATAAGACAGAGACGAAGACGCCAGATTTGGGAACTAGCATAAGGAACTGAAGCTTGCTGACGCTGGAATCACTTGGAACAAGACATGAAGAGCGACGGCGAGCTGATGAGGGTAGATCTTCAGTTGGAGAGAGAACGTGAAGATCTTATCATGTTTCCATATATTTTAGGAGTCAATAGTATATCTTTATGGAAACAAAACATGTAAAATCGTGGAAGATTATTTGGTAACAAATATTATCTTTCCGATTACTTTTTGATTATTTTATTTATGTGATCTGGTTGTTGGAAATTCGCTTCTTCCATCAATTAAATCATATAAATAGAATAGTTAAAACTCTCTCTCACTTACGCATTCACGCATACTGCTTACATAGAAGAAAACCGAGCCAAGTTCTTTGAAGAAGAACTGTAAGTCGATTGTCTTGTTGCTTGCTTGATTTGGTCGAATTAGGTAGAGAGTCCTTAGTGTGTCTAAGACTTAATCTGTGTGTTCCATCCTAATTGATTGTAATCGAAGCATTAATACAAGAAGTAGACTTTGAAATTCTCTTGCAAGAGAGGTAGTGGGTTTTATCATGGATAACTAGTTGGTTATCAAAGGTTCCCACTCTAAGGAACTTGTCTTGATTCTGTTATTGTTTACTTATTCCGCTGCTAAGGAACTGGACTCCCAGTTCCCTTTGATTGCTAACACGTACGATCCTATAATCAATTAGGATAGAACACATAGATGTGACACACTAATTGTAGGATCGTACGTGTTAGCAATCAAAGGGAACTGGGAGTCCAGTTCCTTAGCAGCGGAATAAGTAAACAATAACAGAATCAAGACAAGTTCCTTAGAGTGGAAACCTTTGATAACCAACTAGTTATCCAGGATAAAACCCACTACCTCTCTTGCAAGAGGATTTCAAAGTCTACTTCTTGTATTAATGCTTCGATTACAATCAATTAGGATAGAACACACAGATTAAGTCTTAGATACACTAAGGACTCTCTACCTAATTCGACCAAATCAAGCAAGCAACAAGACAATCGACTTACAGTTCTTCTTCAAAGAACTTGGCTCGGTTTTCTTCTCTGTAAGCAGTATGTGTGAATGCGTAAGTGAGAGAGAGTTTTAACTATTCTATTTATATGATTTAATTGATGGAAGAAGCGAATTTCCAACAACCAGATCACATAAATAAAATAATCAAAAAGTAATCGGAAAGATAATATTTGTTACCAAATATAATCTTCCACGATTTTACATGTTTTGTTTCCATAAAGATATACTTTTGACTCCTAAAATATATGGAAACAGGATAAGATCTTCACGTTTTCTCTCCAACTGAAGATCTACCCTAATGAGCTCGCCGCCGCTCTTCATGTCTTGTTCCAAGTGATTCCAGCGTCAGCAAGCTTCAGTTCCTTACGCCAGTTCCCAAATCTGGCGTCTTCGTCTCTGTCTTGTTCTTTCTGAATCCAGAGTTCCCTGTTTATCACACTCAAGGAAATATTAATAGAAATGATGTTTGTCATTATCAAAACTAGGAAAACTGAGAAAGGAAACTAGGTAGAGAACTGGAATTTCCAAAAGTTCACTTCCTAACACACTTAACTTCCCAACTTACCAAATGTATCCCCAATTGTATGTATACAATTTAGACTTGTAACCTTGCTTGCTTAAAGTAATGCTGAATTACTTAGTCATCACATATATACTAATGTTTCATATTATTCTACTACCTTCGTTTCACAGCATTTGGTTTTTTAGACTATAATTCTTTATTCATATTATTTCAGCTTTGATAATACAAAAAATATAAAAATAGTTAGGTCAAGTTTCAAGCTCGGTTCTTTAACTCCAACTATTCACACTTATAATCTATTACTCATATAAAAATTCATCTCATTTCTATATCTAGCTTGTCTTAAAATTTGTAAAATGAGCAAAAAACTCAAATATTGTAAAAATGGAAGGAGTATATGTTGACGCCGATAAATAGCATTTAGAATAAAATGTTGACTATATATCTTAGTGGTTGTACGTATATATAGAAAAATACTCATGTGAGAAGCACCCTTATGGTGAAAAGTAAGGAGCATTCTAGGTCATACCTAATCCCGGTCAACGATCAACCAATTTTTTTAGTCTTTTTTCCTACGTTCTAATCATAATTTTTTGGGTCAATTATCGGAAATCACCCGTATTATAGGCCATATTATGCATAGCCACCCACTTTTTGATATTTTCAAAAACCACTCGTGTTTCATATGCCGTCAATAAATCAACACCCTCCCTCATGAGTTGTTTGAAAGTCGTCAACGCACGTGCGTGCACGATTTTTTTTGTATTTGTTTATTCGATTTTAGGGGTAATTAAAAGAGGAAAAAACTCAAACTTTCTCTCTGGTAAATAACCAAAGTAAAAAGTTGATGTCTCTCTAGTGTATTGAGAAACTTGGAGATTTGGAGCCCTAATCACGTCGAACATCTTATTCCAAAAGTTGTGGTGTGAAATTGGAGCTAATCCTGGGTGATTTGAACTCATCCAGCTCCATTGGAAGACTTGGAGCTAAGCTACGATGATTTGGGGAGAAATTGGTAAAGTCAGGCGATTTCGAGCATCGAAGGGAAGTAAGGTTGTCTCTTCAGCGAATGTATGTAGTCTTAACCCGTTAATTTTTGTGTTTATCGAGTTTTTCAAGGTTTAGGATTCTCAAATTGGGAAATCTAGGGTTTTGATTTTCACGATATTGTCTCTGGTGTTGTGAAAAATGTTGGCTTTACTCATCAATGTCTTCTGGTACATCTCATTGTCATTATGTTGTTGAAAGATCTCTTTTTGTAAAGTTTGTATATGTGGACTAAATTTTCTTGCAAGTGGGGACATTGTTTTTTAACACGTGAACACTAGTTTCCTTGAATGAATAGTAGGTCAAGGAAGTGCACACATTTTATTCTTATTAACTGAGAAGAAGAATATTTATTGGTGTGCCAGTGGCATATATAAGCATTCATTTTAGACTTCTATTTGATCGACTTTACAAATCAAGACTGAATGAAGTACTGTACAGATAAGGGAAAGTCCATTACTATAGAGATATTGATCTAGATTTGGTCTCTAAAGCAGTCATGGAATAAATGTTTAAGGAAGATGTTGGTTCGGTAAACATTAAAGAGATGTGGTTCTCACAACTTGGTATTACTCTTGACAAAGGGATAATGAGAATAGATAATGATAGGTGTGTAATGTAAGTGGTAAAATGTGTCGGATATGATAATCACGTGTATGTTGTCCAATGTGATGAGGTTAATCCAACTGACTTGAGAAACCAAAGTCGAGCACAACTATGTATCTAGTGTAACCCTAAACCCATTACCTAGTTCCTTTATGAAGGATAAGCTTACTTTGACTCGGCACAAAAAGAGGCAAACCCTGCAAACTCCTCATCCCAATACCACAAAACTCTCCAAGACAAAATCACATATCCTACATAAGGAGATGTTGATGTTGAGGGAGATGAAGATTTAGAAGGCGATGCTGATGTTGAGGGAGAAGAAGATGTAGAAGGAGATGTTGATGTAGATTTAGATGAAGAAGCATATGATGACGAAGATAAAGTAATAGGGTAGGAGAGTTCATCCTTAAGTAGTGACTTTAATTTCTCAGAAAGTGAAGATGAGGATGATGATTTGTTTGAAGAAAATGTGGATGTAGATGCTTCTAAGTTAAGGAGTGGGTTTAGGGATGATGAATTGAACCTAGATGTTGATGATGCAAAAACAACATATTTGGATGATGATAAAGTCATTGAATGTCTGATGAACTAAGGAGTCTAAGTACGTGGTTCTAATGGTGAGACAATAAAAGGTTTTCAGAATTTAACCCTCTTGTTGACTTTAAGAAGGGAAAAAAAAATCAATTTTCAAGAGTGGCATGATTTTTGCTTTCATTTACCTATTCTAAAAAGTTTTAAGACAGTTCTCCATAGAAAATGGTGGTGATCATTATTATCTGTACAATGGTAAGACTAATGTATCTACTTACTGTATAAAAATGTAATTGTGCTATGAAGCATGTTAGAAAAAAGTGTGTGTGTGTAAGAAAGTGTATTGTGGGTTTCAAGCATGTGCCAGGAAAATGGATTGTGATGGTAGTTTTCAGTTGAAAACATTTGTCCCAAAACATGAGTGAGGATGGTAGCATGAAACATTAAGTTGACATCTTAATGGCTAGTTGAGAGGTACGTGGAACATTATAGGGATGATCCTACATGTAATTTTTCTACATTTATTAATGTTGTCAAAAGGGATCACAATGTCCATATCTCATAAAATCAAGCATGTAAAGAAAGGTTGAGGGAAATGTTGATTGACAAAAGGGGATGCTAGGGCACAATATGGTGGGGTTTGGGAAAATGCATCAATTCTGAGAAAGTGAAATCCTTGCATCTTTAGCTATGTGAAGGTTGGTCTACACAATCCACATAAACCTCTGTTTGAGAGGTTATAAGTGTGTTTGGACGCTTGTAAGAAGGGGTTCTTAAAGAGGTACAGACCAATAATAGGCCTTGATGGTTGTCATCTCAAGAGTGCATACACTGGTCAAGTTTTGGTCGTAGTGGGGAAGGATGTGAATGAAATTATATATCCCATTGCTTATGTTGTTGTAGAGGCAAAGATGAAGGAGACATGGGGTTGGTTCTTAGACATTGTAATGAGGAAATTGGAGAAAGCAACCCTACATCTATGTCTGACAGACAAAAGGTAAATTGAATATCTCTCTTGTATCACTTTGTTATCATTTTCTTATCTTTGTAATTTTAGACTAACAATTGATTCTTATTTATGTAGGGATGAATAGAGGCATTACATGATGTTATTCCCATGGCTGAGACAAGGGTTTGCGTGAGACATCTTTAAAACAATTTCAAGGAAAGTTGGTCAGGAAATACATTCATACATGCAATATGGGCAGTTGCTAGTAGGGGTGAGCAAATATATCCGATCCGGCTGATCCGATCCGAAAATCCTCCGATCCGTATCCTAAAAATCCATATCCGAAAATATCCTTTAAGCTTTTATTCGTATCCGATCCGATCCGGGTGATTTTGCCGGATACTTGAACCGGATACGGATCGAGATATTTAGCTTACCGGATATCCGAAAATATCCGGTACTATTCATATAATATTTATAATCATAAATTTGTTTATTATAACTAATATATTGAGTAATATATTAATAAATTTTACTTCCTTAATCACATATTTATATTGTTGTCCAAGTAAAATATTGTAAATACATTTTCATATGAATAATAAGTGTGTATATAATTTAAATCGTACGAACAAATTAAGAAACAACCTACAAATTTTATTTCTTAATTTACAAATTTATTACTTTTGAATTTAAAAAATGAATATATTGATTTATTTTTAATAGATTTGTAATAACCGGATAATTCGGATATCCGGCTCAGATATCCGATCCGATCCGTGTCCTTTTTACCGGATATCCATTTCAAAACGGACCGGATACGGATCGGGATTTTGTAAATTTTTTGAACCGGATATCCGGTATAACGGATCGGATCGGATCGATTCGTTTGCTCACCCCTAGTTGCTAGGGTCAACAATGAAGCGTATTTTCAAATTGTCGTGGATAAGGTAAGTAAATTAGATGAAGGGGCTTATAAGTACTTGATTGATGCAAATCCAATCATTTGGTCAAGACACGAATTCAAGCATGACACCAAGTCTGATATGGTACTAAATAATATTTGTAAGAGCGTTAATGCAAACATCATGTCGGTAAGAGAGAAGCCCTTACTGTCTATGTGTGAATGGATTAGAAGACAGTTCATGAAAAGATTTCTAGCTAAGCGTGAAGGTATGTCAAAGTATGAGGGAATGTTCACACCAAAGGCAAAGAAGAAGATAAAGGTTGCCAAGGAAGAAGGCACTCAGAATTGTGTACCATGGTGGGGGTGGAGAAGGCAAATTTGAGGTTGACCACTTTGGGAGGACTTATGTGGTTGACTTAGCTACAAAAAGTTGTGGTTGTAATAAGTGGGCTCTCACTGGAGGATATGCATAAGTTAGAGCAGTTTGTGCCTCCATTATAAGGACCCGAATTTGATCATGCACCTTCAGTTTCCTAATCATAGCATCAGAGTCCAATTTGTACGCCTCTTTTTCAAGCTGGAGCAGTCTAGCTGATTCTTGCAACTTCATATTGTCTTCTTCTTCTTCTTCTTCTTCTTCTTCTTCTTCTTCTTCTTCTTCTTCTTCTTCTTCTTCTTCTTCTTCTTCTTCTTCTTCTTCTTCTTCTTCTTCTTCTTCTTCTTCTTCTTCTTCTTCTTCTTCTTCTTCTTCTTCTTCTTCTTCTTCTTCTTCTTCTTCTTCTTCTTCTTCTTCTTCTTCTTCTTCTTCTTCTTCTTCTTCTTCTTCTTCTCCTCTTTCACCAGCTTCTTGATGACATACAAAGCTCTTTCACTATATTCCTCATCCTTCAACATAAAATAATTACATTTTGTTTGATCTATATAGATGACAACCAAAGAATCTTCTCTCATAATTCAACTCTGTATGTACAGATTACTCTTTAACTAGAAGACCACAAAACAGACCTTTTGTTGTGAGTTTGTGGATGCAAAACTTGTGCTTGACATTCTTAACCCGCATCAAAACATAATGCATCTCAGAACAAATCACAATCGTCACAATCGTCACAATTGAGCAATGAACCTAACCTGTTACCAAAACACCAATCCATCTCAAAACCAATCACGATCATTAAAATGGAGCAATGAACCTAACATGTTCAATAACAATCAAAACCATATTGTATCCACATCTAAGAACAACCAAATTCGCCTTTTTAAATCATCTCAAAACCATATTATATCCACGTAAACTCAGATTGAATGAAAGATTCACCATTTTGGAAGATCATAGCCTAAACCCTAAATCACGAACGAAAATCAACCTAACCCTAAACTGAACTGAAAAAGGGGTAAGCTCAAAATTTATCATATTTTCGCGATTTTGAACCATTAATACATAAAATCAAACACAAATTCATTATCTACTTACATATGTTAGATGTAATGGAACAATTAGCTTCACACACTTGGACCCCAATTTCTTCAAGCGTTTTCCAACTTAATGTGGACTCGAGCGATACGATTATTTCAATCGTAACCCACATTTCTTGGCCTAAAATCGCAATTTTGCACAAATTGCCAACCCTAACCCAAATCCCGATTTCAAGTTGGGGGTTGCCGAGATTTTACTTACCAGAGAGATCAAGTCTTTTTCTTTTATTTATCCCTGATAATGATTAAACAATTGAAAAAAGTCGTGTGTACACACGCTTTTAACGTCAATTCTAGTAGCTCATGGGATCGAGTGGTGATTTATTGGCGGCATACGAAACATGGGTGATTTTGGGTAATAATGAAAAAGGGGTGGTTACGCACAATATGACCTATAACACGGGTGCTTTCCTGTAATTAATCATCTTTTTTCAATTTGAACAATTGTATCTTAAAGTTGAACACTTATATTTACTATGTATAAAAAGTTGAACAATTTCATTTTATTGCTAGACAATATATTGGTTTCCGGTCATTTTTTTAGTTTTACTATTCTTATTTTCTTACACGATTTTATGTAATTTTTTTCTTAAAGTTGAGCAATTGTATCTTGAAGTTGAACAATTAAATTTACTATGTATATAAAGTTGAACAATTGTATCTTAAAGTTAGACAATTTCATTTTTATAGTTGAACAATTATTTTCACTATATATATAAAGTTGAACAAATGTATCTTAATGTTGAACAATTTCAATTCTAAAGTTGAACAATTGTATTTACTATCTATATAAAGTTGAATGATTGTCATATACGTTTGAACAATTGTTAAATATAGTTGAGCAATTGTTAAAGTTTGAACATTCTTTTATGTATGTTTGTACAATTTTTGTGGTATGTTAAGTTTCAACATTTTTTTCACTTATGTTTGAACAAGTTTTGAGTTATATTAAGTTAGAATTATCTTATAAATCAAAAAATTCAAGTTTATTGGACAATTGTCAAATTTTAATAGATTATTAATCAACTTTATGTTTTCAACAATTTGAACAATTTGCATTTATTTTTGAACAATCTACATTTATGTTTGAACAATTTGAGTTGTGTTATGTTTTGAACATTTTGAGTTGTATTAAGTAAATTACTTTATAAACAAAAGTTCAAGTTTATTAGACAATTGTTCAAACTTTAATGTGTTATTGCTAAACATTTTTGTTCTATGAAATTTGAACATTTTGTAGTTATGTTTGAACTAGACCTGTCAACTAGGTTGGGTGGATCGAGTTCGAGTTTGGGTCAAGTCGGGTTCGAGTCGTTAAATGTTTTGGGTTGATTAGGTCGGGTCGTAACAGGTTTGGCTTGCATCGACCCAACGGGTTGAAAGTGTCGATTTTTTATTATAATAAATTTAAATTCAGTAAAATAATTAACTAATAAAGTATATTAATAGATTTAATATATATGAAATAACTGGTCCGTCAAGCTTGGATTTCCTTTGGGGCGGGTCCATCGACTTTGGGTCCTTCTTGATCAAATGACTTTCGGGTCGGGTCTTGACCCTAGAAACTCGAGTCAGTTCAGTCTTCTTAGTCGGGTTGGGTCGGTTCGGTTTTTGACAAGTCTAGCTTGAATAAATCAAATTGTTCAAAAAGTGTTGCATATTGTTTAGTTTTTTAGAATATTGTTCAACCTTTAAAATGTGTTTTCATCAAGTAAAAAGAGGAAAAAATAGTTTAAAGAACAAAAAAAAATGTGTGGAGGGAGAGGGGAAGTGGTTCGAAAACAACTGGCCCAGACAAAATTTGGCCCGTAAAGAAAATGGGTGTGGACCATTGACTGTCGATCGGTCAACACTGACAGTTGACCGTCGACCGTTCAACGGTCAATGATCAACACATGACCATAAGGAATGATTAAGTGTGAAATGGCGTAATTGTGCTAGGATGGAAGCTTTTCATTATCGCAAAATGCATAGCTCACATTTGATATGTGACAAACTCCCTTCGTCACGATTGTTTGGTCCCGTTTGGAGACAAAATCTGGATTCCTTTGCTTAATGGAAATGAACACGAAAGCTCAAGAACGCACACAAACTCAATTCAAAACCCAATCAATAACTCAAAGCAAGAACGATAATAATGGTTTGGGTGTGGGTTTGGATGGAAACCATACAAACACCTAGTCAGATGTTTGTGTCTTCCAATCTCCCTCCTAAAGAAAAGAAGAGCGTACTTGAATAAGACTAGAGTTCCAAAATCATAGAAAATAAACTAACATAATTTCCTAAAACACAATTAAAACATTAAAAAATGAAGTAAAAATATCCAAATTGAACCCGACGAATTTCTTGGAAAACCACCTAACCGCACGGCGGTGCACTCAAGTGCAGGACTAGTGCGTTGCTCTCGAATTATGGCGTAATAGCATCAACTAAACCGCATGGCCGTGCACAGTCCGTGCACTTTTCTTGGCAGTCAGAAATCGGCGTTTTTATCATCTTTTCAATGGAATTTTGACTCGACGTAAACTAGAGAGTTGTAGATATTCGAGTCAGGTTTCCAACGATTCTTGAACGAGCATGAGATCAATTTTGTAGCCAAAGTTATGGCTGTTTTATCGAGCAATGTCCAGGTTTCGACAAGATCTTCAAATTCTCGAAAATTATTTGGTTTGATCCTCTTTCTTGGCGGTCTTGGTCTTCTTTCTAAGAGGTTTTCAAGTCGTTTCTCATCAATTCCATCCTTGGGGGCGCCTTGACTAGGGATGGCAATGGGGCGGGGGCACTCTCCCCGTCCCCGTCCCTGTTTAGTGTTGCATCCCCCATCCCCGTCCCCGTTTTAGTTAAAAATCTGGCCCCGTTCCCGACCCCGCCCCGTCCCCGTAAATTTTCCCCATCTAAATTCCCCGGCGGGAAATTTTCTTCCCCAAAAGTTTTTCATTTCACCTTTCACATAGCCCACAAAGTTTTTGTGGTGATCTTATATATATATATACTTTTTCGTTGTTACAAATGATTTTACCATATACCTTATTATATCACTTGAGCAATATTGATTTTTACCATATACATTATTAAATATACATTATTATATCACTTGAGCATTATTGATTTATCATACATTATTATGTATAAAGGTTTAATACAAGATTTATAGTACTGATAAAGTCATAACAACGTTTTTGTAAAGGTTTGGACTTTATGATTGAGGATATAAGGATTATAGTATTGGGGTTTATGGTACAAGGGTTACTAGGTTAGGGCATTGGGGTTGAGGTTACAATGGTTAGGGGTACAAGTGTTTGGGCAATTTTCTAACGGGGTTCCCCGTCGGGGGCAGGGTTCCCCGGCGGGGACGGGAGCGAGGTTCCCCGATGGGGGCGGGGACCCCTCTCCCCGACCCCACCTCTCTTCGCATGGGGATTTAATTTTTCCCCCGCCCCCATCCCCGTTTAAAATCCCCGTCCCCGTCCCCATTGTGGAGAATCCCCACGGGGAACGGGGAACCCCTGCCCCGTTGCCATCCCTAGCCTTGACGACGATGCCAACACTTGAGCGACACGAACAAATCACTCATGAGCGTTATTGGGGGTCGTTTTGGTGGCCTTCAAACCCTTCCTCCTCTAGAACCATCAACATTACTACTCACGTTTCATCGTAAGGTTCGTTTCACTGAAATGTGTGTCCATATATTTATATATATGTATATTTACATATATGTTCGTGTTTGTGATTCAGTATATTTCTCCATTTGTACCGACCTTAATTAAATGTGAAGATTCTATTTTGCCGAAAGAAAGTACTCCATTCGTTCAGATTTATTTGTCTATTTAGCCTTCAAATTTTGTTCATATATAGTTGTCCTTATAGGATTTCAAAACAATTTATCACATATAGTTTATAAATTTTGTATTCGAATTGGCTATGTTGATTTTCTTCTCTACATCTATTGGTTGTAGAGGGTGGTGAATGATTAAATTGAGGAAACAATTGGATTTTCAAAACATATTCAATGGCTTTTTAATATGTGTGAAAAATTCTAAAGGGACAAATAAAAATGAACAGAGAAAGTAATAAAATACAAGTAACTGAATGTAATAATGGAAGCATTGAAAGAGAGAAATATTATTAATTTATTAATTGCAGGGTTGAAATTAATACTCCTATTTAATAGAGCTTGCATACTCCACCTAAAATCACATATAATAATTTTTCTTACTTATTAAACTGCACATGGAAAAAACCACCACTAGACTGGTACAAAGTAAACTTTGATGGCTCCAGGAGAAATGACGAAAGTTGTAATATAGGACACCTCATCCACAATAATAATGGACAACTTATCTCATTTTATCAAGCCACCATCGCTCCTACATCTACATTACGAACTAAGGCGCTTGTTGGCTGCTGCACTCTCTGGTATACAACAAGCAACTCACCTTCACTTACCTCACTTAATTGTTGAGGGGACAAATTAGTTGTTATTAACTCCATTAGAGGTATATAGAAAATTCCCTGGGAAATACACACAATTATTCAAGATATTCTTGTGCTTCTCTCGTTCTTTGCTTCATTCCAGGTTCACCACTATTTTCGGGAGGCGAACCGTGCATCGGATTTCCTCACCGAACATCCTCTTCCTCTAGTGGTTCTATACAAGTTTCTACGGATCTTCCTCTCCATACCAACCACTCAGTCACATCAGCTACTTCAAACTCCATCTGCATCTAGATTTGAGTTTATAAATTTGAACTCTACTTTTGACTTCTTTGGTACCAAGTTTGTAAAGATCATCCATTCGGATGATTTAGGACTGTCATTTGATTTAGATGGGTCCTACAGTTTGCCTGTAATAAAAAAATTAAATAATTTTTCTTACCTTTCCACTACAATGGTGGCCATATTTTCCCGCTTCCTTCCGGCTAATTTCACGGATTCGGTCGGATTTTATTTTTGTGGTTTTTTTATATGTAAATAACTATAAAATAATAAGAAAAACACTTTAATTTAGCGATTTTTGTATTAAAATTTGTATAAAAAGGTATCATTAGGTCTTGAGTTCAATTCATATCAACTCTTCTATTTTGTATTTTTATTATTTTTTTAAAATTATTTTTACTTTTATTAAAAGGAAATTAAAGTTTTATCATTCAAATACTTTTTAGAAAATATAAACAAATATATATGGTATAAATTGGTCAAATTTTAAATGGTAGATCTTTATATACTTCTCATTAGTATAAATGTTTTAACAAAATATATTAATGACTCAATTAAAAAAAATCGTACCAAAACCCGCCCCTTCAATAAATTCTTAGCTCCGCCACTTCTTGTACCAATACTATACAGTCTACTACCTATCTTGAGACCTATATGTATAACCATTTTTTTTGATAACGTAAGAATTTGATTTACCCACATATAATAGGATAAATCAATAGGCCGATAAATCGGCAATCGGACAAACCGGTATGAGAACAAACAACAAAACAAACAAGGAAAATACAGTGAAACAATCAAATAGCCTAAATAACCTAGGGAGATAAAAGAGTAAAGCACTAAGGAAGCGCCACCGAAAAACGTGTCGTACAAATCAGTGCAGAACGGACCACCATGACGTTGCCCTTACCTAAATAAGGGATTTTCAGGAGTCTCGGCCACCTTGATGTTGCCCATCTTGTGGGATCTTCAAGAGCCTCGCACACGACCATAACCCCGTCCAGAACAACTGAGTCTCCACACTATATGTATAACCATGATTTCCCACTCCATCAAATAATCACGTATAATATTTTTTGTACAAACAATCATCATAATTTGACTACATATGTAGTTACAAAAACTATATAAATTTGACATATTATACATAATGATACACTCTACTTTGTAGTGCGTAACTAGGAGCTGTTACTATGTTATTAGATACCATTTATGTAGGCTTAGGAGATAATTTAGGATGATGGAGAAGTAGAGTAGAAGTGGAGAAAGTGCTAATTTTAGTGAAGTGTTGAAGCGTAGAAGAGTAAGCAGCAACTGCGGCTTAGGTGCAGCAGGCGCGGTATGGGAAGAACTCATCGGGAAGCGGAGAAGTGTAAACTGCGGGTGCGGGATGGATGCCGCGGGCGCGGCCAATGCAATTTTCGCTGAAGTGCCACAAAGAGTAAGTCGCGGGCGCGGCCAGGAATGCAGCAGTCGCGGCCGTACAAATCAGGAAGGCGCAGAAGATCTTCACCGTAGATTTCCTTTGTTATTTTATTTCCTTTGTTTTATATTTTTATATTTCGGTTATTGTTATTTTTAGCAGATGTCACTTAGGTTAAATAGACTTAGTTTCCCTTAGGTTTTATTCATTCATTCATTATTATTCAGAACGGCAGTTCAGTTTTTCTTAGAGAGTTTTTGCAAGATTATGAAGAACTAAGTTTTCTTTGCTTAGTCAGACGATTGAAGCCTTTGTTTGATTTGGTTGTGAGATTATAACTCTTGTTCTACTTCTTTGAATGTTATTGATTCTCTTGAACTTAATCCCTTTGAGTTTTGCTAATTGGCCATTAGTATTACTCTTATGCTAGAGTTGGATTATTTCTAGCTGAAATATCTGATTCAGAGTAGTGACTGCGATATTCTAGAACTAGTTGTGACAGATTGTTATAGAAGAGAATTGATTTGCATGCTAAGTAAAACTAGTTGTTTTATGTTTCATGTATCTGCTGAAATTCCTGGAACTTACTGCTGTTATTGAATTGAATCTCGATAGTTTCCTGATTGTTTGATAGTTAGTATTATCAGGGTCTGGTTGTCCTGTTAATAAACTTAAGAAAAGGAATTGGAACATTCATTGGGTTAAAAAAATAGAGATAATCGATGATCAATCAATCAAACTGAAGTGTAGATATCTATCTATATGAGTTCTTTCGTCAATATCTTTTTACATCTTTGTTATTCTGTTAGTTAGTTACGTAGTTTAGAACAAAAAGCCAAAATCCTCATTTGTTACTGTTGATAAACGATTTCTACAAACATGATAGATAATTTGATTCTCTGTGGGTTCGACCCTTACTTGTCAGACTACATTAGTTGAATTTTTAAGATTTATTTGATAGGTACATGCGACAAAACCCTTGTCACATAACTCCACCTAAAAACCTTATTCTAATAACATGAAAGCTAAGGATCCGTTTAGATTTTAAATAAAATGTTTTAAAATATATTATCTTATATTAAATTAATAACTTAATATAAAATAATATATTTAATATATTCTAGTACTATAAAATTCAAACAGACCCTGTACAACATTGAGATGCTTAATATTCTCTATTGCACCCGGCCGACTTCAAAAACGGTCAAAATAAATTCAATCCACAACACACAAACCAATGAAATCATTATTATTGAGATGATTAATATTCTACACTTGTACAGTTGTACGCCTATAATTAATTGAAATTACTTGGCTAATACTCTCGTAATAAGTCAGATTAGAAAGTGACTTGATCTTAATTAATTAATCTGCCCCGCACACGATTCAAAAGACTACCAAATGCATGGACATAATTTGCTTGAATTCATAGCCTATGGGAGGCATACCCTTATTGACAAGACAAGTGGACTGGTAAATCCTATTTGCGCCGCTGCATAGTGCTATTTGCACCCTGCAGGCCGCGCCACGGTGGTAGCTGTGCAGCGGCAGCTGTCGCGCGGAAGGGTAATCAGAATTTGTGGAAAATGAGTTCGATGCTCGTTAAATTATACGTAAACTGGGTCGGGTGGATCGGGTTTGGATCGATCGAGTCGTATAAATTTTTGGGTTGAGTTCGGGTCGGGTTTAGGTCAAGTCGGGTTCTTCTTCGATATTTAAAAAATATTGAATCTTAAAATTGAATATTTGTTAAAGTTATATGGAAAATATGTAACTTGCAAGAATTTAAAAGTAAAAATGAAATTATTATTATTCAGCATAAATAACTTCATATTATCTTTCTCCGAAAAGACTTAAATTAGCATACATAAATTCCTAATAAAAGACTTAACATAAACATATTTAATTGTCTATGTTTTGTAGCCCACCAAATTAATTGTGTAGTAAATGTCTAGATATGGAAAATTACACATTTTAATTTGCAGGACATGATTTTCAATCTTCATAATTTTCGTGATCGTCATTATGCCACGGCATTTCGTAGTAGATTAAATAATTTTCACTTCTTGTATACAGAGTATATTTTGAATATGAAATTCGTTCGTTCAATTGTGAAAGCAGCAATGCTATATATAGAAATCACCGAAAAAATTGTGATTGAAATCCACCAAAAGTAATTCGTTCACGGACGCAATAATAATTCTGATTGAAATCCACCAAAAGGCTAGGAAGATGCATGTTATCCTCCTACGAATATTCTACCCTAAAACCCTAAACCCCCCTAAACCGCACACCCCCTCTGCGGCACCCGCCACCGCGCGACAATCACTTCCGCGCGGCGCTCACTGCCGCGCGGCAACCGCCTCCGCGCAGCCTGACACTCGGCGCAAATAACACCTTGTTAGGGTGCAAATATCTTAGTCGTTATTGAGGGTATTTGACTTGAATATCATAACTAATTAACAAAATTAAAATTGTAAGTAAATTAAGATGGGAGTATTATCTGGATAATACTCATTTCTTTTTGTTTTATTTTGATTATGACAAAAAGTGTGACATTTTTATTTCTTCAAATATTTATGGTGTTATGACTTCTACCATTAAAGCTGCTCAAATTAGTACTCTTTGTATTGTAATATTCTCTCCGTCCCTTTTTGTTCTTCTTGATTTGACATGGCACACTTGTCGAGACGAGATTTGTATCGTTAATATCTCTAATTACATATTAATAAAAATTATAATTTTTTGATATTATTAAAGTACTCGTTAAGACGAATCAAACAAGAGCCCACATGACTATGTTTTTGCTTATATATTGGAAGAAATTTCAAAGATTCTCTTCAACTATGAATAGTGTACAAAAACGAAACAAGAAGAAGAAAAAGGGACGAAAGGAGTACTTGTCTTTATGGCATTTGACACAATGTTTAAGAAATTAAAAATCTAGTCTAAAATATCCCTATTTAATTATTTATAAATTAATATATAATTGCATTGGTACAACTTGCATTAATGAACTAGAAAAATGAAAATGAGTTTAGAGGATAAAATAAATATTTTTCTTGGTAAATACAATATTCACTTAATCTATATTTTTATCAATTAAGGGTAAAATTAAAAAAATTGATAAAAATGGTTAAACAGAAAAGTACTCCCTCCGATAAACTTTAATTGTCTTTTTAGACTCAAAATCTTGTTCAAATTTATTTGTCCTTTTAGATACTTTTGTAACACCCCCAAAACTTAACCCTTTTGGAAAGGTATTACCGCCAGTGACCCCAGTGTTCCTTACCGAGATCACCCAAGGCTTTACCACTTAAATACGATTTATGAAATGCAATTGATACACAATGATCAAGCATTAAATTCCAAAACATAACATTGTCAAGGAAACAAGGGTTACGGGATTACAGCCCAATCCCGAATATGTCAAAACAGAGTTTAAAACAAACACAGCGGAAGTCTAAGAAAGTATATTACAATCAAAGTTATTGTCCAAAAGATCTCAACCTGATTAAAGAAATAATTAAAACATTGAAAAACCACCGTTGACTCCATAGTCCTTCTGGTCTTCTGAACTACTTCTTATCTGATGTGCCGAATCGAACGGATGACACCAGCCAACCATGCAAGGGAAATATTGGTTGGTTAGTCTAAATGAATAGACTAGCAAGGGAACAAAGCAGAATGGTTCGAAGCAGTTGTATTAGGTTAGACTCCTCGTCCCTCGAATAATAATCGAGTACGCTTGTCAACCACCATACTCCTACTGGAATGAACAAGAGGTATGCACAAGAGAGGATTCTGGAAGACTGAATCTTCACAGAAATCGACTCGAAAGAAGACTCCAACGGAAATGAGTCTTTAAGGAAGTATGACAAATCTGGAAAGTTACAGAATCATACAACAATGATTTAAAACTGACTGAGATGCTTCAGTCAACGACCAACCTCACCGCCTTTTAGCGAATCCAGATCGGAAAGAAGACGTACTACATTCAAATCAACACGAGTCTTCCTAGCGGCACTATTACCTAGCTGCCCTACTCGCTGAGCGTTCATTAATTATGTGCGTCAAGGTAGCACTTATCTGATTATGTTTCAAAAACACACATCACATTATAGACTTTTACATGTGTATCCCACCAATGGGACGACACATCTTAGTATACGTTTCGTCGAGAGTGACGTACACCGAAAGGTTTGTGACACCAGCTAAGTGTCCTGTCTCTACACACTTGTGAAAGAGACCGATCATGATCTTAGAATAGTACCAGATGGGGACGAGCCACCCCGATACCAGATTATAAAGAAACGACTGGACAAAGTCCGAGTAACGTTCCTAATTAACAGTGCTAACTAAACAGTTACAGCACCACAACAGTTACAGGATAAATCCACATAAAGGCCCGAAAGGCGATCACAGATAATAGCGTTGTTCTAACAGATATACAACCTATTATATGATTTTCAAAACAGTTTATCAAAACCGTTTCCAGACAAACAAAATATTCATTCCAAATTAATTACTCAGATAAACTACTGATAATTAATGTAAATATGGAACGAATGAGCAAGAGCGAACCACCACTTGCCTTACTCCGCAGAAAAGTCTAAAGACGTCAACTGGGTTCCGGGCTCGACACGGTATAGTTCTGACAACACAACAACCTTCGAGTCGACCTATAAAAGGAACCCTAAGTTAGATACGACATAAACAGTACGAATCTAAACATTGCGAAAGAACACGAAAGGAAAGACGCCACGACGACAACCAACCAAGCCAAAGCCACGAAGGCATTCTGGGCACTGGCGGCGGTCGCCGTTCTTGGCGGCGGTCGCCGCATTCATCACGGCGGTCGCCGTGAAGAACACGGCGGTCGCCGTGACGAACTCAGACGATGCAGAACGAGAGAAATCTCACCCCAAAACACGAGCGATTCGGCCACCTTCGACTTGCTTTGGCTTCTAACCTCCAAGGCTAACCAAAAGCTTCACAAAGGCACTCATGAAACACACCAAAGCAACACCGGTGAGACCTTCAAACTCCGGCGAAAACCAACTTCGACGAGAAAGAAATCCGGCAGCGATTCGGGGTTGGAAGGGCTTCAAAACCCTCTCCCAAACACCCCTATTTATAGCCAAACACCTGGGAGCCTCAACCAAACCCTAAGACGCGGCCGGAAGCAAGATCGGCGCACCTCGATTACCGCCGGCGACCAACGGGCAATGCCCACCGGACAAAACACGGTGGGCGCCGTTTTTAGCCTGCGGCGGGCACGCGGCGGTCGCCGTAAATGCGGCGGTCGCCGTCGCTAGGCCTGTCGCGGCCAGCTAGAAGCTGACACGCTGACTCCTCGGGCCCAACCACGGCGGTCGCCGTTTCTCCCTTTTCCCGCCCATTTAGCTTTGAACGAACCTGACGTTACGCCGTGATAAAAATTATCGTACGCGAACGACAATTAAAATCCAAGGCATGTTATCTGTATATTATTTCACTGAGAAAAATATTACAGATACAGAGCACATTACATAATGTCTCAAACTCTCTGTACTAAATCCGACGTACACAATGGGTACTCGGGAAAATTCCATAATTTCCAATATAACCTTACAAAAATACGGGGTATCACATCTCCTCCCCCTTACAAGAAGTTTCGACTCCGAAACTTAGGTCGAGAATAACTCGGGAAAACGCCTGAGCATATCTGACTCGGTTTCCCATGTCTCCCAAGTAACTTCTTCGGTCCCTGACTTGGACCACAACACTCGTACCAACGGCATGATCTTGTTGCGCAAACGCTTCTCCCGACGCTCCAAAATGCGCACGTGCAACTCTTCATAAGTACCATTAGCTTGAATCTCGATGTCTTCATAACTAAGCACATGAGATTCATCTGGTACATACTTTCTGAGTAACGATACGTGGAACACGTTATGCACCGGGTGAGCCGATGGCGGTAACGCCAAGCAGTACGCTAGAGATCCCACTCTATCCAGAATCTCGAATGGTCCCACGTAGCGAGGGTTAAGCTTCCCATGCTTACCAAATCTGAAAACTCCTTTGGATGGCGATACCTTGACAAAAACCTTGTCACCGACCTCGAACTCGACAGTCCTGCGCTTCCGATCTGCGTAGGACTTTTGTCGACTCTGAGCGGTCAACATCCTTTGTTTGATCAAAGCAATGTCTGAAGCCGTCCTTTCGACCAACTCTGGTCCAAGCAGAATTTTGTCGGCATTATCATCCCAACAAATCGGAGATCTGTATCTGCGACCATACAAAGCTTCAAACGGAGCCATCTTGATTGTAGCATGCCAGCTATTGTTGTACGTGAACTCAATCAGACTCAAGCTGTCCTCCCAGCTAGTCGGACGATCGAGCACACAAGCTCTAAGCATATCCTCCAGAGTCTGGATGGTCCTTTCAGACTGATCATCTGTTTGAGGATGAAAAGCTGTACTGAACCTCAACTCGGTTCCCATAGCCTTATGAAGTTCCTTCCAGAACCTTGACATGAAACGGCCATCTCGGTCCGATACAATGGTCTTAGGAATGCCATGTAAGCGGACAATCTCCTTCTGGTAAACTTCTGCTAACTTCTGGGTTTCCCATGTGGTCTTGATGGTTATGAAATGAGCACTCTTCGTAAGCCTATCCACAATTACCCAGATAGCATCTCTCTGACTTCGAGTCTTGGGTAGCCCAGTGACGAAGTCCATGGAAATGTCCTCCCATTTCCATTCTGGTACGGGGAGAGGTAGCATCTCACCACCTGGCCTGCGGTGTTCGATCTTGACCTTCTGGCAAGTTAAGCACTTTGCCACAAAGTCTGCTACGTCCCACTTCATGTTTGGCAACCAAAACTTCTTCCTGAGATCCTTGTACATCTTGCTAGAGCCAGGATGCACAGAGTAAGCAGATGAATGAGCTTCTCTCATCACCAACTGACGAAGACCTTCTATGTCAGGCACACAGATCCGATCCTGAAACCAAAGTGATCCATCATCCTGAACCACAAAACTAGGAGCTTTCCCATCCATCACTTCACTGCTTAACTTTACCAAGATGATGTCATCGACTTGCTTTTCTTTGATTTGATCCAGCAGTGTAGCCTGAATTTCCATCATACTCAGGTACCCTCTACGCTGGTCATATAAGACTTCAATGTCGCATGACGCTTGGTTTAGCTTGGTCTGAGCAGTAAGTAGAGCAACTACAGTCTCATGCGTTGTCTTTCGACTTAGTGCATCAGCTACTACATTAGCTTTGCCCGGATGATACAACAACTCCATGTCGTAGTCCTTGAGCAACTCTAGCCAGCGGCGTTGTCTCATATTTAACTCCTTCTGAGTAAATATATACTTGAGACTTTTGTGGTCGGTGAAGACTTGGCATCTTATACTGTAGAGGTAATGCCTCCAAATCTTCAGCGCAAAGACAACCGCTGCTAACTCAAGATCATGGGTCAGATATTTTTCTTCGTAAGTCTTGAGTTGTCTAGATGCGTAAGCAATGACTCTGCCCCTTTGCATCAAAACACAACCAAGACCACACTTGGAAGCATCACTATAGACCACATAATCGTCATTCCCTTCTGGGAGTGCTAGCACGGGTGCCGAGGTCAACCGTTGTTTCAACTCCTGGAAATTGACCTCGCACTTGTCATTCCAGACAAACTTCTTGTGGACCTTGCGGAGTAGATTGGTCATAGGTAGAGCGATCTTTGAAAATCCTTCTACGAACCTTCTATAATACCCGACAAGTCTAAGAAAACTGCGCACCTCCTTCACATTCTGGGGCTGTGTCCATTTAGCCACCGCTTCAATCTTTTGGGGATCAACAATAACCCCATTTTTATTGATCACGTGGCCTAAGAAAGCCACTTCCTTTATCCAGAATTCACACTTGGACAGTTTAGCATAAAGCTGATGTTGTCTAAGGATTGACAAGGCAATCCGTAGATGTTCTTCGTGGACTTCTTCATCCGGAGAATAGATCAGGATGTCGTCTATGAAGACCACCACGAACTTATCCAAGTACTGGTGAAAACATCGGTTCATCAAGTCCATAAAGACAGCTGGAGCATTTGTAAGCCCAAAAGGCATCACTACGAACTCGTAATGACCATATCTGGTCCTAAACGCAGTTCTAGGAATGTCCTGCTCACGAATCCTAAGCTGGTGATATCCAGATCTCAAGTCGATCTTGGAGAAAACCTTTGCTCCCTGCAATTGGTCCAACAAGTCATCAATCCTAGGAAAAGGATACTTGTTCTTGATCGTCACCTTGTTCAACTCTCGATAGTCGATACAAAGTCGGAACGATCCGTCCTTCTTTTTGACGAACAATACCGGAGCACCCCATGGCGATGCACTCGGCCTGACATAACCTTTGTCAAGAAGATCTTCAAGTTGATTCTTCAATTCTTGCATCTCAGCTGGAGCCATCCGATACGAGGATTTGGAAATCGGCGCCGTACCAGGCTCGAGATCAATTGAAAACTCTACGTCACAATTTGGGGGTAATCCAGGAATTTCTTCCGGAAAGACATCCGAAAACTCCCTAACTACAGGAATATCAAGAACCTCAGGTCCATCATTCGCAGGCGAATCCAAGTAACAAAGGTACCCGACACATCCTTGTCGTAGTAGCTTAAACGCAGCCATCGCATTGATCAGCTTGCCGTTATCAACGTCATTTCGACCTTTGAACTTGCACACGAACTGGCCTCCGGATGACACCGTCACCGTTCTTGAACTGAAGTCGATCACCGCCTTGTGACGCGTCAGCCAATCCATACCGAGGATAATGTCGTATGGAGCCATGGCTATACAGATTAAATCTGCCTCAAATTCCTTACCCTGAATGGTAATCGGAAAGTCGGATAGATGCTTGGTTCCCACCAAACATTCTCCATTAGGAAGATTAACGACAAAAGGGTCGCACGAATCGTTGCACACTAAATCTAACTTGCTAACACAACTATCCGAAATAAAGGAATGCGTAGCACCAGAATCAAACAGAATGCACACTGAAGTAGAGTGAAGGTATAGAGTACCTTGAGCAATCGGAGCGTTGGGTCCTTCTGCCTCACGCATCTCGTACAAGCGTTGGCCCTGACTTCCAGAAACAGCTGGGGCCTTTCCCCTGTTCTGAGCAGTCGTCTGCACTGAAGGGCTAGGAGTCTCGGCAGGCTTAAACCTAGGTCGGTTGCTGTGATGAACTGACCCTTGCTGCGACTCTACTCCCTTCTGCTTCCCCTGCTTGCAGAACTTTTGCAGATGACCATCACGTCCACACCCAAAGCATGGCCTCTTCTCCTTCCGACACTCAGTGCTCTTGTGCCCAGCAGTGCCATAGTTATAACACTAAACTGTGCTCCTGGTCTGCCCTGACTGCTGAGTCGATCCCCCTTGCGTCATCTCCGTCTTAGCTCGGCCGGACTTGGCGAAGTTAGACGGTGGCGCAGGGCGCTTAAAACCACCTCCCTGGTTCTGATTCTGCATCGACTTCTGTCGGTTGCGCCTCTTGGTCGACTCCTCCAGAGTTACCTCCAGCTTATAAGCACAATCCACATACTGCTCCAAGGTAGAGCATGTGTGGTGTACCATTAATGGCTTGATATCCGGGTTCATCCACTCGTGGAAGTACCAGATCTTTTGGGCCTCGTTGGTAATCTCGGCAGTGGCATACTGTAGAAGATGGTTGAACTTAGATGCCAACTCGGTCACTCTCAGACCATCAGTCTGAGGGTACAAGAACTCTTTATGCTTATCCTCTCTCATAGCACGAGAGAAAAAGCGATCAACCATCTTGGTCTTGAACATCGACCAAGTCAACACTTGGCTCTCAGCCAAACCAGTGCTCTCCCACCACTCGCTAGCCTCCTCCTTCAGCTGAAGAGAAGCGATATGGACCTTCTCGGCCTCCGTACACTCCACGTTCCTAAACAGCCTCTCCATATGGGAGAACCAATGAGTCACTGTCACTGGCTCCCCTTTCCCGTTATAGCAATCGGGCCTCATGGAAGTGATGGTCTTAAGGGCGCGACCATAGCTGTCTCTTGTCCTGATGGCAGTCTCCTGAATCACAGGGTTTCTGGGTTCCATAACATCAGGAACCGCTGCGTGAGTAGGCACTTCTTGTGCTTGAGGCGCACTTGGTCTCAATACATCTGCAATAGCATGCATCACGATTCCACGAATCGCCTCCACAACTGCGGCGTCAAACAGCGTCGGCGCTTGGGTCTGATCCTGACCTTCACGCCTCTGCTGGATGCGAGACTCAGACTCGTGTTCATCCTGAACACCTCTTCCTGCTGTCCTGGGATTTTGACTAGTCCCAGCACCGACTCGAGTCGAGTTCCTCGTGTTTCTTGGGTTCACCATCTGATTACCGATCCAATTCCAAGCATTCAATACATTAATATTATGCAATATACTTATGCAATATATCAACGTAAATAAATCACTCAGAATAGATCAACTTGGCATTTTATAGATGAACCTTCGAATTCTTACACAAGTTACACATAAGTTTATCATTCGAGCGTTTGGACAACATTGCTCGAAGATATAAGTGTTTCTCAGAGTACTTGCCGCAATACTGAAATATTACACAAAGTACAACTTGGAATACTAAGAAACGAAACAACTGTGATAGGCAATGCCACTCCTCCTCAAGGCGTTCCAAAATGTCTCCCATACGACTGGCTACTCGTGCATGGTCTCTTCGGGCTAGGCTTACCATCGAGCTCTGACGATGGGTTTCGCACCCTGCTTGACCCTGAAGCACATAGTCCTAGCTCAGTCATGGTAAAGTATGGGTCGTCCATGACTGATCCTCCTATTTCAGCCCTCCTTTGAGTACTGGCGGTCAACTCATCCCACTGACTCTGTTGTTCTGCAGAGATTACCTCGCTCTGGTGGAGGATCTCCTGCAGCTTGGATTCTGACCTCCATCTTCTTGGAGTAGGGATAGGCTGAGATTCCCTATCACTTCTCCTAATACCGTACTCGGTATACAATGCCTCCCAATCAGCTTCTGACATGGGTGCGTACTCTGGCACTAGTGGTAATTCTGTACCGGGCTCCTGATTCTGCCCTCCAAGGTCCAACTCTGGATCCTCTTCTGGATCATCCTCGATGGGATCCTCATCCTCGGGATCATCCTCGATGGGATCCTCATCCTCAGAATCATCCTCGATCATATCCTCGTCCTCGACAGGATCTTGCTCAAGCATCTCCTCTTCCTCCTCCTCGTACTCGATCTCCTCGGGAATTGGTCCCAGCAGAAAGTCGTCTTGGTAAACCCCTTGTTCATACCTTGATAACTCATCTTCCTGCTCCCATTCCTGTTCTTCCTCCACCCTTGGTTGCGGCACAGGTACAGCCCCAGGGACCATAGCATCCCTAGCTACAAGGACAACCGACTCGGGGAGAACGTGTTTGACGTCTTCGGGCGGGCTACTCGGGCCTCCAACCTCGAAACATCGCTGAGGTAACGGAAAATCTAGCCTCGGCTGATCCGACTTGGCGTCTTCCGACCTCCTACCAATAGAAAAGCAGACACCCATCCTATCGAACAATAAGGAAGAAATTAGTCTTTCTAGACATAGAAGCAAGCTTACTATATCAGACTATAAAGAAGACACGACTATGAACGGTGTTTTTAAATTCTTTTCAGAATGAAAATTCAGAGCCCTTTTTAAAGCATTTCGAAAACGGATAAATGGTTTATAAAAATTCCAAACCCGTTTTAAAACCTTTGGCTCTTATACCACAACTGTAACACCCCCAAAACTTAACCCTTTTGAAAATGTATTACCGCCAGTGACCCCAGTGTTCCTTACCGAGATCACCCAAGGCTTTACCACTTAAATACGTTTTATGAAATGCAATTGATACACAATGATCAAGCATTAAATTCCAAAACGTAACATTGTCAAGGAAACAAGGATTACGGGATTACAGCCCAATCCCGAATAGGTCAAAACAGAGTTTAAAACAAACACAGCGGAAGTCTAAGAAAGTATATTACAATCAAAGTTATTGTCCAAAAGATCTCAACCTGATTAAAGAAATAATTAAAACATTGAAAAACCACCGTTGACTCCATAGTCCTTCTGGTCTTCTGAACTACTTCTTATCTGATGTGCCGAATCGAACGGATGACACCAGCCAACCATGCAAGGGAAATATTGGTTGGTTAGTCTAAATGAATAGACTAGCAAGGGAACAAAGCAGAATGGTTCGAAGCAATTGTATTAGGTTAGACTCCTCGTCCCTCGAATAATAATCGAGTACGCTTGTCAACCACCATACTCCTACTGGAATGAACAAGAGGTATGCACAAGAGAGGATTCTGGAAGACTGAATCTTCACAGAAATCGACTCGAAAGAAGACTCCAACGGAAATGAGTCTTTAAGGAAGTATGACAAATCTGGAAAGTTACAGAATCATACAACAATGATTTAAAACTGACTGAGATGCTTCAGTCAACGACCAACCTCACCGCCTTTCAGCGAATCTAGATCGGAAAGAAGACGTACTACATTCAAGTCAACACGAGTCTTCCTAGCGGCACTATTACCTAGCTGCCCTACTCGCTGAGCGTTCATTAATTATGTGCGTCAAGGTAGCACTTATCTGATTATGTTTCAAAAACACACATCACATTATAGACTTTTACATGTGTATCCCACCAATGGGACGACACATCTTAGTATACGTTTCGTCGAGAGTGACGTACACCGAAAGGTTTGTGACACCAGCTAAGTGTCCTGTTTCTACACACTTGTGAAAGAGACCGATCATGATCTTAGAATAGTACCAGATGAGGATGAGCCACCCCGACACCAGATTATAAAGAAACGACTGGACAGAGTCCGAGTAACGTTCATAATTAACAGTGCTAACTAAACAGTTACAACACCACAACAATTACAGGATAAATCCACATAAAGGCCCGAAAGGCGATCACAGATAATAGCGTTGTTCTAACATATATACAACCTATTATATGATTTTCAAAACAGTTTATCAAAACCGTTTCCAGACAAACAGAATATTCATTCCAAATTAATTACTCAGATAAACTACTGATAATTAATATAAATATGGAACGAATGAGCAAGAGCGAACCACCACTTGCCTTACTCCGCAGAAAAGTCTAAAGACGTCAACTGGGTTTCGGGCTCGACACGGTATAGTTCTGACAGCACAACAACCTTCGAGTCGACCCATAAAAGGAACCCTAAGTTAGATACGACATAAACAGTACGAATCTAAACACTGCGAAAGAACACGAAAGGAAAGACGCCACGACGACAACCAACCAAGCCAAAGCCACGAAGGCATTCTGGGCACTGGCGGCGGTCGCCGTTCTTGGTGGCGGTCGCCGCATTCATCACGGCGGTCGCCGTGAAGAACACGGCGGTCGCCGTGACGAACTCAAACGATGCAGAATGAGAGAAATCTCACCCCAAAACACGAGCGGTTCGGCCACCTTCGACTTGCTTTGGCTTCTAACCTCCAAGGCTAACCAAAAGCTTCACAAAGGCACTCAGGAAACACACCAAAGCAACACCGGCGATACCTTCAAACTCCAGCGAAAACCAACTCCGACGAGAAAGAAATCCGACAGCGATTCGGGGTTGGAAGAGCTTCAAAACCCTCTCCCAAACACCCCTATTTATATCCAAACACCTGGGAGCCTCAACCAAACCCTAAGACGCGGCCGAAAGCAAGATCGGCGCGCCTCGATTACCGCCGGCGACCAACGGGCAATGCCCACCAGACAAAACACGACGGGCGCCGTTTTTAGCCTGCGGCGGGCACGCGGCGGTCGCCGTAAATGCGGCGGTCGCCGTCGCTAGGCCTGTCGCGGCCAGCTAGAAGCTGACACGCTGACTCCTCGGGCCCAACCACGACAGTCGCCGTTCCTGAACGACGGTCGCCGTTTCTCCCTTTTCCCGCCCATTCAGCTTTGAACGAACCTGACGTTAAGCCGGGATAAAAATTATCGTACGCGAATGACAATTAAAATCCAAGGCATGTTATCTGTATATTATTTCACTAAGAAAAATATTACAGATACAGAGCACATTACAGAATGTCTCAAACTCTCTGTACTAAATCCGACGTACACAACGGGTACTCGGGAAAATTCCATAATTCCCAATATAACCTTACAAAAATACGGGGTATCACAACTTTGCACCAATTTTATCATATTTGCCTCTTATATTGATTGATTCACTTTTACTATTTCTTTTTCTAATACATGCAATTTAATGCATATTCCAATTTTCAATACAATTAAATAAAAGTATCTTTGTAAGGAGTAAGATTTCCTTAATACTCTCTCCGTTAAGTTTTAATTGACGTTCTAGGCTTAAGTCTTTGTTAATTTTTAATTGTCATTTTAGACTTTTTCACTTATTTTTTTCCAGATTTACCCTCATGTTTAGTAATTCTTTTATTTTTATTTTTGGGTTCTCAATTTTTTATTCATTGCTTCCCCATTTTCTAGGATCTACTGATCAACCGTTCATCCTTCCATATCTTTTTATTTATTTTTTTGGGTTTTTGGAACTTATTGATTGTAGCTAGTGATTGAAGCATTTTGTCTTCCATAACAAATCCTTCGGCGTGTGGTCTCCATAGCCAAGAAATAGTTACACAGTAGATGAAAAGGTAGAGGGGAAAAAGAGAAACATAACCAGAGGAGATTTTCTTTTGATTTTCTGATTTTCTTATATTTTTTTATGAGATTTCATGAGCAGTAATAAAAAAATAATTAGTCACTAATCATAAGGGTAATCTGAGAAAATAATTAATTTCTTATTTTGTCTGAAATTTGCTAGAACGTCAATTAAAACTTAACGAAGAGAGTACTCTTTATGTTTATAAATCGTTAAAAGGACAATTAAAGATTAATGGAGAGAGTAATTAGGAAGGAAGTAGTAAAAGAAGTTAAAGGAGGGATGTAGTAATCTACTAGTTGCTATGAATATGTGTTTGCCTCTCTTATTAGGGTAATAACTCCATTGATCATTACACTTTTCCTCCTCCTACTCTTCTGTTGGGACTTCATTCATCTTTTTGCTTGTTCGATCATGAATTAAATGATTTAATAACCTATGAATCCAGGCTAGCTTAGGTTACCTAGCGCGTTGTAGGCCTACTTAATTGATTTGCTAATCCAAACTTGATTAAAATCAACAAGATGCTGATCCTATATATGAAGGAATTGTGTCTTTTAATCAAAGGTACAATTACTGATTATGAAGTGGGACCATTTATGGAGATATTTAATCCGGTGATTTTAGGTAGTCATAGTGCTTTGCTAGAAGCCAACTATGATTTATAGACTATATGTTATAGAGTATGTCATAAAGTCTATTACTATTATTACCGGGTCCTACGAGGTCACACCCTTAGAGTTTAGACTGGATCAGGTTGTTGGGAGACATATTATATAAAGTATATAATATAAAGTTATATAAGATATAACTTGGGAGATAAGGCTTGTTAATAATAAAGTGTTATTATTAATAATAAAAGAAATACTTATTTAGGAAATAAGATATCTACACATGACAATATAAAAGGAGGGCTTTTAGGAAAAGCTCATAACCCTAATTCACTTGAAGAAGTACGGTTGCCTCCTTCTCCCTGGCTCTCTCTTAATTCGCCTTCGTTCCTCGCTCTAGCAACCGAGTCCTAGGTGATCCAGATTCAAGCTCGGGTGGACCAAATAGAGGAGTCACACGTGATGCTCTATTCTCTCCATTCCAGCAGGTTGAAACACGCATCAAAATGTATTTGATTCTTCCTATCTATGATCTATTTGGTTTATGCATGAGATTCTTGGTTAGATGTTAGAAAAACGTTTCCTGAAATTCCGCTTTACGCATCTAAAATCCCAACAGTGGTATCAGTTGCCTCTTGCATAAATTGATTAGATCAAGTTTAAAGTTTTAAATTTTGATACATGTTCATAATTGTCTTGATTCAAATTAAGTGATATGTAGATAAATTTGCATGATTTAAAATTAGATTTTGATCGATTGGATTAACAAAGTCTAGAACTTTCAATATATATGCATGTAAAATTGATCTACCCATTCTTGATTCATATGATTTAATTATGCAAGAAATATGATTTTTTGGCATGTTTAAATCATTAGATGAAGATTTTGATTTTCATAAGATGGATCAACTACTCAAATTTTATTTTCGTTAAATTCTGAATTTGTATGAAATTGTTCGATGACGCGGTCACCTGTTTCCAAATTATTCGGTGAATCTTTAATGAAATTGTTCATCAGATGGATTAGTCAAGTTCAGTGGTCATGCTAATTGTTCGGTGAATTCATCAGATGAATTAGCTTTAATTGTTAATGCACTGTTGATTTGATTCTCTCCATAAATAACAAGGACGCGGTTCGGATGCGAAAGGCTGTTAAGATACAAAATACGAAAGATCTTCAGCCGTCCACCGTGGCCAGATTTACGGCTGGGGAGCATAGGAAAAATATGCTTTATTGATTCGATTAAATATATACGCGCTGTGGAGTGTGTCATTACACGCACTTTATTATGTTTGCTTGCACTTTGTGTTTATTTTCTTGCACTTTGTTTTGTTTTACTTGCACTTTTTTCTTATATGCTTGCACTTTATGTTTTCATTGCATCTTTGTTTATTCTGCTTGCACATTGTGTATATTCGAATGTACCTTATGTTTACTTGCACTTTGTGTTTATTTTCTTGTACTTTGTGTTGTTTTGCTTACACTTTTTTCTTATATGCTTGCACTTTATGTTTTCTGATTGCACTTTTGTTTTTTAGTTTGCACATTGTGTATATTCGAATGTACCTTGTGTTTATTCGCTTGCACTTTGTATTTTTTTGCTTGCACTTTTTCTTATATGCTTGTACTTTATGTTTTCATTGCACATTTATTTATTCTGCTTACACATTGTGTATATTCAAATGCACATTGTGTTGAATTGCTTGTACTTTTTTCTTATATGCTTGCACTTTAGGTTCAAGAGATTAAATAACAGAAAGTGCAAGCCAATAGGAAGAAAGTGCATGAGAATACGAAGTAAAGTGCAAGCAAGTGAACATAAAGTGTATCAGAATAATGAATAAGTGCAAGCGAAATGACGAAAGTGCAAGCGAATATGATGAAAGTGCAAGCTGTTAAACAAAAGTCAAAGTGGTTAATGAGGAAGTGCAAATGAATAAAAAAAACTAGATCTACTGTTTTATGGATCATCAAAAACGAAATCGAAAATAGTACTGAAATCGAAAATAGCAATGGTATACCTAGATCCATGTTCAATACTAAGATTTTAGAGAAGATGTGAATCAGAAAAATAAGATTTGGAGAAGAAGAAGGCTGGAGCGAAAAGTTGGAGCGAAGAAAAGAAAAAATTAAAAAGCGCGTTTCATTTGAAGCTTTCGATTTGAAGCATTTGATTTGCATTGATGGAACGACTGAAAAGCTTTCGTATTTTGTATTATAAAAAGTTTTCGCACCTGACACTTTTCCAAATAACAATATCTTGGAAAGCGGATATGAATTGTTTGAATTGTTTGAGACGGCATGTTCTGCTTTAGATTGTTCGGATATCATATCCACTTGATTTTATAAGATATAAAATTCCACTTTATTGAATTTTTCGGTTGGATCAGCAGAACTATTGCTATTATATGAATAGTAATTCTGCAGAATTGTTCGTTGGTGTTGGTCCGCCGAGTTGGCCCGCAGGGGCTGCGTGGTTCGGTGGTAGCGGGTTGGTCCAGGTTTGACTCGGGCGCGATTGGGTTCGGTTGGGTAGATTTATTTAATTGGATAATATTTGATATTATCTAAATTATATAATTTCCTAAAAGTTGCTAGGATAGATTCCCACTAGATTTAGATAAGGATATTTGATATCTTATCTTATTTATGCATATATTATCCAATAATGTATTTTACTGATTAATTATGATTAATTCTATATATTATTTTTTTTAATTTGAATTAAGAATTTGATATTAAATTATTTATGTCATGAGATGATTTATTTAATTTAATATGGTTTTATTTAAATTAGTTAAATTGGTTATTACTATTAATTAGATTAATATTATTGATAATATTTGATATTATTATTGCATGTATGTGTTATAATATTATGATATTATTGCTTGCATGAGGTGACTAGTATGGCCCATATTAGGATAGATAAATACGGTCTGCATACCGTTATATTTTTCTTGTACATGGTCTGCGTATCGTTATGTATTTTTGTAATTTAAATTTCTGTAAGAGAGTTTATTTCAATTATATGTAAGACAAGAAGAAGAAGATCCTAAGAAGACTAAAGGATGGAGATCCATGGAGAATACTAAGGATGGAGATCCAAAAGTAACAAAAGCCATGAAGATTAGATCTTTAATTTTGGTTTTTAGGGGCCATACTAGGATCACATTTAATTACTTGAATGCTTTATTTCCCACTTTGCATGCTTGCTTGTTTGTTTATGCTATTTTGTTCACTAGTAAATAAACAATCAATACATGCTTAAGTCCCTTAACAGAATATTGAGATCACGCCTTTCCATATCATAACCATGAGGCCCTTGGGATTCGTTGGATAGTTTTTGCCCTAGTGAGGTGTCCTTCCTTGACCTTGGGATAGTGCGGGTATGTCTAATAGGGGCATGCTGCCTTGGTATGGTTACACTCAACAAGAGACCAAAAGGCTCAGTTTTGGATCTTGAGGCATAAGGATGAGTCTTACATAAGATGTGGCCATCAACCAAGAATTATAAGGTGTTATAATTAGTAACAGGTTTACTTACCTTGATTACATGAGACTTGGGAAAGTGCCTTAGTACGCTCGAGTTTCATCTAAGATAGGATCTTGGAATCATTTTACTCACAAGGGACAATATAATTGAGTAGAATGTGCAATAACTTACTGTTTATAGCTGGTCTAAATTTTAAGTTCTTGCATGTCAAGCATAATTTATCTGCATGTTTTATTCCGTTTTGTAGTTACTATGTCTTCTAAACACCTCAAATTCACTCTCCGCTCAATTGTTGAGAAAAACCGATTGAACGACAAGAATTTCCTTGATTGGGAAAGGAATCTGAGAATCATTCTCAGGTCTGAGGGCCAAGAGGATGTCCTTGAAACCCCCATCCCAGAGCTGACTGCCACCTCATTTGATGAGGACAAGGCACGTCACAAGAAAATATGCGAACGGGCAATGCCAGTCACTTGCCTCATGCTGGCTGCTATGGAACCTGCTCTTCAACAAAGGTTTGAAGAACAGGATGCCCATACCATTATGAAGAATCTTAGAGATCTCTTCAAGGAACAAGCCAGAATTGAGCGGTACTTGACCCTCAAGTCCATATTACAATGCAAGCTCGAGAAAGGGAAACCAGTTGGGCCACATGTTTACAACATGATAGGCTTGTTTGACAAGATGGCTCGACTGGGTAACCCTTACAATGTTGAGACAACTACATATATGATCTTATACTCCCTACATGATGTATTTGCCCACTTTAGGCAGATGTATCACATGGGAGCCATGAGCAAGACTCTCAATGAGCTACACGTGATGCTCAAAACAGCTAAGCAAAATGTCATGGTTGACCCTTTGAAGGAAGTTCTAATGGTCAAGGGAAAAGGGTTTAAGAAAGGGCTCCAGAAGAAGCAACATCACCAAGGGAAGGGCAAGCAAGTTGCCCAACCCCAGGGGAACACCCCTAAGGTGAAAGTGGTTGCTGAGCACGACTGCTTCTACTGCAAGGCCAAGGGGCACTGGAAGAGAAACTGCCCCAAGTACTTGGAAGACAAGAAGAGGGGAACAGTCTCCACTTCAGGTATTCACGTTACTGAAATCTTATCAACCAAGTCTCATTATTGGGTATTAGATACCGGATGTGGTTCTCACATTATTCTGAATGTGCAAGGACCAACAAATAAGAGACGGTTGCAGAAGGATGAGATAGATCTGCGCGTTGGAAATGGAGCAAGGGTTGCTGCACTTGCCATTGAAGATTATAGTCTACCTCCACCTTCTGGCTTAGTTTTAGAACTTTATAATTGTTATTTTGTTCCTTCTATTACTAAGTATTTGATTTCAATTTCAATTTTGAACCTTCAGGGTTATGATTTTGTCATTAAGAATTGATTTTCATTTATAAGAATGACATTTTCCATGCTCGAGCCCATATGGATAGTAATGGACTATACATACTAGATATCAAATCTGAAAACTATAACGTTGATCTTCTTACATCTTTTTGGGGATATGCCCTCACCACTAATGTGTTCACACTAAACAAGACTCCGTCACGATTAGTTGACAAGACACCATATGAGATATGGTATGGAAAAGTTCCTAGCTTGTCACTTCTGAAGGTCTGGGGATGCGAGGCTTATGTAAAGCGTTTACTATCTGATAAGCTAGCACCCAAATCAGACAAATGCTTCTTTATAGGTTATCCCAAGGAAACAAGGGGATATTAATTCTACAATTCCGATGAGAACAAAATGTTTGTTGCTCGGGATAATGTCTTTTTGGAAAAGGATTTATTTTGCAAGAAGCCAAGTGGGAGAAATGTTTATCTTGATGAGATTCAAGCTGAGCAACAACCCCAACAACACGAGGACATAGATGATGTCACTAAGGAACTTGACTATGGAGGCGTACCTTCTCAAAGGGAAACCGTCTAGATTCAAGATGCAATTCCTTAAGTTGATGAAGCACCTGAGGTCCCGCATACAGATGTGGTCAACCCAGCAGCTGAAGTCTCTCATATTGTTGGACCACTTTGGAGATCAGACAGGCTAAGGCAGCAACCTAGACTTATGAGGATTACGTCTTGACTGCTAGCATTGACGTTCTACTTTTAGAGAACGGCGAGCCTGCGACCTATAAGCAAGTGATGGCGGACCCCGACTCCGAGAAATGGCTGGTTGCCATAAAATCCGAAATGGATCCATGTCTGAGAATCAAGTATGGGACTTGATAGATTTGCCTGATGGGGTAAAACCTATTGGATGCAAATGAGTCTTTGAGATCAAGACAGACAAGGATGAAAACGTTTCTGTCTATAAGGCAAGACTAGTTGCCAACGGATTTAGACAGGTTCATGGTACTGACTATGATGAAACGTTTGCACGGTCGTTATGATCAGGTCCATTAGGATACTCCTAGCGATTGCCGCTTATTATGATTATGAGATTTGGCAAATCCTAGGAGAATATGCAAGCTTAAGAAGTCCATCTATGGACTTAAGCAAGCATCCAGGAGTTGGAATCTTCGTTTTGATGAAGTGGTCAAAACGTTTGATTTTGTTAGATGCGAAGAAGAGCCCTGTGTCTACAAGAAGTTTAGTGGGAGCAAAGTGGCCTTCCTAGTTCTATATGTGGATGACATATTACTCATTGGAAATGACATTCCTATGTTGGAGACAGTTAATGAGTGACTTAAGAAGTATTTCTCAATAAAGGACTTGGAAGAGGCTGAGTACGTACTAGGCATTAAGATCTATAGAGATAGATCTAAGAGACATTGGTCTAAGTCAGGGAACTTATGTAGATAAGGTCCTTGATAGATTCAATATGATGAACTCTAAGAAAAGGTTCCTGCCTATGCAACATGGCTTAAATCTCAGCAAGAGCCAGTGTTGTAAGACACCTGGTGAGGCTGAAAGGATGAGCAGGATTGTGATACCCCATAATTCTGTAAGGATTATTTTGGGAATTTTGGGAATTTTCCCGAACACCCGTTTAGTACATCGGATTTAATTCAGAAAGTTGGAGGCATTCTATAATGTGCTCTGTATCTGTAATATTTTTCTCAGTGAAATAATATACAGTCGACATGTTTTGGAAGTTCGTACTCGTTCATATACGACTTTTGTTAACGCGGATTAAGATTGGTACAAGTTTATTGTCCAAGAGTTGTTATCTAATAGACAATAGTACAAGATTCTTTATCCAAAGGTTTTTGTCCAAGAGCCATTGTCCAAGGGGCAAAAGGGTTTGGATATTGTCCAAGAGGCAAGGCACCCTAATTTCTTCTATAAATAGAGGTGTTGGGTGAGGGTGGAAGAGGGTGCGAAAGACGCGGAAGCGCTCTCAAATTCTCGACTCTAAAAAACGCTCTCAAAGAAAACGCTCTCTCCGGGAAGGCTCGTGGATCGTTGGAGGCTCGTTTGGTGTCGTTTCCGGTGGCCAAGTGAAGCCTTGGAGACCCTTGGACGCCTAGAAGCAAAGCAAGGCGAAAGACGAGCCAAATCGAGCATCGCGGGTAAGATTTCCCCTCGTATTTTCAGTTTCTGTTCAGCGACGGCGACCGCCGTCAGGAACGGCGCCCGCCGTGGTGAATGGCGACCGCCGTGATGAAGGAGGCCAGCCGCCGTGGTGATGCGGCGATCGCCGGAGAAGGGAGGCCGTGGAGCGGCGCCCGCCGTGGTGGAGCGGCGCTCGCCGTGCTTGAGGCGGCGCCCGCCGTATTTAAGGCGGCGCCCGCCGGAATTGTTACGGCGCCCGCCGGCGAGGTGGTTGTGGCCGGGAGTTATCGTTGGCTTCCGAGGCATTTGTTCGGGTTTCGTTTACGTCGATTCCTTTCGTCCTTTCATAGTATCGGTATTGTTTGTCGAATCTAACTTAGGGTTTCTTTGTGGGTCGATTCGAAGGAATCTGTGTGCCAGATTTGTTCCTGTGTCGAGCCTGGAATTTTCGTCGTCGTTAGGCTTTGTTCAAACTTTGCGGATTCAGGCAAGTGGTGGTTCGCTCTTGCTTAATCATTCCATGTTTCATTAATTATCAGTTATTTAATTATTAATTAAATTGGAATGAACAACATTGTTTGGATTGGGAACTAATTTCATAAATAAACGTGATTAAAGTAATGTTATGATAGGTTATATATCTGTTAGAACAACGCTATTATATGTGTTAATTACCGTAATGGTATTGTTGTGAAATTAATCTTAATGCTAGAATAGCATGTGGATTAATAGGAAAACTAATCCAATTAAGGATTAGCCGTTTCTATTATCTCTATGTTTAAGTTGATTGCCTGGATGGCTTTAATGTGATTAATTACTGTGTTGGACTGTTTAGTTAACACGAGTGTTCATAGGAACACTAATCCAAGTAAGGATTAGTCGTTTCTTTATAACCTAATGTTCGTAGGAATGCTAATCCAAGTAAGGATTTGTCGTTTCTTTAAATCATAATATTCCTCGGGTTAATTTCCGGATAATAATTTAAGGGTCATGACCTATGCTTCTTATCCACCTTTAAGGATCTGAAGTGTTTAAGCGCCTTGCAAGCGCCATTGGATGAGCATAATTGCAGTCCTGTGTATTAAGCACTTAGCTAGTGCAATTGGGGTGGACGTAACTGTCATCCTGTAAATTAAAGTGTAAGCACTGTGGCAGGGTAATCTAGGTGAACGTAAGATCACCCTGTGTAATAATAACTCCGTTGTTCTCGGAATAATGTTAAAACTCGTGTGTGCGCGTGCGTGTGTGTGTTTGTGTGTTGTGTTAATTTGGGTCGACATGATTGTCACCCTGAGATTTAAGCTTTGTGCCGCTCTTAATAACATTAACGTGTTCCAGTAAAGTGTGTTTTGTAATTAAATAAGATATGTGCCCGAGCGCACATAATTAATAAACCTTCGACGAGTAGTGTAGCTAAGTTATAGTGCAGCTAGGAAAACTCGTCTCGACTTTGATCATAGTACGTTCTCTTTCCAATCTGGATTCGCTGTAGGCAATGAGGTTGGTTGTGAACTGAAGCATCTCAGTCAACTTTTAAATCATTTGCGTGTGTAACTTTAATGTTCCCTAGCAGTTGTCATAATTTCCTATAAGACTCAATTCCTTTGGAGTCTTCTCTTCAGTGCATATCTAATTGTTGTTATTCCGTGAACGTGTCGGGTTATATATCGTCCCTTCGGTTATTATTTGAGGGACAATGATAGTAAACGGTCACGATCACTCGAACCACTCTGCTTTGTACCCTTGCTAGTCTATTCAGTAGACTAACCCGCTGTATTTTTGTTATCTGCATCGTCATGGTTGGTGCCGTCCGTCCGTTTCGGCACATCAGGAGTTGATTCCCGGAGTTTAAGTAACCTATTGAAGGATAAGAAGCTTGCAGACGAAGATTTAAAAGTCAGTGTTTTAAGATTGTTAAAGTGTTACTTCAATGTATCTTCATAATTTAGCCATGTTATAAGTTGGCTCTTTAAAGTCTTCCGCTGTTTAGTCTCCCACAGACTGATGGGTTAAAGGTGACTGAGCTCGCAGCTAAGTTCAATCACTTGATGCAGTACGCTGGACCTGAGGTGTCAACCGAGGAGCAAAAGATCTGGTACTTCCATGGATGGATGAATCCAAAGATCAAGCCTCTAATGTTGCGTCATGCTTGTTCTACATTAGAACAATATGTGGATGCAGCCTTCAAGACAGAAGTCACATTGGAGGAGTCTGCCTTTAAGCGGGAAAAGCAAGTTAAGGGAAATGGTGGGCAAAAGGATCGCCAGGTTGGTTCATTCAAATGACTGGAATCGCCTACCAAGTTTGAGAAGTCTGGTCATGCTAAGACCGAGACAACTCAGTCTGACTCTACCAGAGGCTCAGGTTGGAGCAGCGGAGTAATTCAGTGCCACAACTGCGGTGAAGCTGGGCATAAAAGTAATAATTGCCAAAAGAACAAGAGAGTATGTCATAATTGTGGGAGAGAAGGCCACATAAAAACATATTGCAGACTGAAGGGTCAAGGACCAATGCAGTCTTATCAAGCGTCAAATGTTGGAGGTGGGCCGAACCCAAGGCCAGAGGTATCTGCTCCTGAGCAATCAATGGCTCGTAATAAAGGCAAAGCGCCTATGGGGTCTTCAGGCCAAGGGCAACGACTCTTTGTAATGAGCCAAGCCAACGGAGAAGAACTTTGATCCCTTAAGTTGTATTTGTGTTAAGTCTTTCTGTAAGATTAAGGAGTAACGACGTGTGTCGGTAATCTCCGTAGCATCGTGAACTGGGTGTTCAACTTTTGTCGGTGATGTAATGTTTAACGATAATGAAGTATTTCCTTGTTTGGAAAATTTCTGAATGCATTATCAGTACGAATTAGTTGTTCATACGAAACCCCGTAAGTGTCGAGAACAGCTTATGCCAAGTAAGGATAAGGACTGTCGGACTTATGGTGGTGGAGTTTTGTGGGCAACTTAGATGTTCGTCCCCTATGTGGTTAATTCCAAGGTCGACTCTGTTGTTTAAATCTAAATCCACTCCTAAGATCCTTCTTCATACATAGAGTATGCCATCTACAAGGTTAGGTGCAACTCTTTGAGGAAGATTAAGTTGTGGAGCGGTCATGTTGAGAGGAAAGGTTGCAGTTAAGGATGGGATATGTTGATGATCCCGATGTATTAAAGATTCCGTAAAGAGAATTGTCTACGCACCTAAGGAATACTGTGATAAGCGTTATCTCATACGCTGAGTTCTTTCGAGATTTCTTAAGGAAAGGGAATGAGCTTGTAGAGTTTTGTTCAGAGAGATCAGGAGCTATCTCTCATGCGTGAGTTGTGCCATAAGCTTTGAGGCGGATGAATCATTTTCAGTATGATGTCCTAAGGAATTAAGAATAATATCTCTGGTGATCCATTTCAAGGATGAAGTGATTAAGGATGTTGGATCCAAGTGGTAAGATTGGTGTTGAGGCAGTATCCTCATTGGCTTAATGCAAGTTTCGGGGTCGAAACTTATTTTAAGGGGGAGGTGATGTGATACCCCGTAATTCTATAAGGATTATTTTGGGAATTTTTGGAATTTTCCCGAACACCCGTTTAGTACGTCGGATTTAATTCAGAAAGTTGGAGGCATTCTGTAATGTGCTCTGTATCTGTAATATTTTTCTCAGTGAAATAATATACAGTCGACATGTTTTGGAAGTTCGTACTCGTTCGTGTACGACTTTTGTTAACGCGGATTAAGATTGGTACAAGTTTATTGCCCAAGAGTTGTTATCTAATAGACAATAGTACAAAATTCTTTATCCAAAGGTTTTTGTCCAAGAGCCATTGTCCAAGGGGCAAAAGGGTTTGGATATTGTCCAAGAGGCAAGGAACCCTAATTTCTTCTATAAATAGAGGTGTTGGGTGAGGGTGGAAGAGGGTGCGAAAGACGCGGAAGCGCTCTCAAATTCTCGACTCTAAAAAACGCTCTCAAAGAAAATGCTCTCTCCGGGAAGGCTCGTGGATCATTGGAGGCTCGTTTGGTGTCGTTTCTGATGGCCAAGTGCAGCCTTGGAGACCCTCGGACGCCTAGAAGCAAACCAAGGCGAAAGACGAGCCAAATCGAGCATTGCGGGTAAGATTTCCCCTCGTATTTTCAGTTTCTGTTCAGCGACGACGACCGCCGCCAGGAAGACGGCGACCGCCGTGGTGATGCGGCGATTGCCGGAGAAGGGAGGCAGTGGAGCGGCACCCGCCATGGTTGAGCGGAGCCCGCCGTGATGGAGCGGCGCCCGCCGTGCTTGAGGCGGCGCCCTCCGTATTTAAGGCGGCACCCGCCGGAATTGTTACGGCGCCCGCCGGCGAGGTGGTTGTGGCCGGGAGTTGTCGTTGGCTTCCGAGGCCTTCGTTCGGGTTTCGTTTACGTCGATTCCTTTCGTCCTTTCGTAGTATCGGTATTGTTTGTCAAATCTAACTTAGGGTTTCTTTGTGGGTCGATTCGAAGGAATCTGTGTGCCAGATCTGTTCCTGTGTCGAGCCCGGAATTTCCGTCGTCGTTAGGCTTCGTTCAAACTCTACGGATTCAGGCAAGTGGCGGTTCGCTCTTGCTTAATCATTCCATGTTTCATTAATTATCAGTTATTTAATTGTTAATTAAATTGGAATGAACTGTTGTTTGGCTTGGGAACTAATTTCATAAATAAACGTGATTAAAGTAATGTTATGATAGATTGTATATCTGTTAGAACAACGCTATTATATGTGTTAATTACCGTAATGGTATTGTTGTGAAATTAATCTTAATGCTAGAATAGCATGTGGATTAATAGAAAAACTAATCTAATTAAGGATTAGCCGTTTCTATTATCTCTATGTTTAAGTTGATTGCCTGGATGGCTTTAATGTGATTAATTACTGTGTTGGACTGTTTAGTTAACACGAGTGTTCGTAGGAACACTAATCCAAGTAAGGATTAGTCGTTTCTTTATAACTTAATGTTCGTAGGAACGCTAATCCAAGTAAGGATTTGTCGTTTCTTTAAATCATAATATTCCTCGGGTTAATTTCCGGATAATAATTTAAGGGTCATGACCTATGCTTCTTATCCACCTTTAAGGATCTGAAGTGTTTAAGCGCCTTGCAAGCGCCATTGGATGAGCATAATTGCAGTCCTGTGTATTAAGCACTTAGCTAGTGCAATTGGGGTGGACGTAACTGTCATCTTGTAAATTAAAGTGTAAGCATTGTGGCAGTGTAATCTGAGTGAACGTAAGATCACCCTGTGTAATAATAACTTCGTTGTTCTCGGAATAATGTTAAGCCTCGTGTGTGCGCGTGCGTGTGTGTGTTTGTGTGTTGTGTTAATTTGGGTCGACATGATTGTCACCCTGAGATTTAAGCTTTGTGCCGCTCTTAATAACATTAACGTGTTCCAGTAAAGTATGTTTTGTAATTAAATAAGATATGTGCCCGAGCGCACATAATTAATAAACCTTCGACGAGTAGTGCAGCTGAGTTATAGTGCAGCTAGGAAAACTCGTCTCGACTTTGATCATAGTACGTTCTCTTTCCAATCTGGATTCGCTGTAGGCGATGAGGTTGGTTGTGAACTGAAGCATCTCAGTCAACTTTTAAATCATTTGTGTGTGTAACTTTAATGTTCCCTAGCAGTTGTCATAATTTCCTATAAGACTCAATTCCTTTGGAGTCTTCTCTTCAGTGCATATCTAATTGTTGTTATTCCGTGAACGTGTCGGGTTATATATCGTCCCTTCGGTTATTATTCGAGGGACAATGATAGTAAACGGTCACGATCACTCGAACCACTCTGCTTTGTACCCTTGCTAGTCTATTCAGTAGACTAACCCCGCTGTATTTTTGTTATCTGCATCGTCATGGTTGGTGCCGTCCGTCCGTTTCGGCACATCAGGAGTTGATTCCCGGAGTTTAAGTAACCTATTGAAGGATAAGAAGCTTGCAGACGAAGATTTAAAAGTCAGTGTTTTAAGATTGTTAAAGTGTTACTTCAATGTATCTTCATAATTTAGCCATGTTATAAGTTGGCTCTTTAAAGTCTTCCGCTGTGTAATTTAAAGTCTTCCGCTGTTTAATCTTTCAATTAATATGTAATTATGTTATGTATTTAAGCTTAATCGTTCTGGAAAAGCCTAGGGTGACTTTGGACGGTAAAGTCTGAGGTCACTGGCATGTAATATCTCCGGTATAAATTGGGGGTGTTACAAGGATTCCCTATGCCTCAGCCATAGGATCCATCATGTATGCAATGACTTATACTCGCCCAAATGTTGCATATGCTTTGAGTATGTGTAGAAGGTACCAATCAAACCCGGGTAATGCACATTGGTGTGCAGCCAAGAACATCATGGAGTACTTACGAAGGACTAGGGATGATCTCTTGATATTTGGAGGTGATGACGAGCTGGTCGTCAATGGCTATATTGATGCAAGTTTTCAGACATACGTAAATGATTTTGAATCTCAGTCTGGATATGTCCTCATTCTGAATGAAGGAGCCGTCAGTTGGAAGAGTTCTAAATCCAGACATGTTCTACGGAAGTACCACATGATCAGACACTATGTTGATAGTGGAGATGTGAGGATGTGCAAAGTGCACACATACGAAAACATTGCAGATCCTTTTGACCAAGCCCATGTCTAGGCCCAAGCATGACAGTCACACTCGGGCCAAAGGACTCAAGCATATTAGAGAGTTCTTTCGAGACATTGTTTGTTTTATGATAAACCTTGTTTATTGTTATCACAGACATTTATGTTTGACTTATATATGAGTTTCATATTATTATTTAATCATTGCTTGGGATTAGATAAAGTATCCAAACAATTTAATAGTTATCAAATGGGCTCATCAAAACTGTTTTGGTGAATGAAACCCCATTAAGTGAACTGAAATTATAAAATTGTTAGAAGTCCATGGTCTAAGTTGTTAACTTGGATACAAATGACTTAATCAAAAGACCATATGTGAGATTGATTGATAACACCGGGTTTCATGTGTTATAGGGACATGGAGATGTCTAATCGATTACATAGATGTGTATACCGATACACACTGGACATACCTACCTTAGGACTCCTTAAGGTTTTATTGCGGAGTTCTAGGATTATTCATGATTAGTGAGTTCCTTATACATGAGTATGATATAGTTATCATTTGACTGTTGGTATGTCTTTGACGCTGTCAAACGTTGACCGTAACAGGCAGTTATAAAGGCAGTGATTGAGATTGCTAAAAGTTGAGTGGGAGCTGTAGTCTTACAAGATTGAATATGTCCTCCTATTCCATGTATACCATGATACATTTGGAAAGGATTGGTGATGCGATCCTACCAAGCCCAAGTGCCGAAGAAGAAGAAGAAGCCTTGCGCGCGCCACAAGAAGGACCAATCACAAGGGCACGCGCAAGAGCCATTGCGAACGCGGTGAACTCTATCATTCAACGCGTTCATGTAAGCCAAGGCAACAGAGAGCCCAACCCAGAGAACGCGTTCTCTCTTCAAAGGCTCCAAGAGAATACAGAAATCGCGTTCAGATGGCGTCTTCTTTCAACAATTGAATGAACGCGATCATTTCAAACCAGATCACGATCTTCAACATTTAATGCGCCTTAATTGAGAATATTCGGCATTAATGGCCGAATCCATTTTGAATTCAAATTAGATCTGGTGTAATTAATGTAATCTTATCCTTAATCTTTGCATTTACTTCTTAGATTTGGGTCTTGATGACCCTTCTTAGAGTAGTATAAATAGAGGCCTTTGGCCAATGTACAAAGGTCACGTTTTACCTAATTCAGAGCTTGAGTTTTGAGCAATTGTCTCCTTTCCCTTTGAATCCGAAACGTCACAATCTGCTTCTCATCTCCTTCACCATCTGCTCCTTGTCCTTTCACCGCCGTTGCTCACGCGCCGGCACCACTCGATCACATCGGGTCTATCTCTCCACCACCGCTCCACCCTATACACTGCAACACGAACTTCCCCCTCCGCTTCTACCAAACACAACTCCCCCCAAACACTTACGCTACAACACTTCACCGTGCCATTTCCCTCTCCCAAACACCGCGTTCTCTCCATCTCCATCAACGCGTTCTTTCCCAGAACGCATCAACTCGGTGCTGCGACTCCCACTGCAAGATCTCGGTCCTCCAAAACCAAGTAGGAACGCATCAACTGGTATCAGAGCCTGATCTTGTAAGTCGCTTTCAAGTTCATTTGTTCACGTAATTTTTTTTCATCGCTCACCATACTTGCTTCCGCCACCCCCATTTTCATAATTTTTTTTTTCCTTTTCACCCACCTATCGGTCCTACAAGAGAAATCTTGGCCGAATTTGGATACCTTTGCAAACTAGTGTGTTTTTGCTTGTTTGGAAAGTTTCTTAATTATTTGCGTGTTTTCTTACGTGATTGCAAAAACAACGCGGTGAATACTTGACATATTCAACGCGTTGACCAAAAAAATCTACATCAACTTCTTTTTCCCCCATCACGACATCAAAACGTGATTTCGTTCTCTAGTTACTTAGCCGTTCTTTTTATTTTGCTTTTAGTCTGATCATCTCGTCAATCAATACGAGCTTTTGGATCTGACATACAAAAAAAAACGAAAAGAAGTCGCATTTTCAAAAACATCGCGACAATTTACAAAAAAAAAAAAAAACAAGAGGTAAAGCCAAAATAAGGCAACCCTCTTTCACCACCAACGGCTAGGCTAATTTCTTAATCTCTCCGCCGTCTAGTGTCTCGCGTGGTTTCTGTCTTGTTTCAACGCGTTCTTTACGCAAGATCTTAAGACAACATTCATTTGGTTAAGTGGTTTTCACGCGTGCATTACACACTTGTTTTGCTAGCCTGTTAGCCGCCCTCACGGCCAAACACTCCCAATTACCCACGTGAACACTTGTTCTTGTCGTACTTGCTTGTCTGTGCTTTGTTGCTTGTTGTGCTTCTCTATTTGCAATGGCAGATCACGATATTGTAGGTAACTTTGCGTCACAGGCTGGTGCCAATGGGTTAGAGCACAACCCCTTGCCTCAAACACAAGACCTTACCCAACAACAAGCCCTTCCTCAAGATCAAACGCCCCCTCTCTTACAACTGTCTCAGGAGCAACGAGAAATCCAAGAGTTGAGACGCCAACTCGCGGAAGAACGGAAAGAGAAGGAGGTGTTCCGACGCGTTGCGTTGCAACAAACAGATCAAACCATGCAGATCGCGATGAACCCCATCTTCGTACCCAATCCAACTGAAGCGGGCACAAGCAAGCAACGCGCCGATAAGGGGAAAGGCGTGATGCCCTCAACCTCACATCCTCAACCACGCCTACAAAGGATCCATTCGGTAATTGAGAGCAAACAAGGACATGTTTCTCATCGAGATAGATATGTCCCACAGGCTACACCGGTTCCCGATGAAGAATAGCAAGAAGAAGAGGATGATTACCAAGGTGAGTACAATGATGAGTTCGCTTTGGATGACAGGTACCAAGAGGAATATGAACGCGAGGATGCTACAACCCCGCGTACTAGACGACAACAGAAGGACACACGTGATCCCAAGCTGGCGCGACAATCAACCCACAACAAACAGTTGGCGGCGCGCAAGGGTCAACATAACAAAACCCCAGTGTCCTTCAATGTCAACAAGTACTTGGGTCACCAAAGTGCGCGTACTCCGCGTGAGGATTCAGATGGATATTACTCATCCACACCTATACACCAAGAAGACCCTGAGGACTTCGATGATGAGGAGATAGAGGACTATGGAATGCCACAGAACAACCGCCAAGATTGGTTTCCTCCAGCACAACTCCCCCAAAATCAGGAACTGGAACGACGCGTTCTTTGGCGAACCAACAACCTCTACACAGAGAATCAATGCGCTAACCAAGACGCACGAAGAAACCACAGAGTGCAACGCCAATTACAACAGGAACTTGGGAGTCAATTTGGTGCCGATGACTTCCCACCTGCTCAGTTGCAAAGACCGCGTGAAAACAATGCACTGCGTCTCAACCGCCATGACATCAAGGTAAAACTTGAACACTTTTATGGCACATATGACCCTGCTGTGTTTCTTGAATGGTTGCAGGCCACGGAGTATACATTACTCTTCACCCAAATACCACTCCAAGATTTCGTGGCGGCTGCAACAGTCCACTTCAGAGGTGCCGCGCGAGTGTGGTGGCATCGATTCGTGGATGACAGGACGCTGAGAAACAAGGTGCCTCTCACTGAATGGCACCAACTCAAGTATGTGATGACAAAGAAGTACGTTCCCCAGGATTACAAGAACCAAATGCGACTCAACATCGCGATGGCCAAACAGGGGAGCAAGACACCTCTCGAGTTCTTTTCCCAACTCGAAGATATGTACTACAAGGCGGGAATCAGTGTCTCAACATCCACCTTGAGGACCAAATTTTTGAGCGGTCTCAACCTCAACATCAGAGACCAGCTAGAAGTGCTGCCCATCAACAACATCAACGACTTGACGCATGCCGCGATGAAGATCCACAATCAACTCGTTCGCAAGCGCCAAGTACCATACCAACAATATGGGCAACGAAGGTATGATTCTAACTCCAATCAATTGCCTTCCACTAATGTTCGCGGTCCTTCTACAGGGAACTATCCAGGTTCTGAGAACAAACCAGGAAAGACCGCGATAACTTCAGGCACCATGGCACGCGTTCCACCAGCAAAAGGCAATCAAGGCACCCATGCAAGAACAAGTGACATGGAGTGCTACAAATGTGGAGGCAGAGGGCACATAATGAGGAATTGCCCTAACAACAAGAAAGTCTTGTTCTCCACAGTCTCAAACGGCTACGAGTCCTTCGACGACGACGAAGCCAACGACACCATACCTGAAGTTGAAGAAGACGACGAGGAGGCTTACACTTGTGAAGCCACCGCGCTGCATGAAGGCACCGCGTTGAGTCTCGTCACCAGGAGAGTGCTCACTGTTAAGGAAGCTACCCTTGTCGATCAATGCGAGAATTTGTTTCACACGCGTTGTTTGGTCAAGACTGCAACCTTAAGCGTCATAATCGATGGAGGAAGTTGCTGCAACATCATCAATGAGAAGGTAGTCAAACACTTCAACTTGCCAACTACTCCACATCCACAGCCATATGGACTTCAATGGATCTCGTCGAGTTCAGGTAACACTATAACTCGTCAATGTCTAATTCCATTTTCAATTGGCCAATACACCGATACTGTTCTGTGTGATGTGATCACCATGGACGCGACACATTTGTTGCTGGGGCGTCCATGGCAGTTTGATCGACGCGTTCTTCACGATGGGTATTTAAACACTTATGTGTTTACTTACCACGGGAAGCGCATCACGCTCTTACCTATGTCGCCATATGAGATTTTACAAGACCAGGTAGAGCGCGAGAGACAAAAGGCTATTGAGGCTTCAAAGAGCCAAGGAAGCCAAAGTACGCGTTCTTCTGGGGAAGCCAAGCAAAAGAAGGATGTGGCTTCTCTGGAAAGAACGCGATCCAAAGAGCTGCCACCAACACACAAGGCAGACACTCAGCTGCAAGGAGGCTGTGAGCACAGACTCCTCTTGGCACGACCAAGTGACTTGACGCCTACACTCCAAGGAAAGGCGCCTTGTTTCTTGCTAGTGCCAAAACACAATCAACAAGAGACGCCAACACTAGAAGGCGTGCCCAGCGAGATAAGCAGGTTGCTAGAGGAGTTCAAGGATCTCTTTCCTGAGGAGCTCCCACAAGGATTGCCACCACTACGAGGCATTGAACACCAAATCGACTTGGTGCCTGGTGCCTCACTGCCCAATCGAGCAGCTTATCGCGCTGGCCCAGAAGAAACAAAGGAACTTCAAAGACAAGTCCAAGAGCTACTTGATCGCGGATACGTGAGGGAATCTCTGAGCCCTTGCGCGGTCCCGGTCATTTTGGTTCCTAAGAAAGATGGTTCATGGCGCATGTGTGTCGACTGCCGCGCGATCAATCAGATCACGGTGAAGTACAGACATCCAATTCCTCGCCTGGACGACATGCTGGACGAGCTCCATAGCGCAACGATCTTCTCCAAAATCGACCTCAAGAGTGGCTATCATCAAATTCGCATGCAAGAGGGAGATGAGTGGAAGACCGCGTTCAAGACGAAGTATGGTCTTTACGAGTGGCTTGTCATGCCATTCGGACTGACCAACGCGCCAAGCACGTTTATGCGGCTGATGAATCACGTGCTAAGGGAATTCTTGGGCAAATTCGTCGTCGTCTACTTCGACGACATTCTGGTATATTCCCTAACTCTTGCTGATCATGTTAACCATTTGAGACTTGTTTTGCAGTGCTTGAAAAAGCAAGAGTTGTATGCCAACTTGGGCAAGTGTCGCTTCGCTTCAGACACAACAAATTTTTTAGGCTATGTGGTCTCTAAGGATGGTTTGCGCGTCGATGAGGAAAAGATCGCGGCAATCAGAGACTGGCCAACTCCGACGACTCCAACCATGGTGCGAAGCTTCCTAGGCTTAGCAGGATTTTATCGGAGATTCGTGAGGAACTTTAGCACCATCGCGGCGCCTTTACATGAGCTGACAAAAAAGGGTGTCGTGGTGCTTTGGAAGGAAAGCCATGAAAACGCATTCAACGCGTTAAAAGAGGCACTGTGCAATGCGCCACTACTTCAGCTCCCAGACTTCAACAAACATTTCGAAGTGGAGTGTGACGCGTCAAACATTGGCATTGGTGGAGTGCTCCACCAAGAGAGAAGGCCCATCGCGTTCTTTAGCGAAAAACTAACAGGGGCCACACTGAACTACCCTACGTACGACAAAGAGTTGTACGCGCTGATTAGGGTTCTGAAGACTTGGCAACATTATCTGTGGCCGCGCGAATTCGTCATCCATTCAGACCACGCGGCCATCACCTACTTGAAGAGCCAAGCACACCTCAGCAGACGCCACGCACGCTGGGTAGAATTCATGGAAACATTTCCATACGTGGTGGTGCACAAGAAGGGTAAAGAGAATGTGGTCGCTGATGCGCTCTCACGAAGGTATGTCCTTATTTCTCAACTTCAATCTAAACTGCTTGGGTTTTCGTTGATTAAAGAGTTGTATGCGTCTGACTCCTTCTTCAAGCCTATTCTAGAACAATGCCTTAGGAACCGCGAGGTAGAAACATTCTTTTTGCAGGATGGGTTCCTATACAAGGCAGGGCGTTTGTGTATTCCAAACTCTCCCATTCGGAAGCTGTTGATACAAGAAGCCCATGAAGGACGCGGTCATTTTGGTGTGACAAAGACGCTTGCGGCTCTTCACGAGCACTTCTATTGGCCCAAGATGACAGCGCAGGTGACGCGCTTTTGCAAGAGTTGTATCACCTGCCAACGCGCAAAGTCCACTTCCCATCCTTATGGCGTTTACACACCACTGCCCATTCCTCTAGCGCCTTGGGAAGATTTGTCCATGGACTTCATCACTGGCTTACCTGTCTCCAAACGAGGTAAGGACTCTATCTTTGTGGTTGTTGATAGGTTTAGCAAAATGGCACACTTTATCGCGTGCAAGACCACACAAAGTGCGTCCGAGATTGCCGCGTTGTTTTAAAACAACGTGGTAAGGCTACACGGAATACCGCGTTCTGTGGTAAGTGACCGCGATACCAAGTTCGTGTCAATTTTCTGGCGAACTCTGTGGGGAAAACTGGGTACAAAATTGCTATACTCGACAAGCTATCACCCACAAACAGATGGTCAAACTGAAGTGACCAACAGGACACTTGGCACATTACTTAGGGCGATGCTGAAGACCAACCCAAAAGGTTGGGAGGACTTACTTTCTACTGTCGAGTTCTCTTATAACAGGTCAAGGCACTCGGCGACAAAGCGCGCGCCCTTTGAAGTTGTTTATGGCAGGAACCCGCTCACTCCCTTGGACCTGCTGCCGCGTCCTCTGAAGGACAACGAACATCCAAGTGCGGCAAATCGGGCGCGTTGGATTCAAGAGTTGCATCAAAGAACGCGCGAACAGTTGGAGCAACGCGCTGATGAATACACCAAGCAACACAGAAAAGGACGCAAGCGCGTCATTTTTGCTCCAGGTGACCTGGTCTGGGTGCATCTTCGCAAAGGACGTTTCCCCGCAAAAAGGAAGTCCAAGCTTGCACCACGCGGAGATGGGCCATTTCAAGTGCTTAAGGCAATTGGCGACAACGCCTATGAGATCGATCTACCCCCGGATTATGGCGTACACAACACTTTCAACGTTGCAGACTTGGAGGCATACGTGGAGCCAGAAACCGATGATGGTGAAGCGGGGACGCTTCACAGCCAAGTGGGGGAGGGTGATGCGATCCTACCAAGCCCAAGTGCCGAAGAAGAAGAAGCCTTGCGCGCGCCACAAGAAGGACCAATCACAAGGGCACGCACAAGAGCCATTGCGAACGCGGTGAACTCTATCATTCAACGCGTTCATGCAAGCCAAGGCAACAGAGAGCCCAACCCAGAGAACGCGTTCTCTCTTCAAAGGCTCCAAGAGAATACAGAAATCGCGTTCAGATGGCGTCTTCTTTCAACAATTGAATGAACGCGATCATTTCAAACCAAATCACGATCTTCAGCATTTAATGCGCCTTAATTGAGAATATTCGGCATTAATGGCCGAATCCATTTTGAATTCAAATTAGATCTGGTGTAATTAATGTAATCTTATCCTTAATCTTTACATTTACTTCTTAGATTTGGGTCTTGATGACCCTTCTTAGAGTAGTATAAATAGAGGCCTTTGGCCAATGTACAAAGGTCACGTTTTACCTAATTCAGAGCTTGAGTTTTGAGCAATTGTCTCCTCTCCCTTTGAATCTGAAACGTCACAATCTGCTTCTCATCTCCTTCACCATCTGCTCCTTGTCCTTTCACCGCCGTTGCTCACGCGCCGGCACCACTCGATCACATCGGGTCTATCTCTCCACCACCGCTCCACCCTATACACTGCAGCACGAACTTCCCCCTCCACTGCTACCAAACACAACTCCCCCCAAACACTTACGCTACAACACTTCACCGTGCCATTTCCCTCTCCCAAACACCGCGTTCCCTCCATCTCCATCAACGCGTTCTTTCCCAGAACGCATCAACTCGGTGCTGCGACTCCCACTGCAAGATCTCGGTCCTCCAAAACCAAGTAGGAACGCATCAATTGGTGTCTCAGCCACTTGAAGAGTGAGAACTGTGAAAACGCATGGCCATGCTCAAATGGATTATTAGTAATCATCTGTACTGACAGTTTGATCTCAAGAGTTCAAGAAACGTATTTGGCGGTAAAGATGAGTTTCATCATATAGTCAAATAAGACACTAAGTGAAACAGGAATTTTAACATTGCACACTTGTTTTAAGGACAAGTGGGAGATTGAAGAAATTATGTCTTTTAATCAAAGGTGTAATTACTGATTATGAAGTGGGACCATTTATGAAGATATTTAATCCGGTGATTTTAGGTAGTCATAGTGCTTTGCTAGAAGCCAACTATGATTTATAGACTATATGTTATAGAGTATGTCATAAAGTCTATTACTATTATTACCGGGTCCTACGAGGTCACATCCTTAGAGTTTAGACTGGATCAGGTTGTTGGGAGACATATTATATAAAGTATATAATATAAAGTTATATAAGATATAACTTGGGAGATAAGGCTTGTTAATAATAAAGTGTTATTATTAATAATAAAAGAAATACTTATTTAGGAAATAAGATATCTACACATGGCAATATAAAAGGAGAGCTTTTAGGAAAAGCTCATAACCCTAATTCACTTGAAGAAGTACGGTTGCCTCCTTCTCCCTGGCTCTCTCTTCATTCGCCTTCGTTCCTCGCTCTAGCAACCGAGTCCTAGGTGATCCAGATTCAAGCTCGGGTGGACCAAATAGAGGAGTCACACGTGAGGCTCTATTCTCTTCATTCCAGCAGGTTGAAACACGCATCAAAAGGTATTTGATTCTTCCTATCTATAATATATTTGGTTTATGCATGAGATCCTTGGTTAGATGTTAGGAAAACGTTTTCTGAAATTCCGCTTTACGCATCTAAAATCCCAATAATATATTCTTTTTTTTTTTGGTCGAGGATCCTATATATTCTGATTAACCTTAATAGCATGTGCTAGCTACATGGAATATTCCCAGCCAAATTTTACAACTAACAATTCCTAGCAAATTCTCGATCGCCAACCTCTTTCGTTTTATACAATTCACTTAGTTTTTAATAGTGTATATAATTAAACCAATAAATCCCAACCACTTGAAAAGCAGGAGCCGATCAATTCCTGTCAGATCAAGAGGGCAAATCACATGGCAAATCAAGTTTAGTTAAGTTAATTAATCTCGCTTAACTGGATAACAACATTCTCTCCTTTAATCCCCTTTTTTTCTGACTTTAAGAGATGTCCGATCCCCATCAGTTGTTTCCCTTCCTTTCATCGCAGTTACCTGTCTGTATGAAATTGTTGGACACGTGCGGTCATTAATTAGACTCAATACTGATTTCCCCCAATTAATTACCTTGATTAACAACTTAACTATGCCGAAATTCCATCTTTAAACCTCAATTGGATCGGGTTGTGTGTTCGTTCGGTTGAATTAGTACCCCTAAAATCAAGATAAGGATGTAGATTTGGAAAAATATGACCTGACAACCCGACCCGACCTGTCCAATAATTTTAGGGTTGAGATCCTGATCCGAAAATCAGTGAGTCAAGAAAGATCCAAATCCGATGATCCAATTTTTTTTAGGTTTGATACGATCCGATCCGTTGCATTAACCGACCGACCCAGTCATATGTATTATCTCGTTTATAATGAATATTATAATATTTTTTACTAATTAGTTATATACTCCGTAATATTTATTATTTTGTTATCGTTTTATTATTAAAAACATTATTTTATTATTAAATTTATGATTTTATTATAAAAGTTTATGTAAAAAAATATAAAAAATGACACTTTAGACCCGTTGGGTTAATCCGAACCGACACCAAACCCGACATGACCCGATCCAACCAACTCATAATTGTTAATGACCTGATTGACCTGAATCCGATTTGACCGTGTTAGGAAGTGAACTTTTGGGAACTGGAACTCTAGTTCCCTACCTAGTTCCCTTCCTCAGTTTTCCTAATTTTGACGATGACAAACACTTTGCTACTAATAGTTCCACATGTGTAGATAAGCAGGGAACTCAGGTTCGAGGAAAGAAAGACAGAGACACTGACGCCAGATTTGGGAACTAGCGAACGGAACTGAGGTTTGCTGACGCTGGAATCACTTGGATTAATATGAGAAGGGCGACGGCGAGCTGTTTAGGGTAGATCTTTAGTTAGGGAGAAAACTATGAGATCTTATCATGTTTCCATATATTTTAGGAGCTTAAAGTTTATCTTTATGGAAACAAAACATGTAAAAATCGGTAAAGATTATATTTGGTAACAAATGTTATCTTTAACGATTACTTTTAATTATTTTGTTTGGTTGATTCGGTTATTGGAGATTTGCTTCCTCCAGTAATTAAATCATATAAATAAAGTAATTAAAAATCTCTCATCACACACGCATTCACTAAGAGAAGAATTCCGAATGCTAAGAAGAAAACGTGCCAAGTTCTTTGAAGAAGAACTGAGTAAGTTGCTTGCTTGTTGTTTGCTTGGTTAGGTCGAACTAGGTAGAGAGTCTTTAGTGTGTCTAAGACTTTAATCTGTGTGTTCTATTCTAGTTGATTGTAACCGAAGTATTAATACAAGAAGTAGACTTTGAAATCCTCTTGCAAAAGGGGTAGTGGATTTTATCCTGGATAACTAGTTGGTTATCAAAGGTTCCCACTCTAAGGAACTTGTCTTGAATCTGTTCGTGTTTACTTATTCCGCTGCTTAGGGAACTGAACTTTCAGTTCCCTCGATAACTAACAACGTACGATCCTACAGACCGGAACCCGATCAACCAAAACCCGACTCCGGCCGAGTCTATAAGGATGTGATCGATGGATCGATCGAAGGCTTAATTATTAGTTAAAGTGGGGTACATATATATGGAGCCATGTAGGATTATTCATAGAGTGGAATATGATTCGTAGAAGTGTAATGATCACACACTTGTTCATAAATCTTTGTCCAACCTCCAACATTTGCAACTGTATTCCACTTCCTCTTTATCAATCTTTCCCCTCCTATCTAATCCAAAAACGCTCGATCCCACTCCTCTTGTGGTGTCGATCGATCGAATAGCCTTTTTGTATTTTGTGTTTCAGGAAAATAAAGATTTAAAAGAAAAAAGTATGCATGTGTGGAAACACATCATGTGCCTCCGCTGGAAAATGCGCATATTAAGTTCGTGTTATGGGGCTACCCATGGCCATGGCATCAATTTTTCATATGCCAAAAAGCACTTTGTTACACTTTCATATAGCATTTTCATGTGTTGATATATAGCTTTTCTAACCTTCAATTATAACTTCATTTTATTATTATTTGGGTCCACTACAAGATAAAGCTTCCGCTAAATAAAATATTCCTTTCATAGAATGCAATTAAACCTTATATCACTGCGCCATGTAAACACAATAATTTTTTACTCGACACAAATAAGATTATAAGCATGCCAGAGCTTTCTTTGTAATTGTGGAGTCGGATTCCTCTCTTGCGATTGATTTGGTCCAAAAACATCACCATCCATTAGCTAGCCTGGTCAGTACATGCCAGAGCTTGCTTTGTAGGGATTGAATTGTTCAATTCCGCCATATCTACCGCAAGGCGAATCGTGTTGTTGATCACCTTGCTTCCATTGCTTTTAATGTTCCCGCTGGTTTCCATGTTTAAACGATCCTATTTCTTCTGTTTTTCCGTTTATTCTTGATGATGTAAGGGTTGTTGCTTTACCCAGGATGATTCGAGTATAGCAGGCTTTTGGTTTATTAATAAAGCGTGCGAGAATACCGCCTATCCTTTCACAAAAAAGAAGATAATTTTGGTTCTGGTGAAACAGCTTCTTAGAGTAAAATGATAGTACAAATAAGAGCCATTGGATTACAAATGAAGCAACAACCCTGATTGAAAGTAAATGGGTGCATCTTTGTACGGTGGAATTGAACATATATGATTCCCATTAATTTAGGGATTTTTTTTACCCAAATCACAAGAGATAATTCACTTTCCTTTTTTTTTCTTTTACTCTCTCCCTCCCAATTACTCTCTCTCTGTATCTCATTCCAGTCGAAATCAACGCCCCACTCACCCGCCGCCGTCCTCCACCGAATCACCACCCCACCCACGCCACCACCTCTGTCACCTGCATCCACCACCACATAAACCACCAGATCTCTCCTCTAGCGGTTGTCTCTGAGGTCGATATCCCGGACGACGTCATCCGCCACCACGCCTACACCATAGGCCCCGACCAGTGCTGCTCCACCATCGTCCAGGAAATCAACGACCCCGTCCACGTCGTCTGGCCTGTTGTCCGCCGATTCGACAACCCCTAGACCTATAAGCACTTCGTCAAGAGTTGCGATCTCCTCGACGCATTCAGAGATCTCTCCATCGGCTGCCTCCGTCGCGTGCACGTCATCTCCGGCCTCCCCGCCGCCACCAGCACCGAGTGACTCGAGATCCTTCTTCTGGAGCGTCTATGGTCGATCCAGATCTAGATTCTTTCACCCATTCCTCACCTCTGGTTATGGCTCTTACGGGTCTTCTGGTGGCGCCTAATGATCCCTTCTTCTCTTTTACCCTCCGGGTTTGTATCAATTTGAAATGGTGGTGCTCTCCCGAACGACCTCTCCTTCACTTTCCCTCTAACGCTTTCGACCTCGTTGCCGCTCATCTCTGCACTATTATTCATGTTAACAGTATTGTTATTCACATTGTTATAATTTATGTATTTTGATATTTATGTTTTAGATATTGTATATATGATATTCAGTTTGTCTGTGGTGTTATTCATTATAATGTTGATATTCACGTGGATTCAGATTCTGCTTGTTGATGGTGTTGTATGAGTTATTGATTATTGATATTCACGTTTTTATATGTGATATTCAAATTGTTTGTTGTGATATTCATACACATTCTTTTGACATTTATGTTGGATTTAAGTTTCATGCGTTGAGTAATTGATATTCAAATTTTATGATGTGATATTCACTATAATGTTGTTGATGTTCATGTTGGATGTAGGTTTCATGCGTTGAGTAGTCGATATTCAAAATTTATGATGTGATATTCACTATAATATTGTTGATTTTCATGTTGGATCAGTTTTGGTGTTTTGGGGTGTTGTTTGGGGTGTTTAGAATTGATATTCAAATTGTTTAATGTGATATTTATACAAATGCTTTTGATATTCATATTGGATGTAGGTTTCATGCGTTGAGTAGTTGATATTTATGATGTAATATTCACTATAATGCGGTTGATATTCATGTTGGATCCATTTTCATTTTTTGATGGTGTTGCATGGTTTGTTGATCATTGATATCCATTTTATATTATGTGACATTCATGTTGTTGATGCAGACATTCATGTTATGATATTCATGATAAATGTAGCGATATTCATACCAGTATAGAATAATATTCGTGTTTCTAGATACAATATATTAGATATATACAAGCTACAACTTACTACCATTGCACACTGACTAAATGAATATGACTTGTAACAAGATTAGAAGTATAACACGAATCCCTTCATATCCTTACAACATTTACGAATTATGTAATGCATATCATGAATAACTGGTCGAATAACATGAATATCTTTACGTGGAATTCATGGTAAAATGTTGTCATATTCATACCGGTATAGAATGATATTCATATTTCTATACAATAATTTAGCTACAAGGTACAACTTACTCCCATTGCATACGGACTGAATGAATATGACTTGTAAAAAGATTAGAAGTACAACACAAATCACATCATATCCTTACAAAAATTATGAATTATGTAATGCATAGCATGAATAACTGGTAGAAGAACATGAATATCAATAAGTGGAATTCGAATATCACAAAAATCACTTATATCCAAATTAAGCTAAATGTTCTTAATGCTAAACACATGAAAATCGACTTGCAAAACATAATACGAATAACGAAATTACAATTCTTCTTTGCAAGACTCGGGACATAGCGACATCCAGTACTTTAAATTACGGTCATCCGGGTCAACAACACACTCTGTACCAAATACGAAATCATATTATTTTTCTTGGGAAAGCTGATTATCAGATACATCAATATGTTCATCAGAGCTTTCAAAGATGTCATCATCACTTGAATGCTCCTTTTTTGTATTGGCTGAATATCAAACACAAATTCATGAATATCAGTACAGTATATATGAATATCGCCTATTGAGTTGCATGAATATGTGTACACATTACGTGAATATCATTAAATATTGAATGCATATCGTTATTGTGGTTCATGAATATGTATACGTTGTACATGGATATCATCTTATCATAACCAGTTTACTATCAAACATGACGTTCAAAATTGGGTAAGCGATATTCATCACATACAACATGAGTTTTGAAGATCATGAATCAATTCCAAAAGATTGACATTAACACACGAATATCAATACAGTTTATATGAATATCGCCTAATTCGTATAACTGATAATCAACATGTGTAAATTAAACTCTGAATATCGATACTGTTTATATGAATATCGACTACTTACTTGAATGACTATGCGTACAAAGTACGTGAATATCATAACATATTGAATGGATATCGCTATTATAGTTCATGAATATGTATGCGATGTACATGATTATCATCTCATTATAATCAGTTTACTATCAAACATGATGTTCAAAATTGGGCAAGTGATATTCATCACATACAAAAAAAAGTTTTGAAGATCATGAATCAATTCCAAAAGGTTGAGATTAACACATGAATATCAATACAGTTTGTATGAATATCGCCTAATTCGTATAACCGGTAATCATCATGTGCAAATTAAACTCTGAATATCAATAATGTTTTTATGAATATCGACTACTTACTTGCATGACTATGATTACAAAGTACGTGAATATCATAACATATTGAATGAATATCGCTAGTATGGTTCATGAATATGTATGCGTTGTACATGGATATCATCTCATCATAATTAGTTTACTATCAATCAGGATATTCAAAATTGGATATGCGATATTCACCAAATACAAAAAAAAAGTTTCGAAGGTCATGAATCGATTCCAAAAGCAAATTAACACACGAATATCAATACAATTTGTATGAATATCACAAAATTAGGCTCATGAATATCATTCCCGTTGTCATGTAAATCAATTTAGTATGGACTACCACGTTATTCATGCTTTGTCATCGCATATAATGAATATCAATAAAACAAAGCATGAATAGGCACAAGATCAACATAGCATGAAGTAGAGGAATTAGGGTTTTGATATAACTAAAAATCGAAATTCATACCTCTATTCATATTGATTCGATACGTGAACTGGGATATTCGAAGGTGAACTGCGATGTTTGTGAAATTCTATGGCTTGATGTAAACATACAGGTTGAATGAAGATCGACAATGGAGGGAGCAAAAGTTCGGCAATGGAACGAACAACAAACGAAGATTGTGAATGGAGGAGCGATTTAGAAAAGAGAAGAATATTGTGTTTTCTCTCTCATGTAATAACCTCATTAATTATCTTTTGTTAATTAAAAATTAATTAATTGTCTTATTAGAGTAGATTTGATGGTTACGCCCCTATCATATCTATTGTAAGGCTCAATCATCCATCCATCCATCACCATCCATCCAACGCTCTAGATTAAGACCTCTGTTTATCGTAACTCCCGTTTTACCAGAGCGTTTCTCAAAAAAAATTATAGGCTGTAATAGTTTATTTTAACGAAATGATTATACTTCCATTCGAGAGGGAAAATGTACATCCAACCAAATTGGGCCTGTATATTATACTGGGCTGGGCCGACATATTTTTAAATGGCCCATACTCATTGAGTTGTCGATTTGAGTACATACCTCTCGTTTTCCTTAAATTCAGCTTACAATTTTTTTAACCGCTTGTGACCGGTTCAATTTAAATCACACTCTCTCAGTCTCCAAAATCAAATTCATTTCATAAACCCTCTGAAAACCCTAGCAACCGACAACCATGGCGAACAGGAAAAAATGTGTATCTTTGGGGCTGAGGCTCGCCCAATCGGTCTTCTCAACTCAGTCGCAGCGATCGCACTCAGAAATGATACGCACTCAGGTTCTTCCTCTCGCATACTTCTCTCAATATTCCGGTGTCTCTGAACAATTTAAAGCTCGGACCCGTGCACTCGATTCACACAAGAAGTTCTTTTCTTCGAGTCCGAGATCTGTGGTTGAGGTTTTATTGTCCAACGATTGGTCAGAAATCATGCAAAAGCAGTTGGAAGAGTCAAACATTGAACTTAGCCATGAATTTGTTGTCTACGTTTTGAGGAAATTAGACAAGGATCCACAAAAGGCTTTCGAGTTCTTCAATTGGGCATGTCGGGGAAAGTCTTTCCAGCCCAACTCAATGATTTATAGCTTGTTGGTGAGAGTTTTGGCTGATTTGAGAAGTATGAAGCAGTTTTGGGCTACCATTCAGGAGATGATGGAGAAGGGGTTTTATCTAGATGAGGGAACTTACATGACGATTTCTGGAAGTTTGAAGAAGGCTAAATTGGACAAGGATGTGATTGCTTTGAAGCATTTTAATCAGAGGATGATTCAAGAGAATGCTAAGGAGGATGAGGTGAAGAATGTGGTTGAGCTGATCCTGGCTTCTGATTGGAATGAGGAGGTGGAGAATAAGCTTCATGAGCTGAAGCTTTCAGTAACAGATAATCTTCTAATGAGGGCATTAAAAGAACTTCGGCAGTACCCTTTGAAAGCTTTCAATTTTTTCCAATGGGTGGGTAAATGTCCAGGCAATCAGCACAACAGCTCAGTTGCTTATAATGTAATTGCTCGGATTTTAGCCCAGCGTGATACCGTCAAGGAGTTTCGGAACGTGCTCATGGATATGAGAAGCAAGGGTCACACAATGGATTATGACACTTACATTAAGATATCAAGGAGCCTTCAAAAATATAAGTTGCTAGAAGATGTTGTTGAGCTTTATGAGTATATGATGGATGGTCCTTATCCGCCGTCAACGCAAGATTGCATTTTGATATTGAGGAGCATCTCTGCCAGCCCGGATGTAGATTTGACTTTTAGGGTTTTTAAGAAATTTGAGGCTGCAGGGAACACCCTCTCCAAGGCGGTTTATGATGGCATTCACAGATCTTTGACTAGTGTTGGGAAATTTGATGAGGCAGAGAAGATTGTAGAAACCATGAGGAATGCTGGATACGAGCCTGATAATATTACTTACAGTCAACTGGTATTTGGTCTTGGTAAAGCTGGGAGATTGGAAGACGCGTGCAAAGTGCTGGAAGAGATGGAAGCAAATGGTTGTGATCCTGATCTCAAGACATGGACTATTTTGATCAACGGGCTTTGTGATGCCAACCGAATGGATATGGCGCTGATAAGTTTTGCCAAGATGATGGAGAAAAACGTTGACCCCGATGCTGATTTGTTGGATGTCTTAGTGAACGGCTTCATTGCTCAGAAGAAGCTTGACGGTGCTTACAAATTAGTTGTGGAGATGGTGGAAAAGGCTAGTCTAAAGCCATGGCAGGCTACATATAAGCTTCTAACAGAAAAGCTACTGGAAGCACGTAAACTAGAAGAAGCACTCAAACTTCTTCCTATGATGAAGAAACACGGCTACCCTCCTTTTACAGAGGCTTTTGTTCGGTATATTTCAAAGTTTGGAACTGTGGAGGATGCGAGAACGCTGTTGGCTGCATTGTCTGTGAAGCAGCTGCCATCTGCTTCAGCTCATCTTCTTGTTTTGAAATCATTCTTCAATGAAGGGAGGCATTTCGAGGCCAAGGATCTTCTTTACACTTGCCCTCCCCATATCCGATCACACAAGGAAGTAATCAACCTCTTTGGAGCTACAAAGAGCAGTACCATCCCAGCATCTTGATATTTTTCATCGTCAATCTTGTCCCTTTTTTGTAAGAAGCTTGGCCTTGTGCTGTAGCATTTCATTGTAAAGACTCCATTTCTAGAGGCATTGAGATGTTATGCATAGCTGGAATCCTCTATACGGAGGCCCTGGAGTGTAGGTTAGTTTAGAGGACATCAATTTCTTAGATTGAATAATATGTAATGTACTATCATGGATTATATTTGAAGTTGATGAAGTATTTCCCCCCAAAAAATCTGTTCTGATTGAAAAGGAGTGTGCATTTTCCCCTTTTGTTTGGGGTTTCTGAGCTTTGTTCATAACATTTTATATCATTGTCATGTATCTCATCAGTCACCAACAGTACCATTTTTCAGTTTACCCTATGACGTGTTTTGTTTGTTAGGCATGCACCTTGATAATGACAGAAGCATTTTGCTTTATTGTGTCTGATTTCCCAATTTGAACAATCAATGAATGGTAACTCCCTATCTAAATTCTAAAAGATACAAATTGGATTCTTCAGCAACAGACTCACATTGTTTTTGACAATGCCATGATCATACAACATAATACCTAATTTCTTCAATTAGGTCTTTGAAGTCCTTGTAAGATGATCCACCTTCTTCAACAGCTTTCCTTGCCAATTCACCGAGCTCCTTCGCCTTCTTCCTCATCTCCTCGCTTTCAACTGCTTCTCCCATCACCCTAGTGATCGCCTTCTCTATCTTTGCCTTCTCCACCACCACTCCCTCCTCTGTTGCCCATACTTTCCACTGCAAATTCCCAACTCCAACTCCAATCCTCAGTACCTGTGTCACAAGCTTCTCATTATAGAACTGCTCAGCGAAAATAGGCCAAGTGACAAAAGGCACGCCAGCACAAACACCTTCCAAGACCGAGTTCCACCCACAATGAGTCAAAAACCCTCCAATTGCTCTATGTTCTAAGATCAAAACCTGCGGCGCCCATCCTCGTAGTATCATCCCTTTTCTGTTCTTCCTCATCTTCTCCTCAAACCCATCTGGTAACCACCATTCTTCACCTTCCTCCAATTTCAGCAATTTCCCAATTACCCAAATGAAGGCGTGCCCTGAATCTTCCAAGGCGCCAGCCATTTCAATGATCTGGGATTTGCTGAACCTAGTTAGGCTCCCAAAACAAATATACAACACTGAGCTAGGGTTCATTGAGTCAAGCCAACTCAAGCAACTTTGTACATCAATGGAAACTCTATCACCTCTCTCAGCTTTATCATCCACTTCTCTGTTGTACAGAGACAATGGACCCACACTCCATGATCTGACCCCTAATTCCTTCCTGAAGTAGTCTGCATAAGCGGGCTCGAGCTCGTAAAAACTGTTCATCAACACCCCAAAGCTTTTCTCCTCTGCTTGCCTCAGCCTCTCAAAGAGCTCACTGAAGTCAGTCTTCTTCTTCAAAATGTCCGGAAGCTGCGAACTCGTTAGAGTTACAGGATCCGGCAAATTCGGCACCACAAACTCTTCGCTCTCGGACTCAATCTCTCGATGAGGAGTGTACTTCTTAATACACTTGGAAACACAATCAGAAAAGAAGCAGCTTCCGCTGAATGCAATCCTCGGAACATTAAGCTTCACAGCAACATCCACACTCCAAGGGTACAAGACATCAGAAACAATGCAATTAGGTTTAATTTGTTGCAGAAGGCTCTCAATTTGGGGCTGAAGACTCTCAATTGCGCGGATGAGCTTGATTGTGACCTCGGGAGTCGGTGCCGAGATCAGATTCTCGCAGCCTTGAGGGATTCCGGCATCCTCCCGGGGGAGATCGACCGTCTGGAGAGAAATCGGGTTCCCGAGGAGGGCGTCGCGGTAGAGAGTGGGGTGGAAGCGGGCGGCGTTGGCGGGGGTGGTGATGACGGTGGCGCGGACGCCGTGGGAGGCGAAGATTCTGGCCATGTCGATCATCGGCATCATGTGGCCTGGCGCCATGTAAGGGATGAAGATCACGTGGAGGGTTTCCTGGCGATTGGGATTCATTGTTGGTGGCGATTTGAAGAGTTCTTGGAGAAGAGGAAATTTATGGAGGAGTTTGTTGAGGGTTTTTTATTTTCTGTTGTAGAAAATATAGGGAGTTTGATGACCAGTTCACTGTAGGAGCGGGAATGAAATTTCGTTTTGGATTCGTTATTTTTCCCCATTTTTCTCCCACTGATAATTCTGACGCTCACTGAATTATCATAAATTACTCAAATGTTATATACTGAGTTACTCACGGTTTATGTACTATTCCATCATTTCAGATTTATTTGTCCTTTTAAATTTTAAATTTTGTTCATAAATATTTGTCTCTATAAAATTTTAAGACAATTTATCACATATAATTTATAAATTTGTATTGGAATTTGGTTATGTTGATTTTTTCTCTACCTTTCACTAGTGGAAAAAACCCTTTTAGAGACGGATTTTTTGACACTTATTGAGGCGTACACCGTTCGCCTCTACTGCGGGGGCTGTAACAAGTAAAGACCCTTTTTGAGGCGGGTAATATACGCTTCTAAAATGACCTTATTGAGGCGGACCTCCTAAGCCCGCCTCAACAAGTCCCTTACTTCGGCGCCAAAACGAGGGACTTGTTGAGGCGGGCCTATAAAGGCCCGCCTCAACAAGTGTGTTTTTTTTTTTTTTTTGGGTGGGTGTCGGTTGTTGAGGCGGGCCTATATAGGCCCGCCTCAAAAAGTCTTTTTTTTTTTTAAAAACAAAAAAAGAAAGCTCATACCCTGATCATATCTCTGCTAAAGCTACTGTAAATATTTTTTATTGTTTCCATTATGGTTAATAACAACATAACCAAACAAAACTTAATCGACTTTCTACTTGATGCCCACTAGAATGCATATCATAAACAAATCATTATAAGACAGTAATGCATATATTGTTTTCAGCCAGTTAAAAGTATTCAAAATCCAAACATAAGAGGCAACAACAACAAGAAAATGAAAGGGAAAAGAAAATATAGAGATCAATTGTATAAATTAAGCATCTTTCATTCAAGCAAGGACAAGCCAATGAAGCAATGAAATACTGTACCAACCCTCCAATGGCATTGGCCTTTCAGAGTATATCTGTTGTTACTCTATTCATTCCATATCTCCCTCTCTAGACATGTACTACTCTCCAGCAGTTCTCCAGCAGTTCCTGCTCCCTCATTGCCTTCTCCTTCAGCATATCATTGTACCTTTCCTGTTCAAAAAAGAAGAATGATGGGTTAATCTAACTGAATTGGTGCTTCAAAGGCCAAATACCTCATACGGTTAGATGATTTTCACCTTAAACATAGCCGGATTTAGACTTTCAACAGCGCCTAAACTGCTCAAGACAGGCAAATTTGCCAGTGTCTGCTCGTCTTTCTGGGCTGCCATCACTTGCATTTCTCTGCAAATGGACGTTATTAGGGAAGACAAATGGGGCAAAAAAGTATCATTTAGTAGTGTTTCCAGGATAAGTTACTTTACCCTCGGATTTGGGCTAATTCCTCTTTTAGAGCACTAATCACAGCAGCACAGTCAGAGGTCTATGTATGCTCCTACCGAAGAAGACGAGTTCTCCAGGTCTTCCAAAAGTGAGTTTCTGAAGCTTATTTAATTAAAAATATAATAGATATAACTTCAACATTATGGAGTTCCAGAAAAGTGGACTTGTCACATAAAAATCAGTATAAAATGCAAGATAAAGGGGAAAACATCATGCATTTCAATGGAGCAGTAAGAGCTTTAATTAAAACTAAATGCCCATATACTGTGACAGCTAATTCATTTTCTATAACACAAAAATACTGGCTAGGTGACTCTCTCTCTTATATATAATTAGAGCAATTTAAGTCAATTAATTTAAAAACACAAGCATTGTTTTAGTCGGTTCCCTTTACGCCAAACGCAAGGAAGATTCATACAAGAAAAAAACAAAGAGACAGTGCATAGCAAGCGAAGTTCAGGCTAAAATGATTAACAGGAAAATCCAACTCTAAGTTGCAAATAACAACTAAAAATCAAAGATTCTAACAACTAAAAATCAAAGATCATCTTCTCTATTATACATCGACCGTTGCCGCATATGTCTTGCCCCTTCCTCCTCAGGGAGATCTGCTCCACTATCAACTATAAAGTCTGGAAACACAAGATTCTCAATCAGTAAACACAGAGATTCATGTGTTTGTTTCATGGCAAGTCCCACAGCCCAAGTTGTATTTTACAATCCATCTTTAAAATTCTACTAAGATACAAGAATCATGAAAGAAGAGCTTCTAAGTAGTCACTGAGATTCATGTTTTGTTTGATGCCAGCCACCAGAGCCCAAGTTGCACTTCACAATCTATCTAAAATTCTACTAAGAATTCCAGAATTATGATTGAATAGCTTCTAAATAATCGGCAATTATCAGTAGATTATAAGGCAATAAGATCATAAACAAACCGTCCCAAGTTCATAAACCCCTATTGCCCCAATGTGACAAATTTAACAGAAATATTTGCAGCTAAAATTACCCAGAAATCAATTAAATAAAACCTAATATGTGTCACGAATCAAAGCACCCGATTCGTTAATAGTGTGCGAACCAACAAAACCCTAAATCGCAAAAAGAAAAGAAGCGGCAGAATACTAACCATCTTCACCCTCCTCCTCCTCTTCCTCCTCGTCACTGTCAACTATAGTTTCATCGTCAATCAAAGCAGAGACCCGACCCCTTTTCGACGAGCGCCGCTTGGAAGCACCACCATGATACTCCTCCTCCTCGTACTCCTGCTCTTCCTCCTCATCGTCTTCCTCAGCGACGTCGTCAATAAACTCGGATCTCCTCCTCTTTCCGCTTGGGGGTGGCTCGCCGGTGGTCGGGGTGAGGGAGAGAGAGCGTGAGGAGGGAGTTCGGGGGAGAGATGGACGCAAAGGAGGGTTAGGGCTGAGAGGTATCGGGGCTGGGAGAAAAGAAAGAGAGGAGAGAGAGAAAGAAAAGAAAAGAGGGAGAGAGAAAGAAAAGCAAAGAGAAAATAAAATAAAATTGTTGAGGCGGGCTTTAAAAGGCCCGCCTCAACAAGCTTTAATTGAGGCGGGCTATTTCGCCCGCCTCAATTAGGTATCAGTAGAGGCGGGCCTAACATTGGCCCGCCTCTAATACTTTAGCGGGAATATTTTTTCAGAAATTTTTTGAGGCGTATAATAAATTGCCCGCCTCAAAAGATATTTTTGAGGCGTATAAAATAATTATCCGTCTCAAAAACCTGAAAAACTAATTGCGTAGGTCGTTGTTGAGGCGTTTTGATATATGTACGCCTCTAAAAGGGAGCCTCAAAAAGTATTTTTTCCACTAGTGTTTATTGGTTATAGAGGGCGATGAATGATTAAATTGAGGAAAAAATTGGATTTTTAAAACACATTCAATGACTTTCTTAATACGTGTGAAAAATTCTAAAAGGACAAATAAAAATGAACGGAGAGAGTACAAGATACGAATTAAGAATTATAAATCTGTCGAACAAAAACATTCAGTACTACAAAATACTCATTTTTTCGCCTCCACATCAGCAAACCCGTGGAAAAATTCACCAAAAAATATGTCCATACCATTTTTGGTTAATATTGACATAGTTTGGGTATGTTTTTACAATTTTTAAAGTTCGTATTATTTTTGGTTCGATGCTAATAGTTGGTATTATTTAGAGTCATTTGTCCAATATCTTATGGAATATAATGTTTTAGAGAAAGAAAAAAAAAACGTTTGAGATAGTTAAGAATAGCTATGTCACATGGACGCGGGTATGAGTATTCGATGCGCGTACAGATCCGAGTATCCGGTATGCCATTTCCGAAAATTTTAGATACAGAGACACCGTCCTAACTTTGGACATGGGTACGTGGATACGACAATAAAAAGTTTGTATGGAAAATATTGAAATAAATTATAACTAGTTTATCAAAAGTAAAAATATTCATTCACTTTAAAAAACATGAAGGATGCAAAATGGATTGATGGACTAGAGGCTTTATACACAACACGCAGGTCCATTGAGGAGGATTAGAAGGAATCAGTAACATAATGCATGTTTGGGCTTTTTTTTTTGTTGAAGACCCATGCACAAACCCAAATTCATCTAGGTTATGTGGGGCCGCTTCTTCATCTTCTCAATTCAACATGTTCGAACATGTTGCAGAGGGGCATGGCGACTCCAAAGTGCGGGCGGTAACTGGCAATGGCGACATAGAATACCGGTGATGGCTAAGCGGGGCGGCCAACAACCTTGCCGTATCCGAGGTCAAAGTGTTGTGTCCGGGCTGGATTCTATACCCGGATCCGTGTCGGGTCGTGTCGAACCGTGTACGACGACAATTTTGCCGTGTCCATGTAACATGGGAATAGTATAGATATTACAGTTTGCTATATAAATATAATCTATGTACATATAGACATTTGAGATAGTTAAGAATAGTATAAATATTACAGTTTGTTATATAATCTATGTACACATATTACCAAATTTCTATTGAAAGGAGATACATAGTGTTCAATTATTGATAACTAAAATATATTGGGCGATTTATCTTCTTTTTCAGGTCTGAAAATTACGTGTTGATGACTGGTTCATCGAAAAAATCTATTCGTATATCAGGGTTGATTTAATGATTTAGGAGGCTCTGCCATAATGATAATGAAATTTTATTTACAAAATAAGTTTCTTATTATTTTTTCAAATTGATTTATAACTTACATTTTTTTAATTTATAAAATGCATTCTTATTCGAAAATAAACAATTTATCATGTAGTGTGTTAATGTAAGCTTAGATTAGATATATAGTAAAAAAATATAATTAATTTGAAAAAAATTGTATTTCGATTCTACTAGAAAAGAGTATAAATAATTGTTAACTTGAGTTATTCAAGGATATGTAAAACAATTTTACATATGCTCGCTAATGAGCTTATCACTGTCCAAAAACTTAATAAGCCCTCAGGCGGGATTAACAGACATGTAAACTCACTATCACAGGTCGAACTAAGTTTTTTTTTGGTTATAAAGGAGGGTGCTACCCATTTTTTTTAAAATAAAAATAAACATTGCTATTTTACACAAACTGGGTGGGTTGCGCGTGTTCAAGTGCACGCGAGTATGAAAAAGCAATAAAAAATTGAAAACCAAAACCAAAACGCTCTCCGTACAACCTTTACTTTCCCTTCCCAACTTTCCCCTTTCATCAACCACCACCAAAAATCTAGCCCTAACGCCGCCATTAACCCAATCGATGAGCGATGCGTTGGTTCGGACCTGTCTTCAAGCTCGTCCCGCCGTTGATCTTCTACATCTCAACCTCCAAAGCTCCTTGTGGCTCTCGTCTTGTCGAGTTTGTAGAGAGCTAGTCTGGTTCCTCTAATCAGTCTACCCCTTAAACCTCATGAGGTTCCTCTCCCACTTTCTCAATCTAAAGGCCTTTCCGCCTCTGCTCTCGGATCTTCTTCTGGTAAGGGATCAAATAAGCCCTTGATTTTCCGGCGGGTGGTGATATTTGCGATTTTATTCCTCAAGCGAAGAGAGGTGTCATGGGGTAGATTAGGTCTCCGGTTCTGGTTTCTTTCCTTGGTTGAAACAGAGCCCCCTCCCTGGTCTATTGTCTGGTGTTATTTCTCTTTGTCGTGGTTCGATTTCGCTTATGCTTCTAAGCCGTCTCCTTGGTGGGTCTGCTTCTACCTTGCCTCAGACCATCTTGATCGTTTAACCAGGTGTACTTTATCTAATTACCTTCTAATCTCTAAGATTTACTATGATTTATCCTGACTAAAAACTTGTAATGCCATACAAGAACTATTTACCTCATGTGATGCGTGCTTACTCTGTCTTTCTTACTTTACCTAAGTTACTTATCACTTGTTATATCTTCCTCTACCTCCAAATCTCCCTATTGGAATTAATTTCCTCAAATACATACACCTGTACCACAAGCAAACTATTGACAACTGCGGGCTCACAGACCAATACTAGTTTGTTAACTAACAAATCCCCCTCTACTAGTGCTTCACAAGCATTTCCTAGTGGGAGGGCTGCAGAACTGGAATTATTTTTGCTCTGCTTCAAGCTAGTGATGCTACTCCTTCCAATATCTATTAACTTTCCAGTTCAATGGGTAATCCACAAACCCCTATACCAAAAGAATAATAAACACCATGGTTTCAACCGGGATAACAAACTATACCCCACTCTCTACCTTTTAAAAACTAATCTTACTAAACCTGAGATATCTCGGATATACATCTTTATGATAATAAATTCTAGACATTGCACTTGTATAAACCCCACGGCATTTCATCTGAAACTCATTTTCCTGTTGTTGTTTACTTCAACAGAATACCAAACAACTACTGTATAAGATACTTAATGGTGTCTATAAACTCCCAGCAACATCAATAACACTTGCAAAAACACACCATAGGTTTTTATGAAGATAAGCCTATGGAATTGTCGTGGCATCGGTCGTAAAAACCTATGGACTAATGTCGATTCTTTCTGCAAAATAGAAAAAATACAAATTATGGCCCTGGTGGAAACAAAAACTGAAAAAGTATCTAATCAAAATTTATGGAGGAAAGCTAGATTTGATAACTTTCACTACTCTCCTGCGACTGGATTCTCTGGGGGCATTTGTGTCATGTGGAAATCATACCAATTTCATAACGAGTTATGTGAACTAACCCACGTTGACAACCGTTTTATCGCTATTAAATATAAAATTCTCGATAAAGATATCTGCATTATGCTTATCTTTGCCTATGCACCACCAAAAGAAAACGAAAAAGACCAATTCTGGTTCACATTATCAAACTTCATCACACAAGCTAGTTTGCCCTGTCTTGTCATAGGAGACTTGAACGAAATTCAAAACAAATGGAAAGAATTGATGGTTGTTATCAACCACCATCGAAATTCCTTAGATTAATCAATTTCAAAAACCAATGTGACCTTATAGACATCCCAACACAAGGGGGAGACTTTACTTGGAGGAAAAATAGAACAAAAATTGACAATACATATTCCAAACTTGACAGAATCTTAATCCATAATCAAATCATTCAATGGTTTCCTGGAAATTTCACTAAAAACCATGCCTTTACCTCATCAGATCACTGTCCCATTTCAGTTGAATTAGAAAGTCAATCTCATATCAAGCCCAACCTTTCAAGTTTGAAAGAATGTGGACACATAAAAAAGATTTCCTGAATATTGTTAAACAAGCCTGGTGTATCAACCCCCAAGGCTCTAACATGTATAAACTCATGAAGAAAACTTTCGCTCTCAAAATTAGTGCAAAAAACTGGAACAAATCCACATTTGGTAATATTTTCAAACAGTTAAAAGAAGTGGAAGATGAACTAACAGTAATCCAAAAGGACATCATTCACAACCCAAATGATGTTCTACTCATCAAACAAAACAAACTAATACACAAAAAAGAATCTCTTCTCTCTTTTCATAAAAAAATATTGGAGCTAGTGTGCTAAAACTAAGCACATAAAATCCATTGATACAAACTCAAACTACTTACACCGGATTGCTTCTGGTAGATGCAGTAAGAAAATTATCAGAGAAATCCGCACCCAAGATGGCACGATTATCATCGGACATGAAAATATCCGCAACGAAATTATATCTGATTTCGAAAGGAGATTCAAAAAAGCAATATAAACAATAACATTCTTATAGAATACCTCACTAATATTAACAATGAAGTTACTGACCAAGAAAATGATGCACTAACCAAGAATGTTACAAATGATGAAATCAAAAAAGCTGTCTTTGGTATTGGATGTAACAATTCCCCTGGACCTGATGGCATGTCTGCTTTATTCTATCAAAAATATTGGCACATCATGGGGCCTACAGTAATAAAAGTTGTTAAAAGTTTCTTCCACTCTGGAAAATTGCTTAAGCAAATAAACCATACATTCATAACTCTTATACCCAAATGTGATAATCCAAACTCAACAAATCACTATAGACCTATTAGTCTGTGCTCAACTATCTATAAAGTCATATCTAAAATCATGATTGATAGAATAAAACCTATCCTAAATAATCTAATCCATCCACTTCAAGGGGCATTTGTGGCTGAGAGATCAATCCATGATAATTGATAAGCGGTATTTTACATAGCGCAACTAGTAGTTATTAGCATATTATTGAGGAGATTTGGATTTGATTTATGGGATATTTCTGTAATCCGGAGAAAAGGTGAGAAGTGGTTAAATCATAGGATTTACAGAGTTTTGGAGGTAAGTTGGTGTTTGAGGTGCGGAGCTGCGGAGCTGCATTGTGGATGTTTTTGGAAGCACTTACGAGTTGAAGACGGAGCCCAAAGCCATGTAGGAGAGCTGGTGATCAAAAGACAAAAGCTGCTGATGCACAAACCGCGATCCCCCGCGATCGCGGTTGGTCGCGGTTAACAGATTTCCAGCAGAACCTTGGAGAGCACAAACCGCGATCGCGGTTGGTCGCGGTTTCGCTGCGCGACTGAACAGCTTCCGATTTTCTTGTTCTGCTTGGCTGTTTCGTTTTGCTTAATTAATAGGTATTTAAGGGGCTCAGATTAGGGTTTTTGGGACGTCCAGACCTAGCCTCTTACCAGAATTTTTCCTTTCCTTTCTCTCAAGAACACTTAGTTTTTCTTATCTCTTTTGGATTTGATTTGTGTGTGAAGAACATGAACCAGAACTAATTTCCTGTTTTGCCTAGTGTGGAAGCACACAGCTAATCTGGTTGTAAGGTTCATTTCTCTTGTTCATCCCTTTGGATTTGGTATTGATTTCCTTGAGCATATTTCTATTACTATCTATTTGGCTAGATTGATCACCTAGTTTAAATCTATAGTAATTTAGGTGCTAGATTTGGGATAGACGGTGGAATCCCTATTTATAGGTAGCAATCACAATTGCATGAAATTGGTAAATTGAGTTCAATTGTGAAAAGGAAATTGATTTGCATGACATACTTGCGGTGTTAAGTCTTTGTTTGCAATCCGTTAATCTTACGCTTTATGCTATTGATTGAACCAACTTAGAAGGTCTTCTAGGTTATCAATTAATAAGTGTTAACAAGACCGGTTGGCTTGTTAATATAAACAAGATCAGAATTGGAACAATCCATAGGATCAATATGAACATGAGAGGAATCAATGATCAACTTGGTTAACTGTTGTGTGGAAACTTGCTAGGTGGAACCCCCTTTCTTCTTATTTTCTTAAGCTTGATTTTGGTGTCATTTCATTTGTGTAGTCTTAGTAGAAAACCAATCCCCCCCCCCCATTTGTTCTTTAAAGTTGATAAATTAGTAATTACATAGAAATTGACGTGTTGATTCCCTTGGGTTCGACTCCTTACTTACATGCTACACTCTAGTTGCATATTAGGATTACTTTGATAGCGCGCACGACTGAAAGTACGCTATGAATAATATTCTAATTGCCCATGAAATTTTTCATTCCTTTCGTGCTAAGAAAGGCAAGGAAGGATGGATTGCCATTAAACTAGATATGAAAAAAGCATGAGACAAAATTGAATGAGAATTTATTCTCAAAGTCCTAGAAAAATTTGGATTCACCTCTCGATTTATCGGGTGGATTAAAGAATGCATCCAAACTGTATCCTTCTCGGTTTTAGTCAATAACGGACCAACGGACTTATTCTATCATGAAAGAGGATTACGCCAAGGCGACCCCCTATCTCCTTTCCTGTTCATCTTAGGAGCTGAAATCCTAGCTAGGAAACTTCAAAATGAAAGTGCAAGCAGTAACAACCAATTGGGGTTTCAAATCTCTAGAAGAGGTACAAACATCCCTTTCCTTTCTTTTGTAGACGATATCATTATCTTTGCAAAAGCTAACCAACCTGCGTGTTCCAAAATCAAAAACATCATAAACGAATACTGTTCAATATCTGGTCAATGTGTTAATTTCCAAAAATCAGCCTTCTAAACCACAAACAATGTTTCTAACCAAACCAATAACATACTCCAATCAGTATTAAGTATTTCAAGCACAACTTCTCTTGAAAAATATCTCGGATGCCCTATCATCAATGGGAAAGTCAACCACGACACTTTCAAAGAGACAATCTTATCAACCACCAATCAATTATCAAAATGGAAAGCTAACTCCCTCTCCCAAGAAGGAAGAGCTATGCTAATTAAATCTAATATGGCGTCAAAACCAAATTACTTAATGCAAAGCTTCATGCTACCATCCTATATACACAAAGAACTCGATACAATGAATATAACTTTCTTTTGGAACAAAGACTCATCATATAAACCCCTAATAGGTTGGGATAAAATATGCAAAAATAAAGAAAACAGCGGAACTGGTATTAGAAAGACACAAGACATGAACAAAGCTTTACAAATGAAACTCTTATGGAAATTATTTGCTGAACCAAATAATATCTGGGTTAAAATAGTAACTAAGACATACCTAAAAGACTCTAACATTCTTCACTACTCTAAAAAAGGCAATCATTCTTGGCAGTGGTCACAACTACTTAAACTTAGGAAATAATTCCAAACTGGTCTCCATTGGCTTGTTGGGGATGGTAAATCTATTAACTTATGGACGAATAACTGGCTTGCTGATATAAATCTTCAAAATAATAAATTACCAAACACTTTTATTAACCCAACAACAAAGGTGAGTGAATTTATTGAAAATAATAAGACTTGGAACAAAAATAAACTAAATAGAATTGTTAATCAACATACCATTGATCATATTACAGACATACCCATCCCTCATAACCACATCCAGGATAGAATGTACTGGGCCCCCAATAGAAATGGATGGTTTTCTTCGAAATCAGCCTTTGAACTAATTACGAAGCAACAAACTCCCTCAACTAGGGATGGCAACAGAGCGGGGATTCCCCATTCCCCGTGGGGAATCCCCGCTACGGGGACGGGGACAGAGCGTTTAAACGGGGATGGGGGCGGGGGGAAAATTTAAACCCCGAGCGGGGACGGGGAGTAGGGCGGGGATATAGGTTTCCACCCCGTTCCCCGTCCCCGGCGGGGATCCCCGTCGAATACATTATTTTTGTGATTTTCTTAATCTTAAATCCTAAATTTTATATTGTTTAGTCCTTAAACCTTGTACCCTTTAGACGTTAAATCATAAATCTTAAATCATTTATACCCTAAATCTTAATAATATATAAATTAAGACAAAATTTAAAAAAATTATGTGTAGTAAAACGGGGACGGAGACGGGAGAAGTTTTTGATCCCCGTTCGGGGGCGGGGACGGGGATAGGGACAAAAAACGGGGACGGGGAGAGTACTCCCCACCCTGAACCCGCCCCGTTGCCATCCCTACCCTCAACCAACAACCTCAGTTGGATATGGAAGATGGACACATATCCAAAAGTTAAAAACTTCATTTGGAAAATTTGCCATGATGGCCTCCCCACAAAACAAAGACTAGCACAAAAACATGTCTCTGTTCCTCTTGAATGCGATTCTTGCAATAACCCACTTGAAGACCTAACACACTTCCTTTTACAATGCCCCTCCACGCTCAAACATATTAAGGAACAAAATGCAACAATCGAGAATATTGTCCGAAATATCGATTCTACCAATAAAAAACCAGGTGAAATTCTTATTAAACTAAAAACACTTCTTATTAAAAATGAATTTGTATGCCTTACGACTACCTGGTGGGGTATCTGGATTAATAGAAATCAAATAATTTTTAACACTGACACAAATGATAAAATAAAACATTTATCCCAATATATCTCTAATCTAATTAAAAACTGGGAAAAAACAAAGAAAGCGGAAGATGATGACTTCTTACAACCTAAGAGTAATCTACACAACATCAGAAAAACTAGATTTCTTAAGTGGGAAAAACCAAACCAAAATTTTTACAAAATAAATTTTGATGGTTCAAAACAACTTAATGGTGAAGTTGGTTTTGGCTTCATCATTAGAAATGATAAAGCAGAAGTAATCCACATGAGGAGTGAACGTTGTGGTTCAAATAATACTCTAATTACTGAAGCACTCGCATTAAAACATATCATCTCTGATGCTAAAACTTTAAACATTACAAAATTACAAATTGAAGGTGACAATCTCTGCCTTATTAAATCTATTAAAGACATTTGGGATTGTCCATGGGAGATTGAAATGGTTGTCGCGGACATCTTGGTCGACATCCATTCTTTCCAGGACGTCAAACTTAGACACATTTTCAGGGAGGTGAACTGTACTGCTGATCGCATTGCTAAACTCAGCTTTTCACCATTTGTGTCTAACTCGAATCTCGATTCAGGACTGCAGGTTCTCATCCGTAAGGATGCTCTAGGCTGGTCTTCGAATAGAAACTAAGACCAGTCTAATTCTTTCCTCATAAAAAAAAAGTGCACGCGAGTATTGATTATGTTAACAAAATATGTAGACAAAGAGAAATGCCATCATGTATACTCAATTCTTTGACTATTTGTGTTGATTGAATATGCACAGTTGATGAATTGCGTTTGTATAATATGGGATAAGATAAGGTGAGGATGAGGGCTTAGGAGAGGAGTGAGGACGCTCCAAGACCGTCGGATCAAGAAAAAGAGCGCCCAAATCAGCCAAGGAAAAAAATCGGATACAATTCGGCACGGCCAGATTTTTCGCGAAAAAAACGCGTCCTGCGTGAACACGCATTTTAGTTCGTATGCACACATACGTTGTTTTGCATGCACACACACGTTGTTTTCATGTGCACACACATGTCATTTCCGTATGCACACGTAGGTCATTTTCGTTGGTTTTCATACTTATGCACAAATGTTATTTCGTATGTGCTTTGAGTCATTTTCGCATGCACACATATGTTATTTTCATGTACACACATGCACACCTACGTTGTTTCACATGCACACATAGCACGTAGTGCATTTCGTATGAACAAACATGACATTTTCACATGCACACAGTAGTATACTTTGCATGAAAACGGTAGTATGCTTTGCATGCACACAGTCGTGTTTTCATATGCACACGTTTTGTTCATTCCATGTGAACGCACGCGTTTTATGCATGCACACAAAAATGAATTTCACGTGCACACCGTTGTGTATTTGGCATGCACACAACAATGTATTTGGCATGCACACAAATCTGCACTTTGCGTACATGCGAATCCGTCTTTTTCGTGAATAATTCGGCCGTGCCGATTTTTTGCCGAATTTTTGAAAAGCGATCTGGACACTCTGTTTGCTTCCCATCCGACGGCTGTCATGAGTCCTCATTCCTCTCCTCCCTTCCCATCCTCACCAGATCTCAACTCGTATAATATAATTTCATTAAATAGAAGAATACAATTATAATGAATCGTTTGTATATATAATATAAATTCATCAAATGGGATATTGTAGGCTTGTAGCCACTCGTACGTGGTTGTACTTAACCAAATAAATCTAATACGATGGATCAAAAAGTAAAAATATATTTATAGTGTATTCATTTTTTAAAAGGTTACTTTGAAAGTCCTGTATAAAATAAATCTTATTTAGTATATCGATTGGGCATAGAATAAGCACCTTCTTATGAAAATGTTTTGTTGGATTATATTATTTAGGAATTTTAATATTTTTCTTAAAAGGGTATAAGCATTCCTCTTTAGAGAATATATTCTTAAAAGAAAAGTTAATCTATACCCTAAGGGCATAGGTTAGAAAAATTGTTAGTATATTATATGTAAAAAATTTAGTCTATAACAAAATAAATAGGAGAGTACAATAATATTGTATAAACATAAAATATCTCACATATAATTATTGTTTTATACAACGATGAACATATGATTTTAGAGTGATTGTTTGTAGTTGATTGATCGTTACCAGTTTCCATCACAGAAAGTCTCCTGATCTTGGAGAGGAACATAAGCAGTAAAGGATGGATGCTTGACAACTGCTTCTTGACTAACCCTATTGAGGATCTTATGTTATACAATTAAGCAGTGTTTGTTATGTACATTTCAGTTATTCTGTTGGGTAGTTATTAGGCGGTTAAGGGCAGTTAATTAGTTATGCCGGTTAGAAGTTAGTTGATTAACTTCCATAACTTCTCTGTACTGATGTATATGTATTGCCGTGTAATGATCAATGCAACACTAGGCTTTTATAGCAAATCTTGAAACACTTACTTTGTTTTATGGTATCAGAGCCATACAAACATGACAAAAATAGACGACTTCGACAACGGCTCCGGCGACGGTTCAAAGAAAACTATGGAAGATGGGAAGAATACCCCATCTCCATACAACTTGAATTCAAACGACAATCCGGGTAACATAATTACCCAAGTGCAAATGAAAGGAGAAAATTTCGATGAATGGGCAAGAGCGATGCACACTTCTCTACGAGCAAGAAGGAAATGGGGATTCGTAGATGGAATAATCTCGAAACCAGACGAAAAATCAAACTCCCTCGAGGATTGGTGGACGGTTAATTCGATGTTGGTCGCATGGATCTTAAACACCATCTAACCAAGTCTACGATCAACCTTAACATATATGGAAAATGCCAAGGAACTATGGGATGACATAGCAGAGAGATTCTCAATGGTAAATGGACCAAGAATTCAACAATTAAAGCGTGAATTGACCGAAGTTAAGCAAAGGGGACTACCTATGGTGACTTACTATGGAAGAATGAAGAAAATCTGGGAAGAGTTGGCACAATATGATCCCACTCCAACTTGTGAATGTGGAGGCTGCACTTGCGACGTAGGAGGCAAGAGCATGAGAAGAAGAGAAGAAGAAAAAATTCATACATTGTTGATGGGCCTAGATGACTCTATTTACGGAACTGCACGATCCACCATATTAGCCATGGACCCGCTTCCTTCACTAAATAAAATATATTCGACATTGGTCTAGGAAGAAAGAGTGCATACAGCAAGTAGAGTCGGTGAAGAAAAATCAGATACGATGGCCCTCACTGCGCAATTAGGATCACGTGGAAAAGGAAAGAATGATCAAAGAGAACAACGAAATCTGATGTGCAGCCACTGCAATAAAAAAGGTCATGAGATCTCAGGATGTTTTCGTCTGATTGGATACCCGGAATGGTGGGGGGCATCGACGATGAGATACATGACAGAACAATGGAGGGATAAACAGAGGCCAATTTGGGCAAACTCGCGGAGGCTCTAGTCGAAACAAGGGTACAGACAAGGCATGATCAATAGCAATGATCAATAGCAATGATCAAGCAGGCTGTGATGTGCGCTTGCCAGATGGAAGTTGCACTCGTACAGACAAGGCAAGATCAATAGCAATGAATGAAAACTTATTGCTTAAAGATGTGCTTTATGTACCGAAATTGTCATGTGAACTTATATTAGTGGCTCAGTTGATGGATATATCTGGCTGCCTTGTTCAATTTTCTGAAAATATATGTGTGATTCAGGACCGCAGTACGAAGACGCTGATTGGTGTGGGTAAGCGCAAAGGAGACCTCTACTATTTCATGCCGGTATGTTAGAACTTGGTCATGGCAGCAAGGACAACTATAGCAGCAGATCTGTGGCATGAAAGAATGGGGCATCCATCCCATGATGTTTTAAATATGGCTGGTGTTTGTACAGACAGTTTGATTACCAATAAGATTTGTGATATTTGTCATAAAGCTAAACAAACACGCAATAAATTCCCATTAAGCAATTCAAGAGCAAAGGTTGCATTTGATTTGATCCATTGCGACTTGTGGGGGCCTTACCGAGAAGCCTCCTCGTGTAGAACACACTATTTTCTAACAATCGTCGATGATTACACACGGGCTGTATGGCTATTTTTGCTTACTGACAAAAGAGAAGTAAAGAAACAATTACTGAACTTCTTTGCTTTGATCGAGCGACAATTCGATGCTAAGATAAAGACTCTCCGAAGTGATAACGGGACAAAATTCACATGTATGAGGAGTTATTGTGATGAAAAGGGTATCCTATTTCAAACATCATGTGCAGGAACTCCTCAATAGAACGGCCGAGTAGAACGAAAGCACCGACACATATTAAATGTGGCCCGTGCCTTGAGATTTCAAGGGCACTTTCCGATTGAATTTTGGGAAGAGTGTGCCCTTAAGGCTGCTTATTTGATCAACCGACTACCTTCACCATTGTTGAAAGGAAAAAGCCCCTATGAATTGCTATATGGTGTTCGTCCCGATTATGATCACATCCGGGTTATGGGGTGTCTCTGTTATGTGTACAATCAGAATAGAGGAGGCGACAAGTTTGCTGCACGAGGTCGAAGATGCATATTTGTTGGGTATCCGGCGGGCAAAAAGGCTTGGCGATTTTATGATCCTGAGACCAATGAATTTCTGGTTTCCAGAGATACAACGTTCCATGAAGAATCATTCCCTTTTGCGCAGACACCAGTTAATATTCATGAGCCATTTAATGAGGGTACAACACCAATGATTGCAGATGATGATGCCGATGAACTACAGGATAGTCCTTTCTCTGTATCACCAGAATCGCCTACTGCTATAATTGACACAATTGAACAGCATACAGCAGCAACTGAAAGCGAAGACCCGCCTGTTGCACCAGCAACTAACGTACCCGAATCATCACCTGCAACATCCGAACTTGAAAGCAGACCTGCAGAAGGACGAGGATGTCGAATCCGTTTCCTTCAACACGCCTGCGTGATTATGTGACTTATACCACACAATTGGTACGTACACAAGAAAACAGTAGCAATTATCCATTGAATAACTATGTCACATGTGATAGGTTCTCCAGTAAACATCGTAGTTACTTGGCGGCCATCTCAGAAAATAGAGAACCAGCCTCCTTTGCAAAAGCTGTTAAAAATGCTAGATGGCGAGAGGCCATGGCGTCAGAGATGCAAACACTACAGGATAACCAGACATGGACTCTTTCTCCTTTGCCTAGCGGGAAGAAGGCATTAGGATGTAAATGGGTATACCGTATTAAGTATAAATCAGATGGAAGTATTGAACGGTATAAAGCGAGACTCGTGATACTTGGAAACCATCAAGTCGATGGGATCGATTACTCAGAAACTTTTGCTCCTATGGCTAAAATGGTCACCGTACGGACACTCATGGCCGTTGCCGCTATTCGCAATTGGGAATTGCACCAGATGGATGTGCATAACGCATTCTTACACGACGACTTAGATGAAGAATTATATGTGAGGCCACCAGTAGGATTTAAACCGTCTGATTCAAATCTGGTGTGTAAATTGCATAAATCGCTCTATGGTTTGTGTCAATCTCCGCGGTGTTGGTTTGCTAAACTCTCAGCCAAGCTTCGCGGGTATGGATTTACTCAATCCTATCATGATTATTCACTCTTTACATTTGCAAAACAAGATGTGCAGCTTTACGTCTTAATCTATGTGGATGATTTAATTGTTTCGGGGAATGATTCGAAGGCTATAGAAAGAGTCAAAAAATATTTGAGCACTTGCTTTAAGATGAAAGATTTGGGACCTTTAAAATATTTCTTAGGCGTGGAAGTCGCTCGTTCTCCTGCTGGGATTTATCTGAGTCAACGTAAGTATGCTCTTGATATTATTTCTGATGTCGGTCTACTGGGAGCACGACCAGTCGATTTTCCAATGGATTCCCACCACAAGCTTGCACTGTCCACTGCAGGTTATTTGAAGGATCCTGAGAAGTATCGCCGACTCGTTGGACGATTAATCTACTTGTGTTTTTCTAGGCCAGATATCGCCTATTCCATACACATATTGTCACAATTTATGCAGCGACCCATAATTGATCATTGGCACGCAGCCTTGAGAGTGGTCTGATATCTTAAAGGACATCCTGGCCAAGGCGTCCTTCTCCGGGCAGATTATAACTTGAAATTAACTGGATGGTGTGACTCAGATTGGGCAAGTTGTCCCATTTTTCGCAGATCGCTTTCCGGATGGCTGGTTTTCTTGGGTTACTCCCCTATATCTTGGAAGACAAAGAAGCAAAAAGTGGTCTCCAAGTCTTCGGCTGAAGCCGAGTACCGGTCAATGGCCATGATCACATGTGAACTCAGTGGCTCAAAGGATTGCTCCGTGATTTTCACATCCCACATCCGGAGTCCATCCCGCTTCATTGTGATAGACAATCCGCCCTTCATATCGCTCGTAATCCGGTGTTTCACGAACGAACGAAACACATCGAGGTGGATTGCCACTTTGTTCGTGATGAGATTATGAATGGCACTCTTTCCCATGTCTTTGTTTCTACTACGGCACAATTAGCTGACATATTTACGAAGGCATTGGGCAAAGCACAATTCCGTATGTTTCTTACCAAGTTGGGCATCAAGGACCTTCATGCTCCAACTTGAGGGGGGATATTGAGGATCTTATGTTATACAATTAAGTTGTGTTTGTTATGTACATTTGAGTTATTCAGTTGGGTAGTTATTAGGTGGTTAAGGACAGTTCATTAGTTATGCCGGTTAGAAGTTAGTTGATTAACTTCCATAACTTCTCTGTACTGATGTATATGTATTGTCGTGTAATGATCAATGCAACACTAGGCTTTTACAGCAAATCTTAAAACACTTACTTTGTTTTAGACCCAACCATGTCGTACTTCAAAGGTGAGAACTGAAACCGAACAACACACGATAAATCTCTTCAGCAGTCATCAGTTTCCTTTTTCCTATGCTTTTCAGCTGTTGCATCTTCCTCCATCCATCCTCTTGTCGCCCTTCCTCTGTCCTCATTTCGCTGTCGTGTCTCCTCCCGCTGCCGCCTCCTCCGTCACCTTCGAGCCTGTAATACCCCACAATTTATAAGAATATTTTGGAATTTTTCTAACTCCCGAATTACTAGACGGATTAATTTCTGAAGAGTTTTGGACTTTCTGTAAGAGGTTTGAACTCTGTAGATTTTTCCGAGTATTATAAAACACAGTTGAAGTGTATTTGGGGTTAATTTGACGTTAATGTACGAATATATTTAATCCGGAGTTAAGAAAATTAAACGAAATCGAGTTCGGACAAGAGTTAACGGATTTGGCCTTCACCGCACCCGGCGGCAAGGAGCTGGCGCACCCGCGACAAGAGCCAAATCCCTGAGCAGTGTCGTCTTCCTCAAGAGCGGTTACTGTAGCTCTGTTTTTCCTCTGTTTTGGGCAGTCAAGTGGCTCGTTCCAGCTGGCTTTGGCTTGTCCCCTTGTCCCCAGCGTGTTTCCCATGAGGAGGCCCAGATTCGAGCTATAAAAGGGGGGTCGAACCGATTGGAAAAGCCTTCGTCTTCTTCCCCTGAGCTCTCTCTTTTTCCTCTGTTTTTGCCCACTGATTTCTCCCTTTTCGTGGCTGTTCAAGCTTGATTCGAGTGATCTCGCGAGTTGGAGATGGTTGCCCAGGTGTTAGGTGAAGCTTAGAAGTGTTTTGTGATCGATTCGAATGCAAAACAAAGCCTTCACGCATTGGGTAAAATTTATGTCCGCCATGGCTGTTCTTGAAGCTTGCTCTGCTATGTCCACCGCACCCAGCGGCACGGTCTTACCGCACCCGCGGCAGGCCTTGTTCGTGAGGTTGTGTTTGGATTTTGGCTTTGAGCAAGGCTTCAATCCTTTGATTTCTTTTCATATTCTTTTAGATTCATATGTAAGTGTATGAAATCTAACTTAGGGTCTCGTTTTGGATCGTTCCATTGGGATTTTTATCCAGGTTTCGTTCCAGATTCAAGATTCAGGACCCGTTCTTAAGAGTTGTCTTAGTGCTCGTCTTTTCTAAGGCAAGTGGCGGTTCGCTCTTGCTCATCATTCCATATTTCAATTATTTATCAATCGTTTAGTTGTTAAATAATTTGGGATGATTCTGAAAAATGTTGGGAACTGTTTGTTAGTAATATAATTAAAATCTGTTATTATTATTAGGTTGTATATTCTGCTAGAACCGACGCTAGTATAGTTATATATATATTGTGCAGGTTGGGCCGTGATGGCTTGTGTGATGTGTTTGTGTGTTAGACTAATAGTTAGCACGAGTATTCGTAGGGGCGATGGGCTCTAGATTGCGGCTCAGTCGTTTCTTTATAACAAGTGGTGAAGGGACATGCTATAAGTCCCTGACACCTTGTGTTGTGGTTGTTGTGGATAAGGTCGTGGACTCTATATGTGGTCCCGTCTCTTCTGATCGTGTTGTGGATAATTAAAAGCTTATAACGTGTTGTGGTTTGTTGTGGAATTAAAACAAGATATAGTGCCTTAAGTGCACATAATTAATATTTTGGCGAGTAGTGCAGCTAGGAAAAACTCGTCTTAGTTTAGATCGCTTGTATGCGAAGCTGTTTGTGTGTTTGCTTGAGTTCCCCAACATTTGTCATATTTTTCCTATAAGGCTCATTTCATTTGGAGTCTTCTTTTGGGATTGATTGCTGTGAGACTCGGTCTCCAGAATCTTCTCTTGTTCATGCTGCTTCATATATTCTAGTAGGAGTATGATGGTTGACTAGCGTACTCGGTTATTATTCGAGGGACGATGAGTCTAACCCAATACGGCTGCTTCGAACCACTCTGCTTTGTACCCTTGCGTAGTCTTTCATTAGACTGACCAACCGTAATATTCCTTGCATGGTTGGCTGGTGTCATCCGTCCGATTCGGCACATCAGATAAATTAAGGATTCGAGAAGGCTAGAAGCGACTAGAAGAATGAACGATGTTTGATAAACTGTTTTGTTTAAGACTTCCGCTGTGTATTATTGTATTTTGTTAAGATTTCCGCTGTAAACTTTGTTATATTGTATTTTGTTGTATTTGGGAATGGTTGTATTCCCTATACGTTGACTTTGTTAAAGTTGTAATATATGGCGTTATAGCCGTGATTTGATTTTTTTATCAATTGTAAAAGCCTGGGGTGACTTCGTGATGTGGAATCCGAGGTCATCGGCGGTAATACTTTCAAGTAATATTTGGGGGTGTTACAAAGCCACGAGCAGATTTGGGCTCTCCAAGCGCCGACGAACGACTTGATGCCTACTTCTTCACCGAAGCCACCTTCGATCCATCCCCCTGAGCAGTTGGCTACTCCGTCGTCTCCGTTCAATTTCGCCATCTCCGTTGCCACCGCCGTCGATTCACTTTTTTTTAGGGTTTGAGAGGTTGAAGATGGGTATTGTGCGGGGAGGAGAAATTGAAGCGCTATTTAATAGCGCTTCTAAACGCCACTTAGTGGTGTCTACATAGACGCTACCATGTAGCGTCTAACAATGTATTTTATAAAAAAACCGGTTCACTTAAAACACTACATAATATCATATTAAATAAACCATCATTTTAAGCGCTATGTTGCGGCGTAAAGAGATTTTTTATTTTTTTTAAGCGCTACACAGTAGCGTCTATTAGCAGTGTGGAAATAAAAAATCCGCGGTGCAGATATGATCCCCATTTTTAGAAGAACTGTATTGTTATCACTCATATTCAAACACAATATATGATTCCTTAAGTCACCTGTATACATAATTAATACTTGTTACCCGTACAAATACATAATATTGGAGTATTTGATATCTTTGTGTTGGAACGATGACGTTCCCTCTAGTTTTGATGACGATAAACACAATTAGATTTTATGGTTTATTTTGTTCCTTTGAGTTTCAAGTTGGATGAAAGAATTAGAGAACCATGAAAAACAAAAGAAAAAGCAAAACAGAGAAGTGAAGGAACGACGAGTCAACAAGGAACAACTGCGCTGAGCAAAACAGAGTATTGACATGCGCGCTATGAAGAAGAAAAAAGCAAGGGAACATCGCAAAGGAACGATGCGTTTACGCAGAGATCAAGCGCTGGGAACTTTGGAAAGAGTTGCTAAATTTGGAAAGAAGATCTTGAAGATTTCTTGGGCTGCAAGGCGCGTGAAAGAGAAAATATTTGGCATATTCTAGGATATTTTATCTTTGAAAAAAGTGATTATAATATTGTATTTGTGGGATTAGAAAAGATTTTATTAGTTATCTTAGTTAGCATTTCGTGGGCTGTTAAGTTAAGTAATGGGTCATTATCTAGGATTATATACAGTAGTGTAGTATATCTTAGAGAAGGCAACGCAACTGTGCGTGGAGTACTTTGTGAGGATTTCTTGTGATCTTGTTATTATTAGGTTGTTACACTTGCTAGAAGTCTAGGATCTATGTGAGACTAGGTAGAGAGAAGACTTGCATGAATGTAAAACTTGATTAATAATACAAGTAGACATTTGAAATCCTATTAGGGTAAAACCTAAAAGTAGAGGTTTTTCTCAAGACACTATTTGATTGATTGAGTTTTCTTTTCTAAGGAACATAGTTGCTACTTGTCTGAAATTATATTTCTGCTGTCGAGGAAACAATTGTGTTGTTCCCTAACTAACACACTATGATTCAACACTTTGGTATCAGTATCAATTAAATTGACTATGCATGTCGGCTAAATGGTGATTATAGCATGTTTGTTACATTTTTGTAGAAGTTTATTTCCTTCAAGCATTATAAATAATCTTCAACTAAATTAAATGTAATTGTCAAACTTGACTTCAGTACTCCTGATAACAGGTTTTCATCGTGTAAAAACTGCTATGCAAAATATCCAAACAAACCCTAAACCGTAGTCCTAGGTAAGTAAAGGTCGAACCCACAGGGAGGCGAATTCTGTCTATGTATGCAAATTATGTGTCAAAGCAAAGTAACCAAAGGGGGGTTTTGTTTGTTTTGTAAGTTCTAAAAATGCAAAGGTAAACAAGCGAAAGAGTTGTGAAATCAGTGATGGGAAAAACACTTAGTCAAACAACATCCACTATTCGTATGACAAGTTGATCATAGATAATCATTCAAAATCTCATGCAATGGAAATTCCAATTCCTTTTCAGATATAACTAATAGCACAACCAGATACTATTAGCACTAACTAATTAAACAACCCTGAAACTATCAAGATTTAGTCTAACAGCAGCATTACGGATAGGAATATAGTTGGATACAATTCTAGCATAAAACAACCAGCTTTTATCCTAGAATGTAAATCAGTTCTCTTCTGCATAAGACTAGCACAACCAGATACTAGTACGATACAGTTGCTACTCTGAAATATATATGCTCAACCAGTAACAATCTAAATCTAGCAATAGATCAATAACGACAAACCCTAGTTGCGTCCAAGATAGAGATTATCAATATCAATCATAAGCAAACAAGCAAGAGAATAGATAAAAACCATGCAATAGATCAAGAACAAGAGTCTCACAACTGAATCAAAACGAAAGCTTCAACGTCTGACTAAGCCAAGGGAGGCTTAGTTCTTCATAGCAAAATACGTAGAATGAAAATTAGGGTTTGAGAGATATCAAACAAGTCTCTCTCTCTACCCTTAAATACTAAAGGAAATAAAATCTGAAATTAACCTAAAACGAAATAATAAAACATAAATAAAATAATCCAATTAAAACATAAAAGGAAATCGTGACTCGGCGGACTTCTGAACAGCGGCGGCGGTCGCTGCAACCTCCACGGCGGGCGTCGTAATGACGGCGGGCGCCACATTTCCACGGCGGGCGCCGTGGCCAAGTCGTAGCCATCATTGTTGGGAGGGTTTAGGCGGCGGTCGCCGTGGCTTCTGCGGCGGGCGCCGTAAGGTACTTCCTCCTAAGTCTTCGTCTCTTCAGCTCCTTGGCGTCTACTTCTGGTGGTTTCCTCCTCAGTGTCTATTATGATCTCCAAAATGGCTCAAACACCTCCAAATACACCAACTTCGCCCCCAAACGCCATACACATGAATGTGTCTAAATCTACCCGAATGACACCAATAAAGCCTCTAATGACTCTTGGTTAAGCCCTACAAAGTAGTGCTTATCAAACTCCCCCATGCTTAGACCTTTGCTCGTCCACGAGTAAACTAATAAAGAGCCTACTCCTCCAATGTAGCATCCAAGGTCTCAGGAAGCATATCCTCCAACTAATAGTCACCTAACCCATTCCAAGCTCCTGGCACCACTCTCATTTACAACACATCAACAACTCAACAAGCTTAAGGGGCAAGCAGAGTACTTCCCCCAAGCTAAACCCGGACAATCCTTCTTTGTCTCCTCTTCTTATGACGCCTCGCCAAGAATAATGAGAAATCCTAAAATCACTCTTCTTCTTTTCGATCATTTTGCCAAGGCGCCCTTTTGGGTTTTCACCAAGCCACTCATTTCATTTTTCAATAGATGTGCTCTAATAAACTCACGTCACTCTTGACCACATATTACCCCAGCCTAATGCTGGTCCAAGCCACCTGCTTATTACCTAGGCCTCCCTTTTGAGTTTTCGGCCTATCCCAGGATTTCAATTTCAGCCTTTTATCAAATTTTTGGCTCTTTTTCATTTTTTTCTTTTCCTCAACGATGTGGCAAGTATAGAACTCTCCCCCATGCTTAAACATTGCATTGTCCTCAATGTAATGAAATACAAAAAGAATAGAAGCACATGGAAAAGCAAAAAATCAACTCATAACGTTGCCGAGCTGGCTTGGACACGGAAGGTGTCACCGGCGGTCTTCTCAATAAACGTCCATGTCACGGGTGTCGGCATCAATGCCATAATCTTCATCTACCGTGCAACCATAGAGATCCACCGTGGGGTATGGTGGTTATGTAGGAAAGCAGGGCTGCACGGCCTTCAACTCCATCAGCTACTACCATGCAACCATAATGAACCATTGTGGTGAATGAGTGGTCGATCAAGGGAACGGGGTTGCATGGCCTTCAAAAATGGGCCCAGAAGTCATCGTGGTTGGGCCATGGTGTATCTCCTCTCCAGCTGTCGACTGCAGGGCCACCATCGTTGCCAAATGAATGTAGGGTGAATGTATTCCTCCGTTAGCAACATGATGCGCACCTCTCGTGGGAAATCTGGACAGTCCGGTAAAACTTCTTTTTTTCCTCCCCGTTTAAGGTTTTTTCGGGGTATATGTTTTTTTTCCAGATAAGAAAACGAACCTGAGAATGGCGGCGATCGCCGTAATTAAACGGCGGTCGCCGTCATTTGCCGCAAGCAAAGTGAACGAGGGAGGTGATTACGGAGGACACCATAAGCTAGGCGGCGGGCGCCGTGAACTCCTTCTTCATTTTGAAACGCTTCCTGCAGGTTAGTTCGACACAGAAAGGAAAAACTAAAAGGAAAAACAAAAGAGAATGACTAAGGGAAAGAAAATAAACTACCTAACATCAGGTTGCCTCCCGATCAGCGCCTTAGTTAATGTCGTTGGCTCGACAAACTACTCGAACATCCTCAATCCATATCGTCAGGCTCTTTAGGAACCTTCTTAATCCATACCTCCTTCCTAAACCAATTATGGAAAGGTTTGAACCTTAGACCATTCTTCTTCTTCTTCAGCGGCCCCTCCATCTTGACCTTCTTAGTCGCATCTCCCCCATACTTAGATCGATCAGGGGGGTGTTTAACCTCAACTTCAGGGACCTGCACCAAAGAGGGAACGAGCTTCTCGCTCGGAGTTAGCAGTAAAGGCGATTTGCCTGGTATCTCCAGAGGAGGCTTATAGTCAGCGACCAACTCAGTGATGACTTCCTGAGAGTTAGTAAATGAAGCAGAAACCAAGCTAGAATCAACAATGAGAGATTGCGTGTCATCTAGGTGGTCCTCATCAAAAACAACTTCCACCACAGGCTCAAGTACATCAATTGGACAAAGAGAATGATCATCAGAAGGATATTTCATGGCTTCATAGATATTGTAGTTAATAGTTTGGCCATCAAATTCCATAGTCAAGAAACCAGTACTCACATTGATCTTAGTGTTGACAGTTTTCAGGAAGGGTCTCCCTAACAGAATATGGGCTACATGCATATCATGTTCCATATTAAGCACATAGAAGTCAACAGGAAAAGTAAGATCACCAACCCTAACCAAAACATTAGTGGCATGCATGTGTCCTAATCGTAAGGATTCACAAAGAGATGAAGGTAGAACATTAATGGAAGCACCCAAATCTAACATAGCTTTATTGAACTTGGTACCTCCAATAGTAATAGGGATGGTGAACATACCTGGGTCGCCACACTTCTTGGGTAAGCGCTTCTGAAACACAGCAGAAACATGTTCGCTTACCTTTACCTTCTTCTTGTTGTTCCTATCCTGATTCCTCTTTGTGGTGCACATCTGCTTCAAGAACTTGGCATAACGAGGGACAGACTTGATCAAATTTAGGAGAGGGATGTTGACCTCAACGTTTTTGAACATCTCAAACATGTCCTTGTCCTGCGCAAGTGGCTTGGTACGCTTCAAAGAAGACGAAAATGGTGCAACAGGCTTCCAATCAGGAAAAATCGGAGGTTCATACTTCTTCTCAGCCTGAGGATCAGCTTCGGAGGGGAGGCGGTCGCCGTAAGAAGGACGGCGATCGCCGTGAACATCATCAGAAAGTTCGGGATTTGGCTCACCGTCACGGCGGTCGCCGTTCTCTGGACGGCGGTCGCCGTAATCGCGGCGGTCGCTGCCATTTATGCGGCGGTCGCTGCCATTTATGCGGCGGTCGCCGTAATTCTCTTCGGAAACATCGAATGTGGGATCACCTGGGCGGCAGTCGCCGTGATTTAGGCGGCGGTCGCCGTCTTTTATTTCCTCCAGATCTGAACTTTCTTCTTCAGCTTCTTCAGTATTGCTTCCTTCAAGCCTTTTTCCACTCCTCAGAGTTACAACACTGACATTCCTAATGTTCGGGTTCACTTCCGTTTGAGATTGAAGTTTACCAGAGACCTTTGCGTCAAGCTTGCTCACCACTTGAGAAATTTGACCAAATTGTCTTTCCAAATTCTGAATGCTCGCTTGTGTAGTTTCTTGGAATTGCAATTGGTTCTTAGTCAACTTAGCAATATTGTCATTGAGATTGGCGTTGCTCTGCATCAGCATCTTCATCATGTCATCCATAGAGTGTGAAGAGTTTGAGCTCTGCCCTTGAGGTCGTGGCACAAATGGTTGCCTAGGCTGTTGAGGATTACCCTGTGGTTGATTTTGCTCTGTGTCTCTTCATCTGAAGTTGGGATGATCCCTCTAACCAGGATTGTATGTACTAGAATAAGGGTCATGCCTGGGCCTCTGCTGATATCCTCCTACATGGTTCACTTCCTCTTGTAGAGTAGGACATGAATCAGTAGGATGCAAGTCGTCATGACAGATCTCATAGGCCTTAGCCTGCTGAGGCGTACCTTTCAGCTTCAGGCGCCTCACCTCCTCTCTCAGCACATCAAAATCAGTCTGATCAATCTCTGACTGAGAACTAGCAACTACCAAGCTTTGGGAACCTCTCCCACTGTACTGTCTAGAGTCATCAGCCAGAGTAGCAAATATCTCTAGAGCTTCTTCGTAAGTCCTCTTCAGAATATTCCCACCACATGAAGAATTCACCATCCGACGATCATCTTCACGGAGTCCTCCATGTAAATAGAGAATTAGATCATGTTTTTCGTAATCATGGTAGGGACAACTCTTCACTAGTTTCTTGAAGCGCTCATAATAATCATAGAGAGACTCATTAGACAGTTGTTCCACGTTGCAGATCTTCTTCTTGAGCTGATTGGACTTGATTGCCGGAAAGTATTTATCAAGAAACACCTTCTTCAAATTCACCCAGGTAGTGATGCTCCCTAGTGGTAAAGAATGATACCAGTCTTTAGCAGAATCCTTCAGAGAAAAGGAAAAGACTTTCAACCTCATCCGATCTTCAGTAATCTCAGATGGCCTCATACTGGTGCAGACCTCAAGGAACTCATCCAGGTGCTGAATAGGATCCTCAAGCGGGGTTCCACTGAATTTCGGGAGTAAATGGACTACTCCTGTCTTGAGCTCAAATTTAACCCCATCACCCAGGGCAGGGAATTGCACAGCACGAGTTGGTTGCTTCAAGTTAGGAGCTGTCAAAGATTCCAGAGTAACACGGGCTGCCATTGTATCAGCTTCCTGAAGTAGCAAATTCGCAGCCTTGCGAGCTTGAAGGAAAGTTCTTTCGATTTTTGGATAAAAAACTAGAGTTGGATTATTAGTAACACGGGTGTGAACCATAAGATAGGTTCACACCAAGATTGGCACACAAATCACACACACAAAATAGACTATTGCCTCCCTGGCAACGACGCCAATTTGATAATAGGTTTTCATTGTGTAAAAACTGCTATGCAAAATATCCAAACAAACCTTAAACGTAGTCCTAGGTAAGTAAAGGTTGAACCCACAAGGAGGCGAATTCTGTCTATGTATGCAAATTATGTGTCAAAGCAAAGTAACCAAAGGGGGGTTTTGTTTGTTTTGTAAGTTCTAAACATGCAAAGGTAAACAAGCGAAAGAGTTGTGAAATCAGTGATGGGAAAAGCACTTAGTCAAACAACATCCACTATTCGTCTGACAAGTTGATCATAGATAATCATTCAAAATCTCATGCAATGGAAATTCCAATTCCTTTTCAGATATAACTAATAGCATAACCAGATACTATTAGCACTAACTAATTAAACAACCCTGAAACTATCAAGATTTAGTCTAACAGCAGCGTTACGGATAGGAATATAGTTAGATACAATTCTAGCATAAAACAACCAGCTTTTATCCTAGAATGTAAATCAATTCTCTTCTGTATAAGACTAGCACAACCAGATACTAGTATGATACAGTTACTACTCTGAAATAGATATGCTCAACCAGTAACAATCTAAATCTAGCAATAGATCAATAACGACAAACCCTAGTTGCGTCCAAGATAGAGATTATCAATATCAATCATAAGCAAACAAGCAAGAGAATAGATAAAAAACCATGCAATAGATCAAGAACAAGAGTCTCACAACTGAATCAAAACGAAAGCTTCAGCGTCTGACTAAGCCAAGGGAGGCTTAGTTCTTCATAGCAAAATACGTAGAATGAAAATTAGGGTTCGAGAGATATCAAACAAGTCTCCCTCTCTACCCTTAAATACTAAAGGAAATAAAATTTGAAATTAACCTAAAACGAAATAATAAAACATTAATAAAATAATCCAATTAAAACATAAAAGGAAATCGTGACTCGGCGGACTTCTGAACAGCGGCGGCGGTCGCTGCAACCTCCACGACAGGCGCCGTAATGGCGGCGGGCGCCGTGGCCAAGTCGTAGCCATCAGTGTTGGGAGGGTTTAGGCGGTGGTCGCCGTGGCTTCTGCGGCGGGCGCCGTAAGGTATTTCCTCCGAAGTCTTCGTCTCTTCAGCTCCTTGGCGTCTACTTCTGGTGGATTCCTCCTCAGTGTCTATTATGATCTCCAAAACGGCTCAAACACCTCCAAATACACCAACTTTGCCCCCGAACGCCATACACATGAATGTGTCTAAATCTACCCGAATGGCACCAATAAAACCTCTAATGACTCTTGGTTAAGCCCTACAAAGTAGTGCTTATCAAACTCCCCCATGCTTAGACCTTTGCTCGTCCACGAGTAAACTAATAAAGAGCCTACTCCTCCAATGTAGCATCCAAGGTCTCAGGAATCATATGCTCCAACTAAGAGTCACCTAACCCATTCCAAGCTCCTGACACCACTCTCATTTACAACACATCCACAACTCAACAAGCTTAAGGGGCAAGCAGAGTACTTCCCCCAAGCTAAACCCGGACATCCAATAGCGTGAGTAACCTCTAATCCTAGCCTCCACCTATTGCTCCTTATGCCTCCCAGAGTGACCTACCCGACAATCCTTCTTTGTCTCCTCTTCTTATGACGCCTCGCCAAGAATAATGAGAAATCCTAAAATCACTCTTCTTCTTTTCGCTCATTTTGCCAAGGCGCTCTTTCGGGTTTTCACCAAGCCACTCATTTCATTTTTCAATAGATGTGCTCACATAAACTCACGTCACTCTTGACCACATATTACCCCAGCCTAATGCTGGTCCAAGCCACCTGCTTATTACCTAGGCTGTCCTTTCGGGTTTTCGGCCTATCTTAGGATTTCAATTTCAGCCTTTTATCAAATTTTTGGCTCTTTTTCATTTTTTTCTTTTCCTCAACGACGTGGCAAGTATAGAACTCTCCTCCATGCTTAAATATTGCATTGTCCTCAATGTAATGAAATACAAAAAGAATAGAAGCACATGGAAAAGCAAAAAATTAACTCACAACGTTGCCGAGCTGGCTTGGACACGGAAGGTGTCGCCGACGGTCTTCTCAATAAACGTCCATGTCACGGGTGTTGGCATCAACGCCATAATCTTCATCTACCGTGCAATCATAGAGATCCACCGTGGGGTGTGGTGATTATGTAGGAAAGCAGGGCTGCATGGCCTTCAACTCCATCAGCTACTACCATGCAACCATAATGAACCACTGTGGTGAATGAGTGGTCGATCAAGGGAACGGGGTTGCATGGCCTTCAAAAATGGACCCAGATGTCATCGTGGTTGGGCCCTGGTGTATCTCCTCTCCAGCTGTCGACTGCAGGGCCACCATCGTTGCCAAATGAATGTCGGGTGAATGTATTCCTCCGTTAGCAACATGATGTGCACCTCTCGTGGGAAATCTGGACAACCCGGTAAAACTTTTTTTTTTCTCCCCGTTTAAGGTTTTTTTGGGGTATATGTTTTTTTTTTCAGATAAGAAAACGAACCTGAGAATGGCGGCGATCGCCGTAATTAAACGGCGGTCGCCGTCATTTGCCACAAGCAAAGTGAACGAGGGAGGTGATTACGGCGGACGCCATAAGCTAGGCGGCGGGCGCCGTGAACTCCTTCTTCACTTCGAAACGCTTCCTGCAGGTTAGTTCGACACAGAAAGGAAAAACTAAAAGGAAAAACAAAAGAGAATGACTAAGGGAAAGAAAATAAACTACCTAACATCGGGTTGCCTCCCGATCAGCGCCTTAGTTAATGTCGTTGGCTCGACAAACTACTCGAACATCCTCAATCCATATCGTCAGGCTCTTTAGGAACCTTCTTAATCCATACGTCATTCCTGAACCAATTATGGAAAGGTTTGAACCTTAGACCATTCTTCTTCTTCTTCAGTGGCCCCTCCATCTTGACCTTCTTAGTCGCGTCTCCCCCATACTTAGATCGATCAGGGGGGTATTTAACCTCAACTTCAGGGACCTGCACCAAAGAGGGAACGAGCTTCTCGCTCGGAGTTAGCAGTAAAGGCGATTTGCCTGGTATCTCTAGAGGAGGCTTATAGTCAGCGGCCAACTCAGTAATGACTTCCTGCGAGTTAGTAAATGAAGCAGAAACCAAGCTAGAATCAACAATGAGAGATTGCGTGTCATCTAGGTGGTCCTCATCAAAAACAACTTGCACCACAGGCTCAAGTACATCAATTGCACATAGAGAATGATCATCAGAAGGATATTTCATGGCTTCATAGATATTGTAGTTAATAGTTTGGCCATCAAATTCCATAGTCAAGGAACCAGTACTCACATTGATCTTAGTGTTGGCAGTTTTCAAGAAGGGTCTCCCTAAAAGAATAGGGGCTACATGCATATCATGTTCCATATTAAGCACATAGAAGTCAGCAGGAAAAGTAAGATCACCAACCCTAACCAAAACATCCTCCACTATCCATATAGGACGCACACTAGATCTATCAGCTAACTGAATGGCAATATTAGTGGCATGCATGGGTCCTAATCGTAAGGATTCACAAAGAGATGAAGGTAGAACATTAATGGAAGCACCCAAATCTAACATAGCTTTATTGAACTTGGTACCTCTAATAGTAATAGGGATGGTGAACATACCTGGGTCGCCACACTTCTTGGGTAAGCGCTTCTGAAACACAGCAGAAACATGTTCGCTTACCTTTACCTTCTTCTTGTTGTTCCTATCATGATTCCTCTTTGTGGTGCACATCTGCTTCAAGAACTTGGCCTAACGAGGGACATACTTGATCAAATTTAGGAGAGGGATGTTGACCTCAACATTTTTGAACATCTCAAACATGTCCTTGTCCTGCGCAAGTGGCTTGGTACGCTTCAAAGCAGACGGAAATGGTGCAACAGGCTTCCAATCAGGAAAAATCGAAGGTTCATACTTCTTCTCAGCCTCGGGATCAGCTTCGGAGGGGCGGCGGTCGCCGTAAGAAGGACGGCGGTCGCCGTGAACATCATCAGAAAGTTCGGGATTTGGCTCACCGTCACGGCAGTCGCCGTTCTCTGGACGGCGGTCGCCGTAATCGCGGTGGTCGCTGCCATTTATGCGGCGGTCGCCGTAATTCTCTTCGGAAACATCGAATGTGGGATCACCTGGACGGCGGTCGCCGTGATTTAGGCGGCGGTCGCCGTCTTTTATTTCCTCCAGATCCGAACTGTCTTCTTCAGCTTCTTCAGTATTGCTTCCTTCAAGCCTTTTTCCACTCTTTAGAGTTACAGCACTGACATTTCTAATGTTCGGGTTCACTTCCGTTTGAGATTGAAGTTTACCAGAGACCTTTGCGTCAAGCTTGCTCACCACTTGAGAAATTTGACCAAATTGCCTTTCCAAATTCCGAATGCTCGCTTGTGTAGTTTCTTGGAATTGCAATTGGTTCTTAGTCAACTTAGCAATATTGTCATTGAGATTGGCGTTGCTCTGCATCAGCATCTTCATCATGTCATCCATAGAGTGTGAAGAGTTTGAGCTCTGCCCTTGAGGTCGTGGCACAAATGGCTGTCTAGGCTGTTGAGGATTACCCTGTGGTTGATTTTGCTCTGGGTCTCTTCATCTGAAGTTGGGATGATCCCTCCAACCAGGATTGTATGTACTAGAATAAGGGTCATGCCTGGGCCTCTGCTGATATCCTCCTACATGGTTCACTTCCTCTTGTAGAGTAGGACATGAATCAGTAGGATGCAAGTCGTCATGACAGATCTCACATGCCTTAGCCTGCTGAGGCATACCTTTCAGCTTCAGGCGCCTCACCTCCTCTCTCAGGACATCAAAATCAGCCTAATTAATCTTTGACTGAGAACTAGCAACTACCAAGCTTTGGGAACCTCTCCCACTGTACTGTCTAGAGTCATCAGCCAGAGTAGCAAATATCTCTAGAGCTTCTTCGTAAGTCCTCTTCAGAATATTCCCACCACATGAAGAATTCACCATCCGACGATCATCTTCACAGAGTCCTCCATGTAAATAGAGAATTAGATCATGTTTTTCGTAACCATGGTAGGGACAACTCTTCACCAGTTTCTTGAAGCGCTCATAATAATCATAGAGAGACTCATTAGACAGTTGCTCCACGTTGCAGATCTTCTTCTTGAGCTGATTGGACTTGATTGCCGGAAAGTATTTATCAAGAAACACCTTCTTCAAATTCACCCAGGTAGTGATGCTCCCTAGTGGTAAAGAATGATACCAGTCTTTAGCAGAATCCTTCAGAGAAAAGGAAAAGACTCTCAACCTCATCCGATCTTCAGTAATCTCAGATGGCCTCATACTGGTGCAGACCTCAAGGAACTCATCCAGGTGCTGAATAGGATCCTCAAGCGGGGTTCCACTGAATTTCGGGAGTAAATGGACTACTCTTGTCTTGAGCTCAAATTTAACCCCATCACCTAGGGCAGGGAATTGCACAGCACGAGTTGGTTGCTCCAAGTTAGGAGCTGTCAAAGATTCCAGAGTAACACGGGCTGCCATTGTATCAGCTTCCTGAAGTAGCAAATTCGCAGCCCTGCGAGCTTGAAGGAAAGTTCTTTCGATTTCTGGATAAAAAACTAGAGGTAGATTATTAGTAACACGGGTGTGAACCATAAGATAGGTTCACACCAAGATTGGCACACAAATCACACACACAAAATAGACTATTGCCTCCCCGGCAACGGCGCCAATTTGATAACAGGTTTTCGTCGTGTAAAAACTGCTATGCAAAATATCCAAACAAACCCTAAACCGTAATCCTAGGTAAGTAAAGGTCGAACCCACAGGGAGGCGAATTCTGTCTATGTATGCAAATTATGTGTCAAAGCAAAGTAACCAAAGGGGGGTTTTGTTTGTTTTGTAAGTTCTAAACATGCAAAGGTAAACAAGCGAAAGAGTTGTGAAATCAGTGATGGGAAAAGCACTTAGTCAAACAACATCCACTATTCGTATGACAAGTTGATCATAGATAATCATTCAAAATCTCATGTAATGGAAATTCCAATTCCTTTTCAGATATAACTAATAGCATAACCAGATACTATTAGCACTAACTAATTAAACAACCCTGAAACTATCAAGATTTAGTCTAACAGCAGCGTTACGGATAGGAATATAGTTGGATACAATTCTAGCATAAAACAACCAGCTTTTATCCTAGAATGTAAATCAATTCTCTTCTGCATAAGACTAGCACAACCATATACTAGTACGATATAGTTGCTACTCTGAAATAGATATGCTCAACCAGTAACAATCTAAATCTAGCAATAGATCAATAACGACAAACCCTAGTTGCGTCCAAGATAGAGATTATCAATATCAATCATAAGCAAACAAGCAAGAGAATAGATAAAAACCATGCAATAGATCAAGAACAAGAGTCTCACAACTGAATCAAAATGAAAGCTTCAGCGTCTGACTAAGCCAAGGGAGGCTTAGTTCTTCATAGCAAAATACGTAGAATGAAAATTAGGATTCGAGAGATATCAAACAAGTCTCTCTCTCTACCCTTAAATACTAAAGGAAATAAAATCTGAAATTAACCTAAAACAAATTAATAAAATAATCCAATTAAAACATAAAAGGAAATCGTGACTCGGCGGACTTCTGAACAGCGGCGGCGGTCGCTGCAACCTCCATGGCGGGCGCCGTAATGGCGGCGGGCGCCGCATTTCCACGGCGGGTGCCGTGGCCAAGTCGTAGCCATCATTGTTGGGAGGGTTTAGGCGGCGGTCGCCGTGGATTCTGCGGCGGGCGCCGTAAGGTACTTCCTCCGAAGTCTTCGTCTCTTCAGCTCCTTGGCGTCTACTTCTGGTGGCTTCCTCCTCAGTGTCTATTATGATCTCCAAAACGGCTCAAACACCTCCAAATACACCAACTTCGCCCCCAAACGCCATACACATGAATGTGTCTAAATCTACCCGAATGGCACCAATAAAACCTCTAATGATTCTTGGTTAAGCCCTACAAAGTAGTGCTTATCAACTCCCAATCCCAACAAGGCAACAACTTGCAACACACACATGATACAACAACACGTTTGAGAGATCATGCCGAGGCCAATATCAAATGGACCTCTTAGTTTTAATTGGACCTCAGTTATTAAAAAAGAAACATATCTTAAATGTGACCTCCAATCTCACCAGTATATTTGTCGAGGGGATTGGAATTTTAATTTTTCACATCAATATTAAGCTTTATGTACTAATAAAAAAGTTAAACTGGTCACGAAAAAAAAATTGTTTGTTCATTTGATCCAGTAACTAAATAGACTGCTTGTGATCGATGTGGCGCAAATTCTGAATCTCTGTGGCATGTGTTTGTTTTATGTCCAAAAACTGATTTGGCATGGGTCGGTTCTTTCCTACTGGGTTGGGCTCAAATTTTGGCCTTTGAAAACATACATCAAGTGGTTGTGGATCTATATGAGTCTCATGGTGTAATCGTTGTTCGAAAATTCTTTGTCCACAGCTGGATTGCATGGAACTGCTTTGAGCCAGGTTTTGTGAATGGCGATGTGGGATCGATCCTTCAAGAAAGTATGTCATTAAAGTTCCATAGTAATACGATAGCAAGGAGAGAAAGTATATTTGGTTCATGATTTCAAGCTTACTTAGGTAATGAATTAAGGATGATAAACTACTCAAGTTTAAGGGTAGGATCATAGGATCTTAAGTGAACACAATAAGTCTTAATAATTACCTTTTGAATAAGGGTGACGGAGAATGAGATTGGCTATCTCATGGGTATGGACATATGTGTGTGAGCAAAGTTTCCACCAGATCACAACAATTATATGATAGATATATTTCCGCATGAGAAATATCGCCAATGGAAATTTTGGTATACTTATGTTAGGACAACCACATAAGGTTTGCATAATCATGTTGTGGATGAGATAATGAAAGTACATAAGTTGTGGCATCAAAAATTATGTTTGTCTAGCGGGTTCAATATGAATAGTACATAAATGGTGGATCTTGTTTTAGGTTCATGGCATCAGGAATCCCTATGTAGCATATGGGGGAGGTCAAGGTGATCCTTGGTGTTAGGATCGAAACAAGTCTGAAAAAGTATCATTTGAAGGAAAGTGTCCCTTGGCGAGAACGTATCCCTCATAGGGGAACGTTTCCTGTGGTTTCTTGTTTATGCCCCGTGTAGGCATGGTGGAATCTTCACTCAAGTTGTCAAGAGTTCAAGAAACCTAGTGTACATGGAAGAGCATATTGTAAGATGCAACGTTGAATGTGTCTTGTTATGTGGCAGTTTAACAAGTACTGAAGTGTTATGAGTGGACCATGGTTTATAGTCATAATCGTATTGAATGCCTTGTTTATGGTAGTACAAATGAGTACTAACATACTTGGAGAAGATCATGGTTTATGGTCTTGGTTGTTTCAGAATCATCCCTTGGATATGGAGGAAAAGTTGGATGCAAGTTGCATTGCCAACTTAGATTATTCATCTAAAAGTGGATGAATAGTTCTCTTGTGGGGAACTCTATCCTATATGGACTTCACATGTTCCCTTGGAGGAACCAAATGTGTTTAGTTCTACTTGACGGTAGTGCCATTTCATGGACTTCAGAAGGAAAAATCTAGCATCCCGGGTTTGACAATTGGAAATGATATAGGTAGTGATTAGTTGTAGCCAAGTTTATGACAAACAACTATGGAATTAAATCTACCAGATTTCCTTAAGGCCAAAACTTATTTCAATTATATGAACATAATAACTCTGGTCATAGGGGAACAATGATGTGTGCTATAAGAGGTCACACCCCTTGAAGGTGAGGTATGGCATGGTTCATGAGCTCGTGCTCATGGTACATAATGTGATTGAGACTATCTTGATTCAGTCAAAACAAGTTTGGCTTACCACTTGACGAAGAGGTTGGCTGAGGGGATGACAATAAAAGACCCACATAGCTTTCTAGTAGTGAGATACCCAATTTTTACCTACCTAACGTTAGGGACGAATTCAATGTGGCAATGCTCACACCTAGAAACTGAAGCACAAAGGTAAACCTCCCCAAGTGTGTGCTTGGTTCCTACAAGTTGGGAGGTTAAAGATGAAGTCTTCTTAATAGTTTCTTTGAAAAAGTGCAAATTGTAGGTGCACGATTGGGGTAACGTTCCCACTAAAAGGATCTACCTATATGGACGTGAAGTTTGGGTGCTTCATGAAGCTTTGGGTTGGCTTCACATACGTTCACGAATAGATATGGACTCCAGCCCCTTAGAGTCAAGTACGACTGTAGAGTTGTAAAGTAACTCATGTGTGTGTTATCTTCGAGCACCCAATATGTTGATTGGTTCAATCCTTATGACACCTGATCTCGAGATGTTTAGAATGTGTAACTACACTAAGCGAAAATTCAATCCTCGTGACATTTTTTTTATTCATAGAGTTTGGGATGAAGACTTGCTTATTTTTGTAAATCAAGGATTACACAAAAATAAGAAAGGATTGTTGGTGATTTTAGAGTTCCCTTAGAAGGAACAGTTGCATTTAGTGTTATCGGGATTCATACGACAATATGAGAACTCACTTTGTTATAACACATGTTTGGAGGTGTGTAGTACACACTTGTGTAAGCGGATTAGAGTTCTGGAGGGAAACAATAAGGAATTGTTATATGTGAAAAAGAAGTCCCTTGAAGGGAACATTGTTGTTTTGTTCTTTTGAGGGAATTGTTCCCTATAAGGGAACTATACCGATGGTTGGTTGATCTTGAGCACATTTACCACATGGTTAATTAGAACGTGTTTGAAACGTGGTTGAAACTGTTGATGCAAGTGCAGTTATAATTTCTCTTGTGACCACCATTACTTATGTAACTTCCTTGTAAATCGTCGATAATGTTGGGAACAGTTCCATGAGATGTTAACTATCATAGAAGCGGTTGTAATGGTAATCGCCGAAAACTTCCTTGAACTTCTGTAATTCGTTTAAGAAGTCTTTCACTGCCTATATAAAGGGCTTTTGGGTGATAGTGTTGGGGTGAGACGATGTGAACTTTCATATGATCAAATCTATCCAAATTCATACTCCATTATTAGACCTGGGAAAAAGAAGGATGGCCGGCCCGGCCCGTACTGCCTGTCCGACAAAAGATACGGGCTTGGACAAGGGTAAGAGCCCTAACGGACCGTTTGGCCCGACCTTGACAAGTAAGTAGGCCGGGTAAGGGCAAAAGAACAAGCCCTAATGGGCCGATCGACCCGGCCCAAATTTATCTACTATATATATTAAATGTACAAAAAAAATCCCGTTTACTTTATATGATTATATCTCAAATTTAAAGTGTTTTGTTTTCAGATCTACTTTTTGCCTCTTAGTATAATACCTTATTTGTTTTTCCTCTTATATATGCCAATTTTTGCATAAACATCAATAAAATTCCTTCTAAAAAGAAAAAACTATAGGAAAAGGGTAGCCCACGGGCTGGGCCGGCCCGACCCATACACCCAGGCAGGTATGGACATGATTAGCAGCCCGCATAACGGGCCTGGCCCGAGCCCGACTCGTTTATACGGGCCAGAGAAATAGGTATGGCCTAACCCGGCCCGGACCCGTCTTTGATCAGGTCTATCCATTATTTACATGCACTCTAAAGTTCAATTCCATTCAAATAGCCTAGATCGGAATTGGGTTGGTTTGTCTTATCTCACTTCAAATTTCGTGGATACCCTAAGACTATGTTAGAGGCAAAATATTGATTTTGGAAAGCTTTTATGCGATTCAAACCTATATCATGTTTTGTATGCATTTGATTGATCTATGGATGTGAAGTCATCTACATCAACGTCCACGAAGGGGGACTTCAGATCTGCAAGGAGTGCACAACTCACCATTTTTTTCAAATTCATTATCTTGAAGAGATCATTTCCTCGTCAGCAGCTTCAGTTCCTTCTAGGGGAACCTTCTAGAAAAGGATTCCCAACAAACACAATACCTACACCAACCATCCATCACCAATTTACTTCAAGTGATCATTCATTCATCCATATATTCAGATCGGATTTTTTGTGTGATTTGTCATCGACATATATATGTTTTCCAGCCTTAATTAGTACTTAGAATTTAAAATCACTTAATGAGTGTGTCGCCTCTCCATCTGTTGAAGTAGATGTATGTAGCTTGTATGTTATTAGTCGTGATATATAACCATATCAATAAAAAATTTCTAAACTGAAATCTAACAAGTGACAACACGAAAAAAATTCTTTTTTTTTATTGGATTGGATATGATTATGGATTTGGTATACCATTTGGGCTACTTTTTTTTAATGAGGAAAGAATTAGACTAGTCTTAACTACGATGCGAAGACCAGCCTAAAGCATCCTTGCGGATGAGAACCCGAAGTTCTGAATCAAGACTTAGGTTAGACACAAGTGGTGAAAAGCTGAGTTTAGCGATGCGATCAGCAGTACGGTTCACCTCCCGAAAAATATGTCTAATTCAAACCTCCTAGAAGGAATGGATGTCGACCAGAATGCCAGCAACAACCATTTCAATCTCCTAGGGACAATCCCAGATGCCCTTAATAGAATTTATAAGGCAAAGATTGTCACCCTCAATTTGAAGTTTTTGGATGTTTAGGATCTTAGCATGATTAATGCTATTTTTTAAGGCTAGTGCTTCAGTCATGAGAATGTTATTGTACCCACATCGTTTTCTTTCCATATGAATTACTTCTGCTTTATCATTCTGAATGATGAAACCAATGCCAGCTTCACCATTTGCTAGTTTTGAGCCATCAAAATTGATTTTGAAGAAGTTTTGATTTGGTTTTTCCCATTTTAGGAATTTTGTTTTCCTAGTTTGTTGTGGCTTTCTTTTTATTTGGGGCATTTCATCACTATCGAAGTTTTTTGTTTATCCCAGTTTTTTATTAGTGGGGTGATATATTGAGAGAGGTCCTTAATTCTAATACTAGGATCATAATTAAAAATGAGTTGATTTCTGTGAATCCAAATTCCCCACCAAGTAGTGATGAGGCAAATGAATCCTGCTTATTGAGGAGGGAGGTTAGTTCAATCAAAATATCTCTTGGTTTTTTATTTGTAATGTCTAAGTTTCCGACTATGGTTTCAAAGTTCACATTTTGTTTTTTGATGTGTTTAAGCGTGAAGGAGCATTGTGTAAGAAAGTGAATAAGATCTTCAAGAGGGTTATCGTAAGAGTCACATGCTAGAAGGACATGAACATGTTTCATGGCTAATCTTTGTTTGGTGGGTAAACCATCATGACAAATTTTCCAAATAAAGTTTTGTACCTTTGGGTATGTGTCCAATTTCCAAATCCAGACAATGTTGTTATTAGAGGGTGTTTGTTGTTTAGTGATTAGTTCGAAGGTAGATTTTGTACAAAACCAGCCGTTACTGCTAGGGGCCCAATACATTCTATCAGGAATAGAGTGTGTTGGGATAGGTATGTCAAGAATTTTGTTAACAACAATTGGATTAAGGATTTCTTCTAGTTTGGTTTGGTTCCATGTTTTATCACTTTTTATAAATTCATTTACTTTAATGGCATTATTGGTAGTTGTAAGTGGTAGAGTGTTATCTCTAAGATTAATATCTTATATCCAATTATCAGTCCAGAATTTAATGGAGTTTCCATCTCCAACAAGCCATTGGAGGCCAGTATTGAATTCATTTCTTTGTTTGAGTAGTTGTGACTATTGCCAAGAGTGATTTCCCTTTTTACTATAGTGAAGGATATCGATATCTTTGAGATATTTTTCTATGATGATTTTGACCCAAATATTGTTTGGCTCGGCCAAAATTTTCCATAGTAGTTTCATCTGTAATGCTTTGTTCATATCTTGTGTCTTTCTTATACCATTGCCTCCATTTTCTTTGTTTTTACATATTTTATCCCAGCCTATTATGGGTTTATAAGATGAATCCTTATTCCAGAAGAAAGTTCTATTAAGAGTATCAAGTTCTTTGTGGATGTAGGATGGTAACATGAAACTTTGCATAATATAATTTGGCTTAGCAGCCATATTAGATTCAATCAGAGTAGCTCTACCTTCCTATGAGAGTGAATTTGCTTTCCATTTTGTGAGTTGGTTAGTGGTTGATAAAACGATATCTTTGAATGTGTCTTGATTTACTTTCCCATTGATAGTATGACATCCTAAGTATTTTTCGAGGGATGTCATACTTGGGATACTTAGTACCGACTGTATTAGGTTTTTTGTATTAGTAGAAGTGTTATTTGTAGTTTGGAAGGCTGATTTTTGGTAGTTGACACATTGTCTTGAAATGGAGCAGTATTCCACGATAATAGTTTTAATTTTGGAGCATGCTGATTGGTTAGCTTTACCAAAGATGAGGATGTCATATGCGAAGGATAGAAAAGGAATATTGGTACCTCTTCTGGAAATTTGGAAGCCCAGTTGGTTGTTGCTACAGTTGCTTTCGTTTTGAAGTTTTCTTGCTAGGATTTCCGCTCCTAGTATGAAAAGGAAGGGTGATAAGGGGTCACCTTGACACAATTCTCTTTGAGGGTAGAAAACATCAGTTGGTCCATTGTTGACAAGGACTGAGAAGGAGACTGTTTCAATGCATTCTTTGATCCACCTGATGAATCGTGTGGCAAATCCAAAATTTTCAAGGACTTTCAGAATGAATTCCCATTCAATCTTGTCATATGCTTTTTCCATATCGAGTTTAATTGATACCCATCCTTCCTTCCCTTTCTTGGAACGGAAAGAATGGAAAATCTCATGGGCTATAAGGATATTATCTTGGATTGCTCGGTCTGCTACAAAGGCACCTTGTAGAGGGTGAATTAGTTTATTTAAGATGGGTTTCATTATGTCAGTCATGATTTTGGAAATTACTTTATAGATAGTGGAGCATAGGCTGATGGGTCTATAGTGGTTAGTAGAGTTTGGGTTATCACATTTTGGGATAATGGTGATAAATGTGTGGTTTATTTGTTTAAGGAGTTCTCCAGAGTGAAAAAAAGCTCTTAACAGCTTTAATGACCATGGGCCCTACAATATTCCAGTATTTTTGGTAAAATAAAGTAGACATACCATCAGGACTTGGAGATTTATTGCTACCAATGCTGAAAATAGCAGTTTTAACTTCCTCATTTGTGACGGGTTTAGTAAGTTCTACGTTGTCTTGGGTAGTAAACTCATTGTTTATATTTGTGAGGTATTCTGTGCGAATATTATTGTTTATGTTACTTTTCTTAAATCTTCTTTCAAAATCTAATCTAATTTCGTTTCGGATGTTTTTGAGGCCAATTATAATTGTTCCTTCACTAGTACGGATTTCTCTAATAATTTTTCGGCTCCGTCTTCCTGTAGCAATGCGGTGGAAGTAATTAGAGTTAGTATCAATTGATTTTATTGGTTTTGTTTTAGCATGTTGACTCCAATATTTTTTTGTGAAAGGATAGGAGGTTTTCCTTTTTCGATATTAATCTATTTTGTTTAGTTATGAGGTTTTGCGTTGGGTTGATAATTATGTCTTTTTGGATAGAGGTTAATGATTCCTCCACTTCTTTAAGTTGTTTGAAAATGTTTCCAAATTTTATTTTGTTCCAATGTTTTGCACTTACTTTAAGTGCATAGGTCTTTTTGATGAGGTTAAACATATGAGATCCTCTCGTGTTGATACGTCAAGCTTGTCTCACAATGTTTTCAAAGTCTTTTCGATATGTCCAGATTTTCTCAAATCTAAAAGGTTGAGCTTTGATATGAGATTGGTTTTCTAATACAATAGAGATAGGGCAGTGGCCTGAAGATGTAAATGCATGATTTTTCGTAAAGATGCCTGAGAACCATTGTAGAATTTGGTCATGAACCAGGATTCTGTCTGGTTTTGAGTATTGGTTGTCAATCTCAGTTCTATTTTTCCTCCAGGTGAAATCACCACCTTGGGTTGGAATATCAATGAGATCATATTTATTTTTAATGTTAATTAGTCTAAGAAATTTGGAAGGTGGGAGATGAGAACCACCAATCCTTTCTGTATTATTTTGTATTTCGTTGAGGTCTCCAATTAGAAGGCATGGTAGATTTGTCTGTAAGATGAAGTTTGATAGCATAGACCAAAAATGGTATTTCTCATTTTCTCTTGGAGGAGCATAAATGAAGATGATCATGATGCATATAGCTTTATCCAAAACTTTGTATTTTACCGCAATAAAACGGGTATCTATATGGGTAAGTTCACAAATTTCGTCATATAATTGGTATGATTTTCACATGACGCATAAACCACCCGAACATCCTACTGCTGGTGAAAAATGAAAGTTATCAAAACCAGCTTTCCACCAAAGATGTTGTTGTGGTTCTCTATTTGTTATGGTTTCAACTAGGGCCATGATTTGTATTTTTTCAATTTTACAGAATGACTCAATATCAGTCCAAAGGTTTTTACGACCAATGCCTCTACGATTCCATAGGCTTATCTTCATTTAAACAAATTTGGATTGTTTTGCAAGTAAGTTGGTCTTGCTATTTGATGGGGATGATGATATATCACCATAGTTAGGGGGATAATATTAGTAGTATTAATTACACTACATTGGGACCATGGAGCTTTGTTATATTTAGTCAATTTGGGTTCAAAAGGGGTGAAATGAAATGTGATTTGGTTAACCGGGATGTTATCATAATGGATATTTTCCCTTTGATAGAGGAGTTTGTGGATTTTCCATTGAGCTTGAAATACTTTTGGGTTTTGGTTATTACAACATAGTAGTTTGTTGTTATTTTAATTGGCGAGAGCATTAGTGAAAGACATAAGCCTGACTAGTACTCTTTTGATTTTAGTTTGTTTATTTGATCCTTTCATTTTTAGTCTTCTAGAGAGGGTATGATTTATGGTGGTTATGGTGTTTGTTATTCCTATTTTGTTAAGTATCGGCTTGATGTTGTTGGATGGATCAAGATTAGGAGAAACACACCCCTTGACAAAGTTCATATTTTTAGCTAAAGAATTCTTGATACATATTGTTGTATGGAGGGGGAGGATCATACAGTTATACATGCCGTTAAGGCTAAATGGGATCGTGTGTTTATATAAGTCATTAAAGGCATAGTCACATTTTGTTAATAATGTGTCTCAATTGTTGTCGTAGGGGATTGTTTTGATTTGTTGTAGGCATGCCGTAAGTGGAAGAGCATAATCCTGAAAAAGAGGATGATGAGTTGAGGAAATCCAGGAATTATAATGATAATTGGTGTCACTGTCGGATATAGTTATAGGAGTTATAAAATTCATAGTATTTGCACAGTTAGTAATCCATGTGGTGAAAAGAGAAGTAGTAAATACACTATCGCCTAAATTAAAAAAAGAGACAAGGGTAACATCTTGTGTATTAGACACGAGGGCATTGAGAGTTGTTGTAACAAAGGTGTAATTGAATATCAGGGGTCGGGTTGGATCTTGTGTAGTATCAACTAGAATCTTTTTCCTTGGGATGAAGCACTTGGGTGACCTGAAAATGCTAGTAATAGTTTTTAGCGTTATTAACCAGTGTAAGAGATTAATTGTTTTTTTTTTTTTGCCAAATGGTAAATTGTATAAATGGTTGGGAAAAAGGCCCAACGTCCTATTTACAAACACCAATTCAAGACAAACCAAACAACACAAACAAAGAAATACAACCAACACAAAAGAAAACCAATCAGATAAGAAATACAAGCACTAAGCAACAGATAACAAAACACAGAAAAACAACCAACAAGAAAGCAAAAGAACATCAGAAAACCAACAGAGAAGACACAAAAACACACAAGCAACAGACAACCATACCAGCAAAGGACATAACCAAATAACAACAGAAATAAGAGAACATAAACTAATCAAATTCTAAGTCTTCTTCTCATAGCTCTTCCTCTTCTCCCTGTGATCTTCAATTTCTGTAAGATCCTGAACTTGCATTCCTCAACAATTTTTACAGCACAGTGCTCAGGTACAATATTACTCCCTGTAAAAATGACCTCATTCTTTTGCCTCCAAGAGTGGTAGACAATCCCCATAACTGCCAACAGCTTACTTCTGTAGATATTATTGTCTCTTTTCCTACACTGAGCAAACCAAGACCACCACTCTAACAAGCTGCTTTTCCTTGTTCTAATCCCTTGCCAAAGCAGAACTTTCTGAGCAATTTCTTTAACAACCGAACAACCAAACCATAAATGATTCTCATCTTCATCATCAATGTGACAAAGAGCACATGTAGTAGAAGGAATCAAACCCCATCTATGCAGTTTACTAGCTGTTGGAAGACGACCAAGAGTAGCCAGCCAGCAAACAAAGCTCCATCTCTTAGGCTGAATACCATCCCACAATACACAGCACCAGTCCTTCTCCAAAGAAAATTTTCTTAGCAGATCATAAAGAAGAATGCTATCCATCTTCCCATTGCTCTTGGATAGAAATTGTTCATCTAAAGCACAACCATTCCTTAGCTCCAGGACCATATCCCTTACCAAAATGAGTTTTTTATACACCACTGAGCTACTGGGCATTGCATCCACAAGCCAAACAGATTGCCCCTTGGTAAGATGTTTTCTAGCCCACATGGTCCACAAATTATCTTTCTCTTTATGCAGATCATAGATAAGGTGGAACATTAGAGTATCATTCCAAGAGAGCAACTCTTTAAAGTTCAATCCTCCCTCTACAAAGGGCCTACAAACAGTTTCCCAAGCAACCAAACATCTCCTGCTCTCCACTTCACCTGACCAAAGGTATGCTCTGCAAATAGCTTCAATCCTCTTAAGAACTTTCTTGGGAATGAAAATAACTTTCATCCAGAAAGAAACAACACCTTCAATAACAGCTCTGATGACTTGAGCTCTACTAGCATAAGACAGTTTTCTAGCACTCATATCCTGAATCACTTTCCTTATTTTGTTCATCAAAGGAGAAAGCTCATTAGCCTTAAGTTTCTTAGAATGCAAGGGAGTCCCAAGATATCTCACAGGGAAGATACCTTGACTAAATCCTAACACTGCAGAACATTCAGTCTTTCTATCATCACTCAAGCCTCCATAAAAAAACTTTAGTTTTAGCCGAATTTGCAACCAAACCTGACTCCTTTCCAAAATCAATCAGACAACGTTTAATCAACTTAAGAGAAGGAGTAGTGGGCTTACAAAAGATCAACAGATCATCAGCAAAAGCAATATTAGTCAATTGCAGCTGCTTGCATTTAGGATGGAATCTGAAGTCCTTATCTGCACTCACCTTCCTCATTTTCCTGGCAAATAACTCCATCACTATGACAAAAAGGAAGGGAGAAGAGGATCACTTTGTCTAAGCCCTCTCTTCCCTTCAAAAAATCCTCTTGCTTCACCATTAATAATCACTGAGAAGCAAGGAGTCCTAACACATTCCATTATCCACAAAATAAGTTGTCTTGGAAAGTTAAGGAATATCAAGCTTTCCTCAAGGTAATCCCAAAACACACAATCATAAGCCTTTTGCAGGTCAATCTGAATCATACATCTAGGGGAAATCCTAGTACATTCATATCCCTTGACCAGTTCTTGAGCAACAACCATATTATGAGTAATTGATCTCCCTGGAACAAATGCTCCTTGATTAATAGATATAATTTCATCAAGAATTGGCCTCAACTTCAGTACCAGGACCTTAGAAATAATCTTCAACATTGTATTGTAACATGAAATAGATCTGAACTCTTTCACAGAAAAGGGGTGATCAGTTTTAGGAATTAGGCAAACAAAGGTAGCATTTGTTTGTCTTAAAAGTCTCCCTCTTCTGAAGAATTCACTAATAGCTGCCAACACATCTTCATGAATAATTTCCCAACCCTTCTTATAAAACCAACTCCCAAAGCCATCAGGACTTGGAGATTTCAGATTACCCATACCAAACACAACATCTCTGACATTCTGAAGACTAGGATACTCATACAAACTATCATGGCAATCTGATCTGACCTTTGCACCATTATAACTATCAAAATTGATAGCAAAATGTGGGCAGGCAGTACCAAATAGTCCAATATAAAAATCCAGAATCTCTTTCTCAATCTCATCTTACTTCTCCAGAGCTCTTCCAGTACTATCTTTCAAGGTAAAGATGGTGCATCTAGCTCTCCTTGATTTAATACCATTATAGAACATTGGAGATGTCTCCTCTCCTAACTTGATCCAGTCAATCTTAGCCCTCTGAACAGTAAAACTTTGCAACTGATCCAGTCTAAGATTAAGCTCACTCTTTGCATCTGAAACAGCTTGTTGCTTCATAAGGCTTGAAAAATCATTTTGCAAGGACTCATTTGCAGCTTTCAATTTCTCAACACACTCTTCAACCATAACCTCTAGCTTCCTAAATCTCCCTCTTTGCCAATTCTTCAATTCAGCTTTCACCCTTCTAAGTTTTTCAGCCACCACAAATTGAGCAATACCAATGATAGGCCTTTGCCAAACAGTCCTTATCAATAGCTCATAATCCTCTTCTTCAGTCCAAAAATTTCTGAATTTAAAAGGAATTTTCTTGATCCCAATTGTAGGATTCAGCTGCACCACACAAGGTGAATGATCGGAGATATTTGGATCAGAGAAAAAGACTCTAGATTCAGGGAAAGCGTTATCCCAATCTTTATTGATCAACATTCTATCAAGCTTGCAAGCAATCTTGTCCATCCCCTCCTATTGATTGCTCCAAGTGTATTTAGCACCAGAAAAAGCATGGTCATACAACTCCAACTTATCCAAAACTTCTGACAATTCATTACTAACACTCATATTATGCCTATGAGAAAGCTTCTCAGCAGGACAAAGTATGCAATTAAAGTCACCTACAATTGTCCAAGGCCCAACAACAGACCTAGAAATATTCTCTAAATCTCTCCAAAGCTTCATTCTGCCTATTAAAGCATTAAAGGCATAGACAAAGGAAGCATAAAAAGAGATCTGTCTATCCTTACTAGTAATTAGGCAGTGAATCAATTGCCTAGAAGAGTAGAGCACAGACACATTAACAATAGTTGAATCCCAAGTCAACCAAATTCTGCCTCTCTCAGATGGAGAGCTATTAGTCACATAAGGCCATTGTGTCATTAATCTGCTGGCCACATGCATCTCCTTATTCTTAGGATTTTTTGTTTCCAGAAAAGCAACAACACTCAACATATTCTTCCTAACCATATCTCTGATCATCTTTATTCTCGGGGAAGAGCAACATCCCCTAGTGTTCCAAGCACCAAACCTAACTTCAGCCATAGGAATTATTATTGGAGCTGCTACCACTCCTAATCCCTTTAGTAAAAGATGGGGCAACAGATTGAGAATTCATAAGGACAGAGCTAAAAGAAGGAGACTTATTCTTGGCTTTACTCTATTGTCCCAGGTTCTGATTCATCTTTGTATCTCCATCAACACCCTTGCTTTGTTGAGGTAAGCCCTTATTAAGGCCATCTTTATGAGGAACCATCCCTTTTGGACACAAATCTCTTTCATTCTCAACAGTGTCAGGATTATCAGAATTCTTATCATTAGTAGAAACTAATTCCTTTTCCTGAGCTTTGTTTCCTTTCCTTACCCAAACTTTATTGCCTTGAATCTCCCCTGCTGTTTACCAGTATTATTAGCCCAATTCTGTTGCCTCTGATGCCAACAACCTCTATCATCATGCCCAAACACATTGCATTTGGCACAACACCAAGGCACCCATTCAAACCAAATCATGTACTTGTAAAGCTTCCCATCTGGTCCCTGAAGAACAACTGCCTCCCTCTGAATATCTTGTACCTTAACCATGACTAAAAGCCTAGCATATGATACCTTCCTCCCTTTAGCAGTAAACTCATCCATACACACAGGTTGCCCAATGATACTTCCAATAACACTCAGCATATGCCTTGAGAAGAAGATGGGGTCCAAATCTCGGATTTGAACCCAAACTGGAACTTCCTCAAAACTAGACCAAGTAACAGCCATCCCAGGAGACCATTGCTTCAGTGCAAGAGGTTTAATACCATCCACTAACCAAGGTCCATTCATCTCAACCCAATCCAAGTGTTCTCTACAACCAAATCTAAAAATCCAGATACCATTGCTCTTCATCTGAACCTCAGGCAAGATTTCTCCCCAATTCTGATTAATGAAGTATGTCATTTCATCATTTGAGAGCTGCTTCCCCATGACTCCTCCGATTAAAGTGTGTTTCCATATATCTACTTCCGTTTTAACTTCTTCATCAGAGAAGACATAGATGTCTTTATCATCGATTTCAATTTTTTCAAGTTTATGCTGAAGAGATCTCTTCCGATTCTTCACAATCTCTTTGTCCACATTTGTAGGTTTCTTAGTTTGTAGATCAATTACTGATTCTATAACAGCATCAGAGCGAGGAACTTCCTCTATCTCAATATCCACCAATTTGGATACAGCAGGTATATCAACAATCAGATTTACCTCATGAACCTCAGAATTAGGCAAGGAACTAGCAGATTCAACCGAATTCACAATCGGAATCTTAGAATTAACATGAGCAACCGAAATCGCAACCGGAATCGGAGTTTCTAACCTCATCGCCGATGAGTTGTCTAAGGGATTCAGATCGTGAGATTTCGAACCTGTAGTGGTCTTTGTTGCGCCTCCTCGACCAAGCTTCTTCCCAAATCTCATTGTCACACCCGCCGGAGAACTCATCGGCGATCAATTCCGTCGAAATCAGCCAAGCAGTTGGCTACCTTCACCGGCAAGAAATCTCCAATCCGAGAGCGGAAAAAACACACAAAGCTCTTTTTTAGAGATATGAAAACTTGAGAGAGAGAGAGAGAGAGAGAGAGAGAGAGAGAGAGAGAGAGAGAGAGAGAGAGAGAGAGAGAGAGAGAGAGAGAGAGATTAATTGTTGAAGTGGGAATAAGATTACCTTTTGTTTTTGGTGCGGTAACAAATCTGTAATGAGTAAATTGATGTCCATTCATGACAGGAAACCAAGATGAAGCAAAGGAGGGTGATCTGCACCAGTAAGGGGTAATTAAATCAAACAAGTGCATAGTACAAATTGGTCTAAAGTAAGAGTTTACCTTGGTATAACTTTTCAAAATCTTGTTGTTAAGCCATGAGGTAATCCATATGTAATTTAAACATAGAGTGGAATGGTCCTTTAACAAGGGTGAAAGCCATAGCAAATTAATGTAAAAGAGCAAATGTAATAGAAGTTGAGCATGGCCCCCCGGGGCGTAGCGTAGTGGCAAACCAAGGGGAGTAGAATGCTGGGGTGGGCAATCCCCCCGGGTTCGAAACGTATGGGGAGCTGCGTGCCTTGCGTCTCGGATTTACCTCCCGGATCTGGTGGGGCTTACTGGTCCCCGGGACGTGTGATTAGTGGGCTCCGCGAAGCGGGTCCGACACACACGTTAATCAAAAAAAAATTAAAAAAAATAGAAGTTGAGCATGACATATAACGAATATTATTGCCTTATTACTTCTAAGTAAAGCAACCAACTTAGGCATAAGTTGGTAGGAAGGCTTTTTCCAAATTCCCCAAGCAGGAAGGAAAAATTGTAGAAGTTCCAAGTCATATAAAACAAGGTAAATGAAGGTTATGGGGGTGCTTAAACACCCATAGATGAAATAAAGCATCAATGGGTTCATTACATAATTCCATACCACAGCAAGATAAGAATGATTAATAGATAGTATGATTGTCATACATTGGCTCAATGAAGCAACCAGCTTAATCAAAAGTTGTGTGTGAATCATTTTCCAAAATCCCCATAGTTAAGAGAGTGCAAAAAGATCAGTTCATAGAGCAAATAATGAGAAAGGGTAATGTGGGTGTATAAACACCAGTAGATGAAATCAAACATCATTAGATTCATAAAAGAGTTCCTTACAGCAACTTGATAACCCATATAGACAAAGTTCTTGCATAATAGAAAAGAAAAAGGCAGAAATTGATGACAGTGCTTAAGATTAACATGAGAATTCTCCCAATGGTGATACACCAACAAAAAGCAGCATGTGAGGGCTGGGACTTCACACCAGTAATTAATGTAGAGTAAATTATCGGTGGCCAAAAGTGAGAAAATTCTGATTTTAATCATTAAAAAAAATGGTCTTCAAGGTTTGGGTTTCTTGTTTCCCATCAGAGAGCTGGAGGTTGTATCATCATCCCCTTCATTGAGTTTTCTTTTACTGGATCCTGAAGTGGACACAATTGCATTATGGACAGTTAGGATGCCAAGCTTTTTTGCCATGGATGAGCTAGAAGACATAGTACTCCCAGATTTGATTGAGTGATAGGAGCCCACAGAAAGGGGGTCCTCATCTAGTTCATCTCCAAAGTCTGAATCCAGGAGATCTTGCAGTTCAGCTTCAGAAAATCGTTCACAATCACTCTTATTGATCAAAGAGAAGGGTTCATCACCCTCATCAAGAAGGTCATCATTATCCATGTCAAAGTCATCAGCCATGTTAATCTCATCAGCAGCAGCCTCAGGTTCCAGCTGAGGGGGTATCAATCAGGGCCTCAGCAATTATCTCATCATTTGGGTTTTGGGTTGGGATGGGGTCAGGGTATGGCATGGTAGTAGGTTCTGAGATAGGAATGGCTAATGCAACTGGGAGGTTTGGATCATTTGTGGAGGAGTTGTCCAAGATTGGAGTGGTGGTAGGATTAGTAATCTTTTCAGGAATGACAATAGTGACAGAGGGAGTTGGTGCAGCAGGATGGGAATTTTCTATAGAGAGGGTAGGTTAGGTTAGGCAATGGGTTTGAAGTACTGGCAATGACAGATTTAGTGATAGTAGAAAGTGGAACAACAGACTATCCCAAACTGATAAGAATTGTGTGAGAAAACTTACAGAAATCAGTGATCACTGCACTTTGCAATTTCACTCTTGACCTCCACAGACTATCCAAGTGTTTATGAAATTAGTTTTCTCAACTCAGTTCATAACTACACAAACTAATATCACCAATTCAATTTCCCTCTTTTCCCCGTTATAAAGGTATGGTATCTCTCATAAATAACAATTTTTTTTGTCTTGAATACCATATATGGATGAACTTTGTAAGGAATTATGTATTTATATATTTGATTCATATATAATTGTAAACCTATTACATGACTAGGTTATAAAAATACATTTTAGAGTAATACTTAACGACCTTGAAATACCGACACTTAAATCTGCAACTGTAAGCCTCTTCTTCAATTGGTTACTTCGAGTCTTCGGGGACCAACCACTGATGTGCCGTATAGGACGGATGACACCAGCCAACCATGCAAGGAATAAAACCCGGTTGGTTAGTCTAATGAAAGACTATGCAAGGGTGCAAACAGAATGGTTCTAGTGATCGTAACCGTTTACTATCATTGTCCCTCGAATAACAACCGAAGGGACGATATATAACCCGAAACTTTCACGGAATGGTTAAAGTTTAGACATGCACTAAAAATTAGACTCCAAAGGAAATGAGCCTTATGGGAAACGTATGAAGAGAAGACTCCAAAATATTAAGTCTTACGGGAAAGTCTGACAAATATTTGGGAACGTTATAATTTCACACAAGCGTTTAAAAAGACTTGACCATTTGGGTCCACGACCAACCTCACCGCGTAATGCGAATTCAGATTTGGAAGGAGGACTTACTCTAATCGAAGTCCGGGCGGTTTCCACGTTGTACTCCTCGCCCGAGGGTATATTAATCATGTGCATAATTGCGCTTATCTTGTTTAATTCCAAAACGTATATTCACGTTAAAGCTTTTATCATATAAATATATCATCTCGATACAAGAGATATCTTGGGAATATTTCCCGAATGTTTGGCACCAGCTGTGTGCACCTCCCCTATACTCGGATAGGGGACAATCATGACCAGGGAAGGGTGTTAGGGCTTAGACATCCTATCCACCACGGTTATAAAGAAACAGCTAGACCTCGCAAGGTACATAGCGTTTCTACGAATACTCGTTCTAACTACATTTTAAGTTCACACACACAAAATCCACACCAATACCATCATGGTAATAACAGATATAATAGTGTTGTTTCTAGTAATATATACAACCTATTATAATATCATGTTTTAATCGTATCAATTATAAAATCTGTTCCCCAAACGAAAGCAATAGTTCATCCTAATTTAATTAACAATTAAAAACAATTGATAATTAATGGAAACATGGAATGACAAGCAAGAGCGAACCGCCACTTGCCTTAATCGAGACGAATTACAGATGTCAGGTTCCGGGGTCTGGCGACTCGAATCTGAGTACGGATTCCTACGACGACGGAACATGAGACGGAACCCTAAGTTAAATACGATACGAAGATACGACACGGAAGAACGAAAACCGAGAAGAATGAGAGAAACGGGGAAAATGAACCTAATCTGCGGTCGCGGAATTCATCTTCGCGGTCACGGAAGTTCATCCCTGCGGTCACGGATGTTCATGTCCACGATCGCAGTTACCCTTCTGACGACGACTTCGGCGCTTACCTACGATGACAACGGGGACTTCATGGCTCGGACGAGGGCTCCCTTCGACGACCACCACCTCCCAGCCTCCAAGGACTCTCGGCGAACAGCTCCGGCGAGGGCACGAGCTCCGACGAGGCTTGACAGCACCAGCGACGATGAAAATGAGAGGAAGAGAGACTGAGTGCGAGCTATGGATGAAGAATCTGAGGCCCAAGCCTCCCCTTTTATAGCCAAAGGAAAAAGCAGCTCCCCGACCAGATCGACGGCCGCTCAGACGATCAACGGTGACGTGATCGACGAGGTTCGGCGGAAGACGAAGCGTCGCACGCCTGCATTTTTCCGCGGTCGCGGAAAATTCCAATGCCCAACTCCTCAGAGGGCTATTATTTTGCGGTCGCGGAAAAGGCATTTCCGCGTCTGTTTGCCCGGGGAAGGGTTTGGCATGGGTTTAAATCCCGGAAATTATATATTTGTACCCAAACAAATATTCTAAGCCCCGAAAATACGTCGAATGTATGATATAAAGCTCAGGGAATTATTACAGAGATTATATGAGTTACAGAAATTCTGAACTTCGCCTAACGCGTCCTGAATAATTGACGAGGGTTTGGGAAATTACTCAATTACCCTTACTAAAAATGAGGGGTATTACAATGTTTAATATCTATTTCTATCCCACCGTCACTCTGCAGTACCTTAGAAATAAATTACATTAACCCTCACTACAAAATTTAAATAGTTGAACCCTGACGAAAAAATATTTGTTGTCCCCTACCAAAAAACAAACTCGTAATCATTGCACTGCGAAAAAATCGTGAGAATGTGTGAATGGGCATGTGCACAAGTTTGTGCTTATATGTACATAGCTTTTTTACTGTATATGTGTGACTTTGTTAAGTGGAACTCATGCACATACATGCAAAAATTTATGCATTTTTAGAGAATTATGACATTATTAATGAAATTAAGGTAAGTATGACAATATAAAGATATCTCTACTAACAATCAATTGACAAAGATCAATAGTCGTGTGATCCTGTTGGCTTTAAAGACGAAGCGCCACCCAAGAGTCCAGTCACACTTCCATATTGTGTCTGGTTGACCTGCTTTCTCACAACACACCGCCGGGTTGGTTTTCTTTCAACCCGTGTTTGTGTCTTTCTCATATGTTTTCCTAATCCTCTAGCTTTCCTTTTCTGTTCGTATGTTTCTCTTTGACTTGATGTAGTGTATTTGTTTTTCAATGTGGGTTTGTCCGACTACCAATTCATTCGGTCTCTCGAAGTTCCAGGTCAGATTTGACTTATAACTTCAAATTCTTACCCATTTTAATTTTTTTTAACAAATATTAATGTGCTTTCGTACGTATATAATATGTTGAATCAATTTCTATACCTATAAATAAATGGATCAAAAGTAAATATGAATAAAATGTGACTAATTAAATGAAAAATTAAAAGATAATATTCAAAAAATACCTAATATATTCTATCTAATATGAAAATCAATCAAGATCAAATTCATATGTTGAAAAGGAATTCATGGTCATATCTAAAATATTTTATATAATAATAATAGGAAAAAAAAAAGATAATTTGGTGATGTGGCACGATGTCATGTGATAATAAATGACGTAGCATAATGTCAAAAGGACAAGCGGTCTTAGCTAGGTTTTACTTTGGTATTATATAGTAGATTAGACATCAAGGTTTCAAACCAATTATATAAATGGGTAACCTTGTAAATGTAACACCTCCGACTTACGTCGATAGTGCCACACACTAGTGACATCAGACTGTAAAGTCCAAAGCCACCCTAGGCTTTAATCGGAACAATTACGCTTAAATAAACATTAAATATTAAAAGAGTAAATAGCGGAAGACTTTTTAAAATAAATACCAACCTTTGTTAAAATATATTCTCATCAGTTGAGGAGATAAGTTTTACAACTCAAAATTATAATACAGCGGAAGACTTTTTAAATAAACCCTAACACATGACTAACTTAACTAAGTCTTACATTTATTTAAGAGGATTAATTCAATACTAGACAGCTTTAAAAATAATATTGCTTTAAATCACAACCTTCAACTACAAGCCTTCGTCTTCGATTTGTTACTTCAAGGTTGTCTAAGACCAGCCACTGATGTGCCGTATAGGACGGATGACACCATCTAACCATGCAAGGAAAAGGAAAGGTTGGTTAGTCTAATGAAAAACTGTGCAAGGGTGAAAAATAGAATGGTTCTTGTAGTCGTATATAGTCAATACCCTTGTTTATCTAATGAAACTCGGTAAATGGTATACGCTACTATACTTCTATTGAAACAAAAGAAAATGCATGCTTCAAGAGAAGTCTCCAACGGAAATGAGTCTTATGGGAATTAAATGAAATTGTTTGGGAACGTTTATATTTATCACACAAAGTTTTGAAAATGACTCATTGAATATTTGGGTCATCGACCAACCTCACCGCATAATGCGAATCCAGATTGAAAATATGACTTACTTTAGACAAGATATCGGGCGGGCTCCATGTTGTACTTCTCACCCGATAGTATATTAATTATGTGCAAAATGGCACTTATCTTATTTAATTCCAAAACGTGTATTTACGTTAAAGCTTTTAATCTATACCAATCTCGAAACGAGATATATCATGGGACGAATCCCGAATAATGACACTAGCTAAGTGCACCACCACTTATATTCGAATAAGGGTAGGTCATGACCAAAAAGTATTAGAGAAATAATCCTCCTAATACCAAGTCATATAGAAATAGCTAAACCTCGCAAGGTAAATAGCGTTCCAATGAATACTCGTGCTAAGTAAGCATACAAGTCCACACCAAATACACACCAAAATTCATCTAGCACCCTATGAGAATAAATATATATATATATATAGATCTATGCTCTAGTAAAACAAGCTCTTATAGTGAAACGAGTGGATAAATATAGAGCATTGGATTAGTTTAAGATGGATGGCTGGGATTTAATCTAGGGAGGTACAAAATTAGGGGGTAGATTCACCCACACCTGATCTCGTCCATTTACGAGCTTTCCGGGATTTGATTTCCATAATCTGAGTCGCTTCAACTTCCATTTTCAACTCCCTCCTCTGTTCTATTGCTCTGCTATCTCAGTATCTCTCTCTCTCTCTCGCATTTCCTTTGATCTCCATCGCCGCCTTCATCGTCTCCTCCCTCGCGTTTCGCTCGTTAGTCGGTTTCCAATCTTCCCCCTCGCAGTCGTTTTCTGGCGTCTCCACTTTAGAAGCGTCGTCGTCTCGCCATATTTGGTTGGGCTAAAGGTAATGATGTGATTCTGACTCCATAACCCATCTCGGTGGGCCCCACGTCGGCCCTTTGGGCAGGGGTCCAGCTAGCCACGGCCCGTCGGGCTAGACCGGCAGGAACAGCCGAGACTCACAGCAGGCCTGCAGGCCATACACCCCAACCAGATGCTCACAGGGTGTTAGCCTGTAGGTTGTTGGAGGTGGGACTCTAACCCAAGACCTCCCTTTAACAAGTGGGAATATCACCACTTGTCAACCAACTACACTGCAGTGTAATTGGTTGACAAGTGGTGATATTCCCACTTGTTAAAGGGAGGTCTTGGGTTCGAGTCCCACCTCCAACAACCTACAGGCTAACACCCTGTGAGCATCTGGTTGGGGTGTATGGCCTGCAGGCCTGCTGTGAGTCTCGGATGTTCCTGCCGGTCTAGCCCGACGGGCCGTGGCTAGCCGGACCCCCGCCCAAAGGGCCGACGTGGGGCCCACCGAGATGGGTTATGGAGTCAGACTCACATCATAAAAGTGCACTTTTTTGATGAGATCTGAGCCCACCTGGGTCCGCCTTCCCATGGTCTGCCTCGTTCGGCGTTCTGACCCAGCGGCCCAGCCCACGGTCTGCCTCGATCGGCGATCTTACCGTTGACGCCCTGATCACAGAGCAGGGCTACAGCCCCTGCACCCCAACTTGGAGGGAGGCTTGCGCCTGTTAATCCCCCAGGATGTTGGAGGGGGGAATCGAACCCCCGACCCTTTGATATGAGGGCAGTGGAATACCCATCATATCACCAATTGAGCTGCAGCCCAATTGGTGCTGGGAAGTTGGCTGAGCACATTCAGGAGCTACACAGGAGGACACACCCACAGCTGGAGCAACGTGCGATACAATACTCATCCCAGAAGAACAAGGGAAGGAGACGATTTATCTTCGCCCCAGGCGACTTGGTTTGGCTTCACTTGTGGAATGAGCGATTCCCTTCCGTCCGCAAGTCTAAGCTCAACCAACGGGGTGATGGTCCATTCGGAGTCGTCATGAACATTGGAGACAACACATTCCAGCTCGAGCTACCGGACAAGTACGGGGTGAGTGAGACGTTCGACATCACGGACTTCGCACCATATGTTGAGCCTGAGCCTAATGAGGGTGAAGCGGGAACGCTTCACAACCAAGTGGGGGAGGGTGATGTGACCCTGCCATCCTTTTCCCATCCGCCTTGAGACTCCCCTACAGTTACATCCAGTACGATCGAGACATTAATTGCTTAGCACGTTTTATGAACAGTATTTCTATTTTTAGTAGCTGCTATTTCTGGGTGGTTGCCATTTATGTTAAATGGGCCGCCAGAATTAGTAACTAGATAGTCTGGCCCATTAGGTCAACTCTCTAGTATAAATACTCTCTTTTGTCTTCATTTTCAACTACGTCAAATTAAGCCTAAGTTTCAAGTCAAGTAAACTCCTTAAACCCCGGGCCCCGACGTCAACAATCTTTGCGTTTCTAGTCGAACTATCCTGGCGCATCGATTCAGTTAACGCGTTTCTAGTGAATTATCCTGGCGCGTTAACTCGGTTACCATCTATCTAGTTACTATCCGCAATCCCGAAACAAGAACTAACCCTAGTTCTCGTCTCTCCCCAAACACGAACCCTAATTCCCTCACGGTCACCTCCACCTCCGACACCACTACCGCCGCTACAACCACCACAGCACCGCCGATCTCCTCCCAGTCGCCGTCGTCCCCTTTCCCCTTGCTTCCACCGATCTTCACCACCACTTCCTCCGCTGCTCTCGCCTCAGTCCGCTGCATCCGGACAGTCCACAGTCCACCGCGCATCAACTTCCTCCCGTTCCGAAGAGTGGTTCGCCCCAATAAGGATTCAATCGGTCCTTGACATCGAACCGTGGTCTTTCCATCGAACAAGGTCACATCAGGTAACCCTAAAATCACTTCCCCACTAATTTTCGTCTTCGTCTCCATCAATAGTATACTAACTCTTCAATTTCGGTTCAATTCCTGAAACGTGTTATTCAATTTTGGTTCTCCAACCGCAAATTTCGACATAAATCGGTGAATATATTTACTTTGATTTGATTTTCTGTCGATTAGAACATTTGTGTTCGAGTTTTCCTTTAGATTTAGGGCATCAGAAGGTTTGTCTTGTTCGATTTCGTTCGATATGCATTTTTAGTTCGTTTAGGGCATCGAAAGCCTATATTGTGTTATTGATATTCAATTACGTAGATGACATATGCATTTTTGCATGCATTGATATGCAGAACATGTGCAATGTATATATTGTTTTGATATTCAAGTTGATTCATTTGGTGTTGGATTTGGAGGTTGGATTTTAGGATTTTGTTTATGGGTATTTTTAGTTCGTGTTGATGTACTTAGATTGTTTTTTGGGGTTTGATGTAACTGGATATTAGAATCCATAAACTCTGTCAAATATAGATTTTTGTTCTGAGATTAGAACCAGATTAATTGTTTTGTGTTTGGTGTAATAGTATGCTAGAATGCACAAAACCAATGATATTTGATGAATAGATTGTGTTTTGATTTTCAATTATATGAATGGGATATGCATTTGGCATACATTGATATACAGTACATGTGCATTGGATTAGTTTGTTTTGATATTCAAGTTGTTTCAATTGTTGTTGGATTTGGAGGTTGGTTTTTAATGTTACTCATCGTCTTATTTAGGTTTCTGTTCATGGTCAGAGGCTTGTTGGATAGAGAAACAATGTCTCCGAAAACAAAGGGTGGCAAGCGAAGAAGACTTGTTAAAGGTAATGTATTTATTTTCTGTTTATTTGTATAGCTTCGAAGTAAGGTATTAATTGATATGCATTGTTTAATGTTTGGTATTGATATGATTACCAACCATTTTAGATTAGTGTGTTGTTCAATTTTTTTAAATTGATATTCATTGTATTCTCAGTGATATGCACTACATCCGGACAGATATGCAATGTATTTCTAACTATGACATTTGCATGTTTGTTAAGCTTTAGTCATTCCTTCTTATATTTTATATACAATTAAGCTTATTAATATGATTTGTACAGGATTGCCCTCAAGGAAGTCGGTTGAAGATTCCCCAAAGGATGCTCATGTCACATCTTCCGAACAACTTACTGAAGCAGTTGTGGACACTGGATCACAAGAATCCCATGGCTCTTCCCCAATTCGAACGAGTCCACAGGCAAAGAGACGGTTGAAGATTGTTGTTTGTCGTGACAAGGGCAAGACCACCAGAAACGAAACACCTGATGATTTTGATGGGGAGGACGAACCAATTGAGGATGTGCTAAAAAAATCAAAGAAGTACAAGGCTAAGAGAAAAGCAAGAGGTATGATATTCTTAAGTGTTCAGTGCATACATATTTTTCTGTTTTAATTCCAATGTTGGTATGAACCATAAAGTTAGGTTGTATTCGTCAATGTGTTAATTACTTTTTAATTCATTGTAGAATCACCTATTTTCAATGAAGATGAAACACTGGCTAGCATTCAAAAGGCCAAATCAAAGTGTTTGAAGGGAAAGGCTGCATCATCTAAATCATATGCGCACGATGATTCTGGTACATTACATTTACAAGTGAATGTTGGGATTTATGTTTAAATGATATCTTTCATTAATAGACACTAACTAATACATCATTTTTGTCATGTACCAGGTTTGAAATAAAAAAAGAGGGTTGATAAGGGAAAGGCTAAGATGGATGAGGAAGAATTAGAAGAAGTCGTACGTCAGAAGACGAAAGTCAAGAAAAAGGACGGTTTTAAGGGTATCAAACATCGTGGACGCCTTGAATATTTCGTTTGGGCCATCGGGAAAATGAACCAAATGCAAAAGGAAACTGTAGAGGAGTTTGGTTTTGGGAGACTTTTAAGGATGATAGCGTTCCCGTTACCGAGGTACATGGTTTTTATACTAACATGTTGTTCATTAGATATGTAAAATGTGTATATATGATATTCAGATATACTTTTTGATATGCAATTTGTTATAATTGATTATTTAATTGGCCGTGCATGTGATATTTATTTTTGTGAGTGAGATATGCATTACCCGTACATCGATATGCATACTATATATTCACGTATGCATGATATATGAAGTCATCGATTTGTTATGTGATATTCATTTGTGTGGTTGTGATATGCATACATCCTGCATAGATATGCATACTAAATATTCAAGTATTCATGATATAAACAGTTGTCCATTGTGCATGTGTTTTTCATTTGTGTTGTTTAGATATTCATACTTCCTGCATAGATATGCATACTATATATTATGGTATTCATGATCTAAGAAGTTGTCTATTGTGCATGTATTTTTCATTTGTGTGATTGAGAGATTCATACTTCCTTCATTGATATGCATATTATATATTTAGACAGTCATGATGTATGGGTGTGATGTGCATGCTTCAATCATGATTATGGATGCATAAATTTTCATGTTTTGATCATATATTTTGAGCTGTTTTATGCGTTGCAATAAAATATATTATGTGTCTTTCTTCAGTTTTCTGTGTAGGTGGTTGGTTCAGAGTTACAATACAATGAAGGGGAAGATCTTGCTCCCAGATGGGTCTGCGGTGGATGTTACATATAGTGATGTGGAGATCTGCATGGGCATTCCACGTGGCCCAGTTCAAATAATCAAGCTCGACCCTTTGGTTAAGATGAATGTGGTAGATGAATGGAGGAATAAGTTTGATATGAAGTTGCACATCATCAGATATAATCATGTTGGTGAACATATGTTGTCGATCGAGGGAGGAGGCGAAGACTTCATACGGGACTTTATTGTCCTTTTCCACTCTTGTATAGTCGAGCCAACACAAAGCGGTGCTGCAAACCAGTTCCTCATACGTGGCTTAGAGCAGCTAAATGGCATGAGTACGATGAACTGGTGTGGTTTCGTTATAGATTGTCTTATCGAGGCCAAGAAGAGGTGGGATATGAATCCGGACGGCTACTTTACTGGCCCACTCTATTTCTTGACGGTATAGGGGTCCTTAAATATACATTTTGGGGGAATAATTTTTGAATTTTGATATATGGGCATGCATTTTCAATTATTTGGGTTGGATATTCATAATTCATACACTGATATGCATAATATTTCTGTTTTCTTCAGGTTCTATACTTGGACCGTGTGGTCTTGTATGGAAAACGTACCATTCCAAGGAAATTCCCCGCATTTGTCGAATGGACTGAAGATCTTGTAGCTGAGAGAGAAGAGATTGAGATGAGTCACGGGGTGTTCGGGGATGGTAATTTGGAACCCCAACTGTCTATCAAAAAAAGGCAAGGTGTTACATGTCCGGTACAAGAATCAAATATCAAAAAGGTTAATCTTCATGCCTAATTTTAGATTTTTATAGATTTTACAAAACTAAATAGTTAACATATGTTATTGATTTAGTAATGATAAAAATACATAGGTTATTATGCATAGTATCATGTTGAATAAGGATTATATACTTTTATGATATGCATGTGATATTTATTTTTGTGAGTGAGAGATGCATTCTCCGTACATGATATATGAAGATGTCGATATGTTATGTGATATTCACATGTGTGGTTGTGATATTCATACTTACTGCATAGATATGCAGACTATATATTCAGGTATGCATGATGTATTAAGTTGTCGATTTGTTATGTGATATTCATTTGTGTGGTTATGATATGCACACTTCCTGTATAGATATGCAGACTATATATTCAGGTATGCATGATGTATTAGGTTGTTGATTTGTTATGTGATATTCATTTATATGGTTGTGATATGCACACTTCTTGTATAGATATGCAGACTATATATTCAAATATGCATGATGTATTAAGTTGTCGATATATAATGTGATTTTCATTTGTGTGGTTGTGATATGCACACTTCCTGTATAGATATGCAGACTATATATTCAGGTAGGCATGATGTATTAAGTTGTCGATTTGTTATGTGATATTCATTTGGGTGGTTGTGACATGCACACTTCTTGTATAGATATACATACTATATATTCAGTTATTCATGATCTAAGCAGTTGTCGATTTGAAGATGATTATATTATGGTTTATACTTTATAGTGTTGATGAAGCCATTGATAACAATATTGCAATGCAAAATATATATATTGATATGAAATTTTTACAAGAGTTCAACAAAGGTATGGTGAAGGATTTGAAGATTGTCGCAAATGCTATTATTAGGATAGCCGACAGGACCAAAAACATGCATGTTGAGTGCAAGGACGATGAAGTGTCAATTGCCCTCACTGAGTCGGCCAGGGCTTTGCTGGGTTCCAGATCAGATTCCATGCACGAGGCTCCTTTTGATGTATGCACTCAAGTAGGGAATGTGCTCTGGACTAGTCTGGAGCTGATGAAGGTGGTTGAAGAGATCGAGGTTGCGTTGTCTAGGCGAAATGACATCATCAAGCGTGAGAATGATGAAGGCGAGTTTAATGTCGACGATCTGCCCTTTTTCCAGGCAGATACGGGTCATACTGAAGAAGTGCATCAGTCCAGTCCAACGGCCGTAGTGGATGTTCATATGCCTCACGTTTATGCACATTTATTTCTCACGCAAAGCAAATTTGTTTATTTTATTGAATGTTTGCATAATATTAGTTATAAAAGTTCCATAGGGCAATACGGGAACGAGCGAAGTTGACCCACCAGTCCAGCACCATGAAAGTGATATTCCAGCCGTTGTTGACGATCAGTCCAAGATGGCCGAAGGCACCACAGTAGAGAAGGTTGACCCACCAGCCCAACTCCATGAAAGTGATATTACAATAGTTGTTGAGGATCAATCCAAGATTCCTGAAGCCACCACAAGAGAGGAGGCAACGAACAAGGTATGCACAAATGAAACATTTGAAGTCACATTCAATCTTCAAACATCCAATAATTTAAATTTGCAGTTTGCATACTATGATTTTTCAATGATATGCAGATTGTATGATTAGGTATTCATGATCTAAGTAGTTGGTAACCATTCATGTAATATTCATTTTTATGGTGTGATATACATGCTTCACACGTTGTTATGCAGATTGTATATTTAGGTATGCAATAATGTATGGAAAATATGTTATGGTGTGATATCCATGCTTTACACATTGTTATGCAGATTGTTTGTTTTGGGTATGCATTTTAATGGGTGTGTTATGCATGATTCACACATTCATATGCAGGATATGATCATTATTTAACCGATATGTTCAAATTGCACAGGGGCACCCGAATCCAAGTGATGTGGTTATGAAGGTGGTGAATGACATCGTTGCTGAGCATCCCCAGGTTGAAGTTGTTGCCCCAGCTCAACCTACAGTTGATGCGACCAGTGTTAAGAAGGATGTGGCTAAGAAGTCAACATGTGGTCGTCCAGGAAAGCGTCCCGCCCTTCAACAAACTGATATGGTAAGCGTGAGGAGTAGTAATAGGGTTAGAAGCAAATGATGATGGTCAAACTTAAGGCTTGAATTCATGAAGTTGTATTTTGGTCGAAGTAAGATGGGTGTCAAGGGATAAACAGTATGGTTGGTTGGCTTTAGAGCCAAAATTTTGTCTATATATAATATAACGACTATAGATCTAGTTGGGGTAGTATTGTGGACTTCTTCACGTATTTTGTAACTTCTTAATATATGTAATGTTTAGCAGGCTTAGATGGGGTGGTATTGTGGACAAAAGTACGATTTTTGTAACGGCTTAATTATGTAATGTTTAGCAGACCTTGTCTGATATTCACATGTTCTGTGTCCGTATGCAAATTAGATGTTCTGGTATTCGTTGTATGATTAAATTGCACTCGAGGCTGCGTTGTCTAGGTGGAATGACATCATCAAGCGCGAGAATGATGAAGGCGAATTTAATGACAATCTGCCCTTTTTCCAGGCAGATACGGGCCATACTGAAGAAGTGCATCAGTCCAGTCCAACGGCCGTAGTGGATGTTCATATGCCTCAGGTTTATGCACATTTATTTCTCACGCAAAGCAAATTTGTTTATTTTATTGAATGTTTGCATAATATTAGTTATAAAATTTCCATAGGGCAATACGGGAACGAGCGAAGTTGACCCACCAGTCCAGCACCATGAAAGTGATATTCCAGCCGTTGTTGACGATCAGTCCAAGATGGCTGAAGGCACCACAGTAGAGAAGGTTGACCCACTAGCCCAGCTCCATGAAAGTGATATTACAATAGTTGTTGAGGATCCATCCAAGATTCCTGAAGCCACCACAGGAGAGGAGGCAACGAACAAGGTATGCACAAATGAAACATTTGAAGTCACATTCAATCTTCAAAATTCCTGACTTGCATGCTAATTTCCGAATATGCAGGTATCTGAATCAACATTAGGAAATGAGGGTCCGGACAATGTCGTCACTACTGATACGTTTGAGGTTCTTTAAACATCCAATAATTTAAATTTGCAGTTTGCATACTATGATTTTTCAATGATATACAGATTGTATGATTAGGTATTCATGATCTAAGTAGTTGATAACCATTCATGTAATATTCATTTTTATGGTGTGATATACATGCTTCACACGTTGTTATGCAGATTGTATATTTAGGTATGCATTTTAATGGGTGTGTTATGCAATAATGTATGGAAAATATGTTATGGTGTGATATCCATGCGTCACAAATTGTTATGCAGATTGTTTGTTTTGGGTATGCATTTTAATGGGTGTGTTATGCATGATTCACACATTCATATGCAGGATATGATCATTATTTAACTGATATGTTCAAATTGCACAAGGGCAACCGAATCCAAGTGATGTGGTTATGAAGGTGGTGAATGACATCGTTGTTGAGCATCCCCAGGTTGAAGTTGTTGCCCCAGCTCAACCTACAGTTACTGCGACCAGTGTTAAGAAGGATGTGGCTAAGAAGTCAATATGTGGTCGTCCAGGAAAGCGTCCCGCCCTTCAACAAACTAAACCGGTAAGCGTGAGGAGGAGTAATACGGTTAGAAGCAAATGATGATGGTCAAACTTAAGGCTTGAATTCGTGAAGTTGTATTTTGGTCGAAGTAAGATGGGTGTCAAGGGATAAACAGTATGGTTGGTTGGCTTTAGAGACAAAATTTTGTCTATATATAATATAGCGACTATAGATCTAGTTGGGGTGGTATTGTGGACATCTTCACGTATTTTGTAACTTCTTAATATATGTAATGTTTAGTAGGCTTAGATGGGGTGGTATTGTGGACAAAAGTACGATTTTTGTAACGGCTTAATTATGTAATGTTTAGCAGACCTTGTCTGATATTCACATGTTATGTGTCCGTATGCAAATTAGATGTTCTGGTATTCGTTGTATGATTAAATTGCACTTGAGGCTGCGTTGTCTAGGTGGAATGACATCATCAAGAGCGAGAATGATGAAGGCGAGTTTAATGACAATCTGCCCTTTTTCCAGGCAGATACGGGCCATACTGAAGAAGTGCATCAGTCCAACGGCCGTAGTGGATGTTCATATGCCTCAGGTTTATGCACATTTATTTCTCACGCAAAGCAAATTTGTTTATTTTATTGAATGTTTGCATAATATTAGTTATGAAATTTCCATAGGGCAATACGGGAACGAGCGAAGTTGACCCACCAGTCCAGCACCATGAAAGTGATATTCCAGCCGTTGTTGACGGTCAGTCCAAGATGGCCAAAGGCACCACAGTAGAGAAGGTTGACCCACTAGCCCATCTCCATGAAAGTGATATTACAATAGTTGTTGAGGATCAATCCAAGATTCCTGAAGCCACCACAAGAGAGGAGGCAACGAACAAGGTATGCACAAATGAAACATTTGAAGTCACATTCAATCTTCAAAATTCCTGACTTGCATGCTAATTTCCGAATATGCAGGTGTCTGAAGCAACATTAGGAAATGAGGGTCCGGACAATGTCGTCACTACTGATACGTTTGAGGTTCTTTAAACATCCAATAATTTAAATTTGCAGTTTGCATACTATGATTTTTCAATGATATGCAGATTGTATGATGTATTCATGATCTAAGTAGTTGGTAACCATTCATGTAATATTCATTTTTATGGTGTGATATACATGCTTCACACGTTGTTATGCAGATTGTATATTTAGGTATGCAATAATGTATGGAAAATATGTTATGGTGTGATATCCATGCTTCACACATTGTTATGCAGGTTGTTTGTTTTGGGTATGCATTATAATGGGTGTGTTATGCATGATTCACACATTCATATGCAGGATATGATCATTATTTAACCGATATGTTCAAATTGCACTAGGGGCAACCGAATCCAAGTGATGTGGTTATGAAGGTGGTGAATGACATCGTTGCTGAGCATCCCCAGGTTGAAGTTGTTGCCCCAGCTCAACCTACAGTTGCTGCGACCAGTGTTAAGAAGGATGTGGCTAAGAAGTCAACATGTGGTCGTCCACGAAAGCGTCCCGCCCTTTAACAAACTGATCTGGTAAGCGTGAGGAGGAGTAATAGGGTTAGAAGCAAATGATGATGGTCAAACTTAAGGCTTGAATTCGTGAAGTTGTATTTTGGTCGAAGTAAGATGGGTGTCAAGGGATAAACAGTATGGTTGGTTGGCTTTAGAGCCAAAATTTTGTCTATATATAATATAACGACTATAGATCTAGTTGGGGTAGTATTGTGGACATCTTCACATATTTTGTAACTTCTTAATATATGTAATGTTTAGCAGGCTTAGATGGGGTGGTATTGTGGAAAAAAGTACAATTTTTGTAACGGCTTAATTATGTAATGTTTAGCAGACCTTGTCTGATATTCACATGTTCTGTGTCCGTATGCAAATTAGATGTTTTGGTATTCGTTGTATGATTAAATTGCACTCGAGGCTGCGTTGTCTAGGTGGAATGACATCATCAAGCGCGAGAATGATGAAGGTGAGTTTAATGACAATCTGCCTTTTTTCCAGGCAGATACGAGCCATACTGAAGAAGTGCATCAGTCCAGTCCAACGGTCGTAGTGGATGTTCATATGCCTCAGGTTTATGCACATTTATTTCTCACGCAAAGCAAATTTGTTTATTTTATTGAATGTTTGCATAATATTAGTTATAAAATTTCCATAGGGCAATACGGGAACGAGCGAAGTTGACCCACCAGTCCAGCACCATGAAAGTGATATTCCAGCCGTTGTTGACGATCAGTCCAAGATGGCCGAAGGCACCACAGTACAGAAGGTTGACCCACCAGCCCAGCTCCATGAAAGTGATATTACAATAGTTGTTGAGGATCAATCCAAGATTCCTGAAGCCACCACAGGAGAGGAGGCAACGAACAAGGTATGCACAAATGAAACATTTGAAGTCACATTCAATCTTCAAAATTCCTGACTTGCATGCTAATTTCCGAATATGCAGGTGTCTGAAGGAACATTAGGAAATGAGGGTCCGGACAATGTCGTCACTACTGATACGTTTGAGGTTCTTTAAACATCCAATAATTTAAATTTGCAGTTTGCATACTATGATTTTTCAATGATATGCAAATTGTATGATTAGGTATTCATGATCTAAGTAGTTGGTAACCATTCATGTAATATTCATTTTTATGGTGTGATATACATGCTTCACACGTTGTTATGCAGATTGTATATTTAGGTATGCATTTTAATGGGTGTGTTATGCAATAATGTATGGAAAATATGTTATGGTGTGATATCCATGCTTCACACATTGTTATGCAGATTGTTTGTTTTGGGTATGCATTTTAATGGGTGTGTTATGCATGATTCACACATTCATATGCAGGATATGATCATTATTTAACCGATATGTTCAAATTGCACAGGGGCAACCGAATCCAAGTGATGTGGTTATGAAGGTGGTGAATGACATCGTTGTTGAGCATCCCCAGGTTGAAGTTGTTGCCCCAGCTCAACCTACAGTTGCTGCGACCAGTGTTAAGAAGGATGTGGCTAAGAAGTCAACATGTGGTCGTCCAGGAAAGCGTCCCGCCCTTCAACAAACTGATCCGGTAAGCGTGAGGAGGAGTAATACGGTTAGAAGCAAATGATGATGGTCAAACTTAAGGCTTGAATTCGTGAAGTTGTATTTTGGTCGAAGTAAGATGGGTGTCAAGGGATAAACATTATGGTTGGTTGGCTTTAGAGCCAAAATTTTGTCTATATATAATATAACGACTATAGATCTAGTTGGGGTGGTATTGTGGACATCTTCACGTATTTTGTAACTTCTTAATATATGTAATGTTTAGCAGGCTTAGATGGGGTGGTATTGTGGACAAAAGTACAATTTTTGTAACGGCTTAATTATGTAATGTTTAGTAGACCTTGTCTGATATTCACATGTTCTGTGTCCGTATGCAAATTAGATGTTCTGGTATTCGTTGTATGATTAAATTGCATTCATGATTGCTTTGACGATATTCAACTTTTATGTAGTATGCTATTCTTGCAATAGTATTCCATATTTGTGTTGTATTGGTTTACCAAAACGTTACTTCCAATTCAGGCACAAATGGACGACAATGAGGACGATGATGATTTTGTAACACCGATGAAATTTGTCCAACAAAATGCGAAGAGGAACATTAAGCTACCGGCTATAAAAAAGAGCTCATGGTTGAATAGGATTATAAACGCAAGAAAAACGATCACTAAAGAACAACATGCATTATATTCGTATGTTGTTAATCACATTGCGGATGAGTTAGTGTTTACTACTGAAGTGTGTTACATTCAATGATTACGCTTCTATTTTGATTCGTCTTTTGTCTTTCCCGTTATCAGGGAAGTCCTATTTGACTACAATGGGAGAACACTTGATGCGAGCGAATTCTGGTCACTTGAAGTATCCGCTTTTGTTTCAATTAATATTGTCGACTTGTGGTGTACATATTTAAATGATTTAGAAGAGGCTCGAAACCATACAACTGCATCGCGGTTGTTCGTTCATCCATCAACTTTGGTAGGTATTCAGTTTTTACATTGTGATATACAGATGTCATTCAATGATATTCACTAAATCATTATTCATTTCTGCATAAGCAGGTTGGCCCCCTCTCCAACCCGAACAAAGTTAAATATGCCTCCAAGTTCTCTATTTTCAAATATGGGATGGACGAATTGGTAGCGAGCCTCAACCATACATCTCTGGTGGATACAGATTTGGTCATAACTCATCCAACTATATTTATTTCATATTAGCACTCTTATAAATGATCTATTGATATTTGTCAATTAACATTTTGATGCAATGACAGGTCCTCTTCCCCATTCTGAAACATGAACATTTTTTCTGGTTTGTTTCAACTTCATGCGTTCGAAGATAGAGATTATTTATAATTCCAAAGGTGGCGATGAGGACCCGGTAGCAAAATATGGTGAAACAATGGTCGTATTGGTAATATATCACTCAAATCAGGAAATGTTGAAATGTTTTTATACTATAACTTACATTGCTTCGAATTGTTTGTTATGTTTGTCCACAGCCCAAGATGTTCTTTGAATATATGGATTCTTTGAATCTCGGCACAAGGTGCAATGGTTTTACCAAAGGTCGTATGTCTATTCTGAAAATGATGTGGCGTGATAACACAAACAAGGTTGACTGTGGGGTATTTGTAATGCGCCATATGGAGACATATTTTGGACAGGGAGTGAACAATTGGCAAACTGGATTTAAGCCTAACTCTAAGAAATGTATGGTTCCATTGCGCCATATTCCGATTATGTACTCTGATATTCACAGATTTAACAGATATGCAGATTATATATAGCAGTATTCATTTTTTCGTATCCACGTCCAGAATATTCACTTTCAATTCTTTGAATATACTGATATGCATAAACGTACACAGAATATGCGCGTGATCTAATAACAGTGGCATTAGAAAATCCTAACATATTGAATGCATATCAAAGATAAATCAAAGTCGTCTCAAGGCAAACCCGAATTCTGCTGAATCATACATTCTTGTCAAAATCAGTATTCCTAATACTATCAAGAACTCAACGCTAAACCCTAAAATTCACAGCAAATTCAAATCATTCATAAAATTCACAAAGAACGGTTTGAATATCATAGAACAACGAACTAATACGAACTAACCTTCTTCCATGTTCAATTCTGGCATTTGAGAACGAGAATTTCCGCCTTTGTTTATGGTGAAGAAGACCGGCAATGGAGTAGAGCAGGAACCAGACGTAGAAGACGTAACTACCACCGTCGTTCAATGAGAAAGATTGCATCTTATCTCTCCTATTTTAGATTTTCTTTTTTTTCTCATCCGTTTTTTTATGGTAACTGATTCTTATGGGCCTTGTATTATGGAAACCCACCTATCATAAAATCCCTATAACCCCTCAATCCATCCCTCCATTTCATTTAATCCAACGATCCTCATTTATGCACTCGTTTCACCACAAGACTCGTTTTACCTGAGCGTCTCTCTCTCTCTCTCTCTCTCTCTCTCTCTCTCTCTCTCTCTCTCTCTCTCTCTCTCTCTCTCTCTCTCTCTCTCTATATATATATATATATATATAGAGGCACGCTCAGGTAAAACGACTCTTATGGTGAAACGAGTGTATAATTATGGAGCGTCGGATTGAGAGTATTGGATGGTTAGATTTGGAGAGTATAATAAGGGTGTATGGGGCGGTTTTCATGGGATAGAATATCCCTACTGATTTTCTAAATTTCTAAAAATTAAAAACCTCTAAAATAGGCAGTTAGAAGGAGATTGGAGAGAGAAAACGTAGATCCTCCAAAATAGGCAGTTATTCACCACCATCTTCCACGCAAAGCTTCGGTCCAGAAATTTCTAAATTGTTCTGCATATCGACATGAAAAATCTGCATATCGACACGAAAAAGATGAATATTGTTATATATAATTTGCATATATGTTAATCTTGTTCATGTTCCATCGTATATAATGCATTGACTGAATTGAAATACAATGTGTTAATATCAAAGCACATTATCTGAATATCGTTCAAGTATTATTGAATAACTGTTATTCGTGATCATGGTCAATCGTATATATACTGATATTCAAAAACATTGAACATATATGCACATTGTGGTAATTGATATTCCAATTTAAAACATACAAGTATATTATGCATATCACTGTACAAAAAATGCATATCTCATCCACACAAATGAATATCATATTTACGGCCAAGGAAATAATCCATAAGTACAAATTGCATATCATACAAGTATATTCTGCATATCACTGTACAATAAATGCATATCCCATCCACATAATTGCATGGCCGGACTCAGCGAGATCTTCGTTGGCCGCGCCCGCGGCTTGCTTTCCGCACCCACAGTTTGTTCTTCTCATCTTCAACCGAGAATATCACTCAGCGAGATCTTCCTTGGCCGCGCCCGCGGCTCCCTTTCCGCGCCCGTGGCTTATTCTGCATATCAATGTATAGAAAATGCATAACTCATCCACACAAATGAATATCACAATCACAACCAATGAAATAATCTATCATAAAAAATTGCATATCATACAAGTATATTCTGCATATCAATGTATGAAAAATGCATATCCTATCCACACAAATGAATAAGCATACCACGACCAGTGAAATAATCTCGTGTCTCTCTCCATCAACCTCCATTTCCAGTTTTTTGCCTTTTTGTGTTTGTATAAGACAAAGTTAGCACTAATAAAACAACAACTAAGAACATGTTGTACTTTCCACTTTTCCTTAACCAGGCATGTAGCAAATAACAATAAGCATACCAAGTCAACAAAAAAAGGAATGAACTTCTGGATACTTTTTAAAAACTGAATCTATGAACTAGGTCAAGGTCCATCGAATTTCCCAACCAGAATAATCAAATCATGGAAGAGATATATCGCATGAACTGTATTATCCAAATCAATTGAAAATCAATTTGAGAAACCAAGACGAGAGTAGACATGGGATCTTCGCCGCTTTCACTACTCGAATGGACCTGGCCGGCCGTTATTAAGCCTCTGCTTCTTCTTTCTCCGTTGCACGCAATACGTGACCAGCCAGATCTTGGCTACGAACGCCGCCACACTGATAGGTGCCATTTCAGACACCTTAACTAGTGATTATTGGCATGATTTAGATGGAGTTTCGGTATAGATTTAGACTAATTCTGTAATCCAGAAAAAGAGTTGAGAAGTGAATATATCATAGGATTTACAGCTTTATGAAGGATGGAGAAGATGGAGGAGAAGATCTGCTTAAGACTCATGGAGGAAGGCTACCATCACTTTGTAGTATAGAAGAGCAGAAGATGAAGATTTGAAGAAGTTGTACTTCACCGCCCCGCGCCACAAGCCACCGCGACCCGGCGGTGGACTTCAGAGAAGGCAACACAGCGAAGCCACTGCCCCGCGGTGGATGTAGACGCCTCGCGGCCAGCGTTTATTTGTTTCCGATTTTAGCATTTTTGGATATTCCATTTTCTTTTATTTTATTTCCGTTATTTTATTTGCTAGGTTTAGCTTATCTTTTCTAAACCTATTTAAGAGTTTTTCCAGTTTTTAGATGGGGACGTTCTCATTATTCATTCTAGATCTAGGGTTTGAACGAATGGAGAACTAAACACCTTTATTTCGCTAGACAATTGAAGCATTGCAATGAATTGGTTGTGAGATTTCTATTCCTTGTTCTATATCTTATTAAGTTGGTTTAATTCTCTTGAGCATATTGTCTATTGGTTTGTGTTGGTTTATCTAGAGTTGATAACTAGGTTTATCGATATTTATCATAGTGCTAGGATTTGCATATAGCGGAATGCGAGTGCATATCTAGTGGCAAACACAATTGTTACATATAGTGGAATACGAGTGTGCAATTGTGAGAGATAATTATTTGCATGTTAAGTAGTAAGGTTTTCTTCTATTTGCATGTATCCTATATCCTTGTTTGAATGCTATTGCTTTATCGATAGTAAGGTTTTCTTCTATTGATATTGTGGTAAGTGTTATCAACAACTGTCTGAATTGGTAGTTAATTACGATCAGGATGGGAACGACTATAAGATTGTGAAAAGAACTTGGAATAATAGTTATCAGTGATCAACCAGTTTTATCTGCAGTGTGGATATTTGTCTAGTGGAATACTTTCACCCATCATACTTATTCTTTCTTTAAAGCTTGAATCATTGTTACTTTGCGATCACATAAAACTCCCCTTGTTACTAGTCAGTTACAAGTCTTTTGCATACAGATAACCGACTCCCTATGGGATCGACCCTGACTTGCTTGTTATACTCTTTAGTAGGTGAATTAGGATTTCTTTGACAGGAAAACGACACCGGTTTCCGGCCTTGTCACACACCCGTCACCGTCCCCGCAACCGAATCATGATGAGCCGGCGATGATGACGTCATGGCTGCTGACGTCATAGTTCACGTACACTTGCGAAGACGGTGGGGCTGTAGAGTGAACGGAAGTATATTCAAATTTTAGCAGTTTTAGGGTTACCTTTAGAGTGAACGGAAGAAGGCGTTGACGGCGGCGTTCCACAGTCGACGACGGAGAGTTGGGTGAGCGAAGAGACTATGGAGACCACGACGGCGAAAATTGAATTTGGCGAAGACGGTGGGGCTTCACGCAGGACTTCAATGGCGTTTGAAGGAAGTTTTAATCGCTGATGAAGAAAGCATTGGTGAGGAGAGAGGGTACGTAGATCTGATTTCAAGATCTGGTGTGAATTTGGAAAGTGGGTAAAAAGAATCCCATAAAAATCGTAATAGGAAGGAATTGGGTGTGTGTGGTTCCACTCCCCATATTTGTGCCCCTCTAAATTAAATCTCAGTCATCCATCTTAATCTCATCTAACGTCCTATATTTATCCACTCATCGTATATATATATATATATAACCTAATATATTAGGTTCATTTTTCACACAAATTTAACACATAGGTTTCCAAACACAAATTAAGAATATTATTTATCATGACTTAATTAGAACAATTAAATAATTGTCAATTAAGATGACTATGGAATAAATACAAGAGCAAACCACCACTTCCTTGAGTTACGAAGAAGTTGAACGGCGTAACGGAGATGGTTGCTTTCGAATAGCAAATTGGCTCTCTGCTTTATTTTCATTCAAAAAGCGATTCCGAGATGTATCCAAATCACACAAAATAAATAAATTATAATAATATAATTTATTCAATAATGATATTTGAAGGATACAAGTCTCGGTTTCTAATTGAATTTATTTAACTCTAAATAAATCAATTTCAAGGCTTTTCAATAAAAACGATTATTTATGTAATATCCCACTTAAAATAGAAGGGTAAAATGGTAATTTTAAAGTGATAAAAATAAAAGTTTTGAAATTTATTTTATTTCTTTTAGATGAGTAATTTAAACTTTCATGAACTTAGGTTCAAAGGGTGGGTTATGATAATTTTTGGTACAAATTATCATATGAGTAATAATAATATGGTGTTAAAATAAATAAATAAATAAGTATAACTATGGGTGTAATTTTAGAATTTTAAATAATAATAATAAAGGTCATAGGAATTATTATGTTTATCCATAAGGGAAAAGTTCAAATGAGGACAGCTCCCCGTGTCAGGACTCAGGATGCACCAAGCGCGTCCAAAAATTCGGCCCAACCGAATTATTCGCGAATTTTTCGGAAAATATTTTTCAAAAATTCGATTTTTTGCAAAATAATTCGATTTTGTGCATATGTCAGAACGTATGTGTGCATATGTTAGGCTCGGTGTGTGCATGTGGTTTTCAGAATGTGTGCATGTCTGGGAACAGTTGTTAATGCTAGAGACATGTGTGCATATCAAATACACATCTGTGTGCATACGCGAAAAAGTGTGTGTGCACATATAACCAACAAGGTGGATGATTTCCTGGGTATGAACACATGATTTCTGCGGTATGAACACATGATTCCTGGGCTTATATTTGATACGCACACGCACGTAGTGGATATGCACACAACAAGGTGGATGATATGCACACAATAGTCTATTTGACATGCACATAACGAGTATTTGATATGCACATATGGTTTGTGTGCATCAACACTTGAGACCATATGCACACACGAGGTATGCACACATGGTTTGTGTGCATCAATACTTGAGACCATATGCACACACGAGGTATGCACACGATAGTGTAATGGATGTGCACACGACATGTTATTTGGTATGCACACATGGTTTGTGTGCATCAACACTTGTTTCCATGTATGCACATGACTTGAGACCATATGCACACACGGGGTCTGCACACGATAGTATAATGGATGTGCACACGACAAGTTATTTGGTATGCACACACATGTGTGCATACCAACACTTGTTTTCGGGTATGCACACGACCCGAGACCATATGAACACACGGAGTATGCACACAGCAGTATAATTGATGTGCACACACAGGTTATTTGATGTGCACACAAGTCCTCTAAGCATAAACACTATGTTAAAGGCATTCACAATTTCAGAAACCATATGCACACACACATAGTTATATATGCACACAACAGTGCATCTGATATGCACACACACGTTATATGATATGCACACAAAATCAATTTTTTTGGGAAAAATTTTGACTTGGAAATTTTTTTTGCCGAATTATACGCGAAAAATTCGGCAATTGTACTGCAAGGCCGAATTGAAGTTTTTCCCTATAAGGGCGCGCGCCTCCGCCACTGTTCACTCCGTTTTTTTTTTGTTTTTCCCTCTAATTATTTTCCTCTTCTCTCCTACATCCTCAATCCTATCATGAAGCACCGTCCTCACCGGAACCGGACCCGTGCCTTGGAAGAATGGTCTAAATTATGATTAACCTTATGTCAATTTTAATTTAGATAAAACTTATCAATTTTGACTTAGAATATTTAAATCAAGATTAACAAATTTTTGTTAAAGATTTTAGTATGGTCAAATTAATAAGAATAATAACATAAGCTTATTTTAACCTAAGTTAAATTTTTCTATACTTTAATTTTGGGTTAAAACAATATTACAAACTTAGAATATTAAAACAAATAAGTTTGGGTAAATTTTAAAAGTTAAAATAAGGACATTTGTCCACAACTTAAAAAAGTTGGGCAAAATGTGCAATTAAACCAAAATAGAGGGGCCATGTATGAATAGTAGAAATATAGTTGTCTTCTTCCAGCCCCCATTCCTCCATTAAAATGCACCTCCAAGCTCCCTTTCATGGCGGAAATTTGACCTCCTTGGATCCTGATTGGATCAATTACTCATTGGGCATTGAAGACGACCCTATCCTCCACGTAATTCCTCCATCAATCGGTTTAATTGTTGACAAAAAACCCGGGAATTGTCCCAAATGCATCTCGCGATATTTTTAAGGCCGGTTCACTTAGAAGCAAACTAGATCCGTTTGAGCATCAATTGGAGGGATTAATGAGTCCCATAAATAAACCCGCAATCTGACCCCCAAATCATCCAATTTCGAAGCCAAAACTCAAGAACCCTAAAACCCGTTGTCGGTTGTTCTTGGCCAAAACTCGAGCACTTGGAAGCTTCTTTCTTGCAATTTCTTGCACCATTGGCTTCGTCTTTGAGTTCTCTTTCAAATACCTCTCCATATGACGCCTGAAATCCACCTCTGCCGCCCAAATTCACGGTTTTCCGACGAGGTGTCCAACGCGATCCGGGGAAGGTTTGGCTTGATTTCAAATTCGCGATTTTGGGTTATTTTAATTTATTTTAGGCTTAATATTTGTTAATTTAATTAATCTATTTTAGTGAAAAATATTTTAGGATTAATTTGAATTTATGAAAATTAAAATTGAATTAATTTTAATTCTTATAATATTATCTTATATTATGAATGGGTAAATTATGACTATTCATTTGGATAATATTTTGACTTAGAAAATTTTAGGATTGTAATAAATTATTTTATTAATTTATTTATGATATGATTATTTAAAATATACGACTAAGTAAATTTTAATCGTATAAATAATCGTTTTATCGAAAAGCCTTGAAATTGATTTATTTATGAGTTAAATAAAATCAATTAAAAACCGAGACATTGTATCCTTCAAATATTGATATTGAATAAATTATCAAATATAATTTATTCAATTTGTATGATTTGGGTACGTCTCGGATTGACATTTGGAACGAGAATAAAGCATGGAGCCGATTTGCTTTTCGAAAGTGTTTTTAAAACTTTGTGTGATAATATAATGTTCCCAAACAAATTCATGTAATTTCCCATAAGACTCAATTCATTGGAGTCTTCTCTTCAATCATACCTCTTCATTCTTTTCAGTAGAATTCTATAGTCATTTACCGTTTATCGAGATTTATTCGGGAAACAAGGGTAGTGTTTATATACGACTACGAGAACCAATCTGTTTTCACCATTGCATAGTCTTTCATTAGACTAACCAACCGTTTCTATTCCTTGCATAGTTGGATGATGTCATCCATCCAATACGGCACATCAAAGGTTGGTCCCCGACGATTTGAAGTAATCAATCGAAGAGAAGGCTTGCAGTTGAAGGTTGTGTCTTAAGTAGTAATAATTTAAAGGTGTGTGTGTTTTAAAATAAATGTAATGCGTATATAAATTATATATGTAATTAGGGTTTCTTTACAAAGTCTTCCGCTGTAATTTAAAAAGTATTTCGCTGTAAATTCACTTTGTTGTATTACCGCCCTTCTCATTTTACAAGAGCAACTTTAATAAAAGAATTGAGTTTGCTTTACACAAGTCTTCCGATATTTACTCTGCTAATATTTATTGTTTATTTTAAGCATAATTATTCTGATTAAAGCCTAGGGTGGCTTTGGACCTTACAATCTGAGGTCACTGGCGTGTGGCACTACCGACATAAGTCGGGGGTTTTACAATTTATACAATACTAAAAAACATTTAGTCGTATATTCTAAATAATCATAACATAAATAAATTGATCCAATAATTTATTTGTGACCCTACTAATTTCTAACTCAAAATATTATCTAGATGAAATGTTATAATTTCACAATTCATAATACAAGATAATACCCAAAAATTATATTTTAACTTTTATTTTAATACAAATAAAATTAATTTAGCCTAACATAATTTTTAACAAATCCAAAAATCGAAATCGGCCAAAACGTTACCGGACATTCGCGCAAGAACACTCGTCGGAAAAAGGGGAAATTTGCCTTCGTCGGAGCACCAACGGGGCTGGGGTTAGAGGGCTTTTGAAGAGGATTCATTGGTGGATCTAGGGGTGGCACCAATTACAAAAACGAAGGGAGTGGACGATCTTCTTTGTTGAACAGCTGTGACTTCTCTACTAGGGTTCGTGATCTTTGGCTTTGAAATTGGATAAATTTAATCCATGTGTGAAGCTCTATTTATAGAGCTTTGATATATCTCTCAAAACCCTACTAATTGATATAAAATTTGGTCCAAAACGATCCAAAATCGGATCCGATTTTACCATAAAAGCGTGATGGCTTGTTCAAATATTTTTCTTGCCTTTCAGGTGAAATTCGATCTTGTTTGGGGATTATACTTCCCGATTTTGAGGTGTATATGTTAGTCTTGATCTTGTCCTAAAGCCCATGCTTTCATTTCCAAAAACGAGCCAAAAACACACCCAAAATCTCCATGAAGCTAGAGGTTGAAGAAGATGGCCATTTTTGCCTTTTTTGCACACGACCCTCCAGAATTTTGCCTTATTTCCGCAGTTTTGCCTAACTTTTTAAGTTGTGGTAAAAATTCCCTTATATTTTTCAAAAAATTTAGAAGTTATCCAAACTTATTTATAATTCATCCTAAGTTTATTTATACATTTTAACCCAAATTTAAGTTGAAGAAATATTAAATTAGCTTAGCTTTAAGCTTAAGCTACATTTTCTTATTAACTTCACCATATTTACATCAACATTCTATTATTCTTACATTAAATACATTATGTTTAACAAGATAATTTTATTTAAATTAATATTAACATAAGTTAACATAATTTAAATAATTCATGACTCAAAGAGATAACCTACTTGGGTTATTTATTATTATTCTATCATCTCATGGATAAACGTAATAATTCTTATAACCTTTATTATTATATTTAAAAATTCCCAAAACCACATTCATGGTTATACTTAATTATTTATTTCTATCCATACTATTATAACTAGACCTGTCAAAAACCGACCCAACCCGAAAACCCAACCTGACCCACAATTTTTGGGTCGAGACCCGACCTGAACGTCACTGGGTCAAGAAGGACCCAAACCCGACCCGACCCGACCCAAACGCAAATCCGAGCTCGCGGGTCCCCGTTATTTCATATATTTTATTTCATTTATATTAAATATTTTAATATATTTTATTAAATAATTATATAATTTTAATTATATTATTATAATTATTTTATTAAAGTTAAACATCATAATAATAATCATAAAAAGGGGCATGTTCGACCCGACGGGTCAACTCGAACCCGACCCACCTGACCCGAAAAGTTTTATCGACCCAAACCCGATTTGACCCGAACCCGACACGACCCGACCCGAACCCGATCTGCCCGACCTAGTTGACAGGTCTAATTATAACCCATTTGATAATTTGTACAAAAATTATATTAGCCCAACTTTTGAACTTAGGTTAACGAAAATTTAAATTACTCCTCTAAAAGAAATAAAATAAATTCCATAACTTTTATATTATCAAATTAAAATTACCATATTACCCTTCTAATTTAAGTGGGATATTACAGTAAATTTAGAAATATAAAGGTGTGACAAATTATTTATAAAATATGATAATTTTGAAATAAGTTGTTCCACAAACAATACATATCTAGTTAAATTTTTTGAGATATTTGAATACTATTAATTAACGCAACATTTAAATTATTCTAATATATATTATATATTATTTTGATGAGATATTTATGATTAGATTGTAGTTTAAATCTAGATCGAAAAAATTGAAATAACAAAAATGAATTTTGTTTTGGATATTGTGATGACAAATAAATATTAATTTAATGCATGAATTTGATATGCGTTTTAGTTTCTTTGGGAAGTACTCGTTGTAGATATCATGTTTTTTAATCTTTCATTTTATCAAGTATGTTTTATTTACTCCTTTTTTTTGCAAAAATTCGTTGTAACCAAATCTTTTGACAAAATGAAATATAAGTTAGCAGTGTCAAAAATTATTTGGGTTAATTAAGAACCATAATTTAAAGTGGAGAATTACAAAATTGAAAGAAAATCAATCATAAATCTACTAATGATATCCTAATTTAGTTTTAAATATTATATTTTCGATCTCATATCACTTTTAGTTATTTTTTCTTACAAAAATAGTTATAACCAAAACTCATACTCATCCATTTTCTACAACTTTTATTTAGTTTACAATCATATATCCACAAATATGTAGTAATTAGGGCATCTTTAATGGAGTCCCATAGGATGGGTCTTATAGGGATTTTTGGAGAGAATTATTTGCTATAAGACCCATGGTGTATTAGAGGTTTTTATTGGGGTCTTTTAGATGGGTCTTTTAGATTTAGTTTAAATTATAATTATATCCTTTTGTTTATATTAAATTACCAATATACCCTTTTATTATATTATTATACATATATACCCCTTATTATATATTAATGTAAAAAAAATTTAAAATTTTTTTGTTTATATTAAATTTATTAATGCTATTTTATTTTAATTATTTAATTATATTTTTAAAAAAAAAATTAAGACAAACAAACATACATTGATAGACAAATCAACAAAAGTGATGCATAATTTTAAGAAAATAAAACAACACGCGAAAACAACATGATCTAAACCAAATGACGAAATTTAACGACAAACATCACACGATACACAACTTAATAATTAAAAACAACACATAAATAATGAAACAATCTAATTGTTGCCATAACGGTCTCAAATGTGTTTCTTCAAATCTTCCTTCAGCCTGTGATGTATTGTTCTATCCCGAATTTGAGCCCTCCTTGTAATAACTGGATTGTTCATAATCTCCGGTCTATCATTGCTCAAATCCTGGTTATCCACCGATGTATTCTCTTCACTTACTCCTTCACCGAATTGTGGGATTTCGTATCCATGATGGGTGTAAGAATCTCGTTCATCTTCTACGATCATATTATGTAGAATGATGCAAGCCCTCATTATCCTTCCAAGCTTTCCAAAATCCCAAGAGAGTGTTGGTTGACGAACTATTGCAAAACGAGATTGCAGCACTCCAAACGCCCTCTCCACATCTTTACGAACGGACTCTTGGTGTTGGGCAAACAACTTGGCTTCATCGCCTTGGGGGAGGCGAATTGATTGAACAAATGTCGCCCAAGGCGGGTAGATGCCATCAGCGAGATAATATCCCATCTTATATTGACTCCCATTAACCGTAAAATTCACATTTGGAGCTCTACCATTCAAAACTTCATCAAAAACAGGAGATCGCTCAAGAACATTAATATCATTAGTCGTACCTGGTACACCGAAAAATGCATGCCAAAACCACAGGTCATATGATGCAACAGCCTCCAAAATGATTGTTGGATGACCATGATCTCCACGGGCATATTGTCCTTTCCATGCAGTTGGACAATTTTTCCACCCCCAATGCATACAATCGATGCTACCTAGCATCCCAGGAAATCCACGAGACTCACCCACACTTAGTAGGCGTTGTATGTCTGCTGCGGTTGGCCGCTTGAGATACTCATCACCAAAAAAGGTAATTATTCCATCAACAAAATGCTCTAAGCAATGCCTTGCGGTTCCTTTGGAAATACGAATATACTCATCACAAGCATCAGCAGCAGTTCCATATGCCAACATACGTATGGCACTAGTACATTTTTGTAATGCAGATATACTAGGCCTACCTCTTGCATTTGGCCTTTGTTGAAAGTACTCCATTCCATTCCCTAGTGTTTCCACAATGCGCTTGAAAACTTCCTTGCTCATTTTGAACCTACGTCGGAAGAAATCATCTGGATAAGTTGGTTGATCAGAGAAATAATCTCTGTAAAGGCGCTCATAGCCTTCTTCTCGATTTCTTTCAATATACTTTCGACGACGTCGAGCACGCCCTGCCTCTACATTGTTTCTTCGTTGTCGAGCACGCTCTTGAAGTGCATCACACGCATCAAGCGCTTCTTGTGTAATTCTTTCGTATTCACCATCTTCAGAGCTATTGCTAGAAAGTAAAGGGTTTGAGTTTGAGGAGTTTGAGGATGAACTAGACATTTTTAGAGATTTCAAGAAATGAGGAGACCCTAAACCATTGTAAATCCTCACTTATATAGATCTCTGTAATTCTAGGAAATGCCAAGTAGTTAAACAAAGAAGCATGGTATCACATGCTTTGCTTTACAGAAGCAATCAATGCTTTCTCTGCATGATTCTACACCACATAAAATCATAGAAAATGCCAAAAAAATTAAAGCATCTCTATGCTTAGTAAAAAAACAAAGAAGCATGGTATCACATGTTTTGCTTTGCAGAAACAATCAATGCTTTCTCTGCATGATTCTACACCACATGAAATCATAGAAAATGCCAACTAGTTAAAGCATCTCTATGCTTAGTAAAAAAACAAAGAAGCATGGCCACCGCGGGGCATCAGGCTTCTCTGGGAGTCACCGCCGGGTCGCGGTGAGGATCGCCGCGGGGCGTCAAGTTACACCGCGGGGCGGTGAGTTCCACCGCGGGGCGGCGGTGCCTTTTTTCAGCTTCTGCGACACTTTAGTAGAAATACCATAACTTTTGATTCCTAACTCGGATTGCGCTCATATTTTGAGGACTTGCAGTAGACTTCAAGATCTAACTCCGCGAATTGGGATCACTTCATTTGGACATCTAAGTAGAGAGAACGAACCATTTGAATTCAGCACATTGTTCTTCTACTCTTTAATACACTTCAAACCTCTATAAATCTCATGATTTCTTCACTTCTCTCCACAACTTCTGGATTACAGACTTAGCCACAAATCTCATCCTAAACTCCTCTAAATAATGCTAATAATTTCTAGTTAAGGTGCATGAAATGACACCTATCATTAAAGCATTTCTATGCTTAGTAAAAAAAACAAAGAAGCATGGTATCACATGCTTTGCTTTGCAGAAGCAATCAATGCTTTCTCTGCATGATTCTACACCACATAAAATCATAGAAAATGCCAAAAAAATTAAAGCATCTCTATGCTTAGTAAAAAAACAAAGAAGCATGATATCACATGTTTTGCTTTGCAGAAGCAATCAATGCTTTCTCTGCATGATTCTACACCACATGAAATCATAGAAAATGCCAACTAGTTAAAGCATCTCTATGCTTAGTAAAAAAAACAAAGAAGCATGGTATCACATAAATGAACTTGCATTACATTAAAAAAGCTTTCATTACAAGATCTAAAGATGCATTACAATATTGAAATATGCATTACAAGATTGAAAGATACATAACAAGATTGAAACATGCATTCGGAAAAAAAAACATGCAAAGCGAAAAACTACAAAGACATCTTCACAACTACATGGATAACACTTAAGAGGCGAATTCTTTCATCAATTGCATCTTGACAACTTCCTGCTCCGGTGTGCAATCATGCTTCCCTATCAACCACTGGAGCATGTCCCACTTCCTGCTCCTATCGATATTATTCTGTTCCATCTCCTTGGTCTTTTGTTCAATCTCCATGGTCTTGATCTTAAGATATTGCGCTTGCTTCTCCCTCTTTCGTGCCACCTTTGCCATCTCCAATTCATGCTTCTCCCTCTAGATGCGAATTTTTTCTCTTTCGAGCATACTTTCACCATCATCTTCAGCACAACTTGTGGATGCAATTTTTTTCCCCTTTCGTTTAGCCTTCTTGATGCCCTCAGGACGCTCAAAAATCCCAGTGAAACCACTCGTTGGAGTATCTTGATTAGAGCCTTCCATATCAGTAGACGATCTTTTTGAGCTTGGGGCACTTCCCGAGCTTTGGTTTGTCCCGCTGGCCTGATACAAATAAGAAAAGCTCCATTTTGGCTCGTATCGAAGAGCCTCCCATACATGCTCATATATAAACCTTTTTCCCATTTCCCTTAAAAACGACTCATGTGCATTGTTCATAACATCATCCTCCGACTCCCCACTTCTTTTATTAGCACATGCATGTTGATACGTACCAACAAACTTATTCACTAAAGGAGTAACTGTATGCCATATATTCTTAACACTTTTCAAAGTTCGCTCACCTTGATCTGGTTTCTTGTAAGTGTTCCAGTAGCCTTGAATTCGCTTCCAGAATGCCTCAGATGTCTGATTGGTGTTGGTTACGGGATCTTTAGTGGTGTTTAAGTACCCACTGATGAGGAGCACATCATCAGCCTTACTCCAGGCGCATTTGGTGTATTTTTGGGCATCATCGGCATCACCACCACCACCACCACCACCACCACTACCACCACCACGACCACGACCATGACCACGACCACGGCCACTGCTTTGAGTTTGATCCGGTGACTCAACAACATGTTGAGGTTGTGTGCTATAGCTTGGCATCTCCATTGACTGAGATGCACCTCCGTAAGTGTATTGACTTTGTGAGAGGAGTTGTGTGTAGTTCATATTATAAGGATCATACACATCTAATGACAAATCCCCAAAGTTATTTGGGATGTCATCTTGGTTTTGATTCATGATGAAAGAATGGAAGAGAGGAATGGGAGGTTACAAGAGATAAATGATAAAGGATTGTTGATAGCATCATGGCCAGCCATCAGATGGTTCACTAAGGGGCTGAGTCAACCAAGACCATGGCGTCCTCCCTGGAGTAGTACTTAGCTCAGTTTACTATATATTTCTATATTATAAGTTAATTCCAGTTATAGTATGTTTCCCGTTTTAGTATTTCTAATTCAGTCATTTCTATTTCGGGCGTGTGCCAACTCTTGTAGAGTGGGCCGGCCCATTTAGCTAGAATTAGGCCCAAGCCCATTAGGGTTTTTGGGAGAGTTCTTTGGCTATAAGTAGCCCCCTTTGTACTTCATTTTAATTACGTTGGATTTTAGTTTACAAGTTGAGTTCGCTCCTTAGAAGTTGAGTACGCTCCTTCCTTGAATCCTAACGTCAACCCTTCGATCTCCGGATCAACCTATCCCGTAGCTCGTCGCTTCGAGCAAATCATTCACCGTCTCTTCGGTACTCAAGGTCATCTCTTTGACCTCTTCGTCATCTCTTTGACGCGTTAGAAAGGGTTATCTCTTTAACCATAGGAAAGCCATCACTTTGGCTACGGAGGAGAAGATTCAACCTAGCTTGAGGGGTCAAGATCCTACATCGCGACATCGCCCAGGGGTTGTTCGCATCAATTGTGTGAGTTGTGCAATTGGGATGTCATCTTATTTATAGGCAAATAAAAAATCATTTACATTTTTTCCCCTATTTTGTTATATTATTTAAAACAATAGTTAGTACACCATAATATTAAAAAAGTAGTTAGTATACCCTAAAATAGTGTTATATTAAATAAATAAATTATATTAAAATTTATAAAAGTAGGTTGATTGCATAAAATATGATCTATTTGGACTTTTTTATATTAAAATTTATAAAAATACATTAAATTTCTAAAATTTATTTACAATGTAATTTTTATATTAAATAAATTAAATTGATATTTATTTTATTTAAACCCCCAATAATAATAATAAAATGATTTATTTTCACTTCCTTAAACCTATAATACAAAAAAATATTAAATTCTATCAAATATATCCAAAATGGATGTCTATGGATAGAGAAAAATGTAATTAGAATTATGGTATTTTTATTTTTATTTTTTAACACACCAATTTTTAAATAAATCAATTTTAAAATAAAAATAAAGGACGGCCAGGAACAAATCCTGGCCGTCCATAACGTGACACGTGACGCCCATCGGGCGCGCGCTAGCGCGCCAATGAAATGGTATTGCGTGGCACTGTCTCCCCCCAGCTATTGATAAGGGCGCGTTTGATGGGGTCCCCAAAACGGCGTCGTTTTGCCTCAATCGGAGGCAAAAAAAATTGACGTGCCAAATACGGCTTATGCTTTGTGTGTATGGGACGGTCCCTAAAAATGGGCAAATGTTGGGACTTTCCTCAGGTCTTATAGCCCAATTAATTTATTATATTCAAAAAATTATATAAGACTCTTGTATGGGACTCCGATAAAATTGCCCTTAGTTATCTCAATGCTTACCTCGATTTTCTATAACTGTTATTTAATTTTCAATTGACCATTAATCTTTATTGTTAAGATTTTCCAGTATATGATCTTCAATTAGTCTCACTTTTAAAAGTGTACAATTACTTGAATTGTTGTGTTCCGGCTAATGGCTATTGCAATTTTAAGAAAAAAAAATTGTCATTTAATTAATAGGTTCAAAGCCTTTACCGAGACAAACACCGCGACAAACCAGACATTCCAAGACGGTCACGTGACAGGGGATGTGCAGATTGATGCTCACCGGTGATTGTGTGGCGATGACGATAAAGGGAAATCAATCATGGAGGGAAACAAGACCGGCGCTCACCGACAATTGCGTGGTGATGGCTTTGAAAGAGACGAATGTAGTAGCAGTAGCGAGTTTGGTGGTCTAGATAGTCATTTTGATGAAGACTCGTATGGAGATCAATCCAATTCTTTTTTTGTTTGTGAAAAGGGATTAGTCCAATTATGAGTTAATCAGTATTGTGACAGTTTTGGATTTGTAATTAAATTTATTTTAAAAAATGAAAAATAAAAAAAATAACATGTATAGTTTTAGTGAGAGTATCTCGTGTGGTAATTAGATTCTAATTTATTATATATAATAGATTTTCATAGTTTGTAATCTTAAAGGTTATTCTACTCTCTCATGTAAAAAAATAACACCGTTATATGTATAAAAAAACTCCATATATACAAAAATATACTCTCATCTCACTTCTCCCTTTATTCCATATGTGATATATATATATATATATTTGTTCCCCACACGAATTCATCTATTTCCTCCCTAGCTAATTTCCTTCAAGGTTTTGATTCCTAATAAGTAATAACCAAGGGGGGAAACAATATTGTGCAAGGAAATCAGTACTATATCAACTTGAATGAATTGATAGCATATATGGAGGGAGTTGACGAGTGTTGCTCTAACGTGGACGGTGGCGCTGCGGCGGAGAAGAGGAAAGACGGGCAAGAGGAGAAGGCGGCGTACAAGGGGATAAGGAGGAGGAAGTGGGGGAAGTGGGTGGCCGAGATTCGAGAGCCCAACAAACGCTCCCGGATTTGGCTGGGTTCCTACTCCACCCCCGTGGCCGCCGCTAGGGCCTACGACACCGCCGTCTTCTACCTCCGCGGCCCCACCGCCCGCCTCAACTTCCCCGGCCACGCCGACCTCGATGGGCTAGGCCAGCGGGACTTGTCCGCCGCCGCCATCAGGAAGAAGGCCACCGAGGTCGGCGCCCGTGTCGACGCCGCTCTTCTCCATGCACAGCCCACGTCGCAGCTGCAAGACCACCGTCGGATTCAAGTCAAGCCTGATCTGAATGAGTATCCGGATTCGGAGAGTGATTGAGACCCGGACAAATATATATGGGTACTGCTTAGTGCTTATATTATCTAAAGTAAGAGTCATCCTCTCTTCAAACACTTCCTATATGCATGTATATATATGTATTGGGGCCAAACTTATATTTTTATGATATGTGCTTAGATATGTCGATGGTCTAGATAAATTAACTTGCATCTTCATCTTGTAAAATCAACTTAATTAAGCTACATATTTATAATTCCTATAAAAAATTCTACCAACGTCTAGTTGATCTAGTGGGATTGAAATTCTACCCCTTAAGTGTTATATCCAGGAGTATGTATATGGAATCAATTAGAGTACATGTTGGAGGGTCCATCTTACCAAAAGGTGGTCAAACAGAATCCGTCCGGACGTAGAGTGATAATAGTTATTCGAACCGGGCGGAGATTAAAGAAATCATTTCCTATTTATGATCGATTTACCTTTAATTTGTTGGTTGGTTCTTGTTAAATGTAGATGTGTGATGACAAAATGAAGTTAATGGCCTGCTTACACACAGATACAGGATCATTCAAAACATATCTACGGTGCAACAAGAACCCTTCCCACTTTTAATTTGCAAAGAGAAAAAGTTAATTATCATATACGTTATATATATATATATATATAATTTATTTCCACTCAATCATATATGCGAAGTTACCGGAATAAAAAATTATAGTGCAGGTGGAATCAATCACTTTCAAAGGATGTGAGAGAAAACAAGCTAAGGCTAACCATGATCTCAGAAATTTTACGTACGTAAGAGATAGGAGGATAAGAATTGATCTGATCACCATATATATTCACAGTTACTTTGGTGTAGAATTAATTCATTGTGGGATATGGAAAAACAAACAACATATTTCATATATACGAGTTGATCGAGAGAGATGGAGGGAGTTGAAATTGATGTTAATTGTTGTGGAGATGAATCGATCGATCGAGTACACATGTACGTGATGTGAAGAAGATAATAGATGGATATATATCTACGGACAAGCTAAATGCACGCGAAAATATGTTTAAATGGACGCGAAACTACACGCTTAAGCTAAGTGTCCGGTTTTACACGCTTAGCTTAAGCGTGTAGGGGTATTATTGGTATTTTTAAAAAATAGCACACGGTTCTTACACGCTTAAGCTAAGCGTGTGCCCACACGCTTAGCTTAAGCGTGTAGTTTTTTTTTTTTTTGGCAAGTTTAAAAGCACACGCTTCCCTTAGGCGTACAGTATAAAAAAAAAATCCCAAAATTGCATTTTTTTTTCCATAATCATGTAGAAAATTTCAATATGAGTCTGTACATATAAAATTCGTCCAAAACGGACATCGTTTGCCCCTCCAAAAGCCCAAAAAACAAAGCCTTTAACCCGTGCACATAGCTTCTTCGAGGAGTCCATCCGTAAGCTTTTATAAGCTTCAATGGAGGATTTGGCAAATTTATTGGATCCGATTGAAGCCATTAACTATTGGGCATTTAAGAGGACTTTATCATACACGTAATTCCACATTTAATCGGATTGAATGTCGATTAAAATCGTAGAATTTTATCCCCAAAGCCACCGTGTCGTCCAAGGGGCCGATTTGAACAAATCCAAAATTTGACCAAATCATCTTCAATTGGAGGGCATGAACCATAGGGCCTTGTTGAGGGTGTCCTAAGATTCAAAATGCCTATAAAATCCCCTTCAATTGTTGCCCCAATGCATCTAATTTCGAAGTCAAAACTCATGAATCATAAATCCCGTTATCGGTTGTTCTTGACCGAAATTCGAACACATGAAAGCTTTATTCTTGCAATTGTTGGTACTACTAGCCTTGAAATTGGTCCTCTTTCAAAGCCCTCTCTTTACATCGCCGTAAAAAGACCACTTCCATTCAATTTGGAGTTTTTCCGACGAGGTGTCAAGAAGGTATTCCGGCGGGATTGAATTTGTGCCCATTTTGCAATTTTTGGGGTATTTTTCATTTGTTTTGTCTTAATCTTGGTTAAGTTAATTAATCTAGATTAGTGAAAAATATTTTATGATCAATTTGGTGCCCGGCATATAATATGTAAGTAATAAGTTTATAATATTTAACCATAATATGTAACTATAGTATGTAAGTAATAAGTTCATAATATTTAACTATAATACATAGTATATAAGTAATAAATTCATAAATATTTAACCATAATGTTTAACTATAGTATATAAGTAATAAGTACGTAATACTTAATTATAATGCATAACTATACTTTATAACTAATATATTTTGTAATACATAACTATAGTATATAAGTAATAAGTTCATAATACTTAACCACAATGTGTAACTATAGTATATAAGTAATAAGTTCGTAATACTTAATTATAATGAAATACTATAGTAAATAAGTGTAACTATATGAAATTTCATGAAGTATTATAGTAAATAAGTCTAAGTATACTAGATTTAATAAAATATTATAGTAAATAAGTATAACTATACGAAATTTCATGAAGTACTATAGTAAATAAGTCTAAGTATACTAGATTTAATGAAATACTATAGTATATAAGTCTAAGTATACTAGATTTAATGAAATACTATAGTATATAAGTCTAAGTATACTGGATTTAATGAAATACTATAGTATATAAGTGTAATTATATGAAATATAATAAAATACTATAATATATAAGTTTAAGTATACTAGATTTAATGAAATATTATACTATATAAGTGTAACTATATGAAATGTAATGAAATACTATAGTACATAAGTGTAACTATATAAAATACTATCATTTCATTAAATCTAGTATACTTAGACTTATATACTATAGTATTTCATTATATTTCATATAGTTACACGTATATACTATAGTATTTTATTATATTTCATATAGTTACACGTATGTATTATAGTATTTCATTATATTTCATATAGTTACACTTATATACTATAGTATTTCATTAAATCTAGTATACTTAGACTTATATACTATAGTATTTTATTATATTTCATATAGTTACACTTATATACTATAGTATTTCATGAAATTTCATATAGTTACACTTATATACTATAGTATTTCATTATATATCATATAGTTACACTTATGTACTATTGTAATTCATTATATTTCATATAGTTATACTTATGTACTATAGTATTTTATTAAATCTAGTATACTTAGACTTATATATTATAATATTTCATTATATTTCATATAGTTACACGTATATACTATATTATTTCATTATATTTCATATAGTTACACTTATGTACTATAGTATTTAATTACATTTCATACAGTTACACTTATATAGTATAGTATTTCATTAAATCTAGTATACTTAAACTTATATATTATAGTATTTTATTATATTTCATATAGTTACACTTATATAGTATAGTATTTCATTAAATCTAGTATACTTAAACTTATATATTATAGTATTTTATTATATTTCATATAGTTACACTTATATACTATAGTATTTCTTTAAATCCAGTATACTTAGACTTATATACTATAATATTTTATTAAATCTAGTATACTTAGACTTATATACTATAGTATTTCATTAAACTAGTATACTTAAACTTATATACTATAGTATTTCATTAAATTTCATATAGTTACACTTATGTACTATAATATTTCATTAAATCTAGTATACTTAGACTTATTTACTATAGTACTTCATGAAATTTCATATAGTTACACTTATTTACTATAGTATTTCATTATAATTAAATATTACGAACTTATTACTTATATACTATAGTTACACATTATGGTTAAGTATTATGAACTTATTACTTATATACTATAGTTATGTATTATAGTTAAGTATTACAAAATATATTAGTTATAAAGTATAGTTATGCATTATAATTAAGTATTACGTACTTATTACTTATATACTATAGTTAAACATTATGGTTAAATATTATAAACTTATTATTTTCATATTATATGCCAGGCACCAAATTGATCCTAAAATATTTTTCACTAATCTAGATTAATTAATTTAACCAAGATTAAGAAAAAAAAAATACCCCAAAAATCGCAAAATGGGCACAAATTCAATTCCGCCAGAATACATTCTTGACATCTCGTCGGAAAAACTCCAAATTGAATGGAAGTGGTCTTTTTCCTGCGATGTAAAGAGAGGGCTTTGAAAGAGGATCAATTTTCAAGGCTAGTAGTACCAACAATTGCAAGAATAAAGCTTTCATGTGCTCGAATTTCGGTCAAGAACAACCGGTAACGGGATTTACGGTTCATGAGTTTTGACTTCGAAATTGGATGCATTGGGGCAACGATTGAAGGGGATTTTATAAGCATTTTGAATCTTAGGACACCCTCAACAATGCCCTATGGTTCATGCCCTCCAATTGAAGAGGATTTGATCCAATTTTGGATTTGTTCAAATCGGCCCCTTGGACGACACGGTGGCTTTGGGGATAAAATTCTACGATTTTAATCGACATTCAATCCGATTAAATGTGGAATTACGTGTATGATAAGGTCCTCTTAAATGCCCAATAGTTAATGGCTTCAATCGGATCCAATAAATTTGCCAAATGCTCCATTGAAGCTTATAAAAGCTTACAGATGGGCTGCTCGAAGAAGCTATGCGCACGGGTTGAAGGCTTCGTTTTTTGGGCTTTTGGAGATGCAAACGATGTCCGTTTTGGACGAATTTTATATGTACGGACTCGTATTGAAATTCTCTACATGATTATGGAAAACAAAAATGCAATTTTGGGAATTTTTTTTTTTACTGTACGCCTAAGGTAAGCGTGTGCTTTTAAACTTGAAAAAAAAAAAAAAAAAAAAAAACTACACGCTTAAGCTAAGCGTATGGGTACACGCTTAGCTTAAGCGTGTAAGAACCGTGGGCTGTTTTTTTTAAATATCAACAATACCCCTACACGCTTAAGCTAAGCGTGTAAAACAGAACGCTTAGTTTAAGCGTGTAATTTCGCGTCTATTTAGACTTATTTTCGCGTGTATTTAAGCATCGCCTGTATCTAAGGTAGTACGTACGTGGTCCTTCAATTCCTTTTCTCAATCTGCAGGGAGGTTGTCACCGTCACTGCCCAAAACTAATTAATTAACAACATTAATTTTAAGGGTAGTACACTAGTAGTGCGCAATTGATTAACCCTCGTATGTTAAACATATATGACAAGTTAAATTCTTGAAAACTCAGTTACTTTTCACAAGGGTAAATTACTTGAATGTAATATATCATATTTGGTCTAAATTATTGATTTTTTTCATGTAGGAATTAAGAATTTCGTTATTGAATTTTTTTACTACCGATTTAAGATAAGTGCATTTTCAATAATTGAAGGAATTATAACTTTCTAAATATTAAATTCGATCTTCCTATTTTTTTGCTTTTGAACCAAACACATAAAGAAAAACCATTTGTTTGGGAAAATCATAGTGCATTATGAACCAAATGAGGGATAAGTTTTAAGAGCAAGTACTCTATTTATCTAAATAACTAAATAAAATAGAAAAATAAATCCGGTAACAGTTAACGCTAATATGAAAACTGCAAACAATTAATGCAAAATACAATATATATATATATATATAATATTTTATTTTATTTTTAATAAAATAGACAAATATAAGTTCTTATAGTATGAATTGAATAAACACAAATCCTCAATAAACCATAACATTAACATATATCCACATATAATTCAGCTCATATACTTCATACTATATTCATCGTTATCATATAAAAATAAGATCATGACATTCTTCTAGGACTGTTCAAAATCGGACCGGACCGGACCGGTGAAATTACGGTCTGGTCCAAGGTTTTTCCTTAATCCGGTTTCGGTCCGGTCCAAACCCGGAAAAAAATCGGTCTGGATCGGGTTTTTTTTTTAAAAATAAAAAATAATAGTTTAGGAGTTTAAATATTATTTTTTTATAGATATTTTCCTTAAGTTAGGAGTATAAATGTTTTTTAGATAATTTTTTTAGATATTAAATAAAAATTTAATTATTATTATTTTTAAAATAATACCTGGTCTAAACCGATCTTGAATCGGACCGGACCAAATAGATCCGATCCAATCCGGTCTCCGGTCCAGACTTTTGAAAAAACCCGGTCCGGACCGGATGAACTGTTGAAGGAGTACTACTTTTAGGGCCCGTTTGGTATGATGTCTGGAATCGGAATGGAATGAGAAATCGGAATGGAATCAGGAATCAAAATAAATCATTCTTGTAGCTGGGTGTTTGGTATGCTATCGGAATGAACCATTCCTTAAATTTATTGTTTGGTATACTGTCGAAATGAACAATGAAGGCTAAAGGGAATTTTTATCAATCGAACATAAACACCTAAAATCTACCAAGCTAGGGTTTAAGAAATTGGGGAAAAAATCTTACCAACACAAATTGGGGGAGTTGGAGGTGCAAGGAGTTCAATGGAAGCTAAATGGAGCTTCTCTGGTGCCGGACTACTATGGGGAGTGGCCGGAGTCCGACGACTGAGGTGGGAGGAGGAGAGATGTGCCCACACGAGAGGAAGGCCGAGAAGAGGAGAGGACGGAAGGAAGAGGAGATTCATGCCGCCCCCACCTTGCCGCGCCACCTTGGAGCCGCCAGCTTGCCGGCGTCGTGCCCAACCGCCACCGTGGAGGAGGTGAGGAAGGAGGATGAAGATGGGCTGCAACTTGGGTTGGAGGAGGTAAGGAAGAAGAACAATTTTTTTTTATTTTGGAATGGGTGATTCCTTAGGTTTTTTTGGAGGAATCAAGTCTTTCACAAAATTTGGAATGACTCATTTCGGGTAATGAAATTCATTCCTCATTTTTACCTAACCAAACAAAAATGTCGGAATGAACGATTCTGATTCCTCATTCCCATCGGAATCGTACCAAACGGGCCCTTATAGGTGATAAAAAAACCATGACATTCAATAATTATACTTTCTAAACTGTTGAAGGAGTACTACTTTTATAATGTTTGGCTTCTTGTGTGGGTCGGTTCCATCATAATGGAGAGGGAGCTACTTTTTCTATTTTTTTGGTGAAAGTGAGAGGGAGCTATTTAACTGGCCGGCCAGGCATCCAAGACTTTGATGCAACAACGTCCAATAAGAATTTCTAGGTTTATGTGGCCATGCACATTTAGGAGTGTTTGAGATATGAATCGAGTTGAAAATGTATGAGGTTGGGAATGATATATTTTAATTTGGTGGTTGTTTTATAATTGGGAATGCGAATTTAACTCATAAAAAATAAATTATTTTTCAAACCCACTCACCCCTTGAAAAATTAAATAGTCGTTTGTTTCTATATCAGAGCTATAGGGAATGAGTATGGGAATAGGTGATACATGTTTTAGTGTTTGGTAGCTGTAGGTATGAGAATGAAACTGATTCCAGAGTATGGCTCATACTATCCCATTACACTACATTCCATACCCATTTAAAAGCAAAGGTATGACTCGAACCTATTTTTATTCTATCTTCCATCTCTTCAAAATTATATCAAACACAAATTTTAGGAATCACTCAATTCCATTATTCATACACACCCCATTTCTCATTCCAACCCAATTCTTGTTATGATACCAAACGAGCCCTAAGAGGTTTGGGAAACTCATACTTTAAGGGGTTGAGAAATGGGTATGATATCCAAAATCTTTCAAACAAACAAAAAATATAGGATTAGAATTCTTCAACCCTCCTCAACCCCAAACCCGATTCTCCAACCTCATTACCAAACACCCCCTTAGTTTGATACCAAATACTCGGCAATGGTTTATATATTAATTACTCCATGTCATATTTCGAACAATCGTATTAGACATCTCTTCAATACTAAACCAGCTCGAACCAGTCCTAGTGTTTTATTGTTACAGGGAGACAAATCAAGAAGTTGATTACCTCACAATACAAGGCATCGGTCCTACATCAGCCTGGAATAGTATATGCATGATTACAAGCAACATCGGCTCTTTCTTAGAAATTATTAATGCTAGAAATGAGTTATTCAACATGAACTCTACACGAGAGTCATTTTATAAAAAAAAATGTATTTAAAAAAAAAATCATTTGTTGTGATGATTTAAGTAAGCCCTTCATCTAAAAGGGGACCTAATATTTGCCTTGTATTAAATAAATTACTCCATATCATATTACTTGTTTCTTTATCCTTAATGCATGTTGTTTAAAAAGTTAAAATTAGTCTAAAATAATTTTATTTAATTCTTAATTTTATATATCTACCAAACCAGAACTTCTCTATGCCACATGTCATCCTCCTATTAAGCTCATCTCTTTCTTATGCCACATGACATTTTCCTATTTTTTCTGTTACATTGACCTTTGTCAATTTTTTTTTTTTTACAATTTAGTATAACACATATATATCAGATTATCATATTTCCTAAAATAAACATGTCAATCACATAACAATCTACAAATAAACATGTTAATACAATAAATTATATATAAGATTATTCTATTTTCAAAACTAAACATGTCAATTAAAAGCATATGGCTTATATATATAATCTTATTTCCATAATTAAGCACTAAAGAATAAAGCCATAAGTCAAATTGTTAACACGATTTGCAATAACCCTTCTTTCCAAAATTCAATATAATTATTACATATAAAATTATCCAATTTTCAAAACTAAACAAGTCAATCAAAAACAGCATATATCAATTAAAATATATAATTTTTATATACTATTTTTTTAATGTAAAAAAATAAACAAATCATGTACAAAGCACGGATACTACACTAGTTAATATTCTAATTAAAAGTAATATTGGAAAAAAGTGACCAAAATGCTAAAAAAATAAGTATATTGAAATAAAGATTTAAGGCTATAAAGATAACTAATATGATATGAAGAGAGTATTATGAAGTAGTAGAATATATATGTCCACATATCTGAAACTCTATTCTATTTTCTCTCAAAGGGGGGTGCTATACACTTGTATGCAAGATTATTAGAATTTGGATCCGGATCTTCGTTTTAACAATCCTATGATCCATAAAAGATAAAAACGATTCTTGATCCTAGTTATGATTTTATTAGAAGTATGATCTTAATTGATCAAAATAAAATGGGTAGAATTTTGTCTACGGTTCCGATCCTACTAACAGATACAATGATCCTAAAATGATTTTAATGATCCTAAAACGATTCTTACGATCCTACACAAATGATTATGATATTATACTATATTTAAGTACGAAATTGATATAAGTTGTACCCACTTAAATTTTTTAATTCATGTACATATTAATCATATACATCAACACTAAACAAAAAAAAACACTTTTATATTATCACCTATTAATACAATTAAGATTTACATCTCAATTCTAGTTAATTATTATTCTATTTATCTTGATATATAACATTAATACTTACCTAATATATATTATTTATCATGTTTTTTAACTTAATATATAATAAATAATAAGTATATTAGGTTGTCAATACATACTTTTAGTTATTTAACGTAAAATTTTACGATTCACATCCACTCTCGAACCACCTTTACCGATCCAGACCTAAAATTTTGATCCTAATAACCTTGCTTGTATGTACCACTTCTAGCACACACTTAAATGTCATACCCTACGGACATTCTATTATATTACTTTTTTTTTTGTCGAAGAAGAGACAAAACTCTTCAAAACTTTATTAAAAACAAGGAAAAAGGAAAAAAAAAAAACTACATAGTCATACGAGGGAACACACGCCCCCAAACATCAGCAAAAACAAGATCAAAAGCAGAAGAAGGTAACGTGTCTAAAAAGTGGCACCCAATAGGAAAAGAAGAAGCAAGACCGGCAAGGTGGTCGGCGACAGAGTTCGCCTCCCGGAAGATATGACGGAACTGAATAGACCAGTCCCTACGAAGAAAGCCTTGGCATTGCGACACCAGGCTGAAGAGAGGATGACAACGATCCAGAGCATGACGATTGATCAGAGAGATCGCCAGAAGAGAATCGGATTCAACAATCACCCTACGGAAGCCACGCTCCCAAGCAAAAATCAACCCCTGCAAAATACCCCAAAGCTCCGCCGCAGGCACAGAACAACTGCCAATATGGTGAACAAACCCACCCAGCCAACGGCCATCAGAGTCACGTAAAACACCACCCGCCGAAGCCACACCAAGATTACTCAAGGCCCCATCAGAGTTAACTTTAATCCAGCCCTCCCGCGGCCTGGACCAGCAAATCAAAGCCTCTGAACGCTTACTAATGCGCAGGCAGGACACGTCGGAATCAGACATAGCCGAAGAATACTCACGAACAAAATTGGTCACAACGGTAGCTTTGCACCCCAAAAAATCCTTTCCTGTGAACACTTTATCATTCCTCCATTTCCAAATCCACCAAAGGCCACACGCAAAGATCGCCGACCAAGGGCCGATATCATCAATAATCACGTTTGAGAGAATGTTCTCCCGACACCAGCAAGCATAACTGTCCAGGGAGGAGCTTGCAGAACACACAGGGCCATTACAGCCCCTCCAAAGCGCAGCAGCAGAAGGGCATTTGCGAAAGAGGTGGTCCAGGGACTCCGCCAAAAACGGGCACACAACACGGGAAGAATCGGCAGAGAGATGCCTTCTCACACGTTCTTCATTCGTCATCACTTTCCCGAGAATGACCAACCACACAAAAGCACGGACACGCTCCGGAACACGAAGCTTCCAAATAGCCTTGAAAACCCGGCCATCAGCAGAAGCCCCCTCAGAATGGATCAGATTATAGCCCGACGCCACCGAATAACAACCATGGGGGTGAGACTCCAGCTGAGATCATCCCTAGCATCAGGCTCAGACGACACAGCAACCGCCGCCAAGCGCATCAGGGCAGAAGGAGGGAGCAGACCCGAGAGGATCTCCCAACGCCACCCCGAATTATGATCCCAAAATGAGCAAACAGGAAGTTGCAGCATGTCGTGAGCAACAGGTTGGATGGCAACGTCCAACAGATTAGAGTCCAGGATCCACACATCAAGCCAAAACAGGATCGATTTTCCATCCCCAAGCAGCCAGCGACAGCCCGGAGAGATGACCTTTCATACACCCATCTTGATGCTACGCCATATATGGGAACCATGAGGAGCCCCAACACCATTTCTCACATATTTGGAGTTCAGAATATCGACCCAAGGCTTATTTTCCTCCATGATAAAGCGCCAGCTGAGCTTCCCAATAATGGCCAAGTTCAAATCGGCCATCGTTCTCAGACCAAGACCCCTATTACCCTTCGCCCTACAGACCTCAGCCCAAGACACAAGATGCATACGGCGGCAACTGACTGAACTGCCCCAAATAAACCCGCTGATCAACGAGTCAATCCGGCAAGAAACCGAGGCAGGGAGCACCACCGTAGCCATGGTGTACACCGGGATCGACGACAACACCGACTTAGCGAGAGTGACCCTACCCACAAAGCTTAGTAATCTGCTCTTCCAACCATTCATCTTAACCGAAATCTTCTCAATCAGAGGCTCAAACGAGTCTTTGTTTACCCTGGAATGCAAAATAGGCATGCCGAGGTAAGACCCGAGGTCGTGGGTGATAGAAAAACCACTCATGTCGTGAAGGCGCCTCGCAAGCCCCGACCGCACATTTGGAGACAGGAAGATCCGGGACTTAGCAGCGCTGATCTTCAACCCAGAAGATTTACAAAAGATATCAAGAACTCCCAAAATGATGCTCAGTTGAGGCACCGAAGCCTCGGCAAATAACATAATGTCATCCGCGAATAGAATATGAGAGAGTTTCGGACCTCCACGAGAGATAGCAATCGGCTTCCAGTCACCATTACCAACAACTCTCAAAATCATTTGGCTAAGCCACTCGATACAAATAACGAACAAATAGGAAGAAATAGGATCACCTTGACGAATACCCCTCGAGGGGGTGAACGACTCCGTAACCTCCCTATTCCAGATCAACCGCATGGACGAAGACGAAATGCATTCGCGAATCCAGAGAATCCAAGTGCTAGGAAACCCCGCATCAACCAAAGAATCCTCAACGAAGTCCCAACGCAGCCTGTCGTAAGCCTTTTCGAGGTCGAGCTTCAGGAGCATCCAGCCTTTAGCACCCTGCTTTTTATGCATCGCACTCACCACCTCTTGAGCAATAATAATATTGTCCGTAATAAACCGACCAGGCACAAAGCTACCCTGCAAGGGACTAATAATCCGTGGAATAATGCACTGGATACGGCCCACCATGCATTTGGTGATAACTTTGTACACAACGTTACAGAGGGCAATAGGTCTGAACTGAGAAATAAGCTCCGATTTATTCACCTTGGCAATGAGAGTGATCAAGGTCTCATTCAAGCCCGCATGAAGCTTTCCCGTAGCAAAGAAAGACTGGACCGAAGCAACAACCGAAGACCCCACAATGTTCCAACATTTCTGAAAAAAGATGGGTTGAAAACCATCACAACCAGGGGATTTCAAGGCCCCCATTTTCCTGACCACAGAGTGAATCTCATGAGTACTGAAAGGGGCAGAGAGAGTCACCAACTCCGCATGACTCAGAGCAGGGAAGTCGCCATGAGGGGCAGTGATCGGCACTCTATCACACACAGGGAGGTGGTAGAGATCAGTGAAAAAACCAACAGCCAGATTCTCCAGCGCAGACTTGTCATCAATCCAATTCTCCTCATCAATACGCAAAGCTTCAACCTTATTCTGCTTACGTCGAACAATGGACGAGGCATGAAAAAAGGATGTATTCCGGTCTCCCGAATCCAACCACAGCTCGCGAGATTTTTCCTTCCACAACAGCTCTTCCTGCTCCAGGGTGAGAACCAGATCCTTTTGGACGCAATCAGCACGATGGAGAAGCCAGTCCGAAACCCCAGAAGAGAGCGCCTTCTGAAGGACGCCCAATTGTGCCACGAGTTTCTGCTTACGAATATGGATGTTGCCAAAAACCTTGCGATTCCACTCAATCAGCCGCAGCTTTAACAAGTTAAGAGCCTCCGAAGTATCCCCTTCAGAAGACCAAGAGTCTTCAATGAACTTGAGGAAGTGGGGGTGCGTCAACCACGCAGCTTCGAAGCGGAATGGACGGCGATTCCTAGAACCCTGCGAAGTACTGGAAAACTTAAGCAGGAGAGGAGTGTGATCAGAAGAGAACCTGGGGAGGTGACGAACATGGGCATCCACCCACTTCAGGCGACCAGCCGGGTTGATGAACACACGATCCAGTCGCTTAGACAAATAAGTACTAGAACACAGCCCACGGAACCAGGTAAAGGGTTGACCAGTGAAGAGCATATCCATCAAGCCCAATCTATTAATAACATTCAAAAAAACATCAGAATCAGGGGAAAGACACCCCGAACCGCCCTGTCTCTCAGACTGATAAAGGATGCAGTTAAAATCGCCACCAACCACCAGCGGATCTGAGATTCCCTGCAGCGCGGCCTCAAAATCAACCCAAAACTGATGCCGACGAGAGGGAGTAGGAGGGGCGTAAACAAAAACCATATGCACACAGCTACTGCCCTCAGTGAACGAAGTGTGAATAAAATTCGGATGTTGGAGCACCAACTGAAGTGGGGTACGACAAGTGTTCCAGAACAGCCAAATGGCAGGTGCATGGATTGGCTTTTAATGGCAGGTGCATGCGCTGCGCTGCCTCAACCTCCATCATGTAAATCACCTCATTCAAGCAAGTATTTATGATGTAGTACGCAAGAGCGGAGCCACCCGGAGGACTAAAATCTTACGTGATTAAAATTTTGCGTGGCTTAAATCCCGTTTCGCTAAATCAATTTTAATTATAATAAATATAATACATTCAGGAAGAAACAGCAGCACCGTCGCCGGCGTCGGTCCGCCGTGGAGCCAGAAGAAACAGCAACAAGACTCATCCGCCAAGACAAGAAGAAGAGGATGAGTCGAAATGAGAGATTGAGATTTGGAGGAGATGGATTAATTTCGTTAAGGTCGATGGAGTTACATTTTAAGATGAGATGAAGGAAAAAAAGCTTAATATAATTTTATTTTCGTAAATTTTTCCTATGAGCGGGGGCTACAACTGCCTCTAAGCCCCAAGTAAATCCACACATGGTAGTACGTATCATAGCACCATTTTTTTAGGATTGAAAAAGGCAATTCCTTTTCCTTTTTACTCGTAGCAAGATCTACAAATCAACATTCACAAACAAACCTAGCAAGGTGTGCGCATGAAAAATTATTTTACATTACGCCTTAAGTTCTATATAAAAAGTAAGGTCTTTCTGGCTATATGCTAAGGAATGTTGTTAAAATCGGGATTTTATGATTGGATCGTAAGCTGGTTTTTTAATCGGATAGTAAAATTGTAATATTCTACAGCATAACTAAATATAGTAGAAATCAATCTAATAAAGTATCTTATATTTAAAGTAAAAACTTAAAAATATAGTGCTCGTATGATATAAAAATATTATGTTTTTTAAAATAATTTAGTGGTGATTTACCAATATAATCATACTATAATAGATAAAAGAAAAAATGCATATATTTTATATTTTACGCATACATTTCCATCTCATAATAAAATACTGCCATATAATAAACATTGTGTAGGATCATAATAATTGTTCATAGAATCGTCAAAATCGTATACATGATCGGAATCGTACATAAGATCCTACTGATTTTATAACGAAATATTAAGATCATGCTTTCAATAAGAATCTAGCTAGAATCAGAATCGTTATACCACTTTTGGATCATAGGATCGCTAGAATCATTGAATCGGATCGGAATTTTAAGAACAATGGTACTAGGCCGCACAAAGGTTAAAGTTAAAATTATTTTCTAAAAAATTATTACCCAATAAATAAATAACAATCAAATAAAGGTATGTTTAGATCGTGCATTATTTTGCACGAAATCATACATTATAATACAATAAATGTTTTATATATATACGAGATCCAAACAGACCCACAATCTTTCTATAATAATGTTATTAACCTATACACCAAAAAACAAGGTTGGAATTGAAAAGTTGGAAGAAGTATTTCTACATGAGGCAAGGCATGAATACCGATGATTAGTACGTGATTGAGTAATCAGTTAACACCTAATCTATGCATAGGGGCTCATCAAGTGCGAATAGCCGTTCTCGTGCAAATGTGCGAACAGAGGTGCAAAATTTAGTCAACACTGGTGTACATTCAACTCTTGTGCACTTTTTTGTGTAACTCGGTGCACATTTTGTTATAAAATGGTGCACATCCATCCTAGTGCACATTTTATTGCAACTTGGTGCACATTCGTCTTAGTGCACATTTTGTTGTAACATGATGCACATCAATCTCAATGTACATTTGTTTGTAACATGATGCACATTCCTACACCGATGAACACTTATTTGTAACTTGGTGCATATTTTGTTATAACATGGAACACATTCATCTCAGTGCACATTTTATTACAAAATGGTGCACATCCATCTCAATGCACATTTTATTTTAACATGGTGCACATTCAAAAGCGGTGCACAATTATATCTAACTCTGATACCGACTGATCAACGGTCGGTCAACACCAATCAACAACTTATCAACACCGGTCAATGGTGGTCACCGAAGGACGATAGGTCAATGTCGGTGACCAATATATATAGTGGTGTACAATTATGCACCACATTATACATAAAATGTGCACAATATCACACAAGACTAAACATCTTCGTTCACACATTAACGCAGTTCATACCGAAAAAATGGATCGCACATGACAAATCTTCTATATATATACATACTAGGTTGTCTTCCCCGTGCTTCGCCGGGAAAAATGAATCTTCTATGCAAATGTATTGTCTGCTAGTTGTAAAATTGTCGTTGTAAATTATCAAGTAATCTCTCTTGTAATGTCTTGATATGGAAATTAAGTTTTTCCTCATCTAATGGCATCAACTCTCTTTATTTCTGCATCAACATGTAAAACACTTTGTAAACGAAGCTTCTTAAATTTATTTTCATCAAATTACAAATACTATATTTTTTGCTCTTGCCTTAGCTCTTCTATCTTCTTTGAACTCTTCCTTCAATTTTGAGATTCTAAAATACTTTTTTTATTGCATGAAAGCTCTTTATGCTTGGATAAAATGAGTTTCAATTCCTCTTGTAATGTCTTGATATGCTAATCGAGTCTTTTCTCATCTTATGGCATCAACTCACTTTGTTTTCTGACTAAACAGGTAAAGCACTTTCTACATGAAGCTCCTTGATTATTTTTGGCATCAGATACCGAAGACTTAACACCGTGTTCTTGCTCTAGCTATTACATCTTCTATAAGCTCTCTACTTCAATGTTAAGATTCTAAAACGCTTCCTTCATTCTTGAACGCTCCATATGATTGGATAATTTGACTTTCAATTCATCTTGCAATGTTCTGATATGCAAATTGACCACCCATCGTTTTATCTTTTAATACAGACTCTCTACGCAATGTGTGAAACACTTTACATATGAAACTCCCCAATCTTCTTGACATCAAATACTAAAGATGCACTCTTGCTATTTCATCTTCTTTCAGCTCTCAACTTCAATGTTTTGACTTTAAAACCCCACATGTTAAGTATGTTATAGATAGTACCGTGAACTTAGATACATACTTTCATAAGTTCACACATCTTTTTAAATGGTCGAGTTTATTCATAAATGAGAGATCTAAGATAATATTTGCAATATATGTAAAGCATGGTAATATTTGGTGTGATTTGAACATTTTAGGATAAAGAGTGCAAGTACCGAAAAAATTAGGTATTTGATGTAATTGATCCTATACCTTAAAGTTATCGAAGCTTGTGCCACCAAGGTCGGAAACACATGGATGACATGTATGGGCAGTTCGGTTGAGCATTGGAACTTATCTCTCTTATGGCAAGTACTTTAAGCCTTTGGAGATTGATAATGAAGATGATGAGTGAAGAGCTAGGTTTGACTAAACTTGTGCCACCAAGGTCCAAAAAATAAAACCGTCGGTTCTCATCCCTACAAATTCAAGGACAATGGTCATGAACTCATTGGATGCCTCTTGTTGGTTCCTTTCTAGTGAAATACCTCAAGAAGGATTTTCATGGGTCCACATGGTATACCACGCAACTCTTGCACATGAAGTAAGACATATAGAATTCATATTGATATAATTTTGTTTTAGAATTCTAATATATTTTCTTTCTTGAAATAAAACACTAATTTTAAAACTGGTGGTGAATGGTGATGCACATTGTAATGTTGTAATCCTAAGTTTTTCATTTGTATAAGTGTATGGTATATCAGACCAATGTATAGAAATTAGGTGAACCGGAGTTGAACCGGGCTAATGGGCCGAGAAGGCTTGAACCGGGTGTAAGCCACCTCAGGCCCAACTTGGTTTGGAGGCTTGCATGTTGCTCCTGATTGACCTAGCTATAAAAGGAGCTAGGGCTTCTGTGAGAGCTCATTCCTCAGCTGCGTCGTTTCGTTGCTCAAAGAGAAAACCCTAGAGAGGGAGAGAAGCGCATCTCACGCGGTGGTGTTCCTGGTGGCTGGTGATCGACGATGTTGACACGTTGAGATCCAGTGGTGGTGTTTGTGGAGGCGCTTAGTCCTGAAGCGTTTCTTGCTTGGAAGGATGTTGAATTCCTTTCTGTCACTTCTCTAGTTTTTCTTTCTTGTCTCGTTTGCTTGGGTTTTTCTCTTGGTTTGTCATTCTTTGTCTTTGGTTTGTAACCACACTTTGAACTTGTTGATACTAGTGCAATATTGGGATGAGTCTCCCCTCATGAGACTCCGCAGAGTAGGGTTTCTCGAACTGCATCAATAATTCCTTGTGTCCATGTCCTTGATTGATTTCTTTAGTTTGATACTTTGGTGAATCTTTCTTACCGGGATCATTTGGATATGTTGACTGTCGATAACAAATTGGTATCAGAGTGTGTCTTACAATCTGTGCTCTGTAGCTTCCGTTGTGTTGTGTTTTCTGGATTATTGTCTTGTTTCTCGTCTCTATGAAATTCGAGCAAGATTTTTGTCCTAGGGTTTCCATTCTGTAAATCTTGTTACATGCTCTTGAAGGACTCACTTGATTCTATGGAAACTGTTTGAGTTCTCTTCTGTGTATATCACTGTGAACTTGGCTCTGCAATTTTGTTTTATTTTGTTACCTCGTGTTCTAACTTTGACTATTATGTTGTTAGGACACCATGTCAGATAATGTGAGATTGAAACCCTTTGATGGGAATGACGATTTCGCCATGTGAAAGGTCAAGATGAAGGCCATACTGATAAGGGAAAAGTGTTATAGGGATGTCTTAGAGGAATGGCCACTTGGAACTACAAATGAGGCCATGAAAGAAATGCAAGAACTTGCCCACTCTGAGATCATTATAAGGTTGTCTGACGACGTAGCTTGTCAGGTGGTGAGTTATACTTAACCTAAAGCTTTATGGTATGCCCTAGAATCTATTTTCCTTACTAAATCACTGCCTACTCGCATATCCCTTATGTGCAAACTGTTTACCTTAAAAATGGCTTAATTGATGTAAGACCTTGTGACTTGAGTTTATTATTTTAATCAATAAAAAGTAGTTATGAATATTATTAAATTAATTATATTTTCAATAAATTTTGATATGATTTTTTTAAAACCATTATTAAATTCAATTTCATGCTTAACACAAGTACTCGACTAGTATCAACCTAATTAAAGGATGCGTATTGTAAATTAATGTAGCTAAATTTTGTCATTTTTTTTAATGTGACCCCTACAAGATTGTTGAAGATTAACAAGCTGAATTTAACGTTTCCCCCATTTAAGCTTGCAATACTGAACACCTACTATATTTTAAAAATAATTAAGCTTCAACTACAACTAATCATTTAGCTCTGGCTTCATCTTCAAATACTCATTCAGCTTCAGCTCCTATTTCAGCTAGATATACCGAACGGAACCTATTTCTTAAGAAACTTAATTTGAAAAGATCTATTAGATATTAGGAATTTAGGATTTTTTTTGTAAATGAAAACAAGCATTTCTTTATAGGATACAGTTTTTGAATCGAATATGCTTAACATGTACCTTTAGAGTATATGCTAAAAGCCCAGCTAATTAAACGGGAAACTTATTTGCACCAATTTTTTTTTTTGATTTCGCACCGCTTTTAAATGCAACGATGTAGCGTTTAAAATATATATAAAAAAAATTGAACGCTACGTCGTTGCGTTTAAACTGAACCGGTTCAACTTTCTGAACCGGTTCAGTTTAAATGCCACGACGTAGTGTTCAAGCTTTTATAAAAAAAAAGTAAACCGGTTCAAAAAAAAATGGTTCAGTTTACACGCAACGACGTAGCGTTTAAAAAAAATATTTTTTTTACAAAATTGCACTTTTTTCCATAATCATGTAGAGAATTTCAATACGAGTAAATACATATAAAATTCGTCCAAAACGGACATCGTTTGCCCCTCCAAAAGCCCAAAAAACGAAGTCCTCCTACCTTTTTTTTACAATTTGGTGCCCAGCATATAGCGCATTGTAGTGAAATTTTTTGGTATTTTCGGCAATTTTCTACTATAATTTTGTATAAAATTTTAATACTCGTATATAACTATATGATATAACCATAGTATATAATTATACGATATAACAATAGTATATAGCTATAGTATATATAACTATACGATATAACAATAGTATATAACTATACGATATAACCATAGTATATAATTATACGATACAACAATAGTATAGCTATAGTATATATAACTATACGATATAACCATAGTATATAACTATTCGTTAGAACCATAATATATAATTATAGTATATAACTATACGATATAAAATTTGTATATAACCATAGTACGTTAGAACCATAATATATAATTATAATATATAACTATACGATATATCCATGATATATAACTATAATATATAACTATACGATATAACCATAGTATATAATTATACGATATAACAATAGTATATAGCTATAGTATATATAACTATACGATATAACAATAGTATATAACTATACGATATAACCATAGTATATAATTATACGATATAACCATAGTATATAACTATAGTATATAACTATACGATATAAAATTTGTATATAACCATAGTACGTTAGAACCATAATATATAATTATAGTATATAAATATACGATATAAACAGAGTATATAACTATTCGTTAGAACCATAATATATAATTATAGTATATAACCATAGTATATAACTATACGATATAACAATAGTATATAACTATACGATATAAAATTTGTATATAACCATAGTACGTTAGAACCATAATATATAATTATAGTATATAACTATACGATATAACCATGGTATATAACTATAGTATATAAATGAACGATATAGCAATAGTATATATATAACTATACGATATAACAATAATATATAACTATACGATATAACCATAGTATATAATTATATGATATAACAATAGTATATAGCTATAGTATATAAATGAACGATATAGCAATAGTATATAACTATACAATATAATAATAGTATATCACAATACGATATAACAATAGCATATAGCTATAGTATATAACTATACGATATAACCATAGTATATAACTATTCGTTAGAACCTTAATATATAATTATAGTATATAACTATACGATATAACCATAGTATATAACTATACGATATAACAATAATGTGTAACTATAGTATGTAAGTAATAAGTTCATAATACTTAACTATAATACATAACTATAGTATATAAGTAATAAATTCATAATACTTAACCATAATGTTTAACTATAGTATATAAGTAATAAGTACGTAATACTTAAGTATAATGCATAACTATACTTTATAACTAATATATTTTGTAATACTTAACTATAATACGTAACTATAGTATATAAGTAATAAGTTCATAATACTTAACTATAGTATATAAGTAATAAGTTCGTAATACTTAATCATAATGTGTAACTATAGTATATAAGTAATAAGTACGTAATACTTAATTATAATGCATAACTATACTTTATAACTAATATATTTTGTAATACTTAACTATAATGCATAACTATAGTATATAAGTAATAAGTTCATAATGTTTAACTATAGTGTATAAGTAATAAGTTCGTAATACATAAGTAATAAGTAATAAGTTCGTACTTATTACTTAATACTTAACTATAGTATATAAGTAATAAGTTCATAATACTTGACTATAATACATAAGTTCATAATACACATTATAGTTAAGTATTACAAAATATTTTACTTAAATACTATAGTTTCTAAAGTTTTTTTTCTCGTTTTTTGGCTTTTTGGAGAAGAAAACGATATCCGTTTTGGATGAATTTTATATGTACGGACTCGTATTAAAATTTTATACAAAATTATAGTAGAAAAATATAGAAAATACCAAAAAATTTCACTACAATGCGCTATATGCTGGGCACCAAATTGTAAAAAAAATGGGTAGGAAGACTTCATTTTTTGGGCTTTTGGAGGGGCAAACGATATCCGTTTTGGACGAATTTTATATGTACGGACTCGTATTGAAATTCTCTACATGATTATGGAAAAAAGTGCAATTTTTTTTAAACGCAACGACGTAGCGTTTAAAACTTAATCGGCTCGATTAAACCGAGTCCATTTTAAACGCTACGACGTAGCGTTTAACTCCGACCCGGTTTAATCGAGCCGATTTCGTTTCTTTTTTTAATCTCAATAAATCCAAAAAAAAACTCTCACGCCATATAATAGCGTTTAAGGGAGAGAAAAGAAAAAGTTAAACGCTACCTCGTAGCGTTTAACTTGCGATGCGAAAACAAAAAAGAGCGGTGCAAAAGCGAACGCCCTAATTAAATCCAACTAAAATCGAAAATTGAAAGCGAAACAAAAGTTTACTAATTTCCAGAAAATTCCTGTTTAAAAAATCGAAAGCTTACAAAAATTATTGTGCGGAAAACTATTGAGGACCTAATGAACACGACATGATACTTAGTCATGGGCCTCATGGCGTAGATTTTGCCAGTGGGCCATCATTTGATTTGCGTTAAAGTGGGCCTTGGAAGAGCCCACACATAATTAGGCCCAATCTACTAGTGATAAAATTCATAGCCAACACGGAGTGAGAACAACATAACTCGGGCAAACAAAATGAAAAATATTTATTATCATAATGTTGTTCGATAGTTTTTAAAAGAAGTACATTGGTATCACTCATATTCAAACACAATAAAGATATTTGTGTCACTCTACACGTATTTGATACTTGCTACCCGTAAAAATACATAATATTTGATATCTTTCGTGTCAATATACTTGCTACCCGTATAAATACATAATATATTTGCTACCCGTACTGAATGGTGATTATAATACGTTCGTTACATAGTTTTCCGTTCGTTACATAGTTTTTCATAGAAGTTTATTGTCTTCGAACTGGAAAGCATTATAAATAATCTTTAACTAAAGGTCCAATTGGATTCCCATAATAATGCATTATCCGAAAATCCAAAAAAAACTCTACGTTTTATGTAATTGTAAAAGTTGACCAATAATATTGACAATGTGGAATTCATGATTGGCAACGAAAATATGCAGATTTACAAATGTCGAGTATTATACTTGCTTTAAACCCGCCTTTGTTCAGGTCTAGATGAACCATTCTTGAAAGGTGAATTGACAAGTATTGTTCATATGTTAATTACAAGTAATTGATTTTAAAATGTGTGGAATTTGAAGCATGTATAAAGCAAAGACTTCACTCCATTGCATGAGTCAACAAGATTAGGGGCAAAATGATACAAGAAGGCAATCTTGAAATCAATTTTCATATCACTAGCTCCTTTCATCACCCATGAGATTGTGACTCTTGTGGTCTTCGTGTCAAATGGAAACATAAAAGTTGTATTTGTCAGCTAAATTAGGGGTTAAAACTTTATATATGATTCGCATGATGTAACAACATATAAAAACAAAACTAAATTTACAGAGTAGAGGATAGACAAGAAGAGGTAAACAAATATATAAAAGTTTCAGCCTCAATTTTGACAAATTTGTTGATTGGTAGGTCATATACATGATACATCTAGGCAATGGCTAAATACACACTGAAAAATAGCTAAATGGACGTTATTCTACACGCTTAAGCTAGGCGTGTGGTTTTACACGCTTAATCTAGGCGTATAGGGGTATTATTGGTATTTTGAAAAGACAGACATCAGATCCCACGAGAGAACAAAAAACACACGCTTAGCTTAGGCGTCTGGTTACATGCCTAAGCTAGGCGTCTGGTTACACGCCTAAGCTAGGCGTCAGGTTACACGCCTAGCTTAGGCGTGTAACCAGACGCCTAATCTAAGCGTGTATATGTAGCCGTTGTACTAACGGCTATAATATAAACGTTTAGCTTAGGCGTGTATATTATAGCTGTTGCTTAACGATTATATTTCTTTCTATTTATAGTCGAAGGTCCATTTCATTTCCCAGAAACTGAAATTGTGTACTCCTAAATTTTAAAGATGTATCATAGTGGTGAGAATAGTAGTGACGAACAAAACGAGTGGGTTCAAAGTGAAGAAGAAGAGGAGGAGGGCGACAAATGGATGCAGTCAAAATTTGTGTTAGACGAGGAAGCGGAAGGCGATTGGGACCCTAGCGGCGAATTTGTGGTTAGTGTTTAAAAAATTATTATTTCGTTCATCGGTAATTTAATTCGTAATTAGTGTGTTAAATATTGTACTTAATTAGATAGTCAATATTTAGCATGAATTTGTAGTTATATAATTGGAAATCATATGTAGTGTAATGATGTAGTCCTTAAAAAATTGAGCTCATTCGTTCATCGTTATTTTAATTCGTAATTAGTGTCTTAAATATTGCACCAAATTAAAAAAAATTGCTCATTCGTTCATCGGTATTTTAATTCGTAATTAGTATCTTAAATATTGCACTTAATTAGGTAGCCAATATTTAGCATGAATTCGTAGTTATATAATTGGAAATCATATGTAGTGTATAACATAGTTAACATAAACCACTACATTTATAGGGGAAAGACTATAAAGAGCATTTTACTACGGACCTAGTGTGGAATAGTAAGGAAGAATTGTACAAATGGGTGAAAGAAAAAGGAAAGGAGCTTGTGATAGCTTTGGTGAAGCGTAACTCAAGTCCATACCAAATTAGTATAGTGTGCGATAGGTTTGGGCCCTAGAGATCGGGGAGGCCGAAGGTGAACAAAGAGAATCCAGAGTTGCCGGTTCCTAAAATCCGAAAGTCGAGATCCAAAAAGTGTGGGTGTAAGTTTGAGATAATGGGTGTTCGCAAGAAGAAAGAGGCATGGACGGTTGGTGAAAAGTATATGTTGGGTGTGATTGAAGGTCGACACAACCATAAGCTACGAACTAGCTTTGAAGGCCATGCATTCATGGGTCGAATGACCGAGGCATAGCAGGTGTGCGCTAGGAGGTGGGGAGACGGTCGCAAGACGCCGAATCAAATTGTTTCGGAATTGAGGCAAAACTTCCCGGGAAATGTGACTTCCAGGAAGCAAGTGGCCAACTTCTTGCAGAAGCTGCAGTACGAGGATTTGGGGGACTTAACGGTTACACAGTGGTCCATAAGGTTTATGGTTGAGCAGAATTACATAGTTCATCCTTTGAGGGATGCAAAGACTGATGAGGTTGCAATATTATTTTTTGCTAATCCGGAGTCGCTGCGGTTGTTGAAGAAGTTCCCGTACGTGATAATCATTGACGCGACATACAAGACAAACAAGTAAGTCATTAATTGTAATAATGTGTAGTTTATTATGACATAAATTGTTATAGTATTTCATTTAAAAATGTGTATTGTATTTTGAAATGTTTTCCGTAGATATGGAATGCCACTTGTGGAGATTGTTGGTTTCACCAACACTCATAAGACGTTCAACATTGCTTATGCATTCACCCGGGCGGAACAGATTTACCATTACACGTGGATAATGAGGAAAGTTCGAGCATTGTGTTTGGATTTGGGAGTGATGTCTATTGCAATAATGACAGATTGTGAGAAGGCCCTCATAACTGCTATCCGGAGTGTTTTCGGCACCGAAGTTCAACACCTCTTGTGCTGGGTGCATATAAAGCACAACATCAAGGCACGTGCCTCGTCCATCTTGAAGAGGAAGGAAAGTGTGGATGCCTTTGCAAACCAATGTTGGACACTTTTTTGCTCAGCTAGTGAAGAAAGCTATGAAGAGAGGCTTGCCGTATTACGAACATCGTGGAAGAAAGGCCTTGTCGGATACGTGGAGGGCACATGGCTTATTCCGTACAAGACGAGCATAGTAAGGGCATGGACGGATCATCATCTTCACTTCTTCACGAGGACTTCAAACAGGTATGACGTGCACAATATGTTGTTTTTTGTACTCATAGTTGTTAATGTCGTACTAACGTCATGTGATTTGACAGGGTTGAGGGGATGCACAAGGTTTTGAAAGATATTATTGGCTCTAGCAGAGGGGGCTTCAACATAGTGATCGTGAGGATTCACCATGCCATCATCCTTCAAGTAGATCAGATTAGGGGGAGCATGAACCTTTCACTTTCCAAACGACCAACGGATTTCGATGATGCATCGATGCCGGCAGTTGTACGAGCTACTTTTTCTAGGCTCTTCTACCAAGTGTCTGATAGGTGCTTTGATATGTTGTTGGGATATTACGATATGTTGAAGAAGGGGGAGTTCTCAGAAGAATGCAACGACCATTGGGTGAGAGATTGCCTCGGGTTGCCTTGCGTGCACAGTATTGCAAGAGCCATCATTTCAAGAACACCTCTCATTCCGTCAGACGTTCACGAGTTCTGGAGGGACTTTTAATGGGAAGAGACTCCAACCACAACACTTGGCCATTCTTCCTATGTTCGAATGGACATTACAGAGATTAGACTTCATGAAATGTTTGCCAAGTTAGAGGTTGGGACATTGAAGAAAGGCATGGCATTCCTACTAGGTGAGTTGTACGATGACTTGGAGCATCCAGAAGAGAGTACTTTGTTGGAGCCGACGGGAATCAAGTCAAAAGGAAGGCCAAGTGGTGCTAGGAACAAGGAGAAGGTGGATGAGAAGGCGTAGAAGAGGGATAAGTGCTTGTTTGAGCATAGACGGGATGAGCTCCACGAGAATGAGAAGAAGGCGGGGCCGAAGACAAAGGGGAAGGGGAAGGCAAGTGCGAGCACTGGTAGAGGCCCAAGTCGACCTAAAAACCAAGCAGGTGCATCTACTGCAGTAGTGATGGACTTTGACGACTTACAATCCCAACCCATACTAGAAGAATCACAACCAGAAGATTTGCAGTGGCCTCAAGAACCAATTTTTCCCCTTGTTCATATGGGGGTGAACTTTGGGATTGACAATGTGGATGACTTCTGGATTCCGTACATCAAGAATGTTAGAGATGTACGCCCCGACGGACATTATGGATATCGGTCAATGGCTGTATTGTTGGGGAGGCAAGAGCATGAATATGCCAACATCCGACGTGAGATGGTAACAGAGTTGCTTGACAATCGAGAGCTATACGAGCCGATACGTTGCCGTCTTCGACAAGGGTCTTGGGAGGATCTTATCTTGCAAGTGAACCATTGCAGAAGCCCTTGCTCAGAATTATACTGGCTTCACATTCCATTGATGGGTTTAGTGTTTGCCACACTCTATCAGGTTGGTCTCGTCTTATTAACGTGGGAAGTTACGACGTTTTGCTTACCGTTGAGGAATAGGACATCAAGCATGGGACCTCCAGACAAGATTCTCGCCATGGCACACGTAGGCAATCATGATCACTTCATACCGGTAAATGTTTTTTCTAATAAAAATATTTATGAAATTAGGTTACATTGTTTTCACTACTAAAATAGTTTGTGTGTGTATATGTAGGTGGTGCTTAAGGAAGGGTCGCCAATACCGCACACACCTGGTGCGTGGCGTAGAAATGCAGATCGAAACATTCTGTGGTGGACAACAAAGTTTGAGTTGAATTTGAAGATGTATCGAGATTACCGCATTGCATATTGTCGGGCACCAGATCCTTTTGTGTATGTGGGAGACGGATCCGTTCATGTACTTGATTGATTACACGATTATGTAATGTAATATTTAGACAGCTTTGATGTGTTCATATCATTAATTTGATGTGTTTTTATTTAAGTTCGAAGTAGTTCAAACTCGCTTTTTTATCTCGATTTAATGGGCCTATATTGGCGTAAAGTAGTACAAAACATAACAAATCACATCCCTTGTTTCGTTAATTCTGATTGATTCATTTTGGAGCTAATTCTGCTTGATTCATTATCGATCTCCCTCTTTCGCTAATTCCGCTTGCTTCCTACAAAACATGACAAATAGTTACTTCTATCTTTCTAACACCTACAACGTTTATTTGTTAATTTTCGTAAACAATACCTACAAAGACCCTCATTCTGCTTTATAAGTTGTTTTCTTTCCTTCCACAACTCCATAATGACCTCGTATGCCCTCGCGTCGTATGGTGGATCGAACCACGCAAAGAAATCGCATCCCCCTTTATTATCAGGTTTGTGGACATCGTACATCCCCAATTCTGGGCATCCCCAATACCTTCTTCTGTATTGCCACTGTCGGTCACAAGTGTGTATGACCGCCTTAAAATTACAGAAGCAAAATCTCTCTCATGTACTTGAACTCGAACTCGACGAAGATGCCATACTAACATGTAACGAGTTTTTTGTAGGGATAGAGAAGGGTGTACAAGGCTTAGGATGACATTGTATGTTGGTATTTGTAGGATGAAATAGAGTCGTTGGACGGTTAGCCGTTGAAGAATGACCGTTACCAGACTACACGTATAAGCTAAGCGTGTATCTACACGTATAAGCTAAGCGTGTAGATACATGCTTAGGTTATACGTGTATCTACACGCTTAGCTTATACGTGTAGATACACGCTTAGCTATACAAACACTTAGACCTTGTCTTAGCTAATCTAATTTTGTGTTTTAACTAGGCCCAATGTTACAAAAACAATCTAAACCCTAAGTATACTAGATAAGTCTAAGTGTACTAGATATAATGAAATACTATAGTATATAAGTCTAAGTATACTAGATATAATGAAATACTATAGTATATAAGTCTAACTATATGAAATATAATGAAATACTATAGTACATAAGTCTAAGTGTACTAGATATAATGAAATACTATAGTATATAAGTGTAACTATATGAAATATAATGAAATACTATAGTACATAAGTCTAAGTGTACTAGATGTAATAAAATACTATAGTATATAAGTCTAACTATATGAAATACTATAGTACATAAGTCTAAGTGTACTAGATATAATGAAATACTATAGTACATAAGTGTAACTATACTAGATATAATGAAATACTATAGTATATAAGTCTAACTATATGAAATATAATGAAATACTATAGTACATAAGTCTAAGTGTACTAAATATAATGAAATACTATAGTATATAAGTCTAACTATATGAAATACTATAGTACATAAGTCTAAGTGTACTAGATATAATGAAATACTATAGTACATAAGTGTAACTATACTAGATATAATGAAATACTATAGTATATAAGTCTAACTATATGAAATATAATGAAATACTATAATACATAAGTCTAAGTGTACTAGATATAATGAAATACTATAGTATATAAGTCTAACTATATGAAATATAATGAAATACTATAGTACATAAGTCTAAGTGTACTAGATATAATGAAATACTATAATATATAAGTGTAACTATACTAGATTGTTAGGGTATTGGGTTCTTAGGGTTTAGACATCACGCGCTTAAGCTAAGCTTGTTCATCACACGCTTAAGCTAAGCTTGTGACTACACGCTTAAGCTATGCGTCTAGGAAAACGCTTAGCTTAAGCGTGTGATTATGCATGGTGATTCATGGGACTGCCATGCATTCCCCATGTAGGTACGTTCAGAACGACTGGAATTAATGAGCTCCCAACCACCGTACGTTGTCCTTCTATTTTATGGTTCGATAACGTTATGTTGCTCTCTCGTACACATAGGTAAGCATCAAACCACATAATAAACATGAACAAACATAGTAAACCAAATAAGATAAATACATAACTTTTACATAAATACTATATACATATGAATCTTGTCTAATCCAAAACATAAAAATTACTGTGGCTGCGAGCCACTACCTTCGCCAGGTTCCGTGACAGAATCACAAAACATCTGGGACTGGCAAGGTGGGGGTGGGGCCATGGGGGGAGGCTGCCCAGTCAGCATATGCAGCCATAACGCCGCGTGTTGCTCGAACGTCCGTGTCACCGCCTCAGGTGTGCGTAAATAAGTGCGGATATCACCGGCAACCACCTGAATGCGCTGTATAGAAAGCAAGTAATATTTGTCAAAATATTGCAAAATATAAAATTATAGATAAATCATTCAAATAATTCGACAAAAGTTAGCGTACCACGACTGCGTCAACGCCTGGAGGGACGTGGATAGGGCCGACCGAACGATCACGTCTGACTGAACCAGGATGGACCAATGGATGAGAACACTCGTCATACCAATTTAAATAATCGGCAGACATGTCCCACCCATGTGTCACAACCGATCCCTGGAGGTCAATCAGGGGTCTCGGGTCTGCATCCCAAGCCAGTAGAAGCTCATCCGCAAAACTCACCTCGTATCCCTTGATTTCCGCTTTCCTGACGACCTTGGCCGGCTGAATGGGCAGAACTGGGATAGGCTGCATCATCCCAAACTGCCTGAGGACTCTGTCCGGGTGGTACGGCTCCTGAACATCTACAATGCGCAGTATACCGCGAAACCTGGCAGGAGCTACCTCAGGGGCCTGGAAGTCCAACCCCACCCAGGGGGTCCAGGTAACCTGTAAAGTCAAAAAGGCAAAGTGAATACATATATACTAAAATAAATTAAAGACTAAGATATCGAAAATTACGTGTATTATTCTACCTCCTCGTATCTCATGCGGTCCAACATGCGGCATATGGCGATCAAACGACCGGTGTCTCTACTGTTCGGCACCTCCGCGGCACCAGAAACAGCTCCTCCAAAGGCCTGAGGGTTCGTGACATATTGTTCCCGAAAATGTGGGAAATATGCCCAAACCCAGCACTGTAAATGAATAACTAAGGACATTAATGACCAAAATATTAAAACGTAACTTAATATTTGACTAATCTATCTAATATCTTACCCTGATTAGAATCCCGCACGATGCAATGCCCTGTGCTCCACGCCTAGACGCCTCTCCCAAGTTGCGGTAGACGTACGCTAGAATCCCAGCTCCCCATGCAGTGTCGCATGTGACGTCGTGGTCAAACAAAAGCGCCAACCACTTCTGCTTCGCGGCGTTAGTGGACTTGTCCACCAGGACAGTCGAGCCGAGAAGCAAGAAGAGGTAGTACGTAGCAATAACGCCCTCGTCATGAACCTCACTCCTCATCCAGGCCTCCAGTACTGTAGTCTCTAAATGCCCCAAAGGAATACCACCAGCTGTGTGCCATCTCCTCACCTCCTCCTCAGCAACGCCCAGATCAGCACATATGCGCTGTCTCACTGTCGGCTCATCGAGGTCTGAAGTACAGCTCCTCCCACGTATGAGAACCTGTAAGATCTGGTGAATATCAGCAAGGGTGATGGTCATCTCTCCGAAGGGCATATGAAATGTGTTCGTCTCGGGATGCCATCTCTCCACAAATGCCGAAATCAACGCCGTATCCATGCTGCATGCTATGCCTAGTGTGTGTAGACCGGTAAGCCCACTCCGCTCCGCTAGCCTAAACCATGTATGTGGCTCAGGGCTAATGTAATGCTCGTGTGTAGAACAATGGGCTATGCGGAAATGGATCCTCAGAATCTTACGACTCTGAATTAACGGTATTTAAAATTAGTATACAATTTCGAATAAAAAACATTTATAGGTAAAACACATAAACTAAAAAACCTAAAACATACCAGGTCCTGCTCCGCCTGACGACGGGCTACCCCGCTACGACGAGGCTCCGCCTGCTCGGCAATCTGAGGAACAGGAGCATCCTCAACAACTGCAACGTCTCCTCTACGCCTCCGTCTCCTCTGCTGTACATGAGGCGGCCTCTGCGGAAGTGCCTCAGGAGCGGGCTGAGGTATAGGACGGTCAAATATGGCCCGAGCAATGTGTGTCTCGTAGCTAGAGAGAAGAATCGGACACCTTGGGCCTCCAGGCATCCAAGGATGGTAAGTATGTACAACAAATGGACCGGGAGGAGGTGGAGAAGAAGGACCAGCATGAGGTGGAGAAGAAGGACCAGCATGAGGTGGAGAAGAAGGACCGACAGAAAGTGGAGAAGAAATATCGGCAGAAGGTGTAGACGAAGGACCAGCATGGGATGGAGAGGGGACAGGAGTAGGTATCGACCCAAAAAAAGGCGGGGAATGAAAAAATGGAATGTCGTCCGTACTCAACTCCTGCTTCGGTAATGTAGGCTCCACAGACTCAACAAAGTCATACCCTGCCCCATGACGCGACTGCTCCTCAACAGCCTCATCATCAACCGTCATGGGCTCAGCTACCAAGTCCTCGGCGTCCTCCAAATAGTCATCATCAGCGGTGCCGGTCATAGGCGGCTGCGAAGATACCGCACTAGACGACAATATATCAGTACTCACAATATCGGCGCGGCGACGAATAGACTCCGATATACCAACACGCCGGGTGCAGTCAGCAACAACAGGTGTCGGCTCCGTCCGCCCAGTAGGGGTGATGACCGCCAATATACTCTAATTTTTTAGATACTATTTTAATTAGGGACTAATTAATAAATTTAGGAACTTAAATGATTAATTTTAGAATTTATTATACTTGTTATTTTCTAAATATACTATACGAGCCAATAATTCTAATCTATAACTACCTAATTTACGAAAATTAGGGACTAATTATTTACTAAATTATTCTATTTCAAATTAACAGCATTATTTACTAAATTATTTACTAAATTAATTTTAGAATTTACTAAATTATTTAATAAATTATTTGCTAAATTAGAGACTAATTATTTACAAAAACAATTACGATAATAATGATCAATTTAAAATTTAAAATAATACCGCTTGTAGACCGATTTGACTCGATCCAGGCGTCATCGGAGTTGTATCCGCTAGGTCCCTAGCTCGACCTCCCCTTCCACCACGGGTCCGAGCTCCGTCGGAAACCACCAAGCCCTCCTCCTCCTCCTCTACCGCCATCCACGCAGACATTCCGCCGAAGCTCGCACCACCGGCGCCGGAACTACCTCCGCCGCCTGCAGTCGCCTCTGCGCCTCCTCCAGCAGCCTCCGCGTCTCTTGGCATCGCGCCAGTGGGAGCGCCCCCGGTCGCCCCTTGCTCCAGATTTCCGGCTGCCGCTCCGCCGCCGCTTTTGGACCTCTCTCCGCCGCCAATGAACTCGCCCAAACCATCCCAATCACAATCCATGCCTAATTTCAAACAATCGAAGCAAATGGAGGAGAGATTTCGTCGAAATCGTTTTCGAATTTTTTAGGTTTTGAACGCGTCGGGAGGAAGAAGACGAAGTGGAAACTTAAGCGTCTAAAACCAGACGCCTAACTTAGGCATCTGGACAAACGCCTAACTTAGGCGTCTGGTTTTACTGGGGAATGGGCAAAGGCTATTGGGCCGGCCCAATAACCCATATAACCACACGCCTAAGTTAGGCGTCTAGTTTTACTGGGGAATGGACAAAGGCTATTGGGTCGGTCCAATAACCCGTATAATCACACACCTAGATTATGCGTCTGGTTAAACGCCTAAGCTAAGCGTGTGGTTCATACATGTTTTCAAAAATGACAAGAATACCCCTCCACGCTTAGCTTAGGCGTGTAAAAGCATACGCTTACCTTAAGCGTGTAGAATAGCGTTCATTTAGATAATTTTTCGCGTGTATTTAGCATGTCCGTACATCTATATGCTCCTCAACACTTTGCTTGTCATGTGATGATTCCGTATATTAATTTAGGGTAAATAAATTGTAGATGTGATAGCATTACAGGTAACCTTTGGCTTTTTGTTTTTGTTTGTTTTATAACTTTTGGGTCAGAGAAAAATCTACTTATCAAGAATGGCATAGCTGTGCAATTAGGTTCTGCGGTTGTCAACCACCGCAACAAAGCCCCGGAAACATTGCTTGAAAGTCTCGCTTCATTTTCTTTTATCCCTTAAATCCTTTTCCTTCCATTAAGGATGTGTTTGATTCGCTAAGAATAATGCATTGCATTAAATTCACATTTTTTAATATAATTTAATGTATTATATATTTTAGACCATCCAGACGTATTCTAATATGACATAATTCATCTTCCAGTGTTACTATATTGATAGAAGATGTAAAGACGGGTACAAGAAAGCAAAATTTACAAACATGATAATTACTTGATTTGGGTTGATGATCGATCAACAAGAGAAAGAGGAGTTTTACTTTAATGCTTCTTAGGAGTATACTAGCTTAGTTTCCCGTGTCGTGTCGGGGCTTGGATAAGTTTTATATTGATATTTTTTAATTATTAAAAGTATATCAATTTTGCATTTAAAAAATATTAAAAAAATAAAAAAATAAATCTAATTAGTGACAATATAAACGAAATTAAGATAAATATGATAAAATTAAAAACATATCTACTAATAATCAATTAATAGGGAACTTTTGTTTTAGTAGGGAAGTTTTGTTATAATAGATATATTATATATAATAGATTAATTGAAAACTTATAGTATTTGATTTCAAATTTTATTGTAATTATCAATTAATAATCTGATATAACTTTTAAGTGAATTAATAAAAGAAATATGATATCAAATATATTAAATCATAAAGATTTCCCTATGGCTTAAAATTGAAAACAAATATATAAAGTATTGGATTTTGGAAATAGGATAAAGATCTTATATATAATTATTATATTATATTTATTTTAAAAGGAAAAAATGAAAAAATGACATGTATCAAAATGAATATGAGTGTGCATGTGGCATAAGAAGATTATAGGCTTAGGGCCCGTTCGGTAAGTAGTAGTGAAATCGAGTGAAAGTGAAAGAAAGTGAAAGTAGAAGTAAAAGTAAGAGTTGAAGTGAAAATATGAGTTGAAGTGGAAATAAGAGTTGAAGATATAAAATGGTGTGTTCGGTATGTAGTAAATTAGACGAGTTGAAGTTGAGTATTTTTGGGGTGTAATTACCAAAAGGGGTATAATTTTTATAGTGTTATTAAATGGCACGTGACCCTCACGTGATGACCATTTACTTTGCCCTCTTGAGCTCGGCTGTGAAGCTGGCTCCCTCAGTTCTTCTTCCCGGACGCATATTTCCCCCAAATCGTGTTCTTTTCGTTGGTGTGGCCAAGCTTCTTCCCCGAACTCGAAGCCACCTCCCATGTAATGCTTTCAATTCTGACGATAGTTTCCAATCTGTAAAGTTTGTAATCTCATGACATATAGCTTGCGAAATGTCGTCTGATTTATTAGTTGAAAATCTTGATCTACCTTGTGAAATCCTGTGTTCTTTGTGATAAATGAATTGTGAAGAGAAATTCAAACTTGTATTGCTTCGTGATGGATGAATCTAGACCGAATTGACCGTGTTCATGTAAAATTAAAACTTGATTTGTTTTTTTAGGGTTTGTTTGTTTGGAGATTTATTTGCTTGTGTTTGTTTGTTTCGACCGAAAGATTTTTGTATGCTAGAATTTTAGAGATTTGTTGGTCGAAAAGGAATGCTTTGATTCCGTGTTTGACTTCTGAAAGTAAGTTGAATTATAGGCTTTCTTATGATTACACATAATACAAAAATACATGTGGGAATTGTAGGCTTTCTGAAAATTTATGGTTGGTTTCGTGTTTGATTAGCAATCCAATTAAAGACAAACATATATATAGCTTACTATTAGCAATCCAATTGTGAAATGTTGTCTGAAGGTGTGTGTTCACAGTGCCATGCATTTGTGTATGTTGAAACCGACTATGGATTTGTGCTTATTTTATCCCTTAAAGAACGTAGATGGAGGACGATAAAGGTAAGGGAAAAGCAAAGGAGAAGCCATTTCTTTGGACTGAAAATCTTGCATTGACATTGATGAGGGTATGCAAAGATTATCAAAGGAAACATGGCTATTATCAGACATTCACTTGGCTTGATGTTAATGAGGAAATTGAAAAGAGGACAGGCTTGAAGGTCTCAAAAAATACCTGTAGGAACAAAATTGAGCATATGAAAAAATTGTGGAAGCCATGGTGCGACCTAAGGCGCAATGTGACGGGTGTTGGGTGGGATTCGGCGACTGGTTTGGTCACTGCTGATGATGAATGGTGGGAAAGACAAAAGAAGGTCTGTAGGCATAACAACTTATCTATGAATATGATTTGGTATATATTATTTAGGAGTGAATTAATTCTTGGTGTATGTCCTATTGTTTGACAGGAAAAGGATGACAAGTATACTCAATTCAGAAAGAAATGGGTTAACCCTGAGTTGAGTGATTTGTGGGATGACGTGTTTGGCCAAATTGTTGCAACGAGAAAGCATGTCATGTCCCCAAGTATGGATCCTAGTACGCTTCCGCTTTCCCTACCTGGAGTTGATGATAGTGTTTATCTGGATTTACAAGAGGATAGTCTTGACCGTCAACTAGAGAAAGATGCTGAGGAGGAACAAGAAAGCCTTCGGTCGCTCGCTGAAAGGGTAAGTGTGGAGTTGCCACTTGATGAGTGCTTAGCAGAAGTACACGGGGGGATTACTGGCACAAGATCTGGTCCATCGAATGTCAGGGGGAAGAGCACCAGGCTTGCAGTTACACCTACTGAGTCCATCAAAAAAAGAAGGAGAAGGTCAAGTCCTGCTTCAACGGCATTCAACGAACACATGGTTGTTGTGGGTGCCGCTAGTCAGAAGATGCTTACTATGATGGAGGGTGATATTGGAAGTACCAATGATCTGGCAGGGGAAGTGAAGAGATATGGATATGCAGAATGTGTTGTGGTGCTGGAACGCCTTGTAACTGATGGGCTTCTCAAACAGAATGAAAAGTTGTATTGCTTTGCCGCCAGTCAGCTTGCTCAAGAACCAAGACGTGAGGTCTTCATGTCCCTCCCGAAAGACAGTAACAGGATTGCATGGCTACAGTACGAGTATGATCTTGCATACCAGTTATATCAGCCGTAGATAGAGTGTGATGGGTTCGAGTGTGTAGGCTACTGGTTGGGGGATTTGATATGTTTGAGTGTCTAGTGTTATCATGATTGTTTGGTGTTTGATGTGTTTGGATAATTATGTGTTTGGATAATGATGTGATTTATGTATGAACTTAGTGTTTGGTGTTTGATGTATTTCATACTTTATTAGTTCTTCGTGTTAACTCTTGCATACCATTTGTGTTTTCCTAGTGCAATTTTCATTTGTGTTTTCCTAGTGCATGGCTACAGAATAGTAGTTACGTTATAGTAGGAGATATCTTATATTTGAAGTTTGGGATTTTTCAGTTTATGTCTTGATCTAGTATAATCCGAAGACATAGATCAACCACTTGGTTCGAGACGAAAGATGTCTAGACGCGAGTTACGAAAGAAGTGGCTTCCTAGATGGCAGGCGTGTTTGGAGATGTGTGTGCGTCTCTCGGCTGCATACCATGCTAGGTTTATTCACAAGGTTCCTTGTTATGATTCAGAGCTCACGGGGTACATGTGGATGCGCCAATTGATGGACTCTGCGTCAGATGTTAGATGTATCAATGCATTTCGGATGGAGAGGCATGTCCTCCAACATCTTTGCGATGAGCTAGAGACAAAGTACGGGCTATTACCATCACATCGTATGTCCGTTTTGGAGAAGGTTGGGATTTTCCTTTACACTATTTCTGTTGGGTTGGCTAATAGAGATGTATGTGAGCGGTTTTAGAGATCAGGCGACACCATTAGCCGTGTGTTTCACCAGGTTCTAGATGCAATGGTTGGCAGGCACAGGGGTTTTAACGGCCTTGTACGTAAGCTTCTAAAACCTCGTGATGCAAATTTCACTAACATTCCAACAAAAGTAATGAGTGAACCCCGATATGGTCTTTTCAAGGTATGGATTATATCAAACTTATATTTTCAATTTAGGGACAAGTTGAACCAGCCATGTCGTCTAATATTATTATTATTGGATTCATTTAGGGTGCTATTGGATGTATTGATGGGGTTCATATTGAATGTTGTGTGCTAGAGGAAGAATAATTTCCTTATAGATGTCGTAAGGGGTATACTTCATTCAATGTGATGGCGGTGTGCGACTTTGATATGTACTTCACATTTGTATCGGTTGGGTGGGAAGGAAGCGCCCATGACACTCAGGTGCTGGACCATGCTTTGAGCTATCCTTATATGAACTTTCCCCGTCCTCCATCTGGTAAGACATGATCAATTGTAATCTATGTTCTAAACGCCTTATAACTAGGTTTGCATTTTATTAACTTATATATTTAAAATGTATCGTTTGTTATGTTTTATTATTCGTAAGAAAGGTACTACTTAGTTGACAAAGGATATCCAGACAGAAAAGGCTATATGGTGCCCTACTCGAAGGTAAAATATCACCAATCTCAGTTCATGCGAGAGGCTCCGAAAAATATTACAGAAGGATTTAACCGAGTCCATTCTTCATTGAGGACAACAATCGAACGATGCTTTGGTATTTTGAAGAAGAGATGGAAGATATTAAAGGGCATGCCGTCATATGATATTCCCACGCAAATCGACATAATGTGTGTGTTTTACGCTGTACAACTTCATACTAGAACACAAGCTGAATGATTCAATCCTAGAAGAGGATGATGATGAGGAGGAGGAAGATGCTTTTAAGTTTGATCCCAATGATGATAAAGGTGAGGACAATGACCCCAAAGGCTACATGAGTGGCATCCGAGATGCCATTGCTAAACAATTTTGGGATCAGAAGAATATATATTTGGTTGGCTTGTAATTTGTAGGAACACAATCCCCTTTTTTTGGTAAACACGTGTAATCTTAATATGGTTTGATTCGTAATTAGGTGGCTAGCATATTATGTACGTGGTTAGGCCCGAGCTTGGAAATGGCGGGATACTTATGTCGTTCTCCATTTTGTATGGCGATTAGGCTCTTAGGCGGAATGATCATGTATTTTGTTTGTTATTTTAGATTCATCGACGCTTGTCGACTGTCGGACTCGTAGCTTCGGTCTCGGACCATCTCAGGGACCCTCTGATGTTGTGCACGGGTGTGCACGATTTGTCCTAAACCGTGCACATTGGCTGAATACATGATGGCTCTACAGAAGCGTTTCCGCGACCGCGAAAACCATTTCCGCGACCGCGGAATACATGACTACATGCCCACTGATGTTGTGCACGGGTTGTGCACGGTTTGTCCTAAACCGTGCACATTGACTGCATGCCCACTGATGTTGTGCACGGGCTATGCACGGATGTGCACAGTTTGTCCCAAACCGTGCACAACCGTAGAGGGTGATATGTTGAAGATGATCATCCATATTTTTTTTCCCTTTTCAAAACGTTGGATTGTTAATGGCTTACCACACTTTTTTTATGGATGAAATAGGTGCATTTAACCCCTAGTTAATGTTGAATTCAATGGCTTGTTAATGGATGACTCATGCATTTCATATGATATTAATATTGGATTGTTTTAAACCCGAAATAGGTGCATTCAACCCCTAGTTTACACATGTTGTCAAGACTTGATGCTTTGAAGTTACATGTTGGCAGGAAATTGATCGTTCTAAATGGTTTGAATGGAGAAAAACACCTAAACTTGTTAATGTTGCTTTGTCACCTTTCCACACACATGAAACACATGAAGGATAAACAAGACCACCATTCATTATGAAACAAATAAGCAAAGACTTGAAGGAGATGATCATCCAGTACAAACATCAAGGTCGAAACAAACAAAGAACCAGTTCAACGATACAAAGACGACAAACCAAAAGAGAAGCATACCGACAACGACAATGCCACTAATCTAGTCGGATGACTTTTGGGTTCGGACGTACCCAAGCTTGACCATTCCAGTTAAGGTGGACCCTAAGATCCACCCCACTCACAACCACATTGGCGTAGTTGAATGTGGAGAAATCGACTTCATACATGCCACAGTATGGCCGCCGTAAAATAGCTCCATACCACCATCTTTCTTGAGCCCATACGTCCACATGTTGGCCAATCTCGAAATTGAATACATCCCTATATGGTGGTATGGGCCGCAACAACCCGTAAGGGACATCTTCGACAAGGTAAGCGGACCTATCGTCAAGCATCAATGTTTTGTACTCCACTCGGTAAAATCCCACCATTGGTGAGACTAGCTTGATCCTTGCGGTATGGTATGACCCTAGCATACCATTTTCGGCTCCAACCACCTCAACGCGTTCTTCTAAGTGGTATTGTCTAGCCATCTCGGAAATATAAGAACATACAATAATAAGACATATATGTAGAGCAATAAAAGTATATATTGTAGAGGTCTATAAACATACAAACCATAGATACAATTTTTCATGATGTTCTTACCGGATTTGTGATGTTCTTGACGAATTAAGCAAGTGTGTTTCTCGGCTCCCTTTTTCTTCTTTTGCTTAGCACTCCCAAATTGTTAATGCAAATGTGTGTGAGTATCTTGTCCACTGATAACAACAATTTGTCGTGCTAATTACTGCTATACAAGTAATCCAAACAAACCTAATACGTAGTCCTAGGCAAGTAAGGGTCGAGTCCTCAAGGAGACAGATTCTATCTTTATATGCAATTTCTATGTCAATCTTAAGTAACCAGAGGGGGTTTTTGTATGTTTTATAATCTCTAAGCATGCAAAAGCAAACAGACGAAAGATGATTGAATTCAGTTATTGGGGAAATAGCTAAGCCAAACAAAATATCCACTATTCGTATGACAAGTTGATCATAGATAATTATTCAATATCTCATGCAATGGAAATTCCTATTCCTTTTCTAAAGTAACTACAAGCACAACCAGATACTTATAGCACTAACTAGTTAAACAACCATGAAACCATCAAGATTCAGTTTAACAGCAGCATTAAGCCTAGGAATATAATTAGGATACAATCTAGCATAAAACAACCAGCTTTTATCCTAGAATGCAAATCAATTCTCTTCTACATAAGACTAGCACAACCAGTTACTAGTACGATGCATTTGCTACTACGAAATAGATATGCTCAACCAGTAACAATCTAATTCTAGCAATCAATCAATAGAAACAATAACTAGTTGCGCATGCTAGAAACTGTCAATATTAATCATAAGCAATTCAAGCAAGAGAAAAGATAATTTCCATGCGATAGATAAGGAACGAAAATCTCACAACTAAATCAAGACGAAAGCTTCAGTTGTCTGACTAAGCAAGGAAGGCTTAGTTATTCATAGCAAAGTATACAGAATAGATCAAAAAATGAAAGTAGGGTTAGTGAAGAAACAAGCCTTCCCTCTAACCTTAAATACTAAAGATAATAAGTCTCTAAAAATAATCCAAAATGAAATTACATAAAAATACTTAATAATAATAAAATAAGTAAATAAGGAAATTAAACTCGGATTCACTTCCGACAGTGGCGGCGGTCGCCGTAAGCCTGGCGGCGACCGCCGCCAGAACACTTGTTGAGATTTCTTCGGTTCAGCTCCTGTGACACTTCCGTAAAAATGCCATAACTTTTGATTCCCAACTCGGATTGCGCTCATATTTTGAGGACTTGCAGTAGACTTCAAGAGCTAACTCCTCGAATTGAAATCACTCCATTTGGACGTCTGAGTAAAGAGAACTAATCAATTGAATTCAGCACATTGTTCTTCTACTCTCGTGTGGACTCTCTCCTTGGTTCTTCTTCGTCTCCTCAGTGGTCAACTCCTCTTCCTCTGGATATCTTCAATTTGCTTCTCCAGACCACCAAATCCACACTTCTCATCTCTAACTCCATAATCCACAGTTGTGCACTAAATCCATCCAAATGGCACCTCAAACCTGGTAACAATCCCTAGAAATGCACTACAAAATAGTGCCGATCAAATCCCCCATACTTAAACCTTACTCGTCCTCGAGTAAGCTAAAGTAAACCTACTCCTTCAATCAATCCCCAAGGTTTCAGGAAGCATAGAAAACTCAACCCCTCTAAGAATCACACCTAACAATAAACTCCATACACCCATATAATAAGCACAGCATAACATATAATAACTCACAACACTACACACATCCAAGCTAAAAGGAAAGCAGAGTACTTCCCCCAAGCTTATCCCAAACACCATAGAGTGAATAAAAATCTAATCCTATCTCCCATCTATCTTCTTATACCTCCAGAGTGACCTACCCGAATCCTCCTTATATCACCTCTTCTTATGTCGCCACGCCAGCAAAAATGATGATTCCTATAAATCACTCTTCTTCTTTTCACTCATTTTGCCAAGGCGCCCTTTCGGGTTTTCACCAAGCCACTCATTTCATTTTTCAATAGATGGGCTCACAATATACTCACATTACTCTTGACCAATTATTACCCCAGCCTAATGCTGGTCCAAGCCACCTGCTTATTACCTAGGCCGCCTTTTCAGGTTTTTGACCTATCCCAGGATTTCAATTTTAGCCTTTTTTTCAAATTTTTGGCTTTTTTTTCATTTTTTTTATTTTCCTCAATGACGCAGCAAGTACAGAATCCTCCCCCATGCTTAAACATTGCATTGTCCTCAATGTAATGAAAGACAAAAAGAATAAAGCACAGGGAAGACAAAGAATGGACTCACAAACGTCGCCAAGCTGCTTGGACACTGAAGATGTCGCTGGCGGTCTTCACAATATGCCCAGGTCTCTAGTGTTGGGCGTGTGTCTTTATCTCAACTCTACCGAGCAACCATAGGAAACCACTGTAAGGTGTGGTGGTCATTAAGGAAATCAGGGCTGCACGGCCTTCAACTCCATCAACTCCTACCATGCAACCAAAAGGAACCACTCTGGTGAATAGTGGTATAACAAGTATGGCGGGGTTGCATGGCCTTCAACGAACACACAAATGGGGCACAAATGTAATCGTGGTGTAGGCCCTAATGTTCCTCCTCCTCAGCTGCCAATTGTAGGGCCATCATCATTGTCAATTAAAAGTGTAGGTCTAATGTCTCCTCCATGACAACATGATGCGCACCATCTCCGCGGGGAACTCTGGACAGCTGGCCTTGGTCGAAACTTTTTTTTTTTTTGCTCCCCGTTTAAGGTTTTTTCGGAGATTTTATTTTTATTTTTAGGGAAGTCGATTTATACCTGAGAAATGGCGGCGATCTCCGCAATTAAGCGGCAGTCGCTGCCATTTGTGCGAACTTTACGAAGCTGGTGGGGCCAAAACTATAACACCCGCCACTGTGGAGCTCCTGACCTACAGGCCCAACCATTCCCAACAGCGCGCTGTTGACATGGGCATGCATCCCTAACACCAAACCCTTCCCCCATAAATGGGTAGGTTGTTGCCGCGAGGATTCGAACCTCTGACCTTTGATACAAAGGTAAAGCCTTACCACTTGTATCACCAAGTGCGCTGCAGCACAATTGATATTCACTCCTTGTGGGGAGTGGATAAAGGGTGGGAGGTCGCGTGTTCGATTCTCACCAACAACCTGATGGAACTTTATGTAACACCCGCCACTGTGGAGCTCCTGACCTACAGGCCCAGCCATTCCCAACAGCGCGATGTTGACATGGGCATGCAACCCTAACACCCAACCCTTCCCCCATAAATGGGTAGGTTGTTGCCGCGAGGATTCGAACCTCCGACCTTTGATACAAAGGTAAAGCCTTACCACTTGTATCACCAATTGTGCTGCAGCGCAATTGGTGATACAAGTGGTAAGGCTTTACCTTTGTATCAAAGGTCGGAGGTTCGAATCCTCGCGGCAACAACCTACCCATTTATGGGGGAAGGGTTGGGTGTTAGGGCTGCATGTCCATGTCAACAGCGCGCTGTTGGGAATGGCTGGGCCTGTAGATCAGGAGCTCCACAGTGGCGGGTGTTACATAAAAAGTACACTTTTATGTGAGTGCTCAAGTCACGGGCCTAGCCCAACATGAGACACTCCATGAGCCGCATCCCATGTACCCCAACCCATCTCTGGTGGCCTACACCAAATTAATGGTGGCCAGTTCCATCAGGTTGTTGGGAGCGCTCGAACACGAGACCTCTCCCCTTTATCCACTCCCCACAAGGAGTGAATACCAATTGGGCTACAAAACAATTGGAATTCACTCCTTGTGGGGAGTGGATAAAGGAGAGAGGTCTCGTGTTCGAGCGCTCCCAATAACCTGATGGAACTGGCCACCATTAATTTGGTGTAGGCCACCAGAGATGGGTTGGGGTACATGGGCTGCGGCTCATAGAGTGTCTCATGTTGGGCTAGGCCCGTGGCTTGAGCACTCACATAAAAGTGTACTTTTTATGTAACACCCGCCACTGTGGAGCTCCTGACCTACATGCCCAGTCATTCCCAACAGCGCGATGTTGACATGGGCATACAGCCCTAACACCCAACCCTTCCCCCATAAATGGGTAGGTTGTTGCCGCGAGGATTCGAACCTCCGACCTTTGATACAAAGGTAAAGCCTTACCACTTGTATCACCAATTGCGCTGCAGCACAATTGGTGATACAAGTGGTAAGGCTTTACCTTTGTATCAAAGGTCGGAGGTTCGAATCCTCGCGGCAACAACCTACCCATTTATGGGGGAAGGGTTGAGTGTTAGGGTTGCATGCCTATGTCAACAGCGCGCTGTTGGGAATGGCTGGGCCTGTAGGTTAGGAGCTCCACAGTGGCGGGTGTTACAAAAACGGCGGGCGCCGTTTCGTGGCGGCGGTCGCCGCCACGATGTTTTCCAAAAATTCTTCTGAAAAAGGTAGCGATCGTCGTATTTAAACGGCGGTTGCCGCCATTTACTTTGGGCTCTTCGAAGCCAGCTTGCTAAAACGGCGGTCGCCATAAGAACGGCGGCGAGCGCCGCCTCTGTGTTTGTCCTTTTCACACTTCCTACAGGTTAGTTCGACACAGAACTGCAAAAACTAAAATAAAATCAATTGAAATTAACTAAGGGAATAGAATTAAACTACCTAACATCGGGTTGCCTCCCGAAAAGCGCCTTGTTTACTGTCCTTGGCTCGACATAGTGCTCAACCTCTTCAACTCGGGTTGCTCCTATCACTTGAACTCCTGAGGTCTATATCAGAGGGATGCCACTTTGTGTGCTCCATGTGGAGCCTTTCCCCCATGCTTGTGCCCTTGCTGATGGTTGGACCACTTTTTACATCTATGATTGCACTTGTCATTTTCAGAAATGGCCTACCCAACATCTCAGGGGCTGCATGTTTGTCCTGCCCCGTATCCAGCATGTAAAAATCCACCACTTGAAACAAGGCCTCCTTCTTGTGCTTCCCCTTTGGTTTCTTTTTGATATTGTCCAGCGCCCTTAAAAATTCTGTGCAGCGAGGGATATTGTTTGTCAATGTGACCAAAGGAACGGTTTCTGCACAGTTACGGAAGGCCTCATAGATTTCATTGTTGTTCTTCAGCCTTCGAGTATCTTGTAATGCCTCAGGGAAGGGTGCAACGGGTTGCAGCGCAACGAGCGGGGAGGAGTTTAGACGCACATACTCATCATAGGCAGCCTCGAGAGGGTCGGGGGCTGCCGGGGCATTTTCGAGAGGAACGAGCGTCGCAGGATCGTTTCCGCGATTGCGGTTCTCCTCCTCTTGGTCGCTGAATTCCTCCAGTCCCAAAAAATAATCTTCTTCAGAAAGCACAATGCGATCCAAAATATCGTCTGGAATACCCATCTCCTCAGTGGGTGAACCGAGGTCGAGGTATACCTCCCGCGGTCTCGGAGTTGTCGACTCCTTAGCTTCTATTTCCGGAACATGTAGGCGGCGGTCGCCGTAAGCCTGACGGCGGTCACCGTTGACATCGTCAGAATTTTCGGAAATTGGATCACCGTCACGGCGGTCGCCGTTCTCTGGACGGCGGTCGCCGTCCTCTGGGCAGCGGTCGCCGTAAGCTTGGCAGCGGTCGCCGCCGACATTCTGCTCCAAATCCGGATCTTCTTCCTTGTTAACCTCAGCACTGTCCTCTTCGAGCCTTTTCCCACTTCTCAAAGTTACTACACTGCAGTTACGAATGTTCGGGTTCTCTTCCGCATATATCTCGTTGTATTCTGCACCCGTCTCACAAATTTGTTCTTCCCTTTCAGCTAAGGGGGCGACATGCAGCTGCTCAGTACTTTGTAGGGTCATCGAGAAGACATTCTCTTCCTGGTGCACCACTGGGTGAGATAGTGGTTCTGCCGACGTCATGGCCTCCATTCTGCTCACTGCTTGCACCATTTGCTCCATCTGCCTCTCAAAGTTCTGGGTATTGGACTTCGTTTGTTGTTCAAGTTGGATCATTCTCTGATTGAAAGATCGAATAATGTCCTCTAATGACATGGAGGGACTTGGATTGTGCCCCATATGATTCCCCGGCAACGGCGCCAATTTGATAACAGCAATTGGTCGTGCTAATTACTGCTATGCAAGTAATCCAAACAAACCTAATACGTAGTCCTAGGCAAGTAAGGGTCGAGTCCTCAGGGAGATAGATTCTATCTTTATATGCAATTTCTATGTCAATCTTAAGTAACCAGAGGGGGGTTTTGTATGTTTTATAATCTCTAAGCATGCAAAAGCAAACAGACGAAAGATGATTGAATTCAGTTATTGGGGAAATAGCTAAGCCAAACAAAATATCCACTATTCGTATGACAAATTGATCATAGATAATCATTAAATATCTCATGCAATGGAAATTCCTATTCCTTTTCTAAAGTAACTACAAGCACAACCAGATACTTATAGCACTAACTAGTTAAACAACCATGAAACCATCAAGATTCAGTTTAACAGCAGCATTAAGCCTAGGAATATAATTAGGATACAATCTAGCATAAAACAACCAGCTTTTATCCTAGAATGCAAATCAATTCTCTTCTACATAAGACTAGCACAACCAGTTACTAGTACGATGCAGTTGCTACTACGAAATAGATATGCTCAACCAGTAACAATCTAATTCTAGCAATCAATCAATAGAAACAATAACTAGTTGCGCAGGCTAGAAACTGTCAATATTAATCATAAGCAATTCAAGCAAGAGAAAAGATAATTTCCATGCGATAGATAAGGAACGAAAATCTCACAACTAAATCAAGACGAAAGCTTCAGTTGTCTGACTAAGCAAGGAAGGCTTAGTTCTTCATAGCAAAGTATGCAGAATAGATCAAAAGATGAAAGTAGGGTTAGTGAAGAAACAAGCCTTCCCTCTAACCTTAAATACTAAAGATAATAAGTCTCTAAAAATAATCCAAAACGAAATTACATAAAAATACTTAATAATAATAAAATAAGTAAATAAGAACATTAAACTCGGATTCACTTCCGACAGCGGCGGCGGTCGCCGTAAGCCTGGCGGCGGTCGCCGCCAGAACACTTGTTGAGATTTCTTCGGTTTAGCTCCTGCGACACTTCCGTAAAAACGTCATAACTTTTGATTCCCAACTCGGATTGCGCTCATATTTTGAGGACTTGTAGTAGACTTCAAGAGCTAACTCCTCGAATTGGAATCACTCCATTTGGACGTCTGAGTAAAGAGAACGAATCAATTGAATTCAGCACATTGTTCTTCTACTCTCGTGTGGACTCTCTCCTTGGTTCTTCTTCGTCTCCTCAGTGGTCAACTCATCTTCCTCTGGATATCTTCAATTTGCTTATCTAGACCACCAAATCTACACTTCTCCTCTCTAACTTCATAATCCACAGTTGTGCACTAAATCCATCCAAATGGCACCTCAAACCTGGTAACAATCCCTAGAAATGCACTACAAAATAGTGCCGATCATCCACAAACATAACAATATATATATACTATCGGTCAAGGTAATGAAACTTGTTCCATTTAAGACAAACCTATACACTAGCTTCCATTTTAGACAGACAAAAGTGGAGGTGAAGACAAGACATATATGCATGGGCTTAGCTTCCCTAGCTTAGGATAATATCACGTAGGGCCCTTCTCCAAAGCATAGGAGAATCATCTTCTTGGACCATATCAAAAAACGTACACAAACTAAAACAAAATGATGACCATTTACTACAAAACATAGCTAAAAACGCACAACCGAGATGATCATTGACTACGATGCAAACATACAAACCGCACAACGAGATGATAAAAGTACATTACAAACACTTGAAAGATAAAAGTATATTCCTACACAAAGCACCACACCAACAATGCATACCGACAAGTACCACTCATTGAGTTCCTAGACAACGACAACACCAACAACGCCAACCATTACCATTACCATTACCATAACCATAACCATACCGGTGACGATCCTCAAGGAAACTAATCCAATTGAATGATAGCGGGTCTCGGACGTATCCAAACATGTCCGTTCCAGTGAACGTGGAGCCTGATATGATTCTCACCGACAACGATATTCTCGTACCCGAATTCCCCAAAACTCACTTCATAAACACCAATGAGTGGTTGTCGTACCACAGTGCCATACCACCATCCATCCCGATTCTAAACATCTACGTGTTGCCCTATCTCGTAATAGCTTAGAGTTCTACGATGAGGTATGGGGCGCAACAACCCCCATGGGACCAGTTCTACAAGAGGACCCAAGCGATCGATACTCAATAATCTTTCGTATTCCACATGGTAGAATCCAACCAATGGTACGAGCCCCATTATTGTGGCGGTGTGATATGAGCCGAGCAATCCATGTTCGACTACAATGACTTTAACTCGTTCGAACAAATTAAATTCTCTTGCCATTTGAATGGACTTACCTAAACATTACACAAGATATTTACATGTTAAAAACATATATAGAAGACAATGTTATATATAGATTATAAACTTACTTATTTTGTGCCTCACCGATTTTGATTACCAAATGAAGTGTTTAGGACTTACCGAATTTGATTAGCAAATGATGTGTTTAGTCCATTTTCGTACCGATTTTGTGACTTCAAGTGTGTGTGAACAATTTCCTTGAAATGACAATGTTAATATACTAGACTAGAGGTCTCTCCTTAGCTTGGACTACTAGCTTGTAAGACTAGCTATACAAGAAAGGCTGCTGCATGCAAATAAAGTGGAAGACAAGACAACTACATGGCTAAAAAGAAGATTATTTGTTGTAGATGCTCGTGCAATCGAGTGTTGGTGAAAAATGTGTGCTTCTGGAGTTGTCACATGAAGCTAGCTGTAGCCCCCTAGTAAGTTGAAGAGTGTAGCCGTGTAGGTATTGTCATTCCAAGAAGAGATGGAAGATGCTTTTTTGTATGTATATATGGTTTGACAACCCCCATGTGTGTGTATTATTAGCATACAAGACATATATTCAATCTCTTATTTAGCTTACATTAGAATAACATTGTCTAACCACAAATAATCATAAGATAAGATAAAGATGTTTTGACGACGAGCACAAATAATCGTAAGATAAGCATGCAAAATAAGCATTCCCCGAACTATGGATAACAAAACGTACATTTATTAATGAGTAAAACAACAAACTTCCATACAAACGGGTGATCAACATAAGTTGGATACAGAATATTAACGGGTGATCAACATACCTAAACAACAAAATAAGGTAAACAACACAAACGAGTGATCAACATTAGAGGTAAACAACATAATTTAAGGAAGCAACTCCTTATGCGTAGAAGAGCCGAGCAAACACACTCCTTCATGGTGGGATTCATCATGTCTTATGCGTAGAAGAGCCGAGCACACAACTCCTTCATGGTGGGAGTCATCGGCTTAAAACAAAACGTGCGGAAACCTTCGCACACCTAAAAGAAAGGCATTCACAATATTGGATTGGACATATTACCAAATGCATTTGTTAAGATCCCACCAATAATTGAAATTACTCACTGAATACTTATTGTCCCACCATTCGTCATCTCGCAGTATAGCACCGGTTTCGTCGTCGCACTCAACATCACCAGACCTGACAAGGCTATTCCATAAATTCCATTTTTTCTTCAGAATTTCAAACTTGTTCCTCAACATTAGAACATTCGCATCTCGGCCCGTAGCACCTTTAAACTAGGGGTGAGCAAACGGATATATCCGATCTGATCCGGTATACCGGATATCCGGTTCAAAAAGTTTACAAAATCCTGATCCGTATCTGGTCCGTTTTGAAACGGATATCCGGTAAAAAGGACCCGGATCGGATCGGATCGGATCGGATATCTGAGCTGGATATCCGAATTATCCGGTTACTACAAATCTATTAAAAATAAATCAATATATTAATTTTTTTAATTCAAAAGTAATAAATTGTAAATTAAGAAATAAAATTTGTAGGTTGTTTCTTAATTTGTTCGTATGATTTAAATTATATACACACTTATTATTCATATGAAAACATATTTACACTATTTTACTTGGACAACAATATAAATATGTGATTAAGGATGTAAAATTTATTAATATATTACTCAATATATTAGTTATAATAAACAAATTTATGATTATAAATATTATATGAATAGTACCGGATATTTTCGGATATCCGGTAAGCTAAATATCTCGATCCGTATCTGGTTCAAGTATCCGACAAAATCACCCGGATCGGATCGGATACGGATAAAAACTTAAAGGATATTTTCGGATACGAATTTTTAGGATACGGATCGGCGGATTTTCGGATCGGATCAGCCGGATCGGATATATTTGCTCACCCCTACTTTAAACTCATCACATATGTAATTCCATGCGAAACTCCCGTAGTCCCCAAATCGTTCATTGTGTCGTATGCACACCAACATCAAAGTGTTATTGTCTTCATCATTCCATGGGAAAACATTCGTCCTCCTTGCTCCTATGTGCAAACAATAATAGGTCACTTGTACAACAACTAGAGGTACAAATCTTATGGATAAACACTTACACATATATATATATATACAACCATACTAGAGGTAGAAATCTTACCCGAGATTCTTCGACTACTATGCTTGTATGTTGTAAAGTAGAGATGTCTTGCTGCCTTACTTCTGGGTTTGAGGGAAAAGCAAAGGATGAAAGGCCTTATATAGAGAGGTGAGGCAAAAAGCTTCTGACATTTTGTACATAGACTTTTTTATTTTTCTTAACATGTGAATATCCCTTTTCATAAAAAACTATAAAGTATGAACTATATATGTAAAGATGCTTACTATTATACCAATATTATGACACAATCTTATATCACAACAAACCACACATATAAACAGAAATAAAAGAAGGAGAACCATCAAAGTCAATGCAACCAACATATACTTATAACGTCTCGGCCAATAATCAATACATAGACCGAACATTAGTGTAGCAAAATTATCACCCAGGTGCATTCAACAAATGTGATTCCCCGAAGATTTCCCCTAAAGATCAATTACAGAATTGCATAACGGATGACAACATACAAAACAACCAGTACGAGAAGAATAGTAACCACCAAAGCATAATATAGCCTAATCCTTGAAGCATCAGTGACCTCTATGTTTGCAGCAAGGAGGGTGTCGCGGTGTAACGCTAGCTGAACGTTTGAAGTTGCTAGTGTGGATACATGCTCAGCTAGTTCTTGGTTCTCATCATCCAGATGTGCCACCTAGCCACGTTCTTCTTGTAGTTCACCGCTAAGTTGTTCATGATTGATGAGTGCTTGGTTAAGATCCAATTGAAGCTCAGCCACATGCCCTCTCAGTGCTCTGGCAGCTTGTTGCATCAAGCGTGCACGCGAGAAGGTTTCAATTCCATTGATAAGTTCATCAAATCTTGACACATCATATTCCTACAAATATGGTTTGAAGATAAATAAGCATAAGTTCAGAGATTAATGTTATGATCGATCACGCCACATGATGGTAAAGGGTTTACCCGCCACCATTGAAGCTCCTCGAGTATGCTAGGATTGGAGCTGTAGTCGATCATTGTTTCAAGGACCTCTCTTGGGAGCCCAACATACTCCTCTTCTTCATGAACCGCATCATTAACGCCATCGTCAGAAGCCATTGCTAAACAGAGAACAGAAGTTGGAGTTTGGATAAGAAGTTGCACAATTTTATTACACATCTTATTAGCTGAACATGAATGTGTCTTCTATGAAAAGGAAACTATGTACTAGCATACATCAAAAAGTCAGAATTAGCACATCAACATGCAAGCTCATCAACTGAGAAGTCACAAAATGATTAACCATGAATGTTAACAAAGGTGAATACTTGAATCTTGTTGCTCCTACACATATACATCAACTAATAATTGCACATACATACTTGAATCTTGTTCTTTAACCATTCCAGTTATCACACCAGCTTGTCCAATATTGTTGCTCCTACATATAACATACATCAATTATATATAGCATCACCGAGAATTCTTTGCTCAACGCCATAGAAAACACGGCCATAGAAAACAAAACTCAAACTTATAATACTTTGGATTTTGGTTCAAGACATCCATTTACAGATTCCCACTCCTAAAAGACAAATAAATTTCCCATTCAACAGACCAACAAGTGATATATTCAACAGACTTTCAAGACATCTATTTTTTACGCAGAGACATATATTCAACATACAAACCCTCAAATTTCAAGCCCTCAAATTTATGTTCAACAGACTAACAAGTGGTTTGTATAAAAATATACAAACCACTAAAATGGCAAGCTTTCAAGCCCCAAAAATGGCAAACTTTCAAGTAAAAAATGGACCAACTGATTATGGTTTGAAGAGAGAGGGATTATAAGCAAACATATAAACCCTAAAATTCTATGCAGAGACATATATTCAACAGATTTTATGCAGAGACATATAAACCCTCAAATTTCAAGCCCTCAAATTTACCATTCAACTGAATTGCAAATTAGGGCACTAGCGAATTTGAAGTTCAGGTAAACAAAAAATAGGGGATTAGGGCTTCAAGTTCCCCATTCTCGTGTACATTCAAGCAAGCATTCATCCCAACAGCAAAATTATTAATAGGGGGATCAAGCAAGCAAAGATCAAAGCAAAATTACCTTAAAATCGGGGGGGTCGAGCTTGGAAATGCAGTGAATGTCCAGAGCTTGAAGGCTTCCACCTACTGCGAAGAGAAACACGAAAGAAAGGAGACAACAAGGGTCGAAGGAGGAGTAATGATTTGTGACGATGGATCTCAGGGGCAAAATGGAAGATTTCTTCCACTTCCACTCCCTGAGCTGCTCACTGTGGGGGGGGGGGGACAGTTCCAAATCGGTGGTAAGGGAGTGGAAATCTCCATTTTCCTCCACTCGCTTCCACTACCTTCATCTACCTTCAACTCCCCCCAAACGAGCCACCGAACGCGGCAAATCGGCAGTGAGGGAGTGGAAGCTCAAGCTTCCACTAGCTAATTGCCTCACAAACGAGCCACCGAACGGGCCCTTAGTATGGAGTGCCATGTGGCATAGAATGGTTTTGATTTAGTAGATTACTAGCATATGTTCCCGTGCAAGGCGCGGGTCTGGTTAATGAATTTTAAAATTATAATATTATTAAATATTTAATAACTAAACTCGTAAATTAATAAGCTTAATCAGTTGAACATATGATAATAAGGAATTTCATACAAATAACTGAATAAGAAAATATATAAATTAGATTTAAGTAATGAGAACAATTGATTGTGTATAATTAATCAAAAGAAGAAAAAAAAAGTTAAATCATGTCACATAATTATTTCAAATATTTTTAATATATATTACCAATTTTGCATCATGAATCATTCATACCTGACCAATTATATTTTTTCAATCACATGTTAATTATATATATATATATTTAAGCATTTAAACTATAAGTACATTACGTTTTTAGGTATATAATTCTGAAAAACGTACCTTTTACATGGTTAAAAAGTATATTTTAATTTGGCTGTATATATTAATATATAACTAATTTTAACGTATTTTAAAATTTTGTTTTACACACACACACATATATATATATTATAAATAGCTTTAATTACAAATAAGAAGTACCATAACTAATAAGGTAAAAAGATAACAATAATATTTGAGATGATAATATTTTAAGTAAATAATAAACAGATAAGAATAGAAAAGGTAGATATCAGAATTAGAGAGAGATAAAAGTGTAACTGAATATTGAGATTTGCTTATGTGGAATATCTCATGGGTTGATACGTAAAAGAGATAATTAGTGCTTTAATGTAGTATATAGGTTTTCCTTATTATATTTATATCGTATTCTTTAATAAAAAGGTGATGAAAATTTAATAAATATATTTGTTAATTTAACTATCATATTCTTTAATACTTATTATGTGTTTTACCAATTAACCAAAGAAATGGAGTACTAATTGTATTTGACTTTTGTCTTTATTCTTGTTTAATTATGGAAAAGGATAATATATAAGTTAGATGTTTTTGATTGACATGTTTAGTTTTGGAAATAAAATATTCGTATATATCATTATTATATTAAATTTTATATAAAAAAAATCTGTGTATATCATTCTTGTAATTAACATGTTTAGTTTAGGAAATAGGAGAATGTGATATATATTTATTATGTTGAATTAAAAAAAACGAAAAATTGAGAAAATGCCATGTGTATAAAGAGTGAGTGAGTTTAATAGAAGGATGCTATGTGGCATAGAGAGGTTTTAGTTTAGTTGATATATATTAGATTTATGATTAGATTGAATTTTAAATCTTGAAAATAAATAATAAAAATTAATTTTAATTTAGATATTGTGCCAATAAAAAATAATAACTTAAAAAACGCATGAATTGATATGGTATACATGCAGAAGTTTTAACGTGAGTGTGTCTTTGATTTTTGAAAAACCAACAAAAAAAATGAGAGCTTGACATGTGACAAATTCAATACCGTGATGCCATGTGGCAGCAAAAAATTTTGGTTCATTTTGGGGACGCCACGTGGCGTAGTAGGTATTCTACTTTAGTAAATATATAGTAGATTACATACAAAAAATATATGGCTGAGAATATTGTTTGCTACGTTTTTGGAAAGAATAGATTATACAAAATATTCATATTGTATGCATATCTGACTAATATGGGCAGATATTTTATTTTCTTTGATTTTATTTGTTTTTCGAAAATCCAATAAAATAATAAGAGCTTGACACGTGGCAAATTCAATATTGTGATGCCACATGACATCATAAAATTTTGATTCATTTTGGGGGCACCACGTGACATAGTATGTATTCTACTTTAGTAGATATATAATATATTACATACAAAAAATATATAGTTGAGAATATTTGATGCGGGGATTAGCCGTGAGTGGCCCGATCTAGACGCCAAGGACTCGATTGAAGGTGGAGATAGAAAGAGACAACAAGAACAACAAGAACAAGTTAGTAAAATGAAAATGAAACAAAGAAATAAACAAGGATATAGGAATAACCGAAAGATGCAATGGAGAAACCCTTGGCAAACAATGCCACCAAGAACCAAACCAATATGCACAAACGACCCTTCCTTCTACAATCCCACACAACGATGGACGTATCCAAAGAGCACGAGAAGGAGACGAGTGAAGCCTTGGAGCACCAAGATCATAGACGAAATTGACACAACGCAAGAGCAACCTAGCAAGTTCGAATCAACACCTTGAGAAACACTCCCATGGAGCTCTCAATCTTCATTATGCATAAAGCAATGGTTCATGGTCAAAAACTTCTCTTACAAAGCAAGAAAAAGAGGTCTTAAATACCCTAGGAGTCGGCCCACACAAGCCCAACAAGACAACAATACAAAAGGGGGTAAAATAGGACAAACTCGGCCAAACAAGGCCCTGACCCGGCCGAGTTTATGACCGAGTTAGGCTCGATATTGGCTAACTGAGGACAACTCGGTCTGGACCCGACCGAGTTGTGGGCCGAGTCAGGCCATGGCTTGGCTTCTCTGAGAGGAACTCGGCCTGGACCCGGCCGAGTTGTGGGACGAGTCAGGGCCAAGTCTTGGTTGGCTTCTCTGGGCGCAACTCGGCCTGGACCCAGCCGAGTTTGGTGGCTTGGGCCGAGTCAGGGCCCTCCAACTCTTGAGGTCTTCGTTCGTCTTGGCACGGCTTGGCTTGAAAGGTCACCAACGTCCTTAGCTTCGGCTCGGTGAAGTCTTCAACTAGGGCAGGCTCCCTTGAGACATAATGGCTAGCCAAGTTCTTGAACTCTTCTTGCATGAGCTTGGCTTGAGCCCTTGTGAGCGGACCACCTCCTCTTGTGGGAACCTTGGGTGTAGTCTTGGATGCTCCCGCATCATTCTCCCCTTCTTGAAAAGGATTCGACCTCGAATCGCCCAGCTCCTCGTCATGCGCCTCATAGAGTGTAAGATCTCCCACATTGAAAATAGGGCTAACTCCATATTCCTCAGGTAGCTCCAACACATAGGCATTGTCTCCCACTTTCCTAAGCACCTTGAATGGTCCATCTCCTCGTGGTGACAGCTTGGACTTGCGCTTGTCGGGGAAGCGCTCATTCCTCAAATGAACCCAAACAAGATCTCCTGGTTCAAAGGGCACTTCTCCGGACTCCAACTTTGAGTAGCTCACACACTTCACTTCTTGGCCTGAAATCAAAGCACTAGAGACTCCATACAACTCCACAACTTGGTCAATAAAAGGGTTAGTCACATAAGATGCATTATGAAGTCTAGGGTATGCAATGAATTCATCTTGCTTAGAGGACTTAGTCATAACAACATTGACAAAATAAGGCCCTCTAGCATGATGAATTCATTGCATACCCTAGAATTCATTCTTGCCTTGAAAAGGAGAAGACACATCTAAGGGAAGTATCACTTGTCTCTACTTTTCGTATTCCTTTCCCTTTGCTTGAATATGAATTGTTTCCTAGGGGAAGAGAATCTCATGTGCTTAAGTCTATTTTAGATTGTAGAACGAGGTACTCATGCATACACTAAAGTACAATAAATGTAATGCGTACAATTACAAAAACAAATAAAAATATAGCAAAAAAAAACATTACTGATGAATCAAAAAAAAAATGTAGCATAGCAGAAAGTAAACAAAATATTACAGAATAGTGGTAAAAAAAACAATAAATAAAAAAAATGAGTATTGTGATAATATATTAAGTAATAAAAAACAGCAAACATTAGTGAATATATGAAGTCCAATTTGATGCGGGGATTAGCCGTGAGTGGCCCGATCTAGACGCCAAGAGACTCGATTGAAGGTGGAGATAGAAAAGAGACAACAAGAACACAAGAACAAGTTAGCAAAGGATATGAAACAAAGAAATAAACAGTGATATAGGAATAACCAAAAGATACAATGGAGAAACCCTTGGCAAACAATGCCACCAAGAACCAAACCAATATGCACAAATGACCCTTCCTTCTACAATCTCCCACAACGATGGACGTGTCCAAAGAGCAAGAGAAGGAGGCGAGTGAAGCCTTGGAGCACCAAGATCATAGACGAAATTGACACAACGCAAGAGCAACCTAGCAAGTTCGAATCAACTTTGAGAAAACACTCTCATGGAGCTCTCAATCTTCATTATGCATAAAGCAATGGTTCATAGTCAAAAACTAAGACAAAATGACAACAAAAGAGCCTTATATACTCCAAGGGAGCCGGCCCACACATGCCCCAAAAGGCCCAACTAAAACCATAAAAGAAAGTCTAAAAACAAAGCCGAAAAACAAGCTTCTGGTGCTTGGCACGGTTTGCACCTTAACCGTGCAGATGGCACCTTAACCGTGCAGAAATCCAGGCCGCAAGATTATGAGTTCTTGTGAGGCGCACGGTTTGCACAAACCGTGCCCTTAATCGTGCAGCCCTCCAGAGAGCAATTTCATGACAAATCTTCATTCCTTGTCGCATGGCTTGGCTCGGAAAGTCACCAAGGTCCTTGGCATTGGTTCAGTGAAGTCCTCGATGAGGGTGGGCTCCCTTGAGACGCGAAGGCTTGCCAAGTTAACGAGTTCCTCGTGCATACGCTTGGCTCGAGCTCTTTGTGAGCGGACCATCTCCTTCCTCAAACGCTTGGCTTGAACCCTTGTGAGTGGACCATCTTTCTTTGTGTGCATCTTGGGTGAAGGCTCGGATGCTCCTGCATCAATCTCCCCTTCTTGGAAAAGATTCGACCTCGAATCAAGCATGTTCATGTCTTCGTCTTCCTTCCGCAAGGGGTGAACCAATTCAACCACATGTAGGGTGTCTTGATCTCCTGGCTCAAAGCGCACTTCTTCGGACTCCAACTTTGAGTAGATCACATGCCTCACTTCTTGGCCTGGAATCAAAGCACAAGAAATTCCATACAACCCCACAACTTGGTCAATAAAAGGGTTAGTCACATAAGGTGCATTATGGAGTTTAGGGCATGCCATGAATTCAGTTTTGTTAGAGGGATTAGGCATAACAACAATGACAAAATAAGGCCCTCTAGCATGTGCACACAATTGTAAGAATTTAAGCATAACTCTTCCAATCACTACATGATATCCAAGCATGCATGCAAACATTATTCCACTCTTCTTCCTAGCCCTATGTACATGCTTAGCGATGCAAGGATCAATATAACACACATGTATGGACATAATGATCATATTGTAAACAAGATGCTTTTCACAAGACATGTAGTGTGCTAAAGAACTTTGGTGCACACAATAATATCTAGTTTTACATGCAAGGACAGAATTTTTCATGTGTATTGTCCTATATGGAATGACATGCTCATTTTCAAACTCAAGAGATGGAATTAAAAAGGTGGAGATAAGAGGTACTTCCCTTGCATTAGTCTCCATTGGCACATTCTTTGTCTCTTGGTTGAAAATTGATTTCTTGGCTTCAACCTCTTCATGGGGTAGAAAGGGCAAGCTTGAAGGGACCATGTGAGTCCGGTCCGTCCATGGAGTAGCCAAGGATTTGAATGAACTATGCACAATGATGGGCAATCGATTGCCTCTTGTAGTAGGTGCTTCAATTCCCTCCTCATTTCTTCTTGGCTTGAACTCCTCTTCCATTAGAGTGGGAAGTTGATTTGATTCGTCCTTGAGCTCTTCATCACTCCCTTTGTCCACATTAGGAGTCACGGCTAGTGGCCTTAGGCTTGGCGGGGAGGGGCTTGGCTGAGCACTCCTCCTTGGCTCTCCTTGCTCCATAGGAGGATGATAGCCTCGATTTTGGCTACCACTTGAACTTCTTCCTCCTTGGGTCCTAACCTTTGTTTTTCTCTCAACTTTGATGGCTAAGGGCATCGATTGTGTGTGGTGTCGAGGCACAAAGCGAGCTCTCATCAAGGCCTTCATTTGATTCCAAGTTGTCACGGGTGCATCTAAGGTTCTTCTCCTTTCTTTCACAAGATTATTCCACCATGTTAGTGCATAACCATTGAATTTAAGGGTGGCGAGTTGTACCTTTTGATGTTCGGGGAAGTCGTGGAAACTACATATTTGTTCCATCTTGGCCTCCCATTCCATGTAGACATATGAATCACATTGGCCTTCAAAAGATGGAATCTTCACCTTGACCTTGCCAACGCCATTTTGCTTTTGCTCTTGGCCTCTCATTGCTTTGTAGCCTCGATGTGGCTCATGCTCCCATTTTTCATCTTCTAACTTCTCTTCATAGACATGCCTTGGCTTCTCATGATAGGCACGCCTTGGCTCCCTTAGAGATTCCTGAAATCCATTCAAAGGGTTAGGAGCATAATGTTTATCTCTACGCCGGGGGAAGTTGGTGGCTATGGGCACTCGGCGCGTCTCTTGGGACACGACAATGTAGGGGCTTCCCGGCTCAGTTTGGGTGCCAAGAGGCACGGCTGCGGGCTTGGGCACTCTTGTCTCCAATGCTACCATTCGATTAGACAAGATAGCAATATTTTCCGACATGGCCTTGAGCATGTTGAACAACTCGGGTGCCATTGGTTTGGGCCCTCCATTTGATGGGCTATCTATATGAGACATGATCAACAAACTCCAAGAAAACAAGTTAGGGTTAGTGAAATCAAAAACAACCTCACAAGTGTTTGCACTCGTGTGTTTGATCACTCACTCTCTTGTTGATGTCGATGCAAGCTTTTGGAAGGTAAAGTTGCCTTGAGAAGGACAAAAACTTCAAATAAGACTTGGTGAACTTAGACAACACTTAACCAATAGAGAAAAGCTCTTGGATTTTGAATGATAGGATCAAGAAGACACACTCAATAAGACAACAAGAAGGAAAACACAACAAAGCAATGAAGACACAAGGAATTGTGTTTGGGAAATTCAATCATGCAATGTCATACCTAGCTTGTTTTTACCAATACTCATGAACTCATAAACAAGTTGTCAAAGGATTAAAATGAGTGGTAAGATGGTAGGCAATCAAGCTTGAGGTTCAAGGATAAGGTTCAAGGCAAACCGGGAATTCAGAACACAACTCGGCTCAAGACTCGGCCGAGTGAGGGGCCGAGTTCTTCACTGTTTTTGGTGATCAAAATCACTTGCAATTGGAGCTTAGATCACTTGGTGATAGCAACATAACATCAAGAACACACAAAGTCTTCATACAAGAACAAGAAATAAAACAAGAACAAGCCTTTTTCTTTTTTTCTTTTTTTGGCTTTTGTTTTTCTTTTTCTTTTTCTGATATTCTATTTTTTTTATGGAAAAACGTGCACAACTAAACTAGTACAATAGAAATATAATATGACTTGCTTCCTATTTGATTTTTGAAGCAAAAAGATGATATGGAGCAAATCATAAATTTTATTGCTTCTTTCCTTGATGTCACACGTGCAATACCATAAATAGATGATACAAAATAGTGTTGGTCTTCACTTTCTTTTGACTTTCAAAGCCACTTAGATGATAGGACTAATAGTACCTAGGATAGTACAAGGGTAGGTGGGATTTTGGGGTATGGTACAAGCTGATTTTTAGGGATAAAGTAAGGGAGTTGGTGAGGGTTTTTGGGGGCTGAAATGATGGTCTTTGGAGGCTGAAATTTCGGTGGCTTTGGAGGGGGTTTGGTGGTGATTGAGTGGTGGCTGAAGGGTGGTGGTAGTGGTGGTTTGTTGGTGGCAACAAAGAGGTGGCAACAAATTCACAAGACACAAGCATAAGCAACAACAAACCAAACACAACAAAGCATGAAGAACTTGAAGAACATGAAGAACACAAGGAAGAAAATGAAGAACACAAAGAAGAAAAATGGCAAGAAAGACTCAAAAAGAGCTAACCAAAGGTGGTGGCTCGGTTGAGTGGTGGTGGCTCGGCGTCAACGAGCTCTGATACCAATTTGATGCGGGGATTAGCCGCGAGTGGCCCGATCTAGACGCCAAGGACTCGATTGAAGGTGGAGATAGAAAGAGACAACAAGAACAAGTTAGTAAAATGAAAATGAAACAAAGAAATAAACAAGGATATAGGAATAACCAAAAGATGCAATGGAGAAACCCTTGGCAAACAATGCCACCAAGAACCAAACCAATATGCACAAACGACCCTTCCTTCTACAATCCCACACAACGATGGACGTGTCCAAAGAGCACGAGAAGGAGGCGAGTGAAGCCTTGGAGCACCAAGATCATAGACGAAATTGACACAACGCAAGAGCAACCTAGCAAGTTCGAATCAACACCTTGAGAAACACTCCCATGGAGCTCTCAATCTTCATTATGCATAAAGCAATGGTTCATGGTCAAAAACTTCTCTTACAAAGCAAGCAAAAGAGGTCTTAAATACCCTAGGAGTCGGCCCACACAAGCCCAACAAGACAACAATACAAAAGGGGGTAAAATAGGACAAACTCGGCCAAACAAGGCCCTGACCCGGCCGAGTTTGTGACCGAGTTAGGCTCGGTATTGGCTAACTGAGGACAACTCGGCCTGGACCCGGCCGAGTTATGGGCCGAGTCAGGCCATGGCTTGGCTTCTCTGAGAGGAACTCGGCCTGGACCCGGCCGAGTTGTGGGACGAGTCAGGGCCAAGTCTTGGTTGGCTTCTCTGGGCGCAACTCTGCCTGGACCCGGCCGAGTTTGGTGGCTTGGGCCGAGTCAGGGCCCTCCAACTCTTGAGGTCTTCGTTCGTCTTGGCGCGGCTTGGCTTGAAAGGTCACCAACGTCCTTAGCTTCGGCTCGGTGAAGTCTTCAACTAGGGCGGGCTCCCTTGAGACATAATGGCTAGCCAAGTTCTCGAACTCTTCTTGCATGAGCTTGGCTTGAGCCCTTGTGAGCGGACCACCTCCTCTTGTGGGAACCTTGGGTGTAGTCTTGGATGCTCCCACATCAATATTGTTTGTAAAGTTTTCGGAAAGAATAGATTATACAAAATATTCATATTGTATGCATATCTGGCTAATATGGGCAAAGATTTTATTTGCTTTGATTTTATTTGATGTTCGAAAAACCAACGGAAAAAATGAGAGTTTGGCAGGTGGCAAATTCAATACTGTGATGCCACATGGCAGCAGAAAATCTTGGTTCATTTTGGGGGCGCCACGTGGTGTAGTAGGTATTCTACTTTAGTAGATTACGTACAAAAAATGTATGGTTGAGAATATTGTTTGCTACGTTTTTGGAAAGAATAGATTATACAAAATATCATATTGTATGCTTATCCGGCTAATATGGGTAGATATTTTATTTTATTTTATTTTATTTGATTTTTGAAAAATCAACGGAAAAAATGAGAGCTTGATACGTGATAAATTCAATATCGTGATGCCACGTGGCAACATAAAATTTTGGTTCATTTTGGGGACGCCACGTGGCGTAGTAGACGAGTAGGTAATCTACTTTAGTAGATTAATAGTAGATTACGTACAAAAAATATATGGCTGAGAATATTATTTGCTACGTTTTTGAAAAGAATAGATTATACAAAATATTAATATTGTATGCATATCGGGCTAATATGGACAAAGATTTTATTTTCTTTGATTTTATTTGTTTTTCGAAAATCCAATTAAAAAAATGAGAGTTTGACACGTGGCAAATTCAATATTGTGATGCCATGTGGCAGCAAAAAATTTTGATTCATTTTGGGGGCGCCACGTGGCGTAATAGGTATTCTACTTTAGTATATATATATTATTTTACGTACAAAAAATATATGATTGAGAATATTATTTGCTACGTTTTTGGAAAGAATAGATTATACAAAATATTCATATTGTATGCATATCCGGCTAATATGGGCATAGATTTTATTTTCTTTGATTTTCAAACAACCAACGAAAAAAATGAGAGCTTGACAGGTGGCAGATTCAATATCGTGATGCCACGGGACAACAGAAAATTTTGGTTCATTTTGGGGTCGCCACGTGGCATAGTAGGTATTCTACTTTAGTAGATATATAATAGATTACGTACAAAAAATAAATTGTTGACAATATTGTTTGCTACGTTTTTGGAAAGAATAGATTATACAAAATATTCGTATTGTATGCATATCCGGCTAATATGGGCACATATTTTATTTTATTTTTGAAAAACCAACGAAAAAATGAGAGCTTGATACGTGGCAAATTCAATATCGTGATATCACGTGGCAACATAAAAATCTGTTTCATTTTGGGGGCGCCACGTGGCATAGTAGGTATTCTACTTTAGTAGATTATACGTACAAAAAATATATGGGTGAGAATATTGTTTGCTACATTTTTGGAAAGAATAGATTATACAAAATATTCATATTGTATGCATATCCGGCTAATATGCACAGAGATTTTATTTTCTTTGATTTTCAAACAACCAACGAAAAAAAATGAGAGCTTGACAGGTGGCAGATTCAATATCGTGATGCCACGGGACAACAGAAAATTTTGGTTCATTTTGGGGTCGCCACGTGGCATAGTAGGTATTCTACTTTAGTAGATATATAGTAGATTACGTACAAAAAATAAATTGTTGACAATATTGTTTGCTATGTTTTTGGAAAGAATAGATTATACAAAATATTCATATTGTATGCATATCCGGCTAATATGGGCACATATTTTAATTTATTTTTGAAAAACCAACGGAAAAAATGAGAGCTTGATACGTGGCAAATTCAATATCGTGATACCAGGTGGCAACATAAAATTTTGTTTCATTTTGGGGGCGCCACGTGGCGTAGTAGGTATTCTACTTTAGTAGATTACGTATAAAAAATATATGGCTGAGAGTATTGTTTGCTACGTTTTTGGAAAGAATAGATTATACAAAATATTCATATTGTATGCATATCCGGCTAATATTGGCAGAGATTTTATTTTCTTTGATTTTCGAAAAACCAACAAAAAAATGAGAGCTTGACACGTGGCAAATTCAATATCGTGATGCCACGTGGCAGCATAAAAAATTTGTTCATTTTGGGGGCGCCATGTGGTGTAGTAGGTATTCTACTTTAGTAGAAATATAGTAGATTACGTACACAAAATTAATGGCTGAGAATATTGTTTGCTACGTTTTTGGAAAGAATATATTATACAAAATATTCATATTGTATGCATATCCGACTAATATGGCCAGATATTTTATTTTCTTTGATTTTCGAAAATCCAACGAAAAAAATGAGAGCTTGACACGTGGCAAATTCAATATCGTGATGCCACGTGAAAACAGAAAATGTTGGTTCATTTTGGGGGTGTCACGTGGCGTAGTAGATATTCTACTTTAGTAGATATATACTAGATTAAAATCAAATTATAAAAATAGTATTTTAGAAAATCCAGAAATATATTGAGAATATTTTCATAATATTCTTATTGTTAAAATTATAAAGAAAGAAGATATGGACTTGATTTAAAAATATTTGTGATTGATTTGTATGTAAATTAGGAAGAGATTAGGTTAGGTTAGAAACAAATCTTGATAAGCTATATGCTTTTGATTGACATGTTTAGTTTTGAAAATAGAATAATCTTATATATAATTAGTGTGATTGATATGTTTAGTTTATGAAATAGGAGAATCTGATAAATATTTACATGATTACTTTTCGGCGCATAGGCATTTTTGCCGTTTAGCGCATAGGCTCCACACGTTACGTGTGGAGCCTTACCACACGTTACGTGTGGTTGTACCTCACACGTAACGTGTGGAGCCATACCACACGTTACGTGTGGTTATACACCACCCGTAACGTGTGGTGTTTTAGTATATTAAATTGTTTAGTTATAGTATACTTTAGGGTATTTGTGTATGTCATATTATTGTATATTTTTAGTATTTATTTGTGGTTCAATGTTGAATTATTGATTATTTTATATATATTATAATGTTGTGTATGAATGTTGTATCATATTATTGTTTATTTTTAGGGTTTATTTGTTTATCTAAAATTAATAAAACAAAACACCCCAAAATAATCAACCTAGAAGACAGAATAGAATTGTTCATTACGTTGGATGACTACAACCACATTTATCTCAAAATAAAGTAAATAATACATGTTCTTCACCTTCTTCATAAACTTAGAAACCCTAACACAAAATAAATGACATCGTCTAGTTGCGTTTGAAGAAATTAGGATAGTCTCTGGTAAAAGTTCGCTTCCTATCATATCTTTGCTTTGATAAAATTGCTTGCTCCCTACAAAGGTTGATAGTACGTAAACAACATTACACAAAAGATACGACATCAAGGCAGTATACGATGTACATCATTATATAGTTTGAGGTTATACCTACGCATTTTATCCACATCTTGTAAAAGTTTTTGATTTTTCTTAACAAGATCTTGATTCTCCTTAACAAGATCTTGTTTTTCCCGCCATTGTTGTCGAATAATCGCGTGTGCCTTGTCCTCGTATATAGGATCAATCCACTTCCTGTAAAAATACCCCAGTCTTGGGCATCCCCAATACCTTCTTCCGTAGTTCCACTGCAAATCCCAAGTACGGACAATGGCTTTCAAATTACACGCGCATAGTGGGTTTGTTGATGATTCGGATGAAGATGCCATTATTTGTTGTAGTGCTTGGTTTCCTACAAATATCATGAATCCATTAATATAAAAAATTGGGGATAATAAATCAAAAGAAACTGGAAGAAGAAGCTTACCCACAATTGAATCTTCAAGCGTCGCTTGTGTTGGACTTGTTGTAGAGAACAAACAACCCTAATGTCTCTTATATAGTGAAAAGCAATGTGTTTGACAGCTAATATACAGTTGTATATAACTGTAGTATATAATGACCTCAACCACTAGCATTAATGAACTCAACCACTAGCATTAATAACTTCTCAACAATCATTTACCACCCTAAACCCTAATTAAAAGTCCCTCTCTTCAATCTCACAAACAAGGTAACTAAAATACCCGATTCACCCTTATTAATTAAAGATAAATAGTTAACCTTAACCCTAACCCTAAACCCTAAACTTTAATCCCTAAACCTAAACCACATTACCCTAAACCCTACCCCAATACCATATCCCCAAACCCTAAACCCCAAACCCTACCCCTACCCCAAGCCCTACCCCAAACCCTAACAAAAAGCCGCATACGCCTAAACCTTGAACCACACGTAACGTGTGGAATCAGCTCACACGTTACGTGTCATGCTATCCCACACGTTACGTGTGGATGGGGCTCACACGTAACGTGTGGTTCAGTCTGTGGCAAAACGCATTGAATTAACCGTCTTGTCCCCACCTAACTGTAATAATGACCCGTCTTCTTCCCCGGCTAACTATCCATTTCGAGCCTAAACCCTCATTTGAAACACTCACAAATTCTTGTTTTGCACTCTCAATTTTTGTAAAAAAATGGACAATCCGAACAACAACGAGTATTGGAGCAACAGTGGGGAAGATATTCCACTTTCGAACGAGGTAATTTCTATTATGTAACCCTAAAGTTCTCTTTTTTGTTGTTTTGAACTTGTTTAAAGTTTTTAGCTTTGATGGTTAGGGTTTTAAAAGGTATGATATTTGTTATTTAGGGTTTAACCAAGCTAGACATGATATATAGCTCTCCCACACGTTACGTGTGGAATCACCACCAGAAATCGGTTGTAGGTTCATTCTGTAAAATGGCACGGTTTGTCACTAACCGTGCCATTTTACAGAATCTGCTCTCGCAAAAAAAAAATTGAATTTAGGTTTATAATTTGTGCACTACTTGATGAGATGATTTCATGTGTATGTAGACAAACTATTATTTATATGAGGGGTTAAACAATATCTCCCTCAATGACTGGAGCACCCCACAGAAGACATTTGCGGTTTGGGAAACGCCTCAAAAGCTGCAGGATTGGAACACGCCTCAACCAGCTATTGAGATACCATCCTTCTCACTTGGGATACCGTTTCCTCCAGAAACATCTTCATCTCATGCTACCCCACAGTTTTGCTTTCCATCCCTACACACACAGCCTCAGTTTAGTGTACCACTGAAGGAGGATGTTTACGTCTCTGCTGATTACTCAAGGTTCTTTACAACTGATCAAATCTGGGAGTCTAGAGAAGAAGCATTTTTGTGGGCGCGGGAGATGGCTAAGTGTAAACACTTCTGCATCAAAAAGTGGAGGAATAAACCTTCCACCCCTTCGACCCTTGGGGGGACTTGGTTACCGTGTGATAGGCATGGACAAAACGTGCCTAAACAAGCTGACAAAGTGAGAGACATCACAAGGTCGAAGAAGTGTGGGTGTCCCTTCATGTTGAGGCTGAAAGAAGGGCCGAAGGGATTGTGGAGGATCATTGTACAACATGGAACTCACAATCATGTCATAGCAGATTATTTGTATGGTAGTGCATTAGCTGGGCGACCAAGCGCTGAAGAGAAGGAGATTATTAGGGTGATGACAGCCAATCATTGCAAGCCTCAAAAGATTCATACTACAATCCATTCGTCCCCTGGCAATTTGACCAAGATGAAGCAAGTGTACAACATCATGCATGAGATACGAAAGAATGACATGGAAGGAAGAACAGTTGTGCAACAGTTCTTCTATGAGTGCAATGAGAAGGGATACTTCATGGAGCATAGATTCAACAAGGAGACCAACAAGATAACGTATATCTTCTTCGCAAGCCAGGAACAGTTGTCGATGTTGAAGGCATTTCCGTACATTGTGCTGCTGGACTCTACATATGCAACTAACTGGTTAGTAACATACATATCTATTATACTCTTCATTTGTTCATGTCAAGGTTAAGATGCCATCATATTTTATATATGATTATGTGTGCAGTTACAATTTGCCCTTCCTTGAAATTGTTGGCATCACATCTGTTTGGAAAAACTACAATATTGTCGGGGCATTTTTGGAGAAGGAGGACGAAGACAGTTATAAGTGGGCCATAGAGCAACTTGCAAAGATGTTTGTCAAGGTGCAACGAGCACCCACATGTTTGGTCACTGATCGGGAGAAGGCGTTGATGAACGCCTTAGAGAAGCAGTTTCCAGAAGCAAAATTCCTTCTATGTAGGCGGCATGTGAGGAAGAATATTGAAGACTTCGGAAAGAAGAACATGGACAAGTTTAGGGGCACAGCGTTTTCCAACGACTGCATGAAACTCTTCAAGGAAACGACCATACAAGGGTATGAATCAACACTGAAGAAGCTGAAGTGTGATTGGAGGAAATCTCCAAAATGTCTCCAGTACCTACAAAAGAACTGGCTTGACCCCTACAAGGAAAGAATCGTCTCTGTATGGACAGATACAGTGTTCATGCTCGGTACTACCACCACTAACAGGTTTGTGCAGATGCCAGATGAGGGTCAGAGATGGTTTGCCTTGCGTGCATCACATGGCGCTAAATGTGAGGAGCCAGGCCCCAATTGAACCTAGCTCATTGCATCCATTCTGGAGGCAATTGACCTTGTCAGAAGTGAAGACAAAAGAAGAGGAAGAAGCCAGAGAATGCAGAGTGAATAGATCGTTGCTTGAAGAATTTGTCCAAAGCGTCTTCCCCACATTGCTAGTGCAAGTTCAACAAATAGCAGTCTCAACACTAACAAGTATTGCGCATCCTGAGCGGACTGCTCTGCAAGAGCCAGCTAAAGTCAGGCATAAGGGTCGGCCTCAAGGAGCTCTAAACTTTGTCACCAAAAGAAAACCGTCATCATGAGAGTACACTGGCCAACAGATGGACGAAACGCCTCTGAAAAAGCAAAAAGGAAGACCACCGAAGACGCTTACAGCAAAGCCTTCGGGTGACACATCTTTGATCAAGAACTCATGGCGATATCGTACCCAGTTTCCCATGTGTATGAGACCACACGTGGGAGGATGGTATGAGATAGTGGGTGATGGAAACTGTGGGTACAGAGCAATTGCGCATGGTCTGGGTTTAGGGCAAGATCAGTGGGCTTTTATTCGACGTACCATGATCGCTACGTTGAGAAAAGAGTATGAGCTACTCGCGCCACTTTGGGTGTCTACGATGACACTTGAGGCAATGGAGGCAAAGCTAGCATGGTTTCCTTCCCCGAACAGGCCGGCCCCACTAGAGACATGGTTGGACCTCCCGGATATGGGATGTTTGGTGGCAACGACATTCACATGTGTGTTCGTTACCGTCGGTGGTGGTGTGGGAACGACATACCTGCCTATGAGGGGGAAGTCAAACGAAGCATCGATTGGCGAGAAGCTGGAGACGATATGCATTTGCCATGTCCAGGAAGAGCAATATTTTATTGCGGTATGTTAATACAATCACATCTGTTGATACTATCTTGTGTTAAAACATATGTATGATGCATTGATTTTGATGTAGATTGGCTTTGTCGAGACATCGCCCTTGCCTACTCTTTACCCGGCGTGGGTGGTATATCATGACCCGTCTGCGGGTGATTACGTAGATCAAAAGATGTGTGATCAGTTGTTGGAGTACGAAGCAGCCAAGGCCGAAAAGAAGACAAGACGAAAGAAGAAGGTTAAAACGGTCGATTTATGTAATGAATGATATGTATGAATTATGATGCAATGAGTTCGACGTTTCTAATCCAAAAAGAAGAGAAATACTTGTTTGGATCCAAGAACAATCTCCAATCTTCAAGAAAACTCAAGCAACACACAACTCGGTCCAGCTCGACCAACTAGCCTAAATGCATGCTATCACATCCCTAAATCCAAACAGCTCATAAAAAACATTCAAATAGAAGTAATAACATTCATTGTTGTCATAATCCAAACAACTCATAAAAAACATTCAAACAAAAGTCATAACATTCATTGTTGTCACCTTCCAAAGTTCAATGAAATCCAAAGTTTAATGCTCAAATGACGAAGCAGCCAAGTTCAATGGTTCGAAAGATAGGGATACATTTGCTCCAATGATTGCCGTAACGCCTCGGCTAGGTCTTCACATTGGTCATCTCCATGTTGGTGATCGCGATATGGATCCAGACGTCCGTAGCAACTATCGACCCACTACAGTCACAATAAGTGGATACGATTAATATAAAGTTTATACACAAAATTAAACAAGATATAATTATTCAATTTCTTACATGGTGCTGAGGGTTACGGTCCTCTTGAGGGATGATGAATGGATGTGTATGCTGGAGGTACCACTGCATGTAATCACTGTTACACTGGTGGGGTTGAAGGACTGGAGGACCCATGGCTTGTAGGCTAATGGAATGTTAATTGCGGGCATCTCATGCATGTAAGGATCTATCGTATTCCACCGTATAGCTGCTAATCTTCGTGCCCCTCCATGCCTTAATTGGAACAATCGGTTGTCTTGGACACTGTTGTGCACGCCCAAACTGCCTAGCTGCTCGATCTGGCATGTAAGGATCGGTGACCCACAAACAGGATATGACTCCATGGAATCGCGATGAAGCAAACATCCGATTGTTGAAGTCAATCGGGCCGTATGGCATCCACTCAACCTAAACATAATTGAATTTCAAACAACTAATCATGCATATAATTTCATATTTTAACATACTAGATAAGGACCGTATATGCACTTACACTCTCAGCATGCATCCCATCCAGCTCCTCCCTATAATTCCTGGTCCGGTTGGGTGGTTGTGACATGTCCCATCGACTGGCGTATGGGATCGGCTGTTGGTGGTCCTAGTAAACACTATGTGCAGGTCTAAACATGGGAAAGTATTGATATATCCATGCCTACAAAACAATTACATGTAGGTCAATTCCCTTAATAACAAATATTAATCTATAACAAAAATACAAATGTTTTTATTCAAGCCATTTAATACCTGAATCAGAGTGAAACATGTGGACATGACCCGTGCCTCCTTCCTTGTGCACTCGCCCAAGCTGCGGTACACATGGACAAGAACACCGGTACCCCATGCATAGTTCGTGGTTGACGAGGGATCAGTCACGAACAGAGTGTAATAAACGGGCAACCGATGCTGAGACTTGTCAGGAAAGAGACAAGACCCCACCAAGTACAGCAAGAACCCAACCGTCTGCTTCTTGTCAGCCAAATCCTGGCAATGAGTCCTAAAATCTGCCGCATGCACGTTACCAGTGACGATAGCACCATCCTCCAGCTCAAAAAACTCATGCGCTTCCTCCATCAATGCCTTCTTCAAATCATTGTGGGCCAGCTACTCGTGCCATTTCTTTGGGGGACCCATGTCTTGCCCTTGTATGTCCAGCCCAAGGATCATCCACACATCATGGAGAGTTATAGTCATCTTTCCCCATGGCATGTGGAATGAGTTGGTTTCCGGTTGCCAACGCTCGACGAAGGCACCAATCAGCGTCTCATCCACATGCTCGTGCATGATGTCCGGTAGATGACATAGCCCGGACGCAGACGCCATGTTACCCCACGCGTCAGTCGTTGTGCGACGCCATGAGCGTAACTGCTTGCCTCGCTGCTGGAACCTCAAGGGTGGCACCGACTGTATATGAACATATTTAAGCAATCCATCGGACTTATTTAAAATAAGATTAATAATTAAAACAAATAAAGTTACATGCAACTTACAATGCGCTGGTACAGGAGGTACGCCACGTGGTTCACAAAACTCTTCAGGAGTTCAGGGCTCTCCGGACCTCCAGGAACGCTCACCCGCAGTTCAGGGTCATATCTCACATTCTTCCTTGACCGGGGCGGTTTTGCCCGCGAAGAAGAGGCTTCTTGAGGCTCCTCGTCCACGTCCGGAGCGTCATCTCTTGGCATCCAGGCATTGCCGGACTGGTCCTGAGTCCCCCATGTATTGGCCTGATCCTACATTTATTAAATAGATCAGAAATAATTACATTTTTTAAACTAATTCAGGTTATACTAAATGTACTTACCGTAGGCTGATGATAGGGAGCATTCGGGTACACTGTCGGGTTCTCCCACGGGTTGTGCTGATCCTCATCCCCCTGATAATAATGCGAAGGGCTATGATGATGAAGGCTCAGATGCGGCGGTAGTACCGGCGGACTAAAATTCCGCCCGTAGTAGTTATTCTGATCTATTGTATCAGAATAACCATGCAACGGGCTCCCTTGGTAGTCCGGGTAGATCTGAGGCTCAGAGTCTGCCCTACCTCCATGAAACGAAGGCACCGCCATTAAGCTCTGAACTCCTATCATGCCAGGAACCCCACTACTGCTAACGGCTCCAGTCTGATATACGTCGGTCTCATCATTCCGGTAGCTGACATTCCTCTGTTGCCTCCTCTCCGACTTGTTCACCTCTTCGCCAGTCCTAAACGACTGTTCACGTTGAAGGTTGCGGCGTCTCCTACGTTCAGTTCTTTCCCCAGGCTCCATCTGCGGTTATATATCAAAATATATTAATCAAAATAATATATTTTGATATCATTTTTATCAAAATAATATAATCAAAATATTATCAAAATAATATAATCAAAATATAATCAAAATAATATAATTCAAATATTATCAAAATAATATAATTAAAATATTATCAAAATAATATTTTGAGTCGGAGAGTCGCCGGAGAATCGGCGGCGGCTCGCCGGTGACTCGCCGACGATCCACACGTTATGTGTGAAATGGAATCACACGTAACGTATGGAACACATTCACACGTTACGTGTGAATGTGCACATTCCAACTCCCGCCGGCGAGACGCCGGCGATCCTCCGGTCGTCTTCTCCGGTGACATTTCCGAATTCCGGCGATTTTTTCCCATCAAATAATACATGAAATTCAACAAAAAATGCACAATTTTTACAAATCTATCAATACTATCACTTCCACTAGCATATTTTCACACAAAAATCAACATAAATCCTCATGCAAAAAAAATCTTCAAAATTATACAAAAAATCAAAAACAATCCCAAAAGCTTCTACAAAACATAGATCTATCATTCTAAACATCTCCACAACATAGATCTACAATATGGATCTACATTCCCTAACCAAACACTTCAAATTTAACAAAACAAAACCAAAAAACAATTTCTACTAACTAACCTTTCAAAGATCTTGAACATAACGCGCGGAGTCGGTTGATTCGTCACGAGTAGATGCAAGAGACGCGTAACGAGTGAAAGGGTTTAGGGTATTGAGGCTGCGGAGTTCGAATGAATGGAGGATGAAGCAAGATCTGGCTTTTAAAGCCAGATCTCCTCCACACATAACGTGTGGCGTAAACCCATACGTAACGCGTGGATGCGCTTCACACGTAACGTGTGGAGGTTCGTCACACGTTACGTGTGGGGCTTGAACGGGTCACTTCCCGCGCGTAACGTGGGAAACCTCTTCTCACGTTACGCGCGAGCCTATAAGTATAATAAAGAATGTAATTTTAGAATTTTAAATATTAATAAAGGTCATAAAAATTATTATGTTATCCATAAAGAGATAAAGTAATAATTGTCCTAAGTAAGTTATTTCTTTAAGCTAAGAATGGTTTAAATTATAATTAACTTTATGTTAATTATAATTTAAATAAAACTTACCAAATTTGACCTAGAATATTTAAATCAAGTTTAACAATTTTTTGTTAAAATTTAAGTATGGTTAAATTTACAAGGAAATAACTTAAGTTTATTTTAGCCTAAGTTAATTTTTGAAATAATTTAATTTTGGGTTAAAATAAATATTACAAACTTAATATATTAGTTTGGGCATTTTTTTCAATTTATGAAAAGTGAAGAGGGCAATTTTGCCAAAACCCAAAGTGTTGGGCCAATTTCGTAAATAGCCTAAAACACCGTCTTCCTCCTCCCGATTTCCTGAGCTGCTGTACGTGAGCTTTTTAAGCTCTTCCATGGCGATTTTTGGAGCTCCATTGGATCCGATTAGGCATATTAACTAATGGGCATTTAAGATTGGATTTATACGCATCTAATGACTCGATCAAATCGGATTAAATTTCGCGAAATCGTCGGGATTTTGCCCCCAAAACCATATCTGCGTCCATTGAAGCCGGTTGAAGAAATTGAAAATTTCGATAAGATCGTCTTCAATTGGGGCTAATTGATTGAGGTTTTATACTGGTTATATCCTCCTCTACCATAAACCTATAAATAGACCCCCAACTTCGACCCCAATCCATCCAATTTCAAGCTTCCATTCGTAGAACCCTAAATATCATGTCGAGTTGTTCATCCCCAAAATTCGAGTGTTGTGGAGTCTTGTTCGAGCAATTAAGGGCATCAATAGCTGCGCCTACGAGTCCCCTTCAAAAGCCCTAAGCTTCTGACGTCGGGGAAGGTTGGCTTGGTTCGATTCTCCGATTTTTTGGGTTTGTTTTAATTGATTTTGGCTTAATCTTGGTTAATGTAATTAATCTGGATTAGTGGAAAATATTTTAATATTAATTTGAATTTATAAGAATTAAAATTAAATTAGTTAAAAAAAGTTTTAATATTATCTTATAATATGAATGGGTAAATTATGACTATTCATTTAGATAATATTTTGACTTAGAAAATTTTAGGATTATAAATAAATTAGTTTATTAGTTTATTTATGCAATGATTATTTAGAATATATGATTAATTAATTTTTAATTGTATAGATAATCGTTTAATCAAAAAGCCTTGAAATTGATTTATTTAAGAGTTAAATAAAATCAATTAGAAACCGAGACATTATATCCTTTAAATATTGATATTGAATAAATTATCTTATATAATTTATTCATTGTGTATGACTTGGGCACTTATCTTATTTAATTTGGAACGGGAATAAAGCAGGGATCCGTTTTGCTTTTCGAAACAACCATCTCCAAGACGCTGTTCATTTTATTCGATTCAAGACAAATGACGGTTTGCTCTTGCTAATTTATTTCATATTTTTCTTAATTGATAATTATCTATTGTCTTAATTAAGTTGGGATAAATATTCTTAATTTTTCGTTTGGAAACTTGTGTGTATAAAATGTTGTGTAAAATGAAACTTTTAATTAGGTTGTATATATGCTAGCTATAACCCTTATATATATATTATCATAGGGTGCTAGATAATAATTGGTGTGGATTGTTGTGTGTTGGTGTGGATAATAATTGCTAGTTAGCACGAGTATTCGTAGAAACGCTATTACCTTGCGAGATTAAGCTGTTTCTTTATAACTTGGTATTAGGAGAATAATTGTCCTAATACTTTTGGTCATGACCTACCCTTATTTCATATAAGTGGTGGTGCACTTAGCTAGTGCCGAAATTCGGGATTCGTCCCATGTTCTATATCTCATTGCGAGATTGGTGTGGATTAAAAGCTTTAACGTAAATGCGTGTTTTGAAATTAAATAAGATAAGTGTCATTTTGTACATAATTAATATACTCTCGGGCGAGAAGTACAACGTGGAACCCGCCTGATCTCTTGTCTAAAGTAAGCCCCCTTTCCAATCTGGATTCGCATTACGCGGTGAGGTTGGTCGAGTACCCAAATATATAACGAAATGTTTTTAAAACTGTGTGTGATAATATAATGTTTCCAAACAAATTCATGTAATTTCCCATAAGACTCAATTCATTGGAGTCTTCTCTTTAATCATTCATATTCATTCTTTTTTATAGAAGTCTATAGTCATATACCGTTTACCGAGTTTTATTCGAAAAACAAGGGTAGTGATTATATACGACTACGAGAACCAATATGTTTTCACCCTTGCATAGTCTTTCATTAGACTAACCAACCAGTTTTATTCCTTGCATGGTTGGCTGATGTCATCCGTTCTATACGACACATCATAGGTTGATCTCCGACGATTTGAAGTAACCAATCGAAGACGAAGGCTTGCAGTTGAAGGTTTAAAGTGATATTGTTTTAAGGTTGTTTAGTATCAATTTAATAAACACTTCTATAATTTAGTCATGTATTTAGGCTTTACTTAAAAGTCTTCCGTTGTAAATTCAATACCGTTTGTAAACTTTCATTCTCAAGTTATGAGAGGAATTTTAATAAAAGATTGAGTTATATATAAAAGTCTTCCACTGACAATGTTCTAAAAGCCGCTAGGCGGGATCTGGGCAGTGAGGGAGGGCCTAGCGCTTAGGCGGGGCCTAGGCGGATTAAAAATTAATATATGATCCATGTAGTTATTTGACCATATTCTCCTAAATCCATTAATATTTTATAAAACTATGTTGCGATGATATTTGATATTTTATTATGGACCTTATTTTACAAAGCCTAACTTAAAATTATGTTCTATGAATCCGTCATCTTCTAAGATGTTGTTACTTCCACAACATTTGAGGTTTCTTCTTGCCTAGGCGGAGGATGACCGCCTTGCGCCTAGTCGGGGCCTAGGTGGCCCTAGCCGGAGATTTTTAGAACAATGTCCACTGATTATCCTTTCATTATCTAACGTTTATTATTTATTTAAGCATAATTATTCCGATTAAAGCCTAGGATGGCTTTGGACATTAAAGTCTGAAGTCACTGGCGTGTGACACTACCGACGTAAGTCGGAGGTGTTACACATACACGTCGTTAGAAGGACTCGAATTTGAGACCTCCAGCGGCATGTATGAAGTGTCGATGTCCATTGAAATATTAGTGTAATATGAGAAATATAGTATTGCCTATTCTCTCATCTTTTGATTAAGAATTTTTCTAACTTATGTTCTAAGGACATAGGATAAGTATACATGTTTAGAAAGATTTTGTAGATTTTTAATTAGGATTATATTAAATTTTTTATGATTGATTTTTTTGGTTCTTATCTTGTGCCCTTAGGGCATAGGATAGAAATACTGTTTTATTAATATTACTTAAGTGGTGAAATTATATTTCCCTAAAATTAGTACCATATAAAAGACATTAAATTGTACAAATCAAATCGAGAAAAAAATTCATTCTAAAAAATTATGAGAGGGTGGAGCACGGAAGAAAAGCATCGATAAATCACAAGAAAGGCCAAAAGTGAGAATAAAAAAAGGACCACCATTGTGTACGGCTCTAGAGGAAGCAAAGGGGCCAATGTTCCTCACCACCAAATCCAAAGATGCATCTCCTTCACATTGATAGATGATAATATAACATTAATTAATAATGGTATATATATATGCTGTATACAATAATGATGAAACAACTACTAGCTAGTCCATGGATTCACACCTTTTCCTTTTGAGCTATTGAAACCCCAGAGATGATGAAGATGCGGATGCCAGTGTCCACTAGCTAACTAGCTAGACACACCCATCGTCCACATGGTATAATTTGTAAGTTGAGAATCACCGCAAAGAATGAAATGTAGGTCGATATTTGATATAGACGTAGTCTCGTTGTCGTGTCGTGGTATAAGTAATTGCTTTAGAAACAAATCGTCCTGACCTTGGTGCAAGTTAGGAATGATGTAGGCCCCAAAGTTAGCACAACTCTCATTGAACATGTACACTTCAGGTAAGAAGAGAATAAATTGTTGAAACTCGGACCAGTAAGAGAATTGTGAGTTTGCTAATGTGTTAAGAGGTAACAATTTTGTTTTTGTGTGTAAAATGGATAAGAGAAGCAACCCTTATACAAAGGAGTGGAAACCGACAAGATCCCACAATCTTCTCCTTCACCATTAAACATGAAATCAACACAATATATCCTCAAATCTTCTTCTTTATCACGATATCGGACCACCGTTAAAAACAACATCAATTTGATATTAAATTAGTCAAAACAAAATCTTTGAACTAAAGACGTAGTAAAATCGATATCACGAAAGATCAATCGTGAATGCAATCAGTAATTTGTTTTACCTTTTTTCGCAAAATAATTAACAAACCCGTAAAAAAATACTCAGCCCCACCACACACGTGTCATGAACACAGAACGGATGGATGGCGGCGCGGGCGTGGGAGCCTCTCTTCTCCCAACTCACTACTTAGCCTTAAAGGAAAGCATATATATGGATAAGTTTACCTATTGTTTTACAATGTAGGATGTCTTGGAAATATCAAGAACTTAACTTCCATTTCAATCATAAACAAGAATTAAACATCTCACTCACATAATTACCCCAAATTTCCCTAATCTTGAAAGGCCCCACTTAATTAAGCAAAAGCAAGATGAAGGCCTTCTAGGCATCATCTCACCCCTCAACTTAAAGCTTGATTAATTGATTATATAATAGGCCTAATGGCCTAGGCGTCTTTGTCATGATAATGTATACATAATATATATCTGTAAGATAGATGGGAGTATTAGGTAAAGTGTTTGTCTCATTTCATCTGTTGAAGTCAAGTTGAGATGCACCATGAAGTTTGCTAAACTGCCAAATTAGATTTGATGATATTCACCCCTTTTGATGTAAATCAATATTTATGGTTGCTTAGGTATAATTGGTTGATTTTACCTCTTTTTAAGCAAGGTGGGTTTTACTTAATGTTACCATTATCTTGTTTTGAATAATCAAAATTTGAGTTGTGAAAAAGTCCAAAGGGTCATATCTGCCTAAGAAATGTCTTACATAAACACTGAGCATGCCTTTTTTCATATTATTAATTGAAGAATTTGGTTACGGATTTCCCTGTAATCTTGAGGTATCACTTCATTTACGCGGTACACCAAAGTTTGATATATGTCACGTAGTAATTCTGAGGTTTTTTCCCCTCGCAAAATACTCAAATCGTTAAATACAAACGATTTTCGTTTATTTTTTATAAAATAAAAATCCTAAAAAAGTTTTTAGGATTTAGGTAGAGTTATATTTTATTTTTTTAATAAAAAATAAGCGAAAACCGTGTGTATTTAACAATTTGGGTATTTCGCGGAAAAAATAAAATCCCAGAATTACCACGTGAAATATGCCAAATTTTGTTGTACCGTACAAATTAAGCTCAGGATTACCACGCGGAAAAAATAATTTGGTTATTAAACTAAGGATGCGTTACGATTGAAGTCCATAATATATTAAAGTATATTAAATTATATTAATTTGTATTATAAGCTCTGATCCAAATACACCCTTTTTTGTTGGTCTGATGATCCAAATACACCCTGATAGAAGATGAACACACCCTAATACAATATAAATAGCACATAGATTAGGGCGCATTGCAAGTAAATGCATAAAAGAAGATGGGTCTAAAACCCAAATCTACCACCTTATATAATTACAGACTTATAGGGTATTATTTCTGTAAAGCTAATATTTAATCCTCAACAAAAATATCAAAATATGGTTGTACCACGCTAAAAACAACAGAACTCCCTTCAAAACTACTTTTATAGTTGAAATCATTACGGGGTATTGTATATAGCGTTATCATTGCGAATCCAATATTTTATAATGGAAAAAACATAACATTAGCAAGTAGCAACCCCAAAAGTAATAAAATAAATTGTGGTCAACAGTGTATAAATTGATAATAATGAACACAAAATTGGTCAAAAATATGGTAGTCTTTCCATCCGTCCTCCTAAAAGACGCCATAAATGCACTTGTTGTCCATGAGTTCAGTTGTTTAATTAACTAGAAATCGAAGCCCGTGCGAATATGTAATATCACGGTTTAAATTTGAATTTCTAATATATGAATTGTTGTTTTATGTTTTATCTTAGACGATATATTGTTTGATATGAATTTAAATGTAATATCTAAGTCTTGACAAAAGAAATATAATATCTAAGTATTTTAGATATAAAAGCTATAATTGTACGAAGTATATTTTTTTTTTGTTAGAAGTTTAATCTAAATAATTGGTGATTAAAATGCTACGATATATATCATTTTAATTAATAAATATTAGTCATTACTTCCTATTCTTATTAAATACGGAGTACTATAAATAATTGGTGACTCTGCATATTCTTAAACCTTATTACATTTTATATAAAAGTACATTAGTTATTTTATCGGTACATGCTTACTCTTCTTAGCGAAATTATAATTCATAACTTCTTCCTTGTACATTTCATATGTGAGAGTGAGTACATGTCTATTATTTCGGCGTACATCCTTGATTAATTCCTCTAGACCAACACAAATGAGGCCAGCTTTAGTATATATACATGATGCGTGTAAAATGAATATGTATAAAATAGAACAATAAAAATCATCTTTAACCAAAATAACAACACACCTACCTAAAACGATTTAGTATAAAAAAGGAACTAAAAATACAAACCTAATTGAATTTATGCTACCAATAGTTGAAGGGTTTACATCGTCCATAAAATAGTTTGTTTTATTCGTTACTAACAATCAGTCATCCTAAATCGATTGTCTTTGTCCTCTTTCTAGTGAAAGTTACCGGTGCATGATGTAAACAATCGATGCCTCAATAGTGATATTAGATTATCCAATTCTCTGACATCTTCACATAAAATTAACCTATCTCGATCAAAAGACAATTATATTAATAAATTTAAACCGATATATGTAAGTATTGTAGACTACAAAAGAGATCCAAATACATATAATCAAGGATAGTTTACCGTGAGGTGGATATATACTTGCATCATCGACAATCGGGAATCCTCATTCACATCTGTAACTTAATAATTATGCTTACTTCAGTGACCATGTCTTTTTAAGGTGTTGCCCACTATCTCCCAAGCTTCACTATATGGCTTTCTAAAGGTAATTTCCATGTAGAAGAATGAGATGATGGATGCCCAGAGCAAATGAACGGAATATCACCGTTTTCGCCCTTTTATAGATGAAAAATGTTACTTGGAAAGTGAAGCCATTTTGACATATAACCGTTTAGACATCTTGAATATAATTTATTTCCAACCATTCACTGTGTACTAAATACGGGAGTTACATGTAGTAATTGGATAATATTAAAATAGGAGTAAATTAGAGTAAAATATAACGTATACAATATGTAGTAACTATCACTAATTGAGATTTAGGTTAAAAAATGAGTCATAACCTAAAGAGTAGTCCGTACGTAGATGCAAGATTTAACTGAAAAAAGAGTGTGTGGGGAGGGAATAATTACTTACAAATAGTTGCTCATTTTTATATATATATAATTATGCTATGATATATTAAATAAAACAAAAAAAAATTAATTACTTAGATTACAAAGTAGCCTATAATTATACTTATGTATTTTATAAACCCTATAGTAAAAATCGATCGAAAAATCTAACATATTATATACTAAGGGTGATAAACTAACTCTATATACAAACTATACCTTCAGGCCTATTTAAGCCTTTGATTTTGTCTTTAAAAATTAACATTCAATAAACTATAATGCTAACTTTTAAATATATATAGATCCTCGTCTAATCACATCTCAACGGCCATTAACCCATCTAATAATCTCAATTTTCCACCGTTGGATCATCTTTTACTATACCATCACAAATCCAACAGACCAAAACAGGATTGCTATACCACGTCAACCCTACCCATTACAACAGACGGAACCCTTTTCAGGACAAGAGATCTAGCAAGTAGGAACTCACCTTAATCGTGGGCCCCCGTTAAACCCTCAAATCCAACGTCTATTATTGCACCACGTGTTCTCTAACTGGAAACTGTAAAACTACATCTTTCTTATGAAGAAAAATTGGAACTTTATAAAATTTGAAAAATACTAATCTATATACTAGTTGTAACAGCTAGCAAGATAGGAAAGCTGCAATGGCAAAGCAATCTATCTATCTCAAATCTCAATCTATCAATCAAAATTTCATCTTTTTTTTTATGAGTCACAAGAATTAGAAATTGGAGCATGTGAATGAGGGGATGATGGTGAAGAAGGTGCTTGGCGTGAACATAAAAACTTGAACAGAGGGAGGTGGCACAGCCAACGGCACGTATTGAGAGAATTGGAATTAAATTTCTTTTTCTTTTTCTTCTTCTTTTAACAGAGAAGAAGACATGAGGCCATTTGGTAAGCGGCCCAGCAGGGGATCTCTCTCACCCTTTTCCCATTTCTATTTACCTGTCCCACTTTTAGGCTTTTTGGTTTAGGGTGTTGTATTTTTTTTAAAGTTTTACTGCTGATTTGATTTTGAAGAAAATTGGGGATTTGGGGGTTGCTTTTTGATAGGGTAAGAAATTTTCATTGATTCAGAATGGAAATGAACAATTCAGGGCAGTAAGAGGAGGGGAAGAGGAACTAAATAAATGCTGTCATTTTTAATTTGCTTATCTGGGGTTATTTTCCAGAGATTGAAAGATTACTGCCCTCTTTAATTTATACTACTACTATAATTTTCTCTCTCTTTACCCCTCTCTTCTCTCTCTCTGTCTCTTTCTTGTGGGTGGGAAGGTGTTTGCTGTCTTCCCTTCTCCACCCTCATTTGGCCCTCATTTTCCATTCTCACCTCATCCCAAACCCTTTCGAAGTTCCAACCTCTCTCTTTCTCCCATTGCTTAACTTGTGCTCCTCCCCTTTTCATCTTTCTCCTCTTTCCCTCCTAGGGTTCTTTCAATCTGAAGGAACTTGGAGGTTGTTTCCTCATTTTTGGTGGTTGTTCAGGCCAAAAATTGGCTTCTTTTTGGTTATTCTAAGCCGGATCCATCTGGGTTTCCTCCATTTTGCCTTTTCAGATTCATCTCCTCCTTGTTCAGGACGATCGGCGGCTAGATATTGTGTAGGTCTTTAAAATCTTTTATCCTTTTTCTGTAATTGTGGGTTTTCATGTGTGTGGAATATGGGTTTTGGTCACTAGACTGTTTTGACTTTTCTTGTCTGGATTGAATGTTGGCCTTGTTGTAGATTAACTTTTGTTCTAATCTGGGTTTTGCTATGTGTTCATGAATTCATGTTTGTTGAGTGTCTTCATCAGATTATTCTGTATGGGTTCTGCGCTGTAGGTGTATAGGAGTAGTTTACACCCTCCACTGAAAAGAGAAATCACGTTTTCTGAGTTTATAGTTGTGATTGTGGAGATACTTCTTTGCTTAATTTAGCCCCCATCCTTGTTTTTACAAAAGAGCACACAACTTTGTATGAGAAAAGACAAGGTTTTGAAGAACAAACTGAAGTTTATTTTGAGCTGCTGTGAAAACATGTGAGGATGAGAAATATTTGCTCCTAAAGCCAGTCTGTGGTCTTTCATAGTTTGTTGCTCTTATTGATTGATTGAAGTTTGATGAGTTTATATGCTGAAATGGTATGTTGTTTTGTGCTTTAGGTTTTTCTGCTCTCTAGCTAGTTCATACATTTTCTTGGGTATGGTAGTTTTTATCAAATATAAGTTATTTGCTCGTGTCTGGGTTAGATAGCTAAAAACTTATCTACTTGTCAATTTTGAGCTAAGATGTGATTCATCACCCTTGCCATTGATATGTTTATTCTTTCCTCAACTTTTTCCTTCTTCTTAGGTGTTACTGTTGTCGTAACATATGATTGCTCAATGCACCCATTCAGATACTTCCTGTATTAGGAGATTTAGCGAATAGAGTTGGGCGCTTTTCCTTGCCGTTGAATTTATATGGTTGCTATGTTTACCGGGCCTCTTTCATGGTTTATTACTCGAATTCATTGTTTGAATTTGGTGACTTTATATGCTAAAATTTGAAATTGTATGCTGTTTTTGTGTATTTTGGGTTTTTCTACTGTCTAGCTGTTCATACATTTCTTGGGTGTGGTAGTTTTGATTCAATATGGGTTCTTTGCTCTGGATTGGATGGCTAAAAAGTTGTCTCATTGTCAATTTTGGGCTAATATGTGATTGATCATCCTTGCCATTGATATATCTTTCCGCAACTTTTTTCTTCTTTAGGTGCCATGTTTGTCGTATTGTGATTGTTCAATCGGCCATTCATATACTTTTTTGTATTAGGAGATTTTCCAAATAGAGTTGGGCCCTTTTCCTTGCCAGTAAATTTACATGGTTGCTATGTTTAACCGGCCTCTTTGAGCTCTTCAACTTGTTTAGGATTTAGAGCAGCATTAAGACTTGGTATGAATGCTACTTGAGTTGCATTTTGCTTTCAGATACCGTCTTTAACCTCTGTTTGTAATTTTCTGTGTTTTTGTTTGTCATGAATTGTTCTTGTTGTGTCTGTTGTTACTGGGCACTGTCAAACAACCCATATACTGTAGCTATCTTGGCTCAGTGTGCCTTTTGATTTTGCATGTGATTCTACTTCTATGGTCAGTTGTTTGTATTTTCATTCTGTTTTACCAGCTTATGTGATTCATTTCTACCCACAATTTCAGGTTATCTGGCAGACGACTATAAGTTAATTGTTCTTTCTCCAAGGTTTGGATACAGTATCACTATATCATCTGAAGTATACAAACTTAGCTCCAATGCAAGGTCAGCGGAGTGCAATTGGTTCCTTGCCCGATTCAATAAATTTCGACTATGGATCTACATCAAGTAACATGGGTACAGATCAGCAAATTTGCTGGAATACTTTACGCGACCCTGCTGAAAGCAGGCTCTCAGAGTTCAGGATTGCACCTGGTGGCAGTGATTCAATCATGGGCACAGTTAGCCATGAGGGACATAACCGGAGCAGATGGAGCATGGGTGAACCTAGTTCTAGCAACCATCAAAACCTAGTCAACCATGACGAGAGAATGACTCAGAATGGGTGGTCGTCTTCAATGAGGGCTTCTGCAGGTGCCGGCTCAAGGATGGAAAACCAAGTAGATGACCCAGCCAGCATCATTTCAAGAAACGGTGTTAATTTAAATTTGAATAGCAACCAGGTAGGAAGCAGTGCTTCATTTTTCCGGACTTCCAACAGCGGCTCTACGTCACAGAGTCATGATATTAGCTTAGGCCAATTGGGTCAAGTCGGGGATCTTATGGAGTGTTCTCATCCACCAAAATCCGGTGAATTGGAGCATAGACTGATTCCTTCATCTAGTGGTACTTCCGAGCTTTTTGCTTCATCTGGAAGCGGCGGTTTCTTGGTTGACGAGGATGATGGAAGGCCTGGTTACTCGTTGGATGGTCGCCGTTTGTCCTGCAAAAGGAAGACCATTGAAGGGAATGCTGGGCAGCCATCTAGTGGCGGGAGCTACTTTTCAAGGGAAGGTAGCATGTGGCAAGCTGTTCCTCTACGGTCTGATCCTGGAAGCAGCAGCTCACGTTTCCCCCCACAAGTAGACACTTCTCTCGGTGTGAGTATTCCTGATCCAGAGAACCCGAGGCTTAGGCTTAGCATGGGAGGAGTACCTCCTGAGAGTAGTGTTCATGCTCCTACCGTGGGTATTGGTGCAGGTACCTCACGCCGAAACTACCGTGTGAGAATGAATCCAACGAGCCAACAAGATTCCTTTTCAAATAACTTAGTTTTCCCCCGAGCCACTGTAGGGCATTCAGACGTTCCAGTAGGGCATCAGCCCCTAAGATTTGCACCCGTTATTCCTTCTCCAGGCTTGGCTCCAACAACAATCCATCCCGAGAACGCCACACCAGAAGGGCAGCCTGTTGTGCTGCGTCTTCCTGGCTCAAGGAGAAATGTTCAGAGCGTTCGATGGAGTGTGGCTTCTAGCTCAAGGGCGGGGAGTTCATCTGTGCCTGTCACGTCTGTAGAAATGGATCCTCCTTTGCATGAGGATTTGAACTCAAGGCCTATGCCAAGAAATATCTCCGAACATCCTATGTTTATGCCTTTGGTTGAGGCTAGAAATGCTTCACCTTCTCCTCATAACGCTACAGGCTTGAATTTGAACGGTGGGGGTTTAGGTACTTCCAGACACCCCCACATTGCTTCTAGCTCTCGGATTGGACCGGGTTCTAGCTCCCGATCTTCATCAGGCCCCACATGGGGCTCTAATCGATCACCATCCCAGTATTCAAGAAGGCTGTCTGAATATGTTCGTAGGTCGTTATTATCTTCTGCAGGATCCGAGATTGGGTCTACTTCTGCACAAGGCACTACTCCCTCCCAAGAGGTAGTTCTTCCCTCTGCTGGTGTTACCCAGGGACAGAATCCGCCGTTTTCCAGGTCAGCGCTGTGGATGGACAGGCGTGGTGGTGATGGTGTTATTGGAGTTCCGTATTCTTTGCGCACTTTGGCTGCCGGTGGTGAGGGAAGAAGCAGGCTTGTTTCCGAGGTGTGTTCTTGAATTCTTCTTATTTTGTTTGATCAACATCTTTTGCTTTTTTTCCAACAGAGATTTATTCAAGGTACTTAAGACTGCATTAGTTGACCATTGTGTGGCTTAAAGTCTGAGGGACCACCAGAATATTGTTGCGCCTCTATTGGGTATCATTTCAAATAAATGTTTAACCAATTTAAAAAGCTCATAGCTGATGTTGTAAAACCAGATTTCTGGATGATTTCTAGATGATCGATAATGCAAGGCTATGGTGGGAGATAAGCACATACTGTTCTTGCATCCAGTCTCAGATGATGAGATATGAATTGTCATAAACAAATTGATGTGCTTTAAAAACTTATTGCAGATGCACTGTGTATACCTGTTGTTATTCCAATAAACCTTATTTATTCAAAACTGCACAGAAATTGATTTAGGAGAGTTCTGCTGTCCATTTCAATTGAACTGATGGTCAATCTTTGATCTTCTATGCAGCAGATTCGCAATGTCTTGGATATCATGCGTAGGGGTGAAGGGTTACGGTTTGAGGTGAGTATTTTTCCTTTTGCTACAACATGGTTTATAGGTTGCTTAGATGTAGAGTTTGCTAATGTGCAACATGTTTAACAAGAGTTGTGAGGCTAAGAGCACTGAATCGGGTTACCATAATGTGGTGGCAGTTTGAGGTTTCATTCCAATGGATTAGCTTTTACTTTTTTACCTATTTGAACATTAATATGTTTCGTAGGCTATACATATCCTGATCTGTTGAAAGTTAATGATAAATAATGAAAATTGATCATTGAAAGATAAGGAATAAAACAAAAACAAGTATTGAAACTGGCCAAACCTCTCCTTGTTTGAGAAGAGGTAATTAATCAATGCCGTAGTCTTGTTTTGTGCTCAGTTTTCGTTTAGAGAAACTATTGATTTATCGTCACCCGTATTCGGGTCCTAGCTTTCCTACATGGTGAAGTTTCGCTGACACCATTTTTTTTTGCTTTAGGATGTTATGATCCTTGACCCGTCTGTACTCTTTGGAATGGCTGATATTCGTGATCAGCATAGGGACATGCGGCTTGACATTGACAACATGTCATACGAGGTGGGCGGTCTTTACAGCTCCATCAGTTTATACGTGTATTCGGTATTTCTTTTCAGTTCTTTGGTTGGATTGAGGTTCTTATGCGCTTGTTCAGGAGCTTTTGGCGCTTGAAGAACGGATTGGGAATGTCAACACTGGCTTAACTGAAGAAAAAATCACGGCCCGTTTGAAACGAAGGAAGCATTCATCGGTTATGAAGGTTGATCAAGCCGAGACAGCGCCATGTTGTGTCTGTCAGGTAATAATAATACAGTTGCCCTTCCCACCTCTGAAAATCATCAATTAGCTTGAACTGAATCTCTGATTTGTGATGGACGTTCTTCGTTCCAGGAAGAATACAACGACGGTGAAGACTTGGGAGTGTTGGATTGTGGACACGACTTCCATGCCGTATGCATCAAGCAATGGCTGGCGCAGAAGAACTCGTGCCCTATTTGTAAAACAACTGGTCTAGCTACATAAAATAGGGAACCAGATGAACAATGCATTGAGGTTTCTCTATTACTTCATTGTTGCAAAGACAAGGTAACTATGAAAGAGGGGAAGAGAAACAAACATAAGAAAGGAGGACGACTGACGACTCGGATTTCTGTTCTTCGGCTAATTATGTCTTTTATTGGACAAAAGTCCCAAGGATCTTGTTGGAGTTTAAACTACTTTATCATCTTGTGTTGATCATCATGATTCATTACACAGTGCTTAATTATAATTCTGATAGCTTCTTCATGCCCTGGTTGAAATTCAGCGAATTGCAAAGTGGGTCATGTTTGTTTTTGTTGCCTGAATACTTCATTTGCCTTTTAGAGTGCAATAAGGGTAGGTCCAAGTTCAATGCAGTAATGGTGGATTTTGGCATCACCAAATCAACCAAATTCTTGGTTGCCGTGGCTGTAAGCAAGCAAGTTGGACCTCTTCATTGCCAATTTTCTTTCTTCTAGAAAATAGTATTTTAGTAAGGCAGGTAGAGATGATAATATAGAATTTGTAATACTCCCTATCTATTTATTCATTCAAAATAAGGTGAGACAATGTTGGGTTCATTTGCCATTATTCATTTCTTTCAACACCAGAACCCACTTCATTATGTAATACTTATTAATTTATCCCAACATTGTGCTTGACTACTGTCATTATTTTAACACCAGAACCCAGATGACTTGTACAGTTTTTTAAAGTTCATAGACATGGTGTTAAAAGGAGTAATTACTGGTTGAGTTACCAATTAATCTAAACAGAAAAAAAGCATGAGTTAATGTGATGTTTGAATGGTAAACGACGGTTGTAAATCACAGCGTTGTGGCGTGGGAGAAGGTAGCCAACGGCGCCCACTTGTGAGTGAGTATGGGCGACTGACATCTCTGACACCTCTGCCCACATTTCAACTTTAAATATAGCTTATAAATTGCTATCCTCTTCTTTCTTCTTGTCCTATTTTTTTCGGGATAATAATATTTATGCCTGGAATTTTTAATATTGGGTAGTTTACCTCATTAGTGTGACTACTCAACCTATTTTTCGGTAAAGAGTGAATTTATTTTAATTTAAGAATTCATGTTAATCAATTTTTCTATTTTGCTGGTCAAATATGATAATCAGTTGTGCAAAAGCAAGCCGAAGCTAGTCACTAGTCAGTAGTCGCTAGGCGTCCAGAATCTAGACTTACCACTGTTACCAGTTAGCAGGGGCATATTTCGTAATTCGGGAAAAAGAAAGGGGTAGTTGTTTAAAAACCCTTAATTCCCAATCAAAACCTAATTAAGGCGGGAAATAACTCCGTATTTAGCTTACTAATCACGCCCTCTTACAACGGTTAAAAGCCTATACATTGAAGAAGAGGAGCGCAAGATAGCAGAGCTGCGAGTCTAGTGAGAGAAAGAGAGAGATGCACTGGTAAAAGAAGGAAAGCTCGATCTTGTTGTGATTTTCTTCTTCTTGTTTCCATGGCGGATCTCAATCCTAACCCCACGTCGCCCTCACCTCCTCAACCTGACGGCTTCCCGCTCGAATCCGATGATATCTCCACTCTTCTTCAAACTCTCCTCCAGAGCTCTACGCTGCCTTCCTCCTCCTCCGCTTCCTTACATACTTCTCAGCACCACCACCAGCAGTCCACCTTTGCTGCGGCGGAGGAATTCCGGCGCCAATTTGGCGGATCGGCAGCGTTTTCTGACTCGTCTTCGGGCCTAGATTTCCCTTTCCGTGGTGATTGTTACGCGCCTGGCGACAGCGAGCGGTCGCGGAGTGCATTTTCCGGTGCGATCGGCGAATTCGACTGCGAAACTGAGGTGAAATTTCAGTTGCTTTCTAGAATTTTCGACTCCTTCGGAATATTTTGTTGTTTTGATTGAGTTGTTATTTGGTGAGAGTAGAAAGACCAGGACGCATCCGACGTGCAACGGAATTCAGGTCCATCTAGGAGTTCAGCCAAACGGACTAGGGGAGCAGAGTTTCACAACCTATCCGAAAAGGTCTTGAATTTTTTAGGATTTTGGGTTTTGATTGTTGATACCGAAATTTTTGGTTTCACTGCTGACTAGATGTGTTTGATTTTGTGGACAGCGAAGGCGACAGAGGATTAATGAGAAAATGAAAGCTCTACAAAAGTTGATTCCAAATTCTAACAAGGTACCTTCAGATTTTCTCTTATTTCTCAATCGTTTTGACTAGATTTTGTATATAATTCATCATATTAATTCTAAGAAGTTGCAAAGTTTCCGTATATGGGGATGATATTTGGAAATGTTATGAATTGACAGACGGATAAGGCTTCAATGCTGGACGAAGCAATTGAATATTTAAAACAACTTCAGCTACAAGTACAGGTATACGTGTACTTCATTTTAAGAATTTTTGTATTTTGAATCACATTTTTTCTGTAGGGTGCACCACATTGTTATAATATATATAATTCTACTGTATGCAATTTCAGTTTGATCAGTATATTGGAGTGTTAATAAGTAGCATATTTGGGCTAATATCTACAGTATAGTGTATAGGACGTGATGAAGTGGGGCTAATAGTAATAGATTTGACGACAAAGCCTTACACACGTGTATGAAATCATCAGATTGTCTAACTCATTTTATAGAGAGGTTTCTATCCTTGATCATATACGAATGTTTCACTAGAAATGATATAGCTAGTGTGTGGATATTATGAAGATCATTGCTATTGATTAAAAAATAAACTTCCAGCTTGCAACTCTTCAATTCGGAGCTTGTACCTCTAGTGGAGATCATAATTCTCGTCATAATGCATTTTAGTATTTGACACCCCTACAATATATTAATTTATTGACATGTGTAGACACATATACCTGCTAGCTTGGTGGTCTTGGTGTACTGTGTAGAAACTATCCTGTAAGAGCATTTTAACAAACATGAGATTCTCTGCACCACCTTGAGGTTTTAAGAAATCCCAATCCCAATTCAAATGGTATTGACTGTTGAGCAGTAATTGTAATTTGTGGGTTTAGCTGTGTGGACTGGGGCATACATCCTATGCGGACTGAATTGTGAGCCTGTATGATAAAGAGGAACAGGGTGCTGGAGTGTGCCAAGGTCAGAAAATTATAGGAAGACCATTTTCCATTTAACATATTCAGATATTTTCTTATTACTTTCAATAGCCTGCATGAAGCTATAAATTGATCTATCTTACATTTTCGTTTTGTGTGTATGTCAGTATGTGCTTGATGTGGATAACCATGCTCTTACATGCTTTTTTCTCTTCATGTTCACCAGGAAGTATATTAGCTATAACTGCTTTTGCAGCTTCTATTTTTCCAACATTGCTCTCTACTCTCTAGTATACAGTTATTGAGTTCTTCTAGTTATAGAGACTTTCTTTTTATCCCTTTTTCCGGGTTGGCAGATGTTAGCTTTGAGGAATGGTTCAACTCTGCAGCCATTTTACATACCAGGAGTGATGCACTCTGCCCAGCCCGCTGCTGCAGGAATTTACTTCAACGGAGGAGAAGGAATGCCAGGTTCTAGCAGAGGCGTAGGCTCACTAACTGCAGAGCAGGAACTACCTGTACAAACTGTCTATAATGCTTCCAGTAGGTGTGCTTCCTCTGACCAGAAAATAGTCATGCCCTCGGCACTGGAGCATGGCAATTTAGAATATTCCCTTGCTCTGGAACCGTCTTCAAGCAATCACTGCAGGCCCTTCAATCTAAGGATGCCTTCCAAGGTAACAAATGCTAAGAGTTTATATGCACTGGAATGTGAGATTGAATGTTCATATTTACTTGAATTTAAATAGTGAACATTTTGGTTTATTTGAAGGAGGTATATGGTGGTTCTAAGTTACCACAATTACAGTTGGACGCCGGATGCTGCAGAGATGAGTCATCATCAGGTGTGTCTTCTTAACCATTTACACTCGGAAGGTCAGGAAATTGGGCCACATTTGCAGAATTTCTCACCTTTCACATGGGAACTTGTGAAAACCAATTGCATCTCTTAAGTTGAAGATGCTATAGAAATTTTAGACTGCTACCTTGCCAGTGTCTAACTCTTATTTAGATGACCTTTGTCCCATAAAGAAAGAGACGAGAAACTCTTGTTAGAACTGAATTATTCCAAAACCTCTTGTTATCAGTAAAGCTTGAGATGTTAATTTAATGTTCTTAGAATTGCCTTTCTGTTTATACACCCAAGAAGATCAGCCTTTCTTACAAGAGCTCTAGCATATCACATCAGCTCAATAAGAGGTAAAATGCTGGCAAAAGTTTGAGACCTTACTGTCTCATTAATTGTGATCTTTCTGACAAGCAAACTGTACTGCAAGTCTGCAAATCCTGCAATGTATGATAAGAAGCAATGTGCTGTGAAATATGGTGAGTTACGTAAATAATCATTTGACAAATCTTTTTTTAAACTAATCGATCCTTAGTAAAAATGGATCTATCTCCCTCTTCCTAAACCCTATCCCCTACCCTTTAAACCTTAAAAACTAGTAAGAGTCCATTTTATTAATTGAAAACTCTTAAAGGGCCAATGGGCCCAAAATCCTCGTGAAATATTGGGATATAAGAATGGGATGGGCCGGAAGGGGCAAAGACCATGTAGGCCCATTTAGAGATGAGTTCAGTTCTGACTTCTATTGCTGTGATTTTTCTTCTTCTTTTTAATATTGCCCCGTATACTATATTGTAACTAATGAATTTACCTATATTAACCTACTAATTTTCAGGTATCAATTAAAGATTGGAATGAAATAGGTACAGGATTTTGATATTAGAAAAGAGAAGTCGAACTAAGACAAGTACCAAAAATGCCCCAAACTTGATATGATTCATATATCTTCCACCTTTATGTTGCAATCGTGCATAATTGAAAACTTTGATTTGTCTATTTTAGACAAATAAGTCACACATCACACATGTGTATACAAATTTCAAAGAGTAATAGCTAGCACTCTGTAGCACGTGGTGGGGGCTCTAACCAATTGTTGCTTGTCTTTGCTCTCCAAATTAAGCCAAAAATCTCTTCATCAACTAAAGACCACGGGTGAGTGGTGACCCTATATTGAGCCAAACAAATTGGGGTCCATGTTCAATCGTCATTGCAGTCTGTTGTTTCACTGATAAAATTAGCAAGTTCTATAGGTTCAGAGCAGAAGAGTAACGAATATTCAGGTATTATGAAATTTAGTATATACGTCGAAATATGAGCTAGTTTAATTCAACTCGATAAGTTATGGTACTAATTTGTTATCGAGGACGTTATATACACGTGGTTTTTTATCCTTTTGCATACACTTTGGTGCGCCAAACAATGGCGTGCGGTGTGGTGCGCCAAAAGGAGGTGTGATGGGGCAAAATAGTAAGAAATGGGGAAAATACCCCTAGAGTTGGTGCGCCATAAACTGGCGTGTTAAATCTGCACGCCTAAGCAAGCACACTGGTGCGCCATATTATGGCGCGCCAAAGTGTACCGTTGGACTGGTATGCCATATTTAGGCGTGCCAAAGACAATTTCCGCACTGTCGTGCACAAAAAAAAGTTTTTTTTTTTTAAAAAAATTACTTCTTGGGCGTTACCTAGTGACGCCTAAGGAGTAAATTTAAAAAACAAAACAAAAATGATTATAAAAACGGGTCACTTCTTGGGCGCCACGAGGTAGCGTCCAAGAAGTGAATTTTTTTATAAAAAAGGCCCAAACAAATTTCAAACCATAAATCCTAAAAAAAACCCAAAACAAATCTCTCACACAACTTTTGGACGCCACTAGGTTTGGATGGAGTTTTGTTTTGAGGTTTTTAGGATTTTAGGGTTTGAGATTTAAGGTTTAGGGTTTGGGTTTTTCGTACATTCTAGTACAAAGTCTAAGACATTATTTCATTTGAGATTATGGGAAAGAAATATAGTTAGGGGTTATATCTTATGGTTATATTTTATAGTTATATTTAATGGTTATATCTTATGATTATATTCTATCGTTATATACTATGATTATATCCTATAGTTATATCATATGGTTATACTATAGGATATCATATAATTACATCCTATAGTTATATCATATAGTTATATACTATAGGATATCATATGGTTATATCCTATGGATATATTCTATAGTTATATACTATGATTATATCTTATACTTATATCATATGGTTATATACTATAGGATACCATAATGGTTATATCCAATGGTTATATTCTATAGTTATATATTATGATTATATCTTATGGTTATATTCTATAGTTGTATTCTATAGATATATCCTATGGTTTTATTCTATAGTTATATTATATGGTTATATCCTATGACTATATTCTATAGTTATATACTATGATTTTATCCTATAGTTATATCCAATTTGGTTATATCATATGGTTATATTCTATAGTTATATACTATGATTATATCCTATTTTATATCATATGGTTATATCCTATAGTTATATTCTATAGTTTTATACTATGGTTATATCCTATAGTTATATCATATGGTTATATCCTATGGTTATATTCTATAGTTATATACTATAATTATATCCTATAGTTATATCATATGATTATATTATATAGTTATATACTAGGATTATATCCTATAGTTATATCATATGGTTATATTCTATAGTTATATACTATGATTATATCTTATAGTTATATCATATGGTTATATCATATAGTTATATACTATGATTATATCCTATAGTTATATCATATGGTTATATTATGTAGATTACATTACAACGGTAACTTTTTTGGGCGCTACATAATAGTGCCCAAGTGTTGAACCAGTTCAACAATTAAAAAAAAAAACATTTTTCAAAAAATAATAACTAGTGGCGCCTAGTTTTTTTTTTTTTTTTGTGCGCCAAAGGGATTTTTTTTGTGTGCACAACGGTGCAAATCTCAACCCCTTGTGCAACTTACTGGTACGTCAAAGCGAGGCGCACCAGCCATGCGCCAGCAAACAACGCATCACTAGACCTGGGCAAACGCGGGCTAGCCCGTTCGGCCCGGCCTGCCCGCCCGTGTAAACGGGAGGGTATATGGACAAGCTCGTAAGCCCTAAAGGGCCGAAAATACACGGCCCGAGTACCGGGAGAGCCGGGTATGGACAAGGGGTCAAGCCCTGTAGGGCCGGTAAGCCCGATCCGTATATAATATATAAATATTATTTATATAATATATAAATATTATTTATATATATAACATCACATTATTACTACTCCTAAAAAAATAAAAATAAAAACACTTAAACTAAGTAATATAAAAGCTAAATTTTTAAGGGTTACAAACTCCACTCCATCCCTCGTTCTCACATGTGTGTAGACTTTGATATTGAATATTTAATATTTTTTATTGTAAGGTGGAAAGACTATTTGGACTTATAAAAATTTTGATACTTTTTTTAATTATGGACATGAATTATAAGATGTGAATTATATACAAAACCGAATACGGGTCCTGACGGGTTACCCAGGCCTGAGAATTCGGACGGGCTTGGACAATTGTTCAAGCCCTATTCCCGGGCTCAGCCCAGCCCGGGCCCGGATAAACGGATAAAATTTCTAGGTCAATCCCGGACCATATCCGGCCCGGGCCCGGAGATGCCCAGGTCTACGCATCACGTATGGGCTGGGTTGCGTCAAATGAAGGCCTAGTTCAATCCGCGCGCCTCAATATGGCGTGTAAATGGACTTTTTAAAATTGGTGCGCTAAAAATTGGTATACCACTTTACCAGTTTTTTGCCAAACAGTACCCCTTTGCCTATACACTTCTTTTAGGCGTACCAAAATACGCGCGAAAAAAAAAAATGCGCCATATAGGGTATGCAAACACGTGAGTGTAAATATTCGGACCTGGAATCTAATATTGTGTAGAGGTAGGTATATGTATTTGTCCATAGTCTTAATTGATTAAGCATATATCTATTTTGGTAACGGGTCCCAATCACATACATCTAGCTTGTGCTAAGGTAAATTAACCAACCACATATATTTAACTTCATAATTCTAACCACATATACAATTTCCAAATTCCATCATATACATTGCCAATGAGCTGTAGCTTTGTGGCTGTGAATTCGTGCTTTTCATGCCCACTAGTCATGAGGGTATTTGGTGTTCCATCTTAGATGTTCCATTTTAAACTTTGTACTTACTTCATCTACGTTATTGAATACAGTGATCAATTGGGGTCATTCTTTGACAATATTGGATTGGCAACGGATAGACGCAATACGTTAATTCCCCTTTTTCTATAGGATTAGATTAGATTCCCCAATTAAAGAGAAGAGATCGATGCAGACAAGGAGGCAAGAACCATGGGGGGAGGCAAGAACCATGCTTTCAAAAAAGTGGCGGTTCTTATCTGAATTGCGAGAATAACTGACTAAGCCGTGCCATAAGAGGTCATTCTCCAAACGGGACAGGGCCAAGCTTTTAGGTTGTTTAAGTAGGTTGGGTGACAGATCGGCCATAGGAGTACTCCGGAAAAAAAACCAGGGCAACAAATGTCGAGCGGGGATTCATGTTCGCACCCGCAAAATCTTGCGGCGGGATGCGCCCAAACTGGGCAATTTTTTTTTTTTAAAAAAGTTTTAACATTGGGTGCATCATTGATGCGCCCAAGGGCTGGTACCCGGTTTTGTAAAATTCGAGAAATTAATAAAAAACCGGTTTAGTGAAAAAATCTGAACCCGGTTTGTTAAAACCGGTTTTCCAATTTTTTTAAAATAAATATAAAAATAGTTTTAAAAAATATTTAAAAAGTATTAATTCGAAATTTAAAATGTGACATTTTGGGCGCATCCCGGATGCGTCCAAGAAGTTAACGGTAGTTTTTGGGCACAACCCAGATGCGCCCAAAAAGTTACCGTTGTAAAACGGTAACTTCTTGTGATTTAGGGTAACTTCTTGTGATTTATCCATCTTGTTGCTATATATATGCAACTATTGCTTGGGGTTTATCCATTGTTGGAGTTTTTCCATTCAAGAATATGTCTTTGTCAAGGATGGATGCTGCACTTAGTCCAGTTGAGCACTTGGATGACGCACCCGGTCTTGATAATTTACGAGTAAGTATATATTTACTACAAAGTGTATTTGAATATATTAATTTACAGTAGCAAGTTAAATGTAGCAAGTTACAGTAGTTTGTTGTAGTTTATAAGTTTATTTGAAATATAGTTTTACAGTAGTGTGTTGTAGTTTAGAACTTTGATTAAAATGTTTACGATAATTTATAATTTAAAATGTTTTAATTTATTATTTATCATAAATAGGAGGACTCTAGTGATAGCGACTATTCGCCAATGGCTTATTCTTCTTATTTTACTACGGATAAAGAATGGAGTGATAGAGATAGTATGATCAGTTGGGCTAAAAACTTAGGGTTGGAGTTGCATATGGTGATTGTAATAAGTAAGTCATGGCCTAACCGAAAGGTCATACTGTCGTGTGAGAAGGCTGGGCCATATAGAGCGGCGAAGAAGAAGACGGGTGACGGTACCGAGGCAAACCCTAAACGGAAATACAATGCGAGGACAAAGAAAAGTGAGTGTCCGTTTCAGTTGCATGGGGTGATTGTGAATGGTGATTGGCTGAAATCTGACCGTTGGAGATTATCTGTCGCTTGTGGATCGCATGACCATGAGCTTTCTAGTAATTTGATCGGTCATGCATTTGCTGGGAGGCTTTCGCAGGATCAACGAGAGCGTGTGAAAAGTTTGTCAGCCTCCGGAATAAAGCCGAAGGCTATTATGAGTCTATTTCTACATGAGGATCCCAAATGCTTGACATCAAGGAACCAACTCTACAATTACAAGAGTCGGGAGAGGCTGAAATGTAGGGGCAATATGACGGTACTACAGTACATGCTGGATTTTCTAGAGGCGAGGCGTTATTATACAAGCTATGAGACGCGTCGCAATGAAGAAGGGAGATAGGTTTTGAGTGATATTTTTATTTCTCACCCCGGAGCAATGCATTTGTTGAGTTTGTTCTCCTCCATCGTCATCATGGATACGACCTACAAGACGAACATGTATGAATATGTTTAATTATGGAGCAATTATTATGAATATTTAATTGCATACCTTATTTCTTATAATACGCCGGTAATGTCGACCATTGTCGATATCGCGCAGCGCAGAGCGTTGGATATAATACCGAGCAGCGCGTCGGTCGTCGTCGCCCATTCCTGGGAGGAGGTTAGGGTTCCCCGGAAAATATATAAAGTACATCCATATCCACATCTACATGCAAAATAAATAATATGTTTGGTTAATAATAACTTAAATAATGAAATAATTACTGCAACGAAATAAAAAACAAAGTTCATTTACCTGAAGCAGATAGGTGCATCCCGCTATGTCTGCTACCTCTCCCCGGGAAGCCTCGCCCAGATGCCGATACAATAGTGCAAGCACTCCCGTCCCCCAAGTCGTGCCAACCACTCAGTCTCAATCATAGAATAACGACAACATCTTCACCATCAGTTGGTTCGTGGACTTGTCCATGAAAATGCTGCAGGAGAGAATGTGCCATAGGAATCCAGCCGCTATCGAGTGGGCCTCGTCCTCATCCCGTATCATGTGCAGCAGGTGCTTAGCAAAATCAAAGGCCGAAACTCGACCGCTACGGGCATCCCTATCCATCTCACCCCCAATGCCGAACATGTACCCGAAAATCTCCGCCCCCAGCGCCTTGTCAATCTCCTTGGGGTCGGCGTCCATAGAAACTGTAGGATCGCGGCATGGAAACCCCTCTATCCTCAGTCCCAATATCCTCTCAGCGTCGTGAAGCGTGATCGTAATCTCACCCCACGGAAAATGAAAGCTGCTCGTCTCAGGGTGCCACCTCTCGACGAACGCTGATATAAGCATGTGGTCGACCCTACCAAACTGAAAATCTCGGAGAGCGGCCAACCCGGACTGCTGAACCATCCAGTACCAACTGCCCTCAACAACCTCGTCCGGAATATATAAACCCCACTCACTAAACTCGGTCGGGCGAGTATAAGCCCTCAAACGTCGTATGAGGGACGGTACAAGCGGAGGAGGAGCGTGCCAAATCCGGTGCGCAACGCGAGTCGTGAAGCTCTGTAGCACATCAGGCAACTCAAGCCCGTATGGGGGGGCCTCTACGGCAGGTGGAGCATCCTGGGGTGCGGGAGGGGGGACGGGCTCCTGGGGTGCGGGAGGGGGGACGGGCTCCTGGAGTACGGGCTCTTCCATAACAATGTCGTCCAATCTCGCACACTCCTCTGTGTCGTCAACCGCCTCCTCCGTGTCTAGGACGGGACTCTGCGAAGCCGGAGGCGAACACACGTGAGGACGAGGATCAGCTATCGGATCGGATAACGTCCCAATAACAGATTCTGCTATTGGAACGGTATCCATGAGGACGACTCTACTCTTGCGTTTGCGCTTGGGGGGGGGGGGGGGGTTTCGAGGTTTCGGTTCTTGCGACCGGAAGCAGTCACTGGTCGATATTCCACCATACGACCCCCCCGCATTTGTCGTTTGATTCTCTCGACTACATCCTGATTTTTTTCCAAATAATGTCTATATTAAACAAATATCTAATTGCTATAAAACTACAATACATTTCCAAATAATGTTATCCTACTATATTATATGCAATTCACATATTCTAAATGTAATATACTAACTTTTCTTCTTACGTAAATCCAATATATTAAATATAACTAATATATTAAATAAATTTGTATCAAATTGTGAAGTTTTCCATTTCTATTGAATATTTATTCTAATAATATAATTACACTAATTTATTGAATATTTTAACACAATTCTAATATTTTCTAACAAATCTAAATATTTCTATAAATTAATTATATATATTAATAAACTTTTCTTAAACAATTCTAATAATAATATATATATTTTAAAACGATAAAATACGTACCTCATGTCGTTCGCAACGAATATATTTTCGTCTGGGTCGGCTCGCCTCTCCAACCTGGGCCACCGCCTCGACACCCACGGCCGCGGCAACCTCAAGCGCATTTTCCGACCCCATCGGAATGCTCGCCGCCGTCGTCGCCGCTGCCGGAGATTTGGCCGCCGCCGCTGCCGGAGATTCAGCCGTCGCTGTCGCTAGCACGGCGTCCTCCTCCGCCAGCGCGGCGTCCTCTGCATCAACTGCCGCCACCCATGCAACCCAATCCGCATTGAACTCCGACGCCGCCTCCCCACCAGCCGCCGCCTCTGCAGCAGTCGTCGCCGCCGCCGGAACCTCGACCCTTCGCCGCTTTGCATCGCCGCCAGCCTCTTCGATCGAAGCCACCTCCGCCGCCGTCAGAATCTCGGACGAAGCCACCTCCGCCGCCGTCGGAATTTCGGTCGAAGTCTGGAATTCTTCGCCGCCGCCGCTGTCGCCTCCACTGCTACATGTCGCCGGATCTGGAAACTCCATTGAAGAGGTAGGAAGAAGGAAGAGGAAGAAGGAAGAGGAAGAAGAAGAAGACGAGAGGAAGAAGACGGCGAGAGGTAGAAGACAGCGAGACGACGCAATGAAATCGCGCCCAGGTAAATATAGGATTTTACTTGGGCGCATCCTGGTTGCGCCCAAGTAAAACACTATATTTACATGGGCGCAACTACGTTGCGTCCAAAACTGATATTTTTTTTTTTAAATATTTAAATATATAGTGAAATTTTTATTTTAAATTATTTATTAATTTTAAAAAATAATATTCAACCGATTTAGATATTTTATTTCTTAAAATAATTTCGAAAGCTGAACCGACTCAACCTTAATCCGGAAGTAAGCCGGGTCCAACTCTTGTACGCATCATGAATGCGTCCAAGATTAAACCTTTTTTTTTAAAAAAAAATTTACCCCCAATTGAACGCATCTTAATTGCACCCAAAAAATGGTACGCTACCAGAAATTTCGGGTGCTAAAATTCTACCCAATAAAGAATCATGCAGAGATAGACCCCATTCACTCTGAAATTAGCAAATCTAGTATTCCCTCTGCCAACCAATTATACCTCTCCCGAATTCAATATAAGTAGTCCAATTAATTCACAACAAATTACTCTCTCTCCTTTACACAAGCCCCAAACTTCCATGGCTTCCAATTCCCATCTTCTCCTCCACATTTGCTTGTATTTTCTCACAATCACTAACCTCATAAGCTGCACAACACCACAAGCTGATAATTATATAGTCCACATGGACTTGGGAGCCATGCCAAAGACCTTCTCCGACCACCACACTTGGTACAAATCCACATTGGACTCCCTCTCCACCACAACAACCACCACATCTCCGCCTCCATCCAAGCTTCTCTACACCTACAACCACGCCATCTCCGGCTTCAGCGCGAGCCTCACTCCCTCGGATCTCAAAGCCCTGAAATCCTCGCGCGGCTACCTCCACTCCACACGTGACTCGCCCATCACGTTGGACACCACTCACACCTCCGAATTCCTCGGCCTCAACCCGCTCTCGGGCGCTTGGCCTGCCTCCGACTATGGCAGGGACGTCATAGTCGGAGTCGTTGACTGTGGGGTCTGGCCAGAGAGCAAGAGCTTCGACGACCGCGGCTACACGCGGGTCCCGTCCCAATGGAAAGGCACGTGCCAGCTCGGCACGGACTTCAACTCTTCCATGTGCAATAGGAAGCTTATAGGAGCTCAGTACTTCAACAAGGGCTTGCTCGCCAGCAACCCCACCTTGAACATCTCAATGAACTCCGCACGTGACACCGACGGCCACGGGACCCACACGTCGTCCACCGCGGTAGGGACCCACGTGGCCGGAGCCTCTTACTTCGGCTACGCCAAGGGGAACGCCACCGGGATGGCCCCGCTCGCCAGGGTGGCGGTCTACAAGGTCATTTGGGACGAGGGGTCCTCCGTAGTCGACATCATCGCTGCTATGGACAGGGCGATCGCGGACGGCGTCCACGTCATCTCAATCTCCCTCGGGAGGGACGTCCAGAACATCTTCGACGACGTCATCGCTATCGCCGCGTTCGCGGCCGTGGAGAAGGGAATCTTCGTGTCGCTCTCCGCTGGCAACAGTGGGCCCCGCTGGGGGACCCTCCACAACGGCACCCCGTGGGCCCTCACGGTTGCTGCCGGGACCACCGACCGCCAGCTTGGAGGGTCCGTCGCTCTTGGCAACGGAGACTCCGTCGACGGCGTCAGTCTCTATCCAGAGAGCACTAACGACGCCCCTCTCACGCTTATGAACGAGTGCGACGACTCGACCGCGCTCAAAAGGCTGCAAAAAGACACCATTGTCGTGTGCTTGGACCTCAACGGAACCGCCGTTAGTGATCAGGTGTACAATGTAGCGTTAGCGAAGGTAGCCGGCGCTATCTTTATAACGGAATCCGTTTACTTAAACCTCTTCCTCCAAAGCCTTTACCCCGCGATTTTCCTGGATTATAAAGCGGGGAAACTCGTAACGGATTACATCAAGAACAGCTCCGACAAACCAACAGCCACGCTCCATCTCCAAAAAACCTTCCTAGGATCCACGTCAGCGCCTAGGGTGGCGTCGTACAGCTCAAGGGGCCCGTCGCCGACTTGTCGGGTTGTGCTCAAGCCAGATTTAACGGCTCCCGGCGACCTTGTACTCGCCTCGTGGTCGAGGTCTACTCCGGTAGCGACTCTTGAATCAGGTGACCTGTACAACGACTTCAACATAATCTCCGGCACGTCTATGGCTTGCCCTCACGCTTCCGGCGTAGCCGCCTTGCTCAAAGGGGCCCACCCGGAGTGGACCCCGGCCATGATCCGATCAGCCATGATGACGTCAGCGGACACGCTCGACAGCTCCGGCGAGCAGATCAAGGACGTGGGCCGGAGCTACGAGAGAGCGTCGGCATTGGCCATGGGCGCGGGGCACGTAAACCCGAATAAAGCAATGGATCCGGGGCTTGTGTATGACGTGGAGTATCGTGATTACGTGGACTTGCTTTGCGCTTTGAACTACACGAAGGAGCAGATGAGGGTGATCACGAGATCGTCGAGCGTCGACTGTTCGAGCCCGTCGACGGACCTGAACTACCCGTCGTTTATACTGGTTGTGCCGGAGGGGACGTCGGGGGCGTTTGAGAAGGTGTTTTGGAGGACTGCGACGAATGTCGGGGACGGGGCGGCGGAGTATGTTGTGAGGGTGAGTATGGGCGGTGGCGTGGAAGTGAAGGTGGTGCCGGAGAAGTTGGTGTTTGTGAAGAAGTATGAGAAATTGAGGTATAAAGTGATGGTGGCGGTGGTGAGTAAGATGGAGGAGGAGGTGGTGGATGGTTCACTTAGCTGGATTCATAGTGAGGGCAAGTATGTGGTGAGGAGTCCTATTTTAGTTAGTGCTATACCGTATATGAATCATTAATTAGGTAGGTTTTAAAGTTTGAAAATTGCAATTGGTTTAAAATATGTGTATATACTGAGACTACACAAGCCAAAGTGTGATTCATAGCCATTTGTGAATTTTGAAGCTTATATGAAATCTCAACTCCTTGTTCAATATGTTAAAGATTTGAACCCTTTGAAATCAGGCGTACCAATTGATGGTTCCCATATACTTAAACCGCTAAAGTACAAGTCTACCTCGACATAGACTATCCCTAGAAAATAACGCGATCTTCCAAGGAATGAAAACAAATATTGTAGAGCTGACATTTTATTACAAACAACGCGATGATTCTATCGGCGATTACAATTGGGCAATTCTTTACATGAAAACCAACTACAGATGACGCATCGGCAAGGAGCAGAGACGCGTCTGCTTATGATTAGTTGCTTCGGATGACATGTCGAGCGCATGCGAGGCGACTACCAATGACGGTTGACTCGTGGATCATCCCTATTGAGGGAGTGGCATCACTGCATGCAAATGAGATGGATGCGTTCTTTACAGAAACCTCGCGCGATGACTGGACTCTGCTTTACCTGTCGGTTGAGGAGTATGAGTGAAATGACCGCGATAAATCCACGCAATCAGAGCTATATAGGATAAAATAGCGCGTTCCATCACCAATTACAATACTCAAGTTTTATGTAGTTCTCAAATTATTTGAAGAAGGCTCTCTTTCATATAGGGATGAAGAAACCCTCCTAAGAGCATGTTTATCGGTGGGACGGGTAGGGGTCTCATGAATTTTTTGGGTTTAAAATAATGGGTTTTGGGTAAGGGACGGGCAGGAGAGGCCCAAAAAAAGTGGGTTTTGTGGGACGGCCCGAGAGGGTCTCTAGCGTTAGGGGTCGTTTGGAAACCAAATTTTTTTTGCCCAGAAACGACCCAAAACGACGTCGTTTTGGACGCGTTTCCAAACGCGTCACAGCGCGCGATGCGCGACACGTGGCGCGCATTCGACGGCCAAGATTTATTCCTGGCCGTCGATATTTAATTTTAAAAAAATGTGTTATCTTAAAATCGGTAATTTAAAAATAAAATAAAATAAAATACCATTATTCTAATTTCATTTTCTCTATCCATAGACACCCATTTTGGATATATTTGGTAGTTTTTATTTTTTTTTTATGTTTTTTGTATATCATTAAGTGAAAAAATCATTACCTTATTATTTATGCTGGTTTAAAATAAAATAAAAACCAAATTAACTTTATTTATAGTAAAATAACATTGGAGAGAAATTTTGTAAATTTTATGTAATATTTTGACAAGTTTTGATATAATTAAGTCCAAATAGATCTTATTATTATTATTATTATTATTATTATTATGTACTAACTAAAATTATTCATATTAAATTCTGGTGGGAGATTCATGGTAGGTATAAGATTTTAATTTAAAATAATAAATATGTACTACCTAAAATTATTTATAATAAATATGTACTACCTAAATCATGGTAGGTAAGATTATTGTAGTTTAAAATTATAAATGTGTAATAACTTAAATTATTTATTTGCCTATAAATAAGATGTAGTGGTCACTACAATACTCACACATTTCTCACTCATTCTCTCTTCTTAATCTCTCATTCCAACATTCTCAATCTCTGATTCCTCTCTTCTTATCTCTTATCATGAATCCAAACCAAGGTGGCTACCCAAACAACTTTCAAGATTTTTCACAATCGTATGATATGCAGTATTATATGAACCTCCTCTCTCAAAATCCACAAAATTAAACTGGAGGTGCATATCAACCCATGGAGATCCCCAGATTTAGCACCCAACCGGGAGATCTTGATGATTCACCCGACCAAACTCAGCATAGCGGTCGTGGTCGTGGACGTGGTCGTGCTAGTGATGTTGGTGGCACCCCTAAACCTAAAAAATGCCCCTGGAGTGAGGGTGATGATTTGATCCTCATTAGTGGGTACATCAACACCAGTACTGACGCCGTAACAAACACTAATCAAACGACAGATTCATTCTAGAAGCGGGTTCAAGCCTATTGGAACCAGTGGAAACGGTCAACTGCCAGCGAGCGAACTCTGAAAAGTTGTAAGCAAAGATGGCATTTGTGTAGTCATGTTGTTTCTAAGTTTAATTCTGCATATGATGCAACCACTAGAGATAAAGCTAGTGGGGAGTCAGAGGATGATGCTATGCAGAAGACACATGAGATTTATGTCACTCGTGAGGGGAAGAAGTTTTCTTATATGCATGCATGGGAAGCTCTTCGAAATGAGCCAAAATGGAGTCATTCTTATTTGAGCAAATCTACAAAGATTATTTCTCTGACCAACCAACTTATCCAGATGATGCATTCCGACGTAGGTTCAGAATGCGCAAGGAAGTTTTCAAGCGCATTGTGGAAATACTAGAGAATGGAATGGAGTACTTTCAACAAAGACCAGATGCAATGGGTAGGCTTGGTGTATCTGCATTACAAAAATGTAGTAGTGCCATCCTTATGTTGGCTTATGGAACTGCCGCTGATGCTTGTGATGAGTATCTCCGTCTTTCTGGAGGAAGCGCAAGGCAATGCTTGGAGCATTTTGTTGATGGAATCATTACCTTTTTTGGTGATGAGTATCTCAGGCGTCCAACTGCGGCAGACATACAACGACTTCTAAGCGTGGGAGAGTCTCGTGGCTTTCCCGGAATGTTGGGTAGTATCGATTGTATGCATTGGGGGTGGAAAAATTGTCCAACTGCATGGAAAGGTCAATATGCTCGTGGAGATCATGGCCATTCGACAATTATTTTGGAGGCTGTTGCATCATACGACCTATGGTTCTGGCATGCGTTTTTTGGGGTACCAGGTACGTGTAATGATATTAATGTTCTCGATCGATCTCTTATTTTTGATGAAGTTTTGCAAGATAGAGCTCCAAACGTTAATTTCACAGTTAGTGGACATGAATACAACATGGGATATTATCTCACTGATGGTATCTACCCATCTTGGGCGACATTTATCCAATCAATTCGTCTCCCTCAAGGCCCTTAAGCCAAGTTGTTTGCCCAACACCAAGAGTCTGTTCGTAAAGACGTGGAAAGGGCGTTTGGAGTGTTGCAATCTCGATTTGCAATAATTCGTAATCCAGCACTCACTTGGAATTTTGTGAAGCTTGGAAAGATAATGAGGGCTTGCATCATTCTACATAATATGATCGTAGAAGATGAGCGAGATTCTTACACTCATCATGGATACGAAATCCCACAATTTGGTGAAGGAGTAAGTGGAGCGAGTACATCAGTGGATAACCCGGATTGGACATACTCCATCGATAGACCACCGAGTATGAGCAACTTCATCATGAGGACGGCTCAACTGCGGGACAAAAATATGCACCGCCAACATAAGGAAGATTTGAAGGAACACATTTGGCGATAATTAAGTTATTTCGGTGTTATGTGTTGTTTTTTAATTATTTAAGTCATGTATCATGTATGATGTTTGTTGTTAAGTTCGGTTATTTACATTGGTTTAAGTTGTTTTAATGTAATGTTTTTTTCCTTCAATATATGCATCCATCGTTTGTTGTTTTTAATATGTATGTGCTTTCGATAAATTCGGTTATTTACTTTTGTCGTTCATTTTTCTTAATTTTTAATAATATAATAAAACTCTTGAATTAAAATATATTTAATTAATTTTATTTTTAATAATATAATATAAATATATATTAATATTTTAATATAAAAGATATATTGATAATATATTGTAAAATGATATAATTGTAATTTTCAATAGGTTTGATGAGATCCTATTGAGTCTCACTAATAAAATGAAATTTTTTGATGAACAAAAAAAAAAAGAAGCTAAAAGTCTCATGTACCCTAAGACTTTATTTTGGGAAAAAACAGTTCTTAGATAAGGTATAGAGGATATAACTTAAATCATGATATCCAAACAAAAGAGATTGGGAGTGGATAGGAATTGAGCATATAGAGCTCCAAAGTAACTCAAATTTTTGGAACAGAATACATGCAAGTTGATTGAACATTTATCATACTCAAGGAAGTCAGTTTCCCTGTCCCCAGCGGCACATATAAAAACAAGTAGTTGCAATGTGATGTCGTTCACGAAATGATTCAAGCTGGCGAGGACAAAAGCAACTTGGCAAGTCCACTGCTCATTCAGTTGCGTATTATATACATGCCAACTTTAATTTAATAGGGTGCTTTCTTTTCTTGTTCTTGTGTTTCTAGTTGTAGTTGTACCTTTTTAATCTATATGTACATTTTTTCAGAATACCCTCACATCTAGAATTTACTATTATTGTAATTACTTTTAACATTTTCAAGAAAAATTAAGTCACACGGAGCATGCCAGCAAGGACAAACGAAATCCCTATTTGAAGAAAAAAATTCACAACCAAAATGTATAATTTGCAACTTATAAAAACACTCTGCACTATAAAATGACAAGTAGTTAGTTATACTTTGCAGGTAATTGGGCTCAACATTGGGTAGGAGGATTGACATAATATCGAAAGTCAAAACCAACAAGAACCTTTTCTTACCATGGAGAAGAAAAGCTTTAAAGAAAAGCTAACACTCTCTAAATGTTAGCTTGATTAACCTGAATCATAAAGCTGATGTGAACTGAATTGGATGATCATGATAGTAATTACTTCACTACAGAAAGCACAATGCATCCATGATAGAAGGTCAAAACCTTGATCATATAAAAAAAAAGTACCAAGAACAAAATTTCAGCTCTCCCTTAACTATATTCGTTGTGTTAATATATAACATATGAAGGTGGAAGATCATAAACCAACGCAGTGAGTGTAGTTAAGTGCCATATAATACAACAAAATACAAGCTCATGACAAACCTTGACATTTTCTTGCCCACAAATAGCCTCCTCATGGCCTGATATGTAATCATCTTCGTTAACTTAATTAACATTATGCATCTCATCCTGATGCTTTGCAGAAGTAAGCAGTAACTGCCTTCAACTTATCATTCAAGAAATTCTTTTCCACCTCAACCGACCATAAAGGACCTGCGGATAGACACAGCTCAGCTAACTGGTCCAAATCAACATTTCTAGGCAGAAACATCACAATCATTGAAGCGGCTTCCTTGAAAGTGTCAAACAGAAATTGGCCGTCGTGGGGCTTAAGCATGGCCATGTCGTATGTCTGCACTTTGGAATATTCAGGTCCCCCCCATGGAGGTGACATGAAGACAGTGTCCGCATCCAGCTTTGATGCTAGAGAGAACGAGTCGCCTATCACAAAATCAATTTGGTCCTCAACGCCATATATGGCTGCATTGTGTTTAGCATACTCAATTTTCTTAGGATCGATATCAACAGCGATCACATGTCTGCCTGTTTTAGCAAATTGAATGGCGTTGCCTCCAGCTCCAGTAAAACAATCAATTATAACGCCACTTCCACACCGAGATGCTTGGTGCCTAGCTAGAGCTTCAGGGGTTACAGAAAACCATCCTTCTTCATCCATTTTGATTCCTTGATCAAATCTGGAAAAGAGTCGGTATCTTTGGCACCAGTACTTCCCAATACCACCGTAATACGAGTCGACAGTGCATTGGAAACGTTGTTCTTGGTTGTTGCTAAGAGACTTCTTCTTTGATCGAGATTTTTTTGCCTTCTTTTTCCTCTTAGTGGCAGCAGGTATAGCTTCATTGTCAACCTCACCTGCTGAAGCCTCCATTTCTTCTTCATTGACTTGAGAAATCAAGAACTCGTCATATACGAATTCGTTGACTGTCTCAGTCAAACCTCCTGCTGTAGGTAAGCCAGCCACTGTGCCATCACTATATGTAGTGCAAGTGATCTTGCTGTCACAGATTCCATTGCTGGAAATTTGCTTCATATTAACATCCAAATCAAGGCTCTGCTCAGGAATGTCCATTGAAGAACATGGTTCACTTAAAGTGGAGTGATCCCCGTCAAGTAATTGACTTTCATTTGTATTTTCAGTGAAGCTGCTAACCAGCTGGTCAAGCAATCTTCCATTAGTACCACAATCTCCTTCAGAGCTTTTACATGTCAGTTCACTATCATTGCTTGAAATAGCAAGATCAGCATCTCTCTTAACAAGATCAGCACTTGACTCATTTGTGTTATTATTGAGAGCCAAATGCTCCATTCCAGAAGGTGGATACCATGTGGACTCCTGAGTTTTGACATTATAAAAGTAATTCCTCGTGTAATAAGAATCCCAAAGTGCCGTCCAATCCCCAAAACTACCAGTGCAGTAGCAGCTGTCATCTTGATCATAACCAATTGTATCTGAAGACTCTGCAACACCAGAGGATTGTGGCTGGTCACTGATCATACATGATCCAAAATCCTGAAATGTGGTTCCATCATTACTTGGCAACTTAGTAGATGGTTCATCACACACATCCTCCCCAAGGACCATGTCATCGAGCTTGATTCTTTCAGCATTATTAAATCCTTCATCAAGAGAATTTTCTTTTTCAATCAATTTGGCTGACTGCAGCTCTTCATCTTGTCTCTTTTCCTGACTGCAGGATCTCATAATGCCATTTCTTTTCTCTCTTTTTGGTGCACTGTTCTTCTGGATAAATAGCACAATCATAATCATCTTTTTGTAAGTACTGAAACAATATTAATGCTATAACCAAGAAAAAGCAGCACATTACAAAGTATTCACCATCTACAACACAAAAACAGAAAAGGGAAATGAGAATGAAGAGTTTATGCTGTAAGCTTATTGAAATAAAAATTCTTTAGAAACAGAAAGGTTCTTAATACTGTTAATAGAAGCCGGATCAAAGAACTGAATACATTTCAATAAATAAATGTATTCTAGATGATAAGCTAAACAAATCAAATACAGACTGAAAATTGCAGCATAGTGTTTAGCTAAATGATGTAAACCACCATATGAAGCAAGCTGCTCAGTTCAATGATACCACAGAAGTCCAACTTTCTCCTATTGGGGTTAAAAAATAAAGAGCCCAACCTTTTGCCATCAGGATTCTAGAACCTCTCAGGAGCAACATGTGCCAGCTATTTCCCTCAATAGCCATGCTTTACAAACACCAAATTTTAGTCGTCTTGACCATGAAATACTAGGAAAAACTCTTTATATTCTTTGTGTGTATATCATCCCATACACAGTAAAAGTAATTATCTCATCTCATTTTTCACTAGTAACACAATAAACAGGATATAAACAGTTATTATTAACAAGGCAGGGCTAGAATTATAAGCTGAATGCAGCATGCAGAATGTACCTATTGGGAATCAGCAAATAAATAAATAAAACAGCAGCAAATGCCTTAAACATAGCAAGCATGTAAATTTGGAACTTGGAACCACAGAAATCCATGAACACAACCTTTATCTTACATAAACAGAAACACTAAAGTTTTACGGTTTTTCTAGTGTGTGCCCATGGGCACATGCTAACAAACTTAAATAGGAAATTTATCTTCAAAATATTCCCTAATAGAGAATTGATAAACCCTTAGCAAATAAGATTAAATTAGTAGCTAACTAAATAATTGCCAAAAAAGGAGTTCTTAGAGTGTGCCCATGGGCACACACTAGAAAAAACCAAAGTTTTAAAGCTTACATCTTTGTTAGTCTGGAAAGATAGAGGAAGCCCCATAGTGCTCATCTGCTGTGCAAGATCCATGTCCTCTTCTAGTAAAACACCAACGACATCTGATCCTCTCATAGAACAAAAAACAACAATTACATATAAGATTCTCCAGAAAGAAATCAAACCCCATCGGCATCGATCCAGAAGCTCACCATCAACTAGGACATCGCCATTAGCAGTGCTATGCACATCCAGATTCGGATTAATTCTGCTATCGCGGCAATCGTCCTCATTCACAACTTCCTCCTCATCATCGTCGTACTTGAAAATCTATGTAAAAGTACAAATCAGTACAAAAAAAAACTACATGAATTACGCAATTTATACAGTAAAAAGAGAGTCGAAATTAGAACTGACGATGTGCTTGGGCAAGGAGAAACCTCGTTGAATCTCCTTGAATCCCTCGTCCCTGTACAACCAACACAATTTAAAACTCGCCCACCTCTTGAGTAGCAAAAAACAAACAAAAATCGAAAGCGGTCCCAAGATATAGTTCATAGAGAGCAGCGTAAGAGAGAGTGTGCACCACAGGTAGACTTCAGTGAGCTTGAACAGAGAGCCCAGGGCTGCTATGGCAGTGGGGTAGTTGTCTTCGTCCTCAATCTCCATTTTGGGGTAGATTTGATGGAATCACAATTTGGGGGTTTAGGGTTTTAGGAATTGGATGGAATGCAGAAACCCCGCGCTGGACTGCGAGTGATTGCTAGATGTCACGGTTTGAGTATCTCATATCAAATATAATAGTGTCATACCTATGCATGGCACGAGTATTTAAAATACACATTATATCTGCTCAAAAAAAAAAACACATTATATAATAAATAAAAATTATCGAAAAAGCTTTTAATTTATTGACAATTAAATAAAAAATACAAATGTTGACAATAAATAAACTTAATAAATACTAAATTTATTGATGACTATTTATACAATATATTATGAAAGACCTCTTTAAATATGACATTTGTTATGGCATTTGATGTAAAATTATTTTTGTCATAGATCAAAATCGACAATTAATCTTTGCTTGTAATACGACTTTAAATCCGAAGAGCAATTGCGTACATGTGTCAAGTACAAGATAAGAGAATTAATATTTTTTTATAAAACTTATTTTAACATTATAAAAATACCATAAACTTTAAACTATTTAAGTGAATTTTAAATATATATGTTGTAATTTTATATCATGTTATTGTTATAATATATCATAAATTAAATGTCTAACATAATTTTATGTTATCAATTAAATAACATATAATTATAAAATATTGTAAAGAATAACTTACATGTAATGTGCTCATAATACAAACATCACAATGCTTAAACATATATGTATATATAGGATCGAGGATATTAACTAAATTCTTAGTATGATTTCCTTGACATGTTTTTCATTAAAACATTATATGAAGTTTTTTATACATTTTATATTGCTTAAACAATTATATATACATAAAATTATTAAGAGAATGGCATTTTGATTAATTCATATAAAAAATTGGACATTCATGGATTATATAATATTTTGTTAGTCCTATATTATATGTTAAAAGGAGTTTTAAGTATATGTTAAATTGAATGGAACAATTCTATGACAAACTATAGAGAAAATTATCTTAAAGTGTGGTTCTTGTGATTGTGATAAACAACTATATTCATTGTTTTCTAATCACGACAACATGTGCCAAAATACACAAATTAATATTTGATACTAATATAATCAAATTAGTTTACACGGGGAGGGAATAAAATAAATTGTTCAATAATTGATGAAAGAAAATGCTAAAAATTTAGACCTTAAAAAAAAAAATTCAAAGTTAGCCTAATTTTAATATTGTTTTTTACAAATTATATTTTTCAAAATTAATTTTATACTTTCATTATTGTGATATAAATAAACTAAACTAATAGATGACTAAATCAAATTGATTTTTTAACAGTAAGGAGATTACGCTCCAATATAATACATCAACCTAAGTACTTGACAATGATTGTTATTCTCAAGGATTGGATTATTGAGAATGATCTCTCTGGTACGAAAAGTGAATGATACACACTATATAAAAGTTTGTATATAAATAATTTTAGACAAAAAATTATGCATTTTAGAAATTTAATGTGCATAAATTTCTTGTCTAAATATGCATAAATATTACATTGTATGTACATGACCTATAAATTACATAATTGTTTACCTAAAAAATATAAATGATTTTTTTAGAATGCCTGCCTAAATGTACATATATCATACTTACTCTAAAAGTCTAGCTCGCGAAAATGAACAGTAGCACGTATCACGTGTCGATCGCGTGCTTTTATTGGTTTGGGCTTTTGGGTCCTTTAGTTGGTTGTGGAGGTTAGGGTTTACGCTTGCTGTTGCTGTGTCGTTCTTCTCTGCCTCTCTCTTGCCTACTCTCCGTCTCTTCCCGGTTGTCCTCTCTCGACACTCTCCTGTTTCCATTCTCGAATATTCTATTTTGTTCATCTCTATTTGCGAATTTCTCTTTTGCCATCTTCGTCTGTGAATTTGGTTTCTCTGTTTGGGCATCTCCATATGTGAAGTTGGTTTATGATCTTTGTTCATCTCTATCGTGTTCTTCCTCTGCTTCCATTCTCGAATTTTCTATTTTGTTCATTTCTATCTGTGAATTCCTCTTTTGCCATCTTCGTTTGTGAATTGGTGTCTCTGTTTGGGCATCTCCATCTGTGAAGTTGGTTTCTGATCTTCGTTCATCTCTATCGTCTTCTTCCTCTGCTTCCATTCTCGAATTTTCTATTTTGTTCATCTCTATCTGCGAATTCCTCTTTCGCCATCTTCGTGTGTGAATTTGGTTTCTTTGTTTGGCCATCTCCGTCTGTGAAGTTGGTTTCTGATCTTCGTTCATCTCTATCATCTTTTTCCTACTAACCCTAATCTTCGATTTTGTTTCTTTCGGCCTTTTATGTGGGATTCACTTTGTTTCCACAGTTCTCATCTTAGATTTCATGCGTTTGTCTTGTGCCGTCGCGGTTATTATACATGTATTTCTTAAGTTTGTCTTTGTCTCCGATTACTAGACTGTTTGTGCATTGTGTTGTTGTTTTGTATTTTTCCACTATCTGATATGAGATTCTCTTTGTTTCCACATTTCTCATCTTAGATTTTCCGCGTCTGTCTTGTGCCGTCGTGGTCATTATACATGTATTTCTTAAGTTTGTCTTTGTCTCCGATTGTAACAATTATAACTAGACTATTTGTGCATTGTGTTGTTGCTTTGTATTTTTCTGCTATCTGATCTGAGAGTTTGTCTCTGTCTCCGATTACTAGACTGTTTGTGCATTGTGTTGTTGTTTTGTATTTTTCTGCTATCTGATCTGAGATTCTCTTTGTTTTCACATTTCTCATCTTAGATTTCTTGTGTCTGTCTTGTGCCGTCGCAATCATTATACAGGTATTTCTTAAGTTTGTCTTTGTCTCCGATTGTAATAATTATAACTAGACTGTTTGTGCATTGTGTTGTTGTTTTGTATTTTTCTGCTATCTGATCTGAGATTCTGTTTGTCCACTTTCTCATATGAGATTCTCTTTGTTTCCACATTTCTCATCTTAGATTTCTTGCGTTTGACTTGTGCTGCCGCGGTCATTATACATGTATTTCTTAAGTTTGTCTTTGTCTCCGATTGCAATAATTATATAACTAGATTGTTTTTGTATTGTGTTGTTGTTTTGTATTTTCCGCTATCTGATCAGAGATTCTCTTTGTTTCCACATTTCTCATCTTAGATTTATTGTTCTTGTCTTGTGCCGTCGTGGTGGTTATATCAGTATTTCTTAAGTTTGTATCTATATCTGATTGTAATAATTGTAAGTAGACTGTTTGTGCATTGTGTTGTTGTTTTGTATTTTTTGGTCATTGTGAGTTACATGTTTGTATGTATTGGGTCGGATATTAAATTGTTCTCTTTGTTTCCACATTTGTCATCTTAGATTTTTTGCGTTTATCTTGTGCCGTTGCGGTCATTATACATGTATTTCTTAAGTTTGTATTTGTCTCCGATTATAATAATTATAAGTAGAGTGTTTATGCATTGTGTTGTTGTTTTGTATGTTTTGGTGATTGTGAGTTACATGTTTCTATGTATTGGGTCACATATTAAATTATTGATCTAGGTTTATAGTTGTGGTGTTAATTTTTGGCCCTGCCATTCAGAAATAATGCTTGTTTCGTATGTTTTTTTGGGTTGGTCGTTCGATTTGTGTTTAGGTTTTTCCTCTATTTATTTTGGTGGAGTAGTGCAGAGGCAAAAGAATTACGGTTTGATTACAACTTCATGTAATTATGGTTATATTTTGTGTATATTGTGCTTGCTGATATTAATTTTGGTTGTGCTTCGTGTATATTCTGGTTGCTCTATTTTGGTGGAGTAGTGTAGAGGCAAAGGAATTATTGTTTGATTATAGCTTCATGTAATTATGGTTGTATTTTGTGTATATTCTATTTGCTGATATTAATTTTGGTTGTGTTTCATGTATATTATGGTTGATGATATTGTATAAATTATATGCTTGCTTCATGTAATTATGGTTTTATGTATATTGTTTTTGAATTCTACAGAGGCAAAAGAATTATGGTTTGATTGCAGCTTCATGTAATTATGGTTGTATTTTGTGCATAGTTTGCTTGCAATTATGGTTGCACTCTGTTTTAGTTGTGTTTCATGTATATTGTGGTTGCCAGTATTGTATGAATTACAGGTTGTATTTTGTGTATATTTTGGTTGCTGGTATTGTATAAATTATATGTATATTATTTTTGAATTCTGCAGAGGCAAAAGAGTTACGGTTTGATTACAACTTCATGTAATTATGGTTGTATTTTGTGTATATTCTGCTTGCAATTATGGCTGCATTTTGTTTTGGTTGTGTTTGATGTATATTTTGGTTGCCGGAATTGTATAAATTATATGTATATTGTTTTTGCAGAGGCAAAAAAATTACGGTTTGATTACAAGTTCGTATAATTGTGGTTGTATTGTGTGTATATTTTGCTTGCAATTATGGTTGTATTTTGTTTTGGTTGTGTTTCATGTATATTCTGGTTGCTGGTATTGTATAAATTATATGTATATTGTCTTTGAATTTTGTAGAGCCAAAATAATTAATTGTGCTATATACTAATGTGTATATTCTGCTTGTAATTATGGTTGTATTTTGTGTATATTCTGCTTGCTGATATTAATTTTGGCTGTGTTTGATGTATATTCTGGTTGCTGGTGCTGTATAAATTATATGTATATTGTTTTTGAATTCTCAATGATTGGAAGACCAATGGTGGAAAAGCTGAATAACGTTTGATAGAGCATGTGCTGAATAACATCATAAGAACTGAATAACTCTGTTGCTAGCTTCTATCAATGGTCAATTATAACTTTTTTTGTTAATCTGTTGATTTCTAGATTGGAAGAGATTCAGTAAAGACATTGTGTATAAGATAGGAAGCAGTTTTACCATTGTCATATGTTATTCCGGTGGTTAGTGTTAATGAGTTTGTTCCTTCTTTGCTTGTGTTAAATGATCTAATGCTAATAAGTTTGCATTATGACAGGTCGTCTCAAGTTATTTTGGTGGTGGTGGCAACTCTCCCGCTAGCTCAATTATTGTTTTTTCATATCCTCTTGATGAGTAAGGTTTTATCAGGGTTTCATGCAGAGAAATACTCAGGTCTTGGGTTTGAATCCAGCACATGTTTAAACAAGGTTTCATATCATTCCTCTTTGATTAACTTTTTGGTACATAATGGATTTTCGTCTTGCCTTCATTTTTCTCATGTTTATTTTATTTATTCTTGTTTTGTCATGTTGAGTTGTATTGTTTGGAGAGTAGCTAGAATGGCTTATAATCTTGATATATTGATATGTATTGAATATGTATTTTTTTTTTCAATGGTCACTTGGAATATTTGTATTAATCTGTTGATTTCTAGATTGGAAGAGATTCAATGAAGACATTGTGTATAAGCTAAGAAGCAATTTTACCATTGTCATATGTTATTCTGGTGTTTAGTATTAATAAGTTTGTTCCTTATTTGGTTGTGTTAAATATTGAGTTTTATTTCGTTGGAGCGTTCTAATGCTAATAAGTTTGCAGTATTACATGTCGTCTCAAGTCATTTAAACCTTGTTGATTTTATTTCTTTGTCGTTTTGTATGTGTAGGATTTTCAAATTCATTAATAGGATATTGAGTCTTTGACTAATTTGCGATCCTTGTGCTCCTGCTGTACTGAATATGTAGTTTTTTTTTCCAATGGTCAATCTTCTTTTTTCTGGTTTGTTTGCATTGGATCTTTCACTATTCATGTCCTTTGATTGTTGCAATTTTGTCTAATGGATGACTTTCTTCTATTCTGATTACGTGGAGTTTGTATATTACAATGTCAGGTGCATTGACAACTGTTGGAGCCTTACTATTGGCTTAATAAGTTTCAGATTAGGTAAGAAGTTGATGCGAGCCTGTGTAGTCGTTCAAGGTGCTACGATAGCACCTATGGTGGGGACAATCTCCTACTATGGAGATTCATTTCCAAAATTATCCGCCTTTTGAGTCAGGTGATGTAATCTGGATGACCGATGAATTTCGTTATCTTGAATCTTGATAATGTATAACTATTCGTTTAATCTTTATGGTGCCAACTTTAGTCAATTTAATGTGTTGATACTGGGCCTTCTCAAACTTCTTTTTTTGGTTTGTTTGCATCGAATCCTTGACTATTCATGTCGTTTGATTGCTGCAATTTTGTTTAATGGATGACTTTCTTCTAATCTTGTCTAATGAATGACTTTCTTCTAATCTTATATAGTATGGTAGGCAGACCACTACTAACTGTTCGTTTGTTTATTATGTAAGCCGCATACTTGGGAGAGGTTATGAACGTCTTTTTCTGGATGGTGTGCAATATAGTGTTGTTAGCTGTAGTCATTTGAAGGTAATTCTTTTTCAAATCAAGTTACTGAGCTTTGCAAATCTTTTCACTATTTTATATATGTCAGTAGTCTACAGCTGAATGAGTACACGATCTGACACTAGCCAGAGATCACGAAGACATCAGCAACACCAATCGTCCAACAGAGAGACCATGGAGTGATAGTCAGCCACAAGGGAGAACTCAGATCCATCTATTTTGCCTCTTTAACGCAGAAACATGCACCATGAGAAAGGAAAGAGGAGAGTAGAAGTCATCTACCATACCATCTTGCGTGAAGATCGACTTTGAAAAGACAAATTTGGGGCCTAAGCTTCATCCAGCAATGAGAGGTAGTAAGGTTGGTGAGAAAATCGTCTCCAGAAAAGTTCATAAATGTGATTTAGGGTCACTCTGAGATCTTATGAGATAGAGAAGAAGGGAAAATGAGAGGATTAGAGATAGAAGATTAGAGATGGCATAGGATTTGAGAACTATATCGAGTTCATGTAAATGTCTCGACACCCATCAAAACCAAGAGAAAGGGAATGAAAGGCGACAACAACGGTGTTGTAGAGGAAAGATGATGGATCTTCAGATAGATTGAGGCCATATGAGATAGATTAGTGGGGAAGAAGGGACAATTTACAAAGATTGAAAGATTGAGGGTATAGGCTTAGGGATTGAAAGGTTGGTATTGCTAGATAAGTTATGAATGTATTTATCTTATATTGTCAATATTTAGGAATATATTTATCTTATATTGTTAACATTGTAACTATTGTTGTAATTTTATAAATACTCAATAATATATGACAACCCCAAATAATATTTTATGTGGGATTTCATGTTCTCTTAGGACCTGTTTGGTATTGATTGATATCAGAATATCATGTAATTAGGATATCGATATCAAATTGATATTTGTTATTGAATATCTGATATGGATATCAAAATATGAGTATGTGATGTGAATCAAGGCACCAAGAGGAGCCTTTCTTCACGACGGAAGCTCGATCGCGGCTAGCAAGGCAAGGCTTCTTCTCCTTGGACACCGAATGGCTCTTGAGGGCTGGCTGAAAGCGGAATCAAGAGGGAGTCACCTTCTGGACTGTCGAGATGAACAATGGGCCAGCCGAGAGGAGCAAGTGGCCATCCGTGTAACACCCCCAAATATTCCCTTTTGGAAAGGTATTACCGCCAGTGACCTCAGACGTTCTGTCCGATATCACCCAAGGCTTTACCAGCTGATATAAATCATCAAACAACAATTATGATACAAAATATCATAACCTTCGATTAAAATCATTATTTCGGCATTACATCCATAATCCGAAGTACAACCAAAATACAAAATCAGGTTTATTACAACGGAAGTCTTTAAGTATAAAATATAATTAACACAGCGAAAGTCTTTTAAATAATTAACAAAGGGTCTTGATCGCAATGATCACCCGCCAAGGATCTTAACCTGAATAAACTTATAAAAAAAAACACCGTTTGCCTTCATAGTCGTTCTAGCCTTCACAGGACGGCAACTTATCTGATGTGCCGAATCGAACGGATGACACCAGCCAACCATGCATAGATCAATTTTGGTTGGTTAGTCTAATGAAAGACTAAGCAAGGGTACAAAGCAGAGTGATTCGAAGTAGTCGTATTAGGTTAGACTCATCGTCTCTCGAATAACAACCGATCACGATAGTCAACCACCATACTTCTACTGAATTATATGAAGAGACATGATCAAGAGAAGATTCTGGAGACCGAGTCTCACAACAATCAACCCAAAGAATACTCCAACGAATTGAGTCTTATCGGAAGCATGACAAATGTTGGGAAACATTAATTAATCACATAATCACAGTATCGCATACGAGCGATTTAAAAGTTAAGACGAGTTTTCCTAGTTGCACTATCGCCTAGCTGCACTACTCGCCGAAGGGTATATTAATTATGTGCGACAACGGCACTTATCTTATTTAATTCCAAAACACACATCACGTTATAAGCTTTTAGATATATGTTTCGTCATGAGGGATATATATCGAAGGAATGGACCTCGCAGGGTCCAAACCTCAATCCACATCACGTTAATATCCACATCTCGTTTGCATCCACATCTCGTTGGTGTCAGGGTCTCCACTGCCCTCTCAACCAATAATTATCAAGAAACTACTTGACCTCACATAGAGCCCAAAGTTCCTACGAATACTCGTACTAACTAAACAGTTCAACACAGTAATAAATCACATCAAAGCCATCAAGTCCCACATCTACAATATATATTTATAATAGCGTTGTTCTAGCAGAATATACACCTATTATAATATCATCTTTTAATCAATTATCAACAAAGCTGTTCCCAACGAACAATAAATCAGTAAATCATCCCAAATTAATTAACAACTAAACAATTGATAATTAATTGAAATATGGAATGATGAGTGACGTGGCCTAAGGTCGTTATGCCAAATCAAAGTAAACCTCAACTTCCAAACTAGTATAGTAAGCAAGCAAGGGTCGAAATCCCAAGAGAATCACAAGCGTCTATATTCCTGTCACAAATTGAATACCAATCGAACAATAGTAACAAAAGGTTTTTTTTGAGGTTTTAATCAAGTAGAAAATAAACCAGAATAAATAGCATGCAATCAAATGTGAGAAAACACTTAGCCAGACAATTTCCACTTAAGTTTTGGTTGGTTGATCCTAGATTACTTCAAATTCCTTCCTATGATTATTCTTGTCCCGATCTTGTGTAGATTAATAAGGAAACCATCCCTAAGAACCCTTACCAATGAATAACCCTAGCACCACTAGTGATTCAACCCAAAGGCAGCAATGAACATAAGAATTAACCAGGATACACATAACACCTCAACCAGAAGCATTCAACATGTAATCAAATCTCTACATAGATAAAATCCACCAAAGCAAATAAAACCTATGCTTGCCACTACAGACCAGGGCGTTAGCCCAACAGTTTCCTAGTCATAGCAATATGAGTAATAATCAATAAACCTAGATAGCCTATCTAGACAAATCAATAATTATTCAATGATATTCTGCTTAAGAGAAGATATATAGATCAATAAGAATTAAGAAAGGGAACATAACCTCACAACCAATAATCAAAACTTAAGCTTCTATTGCCAGACTAAGCAAAAGTGCTTAGCCTTCCATAGTCTTGAGAAAACAACGATGATGTAAAACTAAAACCTGATATATGAGAGTCTCCCTAGAATGAGCTCTCTTCCTAGGTTAAATAGAAAAGAGAACTAATATGGGCCTAACAAGTTCCTAAGCCCATTAGGGAAAATAATAACAAGGAAAAAGAAATAAATAGAAAACAGGAAATAATGATCCTAAAGAAAAAGAATAGATAATAATAAAATACTAAAAAGTAGAAAATGATAGATCTCGGCTTGGCCTGCTCCCGGCTGGGATCCGCCTGGACCCGCGATCGCGGCATGTGGGCCCGCGGTCGCAGTTACGTTGTGTAGCCGCTGCTCCTCTCCTCATCACTTCTTCAGCTCCTAATCCACTCCTTGGTGGCTCCATATCCCGAATCTCCAAATATACTCCAATAAGCTCAAAACACCACCAAAACACCAATCTTCGCCCCCAAACACCATGCCACAAGAATGTGTCTAAATCTACCCGAATGGCACCAATAGCCCTCTAACAACTCTTAGTTATGCCCTACAAAGTAACGTCTATCAATGAGCAAGAGCAAACCGCCACTTGCCTGGAGTAGATTCGGCGATGAATCTAGACGAGACGACTACCGAAAATATCCTTTCCAAGGATATGGCCTAAGCTTCAGATAACTCCAACTGATTACGAGTCCACACGCGATCCAGCAGATCACATTCTAACACTCGAATAATTTCGGGTTGAATTTGGACTGACTGCTTAATGGGCTTTCGGCCCAACAGAACTAATTAAGTGGAGGGGGCCCCACTTTCACTATTCCCCCTTCTTCTTCCTAGAACAACAACAACACATCAACAACACACAACAAGCACAGCAGCTCGGCTACGCCTTCAACACGCCGGGAAGGTTCTTGTCGTCGGCGATCTCAGCCACCACAACCACCACACCGCAACCACCACCCTATAGCCACGCAGCACCCGCAATAGAGGAGGAAGGCTGGGCTGGGCTGAGGCGCGAACCGAGGAGGTGGACGAATGGCTGGGCAGCTGGGCTCGCCGAAGGAGACGACGACGACTGGGCTGGGCTCGCTGGAGGAGACAATGAACGAGCACAGGAGGGAGTCGGGAAGAGAGCACAGGCTGCTCAGCGGGAGGCTTCACCGAGAGGGAGAAGGTGAACAGGGGAAAGACGAGAGGGAGACCGATGTGCCTTTCTACTCTTCATCCCCACCACCTTATATAGCCCAAGGAGGTAGCCCAAGGAGGGGGCAAGGGTCGGACCAACCTCTCTGCAGGGGACCGGCCAAGCACAATGTAATATCCCTTAATTTTAGTAAGGATATTTGGGTAATTTTTCCAACCTTCGTTCAAATTAATTATTTCGCTTTCAGTGGAGTTCGGATTTTTTGTAACATCCATGATCTCCGAAATAATTCCTTGAGTGGTATAAAATACATTCAATGTATTTTCGAGACTTAGAATATTTGTTTGGATACAAACATATAATATCCGGGGTTAAAAACCCATACCAAAACAATTTCCTCAAAAAGTTTTGCATGCCGAGTCTCGGTGTCACTTCAGCGTGCGTTGTCGGGGCACCTATCGATGAGGTGGCCGGATTTGTCGGGGCACCTGTCGATGAGGTGGCCGGAGTTGTCGGGGCACCTGTCGATGAGGTGGCCGGAGCTCTACCCCCCTCCCTTGGGCTATTTAAGGAGCTGGATCTTGGAGGCTGCAAGGCACACTCGATCTCTTCATCTCTCTCCCAGCCTTGCTCGGTCGTTCTTCCCGCCGGCGAGCCCTTCGTTCTCCTCCGGCGAGCGCTGATGCCGCTGTGCTATCGCCGATGTCGTCGCGCCTTGCTATGATCTGCTGGGAGCTGGCTGTTGTGCTTCGTGTCGCCGCTGAAACGCCGTCGTCCGCCGCTACTGGTGGCTCCCCTTCCCGGCGTCAAGACAAGAAGCCCCGGCGAGCCTTGTTGTTCGTTGTTGTGAATCGCCGTTGCTGCCTCCGTTCGACTCCCCTCCGATGAGCTGCTGCTGGTGGTTGCGTCCTTCCCGGCGAGAAGGCGGGCGCCAAGCCGCTGCGCTCCTTTGCCGAGCTGCCCCGGTCGTGAAGCGGCGCCATTGTTGTTGCTCTGATGTGCTGTTGTTATTCGGGGAAGAAGAAAGCAAAGGAAGTGGGCCCCCCTTAAGCCTAATTAATTCTTATTGGGCCAAACACAAAGCCCAATTCATTCCAGTCCAGATTTAACCCGAAATTATACGAGCGTTAGAACGTGATTCGTTGGATCGCGTATGGACTCGTACTCTGCTAGGAATATTCTGAAGCTTAAGCCATATTCTTGGAAAGGATATTTTCGGTAGTCGTCTCATCTAGATTCATCGCCGAATCTACTCCAGGCAAGTGGCGGTTCGCTCTTGCTCATCATTCCATATTTCCATTGATTATCAATTGTTTAATTGTTAATTGATTTGGAATGAATATTGTTTTCGTCTGGAACAGTTTTGATAACTGTATGTGGATATAAAAGAAGATATTATAATAGGTTGTATATCTATTAGAACAACACTATTATATATATATATAGATTGGTTTATCTATGATGATGGCCATGATGGCTTTGTTGTGAATTATTACTGTGTTGAACTATTTAGTTAGTACAAGTATTCGTAGGAGCGGTAGTCCTTGAGAGGGCTATGCGTTTCTTGATAATCCGGTGGGAAGGATGGAAGGATCCAACCCCGTTTGCAGGTCATGACCAGTCACTCTACATCGGTGGTAGGGGGTGAGGGCACAACAGCTGGTGCTCATATCGGGATTCCGATCCCCTGTAGCATATGTCGCTCGGTGCAACATATGTATGCATGCCTTGTTAGGCATGTGTGTAAAGATCCCATGTAGCATATGTTGCTCGGTGCAACATATGTATGCATGCCTTGCTAGGCATGTGTGTAAAAGCTTATAACTTGGTTGAGAGTTTTATGACTAAAGAAGATAAGTGCCTTGTGTGCACATAATTAATATGCTCTTTGGTGACCTTTAAACTTATGTGTGGAAAAGGGTTCCAGATACTTGTCATGCTTGGTGGTAAAGACTCGATCTATTGGAGTCTTTCTTGTTGGATTTTCCCATAAGACTCAATTCAGTTGGAGTCTTCTCTTGTTCATGCCTCTTGTTGTATTTCGGTGTAAGTATGGTGGTTGACTATCGTTATCGGTTATTATTCGAGAAACGATGAGTCTAACCTAATACGACTACCTATAACCACTCTGTTTGAGCCCTTGCATAGTCTTTCATTAGACTAACCAACCGTAATTATTCTCTGCATGGTTGGCTGGTGTCATCCGTTCGATTCGGCACATCAGATGAGTCGAGGACCCATGAAGGCTAGATCGACTATGAACATGAACGGTATTTGAAAATGTTTTAATCAGGCTACGATCTTTGGGCGTTGACTACTGAAGTCAATACTCTTGTAAATTATTTTAAGTCTTCCGCTGTATTGTAATAACTCTGTATTTTGTCGCATTTGGAATTGTGTTGAAATTCCGCGACTATGTTTAAATGAAAGTTATGGTAATTTTGTATCATAATTGTTCTTTATGAATTGTGTTTCAATGGTAAAGCCTGGGGTGGCTTCGGTGTGGAAACCGAGGTCACTGGCGATAATACTTTTCCAAATGGGTTAAAATTTAGGGGTGTTACACACAAGTGGAAAAAACCAAGTGGGAGATTGGATGAGATTGTACGTGGAGGGATAAGTTTGCCCACGGATAAGATTTGGTATGGGTTTTAAACCCCGGAAATTATATGTGTGTATCCAAACAAATATTCTAAGTCCCGAAAATACATCGAATGTATTTTATACCACTCAGGAAATTATTTCGGAGATCATGGAAGTTACGGAAAATCCGAACTCCACTGAAAGCGAAATAATTACTGAACGAAACTTGGGAAAAATTACCCAAATATCCTTACTAAAAATTAATGGATATTACATTACTACCCCCTTAAGAAAAAGTTTTGACCCCGAAACTTGCATTAAACCAATGAGGAACCTGCCTCACCATCAAACTTACTATCTGAACTTAATATCCTTAAACAAGACATCATCTCACAACCTTATCTCCATACAACATACCAGGTAATAACTCTTACTACCTCCACAAGATTATGTCTACCTTAGAATAATGGTCTCCCATCACCATCATAACGATATTAATATACCTTTAATAGGAAAACACACATTTTTCCTCCAATCCTCTTATAAACAACCTCAAGGTTTACACATTAACTTCTTATAACTCAGATAAATCTTAATAACCTCGAATCTTACGACCTCAATTTCCTTAAAGATACCTTACACAATCCCATCATTTATCATCATCGGATTTGGCCCTTATGCCAAATTCTAACTTGGGATCCTTCGGTAATGACTTAACTTATTCCTTAATCACTTCATAACTTAAACCTTCAAGATTCCTTAACTTTCTCAATTCCCTTAATGGTACTTTACACAACCCATCATTTATCTTAAAGTAGGACTGACCTTATGCCATCTCTAACTTAAAATCCTTACAAGAATAATTTAACACGTCTCTTTAAACAATTTCTAACTTAACTCCTTTAAGATCCAAGAATAATCACAATATCTTATTCCTACGTTCCTCAAAACGTATCACATAAGATATTACTCCTATTTCCTCAAAGAGAGTGATACCATAAGCCTTATAGATGACATACTCACAAGATGTCAATCCTTGACAATTCCCAAGAGTCCTAACTCTTCATCCTCTGGAAATTCCAATTATCGAGTCCAACGACTCGTATTGTCTTAAATGACTTATTTCTAACTTAAAATCCTTATATTCACACACAATCTACTATCCATCCAGGACTTAATTACATCATTTGCTTATATTACCTCAAACGATTCTCAAATAGATCTCCCCAAAGGACACCTATGATTTCGTACACTTGGCTTTTCCAAAAGCTTTAACCATTGGTCCTACATGGGTCATACTTACAGATTACCAAACTACGGAGATTATCGACACACGTCGTCGCTCCTGCACCAGCATGAACCGTATCTCTTGTGTTCACCATCAGCTGATGAACTCTAACCAAGTTACTAGGTTCTACAACCTCAAATCACGACGAGGGAACTGGGAACTCAAGCCTATCTTAGAGATGGAGGAGCCATCTCGGCTTCTTCTGAGTCCCTCTGAAGAAAAAGGAATGCACCCATATCCTTCGGGCGACGAGAAGAGAGTTAGTCTTTCTAAATATGGAAGTTCATTTCCATATCAGACTAAAGAGAAGGCACGACTATGAACGGTTAAAATTTTCATTTGAAAATTCAGAGCCTTCGAAAACATTTCTCAATTTAAAACGAGTAAATGATTTATAAAATCCCAACCCATTTTTAAAAATTTCGGCTCTGATACCAAATCTGTAACACCCCCAAATATTCCCTTTTGGAAAGGTATTACCGCCAGTGACCTCAGACGTTCTATCCGATGTCACCCAAGGCTTTACCAGCTGATATAAATCATCAAACAACAATTATGATACAAAATATCATAACCTTCAATTAAAATCATTATTTCGGCATTACATCCATAATCCGAAGTACAACCAAAATACAAAATCAGGTTCATTACAACGGAAGTCTTTAAGTATAAAACATAATTAACACAGCGGAAGTCTTTCAAAATAATTAACAAAGGGTCTTGATCGCAATGATCACCCGCCAAGGATCTAAACCTGAATAAACTTATCAAAAAAAAACATCGTTTGCCTTCATAGTCGTTCTAGCCTTCACAGGACAACAACTTATCTGATGTGCCGAATCGAACGGATGACACCAGCCAACCATGCATAGAACAATTTTGGTTGGTTAGTCTAATGAAAGACTAAGCAAGGGTACAAAGCAGAGTGGTTCGAAGTAGTCGTATTAGGTTAGACTCATCGTCTCTCGAATAACAATCGATCACGATAGTCAACCACCATACTTCTACTGAATTATATGAAAAGGCATGATCAAGAGAAGATTCTGGAGACCGAGTCTCACAACAATCAACCCAAAGAAGACTCCAACGAATTGAGTCTTATCGGAAGCATGACAAATGTTGGGAAACATTAATTAATCACAGAATCACAGTATCGCATACGAGCGATTTAAAAGTTAAGACGAGTTTTCCTAGCTGCACTATCGCCTAGCTACACTACTCGCCGAAGGGTATATTAATTATGTGCGACAACGGCACTTATCTTATTTAATTCCAAAACACACATCACGTTATAAGCTTTTAGATATATGTTTCGTCATGAGGGACATATATCGAAGGAATGGACCTCGCAGGGTCCAAACCTCAATCCACATCACGTTCATATCCACATCTCATTTGCATCCACATCTCGTTGGTGTCAGGGTCTCCACTGCCCTCTCAACCAATAATTATCAAGAAACTACTGGACCTCACATAGAACCCAAAGTTCCTACGAATACTCATGCTAACTAAACTGTTCAACACATCAATAAATCACATCAAAGCCATCAAGGCCCACATCTACAATATATATCTATAATAGCGTTGTTCTAGCAGAATATATAATCTATTATAATATCATCTTTTAATCAATTATTAACAAAGTTGTTCCCAACGAACAATAAATCAGTAAATCATCCCAAATTAATTAACAACTAAACAATTGATAATTAATTGAAATATGAAATGATGAGCAAGAGCGAACCCCACTTGCCTGGAATAGATTCGGCGATGAATCTAGACGAGACGACTACTGAAAATATCCTTTCCAAGGATATGGCCTAAGCTTCAGATAACTCCAACTGATTACGAGTCCACACGCGATCCAGCAGATCACGTTCTAACACTCGAATAATTTCGGGTAGAATTTGGACTGACTGCTTAATGGGCTTTCGGCCCAACAAAACTAATTAAGTGGAGGGGGCCCCACTTTCACTATTCCCCCTTCTTTTTCCTAGAACAACAATAACACATCAACAACACACAACAACACAACAAGTACAGCAGCTCAGCTACACCTTCAACACGCCGGGAAGGTTCTCGTCGTTGGCGATCTCAGCCACCACAACCACCACACCGCAACCACCACCCTGTAGCCACACAGCACCCGCAACAAAGGAGGAAGGATGGGCTGGGCTGAGGCGCGAACCGAGGAGGCGGACGAACGGCTGGGCAGCTAGGCTCGCCGGAGGAGACGACGACGATTGGGCTGGGCTCGCCGGAGGAGACAACGAACGAGCACATGAGGGAGTCGGGAAGATAGCACAGGCTGCTTAGCGGGAGGCTTCACCGAGAGGGAGAAGGTGAACAGGGGAAAGACGAGAGGGAGACCGATGTGCCTTTCTACTCTTCATCCCCACCACCTTATATAGCCCAAGGAGGTAGCCCAAGGAGGGGGCAAGGGTCCGACCAACCTCTCTGCAGGGGACCGGCCAAGCACAAGTGGAAAAAACCAAGTGGGAGATTGAATGAGATTGTACGTGGAGGGATAAGCTTGCCCACGGATAAGATTTGGTATGGGTTTTAAAACCCCGGAAATTATATGTTTGTATCCAAAAAAATATTCTAAGTCCCGAAAATACATCGAATGTATTTTATACCACTCAGGAAATTATTTCGGAGATCATGAAAGTTACGGAAAATCCGAACTCCACTGAAAGCGAAATAATTACTGAACGAAACTTGGGAAAAATTACCCAAATATCCTTACTAAAAATTAAGGGATATTACAATCCGAGGGGAGCAAGGGCCAAGGGAATCTTTAGAGGAGGCTGGTTTCTTCGTGGAACAAGATCAAGAGAGTGATTTGAGTATGGAATGCGTGAGATTGAGAGAAAGAGAGGAGAATGAGAAAGCTTGAGTTGATAGATAAATTGGAAGGCTTGGGGAGGTATTCCTCAACCCAAGATTGGATGTCCAATTCTAATATCTTCAACTAGTTACAAATGAACAACAAAAATATTTTAAATACTATGGCATTTCAACCAACAAGGCTTGTGCCACTAATGGGCCTTAGGTTGAAGCCCATGTGCAAATGGCTCTTCACACCCACTAAGGCAAGTCTAACAACATAATGTAAATACTAAAAATAGAAGGGATAAGAGCCAAGGCTCGGATAGGCATGACATCGGCTGCGTCGATGTCCAAGGTGCCATGGCTTGTCATTGCGTCGACGTCCTTGATGTCATGGCGTCGAGGTGAACGGCGGCCGACCAAGGGATGGCATTGGTGAGTGCTCGGCCAAGGTGTTGATGGAGGTTGGAATCCATCAGTATGAGTAATATCAGTGTGTTATTTTAATATCTCCCACGATATGAGTATATCAAAAATATCATTTATATCCATACAAATACCCGATACCTTGATATCACTCAAACTCATATCTTGATACACATACCCAATTACTCATATCTTGGATATCGATACCAAAATGAGCCCTTACATGGTATCAACCTAACAACCACATTCTCAAATCTCTCTCTTCTCTCTCAAACGATCCCCTACCTCTTCCAACTGTGTCCGGTCTCACGCCACCAGTCCTCTCTCTTGATAGCGACAACCGCGATTAGCCGCCGACCCCTGTCACGGCCACCGCCCCAACCACGACCTTTCATCCCCTAAACCCCATGTTCCTTGCTCAACATCTAGGGATGGGCGTGGACGATTAACCATGTTAATTTTAACCGGATTACGGTTAATCGACATTTCAGTTACTTAATTTTCAATACCATAATTGTACCGTAAATCTCGGTTAACCAGATTTCGGTTAGCCAATATTTCGGTAGAGTACGATTAATTGGTTAACTAAAAATTGACAAAATTAAACAAAATATATTCTCATTTATTGATTCTTAACCCCTAATTCATATTAAAGATTTATCTATGCTCCAATTGTATTACTCTTCTCTCTTTTGGGTTGATCTAAACATAATTAATAATTATAAGATGGAAATTTAACCTGCAATAAAAGACAAAGAAATTTTATTATAAATGTCATTTTATACAATCCAAATCACAATTAATTCAACTAAAGACAAAGAAATATTGTTCAAAACTAGAAAGAAGGGGAACTAAGAAAATTTTAATCATGAACCACACACTAAGAGAATCATTAAAATGTGTCTATAATCACTAATTTAACTTATTCTCTTTATAAAAATATATTATTTATATGTTCAGTTAACAAGTTAACCAAACTAAAAAATACCACTAACCGTAATCGTACCAAATAAATGTGTTTTCTTTCGGTAACCGTACCATAGTTTTAAAAAATATCAGTACAATTAACCAAGAAATATGTCGATTTTTCCATTTTTTCGGAACAATTATTCGATGTTGTTTTTTTGTGCCCACCCTAATCAACAACAAGCCTTCCATGTTACGAGTATTAAAATCCATGTCCCTATCTCGTTAGACATGTCTTCGTCTAACAATAACAAGTGGCGTGCCCTCTCACCACCTTGGAAAAAAATTATTCTCCCCCATATTGACGGAACATCCTTCTCCAAGTCCGCCAATAACGAGACCTAGCAGATGCTTGACTTCATTGTTTTGTATTCGATCTACAGAACCATTTCCCCGAACATATTTGAGAATGTCATGCAACACGACACTTCCGCATACACCATGTGGTCCGCCATTGAAAATATCTTTCGAGATAATAAGAAGACTCGCGCCATTCACCTTGAATCTGAATTTCGAGGTCAACTTCAAAGCACCCTGACAGGTTTTGAGTACTGTCAGAACTTAAAGACTCTTGCCGACAGCCTCATTGATGTTGATCAACTAGTGTCCGATGAGCCACTAGTTCTACACACCATCTATGGTCTCAACGACGAATTCTCTACCATGGCTTCCACCATCCCTCTTCAAAAGCCATTCTCGACCTTTTAGGTAACCCGCAATATCCTTCTTTTGGAGGAATGTCGCGATGCTCACACGGCACCACCGATGGCCTCGACGTTGACTTCCACCATCGCGCCTCTAGTGGCCACCACGACGCCCCCAACTGCACCGCCATCAACCTCCCAAACTCAACAGTCAACCGCTCCCAAAACCACCTCCGACGCCAACTCAAGCAACGATTACTTTGGTCGCGAGCGCGGCCGTGAGCATGCCAGTGGGCGCGGACGGTACGACGACAGTTGGGGCAATTTTTTGCAGCAGTTCTTTCAATTTCTAATTGACCAATAGCAACAACAGTGGCTTGAAATTCAGAATTGGGGTGCTAGAATCATGGGTCCTTCGCCTCGTCAACAACAACAACGACATTTTCTCAACAAACTTATTAATGCTTTCAGTCAGATGTCATTTTCTCAGAACAACAACAACAACAACAACAACAATTGGTACATGGATATTGGCGCTTCCTCCCACATGACCTCCAATTCAGATATACCCTATCTCGTTTTTAATCTGGACATCTTTTTCTTCTTCAAAAATTATTGTGGAAAATGGACAATCCTTGCCCATAACCAAACTCGTCCATGCTACCATCTTCCATGCCCTACCCCTCGACCTCAAAAACATCCTTGTCTCAACACATCATAAATCTTATATTTGTACGAAAGTTCATACCTGATAATCAAGTTTCTGTGGAATTCGACCTGTTTGGTTTTTATGTGAAGGATATACTCAACAAGAAAGAGATCCATTGGTACAATATCTAGGGAGACCTCTACCCCTTCCTCTCCTCCACGTCTGTCAGTCGTCTGTCATCTGTTCTTGCCCTCACGACGTCAAAATCAATTACCTCTAGTCTATGGCATCTTCGTCTAGGACATTTGGGAAATCAAGTCCTCGATAAACTAGTTTCCGTTCAATCTATTTTTTACAATAAAAATCAATCTGGCATTCCCCATGCTTGCCAGTTAGGGAAAAATTGTTAGATTGTCATTTATGTCTTCTTATTCTTCTTCTAAGTCCGTTATTCCATTCAGTTAGTTCATTGTGATTTATGGACTTCTCCCATTACTAGTGTAATTGGTTATGAGTATGTTTTAGTAATTCTAGGTGATTATTCTCATTATCTTTAGACCTATCCCCTACTCCATAAATTTGATATTGTCGCTACACTTAAACGATTCCACACATACGTCCAAACTTAATTTAATCTACCACTCAAAACGTACAGTGTGATCATAGGAAGAAGTTCGATAACAATGAACTTCATTCTTTCTTGAATAAAAATAAAATTCTTTTCCGCTTCTCGTGTCCTCATACCTCCCAACAAAATGGCAAAGCAAAACACATGATTCAAACTATCAACAATGTCGTTCGAACACTTTTATTCCAATCTCATCTTCGTCCTCAATTTTAGGTCGACTCCTTACAAACTGCCACCTATTTCCTTAATATGATTCCCACAAAACCGCAAGCGATGCGCACCCCATATGAGTCGTTGCACCACAAAAAGGCCCACCTATAGTCATCTTCGTGTCTTCGGTTATCTATGCTATCGTAACTTGTCAGCCACCATGCCCCAAAAATTAGCCCTTCGATTCAAACCATGTGTCTTCCTTGGCTATACACTACATCATAAGGGTTACATATGCGTTGATTTATCAACTCATAAAGTGCGAATCTCCAAGCATGTAATATTTGATGAGTACATTTGTAAGGCACGAGGCCCTACAAGCGCCATCCCGTGCCAACCTGAGGACTTCCCAAGAGGCCACCTATCTCGATAATACTCTCGCCCTAGCACGCTTAAGTTCACAGTTCTTTGTCCTCACTTGAACCCTGAAAAGGAAAATTTCTTGTTGACATGAGTAGCACTCTAATCCTAATAAAGGATTACAAATCCAGGGTGTTACAACATGTTCCCTTATCTCCACAAAAACTCCCCCACTGCGGACCATGACCTATACTGGTTCACCATGGAGAACCTGACCCCTCTCAACTATGACCTGGTTGTACCCAACCCCCCTCAACAGCCCGCGCCTCTTGCCCTAACACCCCCGACTTACGTCTGTAGTGCCACACGCCAGTGACATCAGACTTTAATGTCCAAAGTTACCCTAGGTTTAATACAAACAATATATGCGTAAATATTATTACATTTATAATAGAAGAACAATAGCTGAAGACTTTTTGAAATAAATACCTCATCTTTATTAAAAATTCTCCTCGTAAATTGAGGAGATTTGTTTTACAAGATGACATCGAAATTACAGCGTAAGACATTACATAAATCCTAATTACATGACTAGTTTATCCAATATTATTACCTATTACATTAATTAAGAAGATTAAATTCTATAACCAAAACAACATAGAAATATACTTCGAAACAAAACTTCAACTGTAACTTTTCTTCTTTATTTCGTTACTTTTGGATAACATGTGACAAGTTAACTAATGTGCCGTATGGGACGGATGACACCAGCCAACCATGCAAGGAAAAATAGTGGTTGGTTAGTCTAATGAAAGACTAAGTAAGGGTATTTATGTGAGGTTCTATGTGGTCATATCTAGTTACTACAATTGATTCTCAAATAAAAGTCGATAGACGATAGGTAACCTCAATACTTCCACTGAAACGAAGAATGGACAATAGAGATATGCACTAAGAGAATACCCGAAATGAATGTGGGTATTATGGGAAGAAGATATGATCTATTTGGGAACGTTTTACAATCATGACACAATATATATAAAATTCCATTGAATGATTGGGTCCGACCAACCTCACTGCATAGTGCGAATTCAGATTGGAAAGACGACCCGTATAAATTGGAGAAAGAGCGGTTTTCAAGTTGTACTTCTCGCTCTGATTCATTAATTATGATCACAACACTTATCTTATTTAATTTCAACACCCCACACATTATCTTAAAGCTTTTAACACGTTCTCGAAAATATCGAGACCAAAACATGTGACTCATTATCAACCCATACATTGCACTAGCTAGGTGCCCCAAACACTTCTTATTCCATGATGAAAAAGAAGAGTGGTCATGACCGAACAAGTATTATGGAATTAAGCCTCCAAATACCAAATTATGAAGATAAATACGCCTCATAAGGCCATAATATCCCTGAAACACACGACTATTAAAGTCCATACGTAATGACCAGTGGCAGAACCAAGAAATTTGGAAGAGGGGTCACATCTGCTTGTGTATGTTGATGATATAATATTGATTGCTTCCTCGCCCTATTTTCTGCAGACTATCATCAAAGCTTTAAGGAAAGAGTTTGCCATGACTGATCTTGGTGAGTTACACTATTTTCTGGGCATTGATGTAATAAGAAACTTTGTTGGTCTCCATCTTAGCCAGGAGAAATATGTTGTTGATCCTAGAGAAGGCTGGCATGACAGACTATAACATGTGTCTGACCTCTATGGACATGAACCTGAAGCTAAGTCGTGATGTTGATTCACCTGTTGTGGTTATTTTTGGCTGACTTGAATGTTGAGATTATTTTTGGTCTAGTAGTAAAAACAGAGAGTTTATTTTGGTGATTTTTCCAACAATTAGATGAATAACTATAAAAAAAAGTTTAAAACTAAAAACTGAAAAGTCGCAGGGTTACCAAACGCCCTTAGTTTGTAGACATGGAAGATTTGTTGTTAACAAATTGGGAAGAGGAACTACAGTGATTAATACAGGGGATTACTAGTTCCGAGATACGCACGTATTACCTCCAGCTAGACCTGAGCAAACGCGGGCCGACCCGCTTGCCTGACCGCATAAATGGGCGGATATGGTCACTATATTTATCCCATTTTGTCCGGATAACCTGGCCCGCCCGTACAAATGGGCGGGATCCAATCACTGATAATATTCCATTAGCCCGGATAGTTCATGCAAAAGCTCGAATTAATTTTTTTAAATAAATAAAATAAATATGTTTTTATGAATGTCTACTGTTATTGCATCTTAAACTGTTGGACATATTTTTTATGGGTGTTTTTGTTGGACTTTTTGGTTTGTAACTGTATCTTCAAAGTGTTGGTTAATTTCTTATGGACATTTTTGTTGGACAAGTTTGTAACATGCATCATGTCTACCGTTTGTAACAAAAGGACAACTTTTTTATGGGCATTGTGCGTTAGATTGGATTTATTATGTTTCATTTTTTACAGGTTTGTCATGTCAAGCTGATAACAACAATTTGTCGTGCTAATTACTGCTATGCAAGTTATCCAAACAAACCTAATACGTAGTCCTAGGCAAGTAAGGGTCGAGTCCTCAGGGAGACATATTCTATCTTTATATGCAATTTCTATGTCAATCTTAAGTAATCAGAGGGGGGTTTTGTATGTTTTAGAAGATCTAAGCATGCGAAGGCAAACAAACTAAAGATTATGAATTCAGTAATTGGGGAAAGAGCTCAGCCAAACAAACATCCACTATTTGTATGACAAGTTGATCCTAGACAGTCATTCAATATCTCATGCAATGGAAATTCCTATTCCTTTTCTAAAGTAACTACAAGCACAACTAGATACTTATAGCACTAACTAGTTAAACAACCATGAAACCATCAAGATTCAGTTTAACAGCAGCATTAAGCCTAGGAATATAATTAGGATACAATCTAGCATAAAACAACCAGCTTTTATCCTAGAATGTAAATCAATTCTCTTCTACATAAGACTAGCACAACCAGATACTAGTACGATGCAGTTGCTACTCTGATAAAGATATGTTTAACCAGTAACAATCTAAATCTAGCAATCCATCAATAGAGACAATACCTAGTTGCGCAGGCTAGAAACTGTCAATATTAATCATAAGCAATTCAAGCAAGAGAATAGATAAAATCCATGCGATAGATAAGGAACGAAAATCTCACAACTTAATCAAAACGAAAACTTCAGTTGTCTGACTAAGCAAGGAAGGCTTAGTTCTTCATAACAAAGTACGTAGAATAGAGAAAAGATGAAAGTAGGGTTCGATCCGGAAACAAGTCTTCCCTCTACCCTTAAATACTAAAGATAATAAGTCTCTAAAAATAAATTAAAACGAAATAATAAAAACACTAATAATAATTCAAAATAACGAAATAAGACTCGGATCCACTTCCGACGGCGGCGGCGGTCGCCGTAAGCCTGGCGGCGGTCGCCGCCAGAGCACTTCTTGGGACTTCTTCGCTTCAGCTCCAGAAAACTCCTAAAATGCCTCCAAGTGACGTCTTCAGTGTCTCCACTCCAATGCTCCAGAAAGGCTTCAACTTTCCCCTAAACACCACTAAACATATGCTAAAACTCCGTATATACACACAACATAATCGTGTGTATCACAAGCGGGCTATATGGGACCCGTGGGCTGCCCGGGTCCGGATGTCCGGGCGGATTCAGGAAGCCTCCCCAACCCGTTTCCTTGGCTTGTCTGGATTCGGCCCACCCATCCGGGCATGAACTTTGGTCAAATCTCGACCCGAATCCCGCCCGAATCCGGGAATGCTCAGGTCTACTCCAACAAATAAGAAATATATTGAATTAATTAGTATTATGGTTCTCGCGTTATTTTGTAAGCGATATGAAATACTATTGAGACTTCAACTATCAAATCAATGCGTTCTTTATTGATAAGGGTGAGAAAGAAATACTATAAAAATCTTTCTTTTGATTAAGTCGTGAGGACTATAAAGTAGATTACAAATCGTCTTTATAATTACACGAGAATCAAACACATATCTCAATCTAAAACACGGGGAAATTGGGTCTCGATGGCGAGTCCTGCTTCTGCTTAGTGGCAAGGTGTTGAAACGTGGTCGTTGGTGATTGGTCATGCTTAGTGAGTTGACAAGCGCGTGTCACATGGTGATTGGACTATTTGGGAGCATGTCACATGGCTTGGGAAGGTAGTGTAGTGATGGCTCATTTCTATTGGAGCTTTTTAGCACCCTCGTTTGGCTACGTGTATGAGTTATGCGTTCATATAATCGACGCGTCATTCTTGGACCACCTGATTTGTGTTTGTCAGTGTCTCTCATGAATAACGCAATCTTAGACATCTAGTGCCATTTATCGTAAATGGTGCATCCTATCACAACCCCTTATTTTGACGATTCATTTTGCGAGAATGACAAACCAACTTATAAGACACGTATGAAATCAGTGCGTTCTTTTTAACACTTCGCTTTTTCTTTCTATTTTTTCATGGGCGCAAGGTCATGTGGTGGGCCTATAGCAATATGAGCCTTCTCTTTTTCTAGGGCCCAATTGTGTGCGGCACATTACAAGTATTATAAAATGGACAGGGGAGACAGGCGAGAAACCATCATTTCACTTTACCTTCTTCTTCAAACTCCCAGAGGTGAGCGACGGCTCGACTTCTTCAATTGGCTTTTTAGGATCTCAATGCTTCTTCTTTTGATTTCTTCTTTCGAATCGACCAAGTAAGTAGTAGTCATCTCCCATTTCCTCTTTCTCCTTTAATTTCGAGTTTTTGACTTCTCGTTTAACGCAATTTTAGAATTGGGTGGTTTTTGGGTTGTGGTGGAGGTTAATTTTAGGATTTGGGGCTTTATGGGTTGTGGTGGTGGTTGATTTTAGGGGCTTGGGGATCGTGAATGGTTTTTCCTTACGGCTCTGCTGCCTAAGGTGGGGTGTTGAGGAGGGGAGACTGTTGCATGGTGATGTTCCTATTTGTATGTTGTTCTTTCCTTTTCAAGGACCCATTTTCTTTTCTTTTCCTTTCCTTTTTCTAAGTCCACACCTATTGCCTTTTTTTTTAAATCTTTCCCATCTTTCTTTTCCCGACTTGGTTTTGTTGCTCGCATCCTTTATCTCTTTGTAATGTACATATTCCTTCGCTTTTGTTTTTCTCTCTTTCTAAACCCTCTTCTGCATTGCACGCGCTCTATTAGGGTGCTATGATCATGTCCACGTAAAGAGCCTTGACGCGTCAAGATGAGAAGACACGGATCATCATCAGCGTTGTTATAAGAAGATGACATGAGTATGACCGTTAGGGGGACACAGAGCTTGAGCGACAAGCAATGCGACTAGGAAGATATTGTTTCCTTATATATGACACGCCCCAATTCTGGAAGACAGTGACAGTTGGCGAGATCCCTATGATAGAAGATTTTACACGTTATAGATATAGTTTTCTTGTTCGATATAATGAGATATTTTCTACCATGTTTGTTTATTTTATATTAAGCTCCAAGCTAAGATATTATCTTATGTTTATAGTAAGATCATATTCCTTGTAGGCTTACCATTGGAACCCTATATAAGGAGGGTGCCTGGACTTTGTAAGACATGATCTATTCAAGCTATTGCAATCATACTCTCATACAAGTATAGACTAAACACGACCCCTATTTTCTCTCAAACGTTTCATTCTTTCTAGCTAACCTATAATCCTTGACCCTATACTCCACAATCAAAGCGGATAGCATCACGATATGAAATCTGCCCAAAACACGCTCTTTGCCCTTGCTTTTCTTTCTAAACCCTCTTTTGTTGTTGTGTTTCAGAGGGTTTGAGCGAGCGCGTGCAACTGATTCAAGCCTTTCTCCATAGTCTTGAGTGAAGCCGATTCGGGAAGCAAGGACTTGTTGGGCAAAGCGTTAGTGAACGCGTACCTGGAGGCTAAATCAGGCTCAAGTCCTGAGATGGAGGTCATATCATCGTCGTCCTTCTCCGAATCGTCACGGTGGACTTCCATAGGCGTGGCTCAAGCGTCCAGGTCCCAAGGTAATGCTAGGGAGGTTTTGTCTAAATCAGAGGAGACGCCGGAGGTCATGGATCTTCCAAGAGGACGTGTATTGACTGCTAAAGGGTCAAGGGAGAGGGAGTGATGTCTTATGCTCATGTCATAAACCCTGATTTTGAATCTTCATCAGATATGGTGGAGAGCATAACTAACTTTCCTAGTCATCGTTTGAATGGCGAACCTCCTCCACTTGCCGCGATGATTTCAAAGGAGGTTTTGATGATTGCAGATCATGACGGGGCAGACATGCGCAACCTCGGGGTACGAACCACCATTTATGTGACAACTCTTGAAAGATTAGAGCGCAAAATTCCTTGACCGAGAGAGGTAGAGTTGTGCCTTACCGAAAGTGGAGATACTTCCTTGGCGCGCTACGAGACATGTTTGGTGGTCTATTTGTACAACATTGATGCAAGGTTTTGTTTACCTCTTCATGACCACTATCGCGATTTCTTGGTGATGTCAAATTTGATCCTGTCACACTTGTATCTTAACGTGTAGAGAGAGTTCAACGGTTACACAATGCGGTGTTACAAGGAAGGGATCACCCCCGACGTGCAACATATGCTTTGCCTTTTCAGCATGAAGTATTAGCGAGGTCTATGCAACTTTATCCTTCCTACTATGAAGGTGATAAGTATACCATATAATGTGTGTAAGTGGAAAGATATGTGGTTTTTAGTGAGGGATTCCACGCTGGCGGCTTTTAATTTCCAAATATATCTTGTGGTGTTCACATGACCTAATAAGCCTAACCAGCGAGAGATTGACGTGTGTAAGGCGTGATTTCGCAATGATGGGGATAAGAATGGAAACGGGGCGGGGAGTACTCTCCATGTCCCCGTTTTTTGCCCCAGTCCCCGTCCTCGTCCCCTTCCCCGAACGGGGATCAAAAACTCCCTCCATCCCCGTCGGGCCCCCGTTTCCCATCGAGGATCCCCGTCCCCGTTTCATACACATAAATTTTTAAAATTTTGTTTTAATTTATATATTATTATGATTTAGGGTATAAAAGATTTGAGATTTATGGTTTAACGTCTAAAGGATACAAGGTTTAGGGACTAAATAATATAAAATTTAGGATTTAAGGTTAAGAAAATCACAAAAATAATGTATTTGGCGGGGATCCCCGTGGGTTTCCCCACCGGGGACGGGGCAGGGAACGTGGTGGGGACCTCTATACCCGCCACACTCCCCATCCCCGCTCGGGGTTAAAATTTTTCCTCCGCCTCCATCCATGTCCTCGTAGCGGGGATTCCCCGCCCCGTTGCCATCCCTAGACGGGGACACGCTTGACTTGAAGAGGTTGATCAAGCAAGCGAACTTGGAAAAAAATAGGGTTGACTTTGATGCGCTCCAAAGATCACACTCGAGGGGTTGGATTCACTCTTTTCGTTGATTCTTCTTCTATATCATTCCGATTAATCGCTAATTCGTTTGATATGTTTGCAAAAATGGTGAGTTCTTCGAGGTTGTTGAGCAGGGCGAAAGAGAATACGGCGGGGACTTTGTCATCCGCTCTGACCGGTGAAGGGGTGGTTGCCTCTATTTTTGTCACGGTAAGCCAGTCGTCCCCTACTCTGATCGGCAGTGGTTGGTGTTGAAGCCATGATCTCGTCGAGACCACATACGGCTCTCGCCGAGACAAAGGAAATCAGGATTAAGAAACACCATAATGGTGCATGTGATGCTCCCGGTGTCAATAGGACAAAGGTGGAAGTTCCTATGACTTTTGGAATTGTTCGAGATGTCCAGAGGGTTGATGTGGATGAGGTGAGGTGAGGAAGTTTACCACGATGGGTCATTCCGTGAACCACATGAAGAAACTGCAAGTGTCAAAGGACTCGTGTGTCGAAGAAAAGGAGCGGTTACAGACTCTGACAATGACCCTTATACAGTATGAAACGATGAAGTATCTGGAGATGGTACGTTTCTTTAATCATGATTTTGTCGCGTTCCATTTCTATCTTTGCAAATTAAATTCTTTCTTATTGCATGCTTGCCTCGACGTGTTAGCAACGACCTTATACTGCAATGCTCTGGAAAAAACAAGTGTCAGGGCATGGAGGAAGAGCGCGGGGCTCGGGAGCAGTTGGAGGCTTATAAGAAGCAGGTTGAACATGTTTCCTTGGAGCGCGATGAGGTCAAGGCGAATCTAGTTGAGAAGGAAAATGAGGGGCCAAGATGGGAAATGAGGTGAAGAGAGCGCTTTCTCGGAAGGGAAGGGAAACAGAGAGGTCTAAGTCGTCAAGTGAGGCCCTTACGAAGGAACATGACGAGATTTCAAAGGAATAATGTGAGCTTCGAGCGGAGGTCCAAAAGGAGCGTGAGAGGGCAAATCGCACAGTGCTGGACTACTTGGCGTCTTAGGAGTACAAGGGCAAAAGAGGAGATGAAGTCGGGCCACACTAGGAGAATGGAATAAGGGTCGGGGTAAGGCATGCGGTTGCAAAGTACGGTGAGACTGATCCTCAAATTGTTTACTTTGAGCCGGTGTATACAAGCTTTTTGGGCAAGTCGGAGCCCCTTGATTCGGATGAGGAGGGTGGTGAGGCGGTGGCGAGCCCTTATCCTATCATAGAGGTTGATCCTTTGGCGCTCCCCCTACAGACCCTGATGTGCCATAATTGGTGATACCTTAGGGCCCTGCGTGGTCATTCTATGTATGTTTCTCATGCAACAAACTTGGCGCGACTCTATGTGACCTTTCTAAACACATTGTTTTGTATTAAGAAACTTAGGGCTCTGTGTGGTCGTTTTGCTTTGACCTGCTTTTTTTTTTTCTCTTCTCTTTTTTTTAAATGTTTTTTTAGGTGAGCGCGGTAGCAGCCCTAAGCATCAGCTTGGGATGATCTCACCCTTCTTGAAAAGAACGCGGTGAAAGCCCCTAGCATAAGCTTGGGGGATCTCACCCATCTTGATGAAAACGCGATCGTAGGAATTTTGGTCTCGAATCACAGTCCTCTTTCTCGAATGCATTGGGGGCCTATTTATAGCCGGTGAGTCCTACTTTTGCTAATGGCACGGTGTCGAAACTTGGTCGCTGGTAAATTGTCATACTTAGTGAGTTGGCAAGCGCACATCATAATATGGTGATTGGACCATTCGGGAGCATGTCACATGCCTAGGGAAGGAGGTGTAGTGATGAATCATTTCTATTGTAGCTTTACGCCACCCTTGTTTGACTACGTGTATGAGTTACGCGTTCATATAATTGACGCGTCGTTCTTGGATCACCTGATTTGGGTTTGTCGGTGTCTCTCGTGAATAGTGCAATCTTAGACGGCTAGTGCCATTTATCGTAAATGACGCGCCCTATCAAGTATATAATTAACTAGGTTTAATTATATGAGCAGTTTGAGGCCCAACTAAATATTATGAGCATGTACATGTTTTCATCTTGCACTTGCTCGGAATCGACCTTACGTCCTATGAAATTGTCATTTCGAGTCAACATCGAAATTTCATTGAAATCGTGGTGATCAAAATGTAACAAACGTTTACAAACTAAATCATATTAAAGGCATTTTAATTAAAGTATAGGACATTAAAATCAAAATGTACAAATGTCAATTATTTCAAAAAAATGTAGACACTATTCACATAATAAAAAAGTCAACATTCACACCTAATAGAAACTTTTTTCTACTCTTTTTTTAAATAAGATAACAATTCGATTACCCCACATAATAATGTGGTATAAATTAATAGGTCAGTAAATCGACATCCGGACAAATTGGTATAATAGAACAAACCGGTATGATAGAAACTCTTTCTACTCTATTTGTAAAGTTATATTCTTCTTTTTCCAACTTAGAGTTTTTCTTTTACTTTTCTATATCTAATTCTGATAACTATTACATATTACATTTACTATAACCAAATTTGAAAACTATTACATATTATATATATATATTTTTTTTATACAAGGCAAATAATAGGACCCATTCAATAACAGAATGACAACCCTGAATCATCACAATGGATAATCTTTACAAAATTATTACAGAAGTTATCGTATATTGAGTTCAAATAGTAGAACTCAGAATGAAAAGTATAAAGTGATCGTTCCGAAAGAGTAGTGGAGGAGAAGATCCATTATAAGTAGGACTGTTCATCGGGCCAAAATCGAACCGAACAAAACCGAACCGAACCAAAACCGAATTTCGGAATTTTGTGGATTGAAAACCGAACCGAACATACTCGGTTCGGTTTTGGTCCGAAATAACCGAATATTTTGAAATTATGTTGATTTAGGTTATTGAAGTAGGTTTTAGTACACAAAATCGAATCAGACCGAACCGAACTTGGACCGAACCGAACCGAACTTGGACCGAACTGGACCGGACCGAATACGGTTGAACTAATTTATCTAGAAATCTAGTTTTTTTAATTATTTTAAAAAATAATCGGTTTTGACCGAATCGAACTGAAAACCGAATATTATTTTTATAAGAACCGAACCGATATATTCGGTTCGGGAATCGAACCCGATAAACACCCCTAATTATAAGCATATTATATTTTCTTAAAGAGAAAGAAAATAAGAGCATGTGTAAGAAAACGACAAAGAAAACTCGCGGTTTGGTAATTCCCAGGAAGATAGGAAAAACAAAGAAACACCATGGTTTTCGCTTCATATTACCAAAACCGTGGGGCGTAAGAGTATCGTATCCAATAATTGTCCGGAGCAGATGAAATACCAAGTATACCCCCTCACACCACTTTAATGTAAGGCCAAAAGCGTAAATAGACGTTATAAACCAGCAGTATTGAGTAATGAGTATTGACCCACCGAAAAGAATGCGAAACTATCGGCACTCAGCGACCGAACCACTTATAAAACAAGTGCTACAATTTCCCCAACTCAGCATCATTAATCTAAATTCGATCCAAACAAATCACTTGCTTTCAAAGACATTCTAAATTTCTCACCCGAATTCCAAATCAAAAGCACAAATTTTGTGGAGAATGAGCCTAAAGAGCAAAGCTTGGAGCGTGGCGACAACCATGGCGGCGGTGGAGGCGTTGAAGGACCAGCTGGGGTTCTGTAGGTGGAACCACACCCTCACTTCCCTGCACCACCACGCCAGATCCAATCTCAAGTCGTTGGCTCAGGACGCTAAGAAGCACGCGCCTTCCAGATCGACGGCTGTGATTGCCGGCAAAGTTAGAGAAACCGAGAAATTGAACAAGTCGGAAGAGTCCATGAGGACAGTCATGCAGCTCAGCTGTTGGCTTCCCAATTAGCTGATTCTCATTAAATTGCCTGTATCTCTCTCTACCTTCCTGCGTTTGAAATATATAGAGTACTCAAACGATTTAGGATCCTGTAAGCTATATAAAAATATATGTATGATGTGATGTGATGTATCCATGTTCTGACTTTTATACAAATTGAGTTTGATATTGGAAGTTCGTTTGTTTCTTTGAGGAGCTTTCACATTGAAATTCTGCTGTGAAGCAAGGCCAATTATGTGATTTATAAATGAAACGAAGCTTGAACATACAAACTGTTGATTTCCGAGGTGAATTAATTAGTGTCTAATACGTCACTAATTCCGGTGTTCTTTATTATGTCAATTGACTCTTGTCGAAATGCCTCCCGTCTAGCTTGCTTCAAACCTGATAAATGATCTGAGTGTTGTCGAAATGCCTCCCCTCTAGCTTGCTTCAAACCTGATAAATGATCTGAGAGCTTCCCCGGAAAGCATATATTCATATAGGGAGAAGCTAAGGTTGAGAGATTTACTAACCCGTCAAATTACATTGACCTGACGCCCAAGTCAGTTTTCTATACGAGAAGCATATATTCATATAGGGAGAAATTAAGGTTGAGAAATTTACTAACCCGTCAAATTACCTTGACCGAGTACAATCACCCTTTATTTCATTAATAAGGCGTCGAAACTTGTAGTATCAATTATTTCATCAAAGGCATCTAATTAATAAGGCGTCGAAACTTGTAGTATCAATTATTTCATCAAAGGCATCTATTAAACTAACATATACCTTCAAGCATCCAAATAAGACGTCAAGCAATTAAATATAGCATCCAAATAAGACGTCAAGCAATTAAATATAATTGATCTCAAAAGTTATATAAATATCTCATTCATCAAGCTAAATGGTAAATTTCACTAGCCTTGTCTAACCGTAGCTTTAATTCATCATCTAGCCTATCAAGAGAGCATCCGAGCTAGCTCCGTGATGCCTAATATTGACAATAAGATCCAAACTGGAAGTTATATAGCACAAGGGCAATTTTAAATCAACCTACTCAATCCATCTTACCACCTAGCCTCTAAAATTAACCCTTATATACACTAGTAAGGATGACTTCATGAAACATATTGTACTTGCTACGAGTACTGCTCAATTGCTAAGAGTATATATAACTATATAAGAGTTATGAGCCTTTGAACTCCAATTCTAAAGCAGTATTAAAGCAAACTTGCATTATAAAACTCTTAATAGATAGAATCCATCATAATTAAAGGACTCTAGGCAATTATACGAAATTAATCTTACTGTACTGGCGGTAGATTTCGAGTATGGAGGCAATGCAAACCGAAAGAGGGCTGGGACTCTCAAAATGGCGAACCCAAGAGCGAGACGAGGAGATCTGACATCACCGGACTCGATGGACGCACTACCCCGTTTGTACACCTCGTCGAGCATATTTACAGAGCAAGGAAGGGAAGGCTGCTGGAGATCGCTATCGTCTCACATGGTGGAGCTGAAGGAGCTTTTGTCCGTCCTCCTCCCCCGAATTGTGGCTCTCTCCCTCTGGAAATTGCTCCCGAAATAGCCTCCTGAAGCCCCTCTCCACCTCTGCAAATTGCGGCCATGGTGTGCAGATGAACATGAGATTCATCTCTCTTAATTCCCTTCCGCTTGCCTCCTGAGTTGCGGCGCCGTTCTCCTGTCATCCCTCCTGGAGCTCCCGAGAGCTCCTTTGCCTCCCTCTTTCCCCGAATTGCAGCCCCTTCTCCTCAATTGCCTTCCAACTTCTCTCTACCCTAAAAAATGGGTCATGGGCTTCTTTCTTTCCGTGGGCCTTAAGCCCAACCAATTCTAGCCCCCATAGCCAGCCCCCCAAGCTCTTCGGCTTCGTGTAGTGAAGGTGAAGGCTTGGTTCACTGATGGCATCGTAAGGGCTTGCACTCGCTCGGGTGCTTCACAGACCTTTCTTACGAGTTGCCCCCTCTCTTCTCTTTCTTTTCGAAGAATGACTTAGCCAATTATTGTCTTTTGGTAGGTTCTCTCTTAGTCAGATTTTCTACTTTAGAGTTCGCGAGAGAACTTGTCGAGTGGGTACGGAGCCCCGAGATATTGCACTTCGAGTTTGCGAGGGAACTCGTCGAGTGGACGCGGAGCCCCGAGATATTGCACTTCGAGTTCGCGAGGGAACTCGTCGAGTGAGCGCGGAGCCTCGAGATATTGCACTTCGAGTTCACGAGGGAACTCGTCGAGTGGGCGCGAAGCCCCGAGATATTGCACTTCGAGTTCGCAAGAGAACTCGTCGAATGGGCGCGGAGCCCCGAGATATTGCACTTCGAGTTCAGAAGGGAACTCGTCGAGTGGGCGCGGAGCCCCGAGATATTGCATTTCGAGTTCGCGAAGGAACTCGTCGAGTGGGCACGGAGCCCCGAGATATTGCATTTCGAGTTTGCGAAGGAACTCGTCGAGTGGGCGCAGAGCCCTGAGATATTGCATTTCGAGTTCGCGAGGGAACTCTTCGAGTGGGTGCGGAGCCCCGAGATATTGCACTTAGAGTTTGTGAAGGAACTCGAGAGGGAAAAAAGCCCATGCACCTAGTTTTTGAAGTCCGGGAAGGACCGAATGAGAGGACAAAACCTCATTTACCTTTTTGAAGTACGCGGAAGGACGTGTGAGGAGCCTGGTTCGCTTTTGAGTTGCTTTTATACTTTCTTTCGAGTGTTGCTTTTACTCGCCATTTCGTTTTGTCTTTTTGATTTGTATTATTTTTCTCGGGTACGAATTGCTTTAAACACTTGCATTGCTTTTTCTCGCGTATATTGTTTTTGTTACTTGCTTTCTCTAAGCTCGTGGAGGGCGTATGATTGGGTCTTCATGAAGGAGGGACCTTTGTGAAGGACTTGTGTGAAGGACCCCTTTGTGTAGAATGTGCCTTCATGAAGAATGGCCTACATGAAGCATTTCTTGCGTGAAACATTGCCTTCGTGAAGAACACTAGGCGCAAACCGGGAGGCCACGAACATGGGCTATGAGTACTACGTGAAGCAACTTCACTAGTTTTTCTCGTGTTGTTGTTCAACTTGCTTTTAAATGTATCGCCTTTTCCCTTGCCATTCTACTTGCTTTTCTCGCGTATTGCTCTTTTTGCTTGCTTTTTTGTATTGATCTTTCGTATTGCTTTTCTACTTGCCATTTCGTATTGCATTCACATATTGCTATGTTTTTGCTCGTTTCATGCATCGTCTCGTTTTAATTTACATCTCATTCGTTATTCCGTTCTAGAGCTATGAAGACTTGTTATGACGGGTTGAAACCTCATCGTCTTATTTTTGTAGTTCACGAATGGAACACACGAGGGGGTGAAGCCCCAATGTTTATTATTTTGAAGGTCCGTGAAGGGACTGAGAATCTCGACGTGTCGTTTTTAGGGTCCATGAAAAGACTCAAGAGGGGAAAGAGCCCATGCGATTAGTTTTCAAAGTCAGCGAAAGTACTTTTGAGAAGTCTGGCTTGCTTTTTAAATCGTTTTTATACTTTTTTTTAACGTTGCTTTTACCGGCCATTTCGTTTTGTCTTTTAATTTGTATCGTTTTTTCTCGAGTACGAATTGCTTTAAACACTTGCATTGCTTTTTCTCGCGCATATTGCTTTTCAGGGGTGTTGCTTTTCACAATTTGCTTATACAATAATGTTCAATAGATATTGCTTTACACACATATTGGCTAATACTTGCCAAGCCCAATACCATTAAATATTGCGGGTATTGCTACGCGTATTGGCTCGAAGGGGCTGAGCACAATACCGTCTGGTATTGTTCTACAACTTGCCCCGCACGCGTATTGGCTAATACTTGCCAAGCCCAATACCGTTAAATATTGCGGGTATTTCTACACGTATTGGCTCGATGGGGTTGAGCACAATATCGTCTGGTATTGTTCTACAACTTGCCTTGCACACGTATTGGCTAATACTTGCCAAGCCCAATATCGTTAAATCTTGTTGGTGTTGCTATGCGTATTGCTTTCGGGTATTGCTTTCACGTATTGCTCTTTAGACTTGCTTTTCATACTTGCTTTCAACACTTGCTTTCTCTAAGCCCGTGGAGGGTGTATAGGAGGGAAGCCTTGAGTGAAGGGAGGCCTTTGTGAAGGTCATGAAGGGAAGACCTTCGTGAAGGGGACCCTTCACGAAGGGGAGAACTTCGCGAAGGGGGGACCTTCGTGAAGGGAATGGGCTCAAGCCGAAAGGCCATGAGACATGCCAGGAGTTCTTCGCGAAGGTCGGGAAGGCCAAGAGTGAAGAACGGGGAGGCCAAGGGCGAAGGCCGGGGAGGCCAAGGGCGAAAGCCGGGGAGGCCTTTGCGAAGGAAACTCCGCTAGTTTTTCTCGTGATGTTGCTCAACTTTCCTTAAAGTGCAACGCCTCTTCCCTGTCGGCCTAATATTGCCTTTCTACTTGTTCTCTCGTAAAAGGCATAATTGGTGGCGAGCGGAGTGATACCATAGATTATGTCGGCTTGAGGGACGTACGAGCCCCAACCATTGTAAGGTGTCATGAAGCCTACACGAAAATAAAAGTAGAGCATAGTGAGAGTTACGTGAAGCATAAGTGCAATGGAGTGGAGGTCAACCAAAACCGAAGTGAAGTGTAGTGGAACTTGGTTCTTTGCTCCTTGCTCCTAATCAAGCTCGTCGTTGGAAGTTTTCCGTAGGGTGGGCATCTCGGCATGACATGAGCGTTCCTAGTGTGTGAAGAAGTCCCCACGGACTGCGCCAGTGTTGATTCCCGGTTTCAACGAGGTGAATTAATTAGTGCCCAACACACCACTAATCCCGGTGTTCCTTATTCTTGATTCCATAAACGTAAACTCTCATGTCAATTGGCTCTCGCCGTTGCCGAAATGGTTCCCCTCTAGCTTGCTTCAAACCTGAAAAAGGACCCGAGGGCTTCCTCAGGCTTGCAACTCCGACGCCCAAGTCAGTTTTCTATACGAGAAGCATATATTCATATAGGGAGAAGCTAAGGTTGAGAGATTTACTAACCCGTCAAATTACCTTGACCTAGTACACTCACCCTTTATTTCATTAGTAAGGCGTCGAAACTTCTAATATCGATTATTCCATCAAAGGCATATCTATTAAACTAGCATATACCTTCAAGCATCCAAATAAGACGTCAAGCAAGTATAATTGATCTCAAAAGCTATATAAATATCTCCTTCATCAAGCTAAATGGTAAAATTCACTAGCCTTGTCTAACCGTAGCTTTAATTCATCATCTAGCCTATCAAGAGAGCATCTGAGCTAGCTCCGTGATGCCTAATCTTGACAATAAGATCCAAACTGGAAGTTATATAGCACAAGGGCAATTTTAAATCAACCTACTCAATCCATCTTACCACCTAGCCTCTAAAATTAACCCTTATATACACTAGTAAGGATGACTTCATGAAACATATTGTACTTGCTACGAGTACTGCTCAATTGCTAAGAGTATATATAACTATATAAGAGTTATGAGCCTTTGAACTCCAATTCTAAAGCAATATTAAAGCAAGCTTGCATTATAAAATTCTTAATAGATAGAATCCATCATAATTAAAGGACTCTAGGCAATTATACGAAATTAATCTTACTGTACTGGCGGTAGATTTCAGGTATGGAGGCAATGCAAACCGGAAGAGGGTTGGGACTCTCAAAATGGCGAACCCAAGAGCAAGACGAGGAGATCTGACATCATCAGACTCGATGGACGCACCACCCCGTTTGTACGTACACCTCATCGAGCATATTTACAGAGCAAGGAAGGGAAGTAATGGCTGCTGAAGACCGCCATCATCTCACATGGTGGAGCTAAAGGAGCTTTTGTCTGTCCTCCTCCCCCGAATTGTGTCTCTCTCCCTCTGGAAATTGCTCCCAAAATAGCCTCCTGAAGCCCCTCTCCACCTCTGCAAATTGCGGCCATGGTGTGCAGATGAACATGGGATTCATCTCTCCTAATTCCCTTCCGCTTGCCTCCTGAGTTGCGGCGCCGTTCTCCCGTCATCCCTCCTGGAGCTCCCGAGAGCTCTTTTGCCTCCCTCTTTCCCCGAATTGCAGCCCCTTTTCCTCAATTGCCTTCTAGCTTGTTTCTACCCTAAAAAATGGGTCATGGGCTTCTTCCTTTATGTGGGCCTTAAGCCCAACCAATTCTAGCCCCCACACAAACAACATGACACATGGCTTACTTGAATTCCTCTCAAGTGTCAAATCTCCAAAACGCATATTATATAAGAGTAGTATTATTCAAAGTGGGCCGATAGATCGGGGGCGCCCAAAACCGATTGACTTTATATTCCTAACAGTAACACCTTGCTCGATCAAGAATATAAAATTCCAGCAGCTTTTGCTTCAAATATACTGGACAAGTTAATCAGATGCCCTTTTTTAGCCAGTTTAGTATTTTTGTCTTCGGGTTTGATGCTATGTTGTATGAGTGTCTCTGTATTTTGTTTGGATTTGCTGCTATTTTCAACATGTGTAAAACTTGTGACATTCCACGGTTCAATTGAACCATGATAAGAAATCAAGAAAGGAAACTGAATCCATCATATTGACCTAGCTAGCTAGTTCCTACAACTTAAACGACGACATTGAATCCAATAACATCAATCCAAGATATTCTTCATGTTTCATTCAAGCATGGGCATCAAACATTGAATTGGGGATAATTACAACAACTAGATATATACAAGACCTACCCAACCAAACCATGTCAAGATCCACATGCATGACCAAATAAGGTCTTCGTATCTCATCGCGCACTTTTTTTAAAGTATATATCTTGAACTATTTACCAAAGTAAGCTTTTGAACTAAACTTATTCTTGGTATATGCTTACTTTAAAAGTTATTCCCAAAATAGGCACCTTTATTTACTCTTTATACCCTTTTGTTTGTGATATTTTAGTCTTATTGCCCTTTACTTTTACATAATTAAAATCCAAAAAGATAAGTTTCAAAAAGTTCAAAATGTTGGGCATGTGGAGAAGTATTATAGGAAGCCATTCACAAATAGAATGAGGTTTTTCAAAAAAGCTTCTTATTATCCTGAAAAGAAGAAAAACTGCAAATGTTAGGCATGTGGAGAAGCAGGACATTATGCTAATGAATGCAAAAATAGAAAAAACAAATAGACCCCTTGTAAGCACTAGAGAGCATCGAAGAAAAAACTGAGTGAGACTAAAGTGCAAAAATCTGAGAAAAATATAGGAAGAGAAACAAAGAGTTTGGATCTTGGAAGTGAAGTGGAGTTCCCTCACTCTAAGTTCAAAATCTTCTATGAATCTCTTTTGGTACTTGAGTGTTTAAGTGCTTGTATTCAGTGTGTTTTGTGTATTTGTAATTCTTTACAGTTCAACAAAGGCTTGTTTTTAGTAAGGAAAAACTACTTAATCAAAAGTTGTGTCGTGAATAACTACTTTTCTTGATCATAAATCCTTCATCCACTTAAATAGAGAGGTTAAGTTAAAAACTACGATCTGAGGTAGGAAATGAAACAGATTTGTGTTGTGCTTGAGCTAAGGGAGTCCTGGTTGAGGATTATCAACCCCTAGAAATCCAGTGATACTACGCTCAAGTAACGATCAAACATTTTTAAGTTAAATTTCTCTAGTTTACGGAGCATGGTGGGCTTATGAACACAGAAAACAGGTTATTCATGAAATAGTTAGTAAATTATGGTAGTTAGTACCATTAAAAATCATTAAGTAAAATCAGCTATTTTATTTTGAGTAATATGTGCATGTTTAAAAAATATTATACCTTGATTTGTAATTTAGCCTAAAGGTTTCAATCTAAAATTTGGAATGCCTATATTGAGAAATAGTTTCAACAAAGCCTAAAAAGGGAAATATTTCCCTAAAAAAGCCTATTGTGAGAATTAATTCATATATCTTACCACAATTGTGCTCATTATTCCCACCCATGACATTTCAAAAAAAAGTGGCAAATCCAATTACATCAATGCACAAACAAACCCAAATTATTTGCATATTTAATTTGGTAAAAAACATCTATTGGTCGTCATCCTCTTCAGTAGTCCTGGGCACAACCCCAAACTGGGTGACCAAAATATGGACAACCAAAGGCACCAAATCTTGACAAGGAACAACCTTCTTGTAAAGCTGCGCCATGTGAGAGTCGCTCCCTATCCTGCCGCCAACGTACACGTCGGCCCCCTCGCAGGGCTTCCCATTGTGGTCCCTGGCCATGCACCCCTTGAAGTCGATGTATACCACCTGGACCTGCCCGCACGTGTTGGGGCACCCCGTCCAGTGCATCCTCACTGCCCGGCTCACCGAAACTCTCCTCTGCACCTCCTCTGTCACCTTCAAGGTCCGCGCCTTGGTCTCTATGATCGCCTGCCCACAGAATTTGCTGTCCGTGCACGCTACCAGCCCCTTCATAAGAATGGGCGGCTCCGGGGAGAACATGTTCGTTGTCACGGTTACTTCATCACACCTTAGGCCAGAAACTCATAATTTATGTTACCTTGACTTTAGTAGGGGTTCTTGGAGGAGGGCTTCTATCTTGGAGTTGGGTACATTGGGGATTATGATGTTCTGCTCCACAGTGAGGCAAAGCTCGCTTGTGCCATACTCGTCGGCTAGACGGGCCAGCCCATCCATCTCGTCCGCCTGGACCTGACCCACCGGGATGTGGAGGCCCACGAAGTTTAGCTCTTGTTGCTTCTATGGGTGGACTCCGAAGTAGTCCCTTCTTTCCCATTTCTTTTGTACCAAATCCTCGGAGGAGTCTCTCTCAAGCTCCTCCGCTGGCATTCTCTTGGCACTCTATGCTCAAGATACTGAGCTTTGCAAATCTTTTCACTATTTTATATATGTCAGTAGTCGATCTTCACGCAAGAAGGTAATTCTTTTTTAAAATCTTCACCCATTAGGGCCCATCCTTTATGACACTGGCCAACTTAAAACTGGTATGCTCCATAGACCCCTTAATTACACGTACCTAATCATTCATACATATCACTTCATATTATATTTCCCATAGGCACAAAGTAGTACAAATGAAAATAATACAATGAGCCCAAAAGATTACACGTACCTGATCCGTTAACATATTGTTGATGTGTACCACGATCGTGTCAAACCCTCCAACAAATGATTTTAGGGTGTCCTTGAGCATAGAGTGTTGAGACTCGACCCTGACAAATAATACTCATGTTATACTTCATAAAAATACTACGTATCTAACGGGGAAATATGTTATATAATTTACCTATTTGATGATCTTATGGCGAAATGAAGAATATTATTGGACCATGCATCAACTAGCTTCTCCTTGTTGTCGTCAAGCCAAACTTTCTCGACGTAATTCATCCACAGACCTTTCCACTTCTCCCTTAAATACTTAAGTCGTGCCTCGTACACATCCTCCGTGGGTGACCTCAACAACCAACGAATATTCCCCGTGAAATGCTTAACACTTTTATTGCTCATATTTTCGATAACATGTGTATCAACATTGTTGTTCACATGGACCCTACACAGCAAATGGTGTGCGTTGGGAAAGACTATTGGTACAACCTTCACAAATATCAAATCTCGGTCTGACATGATCGTCGTAGGTTCTTTTTTACCAAACAAGGCCTCCAAATGCCGCAAGGCCCATACGTAGTGCTCCGTTGTCTCATATCGCATGAATACGATGGCAATACAGAAATTAAGGTTTGTGCAAGTGAATCCAACAAACTCCAAACACGGCATATCGTACCTATACATGTACAATCAAAAAGAAAATTAGATGCAATTACATAGTGTAGATATAGTGAAAATGAAAACTAAAGATTACCTATTGGTCTTGTAGGTCGTATCCATGATGACGACTCACGACGTGGGGGAACAAACCCAACAAATGCTTAGAGTCAGGGTGACTAATAAAAAGATCACTCACAACCTCCTTCACCACATCCTCCTCCTTTTCTTTTCTCTTAACCTTAACCCTTTTGACGTCCGCATAATATCATTTGGACCTTAGAAATTCCAACGTGAATTGCGTCACCGTCAAATTGCCCCTGGATGTCTTTCTCTCCCTAGCCTTGCAAATAGGGGTGAGCAAAATATCCGATCCGGCCGACCCGATCCGATAACCCGCCAATCCGAACCCTAAAAGTCCGTATCCGAAAACATTGGTTTAATTTTTATCAGAATCTGATCCGATCTGGGTGATTTTTCCGGATACGGATCATGATATTTTGCTTACCGGATATCCGGGAATCCGATACAATAATAAATAATATATATGTTTTTATAACTAGTATAAAATGTTTAATTAGTTTAGATGGTCTCAAAATGGTGCTTGTACATTTGTAAGTAATTAAACCCACTTCAATTCTCCGATACAACATTCCTTATTTTATTCATCTTTATAAAAAAAACAACCTTGATTATTATTCTTATAAAATTAAAACCCTAAATCAATAATTCATGTACTAATTGTTGCCTCACTAAACAGAGCAAATATGTTTTTTTGTCAAGACTGAGTGTTCATAATTGAATTGAATTTTGATTATATAAGTTAAAGTTACAACTTTATATATACTTGCCAATTCCTCTTGTTATATAACATATACGTTTATGGTTCTCAATTTGAAAAAGTTGACAAGTTTAATTGTTTGAAAAAATTACAGGGACTTGCAAATAATGTTGATGTTTGACATTTAGTTTGCACTTTGCGAATTGTTAGTTTTGATTGAATTAGAAAAAGTAATATTTTTAGTTAACTTTTAATAGGTTTTCTAGTAACCGGATAATTTGGATATCCGAGTCGAATATCCGATCTGATTCGTATAATATTTACCGGATACGGATAGGAGTTTTGTGAATATTTTTTTACCGGATATCCTACATACCGGACCGGACCAGATATATCAGTTTGTTCACCCCTACTTGCAATTGTACACTTGGATCCTTGATGTCAAGCATTCAAGATCTATTTTGAGAAACAAAGAAATAATATTCTTCGGCGTCGAGTTGGTGGAAGACAACAACTTCACCGCCTCGATTTGTTCCGCATTAAGGCGTACATCAAAAGCATGCCCCATTAAGGATGTTGGGATGTCATGAGTGTGCCATCCACAGATGACCTTTAAGGTCGACTTACTCTCTTTTAATAACAACCCGTGCATCTCAAACATGCACTCACTCTTATTTGTCCTTGTTGACCGATTCGATTTAGGGGTTGGATCGGAACCTTCGATCGCATTATTCTTCGCCGGTCTGTATGATCCAGACTTCTCACACGATAATATGACCTTTCGAGCCCATCATTTTTGTATGACAATCAAAATGTTCAGTTCCTTACCCACTGAACGAACCCATAGGATCATACTCTCTCTATCACCCCATTCCTCATCCATAGTAAAATGCGAAGAAAAATCGACACTCGTAAAGTTGGTGCCAATAGAATCATCCTATTTATGTCACAAACATTGGTATACATTATAAATATGCATAAATACAAACTAATTTTTTTCTAAGATAAATACTCATGTTCTACGCTAACAAAGTGTTCTATACACTAGTACAAAATTTGCATTTTATCCCGGTTTTGTGCTCTTATTTATCCCGGTTTTGAACCGTCCTATTAAGTTGCAGAATAAAAAAGAAAAGGGAACACTACCGTGATAAAATATACTCCCTACGTATGAAAAAATTATCATTCTAGAGTTTGACACATTTATTAGAAAATACAATGAATACCCTATATTCTCATAAATTTTTCTTAAAATTTACAATTATTTAATAACTCATATCAATTGTAGCCAATATTCATAGAAAATTTGTATAAAAAGAGCCAAAAAATACAATTTCCGATGTCAAACCTCGTAACTCACCAATGAATTATTACCTAAACACATAAAATGACAATCTTTTCTTTACAAAATTTGGGCTAAAATGATAATCTTTTTTATACGGAGGGAGTACTTTTTTATCCCGGTTTTAGAACCGTGAAAAAAAGTACCCAAAACCAACATAAAAAAGCCGAAGATTCCATTCCATCAAGGTATATATCTCAGTTTCACAACCGTGATATATTGTGTAAAAACCGGGATATAAAAAAGAAAAAAGTGTGTTCCATTCAAGCCATTTATCATGGTTATAACCGAGATATTAAATGGTATGTTTTTTTAGGGTTGCATTAAATGTTTATTGCCTAATCCCTGTATATAATTTTCACCCACATCTAATACTTGATCTGTCATAAACAAACACATACAAACATTGTAGTCATAATTAACGGCGAAAAACCGTGCACACCCTTTTTTTTTGCCTCGCACTCCCCTCTGGGCGGCACTAATTGCCGCCCAGAAAACCCGAGTTCTTTGGGCGGCACGAATTGCCGCCCATGATGGGTTCAGTTTTGGGTTTATTTTTAAAAATAAATTAAAATGTGTTTTAAAAACCGGTTCATTGAAACCGGGATTGTGGGCGGCAACAAGTGCCGCCCAAGAAACTGGTTCAGTGAACCGGGTTTTTTGGGGGGACAGGGTTCATGGGCGGCAAGACGTGCCGCCCAATTTACTTTAAAAAGAGAGTCTTGGACGGCACTACGTGCCGCCCAGGACTCTCCCAACGGTGAATGTGGGCTGCACATAGGGCCGCCCAGGACAGGACTCTCCCAACGGTGAATATACGGGTTCAACAACTTCGAGGAAGCAGGTGTACACTGTTAGGGCTAAGGAGAGGTTGAAATCCCTGGGCAATCTGAATGTGACACAATGGTCATTGGGATATTTGAATGAGAAAGGCTATTTGTTGGACACTGCTACTAAGACGAGCGAAGATGGGAAGAAGGTTTTGGCGTGCTTGTTTATTTCTCATCCAGACGCTCGACATTTATTGTGCATGTTCCCTAATGTCGTCATCATGGATTCGACATACAAAACCAACAGGTAAACCTTACTCTTTTTTGTATTATGTGTAGATAATGGTATTTTCTGCGTGTTTAAAGTATTTTTTGTGTTGCATTTATAGGTACGGTATGCCTCTATTCCAGATTGTTGGGTTTACTTGCACCAACTACACATATTGCATTACTCTTGTGTTCATGGAAAGGGAGACGACAAACCACTATGCATGGGCGCTGAGACGATTGAAGTGGTTGTACGGGGAGAAAAATCCCGTATGCATCATGTCTGATCGAGAGCTAGGACTGATCAAGGCTGCGAAATTGGTGTTTCCGAAGGTTCGTCATCACTTGTGTCAGGTCCATGTAGACCGTAATGTGAAGGCATATGCTAAGACGATGAAGATTGACGAGAAGAAATTCTCGGGAAGTGTTCGTCGGGTGATGAGGTCTCACACAAAGGAGGAGTACAGAGAGCGGCTTGCTCACTTTAAGGAGATATGGAGTGAAGGCTTGGTGAGATATGTGGAGCAAACTTGGTTTAATGAGCATAAGAAGAAGCTGGTTGCGGCATGGTGTGATGATGTTCTCCATTTTGCCACAAGAACATCAAACAGGTAACTTTCATACAAACATTTGCAATCAAATTGGGTTATAAATTTTATTTAGTTAATTGTATACGAATATATTATTGTCAGGGTTGAGGGTCAGCATTCTATGCTTAAGGACATGATTGAGACATCCGTCGGAGGGTTCGACACAATTGTGCAGCACATCGACAACATGTTTGTTGATCAGCATCAGAAGATCCGATTTGAGATGACCAAGAACTGCACTGCCTTTCCCATGGAGATAGTGAATGGCCCTGAGTGGGTTAAGGTGTTCTTCAAGCGCATCCTTGAAAAGTGCTCTGAAAAATGCCTGGGAATGTTGTATGCCCAAGCTGTGTTAGCAAATGAGGGAAAAATTGGGAACAAATGTGATGATTTTTGGTGGAGGTCCACACTAGGGCTGCCTTGCCCACACACAATTAAGGTCTACGTGGAGACGGGTTACCCGTTAGTGCCTGAAGAGGTTGATATTTTCTGGAAGCAGATCCGATGGGAAGGGGTGGATGCTAAGGATCTTGATGTCGATGATGGTGTTTCACTGACAGCGGACAATGTCACGGTGGATGACTTCGTTGAAGAGTACTTATGTGGGACAGTTGAGGGATTTGATTTGAAGAAGATGGCGGAAAAGTGGCGTGAGTCAAAGGACCCTACATCGTGCGATATTCAAGACCCGCCACGTGGTGAGACCAAGAAGGGGAGGCCTAGGATGAATGCAAGAAAGACCGGTACCAAGAGGAAAATGGGTTGGGACGAGCATGTGGATGCAAAAATGAAGAAGATGAAGGAGAAGCAGAAGATGAAGATGGAGGGTGAGGAGCTGGGAGTGGATGAGGAGGATGAGCTTGCAGAGAAAGAGACGACCAATGTGAAATCGTCCGTGGGATCAAAGGGATAGAAAGGATGCCCTTCTAGTGGACGACCTCACAGTGGAGTTTCAACAGCAAAGGGGAGTGCTACTAAACATGCAAAGCCGAAATCTGCTTCAAGCAAGTCCAAGTCGGCTTCAAACAAGCCGGTCAAGTATCTCGGCTTCAACTGGGGACACGAGAATATTGATCATTTCATGCTCGCTTACATTTCTAGAGTTCAAAATGTCAAAGGTGATGGTCATTGTGGGTTCCGTTCTCTTGCCGTTTTGCTGTGTCGCCAAGAAGACGAGTACATTGATGTCCGGTTAGGGCTTTCGAAGCACGTCCAAGCACATGGAGCCAACTACGTAGCGATGCTTGCGGAGGAAGCATTGACGTTGGAAGAATTTGTTAGGAAATTGAATTATATTCCTTCACCGTGCACGATAAACTTCTGGTGTGTAATGCCTATTACTGGGTTGGCGTTTGCCACGGAACACCAAGTGGATGTTGTTGTCTTATCATGGTTCGGACCGCACACATGTCTTCCATTGTGGGCCCCCCCCGGGTGCCGAGCCTCCGACAAAGGTTTATACGATATCACATGTAGGCAGGAGAGACCATTACGTACCAGTACGTGGAGTCATACTCTCTCGTATTTACTTATTCTTTCATAATTTTTTTTTATAATTGTATTGTTTACGTGTACAGATTTGGCTTGTTAATGACCATTGTCCCATTCCACCGCCTCCAAGACAGTGGCGCATTTACAAGGATCCAAGTGTTGATGGATGGGATAGTCATGGGCGCTTTAAGGATAGGTTCAAGAATTATGTAGAGGAGCGAGCATATCATGGGCGACTTGACATACTTACCTAGGTTTTTTGGATTTTAATCGACTTTATATATGATATGGTATTTCCTTTTGTGTGAAAGTTTGATTGAGATTGATCGTATATTGTGTTTTGAATCATTTTTTTTTCGAATTGAAAAAAATCGGGAAAATGCGATACGCGACAACAATATTACTAATCATTAACAAAAACACGTTCACGAAAACATTAAAGCGTACACTAGTTGTGGGCGAGTGCGTATTAATAGGGTAAAAAAGCTGGCTAGGCGGCTCACAGTGCCGCCCAAAGGGTCCAGAATCTCACAAGTATCCTTCTGGGCGGCACTGTGTGCCGTCCAGTAGGGTTCACTGGGCGGCACTGTGTGCCGCCCAGTAGGGTTCACTGGGCGGCACTGTGTGCCGCCCAGAAGGGTACTTGTGAGATTCTGGACCCTTTGGGCGGCATTGTGAGCCGCCTAGCCAGCTGTTTTACTATATATAAGGAGAACTTCGGTTGATAGATTCATGACATTCGTAGGAAACCAAACACTATAACAAATAATGGCATCTTCCTCTGAATCATCAACAAACCCCCCACATCGGCTATGCGAGTGTAATTTGAAAGCCGTTGTCCGTACTTGGGATTTGCAGTGGAACTACGGAAGGAGGTATTGGGGATGCCCAAAAATGCAGTGTTCATACAGGAAGTATTTTGATCCTATATACGAGGATAGAGCACACGCGGTTATTCGACAACAGTAGCGGGAAAAACAAGATCTTGTTAAGGAGAATCAAGATCTTGTTAAGCAAAATCAAGAACTTTTATAAGATCTGGATAAGATGCGTAGGTATAACCGAAATCTATATAATGATGTACATCGTATACTGCATTGATGTCGTATCTTTTGTGTAATATTGTTTAGGTACTATCAAACTTTGTAGGGAGCAAGCCATTTTATCAAAGCAGAGATATGATATGCCGCGAACTTTTACCAGAGACTATCCTAATTTCTTCAAACGCAACTAGGCGATGTCATTTATATGCGAGTCAAGCGTCCTAGGACGAACCTCCTTGGGCCATGGCGTACATGCTGATCTGCTCTTTTTTCCTCGCTGCAGCACAGATAAAAACATGCGATCTTCAAATTTTGGTATTTGTTGGATTTCAAGTTTTTCTGTGATGCAACTAAGAGAAAGAGCATATCAGCATGAACGCCGTGGTCCTAGGAGGTTCGTCCCTGGGCTCTTGATTCGGTCAAGATGATAATGGCCACAGGGCAAGAGTTGTGTATGTCATTTGTTCCAGTGTGTATGTATTTTTTGTAGTGTGTAAGCCATCAGTGAATGTATATGTGTTTTTAGAATTTGTATGTGTTTTTAGTATGTGTTTTTTTGAAATAACGGACGAAAATCCAAAAAACCAATAAACAAAGAACTCAAACTAGAAACGACGGAACACAAAAAGTGAAATCGAACAAACACAAAAGTCAAAAGTCGTACTACAAATTGCTAAAAACAACGAATAAAGTCAAAAGTCATACTACAAACTCTCCGTCTCACTATCCGATGACTCATCTAAATGTGGAGTAGAATCACTAGCCAAGGACACACCTACACCCGAATCCACGCCCGGTGCCCATACTGGAGGAACCATCGGCATCGGCTGAGACGCTGTCTGCCGAGATGATGTCTGCTGAGCTGCTACACGCTCTTCCACCATCCTAGATGATTCGGCTCTATCAAATATAGTAGAGTCTGCACTATATGCATGGGAAGGCATCTGTGAAGCCCGTACAAGCGGTTGAGCTACAGGAATGACGTCACTGAAAATGATGTCATGCATATGCTGAAAGTGCTCCCTACACCCTAAACAACCTCCAGACATAAGCTCCTGAAGATAGGCCTTGCTCATCGCCACACACTGCAAATGAAAACAAACATTTTAATTTAAAAACATAGACTTTCATAAAATAATTTAAAAGAATAAAATGGGACAAAAAACATACCCTTTGCAAGTTGATAGCCGGAGGTGGTCCTCTACTGATACGAGGCTGCACTGGTGCACTCGGACTCACGTAAGGATGCGACACCTGTAGATACTAGTCCAGGTACGCGTCGTGGACATCCCAAGCCATCGTCGCAGGAGGACTCGTCAAGATGTGGGGGCAAAGATGATGCTCAAGCTGGTCCCACCTGTGCCAACGCGGGTCAGAGTGCAACTGGTATCGCCTCGTCCCCCTGAAATCATGAGGACGCACTGCAACCAGAGGCTCTATGATATCCATCGGCCTGCTCTGTCGATAACCGAACTGGCGTGTAAGCTGATCTGGCATGTATGGCTCCTCTACACCGAGAAAACGAATAGTCCCTCGATAAGTGGAGGACCTATGGGCACCTCGAAAATCAAGACCCTCGTACGACATCCACCGTATCTGCAATTAACAAAACACGATGGCACATAAATTAATTCATTAAGCTATCTTACTGTAAATTAAAATTGAAAAAGAATACGTACATCTTCTGGCCTATACTCGTCCAGAATTCGTCTGTAGTGTGACTGGTCACGGAGGGACCGGAGAGGTGTCCGGCCAATGCAGTATCGTCCAGCGCGTCGGAGGTCGTCGTCCGCACCTTCCTTGAGGTTAGGGTTGTCCGAGAAGTATACGAAGTACGTCCAAATCCAAACCTGCGTACAGAGAAAGACAACCATTATTAAAAACAATTCAATAATGTATATTAATAATTTAAATTATAAGTTAACTATATTAAAGGCCTACCTCCAAAAGACGTGCGCAGCCAGCGAACTGTGCAGCTCCGCGCCGAGAACCATCTCCGAGGTTCCTATAAAGAAGAGCCAGAATCCCAGTACCCCAAGCAGTATGAACGACACGCTCCCAGTCCACAAAAAGAGGTAGCAATGTTGTCTTCAGCTCGTTCGTTGACTTGTCAACGAAGATGCTAGCCGACATGGCGTGCCATAAGAAACTGGCTGCTATATCCTCTGGGTAGGCACCCTCCTCAATCATCCTCATCACATGCCTCCCAAGCTGGAATTGCTTGACCCAACCCTTCCTAAGGTCGCGGACCATGTCAGCATCATCCTCATCAAAGCTGTAGTCCGAATCTATCCCAAACAAATAGCCGAACAAAGCCTCACACTCCGCCAACTCGCTATCATGACCGGTCCATGGTGACGTCACCTCAAATCCCTCGATCGGCAGCCCTAAAATCATCAGCACGTCATGTAGAGTAGGAGCTATCTCGCCCCAGGGAAAGTGGAAGGTGTTTGTCTCTAGATGCCATCTCTCAACGAATGCTGAAATGAGGTTGTGATCAGCATTGCCGAACTGCAAATCAAGTAAACCGGTCAACCCCATCTGCTGCGCAATCCAAAACCAGGACCCCTCCATAGGGACCCCTCTAGGAATACGATCCCTCCAAAATGCAAACTGCGTAGGGCGTGTCTGGACCCTCAAACTCCTAACAACGTCCTCGGGTGGGTCCAACGACGCCTTCCTCCATATCAGCTCTGCAATGTGCGTATCAAAGTTCCTCAACAAAGAAGGAAGCTGCTCAGCTGGCTCATGCGGAGATGGGGCATGTGTGGCTGGCTCAGACTAAGACAGGGTCTGCTGAGATGGCTCATGATGTGGAGATGGGGCATGCTGAGATGGAGATGGGCCATACTGAGTCTCCTGATGTGGCTCAATCGGAGATATGGCCTGTGTGGCTGGCTCAGGCTGAGACGGGGCCTGCTGAGATGGCTCATGATGTGGAGATGGGGCATGCTGAGATGGAGATGGGCCATACTGAGTCCCCTAATGTGGCTCAATCGGAGATAGGGCCTGTGTGGTTGGCTTAGGCTGAGACGGGGCCTGCTGAGATGCCTCACGTGGAGATGGGGCATGCTGCTCATGTGACTCCTCCAGAGGTAGCCGCTGCTGAGGTGAGTCATCAAGATGTGGGTCCTCCTGATGTGACTGCTGAGGTGGGTCCTCCATAATCACGTCCTCATCTGAGCGGACGAGACCAACATCGTCCTCACTAGCGCCCTCACTATCGGCCTCAATATGGCCCTGCGATACACCGCCAACCCTCCTCTTGCGAGCAGATGCAGTAGTAGGGCGACTATCTCGATCGGACCGTGCGATCTTACCCAAAACTTCCTATTTTTCCATAAAAAAATATAGAAAATTGTTTTCTTACAAACAAAATCAATATACTAAAATTTGCATTACAATGACATATTTAATATTATAGTATAATTGAGCTTATTACCTATACTATTTTTTATAATGATTAAATACAATAAAAACCAAATTTACAAATATAACTATATTCACTTTACCCACTATAACATATTTACATATGCCCAAATATTGTTTTCTTACAAACAAAATCAATATATTAAAATTTTCATTACAATGATATATTTAATATTATTTAACAGTATAATTGAGCCTATTACCTATACTATTTTTTATAAGATAATGATTAAATAATCTAAAATCCAAGTATATAAATCTACAAGTGCAGTAACAATTTAATTAATAAATTAGATTTAACGATTACAAATTTAAAAAACATCATACCTTTTCAGTTGGCCTCCGTTCATATTTTCGCTTTTGGCGAACGGGAATTTCACCCAAGTCTAACATAGCCTGCTGAGCAACCGCGCACGCGACGTCGAAGGCATTCTCCGCCGCGATGTCGCCCTCCTCGCCCAAAAAAGCCCCGATATCCTCCTCCTCGCCCTCGGTCCTGGGCGGCACCACGTGCAGCCCAGATTCCCCCATAGTGGGCGGCACGTAGTGCAGCCCAGCCTCGCCTCCCTCCTCGGCCTCGCCCAGCCTCGCTTCGCCTCCTTCCTCCGCCAGCCTCGCTTCCTCCGCCGCGTCGTCACCCCTCTCCCCCAGCCTCGCTTCCGCCGCCTCCTCCGCCGCCTCGTCGCTGCCCCCCGTGAAACAGAGATTGGCCGCCGCCGCCACCGTCGAATCTGCCGTCGATTCTAGTCTATCGCCGCCGTCTCCGCCAAGAACTCCCGCCGCCGCCATCTGATGGTCCCTCAGTTCTTCCTCCGCCAAGAACTCCCATATGTCGTCAACCGAATAATCGCCGCCGGGATCCATTTTCGCTCTCGAACTCTGCAAATCGCTCTCGGAGAAGACGACCCTGGGCAGCATTTAATAACGCCGAAGTTTGATTTTTTGGCGGTTTGCACATGGGCGACAATAGCAATCCCATGAAGGTCACTGCATGAGTTGGGGGGTGGGGGGGGGGGGGAATTTAGCATATTGCTCTCTAAAACAATGAGACAAATAAAAATGGTGATAAAGAATACTTCAAATACATGTTTAGAACAAATGACCAGAACAAGAAAAGCATGTCCATGGTTCCTCACATGGATCACCACTTTAATGCACACATGGCACGTATCTTGTAGTGCCATGTCTGCATTAAAATCAATGTAGTCACTCAGCTTATTATGACAGTCAATTGAGATCATTAATCGTTTATTTGAAGTACTCAAAGCAAACACAATAAACAAAAGATATTAATCCCAAATAAATATGAAAATCCTCTTAACGCATGAATGCTCCTACATAGCAAAACCATTTAATTAGTGATTTCAGGGACCACAAGAATCCTACTCATAAAAATTATGTAGGACATAAATTCTTAGTTTTTTTCAAACTAGATGGAAACTAAGTTCTGTAGAAACTAATAAGATACCATCAAATTTGCACTGAAACTAGCAGACAAACAGAGCTAGATTAATGGAATTTGGAGCCACCATGAAAAATAAAATTATTTGTCAACCAATGATTAGCTACTTATCTAAGATAATTTTACAATTTGCTCTTCTTCCATTATGTTGCTTGTGTGTTATAAATTCAAGTCTACTTATGAAATTTGTAAGAGACAAATATATAGCAGTAAAACAGACCTTCATAACGAGGACTAGTGTATTGATAGATGATCTTGTCTTCATCTGTTTATAATCACCAAACACTTGATCATCATCATTATTTGTATTAACGCATGAACTGGTAATCATATACTAGAAAGTATTTAAAATTCAACGATCGGTGGATGGACTCGCACAATTTTTAGCCACGTAAGATCTAGACATCATTATCATTAAAATTTCAAAATATTGGTCTTTTTTTACTAATGTCTCTTTCACAAATCATAACTACACTTGTAATTTTTGATAATGGAAGAGCAATTAGGAACAAATAGCCAATAGTGGTCCAAATTCAAACGGATTTGTATTATCAATGAACATACACAAAATTAGGGCTTTGATATTTCATACACAAAATTAGGGCTTTGATACCTTGCAATTGGCACTGCAAATTGGTGATTTGCAACAAAACAATAGTGGGGCGATGATCTTACTCAAAATTCAATGGCGCCTGTGAAAAAGATAAAGACAGGAAGCTGTAGTTGGTGGTTTGCTTCCAGGATCGTACAACGGTGGTTCTCTTCCATGGTTGTGCTTTGGTGGTCTTCTTCCAACGCCGTGTCGTCCGTGGTCAAGTATAAAGAACTAGAAAGTTAAGCGTGCTAGGATGAAAGTAGTCTTGAGATGGGTGACCTCCTGGGAAGTTCCCGATTGGCCATGGGGATAGCCTTTCTAAGGCTGTGGGCCTTACAAATGGGATCAGCTCTTCCTTTTTCTGAGCGTGCTAGGGCGGGAGTAGTCCTGGGATGGGTGACTTCCTGAAAAGTTTCCGATTGGCATGGGGATAGCATTTCTAAGGTTGTGGGCCTTACATCAGGAATGAGGTTTGCAGGAGCGCCGCCGTGAGGGTTGCTGGAGAGCCGATGAATTTTTTGTCGTCACTATGAGTATTTGATCGAGAGTCGGAGGCTAAGGTTGTAACACCCCCAAATTTAACCCCATTTGGAAGCGCTACTGCCGATGACCCCGGGCGTAAACCCCGAAGTCACCCCAGGCTTTTCCGACGTCATAACTGACTTAAAACACAGTTACGATACTAAAATCGTAACTTTTATTAAACCACATGGTCGCGGAATTACACGATTCCTAAAACGACCCAAATACATCATCAATACAAAAATCAGAATTTACAACGAAAGACTTATAAACAAAATACAAAATAGCACAGCGGAAATCGTTTTAAACACAAAGCGACAAAACAACTTGTCGAAAACAAAACACCGTTCATATTCATAGTCGCTCTAGCCTTCACTGAACAGCAACATATCTGCATGTGCCGAAACGGACGGACGACACCCCCATGACGTTACAGATAAATAAAATACAAGCGTTAGTCTAATGAATAGACTAAGCAAAGGCTCATGGCATACAATTCACACAAACACATCACAAATCACATCAAAGCAGTTCCACATGATTACAGTATATCTTTTATATTAGCGTTGATTCTAGCAGAAATACAACCTAATATAATATCAGATTTCAATTATCTCAAATTAATTAAAAACCACTTGCCAACGTTCATTAATTAGGTGCGACAAGCACTTATCTGTATTAAATGACCACACACACACATATCACGTTATAACCTTTTAACTGGACCTCACAGGATCCAATTCTCTAACTATCGCATTGGGTCTTAATTTCCCTTATAAAGAATGAACCTCACAGAGTCCAAACTTTCACTATCGCATTGGGTCTTGATTGCCCTTATAAAGAATGAACCTCACAGAGTCCAAACTTTCACTATCGCATTGGGTCTTGATTGCCCTTATAAAGAATGAACCTCGCAGAGTCCAAACTTTCACTATCGCATTGGGTCTTGATTGCCCTTATAAAGAATGAACCTCACAAAGTCCAAACTTTCTACTATCGCATTGGGTTTTTTAATTACCCTTAACAGTTATAAAGAAACGCCCATGGAACACACCGGATCCAGGCGCTCCTACGAATACTCGTGCTAACTAACAGTTAAACACGCAAACACATCACACATAGAACCATCACGGCTCAACCTGAACAACTATCATCCTAGATTTAATAATCTAAGCCACACACAATAAATCATATCAAGGACCCTTACGGCCTTCACCTGCACAAATCTAGAATAGACTAGCGTCGGTTCTAGCAAAATATACAACCTAGTATAATATCAGATTTTAATTATCTCAAATTAGTTAAAAACCACTTGCCTTAAATCCGACAAGCTCGAACCAAGCAGAGCAACGTCTAGTTCCTGGGTCTGAAACTGGAGCAGATCTTGGATATTAAATCCCTAAGAAATGGCCCATAACAAGACCCTAAGTTAGATTCAATACACTTATATATGAATCTAAAAGAATACAAGAAGAAATCAAAGGAAACGAGCAAAGCCCAAAGCCAAACCACAAAACACACAACTCGGACACACACATACCGCGATCGCGGCAGGTCGCGGTCGGTCGCGGTTTTCGTGCTGTGACAGTGGCTAGCTCGCGAGACAACAATGGAGAATTTCTTACCCAAACCGATTTGTTTGCCTTCGATTTGTCTATGGTTCGATCTCCCAACACCACAAAGCTTCACACAACACTCAAGAGCACCTTCTCAACTCAAGAGACACTCGAAATCTCCCACACACGAAGCTCACAAGCTCGGTTTTAATGGAGAAAACAAAGGAAAACAGAGGAGGAAGAAGAAGGAAGAAGAAGAGAGCTCTTGGCTTCGGGTTTCACCTCCTTTTATAGCCCAATCCGACCACCTCCAAGGGAACAAGGGGACAAAGGCGAAGGGCCAGTTGGCTGCCCACTTGGCCTGCCCAAAAATATCCCAAAAACAGAGCTACAGTAACTGCCACACGAGGAAGACGACCGCCTCTGCAAAAGGCATTACCGCGATCGCGGCCGATCGCGTCAGGTCGCGGTTCATCGCGGTCAATCGCGGTTGATCGCGGTTTCTGGCCGACTTCATTTATTCTTATCCGAACTTGGTTTGGATTAAATTTCTTAACTCCGGGTTAAATATATTCGTACTTTAACGATACATTAACCCCGAAAACACCTCAACTGTATTATATAATGCTCGGAAAATTCTACAGAGCTTAGATCCCTCTTCAGAAGGTCCGAGACTCACTGAATTAAATCCGTCCAGCAATTCGGGCATAAGAAAAATTTAAAAATAATTCAAAATACCCTTAAAAATTACGGGGTGTTACAAAGGTTGAGAAGATAGATGGAAGGGCATGAGTCGATTATCTAAGATTTATCTAGGTTTATATTATTTGGAAAATTATTTTATCCCGGTTCTAAAGAAACCGGGGTATGTTAACTTCTACTGTGAGCGGCATTATTTTTTATCACGGACATGTGAACGTATCGTGATAAAAGAGTCCAAAACATTTTTTAAGACACTCCCACACGCAACCGGGATGAAATAAGGTGGATAAAACAATAAATTTGTACTACTGATACCTAATATAATGTTCTACACGTAGAAAATTGAAACAAAAGTTTTCCAATTCTACGCTAACTATATAATTTATCACAATTGTACACTAACATAATGTTCTAAACTAAAACATATACTAACATTCTACAATAACATAGTAAATATAATTTATTACTAATATTCAATACTAACATACCTACAATATTTATAACATATAATTTAATACTAACAAGAATATGTGTAACATATAATCTACCACTAATAATGTGCACTAACATACCTATAATATCTATAAAATTTGATTTACTACTACTATTGTACACTAACATACTAATATTATATACTCAATTTAAATCTAGAGTATACGTATCAGTACATGATCTTCACTAATCGATTCAAGATCGGACACATCGACTCCACTTGAGAACGACATTCTCTCTCTTACTATTGTGATTTGAAATTGTGTGAATGTGAAGAAGGCATATGAAAGAAACACAAATATACAAGTTTGCCTATTGGATTTTGGACCGTTGGAATTCGACCGTTGAAAAAAAAGTGGACAGTCTTTAAACGCTACGACGAAGCATTTAAATTTGACCGTTTGATATTTTTAAAGGCTATGACTGTGATACCCCGTATTTCTGTAAGGTTATTTTGGGAATTTTCTCGAGTACCCGTTTCGTACGTCGGATTTAATTCAGATAGTTTGAGACATTCTGTAATGTGCTCTGCCTCTGTAATATTTTTCTCAGTGAAATAACAGACAGTCGACGCATTTTGGGAGTTAATACTCGTTCATGTACGAATATATTTAACATGGGGTTAAGATTATTGCCCAAGAGTTATCATCCAATGGGCACTAAAGTACAAGTTTGTTACCCTAAGGTTTTTATCCAAGAGGCAAAGTGCAAGGTTATTACCCAAGGGATGGGAAGGAAGCTTCCTATCACCTTCCCCCCCCCCCCCCCCTTGGATTTGCCTATATAAGGATGGCTTGGGAGTAAGAGAGAGGGCTAGTTTCATAAGCTCTCAAACTCTCAAAAACGCTCTCTTTGGGAAAGCTCAAGTCGAACGTCGGAGCTCGTTTGGTGTCGTTTCCGGTGGCCAAGAGAAGCTTGGGAGGCCCTTAGAAGCCTAGAAACCAAGCAAGGCGAAAGACGAGCCAAACCGATCGTCGAGGGTGAGTTTTTCCTCTCGTATTTCAGTTTCTGTTTAGCGACGGCGACCGCCAGATAGAGGCGGCGACCGCCGGCTTGAAGGCGGAGACCGCCGGCCAGAACACGGCGCCCGCCGTGATGAGCCCGACGACCGCCGTGATGAGCCCGGCAACCGCCGTGAAGATCCCGACGACCGCCGTGAAGATGTGGCCACCGCCGTGAGGAGCCGTGAAGAGCGGCGCCCGCTGCATTTGGGCGGCGCCCGCCGCAGCTGAGGCGGCGCCCGCCGCAAGTGGGGCGGCGCCCGCCGCAAGTTTGGTTGTTGGTCGGTTGCTGTCGTGGCTTCCGTGGCCTTCGTTCGGGTTTCGTTTCCTTCGATTCCTTTCGTTCTTTCTTAGATCTGTATTGTTGTTTGTCGAATCTAACTTAGGGTTTCTTTGTGGGTCGATCCGAAGGAATCTGTGCTCCAGATCTGTCCCTGTGTCGAGCCCGGAATCCCGTCGTTAGACTTCATTCAAACTCTGCGGATTCAGGCAAGTGGCGGTTCGCTCTTGCTCATCGTTCCATATTTACATTAATTATCAGTTGTTTATCTGAGTAATTAATTTGGAATGATTACTGTGTTTATCTGGAATTGGTTTTATAAACTGTTTTGGAAACTGTAATAATGATATTATAATAGGTTGTATATTTGTTAGAACAACGCTATTATTTATGTTCGCCTAGAGGGCATTTATGTGGATTTATCCTGAACTATTGTTGTGCTTGAACTGTTAGTTAGTACGAGTATTTGTAGGAACGCCTGGACTCCGAGAGGTCCATTCGTTTCTTTATAACTTGGGGAAAATGGCGATCAAGACCCTACGATAGTAGAAGCTTGGACTCTGTGAGGTTCATTCCTTCGATATAAGTCCAGAGGCTTGGATTCTGTGAGGTCCATTCCTTAGTTGTATGTCCAGCGTGACAGAGCATATGTTTAAAAGCTTATAATGTAATGTGGGTTTTGGAATTTAATAAGATAAAGTGCACGAGTGCACATAATTAATATACCTTTGGCGAGTAGTGCAACTAAGTAAATAGTGCAGCTAGGAAAGCTCGTCTCGACTTTTGATCAGAGTACGTTCTCTTTCCAATCTGGATTCGCTGTAAGTAGTGAGGTTGGTCGTGAACCGAAACATCTAAGTCAACTTTTAAATCACTGATGTCTGATTCTTTAAACGTTCCAGATTTGTCATATTTCCTTAAAGACTCAATCTCTTGGAGTCTCTTTTTGGGTCGATTTCTGTGAAGATTCTGTCTTCCAGAATCTTCTCTTGTGCATACCTCTTGTTTATTCCAGTAGGAGTATGATGGTTGACTATCGTCATCGGTTATTATTCGAGAAGCGATGAGTCTAACCTAATACGACTGCTTCGAACCACTCTGCTTTGTACCCTTGCATAGTCTATTCAGTAGACTAACCAATCGTAATTGTTCTCTGCATGGTTGGCTGGTGTCATCCGTTCGATTCGGCACATCAGATAGAGCGAAGATATGAGGAGACTAGATTGACTATGAAGACGACGGTTGTTTTTGGATGTTTTTAATAATTTCTTTTAATCAGGTTGAGATCCTTGGGAGATGACCATTGTGGTCAAGATCCTTGTTTGTAATATATTTAAAAGACTTCCGTTGTACCTTGTTTAAAGACTTCCGCTGTACTTTGTTAAACTTTGTGTTTGTCCTATTCGGGATTTGGATGTAATCCCGGGACTCATGTTTTATATGAATAAAGTTATCATTTTGTATCATTGTATTTCATGGTTTGTATTCAAACGGTAAAGCCTTGGGTGATCTCGGTAAAGAACACTGATGTCACTGGCGGTAATACCTTTCCAAATGGGTTCAGATTTGGGGGTGTTACAGTTGTGGTATCAGAGCCAAAGGTTTTAAAACGGGTTTGAGATTTTATAAATCATTTATCCATTTTTGAAAATGCTTTAAAAGGGCTCTGAATTTTTAAAGCGAAAAGAATTTGAAAACACCTTTCATAGTCGTGTCTTCTATATAGTCTGATGTAGTAAGCTTGCTTCTATGTCTAGAAAGACTAATTTATTTCTCGTTGTCCCGCTAGATATGGGTGCATTCTGTTCTCTTCAGAGGAACCCGGGAGAAGCCGAGGTGGTTTCGCCATCTCCAGTTAGGCTTGATTCCCAGTTCGCTCGTTGTGATTTGAGGTTGTAGAACCTAGTATCTCAGTTTCAGTTCATCAATAGAAATTTACGAGTTTGATCTATTCTAAGTTGATTTTATTACAATAAGTATATCATAATGATACTAATGTGATAAAATCCTTGGAATTTGATCAGTAAACAGATGGTGAACACAAGGAACGTTATCCGTGCTGGTGCTGGGCCGAGCAATGACCCCAGACCAAACCCGAGGATTGATACAGACCCATCAGGAGAGCATGAGTCTGTCTTCAACAATAATCCAGGAGGCAATGGCCAAGCTCAGGCCGACGCTCCAATAGTGCTCGATGCAGAAACAGTCGCAGCAATTCGGGGGATTGTTATGCAAGCATTCACCGAGATAATGCGACCAATCGCACCTCAGGCACAAGGAGTGCCAGTACCTCCAGAAGTTCCAAGGTTTGAGGAACAAGAGAACCAAGTACTACAGGGAGGCGTGATCAAGAATAGAGGGGAGTATGGCCGAGCCCTGAAGGCCATTAACTCTATGAGACCCGACAGCTACGATGGAAAGGGAGAGTCAGTCAGAGTGGCTTATTGGTTTTCCCACACGGAGCGATTGTTCCGTAATGTGGAGTGCACTGAAGTGGAGAAAGTGCACATAGCTTCTCTACAGTTGAAGGAAGAAGCCAGTGAATGGTGGGAGAGTACCGGCTTAGCTGATAGCCCGGTGTTGACATGGTCAATGTTTAAGACCAAGATGACGGACCGTTTCTTCTCTCGTGCTATGAGGGAGGAGAAACACAAGGAGTTATTGTATCCTAAGATGGATGGATTGAAGGTGACCGAGCTTGCCACTAAATTCAATCATTTGCTGCAGTATGCTGAACCAGAGATATCCAGTGAGGCTCAGAAGATCTGGTACTTCCATGAATGGATGAACCCAGATATTAAACCATGGATGGTGCACCACACATGCTCTACTCTCGAGCAGTACGTGGATGCGGCCTACAAGTTGGAGGTAACTCTGGAGGAGTCAACCAGGAAGCGTGATAGCCAGAGGCAAGTGTAGAACCAGCCTCAGGCAAGTGGGTTTAAACGTCCCGCACCACCTTCTGATTTTGCCAAGTCCAGCAAGGCAAAGACAGAAACGACTCGAGATGGGTCAACTCAGCAATCGGGTCAGAGCAAGAGTCTGATCCAATGCCATAATTGTGGTGCATCTGGGCACAAGAATTTTGCATGTCGGAATGAGAAGAAGACTTGTTTTGGTTGTGGAAAGGAAGGACATATGCAGAGGTTATGTCGACAGGGAATGTAAAAAGGAGCGGAGTCACAACAGGGGTCTGTTAATCCAAACAATAGACCTAGGTTTAAACCAGCAGAGACTTCCAATCCTTCGATGCAGACAACTGCGCAGGATAAGGGGAAAGCCCCAGTGGTTTCTGGAAGTCAGGGTCAACGTCTTTACGTGATGCGTGAGGCGGATGGACCCTATGCTCCTAATGCTTAGAGTACTTTGTATCTGCATTACACTTTTGTTAATGTGTTGTTGATGTGGGTGCTACCCAGACTTTCATTTTGGATGGTTGTAAGTTAAGTTCTGTATGCGGCTAAGTTTGTGAACCTTTGGTTATAAATATTATTAATATGAAATATTTGGTTAGAACCAATCGTCTGTCGGAATTATCGATTACCATCAAGGGTAAGAAATTCAAAGCGATTTGACCTAAATAACCATGGTCCCATACGATAATTATTCTCGGTATGGATTGACGGAAGCGTCATAAGGCAGTGATAGACTTCAGTTTTTGATATTCCTGTGGTTAGAGGATTTCCGGGTGTCTTTCCAGAAGATATTCCTGGATACCCCGAATCGTGTTGTGGAGTTTGCCGTTGATCTCGAGCCGAGTACCACGCCGATCTCTGAGGTACCGTACCGGATGGCTCTTGTTGAGATGCAAGAGTTGAAGAAGCAACTCAAGGATTGTAACACCCCCAAAACTTAACCCTTTTGGAAATGTATTACCGCCAGTGACCCCAGTGTTCCTTACCGAGATCACCCAAGGCTTTACCACTTAAATACGATTTATGAAATGCAATTGATACACAATGATCAAGCATTAAATTCCAAAACGTAACATTGTCAAGGAAACAAGGGTTACGGGATTACAGCCCAATCCCGAATAGGTCAAAACAGAGTTTAAAACAAACACAGCGGAAGTCTAAGAAAGTATATTACAATCAAAGTTATTGTCCAAAAGATCTCAACCTGATTAAAGAAGTAATTAAAACATTGAAAAAAAAACCACCGTTGACTCCATAGTCCTTCTGGTCTTCTGAACTACTTCTTATCTGATGTGCCGAATCGAACGGATGACACCAGCCAACCATGCAAGGGAAAATATTGGTTGGTTAGTCTAAATGAATAGACTAGCAAGGGAACAAAGCAGAATGGTTCGAAGCAGTCGTATTAGGTTAGACTTCTCGTCCCTCGAATAATAATCGAGTACGCTTGTTAACCACCATACTCCTACTGGAATAAACAAGAGGTATGCACAAGAGAAGATTCTGGAAGACTTAATCTTCACAGAAATCGACCCGAAAAAAGACTCCAACTGAAATGAGTCTTTAAGGAAGTATGACAAATCTGGAAAGTTACAGAATCATACAACAATGATTTAAAACTGATTGAGATGCTTCAGTCAACGACCAACCTCACCGCCTCTCAGCGAATCCAGATCGGAAAGAAGACGTACTACATTCAAGTCAACACGAGTTTTCCTAGCGGCACTATTACCTAGCTGCCCTACTCGCTGAGCGTTCATTAATTATGTGCGTCAAGGTAGCACTTATCTGATTATGTTTCAAAAACACACATCACATTATAGACTTTTATATGTGTACCCCACCAATGGGACGACACATCTTAGTATACGTTTCGTCGAGAGTGACGTATACCGAAAGGTTTGTGACACCAGCTAAGTGTCCTGTCTCTACACACTTGTGAAAGAGATCGATCATGATCTTAGAATAGTACCAGATGGGGACGAGCCACACCGATACCGGATTATAAAGAAATGACTGGACAGAGTCCGAGTAACGTTCCTATTTAACAGTGCTAACTAAACAGTTACATCACCATAACAGTTACAGGATAAATCCACATAAAGGCCCGAAATGCGATCACAGATAATAGCGTTGTTCTAACAGATATACAACCTATTATATGATTTTCAAAACAGTTTATCAAAACCGTTTCCAGACAAACAGAATATTCATTCCAAATTAATTACTCAGATAAACTACTGATAATTAATGTAAATATGGAACGAATGAGCAAGAGCGAACCGCCACTTGCCTTACTCCGCAGAATAATCTAAAGACGTCAACTGGATTCCGGGCTCGACACGGTATAGTTCCGACAGCACAACAACCTTCGAGTCGACCCATAAAAGGAACCCTAAGTTAGATCTGACATAAACAGTACGAATCTAAACACGGCGAAAGAACACGAAAGGAAAGACGCCACGATGACAACCAACCAAGCCAAAGCCACGAAGGCATTCTGGGCATTGGCGGCGGTCACTGTTCTTGGCGGCGGTCGCCGCATTCATCACGGCGGTCGCCGTGAAGAACACGGCGGTCGCCGTGAAGAACACGGCGGTCGCCGTGAAGAACACGATCGACAGAGACGAGAGAAATCTCACCAAAACAAGGCGCGTTTCGACCCCTTTCAGCCTGGCTTGGTTTCTGACCTTCAAAGGCAACCACAAGGCTTCAAAAGAGCTGCTGGAAACACCACCAACAACACCGACGAAAGCTTCGAAATTTCCGGCGAAGGCACAACTCCGGCGAGAGGCAAATTTGGCAGAGGTTTGGTGCTTGGGATGGCTCAAATCACTCCCCCAACACCCCCTTTTATAGCCAAAGCGTATGGAGTTCAAAAACGAAGGGCCTAGAGCTAGTTCGGCGCTCGCCAGAAATAACGCCGGCGACCAACGGGCAACGACTGCTGGGCAACGATGACGGCACTTACGGCGGGCGCCGTAAGTTTACGGCGTTCGCCGCGGCCTGACACACCAGCTGCCTCCTCTAGCATTGGGACGGCGGGCGCCGTGACTTTACGGCGGTCGCCGTGCTTGGGTCTCACTACGGCGGTCGCCACGACTTTACGGCGGTCGCCGTGATACCTTTTTCCCGCCCGTTCAGCTTTGAACGAACATGACATTAAGCCGGGATACAAATTATCGTACGCGAACGACAATTAAAATCCAAGGCATGTTATCTGTATAGTATTTCACTGAGAAAAATATTACAGATACAGAGCACATTACAGAATGTCTCAAACTCTCTGTATTAACTCCGACGTACACAACGGGTACTCGGGAAAATTCCATAATTCCCAATATAACCTTACAAAAATACGGGGTATCACATCTCCTCCCCCTTACAAGAAGTTTCGACCCCGAAACTTAGGTCGAGAATAACTCGGGAAAACGCATGAGCATATCTGACTCGGTTTCCCACGTCTCCCAAGTAACTTCTTTGGTCCCTGACTTGGACCACAACACTCGTACCAATGGCACGATCTTGTTGCGCAAACGCTTCTCCCGACGCTCCAAAATGCGCACGGGCAACTCTTCATAAGTACCATTAGCTTGAATCTCGATGTCTTCATAACTAAGCACATGAGATTCATCTGGTACATACTTTCTGAGTAACGATACGTGGAACACGTTATGCACCGGGTGAGCCGATGGCGGCAACGCCAAGCAGTATGCTAGAGATCCCACTCTATCCAGAATCTCGAATGGTCCCACGTAGCGAGGGTTAAGCTTCCCACGCTTACCAAATCTGAAAACTCCTTTGGATGGCGATACCTTGACAAAAACCTTGTCACCGACCTCGAACTCAATAGTCCTACGCTTCCGATCTGCGTAGGACTTCTGTCGACTCTGAGCGGTCAACATCCTTTGTCTGATCAAAGCAATGTCTGAAGCCGTCCTTTCGACCAACTCTGGTCCAAGTAGAATTTTGTCGGCATTATCATCCCAACAAATCAGAGATCTGCATCTGCGACCATACAAAGCTTCAAACAGAGCCATCTTGATTGTAGCATGCCAGCTATTGTTGTACGTGAACTCAATCAGACTCAAGCTGTCCTCCCAGCTAGTCGGACGATCGAGCACACAAGCTCTAAGCATATCCTCTAGAGTCTGGATGGTCCTTTTAGACTGACCATCTGTCTGAGGATGAAAAGCTGTACTGAACCTCAACTCGGTTCCCATAGCCTTATGAAGTTTCTTCTAGAATCTTGACATGAAACGACCATCTCGGTCCGATACAATGGTCTTAGGAATGCCATGTAAGCGGACAATCTCCTTCTGGTAGACTTCTGCTAACTTCTGGGTTTCCCATGTGGTCTTGATGGCTATGAAATGAGCACTCTTCGTAAGCCTATCCACAATTACCCAGATAGCATCTCTCTGACTTCGAGTCTTGGGTAGCCCAGTGACGAAGTCTATGGAAATGTCCTCCCATTTCCATTCTGGTACGGGGAGAGGTAGCATCTCACCACCTGGCCTGCGGTGTTCGATCTTGACCTTCTGGCAAGTTAAGCACTTTGCCACAAAGTCTGCTACGTCCCACTTCATGTTTGGCCACCAAAACTTCTTCCTGAGATCCTTGTACATCTTGCTAGAGCCAGGATGCACAGAGTAAGCAGATGAATGAACTTCTCTCATCACCAACTGACGAAGACCTTCTGTGTCAGGCACACAGATCGGATCCTGAAACCAAAGTGATCCATCATCCTGAACCACAAAACTGGGAGCTTTCCCATCCATCACTTCACTGCTTAACTTCACCAAGATGATGTCATCGACTTGCTTTTCTTTGATCTGATCTAGCAGTGTAGCCTGAATTTCCATCATACTCAGGTACCCTCTACGCTGGTCATATAAGACTTCAATGTCGCATGACTCTTGGTTTAGCTTTGTCTGAGCAGTAAGTAGAGCAACTACAGTCTCATGCATTGTCTTCCGGCTTAGTGCATCAGCTACTACATTAGTCTTGCCCGGATGATACAACAACTCCATGTCGTAGTCCTTGAGCAACTCTAGCCAGCGGCGTTGTCTCATATTTAGCTCCTTTTGAGTAAATATATACTTGAGACTTTGTGGTCGGTGAAGACTTGGCATCTTATACCGTAGAGGTAATGCCTCCAAATCTTCAGCACAAAGACAACCGCTGCTAACTCAAGATCATGGGTCGGATAGTTTTCTTCGTAAGTCTTGAGTTGTCTAGATGCGTAAGCAATGACTATGCCCCTTTGCATCAAAAAACAACCAAGACCACACTTGGAAGCATCACTATAGACCACATAATCGTCATTCCCCTCTGGGAGTGCTAACACGGGTGCCGAGGTCAACCGTCGCTTCAACTCCTGGAAACTGACCTCGCACTTGTCATTCCAGACAAACTTCTTGTGGACCTTGCGGAGTAGATTGGTCATAGGTAGAGCGATCTTTGAAAATCCTTCTACGAACCTTCTATAATACCCGGCAAGTCCAAGAAAATTGCGCACCTCCTTCACATTCTGGGGCTGTGTCCATTTAGCCACCGCTTTAATCTTTTGGGGATCAACCATAACCCCATTTTTATTGATCACGTGGCCTAAGAAATTCCATAATTCCCAATATAACCTTACAAAAATACGGGGTATCACAAGGATCTTCTTGACAAAAGTTATATAAAGCTGAGTGCATCACCTTGAGTAGGTGTGCCCTAGTTTTATTTGTCAAAAAGAAAGATGGACCGTTTCGACTTTGTTTTGACTTTCGAGAGTTGAATAAAGTCACGATCAAGAGCAAATATCTGTTGCCAAGGAGTGATGATATGTTGGATCAACTACAGGGAGCAAAAGTCTTCTCCAAGATCGACCGGAGATCTGGTTTTTATCAGCTCAGGATTCGTGAGGATGATATTCCGAGGATTGCGTTCGGACGAGAGATGGTCACTACGAGATTGTAGTCATGCCATCTAGGCTTAGAATGCTCCAACAGTTTTCATGAACCTAGTGCATCGATGTTTTAGACCAGTACTTGAATAGGTTCATAGTGGTCTTCATCAATGGTATTTTGATATTTTCCCGAGCAAGGAAGCTCACAGGGAACATCTGCGGATTGCTTTATCGGTCCTTAGACCAAGTCGGCTGTACGCAAAGTGGGCTAAGTGCGATTGTTGGATCTAGAAGTGGCTTTCTTAGGCCATGTGATCAATAAGAATGAGGTTATGGTTATTCCCCAGAAGAGTGAATCAGTAGTTGTTTGGAAGCGGCCTCAGGGTGTGAGCGAGGTGCGCAGTTTCCCAGAGCTTGCTGAGCATTATAGACGGTTCATGGAAGGATTTTTCTAAGATCACTCCACCTATGACCAGTCTGTTCCGCAAGGTCAACAAGAAGTTGTCTGGGATGACAAGTGCAAGACCAGTTTTCAAGAAGTTGAAACAGTGTCTGACTTATGCACCAATTTTGGCGTTGTCGGAAGGAATGATGGTTATATGGTCTATAGTAATGCTTCGAGAAATGGGTTGGGATGTGTCTTTGATGCAGAGAGGCAAGGTTATTGCATACGCATCTAGACAATTGAAAACCTATGAAGCAAACTAACCAACACATGACCTAGAACTAGCAGCAATAGTATTTGCATTGGAAACTGGGGTTACTTGGGTGACCCAGAGGTCAGCAGAAGTTTTCCACCAGGAGATTGTCCGTTTACATGGCATTCCTAAAGACCATTGTATCGGATCGAGATGGCCGATTCATGTCAAGGTTCTGGCAAGAGCTTTATAAGGCCATGGGAACTGAATTAAGATTCAGTACAACATTTCATCCTCAGACAGATGGACAGTTTGAAAGGACCATCCAGACCCTGGAGGATATGCTAAGAGCATGTGCACTCGATCGTCCAACTAGCTGGGAATACAGCCTGATTCTGATTGAGTTCACGTACAATAATAGCTGACATGCTAAGATCAAGATGGCTCTGTTTGAAGTTTTGTATGGTCTCAAATGCAGATCTCCGATTTGTTGGGATAAGAATGCCGACAAGATTCTGCTTGGACCAAAGTTGGTCGAAAGGACAGCTCTAGACATTGCTTGATTAGACAGAGGATGTTGACCGCCCAGAGTCGACAGAGATCACATTGGAGGAGTCTGCCCATAAACGGGAGAAACAAGTTAAGGGAAAGGGTGGGCAACAGGATCGCCAGGTTGGTTCATTCAAACGACCGGCATCGCCTACCAAGTTTGAAAAGTCTGGTCGTGCCAAGACCGAGACAACTCAGTCTGACTCTGCCAGAGGCTCAGGTTGGAGCAGCAGAGTAATTCAGTGCCACAACTGTGGTGAAGTTGGGCAAAAAAATAATAATTTAATTGCCAAAAGGACAAGAGAGTATGTCATAATTGTGGGAGAGAAGGCCACATAAAAACATACTGCAGACTGAAGGGTCAGGGACCAATGCAGTCTTATCAGGCGTCAAATGTTGGCGGTGGGCAGAACCCAAGGCCAGAGGCATCGGCTCCTGAGCAGTCTATGGCTCGTAATAAAGGCAAAGCGCCTATGGGGTCTTCAGGCCAAGGGCAAAGACTCTTTGTAATGAGCCAAGCCAACGAAGAAGAACCCTAATCCATTAAGTTGTATTTATGTCAAGTCTTTCTTTAAGATTAAGGAGTAGCGACGTGTGTCGATAATCTCCGTGGTATCGTGATCTGGTTGTTCAACTTTTGTCAGTTAAGGTAATGTTTGAATGATAATGAAGTGTTTCCTTGTTTTGGAAATTTAAGAATGCGTTATCGTTACAAATTAGTTGTTCATACGAAACCTCGTAAGTGTCGAGAACAGCTTATGCCAAGTAAGGATAAAGACTGTCGGACTTATGGTGGTGGAGTATTATGGGCAACTTAGATGTTCGTCCCCTATATGATTAATCACAGGGTCGACTCTACTGTTTAAATCTAAATCCATTCCTAAGATTCTTCTTCATATATAGAGTATGTCATCTATAAAGCTGGGTGCAACTCTTTGAGGAAGATTAAGTTGTAAGAGTTGTTGTGTTAAGAAGAAAGGTTGCAGTTTAAGAGGGGATATGCCAATGATCCCGATGTATTAAAGATTCAGTAAAGAGAATTGTCTATATACACCTAAGGAATTAAGCGGTATCCCATACGCTGAGTTTTTTTTTTCAAGCTTCCTTAAGAGATAAAGGATGAACTTGTGGAGTTATGTTCGGAGAGACTAAGAGCTATCTCTCATAAGTGAGTTGTGTTATAAGCATCGAGACGAGCGAATCATTTTCAGAATGATATCCTAAGGAATTAAGAGTAATATCTCTTGTGATCCATTTCAAGGATGAAGTGAATAAGGATATTGAATCCAAGTGGTAAGATTGGTGTTGAGGCAGGACCCTCATTGGCTTAATGCAAGTTTTGGGGTCGAAACTTCTTTTAAGGGGGAGGTGATGTGATATCTCATATTTCTGTAAGGTTATTTTGAGAATTTTGGGAATTTTCCCGAGTACCCGTTTCATACGTCGGATTTAATTCAGATAGTTTGAGACATTATGTAATGTGCTCTGCCTCTGTAATATTTTTCTCAGTGAAATAACAGACAATCGACACATTTTGGGAGTTAATACTCGTTTGTGTACGAATATATTTAACACGGGATTAAGATTATTGCCCAAGAGTTATCATCCAATGGGCACTAAAGTACAAGTTTGTTACCCTAAGGTTTTTATCCAAGAGGCAAAGTGCAAGGTTATTACCCAAGGGATGGGAAGGAAGCTTCCTATCACCTTCCTCCCCCTTGGATTTGCCTATATAAGGATGGCTTGGGAGGAAGAGAGAGGGCTAGTTTCATAAGCTCTCAAACTCTCAAAAACGCTCTCTTCGGGAAAGCTCAAGTCGAATGTCGGAGCTCGTTTGGTGTCGTTTCCGGTGGCCAAGAGAAGCTTGGGAGGCCCTTAGAAGCCTAGAAACCAAGCAAGGCGAAAGACGAGCCAAACCGATCGTCGAGGGTGAGTTTTTCCTCTCGTATTTCAGTTTCTGTTTAGCGACGGCGACCGCCGGATAGAGGCGGCGACCGCCGGCCAGAACACGGCGCCCGCCGTGATGAGCCCGGCGACCGCCGTGAAGATGTGGCCACCGCCGTGAGGAGCCGTGAAGAGCGGCGCCCGCTGCATTTGGGCGGCGCTCGCCGCAGCTGAGGCGGCGCCCGCCGCAAGTTTGGTTGTTGGCCGGTTGCTGTCGTGGCTTCCGTGGCCTTCGTTTGGGTTTCGTTTCCTTCGATTCATTTCGTTCTTTCTTAGATCTATATTGTTGTTTGTCGAATCTAACTTAGGGTTTCTTTGTGGGTCGATCCGAAGGAATCTGTGCTCCAGATTTGTCCATGTGTCGAGCCCGGAATCCCGTCGTTAGACTTCATTCAAACTCTGCGGATTCAGGCAAGTGGCGGTTCGCTCTTGCTCATCGTTCCATATTTACATTAATTATCAGTTGTTTATCTGAGTAATTAATTTGGAATGATTACTGTGTTTATCTGGAATTGGTTTTATAAACTGTAATAATAATATTATAATAGGTTGTATATCTGTTAGAACAACGCTATTATTTATGTTCGCCTAGAGGGCATTTATGTGGATTTATCCTGAACTATTGTTGTGCTTGAACTGTTAGTTAGCACGAGTATTTGTATGAACGCCTCGACTCCGAGAAGTCTATTCGTTTCTTTATAACTTGGGAAAAAGGGCGATCAAGACCCTACGATAGTAGAAGCTTGGACTCTGTGAGGTTCATTCCTTCGATATAAGTCCAGAGACTTGGATTCTGTGAGGTCCATTTCTTAGTTGTATGTCCTGCGTGACAGAGCATATGTTTAAAAGCTTATAATATAATGTGGATTTTGGAATTTAATAAGATAAAGTGCCCGAGTGCACATAATTAATATACCTTTGACGAGTAGTGCAGCTAAGTAAATAGTGCATCTAGGAAAGCTCGTCTCGACTTTTGATCAGAATACGTTATCTTTCCAATCTGGATTCGCTGTAAGCGGTGAGGTTGGTCGTGAACCGAAACATCTAAGTCAGCTTTTTAAATCACTGATGTCTGATTCTTTAAACGTTCCAGATTTGTCATATTTCCTTAAAGACTCAATCTCTTGGAGTCTCTTTTTGGGTCGATTTCTGTGAAGATTCAGTCTTTCAGAATCTTCTCTTGTGCATACCTCTTGTTTATTCCAGTAGGAGTATGATGGTTGACTATCGTCATCGGTTATTATTCGAGAAGCGATGAGTCTAACCTAATATGACTGCTTCGAACCACTCTGCTTTGTACACTTGCATAGTCTATTCAGTAGACTAACCAACCGCAATTGTTCTCTGTATGGTTGGCTGGTGTCATCCGTTCGATTCGGCACATTAGATAGAGCGAAGATATGAGGAGACTAGATTGACTATGAAGACGACGGTTGTTTTTGGATGTTTTTAATAATTTCTTTTAATCAGGTTGAGATCCTTGGGAGATAACCATTGTGGTCAAGATCCTTGTTTGTAATATATTTAAAAGACTTCCGTTATACCTTGTTTAAAGACTTCCGTTGTACTTTGTTAAACTCTGTGTTTGTCCTATTCGGGATTGGGATGTAATCCCGGGACTCATGTTTTATATGAATAAAGTTATCATTTTGTATCATTGTATTTCATGGTTTGTATTCAAACGGTAAAGCCTTGGGTGATCTCGGTAAGGAACACTGAGGTCACTGACGGTAATACATTTTCAAATGGGTTCAGATTTGGGGGTGTTACAATGACGTAGTGTTTAAGAAGAAATCAGATCGATTAAATCGGATTCATTTTAAACGCTATGTCGTAGCTTTTAACTCCGACCCGATTTAATCGAGCCAAATTTATTTTATTTTTTAAATCTCAATAAATCAAAAAAACTTTCAAGCCACGATCTGGCATAAAAAAAAGTTACTGCGGTGCGAAAAGAAAAATGTGGTACGAAACCGGCCTCTCAAGAATTCAATTTTGCTAGTTTATGGATTTTGTTTTTTGATGGAATAGTTTATGGATTCTTGAATTCCCACTATATCAAAAAAAAAAAAAACTCTTAAAAGTATCAATTTATGTTTAGGGACCTTTGAAAAGAATATATTTTACGTAGGGGTGTTCATTCGGTCCGGATCAGATTTTTTCAAAAGTCCGGATCGGAGACCGGAACTTATTTTAAAAAAATAATAATTAAATTTTTATTTAATATTTAAAAAAAATATCTAAAAAACATTTTAATACTAACTTATTAAATTAATAAAAATATCTATAAAAAATATATTTAAACTCCTAACTTATTATTATTATTTTTTATTTAAAAAAAAAAAACGATCCACCGATCCAGATTGTTTTTTTTTTCCTGGATTTGGACCGATCCGAATTAAGGAAAAAATCTGGACCGGAGACCGGACCGTAATTTCACCGGTCCGGTCTTTTCCGGTCCGGTCCCATGTTAAACACCCCTAATTTTACGAAAACCATCGTCCCATCGGCGGCGCTCAGGTTTGAAGTTCTCCCTAACCCCAAAATAAACCTCAAATTCCGTCGATTTTGATTCCAAGAAGAGCAAACGGCAAGGGAGAGGGAGAAATGGAGGTGAAGATGGAAGAAGCTGGCGCCGGTGGGGGAGTCGCGGAGGAGAGAGAGTCAGCACTGATGGATCACAAGGCGGATAAAACGCCGTACGATTTGCTTGACGACAGCAAGGTATCTGCGGAGGAGATCGTGGCGAAATTGCTCTTGATAAAGAAGGAAGGCAAGGCCGAATCCGAGAGTGAGCTCCGCGAGCTCGTCACACAAATGCTTCTCAACTTCGTCTCTCTCCGACAGGTATATCCAAGAGCTAGGGTTTTCTGGTTGTAGCTATCTTCATTTTCGCTGCTTTTGAAACATTTATAACTGCTGTGTTTTTCCTGATATTTTTAGGACTGTAGGATCTGAAAGTTTTGGTATTAATCTAATTCTCATTTAACTAGCTGAATTTGTAGATAATGACCTTATGAGGAATGGAGATGGCATAGAATTCCAGACAATTAATCAAGATTTATTGTGGAAAATTATTGTGTCATGGGAAACTCCGATGTGGATCGAGTCGAAATTTGGATTTCACTTTTGGTGCAAATGTGATGTAGATATTTCGTCTCTATGAACTTGGTGCCTACTTGTGGATTTCTATATTTAGAGGTTACAGTTTTCATTTGAAAGGGAAGTTATCCTTTCATAAAGCATAGAGTAGCTAAGCATGTTGTTGGTAGGCCAATCGTTCCATCTTAATGGAAGAAGATCGTGTGAAGGCTGAGACTGAATCTGCCAAAGAACCAGTAGACTCTAAAATGTTGCAGCTTCACAATTTGGTGTACGAGAAGAACCATTACGGGAAAGCACTAAATACTTTTAAGGACTTCAAGTCGAAATATCCGGACATTGAACTAGTTCCTGAAGAAGAATTCTTCAGTAATGCCACTGACAAGATCAAAGGAGCTGCTGTGGAAGAAGATACTGCTCACAGATTGATGCTCAAAAGGCTTAATTATGAATTGTTCCAGGTACATCATGCCATCATCATTGTTCTATTTGATAAATAAGATTGTCTTATTGAGTATTTATAATTTATTAAATTTACTTGCCTGAAAGGAAAGACTAGTGTAGTTGTGATAGATAATTCTCATCAAAGGCCACATGGATATTTCTGTTGTTGTAAAAGTCAGTTAAACCAGCTTACTAGAGTTAATATTGTTTCTTTGCTTATCATAACCCAGTATTCCACGTGTTTATGACTAATAAACTTGCATTTTACAATTACTACCAGATGATCTAATTAAAGTAGCTTTTGGCAGCGTAAAGAACTTTACAAACTTCGCGAAAGACTAGAGCTGCAGAAGAAAAGTCTCGTGGAGACCATTACAAATCGAAAGAAGTTTCTATCAAGTCTTCCGTCACAACTCAAGTCTTTGAAGAAGGCATCTTTGCCTGTACAGCAGCAACTGGGAGCTCTGCACACGGAGAAACTAAAGCAGCAGCATTCAGCAGAGTTGCTCCCTCCTTCGCTTTATATAATATATTCACAGTTCATGGCCCAAAAAGAAGCTTTTGCTGAAAACATTGAAGTGGAGATAACAGGAAGTATGAAGGATGCTCAAACCTTTACTCACCAGCAAGCAACTCAAGGCTTTGGTAAACGCTGAACTCTTCTTCTCTATAAAACACTTGAAGTAGTAGTATAGGAGGGTGGATTGACTACATGTTTATTATTCTCTTGTTAATGTATTCCATATATATATATTTGCTACCTATTAAACATTGTCTTCTACTATTATGCTGTAACGTTGAACTAATATGCTTCGACTATGCAGGCATCTCTGCTGCACAAGAGAGTTTGACAGTGGATGGTGACATACGTGATGAGGAATATGATGATCAGAGAAGGAGAAAACGCCCCAAGAAGGTTGTTGGGAGAGAGACTATTGATCAAGCTGAACTTTATCAAACACACCCTTTGAGAGTTATTCTCCACATATATGATGACGATTTTCTCGATCCCAAGCCAGCAAAAGTTGTGACCTTGAAGTTTGAATACTTGGTGAAGTTGAATGTTGTATGTGTGGGGATAGAGGGATCTGATGAAGGACCAGAAGATAGCATCCTGTACAACTTATTCCCTGATGATGCTGGCCTTGAGCTTCCTCACCAAGTATACATTTGCTTTCATTCAAACTATAGATTTATGCCACTAGTTCAATCAATCTTTGTTATTTTGATTTTCTTTTGCATATGTCAAGCACTAATCTGTCTGATATGGATGCAGTCGGCTAAACTCTTCTTGGACGAAGGGAAATTGTTTGATGAAAAGCGAACTCTGCGTCCATACAAGTGGGCTCAGCACTTAGCCGGCATTGATTTTCTACCAGAAATTTCACCACTGCTTATGGGAAGTGAAATTCAGAACACAGTTAGTGGTAAAACAACAGTAGTATCAGGTCTTTCATTATATCGCCAGCAGAATCGATTTCAGACAATTGTTCAAAGAGTTCGGTCACGGAAAAAGGCTCAGTTGGCTCCTGTTTGAGCCACTGTTTTGTACTTGTTTGGGATCTGAACCGAGGAGAATGAAGAAGGGAAATCTGAAGTTTGTTTGTGTTGATATACTTTTATTAAATATCTTCAGAGCCATCTGATCTCCAAAGTACTGGGAGGATGTTAGTCAGTAAGAACCATGTTGATTGCTGAGAGGTCAAGCTGGAGAGAGATGGTCTACCAGAATGGAAGGCATTCTACAAGGGGAGCAGCAAATGGGAATAGGTGGAACTAGAAGAACGTCTAGGTTAATAGTTAGCTAGGGTGAGCTGAAGTATAATTAGGTCTGTAATCATCCTTGGTTTAGTAAAGAACACATTATAGCTGGGGCAAAGAGCATTGCTCTTGCAGAGGCAGGGCAGGTTAAGGATACATTTCTATTTTCTATGATCTGTTCTCTCCAATCTATCTAGTATGGTGAGTTGTTGTACTTCCTTTTCTTTTTACATGAAGAAGTTAAGTGGATTTTTAAGTTCTGCTATTTTGCTGAACTAGAAAGTTGAGTCTTCTGCTACTTGCTAGTTTGTCCATCCTTGCTGAACCAGAAACAACCTCATAGATGTAATGCAGCTTTCTAAGTTCTTGTAATGTCTGGAAATTTTTACAGGCTTACCAAAATAATCCTTCATCTTCCCAATCTGGTGCTTATCAATGTAAAGGGCAAATTTAGCCTATAAAACTTTTAGGCAGCATTTTGCCATCGGCATTTCTTGAATCTGCAGATGAAAAATTACTCCAAATATTGTAGAGTTTAAGCCAATTAACTCAAATCAGAAATTACAAATAGGATGGAAAGGGTACGGCGTGGAATCTCAATTTTAAGTATCTTGGGGCAATGTATACCCTCCATAGCAATTTTAAGTATGTTGGGGCAATGTATATACCCTCCATAGCCTAGGGATGCTAGATTTATTGCACATGAGAATTGTACCTACATGGATCAAAAGACCTAAAATCCTAACAACAAAAGAGAAGACACGACAACAGGATATGCACCTAAAACTTACACATCCACTGGTGCTTCATACATCATACATTAGCATCTACCTGATACCAACATTAAGTTGACGTTTCACAAAGGTTTTAATCTAACAGTAAAATCTTTGTTTACCCATGTCTTTATGACATCAACGGCAAGCTTGAACTCTTCAGCTCACTCCATTGTGATTTCACCACATACCCGTCTGTGTCCTCCTTAAGCATCTCTTCTTGGCTCCATATTGTTGCATATTCATCATCTCTAATATCTGAGCAGATGAAAATGTTTGAGACTGTTGCGAGTCTTGGATCACGTGGCAGAAAATTGATAAAGTTCTATAGTTCTTCGGTAGCTGCATGTTTTATACATAATGGGGAAATGCACACTATATGATAATTTCGGTAAAAAAAGATATACCTGTCTTTTATGCATCTCCTTGATCTCTTCCTGCAGTACCGAAAGCTCATTCAACGAAATATATACGAGGAAGGAAGATAAAGTAAGGCAGAATTGCCCATCAACTCGAAAAGAAAAACCTGAGGCACCTGTTTCAGCCGTAAATCTTCATTTTCCTCTTTAAGTTTTGCTACTTCCTCTTCCAGCTCCGTGGTGTACGCCTAAAAGTCAAATGACATGTCCATTAAGAAACTGACAAGAACATCACAGACTTTAATAATACGTGATTTTATCCTTTAAATGTTTCCTAATACAAAGATATGATTCTTCTCTTGGGAGTTAACTATACTGCCAGTATTATAGAAACCATCAACCAATACAAAGCAGAAACCCATTAACTCTCGTTAGACTTCACATGTTTCGGATTTTGGCTTAGGCAATACAGATAACCCTAACAAAGACCGACTAAAGCAATATGGTGGCTTACAAGTTACAGGTCAAATTTTGGATACAGATCATAAGTCATGCAAATTTCAGAAGTTGCAGTTATTACATGACTACAAAGAAAATCAACAGATTAATCAGAACGAACATCAGCTTCCCAGATAGAAGATCACAGTGAACAAAGACAAAGTTGCTCACCTGTTTCCTGGCTCTTGACCTTGCAGCAGATTCTCTGTTCTTTATCATGCGCTTATGTCGTCTCTCAATCACCTTCTCCAGTGTGTTGCTACTCTTCCTACCTCGAAGGCCTCCATTAAACACATATGGAATCGACGAAACAAACGGCGTATCCCCATTTCTCTTTGCAAGCCCATCAGATGACAAAGTAGCAGGAGAGCCAGTAGCAACACCCATTGCTCCACCTTGTAAACCAAACCCCTGAGCCAAATTACCGTTGGTTGCCTGATTTGAAAATCCAACAACACCACCCCTCATCCCTGAGTTACCCATTTGTGCACTGCTGTGCATAGCCATAGTCTGAGCATAAGAAACAGCAGACTGCTTAGAAAATAGTGGTGGTTGCTGCAGTTGTTGCTGTTGCTGGGGCATTTGTGATCCAATTGCCTGTTGCTGAGAAGATCTTGCCCCAGGAACTTGGCTTCCCATTAATCCAACACCATGAACAGGCTGCTGAAAATCAATCCCGAAACCGGTATTGTTAGTATTAGTAGCCTGCACCAAGTCTCCTAAGGATCCACCAGGATTAGGCTTCTCAGCTAACTGGGCATCTTCTTTTACAACTCCGGCTCTCACCAGAAACTCCTCTAGAGTAATCTCTGCTAGTGTTGGCTGCCTTTGTGCTGTCTGTGCCAAATCAGCATCCTTCCCGGCATTAATTTCCTTCGACATGTCCCTCCACACCTCGTCGACCGTCTTCTGGCTCAGTGTTCGCGGTAGAGTAAGTGATCCTTGTCTCTGCAGATAACCGCCCTGGTTAACCCCAAACTGGCCTCCACCGCCACCAGTGGCAGCAGATGTTGAGGCCATATTTTGTGTCTCTTCAGCAGTCCAGATGCTTTTCATCAGCTCATCCATGTTTAAGGACCCAAATTCCTTCCCAAGGCTGTTTCGAAACTCATCAAATGTTAACGAATATATCGAAGTCTGTCTTGGCAGTGGGAAATTGAAATTCCCTGATGGCCTGCCACTACCACTTCCTTCCGCAGGCGGCTCATCCCCAAAAGATTTGAAGTTCAGATTAGTTCCCATCTTTTTTCCTCCAGATTTAACTACTCTTTTTCATCAAATTCACTGTGTAGATCTAATTAGATTGGGGCTTTACAACAGCCTTCACAAGAACTCGATTTTGAAACCAGTGCGACTCCGTGAATTAGATTTGTGGAGAACAAACCCTAACAACTCACAACTAATCAGACAAGCCTACGAAAAAAATGAACGGAAAATCACGAACAGTTTCAAATTGACACGGTACATGATGAAATCACAAAATTCCATTCGCACTCTATCAGTCGCAAGAATCAAACAGAAAAGATCTTAGCAGGCAAATCAATTCGCACAACCAATCATGGATACAAAACAAACACATTTGAATTTGACGAGCTCTGCCACTAATTCCTAGCACAAACGGGGAGGATAATTAAAGTCAATCGGCACAACAAATGCGATCCTCAAACTAAACCAAAATCAATCAATAGCCAGAAGATAATAATTACGAATTCACTCTCGACAGGCGGAAGATGAACACATTCCACCAACAATAGTCAGAAATATAAAACCGAATCATCATTTATTTATTTTACTTCATCACATCCCGAATTAGGAAGCGGAAAATATTAGAGAATTGTAAGGAGAATTAAAATTGGCTAAATTTACCTCGATCTTCTGCAGAACTTTCTGTATTTGTCCCTCTGTTTTTCCGTTGCTGCGAACTGGGCTCTCTGAACCTCGCGAGGAAGACAATTGGCGGCTGAATTGGTCCCCTCCCTTTCCTTATACGTGCACCCCTCCACAATTTGACAGCGCACCAATTTCTCTCTCCTTTTTTTTTTTATTCATTTTTTAATCGGATGGCAAACATATTGGTTTTAGGTAGCACACGGATAAGTATGATGCGATGGCAACCAATTAAATCCCGAAATCTGGGTGGATCTCGTGCGTCCACGTTGTTTCCAATTCACGGTAGATTAACTACCTATCTTTTTATCTCTAATAAAAAAAAAACTACCTATCTTTTTAGATGTTTGATATGGATAGACCTGATCAAACACGGGTCCGGGCCAAATTTTGAGCCCGTTTTTGCGGGCTCGGGCCGTTGTCGGGTCCAAGATGGTAACCGTGCACGTCTGGAAAAGCGGGTCGGGCCGGCCCGCAGGTCGGCCTGCGTGTCATACAACCTATTTTTAAATTATTTTTTTTAATGTTTTTTGTTGGTATTTAACGGGTCGGGCCGGCCCGTTAAATTACTTTTTTAAATGTATTTTTTAGATTATATTTATTTTTTTAATGTATTTTTCTAATATATTTTTATATAATTAAAATTTTATACGGGCCACGGACCAGGCCGAGCGGCCCGTACGAGCTTGACCATGTTACTGCGCCCGGCCCGCCAGCCCAAACGGGTCAAACTAACTGGCCCGATCAGACTGAAACCCTTGTCCAAGCTCGTATTGTTTGGCGGACGGGTAGGTCAGTCCGCGTTTGCTCAGATCTAAGGTCTAGATATGGACTACGTCATTACGCGCGGAGTCGAGCAAATTAGTAGTAGTACGATTATATAAAACCCGAAATAACCCTGCAAATTCTACCCCCTTGATGTTTAATATGTAATTTTTTTTGGTGGGTTAAGTAATAATGTTAAATTCTTAAAAAAGAATAAATTTCAAAACTAGATTAAATATACGGCGACAAACCGCACACTCCCATTTTTTCAACCTCGCACTCCATCCTGGGTGGCACCTAGTGCAGTCCAGAAAAGGCCCAAAAACACCGGTCTGAGTCCTGGATGGCACCTAGTGTAGACCAGACAAACCTGGTTTTTGAAAACCCGGTTCAGAAGTTGGGCTGCACGTATTGCCGCCCAATTTTTTTTTATCGAACCCGGTTTAGAAATTGTATATTATTTTTTTTTTAAATAGATTTTTTTTCAACTCGGTTTAACTGTGGGCGACAATAATTGCCGCCCACAATTGATTTCAAAATTTGAACGTGGGCGGCAATAGGTGCCGCCCACCTTTGACAGGAAAAAAAAAATCGATCTCGGCGGCAATAAATACCGCCGAGATCGTCTTCTCCGAGAGAGTTGAAAGGCGAAAAATTTATTTTCTCTGGCGAAAAAATTGTTTCAAGAAAAGAGAGTTGAAAGGGAGGTGAGAGAAATGGCGGATTCCGGCGAAATTGACGAACTACTTCAGGATGAGATATGGGCGGCGGTTGAAAGGGAGGAGAGAGAGATGGCGGCGGCGGGAGATCTCGGCGGCGCCGAGACAGTGGACTCGACGGCGGACTCAACGTCGGTTTTCCGGCTTATTCGGGGCGGAGGAGAGTCGCCGCCGGGGCAGAGCAGAGTCGCCGCCGGGGCGGAAGAGGAGAGTTCTGGGCTGCACGAGGTGCCACCCAGATCCGGGGACGAGGAGGGATCTGGGCTGCACGAGGCGCCGCCTAGATCTCCGGCTGTAGAATTGTCGGCGAACGTAGAGGATGTTGGCGGTGTCGTTTCGGGCGAGGAGGTTGCCGGCGACGAGGAGGATAGATTGCCGGCTAGGACCGAGGAGGTGGATATCGGGACAGACAATGCTTTCGACGTCACTCTAGCGGTTGCTATGGAGGCGGTGGATGAGTTAGCCGTAAATCCTGTTCGTCAAAAGCGGAAATATGAACGGAGGCCGACCGAAAATGTATGTTTTCTCATTAGTTTTAATTTGTTAAATGTAATTTCTTTAATAAATTTTGTACTGTAATTGTGGGTTTTTAGACTTAGTTTTTGTTGTATTTAATCATAATTAAAAATGACATTATAGGTAATTGGCTCAATTTTGTTGTTAAATAAGATTAAATGTTATGTATAAAAAAACGATTAGTAATTTATTTATAATAGTTGTTTAGATTTATATTGCGTAGATTACCCTAATGAAAATTAAAATATTTAATATATTGATTTTATAAAGAAAACCGGTTTTCTTTAACAATTGCTAAGGTATATGTAACTAAAAGTTATTATAAATATATAAAATAATAGTAAAATGAAAATAGTTATATTTCTTATGGCAAAATAGGATGTATTGGGTAAAATCAAACGGTCGGATCGAGACAGTCGCCCTACTACTGCATCTGCTCGCAAGAGGAGGGTTGTGGGTGTATCGCAGGACACAGAGGTGCTTAGTGAGGACGATGTTGGTCCCATCCGTTCAGATGAGGACGTGGTTATGGAGGATGCCCCTATCACTACAGCTACTGAGGACCCAGACTTTACTACCGGCCCTTCTACTATTCCTGAGGATCCAGACTTTACTACCGGCCCACCAGAGCAGGATCCACGAGAATAGCAACCACCTCAGGAGGACCCACCTCAGGAGGACCCACCTCTGCCTGAGCCAGCTCAACAGTTTCCTTCTGTGTTGAGGAACTTTGATACGCACATTGCGGAGCTGATATGGAGGAAGTCGTTATTGGACCCTCCAGAGGACGTTGTTAGGACTTTGAGGGTTCAGACACGCCCTACACAGTTTGTGTTTTGGAGGGATCGTATTCCCAAAGGGGTCCCTGAGGAGGGTTCCTGGTTTTGGATTGCTCAGCAGACGGGGTTGATCGGTTTGCTTGATTTTCAGTTTGGCAATGCTGATCACACCCTCATTTCAGTGTTCGTTGAGCGATGGCATCCAGAAACGAACACCTTTCACTTTCCCTTCGACGAGATAGGTCCTACGCTATATGACGTTATGATGATTCTAGGGCTGCCGATTGAGGAATTTGAGGTGACATCACCACATGGACCGGTCAGGATAGCGAGCTGGCGAAGTGTGAGGCATTGTTTGAGTACATGTTTGGCATTGATTCGGAGTACAATTTAGATGAGGATGATGCTAACATGGTCTGTGACCTTAGGAAGGGTTGGATCAAGCAATTTCAGCTAGGGAGGCATGTGTTGAGGATGATTGAGGAGGGTGTATATCCAGAGGATATAGCAGCTGATTTCTTGTGGCACACCATGTCGGCTAGTATTTTCGTTGACAAGTCGACGAACGAGCTGAGGACTACGTTGTTACCTATTTTTGTGGATTGGGAGCGTGTCGTTCATACAGCTTGGGACACTGGGGTTCTAGCTCTCCTTTTTAGAAACCTCGGAGAGGCTTCTCGACGCGGAGCTGCACAGTTGGCCGATTGCGCACGTCTCTTAGAGGTAGACCTTTTATATAGTTCTATTGTAATTTAAATCATTAATATACGGTGTTTAATTGTTTATAACTAATGTCTTTCTTCCTCCATATGCAGGTTTGAATTTGGACGTACTTTGTATACTTCCTGGGCAACCCTAACCTCAAGGAAGGTGCGGACGATGACCTTCGACGCGCTGCACGATATTGCATTGGCCGGACCCCTGTCCGTTTAAGTCGCAACCAGTTACACTATAGACGGATACTGGACGAGTATATGCCAGAGGATGTACGTATTCTTATTCCATTTTAATATACTATAAGATAGGCTTAATGAATTAATATATGTTTTGTATTTTGGGGTTAATTACAGATATGGTGGATGCCGTATGAGGGTCTTGATTTCCGAGGTGCTCATAGGGCCTCCACATATCGAGGGACTATTCGTTTTCTCGGTGTAGAGGAGCCATACATGCCAGATAGGCTTACCCGACAGTTCGGTTATCGACAGAGCAGACCCCTCGATATCATAGAACCTCGGGTTACAGTGCGTCCTCATGATTTTAGGGGGACGAAGCGATACCAATTGTACTTTGACCCGCATTGGCACATGTGTGACCAGCTTGAGCATCATCTTTGCCCCTACATCTTGACGAGTCCTCTTGCCACGATGGCTTGGGATGTCCACGACGCGTACCTGGACGGGTATCTACAAGTGTCGCATCCTTACGTGAGTCCGAATGCGCCAGTCCAGCCTCGTATTTGTAGAGGCCCACCTCCGGCTATCAACTTGCAAAGGGTATGTTTCTTCTCCCATTTTATTCTTATTAATTATTTTAGGGAAGTCTATGTATTTAAAATGTTTGTTTTCATTTGCAGCGTGTGGCGATGGGCAAGGCCTTTCTTCAGGAGGTTATAGAGGCAGGTGGTTTAGGGTGTTTGCGACACTTTCAACATATATATGACATACTTGCCAGTGACGTCATCCCTGTAGCTCCTCCGCTTGTACGGGCATCACAGATGTCTTCCCAGCCTTCTAGTGCAAGCGATACTATATTTGATAGAGAGAAGGCCGAATCATCTAGGATGGCAGAAGAGCGTACAGCAGCTCAGCAGACAGCGTGTCAACCTATGCCGGTGGATCCTCCGGATTGGGCACCGAGCGTGGATTCGGGTTTAGGTGTGTCCTTGGGTAGTGATTCTGAGAGTTTAGGTGTGTCCTTGGATAGTGATTCTGAGAGTTTGTAAAATATTTATTTCTAGTTTGACTTCTTTGTTCATCCATATGGTTATATCAGATTTTCGTTCGGTTATTTCTACAACAAATCGATGATCAATTACTTCATTAAAACCATGAAATATAACAGATTACTTCATTAAAACCATGAAATATAATACATCATTACAAATCCACACGATTACATCCAAATAACTACAGGATTGAGTTGGTGTCATTGGGTTGTGCAGATTATCCCGTTGACCGCCTGAAGAATCGTAAAGGAAGGTGAGCCTACAATGACCAAGGTCGTCCCCATCGAACCTTCTGATTTGACCCTTTTTTTTAGACAGCGGCACATAAATGCTTGAAATCCACAAACCCCGGTTCAATACCATATAAGGAGTTCCTTATATGGTGTTGGAAGGAGGTTTGTGGATTTCAAGTATTTCTATGCTGCTGCCAGAAAAAGGGTCAAATTAGAAGGTTCGATGGGGACGACCTTGGTCATTGTAGGCTCATCCTCCTTTAGGATTCTTCAGGCCGTTAACGGGATAATGGCCACCAGGCAATGACTCCAACTCAATGCTGTAACAATAACATTATTCATACATTTGAAGACTGATTTAATAACTAACAGCAATAATGTTATTATTACAACATTGAGTTGGTGTCATTGCCTTGTGTCCATTATCCTCTTGACCGAGTCAAGAGTTCTAAAGAAGGATGAGCATTCGATCACCAGGTCGAACATGTTGATATGCTCCTTCTCCTAGCTGCATCACAAAAATACTTGCAATCTACAAATTCTGAAATTTGAAGTTTCCAAGTATTTCTGTGCTGTAACTAGGAAAAGGAGCAGATCAGCATGTTTGACTTGGTCATCGAATGCTCATCCTTCTTTAGAACTCTTGACTCGGTCAAGAGGATAATGGACACAAGGCAATGACACCAACTCAATGCTGTAATAATAACATTATTCATACAATTGACGACTTATCTAATAAAGAAACATAGTTATAACTTATTTTGTTATATCGTAACCCCGATAAAATATCTTCCTCTTTAACTTCTGATAAGCGCTACTTTGTAGAGCTTAAGTAAGAGTCATTAGAGGGTTTATTAGTGCCATTCAGGTAGATTTAGGCACATTCATGTACATGGCGTTTGGGGGCGAAGTTTGGTGTTATTAGGAGTGTTTGAGCTATATTGGAGATCACTGGAGACACTGAGGAAGAAGCCACCAGTAAAAGACGCAAAGGAAGTGAAGAGAAGAGTAGAAGAACAGTGGGTTGAATTCAAATGGTTCGTTCTCTTTACTCAGATGTCCAAATGGAGTGATTCCAATTCGAGGAGTTAGATCTTGAAGTCTACTACAAGTACTCAAAATATGGGCGTAATCCGAGTTGGGGATCAAAAGTTATGGCGTTTTTACTGAAGTGTCGCAGATGCTGACGCCTGGCCACGGCAGCTCACCGCACCCCGCGGTGGCAACGCGCTGACGAGATTTATTTCCGAGTTTTTATTTCGTTATATTTTATTTTCGAGACTTAGTTTCCTAGTTTGTTATTTTATTTTCTTTATTTATGAATTATTACTTTAGTATTTAAGTTAGGTTTAAGACTCTTTTAGAGCATCATCTATTCTAAAACCCTAGTTGCCACCGTTTTACGTATTTTTCTCTCACAAACCCTAATGGAGAACTAAACCTCCATTGTTGCACTTGACAGTTTGAAGCCAGCAATTGATTGGTTGTGAGTTTTCTACTTTTGTTCGTTTTCCTATCTAGTTGGATTAATTCTCTTGTGCTTGATTGATTATTGGTTTATGTTGATTTATCTAGATTGATCACCTAGGTTTATTGATATCTTTCTAATTGCTAGGACTTGTGATTCCGGGTTCGGGTTGCATATCTAGTAGCGAGCACGATTGTTGTGTATAGGGGATCCGAGCGCTTCATCGTGAGAGAGAGTTAATTGCATGCTTATAGTAACGGGTTGTTTCTACTGCATGTATCTTGTTGAATCCTTGGTTGAATGCTATTGCTTCATTGAGTCTTGAAGGTTTTCGAATTTGATTTAGTAATAAGTACTATTAGGGCTGGTAGAACTAATAGTTATCTAAGATCGGGATAAGAACAACTATAGGAATATTAAGAACTTGAGATTGATAGAATTCCGTGATCGACCTATCTATTGTTGTGTGGATCTCTGTTGAGTGTGGCGCTTTTCCCCATTATATTTACAACCATTTCCTGTGAACTTATTTACTTGCTTTGTTTACTTTGGTTACGATAAACACAACAAACCCCCCCTAGTTCCTAGTTGGTGACGTGAATTGCAAGAATAGATAACCTGACTCTCTGTGGGATCGACCCTGACTTGCTTGCTATACTCTGTAGTAGGTACTTTAGGATTTCTTTGATAGGCATCACGACTTTAGCTCTGTCAAATTTGGCGCCGTTGCCGGGGAGTCAAATTTTCTGTTTTTGTGGTTTGTTTGTTACCAACTTTGGTGTGGATCTATCTTACGGTCCACACCCGTGCTACTGATTTTGTTCCTTTTTTTTTTTTGATTTCGTTACAGAAATGGAATTCTGGGGAGAGCCGTGATATGACCCATACTCCTACGCATACACTCCAGGGTGGAGAGATCACCCCAATTCGAGTTATGGGTACCAGCAATACCCTCTATATGGTCATGACTACCAGGAGTTCTACCCGGAGCCACAATCATTCTACCAGCAGGGTGCTTCACAGCAGTACAATCCGGCCTCTGAGCATAACCCGCCGATATGTAACCCAAGTTCCTCCATGTCAACTGAAGATATGCTCCAAGCTTTGACTAAACATATTAGCACTCATGTTCAAGCTACGGGGTCAAGCATAAAGAACTTGGAGACGCAGATGAGCCAAATGGCTGAAGCCATCACGAGGATCGATGCAAGGATTTCGGGGAATCTACCATCTCAAACGGTAGTAAACCCGAGGGAAAACGTTAGCGCTGTAACTCTCAGAAGTGGAAAGTAATTGTCAGTCGCTCCTAGTGCTGAGGAGGGCGATTCAGAAAAAGAGGAGACTCTGGAAGAGGACCGCACCCCGCAGCAGATCCTAGCCGCACCCCGCGGTAAGAAGGAACCAGAGGAACGGAGTGATCTGTCAAGACCGCCGCACCCCGCGGTAGAGTCTGGCCACACCCCGCGGCAGTCTTCTGGAGCTGTTGACGAGCCTTATGTCGACACCTATATTCGTCCGTACTTTTCTTCTCTCGGTTCTGAAAAGCCACCCGCCCCATACCCAGAGGTGCTTTCGGAAGAGGAGTACTTTTTGGGACTAGAAGAGTTCAGCGATAATGAGGAGGAGTGCCGCGATCGCGGAAATACTCCAGAGACAACCGTTTCTCCCAAAAATGCCTCGGCAGTCCCCGACCCTCTGGAGGCAGCCTATGATGAGTTTGTGCGTCTCAACTCCTTCCCGCTCGTCGCGTTGCAACCCGTCGCACCCTTCCTTGAGGCTTCCCGAGATACTCAAAGGCTAAAGAACAACGAGGATATCTATAAGGCCTTCAGTGACTGCATAAAAACCGTTCCCTTGGTCACACTGGCAGATAGCACCCCTCGCTGCAAGTAAATGTTAAAGGTGATGGGCACGATCAAGAAGAAACCGAAGGGGAAGCACAAGAAGGAGGCCTTGATCCAATTGGCGAATTTTTACATACTGGATACGGGGCAAGATAACCATGCAGGCCCTGAGATGTTGGGTAGGCCATTCCTGAAGATGGCAAGTGCATTCATGGGTATGCACAGCGGTCCACCCATCATGAAGTGCAGGAGGACGGGGGTCACGCTCAACATAGAGCATACAAAGAGACAACCCCCAGATCCAGATCCCAAGAGTTTAGTTGCTATGAGCAACCCAAGTTGAGAAGATGGAGTAATATGTCAAGCCATGACAATAACTAAGGCGCTGTCCGGGAGGCAACCCGAGGTATGTTTTTCTTTCTTTGCTTTTCTTTCTTTGTTTTTGCATTTTCTTTAGTGTGTTTTTGCTTTGTTTTTGTTTCCGACTAACCTGCAGGGAAGAGACCCATGCCTATTGAAGAAGGTGTTTCCACACCAATGTAAGTCTCTTCCTTCCCTGCACTAAGTCACCCCCCGAAAATACCTTAAACGGGGGGCAAAAAAAAAAAAAAAAAAAATTTACCGAAGGCCAGCTGTCCGGAATTCCCATGGAGATGGTGCGCATCATGTTGTCAAGGAGGAAACCTTAGCTCTACACACATATTTGGCAACGATGATGGCCCTACAATAGGCAGCTGGAGAGGAGGAACACTAGAGCCCCCATCGAGATCATATCTGGGCTCCACCATGTGTTCCTAGAAGGTCGTGCAACCCCGACATCTTTGCTATACCACTATTCACCAAAGTGGTTCCCTTATGGTTGCACGGTAAGAGAATACGATTGAGTTGATGAAGACACCCGCCCCGCACCAGAGACTTGGGCATTTATTGAGAAGACCGCCAGCAACAACGGAAGTGTCCAAGCAGCTTGGCGACGTTTGTGAGTTATTTTTTGCTTTTCCCTGTGCTTTATTATTTTGTCTTTCATTACATTGAGGACAATGCAATGTTTAAGCATGGTGGAGAGTTCTATACTTGCTACGTCGTTGAGGAGAAACATGAATAAAAAATTGAAAAAGCCAAAAATTTGAAAAAGGCTAAAATAGAAATCCTAGGATAGGTCGAAAACCCGAAAGGGCGGCCTAGGCAATAAGCAGGTGGCTTGGACCAGCATTAAGCTGGGGTAATATGAGGTCAAGAGTGACGTGAGCTTATGTGAGCACATCTATGAAAAAAAAATATGAGTGGCTTGGTGAAAACCCGAAAGGGCGCCTTGGTAAAATGAGCGAAAAAGAAGAAGAGTGATTTTAGGATTTCTCATTATTCTTTACGAGGCGACATAAGAAGGGAGACAAAGAAGGATTGTCGGGTAGGTCACTCTGGGAGACATAAGGAGTCATAGATAGAGGCTAGGATTAGAGGTTACTCACACTATTGGATATCCGGGTTAAGCTTGGGGGAAGTACTCTGCTTGCCCCCAGGTTTGTTGATGATGAGGATGTGTTGTAGATGAGATTGGCGCCAGGAGTTTTGGCATGGGTTAGGTGACTCTTAGTTGGAGGATATGCTTCCTGAGACCTTGGGTGCTGCATTGGAGGAGTAGACTCTTTATTAGTTTACTCGAGGACGAGCAAAGGTCTAAGCATGGGGGAATTTGATAAGCGCTACTTTGTAGAGCTTAAGTAAGAGTCATTAGAGGGTTTATTGGTGCCATTCGGGTAGATTTAGGCACATTCATGTGCATGGAGTTTGGGGGCGAAGTTTGGTGTTATTAGGAGTGTTTGAGCTATATTGGAGATCACTGGAGACACTGAGGAAGAAGCCACCAGTAAAAGACGCAAAGGAAGTGAAGAGAAGAGTAGAAGAACAGTGGGTTGAACTCAAATGGTTCGTTCTCTTTACTCAGATGTCCAAATGGAGTGATTCCAATTCGATGAGTTAGATCTTGAAGTCTACTGCAAGTCCTCAAAATATGGGCGCAATCCGAGTTGGGAATCAAAAGTTATGACATTTTTACTGAAGTGTTGCAGATGCTGACGCCTGGCCACGGCAGCTCACCGCACCCCGCGGTGGCAACGCGCTGACGAGATTTATTTCCGCGTTTTTATTTCGTTCTATTTTATTTCCGAGACTTAGTTTCCTAGTTTGTTATTTTATTTTCTTTATTTCTGAATTATTACTTTAGTATTTAAGTTAGGTTTAAGACTCTTTTAGAGCATCATCTATTCTAAAACCCTAGTTGCCACCGTTTTACGTATTTTTCTCTCACAAACCCTAATGGAGAACTAAACCTCCATTGTTGCACTTGACAGTTTGAAGCCAGCAATTGATTGGTTGTGAGTTTTCTACTCTTGTTCGTTTTCCTATCTAGTTGGATTAATTCTCTTGTGCTTGATTGATTATTGGTTTATGTTGATTTATCTAGATTGATCACCTAGGTTTATTGATATCTTCCTAATTGCTAGGACTTGTGATTCCGGGTTCGGGTTGCATATCTAGTAGCGAGCACGATTGTTGTGTATAGGGGATCCGAGCGCTTCATCGTGAGAGAGAGTTAATTGCATGCTTATAGTAACGGGTCGTTTCTACTGCATGTATCTTGTTGAATCCTTGGTTGAATGCTATTGCTTCATTGAGTCTTGAAGGTTTTTGGATTTGATTTAGTAATAAGTACTATTAGGGCTGGTAGAACTAATAGTTATCTAAGATCGGGATAAGAACAACTATAGGAATATTAAGAACTTGAGATTGATAGAATTCCGTGATCGACCTATCTATTGTTGTGTGGATCTCTGTTGAGTGTGGCGCTTTTCCCCATTATATTTACAACCGTTTCCTGCGAACTTATTTACTTGCTTTGTTTACTTTGGTTACGATAAACACAACAAACCCCCCCTAGTTCCCAGTTGGTGACGTGAATTGCAAGAATAGATAACCTGACTCTCTGTGGGATCGACCCTGACTTGCTTGCTATACTCTGTAGTAGGTACTTTAGGATTTCTTTGATAGGCATCACGACTTTAGCTCTGTCAACTTCCAGTTCGAATCTGAAAGGGTCTCGCACAGCTTCTGAAGCTTATCTCTTTCCCGCACCAATTCTCTGATAATCTTGGCAGCATTGTCGTCGTATGGTGGATCAACCCACTTGAAGCTACGACAACCTCTCATTTCCCCATCCCGCTCCATTGGGATATAATCCTTGCATGCGAGGTACCTTCTTTTATAGTGAATGGGAATGTCGCAAGTGTACAAAACGACCGAAAAATTGCATTGGCACATTGAACCCAGAGCCAATGAACTGTTGGACGTGCTGGACGACGAAGCCATACTACCCCATGATCTTGATTTGCTGATGTTGAGGATAATTTTTCTTCACCACCGAAGTTGAATGGCTCCTTGGATTTGGCTGTGGTATTTATAGGCATGCTGGACGGCACGAGGTGCATCCCAAATAACTATTCTGGGCGGCACATGGTGCAGCCTACACATATGATTTATATCACACCTGGACGGCACCTGGTGCAGCCCAACCACACTTGGGAACGACCGTGGGCGGCACATGGTGCAGCCCACGCATATGATTATATCTATTTCTATCCTATAGTTATATAACATATGATTATACCCTATTTATATCCTATAGTTATATAACATATGATTGTATCTAATTTTGTTATAACATATGATTACTATGGTTATATAACATATGATTATACCCTATTTATATCCTATAGTTATATAACATATGATTGTATCTAATTTTGTTATAACATATGATTACTATGGTTATATAACATATGATTATACCATATTTATATCCTATAGTTATATAACATATGATTGTATCTAATTTTGTTATAACATATGATTACTATGGTTATATAACATATGATTATACCCTATTTATATCCTATAGTTATATAACATATGGTTATGCCCTATAGTTATATAACATATGGTTATACCCTATAGTTATATAACATATGATTGTATCTAAGTTTGTTATAACATATGATTACTATGGTTATATAACATATGATTATACCCTATTTATATCCTATAGTTATATAACATATGATTGTATCTAATTTTGTTATAACATATGATTACTATGGTTATATAACATATGATTATACCCTATTTATATCTTATAGTTATATAACATATGATTGTATCTAATTTTGTTATAACATATGATTACTATGGTTATATAACATATGATTATACCCTATTTATATCCTATAGTTATATAACATATGATTGTATCTAATTTTGTTATAACATATGATTACTATGGTTATATAACATATGATTATACCCTATTTATATCTTATAGTTATATAACATATGATTGTATCTAATTTTGTTATAACATATGATTACTATGGTTATATAACATATGATTATACCCTATTTATATCCTATAGTTATATAACATATGATTGTATCTAATTTTGTTATAACATATGATTACTATGGTTATATAACATATGATTATACCCTATTTATATCTTATAGTTATATAACATATGATTGTATCTAATTTTGTTATAACATATGTTTACTATGGTTATATAACATATGATTATACCCTATTTATATCCTATAGTTATATAACATATGGTTATGCCCTATAGTTATATAACATATGGTTATACCCTATAGTTGCATAACATATGATTGTATCTAATTTTGTTATAACATATGATTACTATGGTTATATAACATATGATTATACCCTATTTATATCCTATAGTTATATAACATATGATTGTATCTAATTTTGTTATAACATATGATTACTATGGTTATATAACATATGATTATACCCTATTTATATCCTATAGTTATATAACATATGGTTATACCCTATAGTTATATAACATATGGTTATGCCCTATAGTTATATAACATATGGTTATATCCTATAGTTATATAACATATGATTGTATCTAATTTTGTTATAACATATGATTACTATGGTTATATAACACATGATTATACCCTATTTATATCCTATAGTTATATAACATATGGTTATGCCCTATAGTTATATAACATATGGTTATACCCTATAGTTATATAACATATGATTGTATCTAATTTTGTTATAACATATGATTAATATGGTTATATAACATATGATTATACCCTATTTATATCCTATAGTTATATAACATATGATTGTATATAATTTTGTTATAACATATGATTACTATGGTTATATAACATATGATTGTATCATATCGTTATAACATATGATTGTATCGCATCGAAACCTCCTGGGCGGCACCTAGTGCAGCACAAACTCAACCAATAATCCCATCTCACAGGTACCCTCGTGGACGGAACCTAGTGCAGCCCAAAGGTACCCTTTTGGACGGCACCTGTTGCCGCCCAGGTAAACCACCCTGGGCTGCACTATGTGCCGCCCAAAACGGTCATATTTTGCCTGTCTGATCCCTTATAAATACGCAACGAAATCATCTACTCATCCACAAAATTACCACTCCATAACTTCTCACAAACTTTTCGTGTGTTCTATTTGTTCTAATGGCGCCTTTGGTTCTCAAAGTTTACCAAAATGGGAGAATCACCTACAATCGAATTTTACGCCAACGAAGTGGGATGGACATGTTTTTCCATGGCTACGAAGGTGGCGAGGTCCGTATGTTGCGTATGAGGGATGTCTCGCCTGGAGAGGGGGGGTTATCATTAGGTTACTTGTTCATGGCGTTATTTTACAATCCAACAACCGGGGTTCGCCCTTGTCGGATATTTTACTTTCCACCGGGTGTGGATCCACCCCGACTCCGTGAGGTGGTAGATGAGGAACACGTAGCTAAAATTATAGCTCTTTACAGACCTGGTGTTCCAGTCACCCTTTACACCGAGGCTGCACACCCGAAACGTCATATCCCGGGTCTTTTAGAAGATCCGGAATCTGAGGTGGACAACGGTAGCTCTGATGATGGCGAGGAGACCGATTCTGATGAGAATTAGATAGTTTTTTATGATTAATGTTCAACTAGTGTACGCTTTAACGTTTATGTGTGCGTGTATTTGTTAATGATTCCCAAGTAATATTATTGTCTCGTATTGCATTTTCCCGAATCAATAACAATTCGAATAAAAACAAACGATTATAAAAACAATATACGGTCAATCTCAATCAAACTAAGCAAATTGAAATACAATGACATATATAAAGTCAATTACAATCCAAAAATCCTAGGTAAGTATGTCGGGTCACCCTTGTTCCGCTCGCTCCTCTACATAATTCTTGAACCTATCCTTAAAGCGCTCATGACTATCCCATCCATCAACACTTGGGTCCTTGTAAATGAACCACTGCCTCGGAGGCGGTGGAATTGGACAACGATCATCAACAAACCAAACCTGTAAACATAAACAATAAAATTATAACAATTTATGAAAGAATAAGTAAATACCAAAGAGTAGCGCTCCACGTACCGGTACGTAATGGTCTCTCTTGCCTACATGTGCTATCGCATAAACCTTTGTCGGAGGCTCAACACCCGGGCCCCCCCACAATGGAAGACATGTGTGCGGTCCAAACCATGATAAGACAACAACCGCCACTTGGTGTTCCGTGGCAAACATCAAACCAGTAATAGGCATTATACACCAGAAGTTCCGTGTGCACGGTGAAGCAATATAATTCAATTTCCTAACAAATGCTTCTACCGTGAACTCTTCCTCCCCAAGCAGCGCTATGTAGTTGGCTCAATGTGTCTAGAGGTGCTTCGAAAGCTCTAACCGGACATCAATGTACTCCTCTTCTCGGCCACCTAGTAAAACGGCAAGGGAACGAAATCCGCAATGACCATCGCCTTTGACATTTTGTACCTGTTCTGGGGCGAAAAGATCGGACGACCTAAATCGCCTTAGACGGGGTAACGAGTCGACCGGATAATAGAAAATCAATCCAAACCAAAATAGACAATCAACAAGCAAAGAAAAGATACGAAATAGCGAGGAAATTGATAGATCTATTGATGATTGAATCAGGTCGAAGTACAACTTATCCTTAGAGAACAAAGGATCGGATCCTGTCTGCATTGTGTTTTTGTGATACAACCGGTAACGATCGAGCAAGATTCCGAGGAGACTGCGTTAGAGCGGGTGTACTCGTGAGTTCTTTTCAAAGTAATCCAATGGATACTAGATGCAGACGTGTCCATTCTTCCTTGCCTCGTCGTGATCTATATATGGTAATTGTCATCTTGTGTCCGTTATTCATCTTTTTGCAATATCTCATATTAATTCCGGGTGAGATCTTCGGGATTTGCCCTTGATTGCTAGCATAATCTTCGTGTTTAATGCCATAGCCATTGCCATCGATCGAGCATTTAATGTCCTGGGCGAGATCTTCAGGACTGGTCGGATCCTTCACGTCTGTGGAGCGTCCGACGTTTCCTTCCGGTCTCTCTTGGCCTTCGACCTTGCTCGGATTCCGGCCCAATCTGTTGGTTTCGATCCTTCTGGAGAATGTTGGGCCCAACAATAGCCCCAAGTTATTTTGGGCTCAAGGCAGCTGCGAGATGGAGTCCAAACAACTTCCCTTCACACGATCTCCACCTTCCGATCTTTGGCGCATAGGCGAGGGCTACGTGGCGATAATCCCGTGGCACGATGGGACGTTTCTGCAACCTGTCGACTCCCTCCATAAATTCGAATCAGCCTTCTAACGATTTGGCTTCATCTTCTTCTTTTGTTTCTTCATCTGGTAGGTTTCTCTAGGTCTCAAAAAATTGCTTTTCGATTTCCCCCTCTTTCTGTTTTGGAAATGGTTTACAGCAAGTCTTCTGAATCGTCTGCTACTCGCTCAAACTCGAGCAAGAACGAGGTCCCCCCCCTTTTCCTTCTGAAGGAGGCAGACGCTCTGACGGGGACTTTGTCAAAGTCGGAGTTGGAGCAGATCCTCCAAGTCGGAGGCTTTCCTCCTGAGACGGTCGCGAGGCTGCCGCATCCGGACGAGAGGGCCGATGCTCGCTACGAGGGATGGGTTTGTTTTTATGCTTACCCATTTATGATTGGCCACAAGGTTCCGTTTTCTCCCCTCGTTAGGGATTTTTTAGCGACCCTGGCGCTTGCGCCGTGTCAGGTTATGCCGCAGGCGTGGCGGATCCTTAGGGTTTTAGACTTGTTGAATGTCCAGTCCGGGGCCGGTTTTAACTTCGACGCCCTGTGGTACAACTACTTCCTGGGGTCGAAGAGTTCTTCTCGCGTCTAGTTGCGTATTCGTCCGGGTCAGAAGCCCTTGGTGTTTAATTTAGATGTAAATGACCGTGGATGGGGGTCGAAGTTCTTCTTCGTCGAGCGTTCGTCTCTAGAGAAGGGGGTGACTGTTCATTTTTGCTGTCGGAGTGGCGAGTTGAGAGTATGTATTCGACCTCTCTTTGCCTGTCTTATGTGTTTTAACTCCTTGCTTAACTCTTCTTTTTGTAGTCCCTGAGGCTGAAGAGTTGGAGGTAGATACTCAGTCAGAGGGCATGTCGAAGATCATCCTTAGTATCCCTGCGTCGAAGCGGAAGTTTATGAACGTCAACTTGTTGTCGACTCCCCCTACCACTCAGGACGTCATGTCAAATGTTTCGTCTTCTCGGGTCAAGTGTGAGTTTTTCGTTCGCCTTGTGTATTTCTTTTTCTTTCGTATGCTCATGATTTATGTTTTGTCTTGCCGTGTCAGCATCTCCGGCTGGTCGGTCGAGTGCCCGTTTGAAGGAAGTGTCCGGGAAAGGGTTTATAGAGCAAAGGCTGGCGACTAGGGCCTTGTCGAGTAAATCGACGCCGGCGGAGTCGTCTCTCCCGGCCAAAGTTGGCTCGAAAAGGAAGGCAGGGGCCTCTTCTGGCGATGTGAAGGTGGTGAACACTCCAAAGAAAAAGGGGACGGCTGCTCGTGGAGTCGAGAAGATTGACGCGGTCGGTCAATCGATTGCCGATCTCTTTCATGCTCAGGACCTGACTCTGAAGTCTGAAGTTGACGATGTCTCTCCTTTGGACTGTATTGGTGAAGCGGGGTGCTCTGTGTGGAAGGTAAGTCGTCTTGACTATCTCAAGTTTGTTTGTTTTCTTTCTCGTAGTCGGGTGAAACCTTGATTGGTTTTGTCTTTTTCGAGACTTTTCAGTATCTCTTGGGGGCGTATTCTGGTGTCAAGGAAATGGTTGCTAAGGCCGAGGACAGGGCTGCTAGGTCAGAGTCTGACCTGGCGTCTTTGAAGACCAAGTTGGAGGGAGCTGAGAGCCGTTGTAGGGACGTCGAGCGCCGCTTTGCCAAGGAGTTGAAGAATTGCCAAGATGACTTGGACGTTGGTCGGAAGGAGCTTAGCGAGAGTCAGTCGGGTGTCAAGGAGAAGGTGAAGCAGGCTAGTACCGAGGATGGTCGGATTGCGGGCGACGTAGGCAATTTTTATGTGTTGAAGTCGCGTACTGAGATGATCGAGGAGTTCAAAGAGGGCAAGCAGGGTACCTGGGATTTGAAGGCGGAGAAGGAGACCATGGATTCCCTGTATCCGAAGGGGAATCCAGGTTTGGAGCTTTTCCGTCTGGCCGGCGTCGGAGAGGAATCCTTGGACGGAAGCGCTGGTGAGGACGAGGCCTACCTTGGTGACAGCGTGCGGATTGAGCCCCAACCTTCTCCCGACATGGCCCCTGCCGAAGGTGATGTTGCGAACCCTAACCCTTGACTGTTTTTCGTATTTGACTTGTGGTCCCACATGTGTGTGGGTAGGATGTTTTCTGTTTTGGCGACCCGTCCACCATCGCGGGTCACCGTATGTGTTTTGTGGATGATTTGAAGTCCTACATGTGTGTAGGCGAACAATGTGTTTTGGCGACCCGTCCACCATCGCGGGTCGCATATTTGTTAAAAATGCTTAGGCTTTTATTTAATGCAATCTGTTTTACAAAGGATCGTACATTTGTGTGTTCGTACGCTTCGTCAGACTTTTTTAGAGAAGTTTGTTGCTGACGCTTTTGATTTGTATGTCGGGTTTGCCCGTGTGCTCCATCGAGTAGGGCTTGTCGTATGTATGTGAAGAAGGAGGCCTGCAAATGTATGTGTTTATGTTTAGTCATGACTTTAAGCCGAGGAGGAAAAGCAATATGTTTCTATCGCGTAAATGTAATAAGGTGTCTTAACCTTATGTATTGTGTAAGGCAGGCGGTGTGCCGACGTGCCTGTGTTGTTCATCTCTCCGTGTTCCGATCAATCGTGTAAATGTAGCGTAAGCTCTTTTGTTTGTGACTGGATCCAGTGTGTATGTTGATGTCGTCTTGTACTTAGGTTTGCAAGGAAAATGTCCTTACTAGATGTAAATGCTCAGTTTCAGGAAATAGAGTTATGCTTGTGACAACAAGTAATGTACGATAGGTGAAAGTACGTTTAGCGCCTTACCTTAATAGCTTAGAAGTGGTATAACTTTAGGTGTGTTGCGTTCCAACTTCTCAGGATTGGTCGTCCGTCTTTGTCTTCCAATTGATATGCTCCTTGTCCGACTACTTCTTTGATTAGGTAGGGTCCTTCCCACTGAGATGCGAGCTTTCCGTCAGTCGGATTCTTGGTATTCTGGAATGTCTTCCTAAGGACCCAATCTCTAACTTTAAAGACCTTGGCTCAGACGTTCTTGTTGTAGCTTCTTGCGACCTGTTGCTGGAACTTGACCATTCTAATTCTGGCTTTTTCTCTAGTCTCATCCGCTGTGTCCAAGTTGTGTGCTAGTTCGACGTCGTTTTGTTCGTTCGTCTGAAGGCTGTAATGAGCTATTGGAACCAATAGCTCGGCAGGGATGACTGCTTCGCTTCCGTAGACGAGTGATAATGGTGACTGTCCGGTCGCGTTCTTTGGAGTGGTCCTGTCGGACCAGATAATGAACGAGAGCTCGTCTGCCCATTTTCCTTTAGCCCCTATGAGGCGTTTCTTGAGGTTGTTGTTGATGATTTTGTTGCTAGACTCGGCTTGTCCGTTAGATTGTGGATACCGAGGGGTGGAGATGACCAATTTGATGTTCCATTGGTCCCAAAAGGCTCGAGTCTTATGATTGATGAATTGGGAGCCATTGTCGCACACGATTTCTGATGGGACGCCAATTCTGCACAAGATATTGCGTTTAATGAATGAAATGGCGTGTTGATCTTTTACCTCTCGGTAGGCTTCAGCTTCGATCCATTTAGAAAAGTAGTCCATCATGGCAAGGAAGAAGACTCGTTGACCCGACGCAAATGGGAGTTTTTCGACGATGTCCATCCCCCATCTCATGAAGGGCCACAGCGCTAGAGTCGGATGTAGTAGTTTCGAGGGTTGGTGAGGAACGGGTGCATGTCGTTGGCAGGCATCGCACTTCTTGGTGTACTCCATTGCGTCTCTATTCATCATGGGCCAGTAGTATCCGTTTCACAAGGCTTTTCCCGAGAGGCTTCGCCCGCCGGTGTGATTCCCACATTCTCCTTCATGTAACGATTGTAAGATACGTCCGAATTCTGGAGTCTTGAGGCATCGTAGGAATATCCCTGTGACAGATCTTTTGTACAAGATGTTATTTATAATATCGAAAGAAAGTGCTTGCACCTTTAGCCTTTTTGCCTCTGTGAACTCAGGTTTCCTCATGATTTCTCTCATGGGATGATTAGTGCGGACAATTATAGTATGAGATTCGAAATATGGTTTGAGTTTATTCGACGCCATTACCAGTGATAGTACGAGTTTTTCTAACGATGAGTACCTTGTTTCTGCCGATAGTAACGTTCGACTGACATAGTAGATTGGCGATTGCTTGCCATCTTCTTCTCTGACCAGTATTGTGCTCACGGAGGACTCCGATACTACTAGGTACAACAATAATGGCTCGTCGTCTTTGGGTTTGGTTAGCAACATGGGACTGGCAATGTATTTCTTTAGGTCCTGAAACGCAACTTCATGCTCTTCCGTCCATTGGAAAGATTTGTTTTTCTTGAGAGCATCGTGAAAGGGTTTACATTTGTCGGATGACTTCGAGATGAATCTGTTCAGAGCTGTTATCCGACCTGTCAACTTTTACACGTCCTTGACGCATCGAGGGGATCGGAGATTGATGAGGGCCTTGACATGTTCTGGGCTGGCTTCTACTCCTCTTTGTGTCACCATGTATCCCAAAAATTTCCCTGAAGAGACTCCGAAAGAACATTTAGTGGGATTTACTTTCATGTTATAGCGTTTAAGTACCTCGAATGTTTCCCTCAGGTGTTCAATGTGGTCTTTCTTTTGCTTTGATTTGACTAACATGTCGTCGATGTAGACCTCCATGGTGTCCCTAATCTGATCTTTGAACATCTTGTTGACCAGTCGTTGGTAAGTAGCCCCTGCATTTTTTAGTCCGAAGGGCATTACTTTGTAATAATAGATACCTTGGCTTATGATGAATGCCATTTTCTCTTGGTCTTCTGGTTCCATAAGGATTTGATTGTAGCCACTAAATGCGTCCATGAAGGTTAACATTTCGTGTCCTGCCGTTGCGTCGACCATGGCGTCGATGTGAGGGAGTGGGAATGAATCTTTAGGGCAGGCTTTGTTGAGGTCGATGAAGTCGATGCAGACTCTCCACTTGCCATTTTTCTTTTGGACTACGACCACGTTGGCTATCCACTCGGGATAGTTGACTTCCCTTATTTTTTCCTGTTTCCAACAAGCTTTTTTTGCTCTGGGACGAATTTCCTACGCTTTTGCTTTACAGGGGGGTGAGATGGATCTACGTTCAATTTATGGGTAATAATGTTTGGAGATATACCGACCATATCTTCATGTGACCATGCAAAACAATCAGTATTGGATCTGAGAAAATCAAGAATTTGTTGTCTGGTCGAGTCGTCCAGGTCCGACCCGACCCTTACCGTTTGATTTTGCCGATAGTGTGTTTAACTTCGCCACAGAATCCGACTAGTGGAGTTGATTTCTTGATCAGGTCATCTTCACCCAGACCCATCCCTTTGAGGGCGTCGAAGGTCAAGAGATTGGTCGAACTTCCTGTATCGATTAGTACTCTACGTATCAAACAGTTCCTGATAGATAAAGAGATTACCAGACCGTCGTGATGGTTTTCCGACCCGTCGGCATCGGACTCGTCGAACGTGACTGTCGGGAGGTCGGAGACCTTGGTTTGTCTGAACTCCGGCGTTTCGGGTTTATTGCCTTTGCTTTCTTTTGCATGTCGTTTGGCTGCAGAGTATGTGTTCCCACATACGTCCGATCCCCCTGAAATGGTATTGACAATTTTTGTATGGATAGGAGATGGGGGTTTATCTTGTTTTACATGATCTCGTCGCTCCATGGTTGTCTTGGCTCGTTCTGAGATTACGTCGCACAAGAGCCCCTGCGCGAGTAACCTGGCAACCTCTTTACGCAAGGCGATGCACTCATCCGTCGAGTGACCGTGGTCACCATGGAATTCGCACCATCTGCTCATGTCCTTTTTGACGTCTGGTCGGTCGCTCTTTCGGGGCCATCTTACCTCTTTTCCATATTTGTCGAAACTCTTGACGAGCTCCGACACGGAAACACTGAAGTTGTAAGATTGGACCCTGGGAGGCAATGTTGGACCATCTCTCCAGTCTTGGGACCTGTCTTGGAAAGAATTTACCTGATTTTGTTCATTTCGATTATGAGGGTAGGGGTGATGACGTCTGTCTCGACGGTTGTCGGAGGAGGATTTGTAATACCCCTCATTTTTAGTAAGGGCATTTTTGTAATTTTCCAAACACTCGTACTGAAGTCAAATTAATTTCAGAGAAGTTCAGACATTTTGTTAAATGCTTGATCTCTGTAATAATTCCCTGAGTGGATTAAATACATTCGACGTATTTTTGGGGTTTAGAATATTTGTTCGGATATGAATATATTTAATCCGGGGTTAAGACCCATACCCATAATTCTTCCCGGACGAAAGAGGGTGAAAGAGGCAGGATTTGGCCTCCACCGCGCCCGCGGTCATACCCACCGCACCCGCGGTCAGAAATGGCCTTCATCACACCCCGCGGTCAAACCCACCGTACCTGCGCCGTCATCATCACTTTTTTGCTTCGCCGAGCTTTGACCGTCGTGCGCCTGAGTTGCTTCGCCCCTGTCGGAGCTGAGGCGGTGAGGCGGTGGGGGAGCTGGTTGCTTGAGCTCCTTGCTTGGCTTATAAAAGGAGGGGACTTGGAGGAGGAATCATCCCAATCTCTCTCTCTCAAATCTCTCTCTCATTCCATTGTCGCCGGATTTGCAAGCTTTCACCGGAGTTGTCGCCGGAGCTCTCATAGGAGGAGGAGGTGCTCTCAAGGTGGTGCTTGGGTGGTCCAAGTAATCCAGAAGTCGGAGCCACCATGAGTCGAACCCCCGTCGTCTTCCCCGGTGAGTTTTTGTCATCGTCGTCTCGCCACTGTGGCTTGACCGCACCCGCGGTCAAGGCCGCCGCACCCGCGGTGTGCCTGGGCACTTGATGTGACCCTGTCGTCCTTGTCACATCCGCCTTGAGACTCCCCTACAGTTACATCCAGTACGATCGAGACATTAATTGCTTAGCACGTCTTATGAACATTATTTCTATTTTTAGTAGCTGCTATTTCTGGGTGGTTGCCATTTATGTTAAATGGGCCGCCAGAATTAGTAACTAGAGAGTCTGGCCCATTAGGTCAACTCTCTAGTATAAATACTCTCTTTTGTCTTCATTTTCAACTACGTCAAATTAAGCCTAAGTTTCAAGTCGAGTAAACTCCTTAAACCCCGGGCCCCGACGTCAACAATCTTTGCGTTCCTAGTCGAACTATCCTGGCGCATCGATTCAGTTGGCGCGTTAACTCGGTTACCATCTATCCAGTTACTATCCGCAATCCCGAAACAAGAACTAACCCTAGTTCTCGTCTCTCCCCAAACACGAACCCTAATTCCCTCACGGCCACCTCCACCTCCGACACCACTACCGCCGCTCCAACCACCACAGCACCGCCGATCTCCCCCATCGCCGCCGGTCACCGTCCGATAGCATCCACAGCCCGCCGAACGCTCCTTCATCCCTTTCCGACGAGTTGAACGCCCTACTACGCATTCAATCGATCCCGTGACAGCGAATCGTGGTCTTTCCCCGGACAACGTCACATCAACTGGCATCAGAGCCTTCGAATCGCGTAAGTCATTCCAACTCTTCATTCAAATCACTCATTCGCTTCCGCAAATCACTTCCTGCATATAAAAAAAAAAACCAAAAAAAGACGGACCTTTCTACCCAGATTTCGTCCAAATTTTTTTTCCCTTTCCGCAATTTTCTTTTATATTCCTGTAGAGAATCTCGAGACGAGTCCGGACATATAAAATTCGCCCAAAACGGACATCGTTTGACCCCTCAAAAGGCCAAAATACGAACTGTCTACCGTCGAAACCCTAGATTTCGCCGAACCCATCTCACCCAATTTTCTGCATTTTCTTGATTTTGCTTGGTTTTTTTATTGTGTTGATTGAAGATTTGCTTGCATATAGGCCTAGATAGTTCGTTGCAACTTCGTTTGCCTTGTGTGCGCCAAAAATCTACATCTTCGCAATCCCCTTCTAATTCAAACTTGTTTCACTGCACCCAGATTTTTTTTTCTTTTGCTGAACTGCTGCTGTTCGTTCACTGTGCTGAACTTTCTGTGAGTTTCTGCTGCACTCCTGCTGTACGTAGTTGGAGAAGTTTGCTTTGCTGATTTTTTTCTGTGTTGGTTTGCTGAAGTTTCTGTTTCTGTAGTAACAACAGCCCCAGAATTACAAAAAAAAATATGGGCTGTTCGCGGTTATATATAAAAAAAAAATCGAGACCACACAAACCAAAATAAGGTAAGTGCGTCTCTTCGCAGTTCAGGAAGGGAGAACCCGGTCTTGATTCCGGCACCTTCAAGCCCGCTTTCGCAGTGATTCATTTACCATCTTCTTAATCTCTCACTGTCTGGGTTGCATATCTTGGTTGACTGTGTTGTGCTTACTTCTGTGCTTATATCCTTGCATATCTACTTTCGACATTTTCTTTGTTGAGCATTGCTTGGATTTTGTTGATTGTTGTGTGGGTTGCCTTAAGCCTGCTCGTAACCGCCCTCACGGCCAGCCAGAGTAGTTTCCCGAGTGATTGTTTGTTGAGTTTGGTATTGCTTCACTGTTTGTTGTTTCTGTTGCTGTTGTTGTTCGCTTTGATCCTGTGGTTTGCCATTTTTTGCTGTCAGGTACCATGTCTGAAGAAGAGATCACCCGCGAGATAGGCGCCGAGACTGCTGAACAACAATTGCGCCGAGAGATGCTTGCCAGGGACGCGAAGGTCGCCGAACTCGAGCGACAAATAGCAGCTCTCATCGCACTCCAGCAACCGGCCCCGGTAACTAAGATTGCTTCTGCTCCAGATCAACAACAGGACGATGCGCTAGGCGCCCTAGCCTTGGAAAAGGCAAAGGGCAAAGCTGTGATGCTTCCCTCCACCTCAGATGCAGGCCAGCTGAAAGAACTGGCATCGCAACGAGAGAGCATTATTGATCCGACGCGTCGTCGGCAACGAAGGTCTACGCAAGTCGTGATCTAGGAAGAGACCCCTGCCCCTACGGATCCCACTGAGGCGGGTCCCCAAGAGGAATATGAGGACGACCAGGTCCATTCCAGTGGTCGCCATCAGCAGGGCCAATCGCCGACTTTACCGCCTCCGACTGGTCGCCCACACAACCAGCCGTCTGGTTCCCATCTGCCGCAGCGACAGCGTCAGCGTCAACGACAAACCACTTCTGTGCCGTTTGATATTGATGCTTACCAAGATCACCAGAGTGCCCGCACTCCTCTTTATTCTGATGAAGAGGATATGTTTGATGAGTACGACCTTGAGGAGGATGAGGGTCAGTTTGGATATGCTGACGAATTTCATCCGCCTCTCTAGGATCCCCCTGAGCTTCTGCACCAGCATACCAGCTATGTGCCGCCTCGCTTGCTGCCTCAGAATCAGGAGGCCTATTGGCACGCTGTCCAGCCCGGGCGCCACCAGCAGGCTTACCAGCCTATGCGCCCAGCCGCCGGCCGACAGCGTCTGCAACGACCAGCTCGCTTTCCACCACAGTATGGCGCTCGTCACTTCGAGCCCGTAGCGGACCCTGCTGCTCGGTTTCAGGACCGCCAGGCACAACCACCTGTCCAACGCCGAGATGTGAAGGTAAAAATTAAAAACTTTTATGGCTTATATGATCCTTCTGTCTTTCTTGAGTGGTTGCAGAACATAGAGTACATCCTGTGTCATTTGACTGTCCCTGAGTACGAGAAGGTAGATCTCGTGACTCTATATTTTGAGGGAGCTGCACAAACATGGTGGCAACGTATTACGCAGCAGCATTATCGGATGGGTTGGGCACCATTACTGAGTGGCATCAGCTCGTGTACATCATGACTCGGAAGTACGTGCCTTCCACTTACAAGGAGCAGATGCGGACCGAGATCGCTCGTGCGCGATAGGGCATGGATTCCCCTCAAGAGTTCTTCGCCCGCTTGGAGGACATGTACTTCAAGGCTGGCGCTAGTGTTGCTCCAGGAACTTTGAAGACGAGGTTTATCGCTGGGCTTAACCAGCCTATCCAGGATCAGGTTGACGTCCTGCCTATTCGGGACCTCAACAATGTTGTGCACACTGCACAGAAGCTCTACCTTCAGCACCAGCGTCAGAGGCAGAGACCATGGCAGTCCACAACATCTTCCAGGTATGGCTCTGGACCCTTTCCTTCGGTTTCAGGCACTGACTCTACTCCTCCATCTAGTGCACATAGACAAGACCAGAGAAACACAGGTACTGCGTTTGCTGCAGCACCACCGAGAGCAGCCCCGTCTGCTCCTGTTCGCCACCCGCAACCGCCATCTACAGATCCCGCTCGTTCTGACCGAGCAAGAGATGTGGAGTGTTTTAGGTGTGGAGGACGAGGACATTACCAAATGAATTGTCCAAATGCGAAGAAGGTCCTCTTCTCCACCCAATCTGCAGGTTATGAGAGTTACGACGACGAGGATGACGCCGTCGAGACGGCTCCTGCCACTGTGTATACAGCCGATGCTGATGGCTGTGTGGTCGGCACTGCCGATCACCATGATGACCAGGCATATCACCTTGCCTTGCTCTCTAGACGCGTGTTGAGCGTCAAGGAGGGCGCCCTTACTGAGCAACGGGAGAATTTGTTTCATGCCCGAGCAACGCTTCAGAATGCTTCGCTGAGCGTGATCATTGATGGGGGCTCTTGTTGCAACATAATCAATGAGAAGGTTTTCCGCCACTGTAACCTTCCGACGACTCCTCACCCCACTCCCTATGGTCTACAGTGGATCTCAGACAATTCAGGTAACACCATATCACAGCAGTGTCTTATTTCATTTTCTATTGGTCCTTATAGGGATACTGTGCTTTGTGATGTTACCGCCATGGACGCTACCCACTTGCTTCTGGGACGTCCATGGTTATATGATCGTCGCGTACTTCACGACGGGTATTTGAACACTTACATGTTCAATTATCATGGGAAGCGCGTGACTCTCTTACCCATGAGTCCACAGGAAATTTTACAGGATCAGGCTGAGCGACAACGCCAGAAGGCCATTGAGGCCGCCAGAACTCCGCCTGCGCAGAAACCAACCCCGGAGAACGCCAGACGACAACTCGGCCGCGTCACCGACCGCGTTGAGGCACCTGAGGGAAACTCGGGCGACAACTCGGCCGAGTCACCGACCGAGTTGTGTCACCTGGGGGAAACTTGGCCAGAAACTCGGCCGAGTTCTTGGTCGGGTCAGCACACCTGGATACAACTCGGTCCGACACCCGACCGAGTTATGGACCGAGTCGGGAAAAGCGCCCGCAACTCGGCCGAGTCAGCTTCCTGTCCTGCGCCTTCGCCTTCTGTGTCTTCTGGAAGGTCGTCTGCATCTACAACTGCTTCTGCATCTACCTTGCAGGGCACCTGTGAACGCAGAGTTCTTCTGGCAAAACACAGGGACCTCACTCCGGCACTTCAAGGCAAGTCTGTTTGTTTCCTTCTTATTCCTCGCCTTTGTGCCACTACTACGACAGAGCCCGCCCTTCCGCCTGCAATTTTGTCTATTTTGCAGGAATTTGTGGATTTCATGCATGCCGAGCTGCCGCCAGGCCTGCAACATGTGCGTCGTATTGAGCATTGGATGGACTTCTTTCCCGACGCGTCGCTGCAGGACCAGGAGACCTTTGCTGCTAGGAAGTTGGCTGAGCACATTCAGGAGCTACACAGTAGGACACACCCACAGCTGGAGCGACGTGCGATACAATACTTATCCTAGAAGAACAAGGGAAGGAGACGATTTATCTTCGCCCCGGGCGACTTGGTTTGGCTTCACTTGCGGAAGGAGCGATTCCCTTCCGTCCGCAAGTCTAAGCTCAACCAACGGGGTGATGGTCCATTCGGAGTCGTCATGAACATTGGCGACAACACATTCCAGCTCGAGCTACCGGACAAGTACGGGGTGCGTGAGACGTTCGACGTCGCGGACTTCGCACCATATGTTGAGCCTGAGCCTAATGAGGGTGAAGCGGGGACGCTTCAGAACCAAGTGGGGGAGGGTGATGTAACCCTGCCGTCCTTGTCACATCCGCCTTGAGACTCCCCTACAGTTACATCTAGTACGATCGAGACATTAATTGCTTAGCACGTTTTATGAACAATATTTCTATTTTTAGTAGCTGCTATTTCTGGGTGGTTGCCATTTATGTTAAATGGGCCGCCAGAATTAGTAACTAGAGAGTTTGGCCCATTAGGTCAACTCTCTAGTATAAATACTCTCTTTTGTCTTCATTTTCAACTACGTCAAATTAAGCCTAAGTTTCAAGTCGAGTAAACTCCTTAAACCCCGGGCCCCCACGTCAACAATCTTTGCGTTCCTAGTCGAACTATCCTGGCGCATCGATTCAGTTAACGCGTTTCTAGTAAATTATCATGGCGCGTTAACTCGGTTACCATCTATCCAGTTACTATCCACAATCCCGAAACAAGAACTAACCCTAGTTCTCCTCTCTCCCCAAACACGAACCCTAATTCCCTCACGGCCACCTCCACCTCCGACACCACTACCACCGCTCCAACCACCACAGCACCGCCGATCTCCCCCATCGCCGCCGGTCACCGTCCGATAGCATCCACAGCCCGCCGAACGCTCCTTCTTCCCTTTCTGACGAGTTGAATGCCCTACTACGCATTCAATCAATCCCGTGACAGCGAATTGTGGTCTTTCCCCAGACAAGGTCACATCAGCACTCGTGGTTGTGGCTTGGGCTTTGTGATCTCGATTGGGATTTTTGTTCTTTCGATTTTGTTTGTCTTTCCTTAGATTCATATATTTTATTATCGAATCTAACTTAGGGTTCGTTATGGGTCATTTCATAGGAATCCATAATCCGAGTCTGTCCTCGTTTCGGTCCCGGAAACTCGTTGTCTTTGAGATTCATTGAGCTTTGCCTAATCTAAGGCAAGTGACGGTTCGCTCTTGCTTATCATTCCATATTTATATTAATTATCAATTGTGTTTAATTGTTAATTAATTTGGGATCAATGTTGTTTTCGTCTGGGAACAGTTTTGATAACTGTATATGATTTAAAAAGGAATATTATAATAGGTTATATATACTACTAGAAACAACGCTATTATATACGTATATATATATGATTAAAATACAGATATTATAATAGGTTGTATATATTGCTAGAAACAACGCTATTATATCTGTTATTGCCTAGATGACATTGATTTGGACTATTGCGTGTTTTAACTGTTTAGTTAGCACGAGTATTCGTAGGAACGCTATGTACCTTGCGAGGTTAGTTGTTTCTTTATAACTGGTGCTATGTGGATTTTTTCCTAGTACTCTATCTGGTCATGACCATGCCCTTACTCAGGGTTGGATTATCTCTTGTGAGGAGATATCCCTTTTACATCTCTTGTGAGGAGATATTATCTCTTGTGAGGAGATATTATAAAAGCTTATAACGTAAATGTACGTTTTGGAATTAAATAAGATAAGTACGATTAGACACATAATTAATGAACCTTGGGCGAGAAGTACAACGTGGAAACTCGTATGGGCTTTAATTAGAGTAAGTCCACCTTCCGAATCTGAATTCGCATTATGCAGTGAGGTTGGTCGTGGACCCAAATAGTCAAATCGCTTTTAAACGTTTGCGTGAAACTTTAATGTTCCCAAACACTTGTCATACTTCCGATAAGACTCAATTCGTTGGAGTCTTCTCTTCATATTGTTTCGGTAAGGCTCAATCTTTCAGAGTCTTCTCTTCAGTGCATATCTAAAATAAATAATCATTCCGTGAAAGTTCCGGGTTATATATCGTTCATTCGGTTATTATTCGAAGGATAATGATAGTAAACGGTTACGATCACTAGAACCATCTATTTTCACCCTTGCATAGTCTTTCATTAGACTAACCAACCGGGTTTTATTCCTTGCATGGTTGGCTGGTGTCATCCGTCCCTTACGACACATCAGTGGTTGGTTCCCGCAGACCTGAAGTAACCAATTGAAGAAGAGACTTGCAGTTGCAGATTTAAGTGCCGGTCTTTCAAGGTCGTTAGACATTACTTTAATGTATATTTTTATAACCTAGTCATGTGATAGGTTTATTCTTAAAAGTATTCCGCTGTGTAATTTATAAGTTTTCCGCTGTATTAACTCTGTTATAAAAACACTTCTCTCGTTTGATGAGAGATCGTCTAATAAAAAGGATTGAGTTTCTTATCCAAATGTCTTCCGATGTTCAATCTTTCATTTAATATATACGTATTTGAGTTTAATTGTTCCGATTAAAGCCTAGGGTGACTTTGGACGGTAATGTCTGAGGTCACTGGCGTGTGGCATTTCCAACAATAAGTTGGGGGTGTTACAATTATGGTATCAGAGCAACGGTTTTAAAATTCTTGGCCTATTGTTAGGTTTGAGAATTTTCAAAAACTAATTTCGAAACGATTTTCAAACTATTTTGTATTAAAAAGGAATTTCGAGAAATTAGATGTTAAAAGTTTTAATTATTTCTTGAAATTTAATTTAAACTAATGATTTAGCTAATTGTGAACTTCAAAAGTTAATTATCATTGGTTATAAAAGGCGTGTTATACGCAATCAAAATGAGTTTATGATTGTAACTTTAAAAGTGCAAAAAAAAATTAGTTAGAAGTTTTGTGATAATCATATCACTAGTTTTGGAGAAACTAACCTCATGAATAACTATTTTTTAGATATAAGTTTAAAGATATAATGTATGGAGTTGAAGATATAAGATTTAAGAGAATTTTCAAACTTCTGCAAGATTCAAGTTGTTACTTATTCCTTAGATCCATTCTTAGGAATATCATTTCTCCTTAGATGGAATGTCATTTAAAGATTGACGTTTATTATAGAGTTTCCACTTTCCAAGTAAGAAAGAGAAGGAGATCATTTTTGTGGTTAACAGTGGAGGGTTAGTCAGACTAATATAAAGCTATTAGTTTAGACCCTTATAATCTGAATCATAACGTATCTGACTAAAGTGTCATGCACAAGTTGGAAAAGTTCTAAATTAACGTTATGGTTCATCAATAGGTGATGGACACCCGATCCACCAATCAAGCGGTTAGCGAGAGTCCTAACAACGGATCTCGAGTTCGGCTGATGAGTGCTACTTCACAAGGGGGAGACGCGGGATCTGGATCACATAGCAGTGACCCGACCCTGTGCCAGAATGTTCCTCAGGGACAAATGGACCCCCAAGCTGCAAGGGGAGTTCCACTTCTTACCCCGATCATGCTGAATGCAATGAATATTGGGCAGATAGTAGGGTTGGTGGTCGAGGCACTAACGGCCCAGATGATACCGCAAGCTCAAACGGCCCCCATACCTCAAGTCGCAGCCAGTATGGAGGCGCAAATTGAGGCAAGAAGCGGGCAACAGAATCGCAGGGCTGGCTCGTTCAAGCGCCCAACGTCGCCCACCAAGATCGAGAAGTCTGGTCGTGCTAAAACCAAGGCGACTCAGTATGGCTCCGCCAAGGGCTCATGCTGGAATAGCGGCGGGATTGTATACCACAACTGTGGTAAGGCTGGGCACAAGAGCCCTGGTTGCCAAAAGTTGAAGCGGGTATGCTACAAATGTGGAAGGGAAGGCCACATGAAGACATACTGCAGGAAGAAGGACCTAAAGGTAAAGCAAGTAAATCAGGCCTCAAATGTTGACAGTGGACAGAATCCAAGGGCAGAAGTATCTGTTCCAGGGCAGTCCACTACTCGTGATAAAGGCAAGGCGCCCATGGAATCTTCAGGTCAAGAACAACAACTCTTTGTGATACGTCACCCCGACGGAAGTGAAGCTTTGTACAAGTGGTAGTGTTTAGTAAGGCTTTTTAGATGTAGAGCGATGACTTATGTCAATAGTCTCCATAGTTTAGTAATCTGTCTATCCGACTTTCTATCATATGTTTTGTGTAATGTTTCGATCAATGAAGAAGTGTTTCCTTGTTTCGAAAATTACTAAATTCGTCACTATTGCAAATTGTTCGTTCATACGAGACTCCGTGAGTGCCAAAAACAGTTATGCCACGTGTGGATAAGGGCTGTCAGGACTCACAAAAGAGGGGTAACGTATGGAACAGAGGTGTTCGTTCCCTACATGGTTAACACCAGGGTCGACTCCACTATGGAATTTTTAGATCCATCCTTAGGAATCTCTTTATTCTTGAGATAATGTCACATCGGTATGACATTAATTACTCCCTTCGTTGAGCGGATGATTGTTATCTCGTGATTTGAGCTTTACCAAATGTATGTGGTTAATGCTCTATGAGATGAATTTTTTTCTCTCATATGTGTACCCTGAACATTTGTTTTGGTAGAAGTACGTATGAGTGAACTGCATGAAGTTCGGAATACCTCGTTGTGAGGTCATACTGTAGTCGTCTATATGGATAGGCTGCTGGGAAGAGGAAATATATATAAGAGATAGTTCATAGGGAATTTAGTTTCTCTAAACTGATCGTACTCTGTTACGACCTTGAGTAGAACTTTAGAACCCAAGGGTTTTGGTTATGGAAGTTGTAAGTGAGTATGTCCATTGCGGACTAGAGGATTAGACGTTCGGAAAAGCTAAGGGTGTGAGGTCATAGGTATTGTCTTGGAAGATGTACCTAAGATTCGTTATGAGGCTTCCTTGAAAGAAGCGATAAAAGGATTGGACAAAGAGTGATTGATATCTGTTACGGCGATTTGATGTCACGTTAAGGGAAATAAAGTGATTAGGCACAACTGTACTAATCAATTTATCGCGATCTTGTTTCGAGGAAACTAGAAGTCTAAGTTGGCAATAAGCTTTAGGGCCAAATTTAAGTGAACCAAATGATTGAATTTGGGAAGTTGTCCTTTCAGGGAATAAAGAGTTATGACACTTGGGAATTTACAAGGTTCGATATTTGGACCTTATGTGAATTGACTATCCATAAGGCGTATAGTACAACCCTTATTGGAAGGATTAGGTTGTGAAGTCACTATGTTAGGAAGAGGCCACTTAAATGGAAGGGTTACAGTTTAAGGATAGATCATATTGATGATTCCGATAAACTAAAGGATTTAGTACATAGATTAAGTTTGTGTGTGCTTAAGAAGTAAGGTAACAATGCTACTTGTGTATATCTATTGAAGGATTAGGACACAAGTGATTGATTCTGTTGATAATGAATCATTTAGCAATATGATACTTCGAGGAAATAGGAGTAAGATCTCATGTGATTTGTTTGGGGAATATATGAATAAATGTTGTGATTATTTTTGGAAAAAGTTAAGGAATCTTAAAGGATTTAAGTTAGAGATTGCTTATGGGAGTGCGTTAAATTATTCTTGTAAGGATTTTTGGTTAAAGATGATATAAGGTCAAACTTACTTTCAGATAAATGATGGAATTGTGGGAAGTACCTTTAAGGAAATTGGGAATGTAATGTTTTGAGGTTACTAAGATTTGATATTTGGGTTGTAAGGAGTTAAGGTGTGAACTTTGGGATTGTTTATATAAAGAAATTGGAAGAGAAACGTGTGTTCCCCTATTTAAGGTACGTTAATGTCAGTATGATGATCTTGGAGACCATTATTCTAAGGTGGTCATGATCTTGTGGAAATAGTAAGGGCTATTACATGGCATAATATATATAGAGATAAGGTTTGCGGATGATATCGAGTAGACTTGAGGAAAAAGGTGACCCACGTTTGTTAAAGGGAATCGTATAGCACGTTTGGGTAAGACAAGAGTATAATCCTGAGGAATGGATTAGTGAATCATGTTGAGATAGTCAGACATAGGTTGTGGTGTGACCAATTGTGGGAAAATATGAGTAAAGATTTTGAGTTAGAAATTTGGCACAAGGGCCAAATGTGATTAAGGTAACCAATGAATAAGCGAGTCATATATGTAAGGAGTAAAGTCAATATGACAAAAGAGGTACTAAGATGAGTTAAAGTTGAATTCTATGTATGTACTCGAGGACCGGATTGTCGAAAGGAGGTTAGTAGAAAGATATTGTAGTCTTCTATGTAAGGACATCAAGATCTTCAGGAGGAAGAGAGCATAACAACAAGGTTATATTGGAAATTTGAGTGAATACTTTGATTAGGGAAATGGTAATCCTGTGAATGGTCATATCTGTCCTAGATAGAGTAAAGAAGGCAGGCAGTATATTGTAAGGGGAATCGTGACCGAGTAAGTAGTTCGATTTTGGGATATAGATTTCGAAAACCAAACTTATTCAAGGATATATGATACCGAGATATGGTTAAGGAATCAGATCGTGTTCCAGGAGCAAGTACATGGATGCAATGATTATGGAAGTTAAGATCAGATAGTGAGATTATGGTGAATCAGGTCCCTTTAGTTTAGCAATGCTAGTTTCGCGGTCGAAACCTTTTTAAGGGGGTAATGTTGTAACGCCTCGCTTTTTTTTAGGTTATTCGGCCAAGTTTCGGGTCGAAACTTCTTTTAAGGGAGAAGTGATGTAATACCCCTCATTTTTAGTAAGGGCATTTTTGTAATTTTCCAAACACTCGTACTGAAGTCGAATTAATTTCAGAGAAGTTCAGACATTCTGGTAAATGTTTGATCTCTGTAATAATTCCCTAAGTGGAATAAAATACATTCGATGTATTTTTGGGGTTTAGAATATTTGTTCGGATACGAATATATTTATTCCGGGGTTAAGACCCATACCCATAATTCTTCCCGGACGAAAGAGGGTGAAAGAGGTAGGATTTGGCCTCCACCGCGCCCGCGGTCATACCCACCGCACCCGCGGTCAGAAATGGCCTTCACCGCACCCCGCGGTCAAACCCACCGCACCCGCGCCGTCATCATCACTTTTCTGCTTCGCCGAGCTTTGACCGTCGTGCGCCTGAGCTGCTTCGCCCCTGTCGGAGCTGAGGCGGTGGGGGAGCTGGTTGCTTGAGCTCCTTGCTTGGCTTATAAAAGGAGGGGACTTGGAGGAGGAAGCATCCCAATCTCTCTCTCTCAAATCTCTCTCTTGTTCCATTGTCGCCGGATTTGCAAGCTTTCGCCGGAGTTGTCGTCGGAGCTCTCATAGGAGGAGGAGGTGCTCTCAAGGTGGTGCTTGGGTGGTCCAAGGAATCCAGAAGTCAGAGCCACCACGAGTCGAACCCCCGTCATCTTCCCCGGTGAGTTTTCATCGTCGTCGTCTCGCCACTGTGGCTTGACCGCACCCGCGGTCAAGGATGCCGCACCCGCGGTGTGCCTGGGCACTCGTGGTTGTGGCTTGGGCTTTGTGATCTCGATTGGGATTTCCGTTCTTTCAATTTTGTTGTATTTACTTTTATTGTAGAGACAAGTCTCTCCCTTTGTAACTCTATATAAGCTTATCAATAATATGAGGCAACCCATTGTTTGGGTTTTTATATTATTTACATGATATCAGGCCTCAACAAACTCTCCCTCTTTTCTCTCTTATCCAACTAAACGTTCCTTCTTCTCCTCCCACCACTTTCCCCATCATGCCTACCACAGACGCCGACGCCGATAATCAACAAGCCACCACCAAACACAAACTAGAGCCACGAACCAAACCATGTGTTTTCCTCAGCTATGTATTGCATCATAATAAGGATTTATTAGATTTTTTATCAATAATCCTAACCCTATTCCTCTCCCCCCCACTCCCGATCCCTCCTCCTCAAACGCCGGTCCTAATTCCCTACCTCGTTTTCCCCGCCCCCATATCTCTCCTCTCTCTCGTCAAATCTCGGCAACATCATCACCCCCACTAATGACCCGGCCCCACCACCCTGTCTCTCCATATCTGTTACACCCACTTCCCAAAAATCCCCACCCAAATCCCCCACTTTCTCTGCCAACCCACGTATCACTCCACGTGGCCCACCACCCAATTCATCCACCAATCAATCCCTTCCTAAATTAACTCCTATCCCACTATCCTTAACCACTCCCCGTATCTCTCCCACATACCCCTCCTCTCCTAATCCCTATCAACAACCCACCCCTTCCCCACAAATTAAATCCACATTTAATTTCACCCCTCATCCGATGGTTACTCGAGCTCAGTCGGGTATTTCCAAACCCAAAATTATTTTCAACCTCAACTCTTCCTTTACTCCTCTTCCCAAAAGTCACAAAACAGCCATCCACAACCCGCTATGGTTTAAATCAATGAAAGAAGAGTTTGATGCTTTGATCTCTAACAGGACTTGAGATCTTGTACCAAGGCCTCGGGGTGTTAATGTGGTTTCAGAAAAATGGCTCTTTCGCCACAAATTTGATGATGCTGGAAATCTGAGTCGTTACAAATCTCGATGGGTCACTCGCGGATATTCTCAAAAGCACGGGATTGACTATGCTGAAACGTTCTCTCCCTTCGTCAAGCTTGTAACTATCCGCACCGTTCTTAGTCTTGCTGTTTCCCGCTCCTGGCCCATTCACCAGCTTGACGTGAAGAACGCCTTTCTTCACGGGCACTTATCTGAAACGGTGTATTGTCAGCAGCCTTCAGGGTTCGAACATCCTCAGTTCTCATATCATGTCTACAAATTGAAGAAGGCGCTCTATGGCTTGAAGCAGGCCCCGTGTGCTTGGTTCCAACGGTTTGCATCTCATCTCGTTCGCCTTGGCTTTCATGGCAGCAAATCTGATGCTTCCCTGTTCGTCTACAACGCTGGCCTCGATCAAGCGCATCTGCTTGTCTACTTCGACGACATCATTCTCACAGCATCATACACCGCTCTCCTTCAATGGATCATCCGTGCCTTGAGTCAAGAGTTTGCAATGACAGATCTTGGGGAATTGCACTATTTCCTCGGGATTGCTGTTACCAAACAAGGTCCAGGTATTCATCTTAGCCAGGAGAAATATGCCCAGGAGGTCCTGCGTCGTACCGGTATGCTTGAGTCCAATCCCTGCACAACCCCGGTGGACACCAAGCCCAAGCTCAGCAAGGATGCCGGTTCCCCCTGTGGCTGACCTGTCGGAGTTTCGGTCCATTGTCGGTGCACTGCAGTACCTCTTCATCACCCTCCCGGACATTTGCTACGCCGTTCAGCAATGTTGCCTTCATCTCCATGATCCACGGACTGAGCATCTGAATTCCATCAAACACATCCTGCGTTATATTAAAGGTACTATGTCTCTTGGACTTTCTATTCTTCCAGGCGCCATTGATGAACTTGTGGCCTACTCCGACGCCGACTGGGCCGGATGCCCTGACTCCCGCCGCAGCACCTTCGGCTACTGTGTCTATCTCGGGCCCAACCTAGTCTCGTGGTCCTCCAAAAGGCAAGCTACTGTCTCCCGCTCCAGTGCCGAAGCCGAATATCGGGCCGTTGCTAATGCAATTGCCGAGAGCTATTGGCTGAGATCTCTCCTGCAGGAACTCCATTGTCCAACTTCAAAGGCTACAATCGTCTTTTGTGACAATATTAGTGCTGTATATATGTCATCCAATCCGGTTCAGCATCAGCGTACCAAGCATATTGAGATCGACATACACTTCGTCCGGGAGAAGGTCGCTTTAGGGCAAGCTCGAGTGCTTCATGTTCCCACCACGAGCCAGTTTGCGGACATTCTTACCAAAGGGTTGCCTAGTCCACTTTTCTTAGACTTTCGTTCCAGCCTCTGCATTCGGGAACCTCATGTTTCGACTGTGGGGGGGTGTTAGAATTAAGTGTTATTTCCTTTATTATTTATTGTATTTACTTTTATTGTAGAGACAAGTCTCTTCCTTTGTAACTCTATATAAGCTTATCAATAATATGAGGCAACCCACTGTTTGGGCTTTTACATTGTTTATAGAAACTCGTCTGGGCTTCGATTAGAGTAAGTCCACCTTCCGAATCTGAATTCGCATTATGCAGTGAGGTTGGTCGTGGACCCAAATAGTCAAGTCGCTTTTAAACGTTTGCGTGAAACTTTAATGTTCCCAAACACTTGTCATACTTCCGATAAGACTCAATTCGTTGGAGTCTTCTCTTCATATTGTTTCTGTAAGGCTCAATCTTTCAGAGTCTTCTCTTCAGTGCATATCTAAAATAAATAATCATTCCGTGAAAGTTCCGGGTTATATATCGTTCCTTCGGTTATTATTCAAAGGACAATGATAGTAAACGGTTACGATCACTAGAACCATCTGTTTTCACCCTTGCATAGTCTTTCATTAGACTAACCAACCGGGTTTTATTCCTTGCATGGTTGGCTGGTGTCATCCGTCCCTTACGGCACATCAGTGGTTGGTTCCCGCAGACCTGAAGTAACCAATTGAAGAAGAGACTTGCAGTTGCAGATTTAAATGCCGGTCTTTCAAGGTCGTTAGACATTACTTTAATGTATATTTTTATAACCTAGTCATGTGATAGGTTTATTCTTAAAAGTCTTCCGCTGTGTAATTTATAAGTTTTCCGCTGTATTAACTCTGTTATAAAAACACTTCTCTCGTTTGATGAGAGATCGTTTAATAAAAAGGATTGAGTTTCTTATCCAAATGTCTTCCGCTGTTCAATCTTTCATTTAATATATACGTATTTGAGTTTAATTGTTCCGATTAAAGCCTGGGGTGACTTTGGACGGTAATGTCTGAGGTCACTAGCGTGTGGCATTTCCAACAATAAGTTGGGGGTGTTACAGGATTTGCGATCGGATTGATCAGGTCCGTGGGATGCTTTTCGTGATTCACGATCTTCTTTCAAACGTACCTCGGCCATGGCTTTGGCTTGAACATCCTCGAAACTTCTACACGGGTACTTGGTGATCTCGTTGTAAAGATTGTTGTCCTTGATCAGACCCTGTCGGAAGGCTTCGATGGAGGTGGTGACGTCGCAATGAGGGATCACGACTTTCTCCTTATTGTACCTGTTTATATAGTTTCAGAGAGGTTCATTATACCTTTGGGTGATTCGATAGAGATCACTCGACTGCCTTTCGAGCCTCCGACTGTTGGCGAATTGGATTTTGAAGGAATTGACCAGATCCGCGAACGAGGCGATCATTCCCTGAGGTAAACGCATAAACCAAGTCAGTGCGGGATCCATGAGGGTCGTGCCAAAGCTTTTGCACATGACATCCTCGCGGCTCTCCCTTGGAATAGATGCAGTCATTAATTTTTGTTTATAGAGAGAAATGTGATCATCTGGATCGTTGGTGCCGTCGAATGTCGCCATACTGGGAAGGTGGAACTTCTTTGGGATTTCGACTCTGGCGATGTCCCCGATAAATGGAGATTCCTCGAATCCGCCTGACGCTTCTTTCTCGATCGGCTGTGGAAATCCAGGAATTCTAGTGATGCGATCATCAAGTGCCTTCATGTGCTGACTGATCGTTTGCTGGACGAGGGTCATGATGTCGGGGGGATTGGTAGCATGTGGATCATCGATTCGAGTCTCTGCTGACCCGATCGTTGTGGAGAAAGTAACATTGTTAGTTAAAAATGGATTGACCAGAGGAGTTCGAGATGTACCCTCAGCATGTCCGGGACGCCGTACGCTTGGAGGGGTCAGTTTGACGCTATTCATGTCAAGACGTGTCTGGATGTTGATGTGGGCGGACATCCGCCTGGATCCGGAAGCCATTGATTGTACCTATGACTTAAGAGACTCATTTTCATGAGTTAATTGTACAATTTCAGCCTCAGATTGGGTGGATAAAGCAGCCAAGGCTTTGGTATTTTGGCATTGCTGAGCAAGTTCCTCTTGTAGGGCTGTCATTTTTTGGGCAGGCTCTTGGAATTGGGTTGGGGTAGGATTTTCGGTTGTGTTTCCTTGAGCTTGGGTGTTATCTTCGAGGCGTGGCTCCTCGGTATCGGTAGGTGGGTTGATAGTCATGGTTGGAAGGTTTCGAGATGGTGATCGGCAAGTTACCCCACGGTGGGCGCTAAATTGTTTTGGGGCGAAAAGATCGGACGATCTAAATCGCCTTAGACGAGGTAATGAGTCGACCGGAGAATAGAAAATCAATCCAAACCAAAACAGACAATCAACAAGCAAAGAAAAGATACGAAATATCGAGGAAATTGATAGATCTATTGATGATTGAATCAGGTCGAAGTACAACTTATCCTTAGAGAACAAAGGATCGGATCTTGTCCGACAGGTGTGTCTGTGATACAACCGGTAACGATCGAGCAAGATTCCGAGGAGACTGCGCTAGAGCGGGTGTACTCGTGAGTTCTTTTCAAAGTAATCTAATGAATACTGGATGCAGACGTGTCCCTTCTTCCTTGCCTCGTCGTGATCTATATATGGTAATTGTCATCTTGTGTCCGTTATTCATCTTTTTGCAATATCTCCTATTAATTTCGGGCGAGATCTTCGGGATTTGCCCTTGATTGCTAGCATAATCTTCGTGTTTAATGCCATAGCCGTTGCCATCGATCGAGCATTTAATGCCCTGGGCGAGATCTTCAGGACTGGTCGGATCCTTCGCGTCTGTGGAGCGTCCGATGTTTCCTTCCGGTCTCTCTTGGCCTTCGACCTTGCTCGGATTCCGGCCCAATCTGTGGGTTTCGATCCTTCTGGAGAATGTTGGGCCCAACAGTATCCTAAAAATGTATGCGAGCATGAAATGATCAATATTCTCATGTCCCCAGTTGAATGCGAGATACTTGAACGACTTGTTTAAAGCCGATTTGGACTTGTTTGAAGCAGATCTGCACTTTCCAGGTTTAGTGGCACTCGCCTTTGCTGTTGAGACTCCAATGCGAGGTCTTCCGCTAGAAGGACATCCTTTCGATCCTACAGACGACTTTGATCCCACGGAGGATTTCACATTGGTCGTCTCTTTCTCTGCAGCCGCATCCTCCTCTTCCACTCCCAGCTCCTCATCCATATCCTTCATATTCTGCTTCTCCTTCATCATCTTACTTTTTGCATCCACATGCTCGTCCTAACCCATATTCCTCTTGGTGCCGGTCTTTCTCGCATTCATCCTAGGCCTCCCCTTCTTGGTCTCACCACGTGGCGGGTCTTCAATCTGGCATGATATAGGGTCATCAATCTCACGCCACTTTTCCGCCATCTTCTTCAACCTAAATCCATCAATTTTCCCACAAAAGAACTCTTCAAAGAAGTCCTGCACCATGACATTATCCGCTGTGATTGCAACACCATCATCGACATCAAGATCCTTAACATCCACCCCTTCCCATATGATCTGCTTCCAGAAAATATCAACTTCTTCAGGCACCAACGGGTAACCCGTCTCCACATACACCTTAATTGTGTGTGGGCAAGGCAGTCCTAGTGTGGACTTCCACCAAAAATCATCACATTTGTCCCCAATTTTCCCCTCCTTTTCTAACACAGCTTGGGCATACAACATTCTCAAGCATTTCTCAGAGCACTTTTCAAGGATGCGCTTGAAGAAGACCTTAACCCACTCAGGGCCATTTACTATCTCTATGGGAAAGGCAGTGTAGTTCTTGGTCATCTCAAATCGGATCTTTCGATGCTGATCAACAAACATGTTGTCGATGTGTTGCACAATTGTGTCGAACCCTCCAACGGATGTCTCAATCATGTCCTTAAGCATAGAGTGTTGACCCTCAACCCTGAAAATAATATAATCGTTTACAATTTACTAAACGAATTTTAAAAGCCAATTTGATTGCAAATGTTTGTATGAAAGTTACCTGTTTGATGTTCTTGTGGCAAAATGGAGAACATCATCACACCATTCCGCAACTAGCTTTTTCTTATGGTGATTAAACCAAGTTTCCTCCACATAATTCACAAGGCCTTTATTTCATGCCTCCTTAAAGTGAGCAAGTCGCTCTCCATACTCCTCCTTTGTGTGAGACCTCATCACCCGACGAACAATTCCTGAGAATTTCTTCTCGTCAATGTTCATCGACTTAGCATATGCCTTCACATTACGGTCTACATGGACTTAACACAAATGATGCCGAACCTTCAGAAACACCTTATCGGCGGCCTTGATCAGTCCTAGCTCTCGATCAGACATGATGCATACATGACTTTTCCCCCCGAACAACCACTTCAATCGTGTCAATGCCCATGCATAGTGGCTTGCCGTCTCCCTTTACATGAATGCCAGATCAATGCAATATGTGAAGTTGGTGCAAGTAAACCCAACAATCTGGAACAGTGGCATACCGTACCTATAAATGCAACACAAAAAAAACTTCAAACCCGCCCAAAATACCATTATCGACTCATAATACTAAAACGAGTAAGGTTTACCTGTTGGTTTTGTACGTCGAATCCATGATGACGACATTAGGGAACATGCACAACAAATGTCGAGCGTCTGGATGAGAAACAAACAAGCATGACAATACCTCCTTCCCATCTTCCCTCGTTTTAGTAGCGGTGTCCAACAAATAGCCTTTGTCCTTCAAAAACCCCAATGACCATTGTGTCACATTCAGATTGCCCAGAGATTTCAACCTCTCCTTATCCCTAACAGTGTACACTTGCCTCCTCGATACCGTTGAACTTGTATATTTATTCCTAATCTGTGTAGAAATAACCTTGGGTCTTGCACCCGCCGCAGTATCAATCATCACTTTTCTACGTTTCTCCTTCGTAAGTCGGGAAGCAAATGCATGACCAATCAAGGTGGTCGAAAGCATATGGTTATGGCATCCTCTAACAACCGATATGGTCCATCCAGGATCTCTAATAGTATTTCCTTCCCTAAAATTACCATGCAACAAAAAGGGACAACCCTTCTTCTTTGACCTAGCTTTATTCACTCGTATCGGGCTGACCTTTTTACCATCGACTAACTTCTTTTTCTTGTCGGACCTAGGTAACCCAGATCTCTCACAATGAAATGCAATCCTTCTAGGCTTTGATGATTTAGTAGTGATCACCATAAAAAGACTAAAACCGACCTTTTGCACCCACTCCCTCAATCCCTCCATACTCGGAAATATCTCATTAGTAGTAAAATGGGATGAAAAGTCGATTGCTATAAATTCATCATCACTAGAATCACTCTATTTATGTACAAAAATTAGTACATTAGAGACTAATTAATAATTAAATTTATATAAATTAATATACAAAAATTATGCATTATTTCTAAACAGTCAACATTTGAAAGACTTAGTACAGTTAATATCTAATCACTTTATAGAAAAAAAAATACGTACCCTGAAGTATTAAGGAGAAATCGGCGACTGAAAATCAACTTCATCATCTAGAGATGTGGGCGCGCTCGAAGACGACTCCGACAACCCCCTCCAACAAGGATCGCTTGACGACGACATATATAGCCGGAAAATTACAATGGTTTTGAAGTTTTTTTTTGGGTGTATTTCAATGGTGGTACAACTACTATTACATCTCTCATATATATAGCCGGCCACATGACCGTTAAGACTAATACGGGATAATTATGGGCGGCACGGTGTGCAGTCCAAATTGACCGTTAAATTTCAATCGTATACTCCCTGGGCTGCACATAGTGTCGTCCAGAATCCGGTTTCAATGAACCGGTTTTCTGAACGGCAAATCGTGCCGCCCATAAACCCTTTCCAAAAAAAGAATACAGTTCAGTGAATCGGATTTTTTAAAATTCAAATAAAATTATAATTTTAATTAAAAAAAATGAACCCATTTTGAACGGCACAAGTACAGTCCAAAAAATCGGATTTTCTGGACTGCACTAGATGTCGCCGAGGATAGCATGCGGTGTTTAATAAAACTGAGTGCTCGATTTTTTTACCTAAATATTATATGATTGAGAGTGAATATTTTTTTGGACAGAAAAGCAAGAAGATGTGGATATGCACAAATAATTGGAGATCAATCAAGTCCAACTACAAGCAGACACCTGGATTTGTAAACAAAAGACACCTGTATCAGGAAAATTGGAAGTGGGAATGGTCAGCTTTATGTGCATTTATGCACGTTTTATCCACATCTCCCCAAATTGGGTATCCACCGAAACCGTGAAAGTAGGGAAGACAATTGGGCTTCGTTCGGCTGTAAAAAAAATGAAGTTCAACCGGTTGAAGTGAAAGTAATTGTTTCCTGTGGGGGAGGGTAGATGAAGTAATTGCTTCAACTAGTTAAAATTTTTATAGGCAAATTTTGATTTCAATTGGTTGAAATTTTATACTGCCGAACGTACCCTTGGTCGGATGATGGATGTAAGTGTTTCATTTATCATTCGTTCGTTAATTTTTTTGGGTGCATCTATTTATCATCTGTCGGGTGAATTAGGTAGGTCGGGTCATCTATGGATGATTAAAAATAATAATTTAATATAGCTTATAATATTTATTTTTTATGTATTTTAAGACATGTAGTATAAAAATTATTGTTAATATTATAAGTAATATGAAATAAATAGGTTATAAAATAGTTCTTTTAATACGAATAAAAAAAGAGAACATTATCGACAAAGTAAAGTTTAGATATTTGTGAATTTTATACTAAGGCAATTATATATATTTCGGGTGTATCGGGTCGGGTGATGGGTGAAAGACCTTCATCCGCATCCGTCCATCACCCAACATTATTCGGGTTTTCACCCGACTTTTTGGGTCAGGTGAGTCGGGTATCTATCAGATACGGGTGAGAATGCCATCCCTACGTGAAACTCTTACCAAGGTGTACGATTTTTAGTTCACGAACTCAAATAAGCATAAAAAATCGATTTTTCTAGTATGTGTCCATGCACATGCTAACAAGTTAAAATAGAAAATTATCAATAAAATATTTCTTACAAGAGAATGGATAAACCCTTAACATACAAAATTAAACTAATGACTAAACAAAATTATTATTAAAAATGGAATTCTTAAAGTTTGTCTATGATCACACACTAGAAAAATCTTTAAAAATTCAAGTTTCTCTACTTTTCCTTAATATATTCAAGGCTCTGTAGTTTTCCTTAATAAAGTATTAAGGAAAAGTACAGAAAGAAACTAGATGTTGATAAACAAACAAGAACAAAGGAGGGAATAATGTCCTCTCAGTTGAAAAGCGATGAAAACGCTCTCGTCCTGAGCCTCATCGACCCTAAAAAAACCAGCTCCACTGAGCCTCCACCGGTCGACCGCCGCTATCCCCCGCCGCTTCTCCGTTCGACTGAGCCTCCCATGGCCGGTGTGACCCGTCGTCGTCGTCGGAACTTCCACCGCTCCCTTGGCTGATCCGATCCCGGCCGAATCTGCACCTCCGACCGAGCCCTCGCTCCGACCGAGTCCCCGCTCCGCACCGAGCCCCCGCTCCGACCGAGCCCCCGCCGACGCCGAGGAACACTACACAACCATTCTTTGCGCTCCGGCACCGTACAAACCACTCTCTCATCTCCGTCGCCGGCATCGACCTCAACCATGGAGACTTTGTCGGTTCCTACCGTCCTCCTCGTCGAGCCTGGGTTGTTCTCTCGCGTCCGTTCTTGTTTTTCTGGATCTGAGATTCAACGAGTTTGAGTTTTTTTTTTTTTTGGTTGTTGTTGTTGTTTGTTTATGGTTTGCAAGTTTGGGTATTGTACTTCTTTGATTGTTGAGTTGAGCTAGGTGGAGTCCGAGTTGTTCTGAGTTGTTCCGGTTGTAGTCGTGGCTGTGGCTGAGGCTCTTGAAGATCCATATAGGCAACGTCAGAGTGGTCGAGATTCCTGAAGATCCCTCATCTTGATGAGGGCAACGTTATGGTAGTCCATTCAGCACCTGCCCAAGAGTTGTTCTGTTTGACCCTTGTTCTGGTGGCACTTGATTTGTGTTTTACTCACTTCTCTTTCTAGCTTTTTTGGCTCGATTTTGCTTGTTGTATTTTCCTTTATTTGCTTTATTGTTCTTATCGGTTTTTCCGGTTGTCGATTTTTCGGCCTCTCGAATTTTCCGACGTTGTTGTCGGTTCTCGAATTTTTACCTAATCAAAAAAAAAAAAGAAAAAAAAGGAGGGAGACACGGAATTGCACATGGGTCTGCAACGGGGTAAGAGTTCATTATCCGTCAATATGGATATCGTGGTCGTGGATGGACTCGTTTAGAAGATGAGCAATTGCTAAAACTTAAATGGGCCGGACTCTAAATAAAGCCCAACCCGTTATCAAATTGATGATGGCCCTTGGGCTAGCTTCGCTTCAATGTCAAGAAAGCCTATCAAGGATCATGAGAGCTTTTCTTGCAAAATTTCATCATAAAACACATTTTTCTATGTTTGTGATACACGAACCAAAAAAAAATGGAAATTTCGTACGATAATCCTGAATTTTTGACTTTTTTGCGAAATTTCTTTAAATTTTGATAATTTCGTATAGTAACTCTGAGTCTTTGACTCATTTCGTCAAATGCCTCTCCCTCCACTTTTAGTTAAAAACGAGTTAAATTTAATTGGAAAAGAAATTAAAAAAAGTAAAAATAAAACAATTTTTTCTATCTTCATTCCTATTCTTCCACTCCTGTTCTTCCCTGCCAAACTGGATCCCAGTAAAATAAGCCCCCAATTAAAAATCTATTGGATCCAGTGGCAGAAGAAGAGACCTTATCCAAGATTATAATCCAATCCAATCTTCTCATCCACACCAGTACACCACTCACTCTCACTCCAAAATCCAACCATTTCTTTCCTCTCCTCTTTCCCCACCAATCAAACAACAATTACAAAGAAAGAAAGCACTAGAATTCAGAGAGAGAGGAAAAATGGCATCCACCGCATGCTTCCTGCACCACCACGCAATCTCCGGCTGCTCTTCAAGCGGCAGACGTCAGAGCATCGTCAACATTAGGCCAGCTGGACTCGTCGTCTGCAAGGCTCAGAAGTAACAGCAGCAGCCGGAGTCCGACGGTGCCGTGTCGCGACGCTTGGCTCTCACCGTCCTCATCGGCGCCGCCGCCGTCGGCTCCAAGGTCTCCCCCGCCGATGCTGCCTACGGTGAAGCTGGTAACCCTAATGTAAGTGGTGGTGCAATGGATTTTTCCCTGCCAAAATCTATTGGGAAAGTTTTCTAATGGATTTTTAATTGGGGGCTTATTTTACTAGATCCAGTTTGTCAGGGAAGAACACGAAAGAAGACAGAAAAAATTGGGTTTTTTTTACCTTTTTTTAATTTCTTTTTCAATTAAATTAACTCGTTTTTAACTGAAATTGGATGGAGGGGCATTTGGCCTCAAAAACTCAGGATTATCACACGAAATTGTCAAAATCTGAACGAATTTCGCAAAAAAGTAAAAAATTCAGGATTATCAGACGGAATTTTCAAAAAAAAAATGTGATGCATAAATATAGAAAAATGTGATGCACGTAATAATACATGAAAACATGATCTACAAACATAAAAGAAATGTGATGCACAAACACATGAAATGTGGTGTACAAAATATTAAAATGTCATGTATATTTTATATTAAAACAAAATCACCTACTTAGACACAAACACATAAAAATATAATGCATAATGTGCACAAACACTAAAAAATATATTGCACATATACAAATAACGTACAAATAGATAAATTTTTGATGCATAATATTTATCAAGGGATCCTTCAAGGATCCAAAAAACACACGTTTTCAATTTCTCTCCCCAGGAATCTTATATCCATTTCAATCATTTTATCAATGAATCTTCAAGACTCACAAAAAACATCATTGTGATATAGCATGATGATACATAAATTAATTTTTAAAGATACTTTTATGAAATTTTTACACTTAATATACAAAAAGCAGCATTGTGAGCTAGCATTATGATATTTTTACATTTATATAATAGTAATATAAATAATTAAAAAAATGAAAATCTATCAAAATATAGTCAATAATAATATAAATAATTAGAAAATTAATATAAATAATTAGAAAAATGAATCTATAATTATGGTATTTTCAATGTTTTTCAAAAGGGTTAAATCACTAAATTTATCTTTTTAAGTTATAAATTCGGGTGGCTTCTAAGCGCAATACATGGCACGCTTCTGTGTGTGATACGTGGTGCGTCAAAACCAAATCCCCTTTTGCAGGCATTGTAGAAACGTTGCGTTTTGATCTATTTCAACGCCAAGGATCGTTATAGATACGATTCTTCGTTTGTGGAAGATCGATTTGGTCGATCCTTGGACTCTTTCTACATTGTTTAATATATTTACCCCAAGGATCACTATATATGTAGCAATAAATTTTCCCTTTATGTAATACACCATCGAAGTATAACTTTTAATCTGATTCACACTCTTTTTTTTGCAACATATGAATTGAAAACTCATTAATTCCCAAAATAAGAACTTAAAAAACTCTGGTGAGCATTTTATTATAACTTGAGGGCACATTCTTCTAAATGTTGGTGCTTATTTTAAAATATCTTTGGGGGACATAGTTTTTAAGCGTGTCTCCATATTTTATTAAAAAAGAACGCAAATTATAAGCGAAAATATGGTGTGTCTTTTTCCTTATAATGAAAGACTAATTTAGAACGTCAATTTATTAAAATCCAATGGCCTTGACTTATCCGCATCTCATTAACCTTCGACATGGGACACACTTCCTATATATATATATATGGTGGGGGCTGATTGGATGGCAACAGGTGCTCCCATGCGGACTCGCCCCAACAGTCTAGATCCTAAAACAAATGGCTTAGATTGATTTTTCATTAGAAAGCCAAAAAATGGCACGGACGAATTCTATCGTATAATTCAGGATTAAGATTCGTTGGGCGTGCTTAAACTTTTGTGCACTACGTTGTACCAAAATTTGCACAAATTATGTTGAAATGTGCACCATAAATATATTGAATTGTGCACTAATACATTATTTTAAGTATGTGCATCGGTGTGTAATGGTCATGTGTTTAGCACATATTTCATGAAAATGTATAGGTTGGGGATGGGTTTTCATTGAAATGGTCATGTGTTTAGCACATATTTCATTCAATATAGTATTTTTATATACATAATGGAAGATAAAAACACACGAGTCATTGTAATTTTAAAATGTGCACAAAATATGTAAGAGTATGTGCATCAAATATATACGGGTTTTCACATCAGAGTTGTAATGCAAATGTACATTAGTGTTTTGAAGGTATGTGCATCAAGATGTATGAGCATGTGCATAAAAGTTATACCAAATTGTACACTAGAGTTTGTTGAAGTTTGCATCAAATTTATAATGAATTATGCATTAGTATTTTTCAAAAGTATGTGAACCAAAGTATAAGAGTACGTGTATAAAATTTATACTAGAATGAGCACATGTGTTTGCTGAGATGTGCATCAAAGTTATCTGCTATGCACAAACATAGAAAAAATGTGATGCACAAACACATGAAATATGGTGCACAAACACATTAAACGTGGTGCAAATAATATAATATATGAAAATGTGATTCACAACCACATAAAATGTGGTGCACACACACACACATTAGAATGTCATGCACACTTTATATTTAAGGAAAAACACATACTTAAAATATTATGATGCACAAACACATGGACATGTAATCACAAACACGTTGAATGTGATGCACAAACTGTTGAATTCCTTAGGTTTTGATGGTGACAAACATTCAACTAATCTGGTATCTAAGTGTTCCAGAAACAAACAAAGTTGTCACAGGGAACCATTGCAGCACAAGAGTGCAGAGGGAACAAAGCTTTCTCCATACGCTTTGTTACCTCTCAAGGAACATCAGTGCTGAACAAAACATCAAGCTACGAATGGAATGAAGAAATCAAGCATGAAGATTATAAAGATTATCTTTGAAGATCATGCGGTTGACGAAAAGGGAAATCGGGTGGATTATGCCGATTGGAAGATTTGGAGAGAGAAATATATTATCTTATTCTGATTATATTATCTTAGGAAATCCTTCCTTAGATAATATATTTGGTTAGGATTTTATCTTATCAAATCAAGTTAATATCTTCTTGTTGCTGAAATTAGAGAGAGATATCTTATATTATTAGTAGGATTTTCGAGTTGTATAAATAGAAGTGTGAGACTCATTTCTTAGGTACGAACTCGGAGCATTTCATTGAGAGAAAAGAAAAGTGAAACGTCTGTAAGTCTTAGAAGAGTGAGTTCGTGTTCTCGTTGTAGAAGAGTTTCAAATCTAGGTGAAAAGTCTAGGGTTTGAAGTTCAGGCTACAAGTGTAACCGATCAAGAAATTAATAAGACAAGTAGACTCTTTAAAATCCTCTCAAGCGAGAAGCTTGAAGGTAGTGGTTTTTCCCTGATGAGTCCGTTTCGGGTGCGAAATATGTTTACAGTGCGAAGTGCGATACGGTCGCGTTCATTCGCGTTCATAAATTGACACCACATGTTCATTATCTGGGCGGTAATGTTCATTATCTGGGGGGTAATATTCAAGGGACGGTACTGTTAAAAAAAAAGGGGGGGGGGAAGAGTGAATAGTAATGTAGTGGCATAACTGTAAATACGGCGAACTTTTTTTTTTCAGTCAACAATTTTTTTTTTTATTTATTTATTGTCTCTGATCGTTCTGGAATAGACAATTATTGACGTTCACATATAAGTACTACATGTTCATTTTATCTGCCCTAACAGTTCACATATAACATGATCATGTTCCAACACATGTCTTTGAACATTCAGTGCTTATTTGTGAACGTGAATGTACAAATAAATGAACATTTAGTTCTTATTTGTGAACCTTCTATATAGGCTATTCCAGAATGATTAGGGGGACGAAAACGAAAAAAAAAATGTTAACAAAAAAAAAGTACGGCCGAGATCGCTTCGCATTTCGCACGGGAAGGACATTTCGCACGGGAACCCAAATCTTTCCCTGATTAGTTATTTTACTGATTGGGGTTTCCACTATACATCATGAGTTCTAATTACTGTCTTTCTTGCTATATTATTCCGTTGTACCTTCTGTGGGAACAAAGCATTTGTTCACTCAGACGTAACTCTAACGATCCAACAATTGGTATCAGAGCCTGCTCTCTAGATTGTTTTTCGTTAAGACTTTGCAGGAAAGATGTCGTCAAGCAATGCTATTGGTGATTCGTTCTGAAAGCCTCCAATGCTGAAGGCTAGAGAATATGATTGGTGGGTTGAGCAAATCGAATCTCATATGTGTTCCCTTGATGGTCAAATATGGAAAATCATTGAAGTTGACCCTATTTCTATCCCAAATGAGAAGAACGCTACAAAGCCAAAACTAAGGGCTGACTATACTGATGAAGACTGGAAAAAGCTGGAGAAAAACAACAGAGCCAAGAAGATACTCCATATGGCATTGTTCCCTGCTGATCTCAAAAAGGTCATTGGTTACAAAACCGCCAAAGAGATATGTAACACCCCTCAATTTTAGTAAGGGTATTTGGGTATTTTTCCCAACCCTCGTTCTGTAATCGTGTCGCTTTCGGAGAAATTCGGATTTTCTGTAACATGTCTGATCTCTGTAATTTTTCCCTGAGTGGTATAAATTACATTCGACGTATTTTCGGAGCTTAGAATATTTGTTTGGGTACAAATATATAAATTTCGGGGTTTAAACCCATGTCAAGCCCTTTCCCGGGCAAAAAGACGCGGAAAAGGAATTTCCGCGACCACGACAGTGTCCACCGCGACCGCGGAATAATGGCTCTCAGAAGAGCTGGGCACAGGAAAAAGTTCCGCGACCGCGGAAAACTCGGACACGCCAGCGACACTTCGTCTTCCGAGCCTCGTCGTCCGTGCCGCCGTTGATCGCCTGACTCGCCGTCGATCTTGTCGAGGCTGGGCTTCTCCTTGGGCTATATATAGTGGTCGATTTGGGAGGGTTTAGGGGCACCCAAATCTGATCTCTCTCTCTCTCTCTCTCTCTCTTGTTTGCTTGCTCGCCGAAGTTCCAAGCCCTCGCCGGAATTTTCGAAGTGTTGCCGGAGGCCTCGCCGGGAGTTGTAGCAACCTTGGAGTGGTCCATTGGAGGCGCAATGAAGGCTGGAGTCGAAGCCCTCACAAACCAAGCCCTCTCGCATCATCGCCGGTGAGTTTCTCGTCGTTTTAGGGTCGCCGGAGTTCATGGCCGCGACCGCGGATATGAACTGCCGCGACCGCGGCAGTGACAAGGTCGGCGGCGTCCGCGGCCGCTGTCCTTGACACTCGCGAACGAAGTCCTCGACGGCCGCGACCGCGGAATCCCTGCCGCGACCGCGGATTACTTTGGCAATCGCGATCGTGGCCTTGGGCATGCCGGTCTCGGGCGGGACTTTCGTCCTTTCGATTTCATTCGTTCTTTCTTAGATTCGTATCATTTTATTATCGAATCTAACTTAGGGTTTGTTGTGGGTCGTCGTCGTAGGAATCTATAATCCGACTTTCGTTCCCGTTCCGGATCCAGAAACCCGTCGTCATTCAATCGTTCGTCTAGACTAAGGCAAGTGGCGGTTCGCCCTTGCTTATTATTCCATGTTTCCATTAATTATCAATTGATTTTAAATGTTAATTAAATTGGGATGAATGTTGTGTTCGTTTGGGAACAATTTTACAAATATATGTGATTAAAATTATGATATTATAATAGGTTGTATATACTGCTAGAAGCAACGCTATTATATACGTATTACCATGATGTTATTAATGTGAACTATGGTGTGGCTTTAACTGTTTAGTTAGAACGAGTATTCGTAGGAACGCTATGTACCTTGCGAGGTCTAGTCGTTTCTTTATAACTGGTACTAGGAGGATTTTTCCGTAGTACTCTCTGTTAGGAAACGGAACTCTGGAACTTCGGTTCCCCTGAGAGTCCCTTTCCTCAGTTTCTCTACTTTTGAAGATGACAAATATTTTGATACTAATGTTTTATCTTAAACATGTGTGTTAAGGAACCACAGGACAATTGTTAAAACCATGGAAGCCAAACAAGACAAAGAAACCAAGCAACAAGCCAAAGGAACCCAGGTGTGCCCAGAAATCCAACACGTGATGTTGTTTTTCCCGAGAAATCTGGGAACACCAAACCTCGGACAAAAAGAGGTGAAAACGACATGAGCGAAGCTTCCAAAGTCTGTCACCATCCAAAGCAAAGCTCCAAGATGTCCAGAACACACAACCTCGGACAGAGAAAGGTGAAAGCGACGTGTCACAAAAGCTGTCACCATCCAAAAGACAGTTCCAAAGTATCCAGGATGGTGAACCTCGGAAGAAAAAAGCTGGAGAACGACTTGGCAAACTTGGCTGAAGCAGTTGACCAACCAAAGTGGATTCTGAGCTGCCTAAGTTGTTGGTACATGTCAAGGACATCGTGAATCAAGGATTACCACACATCCTAGGGCAAGCTTGATCTGTGGGAACCAAGAGAAGATCCAACCTCGAAGAATCCACTATATAAGGAAGATAAGCTCTGCTATTATCTTCAAGCATTCAGAAAGAATCACACTCCATAGCAAATATCAAAGTGTGAAGCTTCAAACAGATCGTCAAATAGAATCAAGATCAAGAGGAACCAGTCAAGGAATCAGAGAGCTTTGTGCTAAGTTCCTGTGACTGTAAGTGAGTTAGTTCATTGGTGCTAAGGGCTGCTTCTTGGATTGATTATAATTTGTGTTAAGTTATCTAGGATTGTCTAACTGTGTGTAAGGCAAAGAAACTGTGTGTTTGTTCCTAGGATAAGCTGTAACCAAAGAGATAAGAAATCAAGAAGTAGACCTTGAAATCATTTCGAAAGAAAGGTAGTGGTTTTTATCCTAGATTGCTAGTTAGCAATCGAAAGTTTCCACTATAAGGAACTTGTTCATTTATTTGATTGTTTATTTCCGATGCGAAGGGAACTGAAATCTGTATTCTTAGTTCACTTGTTATTAATTTAACAATCACGATCCTACAATTGATATCAGAGCAGGAAAAGCTCTAGATCTTTGTTAAGTTTGCAGATCATGTCTCAGCCAAACAAGTTTGAGCTCGGAATCTCCACCAACAAGCCACATCTCCGAAAGAAGGGAGAAGAAACATGGTGGGAAAAGTGCATGGAAAGCCACATCAAGACCAACGACTACCAATGCTGGAGGATAGTCAAAAATGGAGATGGCTATGTCGATCTCACAATGAAGGAAGAAGACTGGAAACCTGAGCACTATGTCATCATGGAAAAGAATGCCAAGGCCAGGCAGTTCATCCTCAATGGACTGGACAAAGAAGACATGGACAAAGTCATAGGCATCAAGACGGCGAAGGAGATGTGGAAGGCACTCAAGGATATGCATGAAGGAAGTGACGAACTGAAGCAAAGCAGAAAGTTTGCTTTGGAAGGAGAATACCACACCTTCAAAATGATGGAAACCGAAACCATCTCAGAATAATATTCTCGCTTCAACAGATTGATTGGAAAGCTAACAGCCGCTGGTGTCAACCTCGATGAAGTTTCCAAGTCACTAGTGGTCATCAATGGACTCAATTCTAAGTTCACCCTCATCAAGGGAATCATGAAGAACACCCCAAGCATCCAATCGCTTCCCTTGACTCAGGTCATAGGGAAATTGGAGGTTGAAGAAGGAGAACACAACAAAGCCAATGCCGACAAGAAACTAGAGAAAAGAATTGCCCTCAAGATCTCCAAAGCCTTCTCAAGACTTGAGATGGAGCAGGAGAACTCAGACCTAGAAGAAGAGGAGGATGAACTTACAGCTCTCTTCACAAAGAATATCAAAAAATTATTTGTGAAAGGAAGGTTCCAAAAAGGCAGTTCCTCTCACAATGGACCAAGGAGAGATCTCAAAGAAGTCTCCTGTTATGAGTGCAAAGAAAAGGGACACTACGCTAAGAATTGTCCCAACAAGGAAGACTCCAAAGAAGATGAAAGACCTCAGAGGAAGAAGGCTCTTGTGGCCTCATGGAGAGAAGACTCAGATGAGGAACTGGATCTGAGTGGTTTCTCTGGAGGAAGATGTCTCATGGCAAAAGGAGATTCAAGCGACTCAGAAGACCTTGAGAAAGAAGAGAGGCAACCTCAACTATGGTACATTGACAGTGGTTGCTCATGCCATATGACCGGAAGAAAAAATCAAATGACCTCTCTTCAACCTCTCCATGGAGGGAATATCTCTTTCGGAGACAAAAGCAAAGGAAAAATATGTGGAATAGGAACTGTGAAACTCAATGATCACATTAAGGTAAACAAAGTTCATCTTGTTGATATCTTGGTTTTGATCTAATAAGTGTGTCACAGTTGTGTGATCAAGGAGACAATGAAGTTAGATTCAGATCAAATGAATGCACGGTCCTTGACTCCTCGGGACAAATAATCCTAAAAGGTAAGAGGCTCAACAATGTGTATGTTGTTGACCCATCCTTCGTTCCCAAGGAGAAACTCTGTCTCTCAACTGAGAATGATCAAACGGACTTGTGGCATCAACGTCTTGGTCATGCTAGCACCAAATTGATTCAAAAGCTACACTCAAAAGAGCTAGTCAGAGGGCTTCCAAAGCTAAGTGGCACATCTACGGAACTATGCTCAGACTGTGTAAAAGGGAAACAAGCTCGAAGTTCCTTCAAGTCCAAGAACATGGTAAGTTCCTCAAGGCCCTTTGAACTCATCCACATGGATCTTTGTGGACCCATGAGAGTTTAAAGCCTAGGAGGAAACAGGTATATCTTTGTCCTTGTTGATGATTTCTCTCATTTCACTTGGACAATATTCATAAAATCTAAAAGTGAAGTCATTGGACGTTTTAAGGATTTGGTTCCCATGTTAGAAAAGTCTCTCGACTACTCCATTAATTCTATCCGTTCTGACCATGGTACCGAGTTCAAAAATGGAGATTTCTAAACTTTTGCAGTGATCACGACATTGATCACAACTTCTCTGCACCATACACTCCTCAACAAAATGGAGTAGTTGAAAGGAAGAACAGAACCTTGGAAGACATGGCTCGAACTATGCTCATCTCAAGCGGACTCTCTCAATCATTCTGGGCTGAAGCAATCAACAAAGCCTGCTACATCATCAATCGAGCTATGCTTTGCCCAATCACAGAGAAGACACCCTATGAACTTCTAAGAGGAAGAGTTCCCAACATTTCACATCTTAGGGTGTTCGGATGCAAGTGCTTTGTGCACAACAATGGAAAGGACAATCTTGGCAAATTTGACCCAAGGAGTGATGAAGGGATCTTCATTGGATATGCATCAAGCAGCAAGGCCTACAAGATCTTCAACAAAAGGACAAAAAAGGTAGAAGAAAGTGTTCATGTTATTTTTAATGAAAAATCACTTGGTAGAAATGTGCAGAACACCATCAGTTCCTTTGAAGATCCATTTTCCAAACCTCCTCAAGAAGATCCAGATGAAGACATCACACCACCCAGTTCCTTCCATGCTGCACAAAATCCCCCACTTGTTCCTCCACCAGTTCCCATGAATAATCAACAACAATCCATTTCTGGGAACCATGAACATGAGGACAACACCTGTGGAGACATCAATGATTCATCTTCTCACATGTTCTTCAATGGAAAAGGTGATCCCAACATAGAAGTTAAAGCTGAGTGTTCAAATCAAAATGTCTCCACATCAAATGCTCTAGCTCCCAATAGAGAAAGAAGAACCATCAAGCCTCCAGTCAGGTTCGAACATCTAACCTTTTTTGCTTTCAATGCTTTCCTGTCTATTGTGGAACCAAAGAATATAGGTGAAGCACTGAAGGATGTAGACTGGATCCAAGCCATGCAAGAAGAACTTCATCAGTTTGAAAGGAATAAAGTGTGGCATCTAGTTCCCCGTCCCAAGGATAAGCATATCATAGGAACTAGATGGGTCTTCAGGAACAAGCTAGATGATTCAGGAGCCGTGATTAGGAACAAAGCAAGACTTGTTGCTCAGGGATACAATCAACAAGAAGGCATCGACTATGATGAAACCTATGCTCCGGTGGCAAGGATTGAAGTAATAAGACTGTTGATTGCATTCACATCACACAAAGGGTTCAAACTATTCCAAATGGATGTAAAGACTGCCTTTCTCAATGGCATTCTTCAAGAGGAAGTATATGTCAAGCAACCACCCAGTTTCGAAGACGATGATCATCCAGACCATGTCTACTTCCTAGACAAAGCATTGTATGGTCTCAAGCAAGCCCCCAGAGCTTGGTATGATCGTCTTGCCCAGTTTCTACTCTCAAATGGCTACAAGCGTGGAGTTATTGACAAAACTCTCTTCATCCTAGAAGAAAAAGGTAACATCTTAGTGGTTGAAATTTATGTTGATGATATCATTTTTGGTTCCACTAACCTGTTCCTTGTAGATAAGTTCAAAGACTTGATGAGCAGTGAATTTGAAATGAGCCTAATAGGGGAACTCACTTTCTTCCTCAGATTGCAAATCACTCAAAAGAAAGATGACATACAAATTCACCAACAGAAGTATGTCAGGGAACTACTGAAAAAGTTTAAAATGGATTCATGTAAGCCTCTCTCAACTCCTATCTCCACCATTGCTCATTTGGACAAGGGTCATTCGAGTCCTCTTGTGGAAGAGAACCTCTATAGAGGTATGATAGGTTCTCTCATGTATCTAACCGCTAGTCGCCCAGACATTGTGTTTGATGTTTGCTTGTGTGCTAGGTTTCAATCATGTCCAAGAGAAACACATTTAGCTGCTGTGAAAAGGATATTTCGATATCTCAAGGGAACTGACTCACTCTGCATTTGGTACCCTAAAGAGTGTCCCTTTGAGCTGATGGGTTTCACTGATGCTGATTATGTTGGATACTTGGTGGATAGAAAGAGTACTTCTGGAATGGCACAGTTCCTAGGCCCTTGCCTTGTGTCATGGGGCTCAAAGAAACAAGTCTCAGTCTCTCTCTCCACCACAGAATCTGAGTACATTGCAGCCGCCTCTTACTGTTCCCAACTCCTATGGCTAAAGCAACAACTTGCGGATTTTGGTATGTCTTATGGTCCCCTCACTATTCTTTGTGACAATACCAGTGGTATAAACATTTCTAAGAATCCTGTGCATCATACTTGGACCAATCATATAGATATAAGACATCACTTTCTTAGAGATCATGTTGAGAAAGGGAACATTATTATGAAATTTTGTAGAACTGAAGATCAGGTTACAGATATATTCACCAAAGCCTTGAATAGAGTTCCCTTCGAGAACCTTAGATTAGAACTGAGAATGATTCCTATAACCTAGCAGTGACTTTAGTTTAGAGGTTTCTCTCCAGTTCCCTTGATTGACTAGTTTAGATCTTTTACTTGTTCAGTCTTGGAATCTTTGTGTTATATCTTTTGCAATAGACCCTCATATCCATAATGGTTAATCAAAAGGCTTTGATAAATTCTTCTAGTTCGTGTCCTTGAATCTTCATTGTTCATTCTTAACTCAATCATTGTTCAAGTCTCTTTGTTGGCCCAAAAGTCACAATCTGATCATATTCTAACCCAACAATACAAGCCGAAATGATGATTGTGTACTATGACCCTCCTTTTCCTCATTGCTCAATTTAATTCCCTATGATCCATTTCTTAACCCTCTCTGGGAATTAGTGTGTGATGCGATAAATGGCCCTCCCTGATTTCGTTTATGGGAACGTACTTTCTTGTTCTATGTCTAAAATCCCTACACTAGAAGTTCCCATATATCCCTCTAGCACAATGAAGAAATTGCCAGAAAGGAACTAGGAAAGGCAGAACTCCCCAACGGCTAGTAGAAATTCGCCTCTTCCCGAGACAACATTTAATGCACAGACAGCGTCAGAGTTCCCTGAACAGCTCCGAATTGATGAGTTTATTTGAAAAACTGCCTTCTGATTTTGTGACCGTTACAAAAAAAAAGAGGCTGTGATTGGAGGAGCTCAGGCAACTGAGATGAAGGATACCCCTAAGACGGCTACAGGCCAAGATGAGGGAACTGAGGAAAAGAATGATGATGAAGAAGAAGAGGAATGACTTTCCTAGTTCCCAGTGCTGTAACAACACATTGTGCTAGTAGTTCCCTAGGATTCTACCTACCACTCCTATCCTTCTCTTGTTTGTTTCAAGTTGCTTGTGATCTTTGTTTGTCTTTCTACTATGCATCTATGAACAATGTGTTGGTTTTAATGATTAATGAACTTTTCCGGGAGTTTCTTTTCTAATGCATTATTTGTCTTTGCCTTAAGTTTCTATTATGGTGACTTTCATGGGTTTAAAGCAATTGTTTATTTCATATTGATATCCTACACTTGATAAGTTAATTGATCTTTTCGATGATGTCAAAAGGGGGAAGAATGGATAGGAACCTTGAACTCTTGGAATTACTGGACTTATAGGAAATCTAAACCCGTTCTATTTCTAAGGGGGAACTTGAATAACTTTGTTCATTTGCTTAGGGAGAATTTGCAACCATTGAATGTTCTCTCATTATATCATAAAGGTGTAAATGTCTTTGTTCAACTGTTCTCATGAAATTCATGTCCCTATTATGTTGCCAGGTTCCTTATATTTGTCATCATCAAAAAGGGGAAAATTGTTAGGAAACGGAACTCTGGAACTTCGGTTCCCCTGAGAGTTCCTTTCCTTAGTTTCTCTACTTTTGAAGATGACATATTTTGATACTAATGTTTTATCTCAAAGATGTGTGTTAAGGAACCACAGGACAATTGTTAAAACCATGGAAGCCAAACAAGACAAAGAAACCAAGCAGCAAGCCAAAGGAACCCAGGTGTGCCCAGAAATCCAACACGTGATGTTGTTTTTCCCGAGAAATCTGGGAACACCAAACCTCGGACAAAAAGAGGTGAAAGCGACATGAGCGAAGCTTCCAAATTCTGTCACCATCCAAAGCAAAGCTCCAAGATGTCCAGAACACACAACCTCAGACAGAGAAAGGTGAAAGCGACGTGTCACAAAAGCTGTCACCATCCAAAAGACAGTTCCAAAGTATCCAGGCTGGTGAACCTCGGAAGAAAGAAGCTGGAGAACGACTTGGCAAACTTGGCTGAAGCATTTGACCAACCAAAGTGGATTATGAGTTGCCTAAGTTGTTGGTATATGTCAAGGACAGCGTGAATCAAGGATTACCACACATCCTAGGGCAAGCTTGATCTGTGGGAACCAAGAGAAGATCCAACCTCGAAGAATCCACTATATAAGGAAGATAAACTCTGCTATTATCTTCAAGCATTCAGAAAGAATCACACTCCATAGCAAATATCAAAGTGTGAAGCTTCAAACAGATCGTCAAATAGAATCAAGATCAAGAGGAACCAGTCAAGGAATCGGAGAGCTGTGTGCTAAGTTCCTGTGACTGTAAGTGAGTTAGTTCCTTGGTGCTAAGGGCTGCTTCTTGGATTGATTATAATTTGTGTTAAGTTATCTAGGATTGTCTAACTGTGTGTAAGGCAAAGAAACTGTGTGTTTGTTCCTAGGATAAGTTGTAACCAAAGAGATAAGAAATCAAGAAGTAGACCTTGAAATCCTTTCGAAAGAAAGGTAGTGGTTTTTATCCTAGATTGCTAGTTGGCAATTGAAGGTTTCCACTATAAGGAACTTGTTCATTTATTTGATTGTTTATTTCTGCTGCGAAGGGAACTGGAATCTGTATTCTTAGTTCCCTTGTTATTAATTTAACAATCATGATCCTACACTCTCTCTAGTCATGACTATACCCTTACTCAGGGTAGGTGCACACAGCTGGTGCCGACATTCGGAATTTATTCCCTTCGATATCTCTCGCGATGAGATGATATATCTTAAAAGCTTATAACGTAATTGTGCGTTTTGGAATTAAATAAGATAAGTGCGATTATGCACATAATTAATATACCCTCGGGCGAGGAGTACAACGTGGAAACCGCCCGGACTTCGATTAGAGTAAGTCCTCCTTCCAAATCTGAATTCGCATTATGCGGTGAGGTTGGTCGTGGATCCAAATGGTCAAGTCTTTTTAAACGCTTGTGTGAAATTATAACGTTCCCGAACACTTGTCATACTTTCCGTTAAGACTCAATCTCTTGGAGTCTTCTCTTCATACATTTCCGATAAGACTCGATCTTTAGGAGTCTTCTCTTGATCATTCTGTTTCGTATCTTTCCATGGAAGTATTAAGGTTTACTATCGTCATCGGCTTTCATTCGAGAAGCGATGGGTCTAACCTAATACGTCTATTTAGAACCTTTCTGTTTTACCCTTGCATAGTCTTTCATTAGACTAACCAACCGGTTATTTTCCCTTGCATGGTTGGCTGATGTCATCCGTCTCATACGGCACATCAGGTAGATTTCCGTTCCGTGAAGGCTAGAACCGACGATGAAGGCAGATGAAGTTCTTAAGAGTTTTATCCAGGTTGAAGATCCTAGGCGGGTGATCACTTCGATCAAGACCCTTATGTTATTTATTTAAAAGACTTCCGTTGTATTAAACATATTCTGTATTTCTGTTGTATTTGGGATTTACGGATGTAATTCCGAGACTTTGGTTTAAATAAAGATTATGATATTTCGTTTTATCAGTGTATTTTATGATTTGTATGAATGGTTAAGCCTTGGGTGGCTTCGGATGTGGAATATGAGGTCACTGGCGGTAATACTTTCAAGGAAATATTTGGGGGTGTTACATATTTGGTATCAGAGCCGAATTTTTTTTAAAAACGGGTTGGGTTTTAAAAACGTTTTATTAAAAACGAAGATTTTATAAACCGTTTACTCGTTTTGAACTAAGAATATTTTTTTTTATTCAAAAATTTTGAATTTCTGAATAAACCTTACTTGACAAAATGTATTGTTTTGGAATCTTTACCGTTCTAGTCGTGCCTTCTTTCCAGTCTGATATAGTAAGTTCGCTTCTATATTTAGAAAGACTAATTCTTTTCTCGTCGCCCCGCAGATTATGGGCGCATTCATCTCTCATCTGAGGAACCCGAAGAAAGCTGAGGTGGCCCCGCCATCTCCAGTTAGGCTTGAGTTCTCGGTTCCCTCGCCGTGCTTTGAGGTCGGGGAACCCAATAGTCCACCCGAGGAGGTGAAGACCGTACTCTCAGAGTCGGTGGTATTGGTATCTGACAGGGCTGAGGTTCCCGAGGTGGAGCCTGAAGCAGACCCAAGGGAGGATACCGAGGAAGAGGAGCCAGCGCAGTACCTTGAAGGGTACTACGACGACGACTTTGAAATTGAGGAGGATCCTGAGGAAGATCCGGAGGAAGACCCAGAGGAGGATCCGGAGGAAGACCCGGAGGAGGATCCGGAGGAAGACCCGGAGGAGGATCCAGAGGAAGACCCGGAGGAGGATCCGGAGGAGGACCTCGAGGAGTATGGCTACAACTTGGAGCACTTGTTGGAGGAGCGATTGGAGGAGTGGTCGAACGCCCTATACGACATGGAGGAGAGGACATACGAGACTGAGCTCGGTCTCTCCTGAATGCTTGGGGACGTTCACGAGCTCCAGGAGTATATTCGCCAGGCTAGGTTGCTACTCGACCCACAGTATGAGGTGAACAGGGAAGACTTCCAACCAAAGTTTCTGGAGGATTTTTGCTACTCACCGGGATCCGATAGGACTGTACCGAGTGTTTCCGCACCTAGGGAAAGGCCGAGGAATGAGCCGTGTGCTCCAGAGCCGAGTAGGGCAAGGAGTCCGATGCCAGACCCCGATGATAGACCCCGTTCGAAGAAGTTGTGCATGAGAGCTCCTGATTATAGGAAGCTTTTCGAGCACCATGATGGGGGCTGGTGTTAAGTTTAGCGTTTTTCTTTTCTAGTATTTCGGTTGTTTCGTTTTGATAGCATTGTAGTCTCCAAGCAATTTTGTCTTGTCGCTTAGAAGAATTTTCCCATGTAACCCTTTCAAACTCAGTTTCAGTTCATCAATGAAGGTTTACCATTTGATCTATTCCGAGTCAATTTTATACGTTATGCATGTTGAGATGATATTAATGTTGCGAAATACTTGGAATTTGATCGGTAAACAGATGGTGAACACAAGGAACATCATTCGTGTTGGCGCTGGGCCAAGCAACAACCCCAGACTGAATTTGGGAAATACCGCGAATCCATTGGATGAGAACGAGTCTGTTTCTCACAACAATCCAATGGGCAGCGACCAAGTACCGGTCAACGCTCCAGTTATTTTCGATGCTGCGGCAGTTGAGGCTATTCGGGGGATTGTGATGCAAGTAGTCACCGATATTATGCGACCAATCGCGCCTCAGGCACAAGGTGTGCCAATTCCTCCTGTGCTTCCTAGATTCGAGGAGCCAGTTGTCCATGTACCCCATGAGGATGCGGTCAGAAACATAGGCAATTATGGTCGAGCACTGAAGGCCATTAGCTCTATGAGGCATGACAGCTATGATGGGAAGGGAGAGCCAGTCAGAGTGGCATATTGGTTCTCGCACATGGAACGACTGTTCAGAAACGTCGAGTGCACTGAAGCGGAGAAGGTGCACATTGCTTCCCTTCAACTGAAGGAGGTGGCTAGTGAATGGTGGGAAGGCACCGGTCTAGCTGATCACCCTGGGTTGAACTGGGGAATGTTTAAGGCGAAGATGACTGATCAATTCTTTTCCCGAGCTATGAGGGAAGAGAAGCATAAGGAGTTTCTCTATCCGAGGACGGATGAATTGAAAGTGACTGAGCTTGCGGCCAAGTTCAATCACCTGTTGCAGTATGCTGGGCTGGAAGTGTCCAGTGATGAGCAGAAAATCTGGCATTTCCACGAGTGGATGAATCCGGACATCAAGCCACTGATGGTACATCACGGATGCTCTACTCTGGAGCAGTACGTGGATGCAGCTTATAAGTTGGAGGTGACTCTGGAGGAGTCGGCTAAAAAGCGCAATCGCCAGAGACCGGCACAGAGCCAGCCTCAGGCAAGTGGGTTCAAGCGACCCGCGCCACCGTCAAACTTTGCCAAATCTGGTCCGGCGAGAACAGAGATGACTCATGGAGGGTCTACGCAACATTCGGGCCAGGACAAGAATCTGATCCAGTGCTACAACTGTGGTACACCCGTGCACAAGAGCAATGAGTGTCCGAAAGGGAGGAAGACGTGCTTTGGCTGCGGGAAGGTGGGGCACTTACAGACGTTTTGTCCGCAGAGGAGGCAGAAGGGAGCTGAGTCACAGCAAGGGTCCGTTAGTCATAACAACCGACCTCGATTCAGACCAGTGGAGGCTCCTAGTCCTTCGGCGCAGACAACTGCGCAGAACAAGGGGAAAACCCCAGCTGCTTCAGGAGGTCAAGGTCAGCGACTCTACGAGATGCGTGAGGCTGATGGACCAAATGTTCCTACTGCTCAAGGTACTCTATACCTCCATTCTACTTCTGTGTGTATACTTTTTGATTCGGGTGCTACTCATTCTTTCATCTCGGAAAGTTGTGTAAGTAAGCTAGGTTTAGTATGCAATGAGGCTTGTGAGCCTTTCATAGTCAATCTTCCCAATGGTGAACATTTAGTAGGATCCAAGCGTCTGTCGGAATTTCCGATTACAATTCAGGGTAGAAAGTTCAAACCAGATTTGATCTGTATAGCCATGGCTTCATACGACATTATTATCGGTATGGATTGGCTGACGCATCATGGAGCGGTGATCGATTTCAGTTTAAGGACTGTGACATTTTCATCCGGGGGCCAATTTGTATGCAAGTTCAAGGGTCGAAATGACGCTCATAACGGCAAGCTCATCAATGTGATGGCTGCGTGTAAGCTACTTCGACAAGGATGTGTCGGGTACCTGTGCTATCTAGATAAACCCAAGAAAGATAAGCCGTCAGTTCTTGATATTCCGGTCATTTGCGAATTTCCGGATGTCTTTCCGAAAGAGATTTCCGGTTTACCCCCGAGTCGTGACGTGGAGTTTACCATCGATCTCGAGCCTGGTACCGCGCCAATCTCCAAGGCACCGTACTGGATGGCTCCATCTGAGATGCAAGAGTTGAAGAAACAACTCGAGGTCCTTCTTGAGAAAGGATATATAAGGCCGAGTGCATCGCCTTGGGGCACTCCGGTTTTGTTCGTCAAGAAGAAGGATGGATCGTTCCGACTTTGTATCGACTATCGAGAGTTGAACAAGGTCACAATCAAGAACAAATATCCATTGCCAAGGATTGATGATCTGTTGGATCAACTTTAGGGAGCAAAAGTCTTTTCCAAGATCGATATAAGATCTGGTTACCATCAGCTCAGGATTCGTGAGGAAGACATTCCGAGGACTGCGTTCCGGACGAGGTATGGCCACTATGAGTTTGTAGTCATGCCATTTGGCCTTACCAATGCTCCGGCGGTCTTCATGGATCTGATGCATCGATGTTTCCACCAATACCTGGATAAGTTCGTGGTGGTCTTCATCGATGATATTTTGATCTATTCCCCGAGTGAGGAGGCTCACGAGGAACATCTTCGGATCACCTTGTCAGTCCTTAGACAGAATGAGATGTACGCAAAGTTGTCTAAGTGTGACTTCTGGATCAAAGAAGTGGCTTTCTTAGGCCATGTGATCAATGAGGATGGGGTTATGGTTGATCCCCATAAGATTGAAGCGGTAGCCGACTGGAAGCGGCCTCAGAATGTGAAGGAGGTGCGCAGTTTCTTAGGACTCGCTGGATATTATAGACGGTTCGTGGAGGGATTTTCTAAGATCGCTCTACCTATGACCGGTTTGCTCCGTAAAGTCCACAAGAATTTTGTCTGAGATGACAAGTGCGAGGCTAGTTTTCAGAAATTGAAGTAGTGTCTGACCTCCGCACCAGTGTTAGCGCTACCAGAAGGGAATGATGATTATGTGATCTATAGTGATGCTTCAAAGAATGGGTTAGGGTGCGTACTGATGCAGAAAGGGAAAGTTATTGCATACGCATCTCGACAATTGAAAACCTATGAGGCAAACTATCCGACGCATGATCTGGAGTTAGCAGCTGTAGTATTTGCGTTGAAGATTTGGAGGCACTATCTCTATGGTGTAAGGTGTCAATTCTTCACCGATCATAAGAGTCTCAAGTACGTGTTCACTCAGAAGGAGATGAATATGAGACAACGTCGCTGGTTAGAGCTACTCAAAGACTACGACATCGAGTTGCTGTATCCTCCGGGCAAGGCTAACGTAGTAGCCGATGCATTGAGCCGGAAGACGTCGCACGAGACTGTAGTGGCTCTATTCACTGCTCAGACCAAGCTGAACCAAGGGTTGTGCGGGATTGGAGTCTTGTACGATCAGCGTCGATGATACCTGAGTATGCTTGAGATTCAGGCTACGCTACTTGATCAAATCAGGGAAAAGCAGGTTGACGACGTGGTCTTGGTAAAACTAAGCAATGAAGTGATGGACGGGAAAGCTCCCGGATTCGTGATTCAGGAGGATGGATCACTCTGGTTTCAGGACCGGATTTGTGTGCCTGACGTTGATGGTCTTCGCCAGTTGGTGATGAAGGAGGCCCATTCGTCAGCTTATTCTGTACATCCAGGCTCTAGCAAGATGTACAAGGACCTCAGGAAGAAATTTTGGTGGCCCAACATGAAGTGGGATGTAGCGGAATTTGTGGCGAAATACTTGACTTGTCAGAAAGTCAAGATAGAACACCGTAGGCCAGGTGGCGAATTGCTACCTCTTCTAGTGCCAGAGTGGAAATGGGAGGATATCGCTATGGATTTCGTCACAGGGTTGCCAAAGACTTAGAGTCAAAAGGATGCGATATGGGTAATCATTGACAGGCTCACGAAGAGTGCTCACTTCGTGGCTATCAAGTCAACATGAGGAACCCAGAAGCTATCGGAAGTGTTCCTACACGAGATTGTCCGTTTGCATGGTACACCAAAGACCATTGTATCGGATCGTGATGGTCGATTCATGTCGAGATTCTGGAAGAAACTCCACAAGGCCATGGGAACCGAGTTGAGGTTCAGTACTGCGTTTCATCCTCAGACGGATGGACAGTCTAAGAGAACCATCCAGACATTGGAAGATATGATGAGAGCTTGCGTACTTGATCGTCCGACTAGCTGGGAGAATAGCCTAAGTCTAATTGAGTTCACGTACAACAATAATTGGCATGCTACCATTAAGATGGCTCCATTCGAGGCTTTGTACGGTCGGAAGTGCAGATCTCCGATTTGTTGGGATGAGAATGCCGACAAGGTTCTGCTCGGACCGGAATTAGTCGAAAGGACTGCCTCGAACATTGCGTTGATCAGACAGAGGATGTTGACAGCTCAGGGTCGACAAAAGTCTTACACAGATCTGAAATGCAGGAATGTCGAGTTCGAGGTTGGTGACAAGGTGTTTGTCAGGGTGTCACCATCCAAGGGTGTGTTCAGGTTCGGCAAGCGTGGGAAGCTTAACCCTCGCTACGTGGGACCGTTTGAGATCCTTAACAGGGTGGGGTCTCTAGCGTATCGTTTGGCATTGCTGCCATCAGCACATCCGGTGCATAACGTTTTCCACGTGTCCTTGTTGAGAAAGTACGTGCCAGATGCGTCTCATGTGCTGAGTTATGAAGACATCGAGATTCAGGCAAATGGTACCTATGAGGAGATACCTGTGCGTATTCTCGAACGTCGCGAGAAGCAATTGTGGAATAAGGTAGTACCATTAGTACAGATTCTTTGGTCCAAGGCTGGATCTGAAGAGGTTACTTGGGAAACCTGAGAGACTGAAGAGGATATGCTTAGTCATTTTCCCGATCTTTTTTTCGGCCTAGTTTCGGGGTCGAAACCTTTTTTTTTAGGGGGAGGTGATGTAATACCCCTCATTTTTAGTAAGGGTATTTGGATATTTTTCCCAACCCTCGTTCTGTAATCGTGTCGCTTTCGGAGAAATTCGGATTTTCTGTAACATGTCTGATCTCTGTAATTTTTCCCTGAGTGGTATAAATTACATTCGACGTATTTTCGGGGCTTAGAATATTTGTTTGGGTACAAATATATAAATTCCGGGGTTTAAACCCATGCCAAGCCCTTTCCCGGGCAAAAAGACGCGGAAAAGGAATTTCCGCGACCGCGACAGTGTCCACCGCGACCGCGGAATAATGGCTCTCTGAAGAGCTGGGCACAGGAATATTCCGCGCCCGTGGAAAAAGTTCCGCGACCGCGGAAAACTCAGACACGCCAGCGACGCTTCGTCTTCCGAGCCTCGTCGTCCGTGCCATCGTTGATCGCCTGACTCGCTGTCGATCTTGTCGGGGCTGGGCTTCTCCTTGGGCTATATATAGTGGTCGATTTGGGAGGGTTTAGGGGCACCCAAATCTGATATCTCTCTCTCTCTCGTTTGCTTGCTCGCCGGAGTTCCAAGCCCTCGCCGGAATTTTCGAAGTGTCGCCGGAGGCCTCGCCGAGAGTTGTAGCAGCCTTGGAGTGGTGAATTAGAGGCGCAAGGAAGGCTGGAGTCGAAGCCCTCGTGAACCAAGCCCTCTCGCATCGTCGCCGGTGATTTTCTCGTCGTTTTGGGGTCGCCAGAGTTCATGGCCGCGACCGCGGACATGAACTGCCACGTCCGCGGCCGCTGTCCTTGACACTCGCGGACGAAGTCCTCGACGGCCGCGGCCGCGGAATCCCTGCCGCGACCGCAGATTGCTTTGGCAATCGCGTCGTGACCTTAGGCATGCCGGTCTCGGGCGGGACTTTCATCCTTTCGATTTCGTTCGTTCTTTCTTAGATTCGTATCATTTTATTGTCGAATCTAACTTAGGGTTTCGTTGTGGGTCGTTGTCGTAGGAATCTGTAATCCGACTTTCGTTCCCGTTTCGGACCCAGAAACCCATCGTCGTTCAATCGTTCGTCTAGACTAAGGCAAGTGGTGGTTCACCCTTGCTTATTATTCCATGTTTCCATTAATTATCAATTGCTTTTAATTGTTAATTAAATTGGGATGAATGTTGTGCTCGTTTCGGAATGGTTTTACAAATATATGTGATTAAAATTATGATATTATAATAGATTGTATATACTGCTAGAAACAACGCTATTATATACGTATTACCATGATGGTATTAATGTGAACTATGGTGTGGCTTTAACTGTTTAGTTAGAACGAGTATTCGTAGGAACGCTATGTACCTTGCGAGGTCTAGTCATTTCTTTATAACTGGTACTAGGAGGATTTTTCCCTAGTACTCTCTCTGGTCATGACTATATCCTTACTTAGGGTAGGTGCACACAGCTGGTGCCGACATTCGGAATTTATTCCCTTCGATATCTCTCGCGATGAGATGATATATCTTAAAAGCTTATAACGTAATTGTGCGTTTTGGAATTAAATAAGATAAGTGAGATTATGGACATAATTAATATACCCTCGGGTGAGGAGTACAACGTGGAAACCGCCCAGACTTCGATTAGAGTAAGTCCTCCTTCCAAATCTGAATTCGCATTATGCGGTGAGGTTGGTCATGGATCCAAATGGTCAAGTCTTTTTAAACGCTTGTGTGAAATTATAACGTTCCCGAACACTTGTCATACTTTCTGTTAAGACTCAATCTCTTGGAGTCTTATCTTCATACATTTCCGATAAGACTCGATCTTTAGGAGTCTTCTCTTGATCATTCTGTTTCGTATCTTTCCATGGAAGTATTAAGGTTTACTATCATCATCGGCTTTCATTCGAGAAGCGATGGGTCTAACCTAATACGTCTATTTAGAACCTTTCTGTTTTACCCTTGTATAGTCTTTCATTAGACTAACCAACCGGTTATTTTCCCTTACATGGTTGGCTGGTGTCATCCGTCTCATACGGCACATCAGGTAGATTTCCGTTTCGTGAAGGCTAGAACCGACGATGAAGGCAGATGAAGTTCTTAAGAGTTTTATCCAGGTTGAAGATCCTAGGCGGGTGATCGCTTCGATCAAGACCCTTATGTTATTTATTTAAAAGACTTCCGATGTATTAAACATATTATGTATTTCTGTTGTATTTGGGATTTACGGATGTAATTCCGAGACTTTGGTTTAAATAAAGATTATGATATTTCGTTTTATCAGTGTATTTTATGATTTGTATGAATGGTTAAGCCTTGGGTGGCTTCGGATGTGGAATATGAGGTCACTGGCGGTAATACTTTCAAGGAAATATTTGGGGGTGTTACAAGATATGAGAAGCCTTAAGACGACTCCATCACGGAAATGAAGATGTCAAAAAGAATCATATTCCGTCACTAATGAAGGAGTATGATCAAATGTCCCAAGAAAAAGGTGAACACATCCAAGAGTTCTACTCCAAGTTTCAGGGGATAGTCGGTCAATTGGAGTTCCTTGGTGAAGAGCTTCCAAACTGGAAGCTCGCTCATCACTTCATGCAAGGCATCAACTCTCAGTGGAACGCGATTGCTCTAGCCCTTTACTCACAGACTGATGTCAAAACTCTCACTATGGAAGAGGTTGTTGCCAAACTTGAAAGCAACGCCTCTGTCTATAACCACAAAATGAACAAGAAAGGAGTAAAGAAGGCTCAAAACATTGCTCTAAAGGTTGAACGTGCCTTCAACTTGTCTCAAGTTGAAGATGAAGACGGAGATGAAGATATGGCTCTCATCACCAGAGCAATGAAAAAAAAAATGGTTTCGCAATAAGGGCACCCCTCTTTCCCTCGAAGGGAACAAAGACCTGAAGGATGTCGTTTGCTATCATTGCCAAAATAAGGGACACTTTGCCAAAAACTGCTTCAAGAAAAAGACAGGTCTTCCTCTGGTTCGTGAAGGAAAGCAAGCAATGGTTGCAACTTGGGGAGATTCTGACTCAGATGATGAAGAATCCTCTCATTCAAGGGATAGAATCTAATGACACAAAGACTGAAGGTAGTCTGGATGACTCTGAGGTAAATGAATCTGAACTCATTCTAAGTTTGAAAAACAAGTCTAAGGAAAACCTAATCTTCTTCATTAAGAAACTTGTTCATGAGAATAGTCTTTTCAGTGAGCAGATTGAAGAAAAGGATGAATTGATCTCAAGTTTGATCGATGAAAACAAAGGTTGGGCAGAAAAAATGACCAATCTTGAGAAAGTTTCATCCTCTTCTCCAAGTCCTTGTAATGAGTGTCCTAAACTCACTGAAAAGATTACGTCTCTAGAATCCAATGTCTCCTCACTAGAATCTGAGTCATTAGTATTAAAACTAAGCAATGCCAAGTTGTCTAGTGATTTGTCTAAGCTCAGTGAGGAACATAAGGAAGAGTCAAAATGCATTGTGTTTGTAGCAGCCAAAGATGAAAAGAAGAAACATGTGCCTCGCTTTGGAATTGGTTACCAACCTAAGCTTCATGTTGATGGCACCAAGTCTCAAAGCCCTGAAGTCGAAGGAAAACAGTCTGTGCGAAAAACAAGGGCAAGTTCCTCTAGAGGGAAAAATCGTACAAACTGTGCGGATTCGACTGATGGGAACAAACCTTGGTACCATGGACAGAAAGCTCATTCCATTTGGCTAAAGCAAACACAAAGCGGTAAGCCCAATCATATGGATTTTCATTCTAGGGTTGCTAACAAACCAATTTGGCCTGGACAGAGCAAATATGTGGATCTAAAGTGTCATAGGGTTTGCTGGTACCGTGGTCACTCTGGTCACTACAAACAAGAGTGTCTCCTGAAGAAACACAATGAGGAAATTGCTCATATTGCTAGGGAAAAAATGAATGAAAAACCTGCTAAGATCAAATATATTGCTTCGACACCCAGAAATCCTAAGCTTGTCTAGGTTCGTAAGAACTAATCTTTTCAATACATGCTGAAGTGAGGAAATGTTCCTGGTATTTCAATAGTGCATTCTTAAGTCACATGACAGGGAACAAAAGCTGGTTTACCTCACTTCTATAGGCCTCCAGAGGTTCAATAACCTTTGGAAATAAGAGTAAGGGAGAAGTTTGTGGTCTCGGTAAGTTAAGGCTTTCTAACCATATAACTGTGGATAACGTGACACTTGTGAATAATCTCATATTTGATCTTTTCAATGTTGCTCAACTATGTCAAAACAAGAAAAATAGGGTAGTCTTTACTACTGACGATTGTTATTTTGAGTGTATAAGTACAGGAAAAATTCTACTCAAAGGGATTTGTGATAACAATGTCTATAAAGTTGATCATGCTTTTATCCTTGAGAATGAACTGTGTCTGTCGTCCATCGCTGCGACGACAGCACAAGCGCTTTGGACATGCAAGTCTCCAACTTCTTTCCAAACTTCATAGACAAGAACTGGTCAATGGTCTTCCTAAGATCGAAGCAACGAGTAATGAAGTTTGTGATGCTTGTACCAAAGGTAAGCAGGTAAGGTCCTCTTTCAAGTCCAAGAAAGAGGTAAGCACTACTCGTCCTCTAGAACTAATCCACATGGATCTTTGTGGGCCTATGCGCACAAGGAGCCGTGGTGGGAATATATATGTATTTGTTATTATCGATGACTTTTCCAGGTATACATGGACCCTCTTTCTGTCATCAAAATATGAAGTGTTTGCTGAGTTTGAATCTTGGCTCAAGTCAGTTGAGAAGAGTGTAGGACAGTCTCTGGGGTCCATCCGCACTGATCATGGGACAAAATTTGAGAACTCTCAGTTTCTATCCCTTTGTAGGAACAATGGCATAAGTCATAATTTCTCAACACTCAGGACTCTACAACAAAATGGTATTGTGGAAAGGAAGAACAAGACTCTAGAGGATATGACGCGTACCCTACTTATTGCTAGTGGTCTTCCTATGAGCTTCTGGGCTGAAACCTTGAATGCTGCTTGTTATGTGTTGAACAGAGCAACCATTCGCCCACTGTTGAACAAAACACCCTATGAACTCCTAAGGAGAAGAAAGACGAAGGTGTCTCATCTGCGGACTTTTGGTTGCAAGTGCTTTGTCCACAACAATGGAAAGGATTCTCTTAGGAAGTTTGATCCAAGAAGTGATAAAGGAACCTTTGTAGGATATTCTCTCCACAACAAGGCCTACAAAGTGTTCAACAAGAGGACTAGAAAGGTAGAGGAAAGCATTCATGTGGTTTTCGATGAATCTGTCATGGCTGGTAACAATGTGCCGGCACAAACAACTAGTGTTCCCTCGAACACCAGTCTCTCTGAAGATGACGACTTTCAGCTTTTGGAAAATGGTGGTGTAGATGGGGTCCCTCCTAGTCAAGACAGTCATGATGACCCATCAACACCAAGAACTCAAGATTCTGCCGACAATGTCGAGTCAAATGAAGGTGCCCAGTCGTCTGGTTCCTCTCTGGTCCCTCAGGAGGAACAAAGCCCAAGTCATGATTCAGTGGAGACATCTGAGGAAAGTCTTGTTGCTGAAGAAACTGATGGTGAAGGTCCCATTGATGTAGGGACTGTTGGTGAAAGCTCGACTGCATGTAACGTTGACTCCGACGAGTTTGACATCAACAATCTACAAATAAGGAACTACCAGCAAAAGAAGGATCATCCAGTGCATCTAATCCTTACAGACTTTCGAAAGGGAATTCCTCATAGCACTCGTTCTTCCTTGCAAAATTTATGTGCTTTCAATGCTTTTCTTTCTTTGCAAGAACCTAAAATTGTAGGAGAAGCATTGAAGGATCCAGACTGGATAAACGCCATGCAAGAAGAGCTCCATCAGTTTGAAAGAAACAAGGTTTGGCGTTTAGTTCCTCGTCCAGGGAACATAACAGTGATAGGAACCAAGTGGGTATTCAGAAATAAGTTGGATGATCAAGGATAGGTCACAAGGAACAAAGATATGCTAGTGGTAAAAGGGTATAACCAGTAGAAGGGAATCGATTATGACGAGACGTTTGCCCCTGTTGCTCGTTTGGAAGCCATACGACTACTCATTGCATACTCATCTTTCCATGGCTTTAAACTGCAACAAATGGACGTAAATACCGCCTTCTTGAACGGAGTTCTCAAGGAGGAAGTCTATGTGGAGCAAACCCTTGGATTTAAAGACACCTCTCAACCCGATCATGTCTACATTCTTGACAAGGCGTTGTATGGTCTTAAACAGGCTCCAAGGGCCTGGTATGATAGGCTCTCTCAGTTCCTTTTGTCTCATGGTTACACTCGTGGGAAGGTCGACAAGACTATGTTCCTTCTGAAGGAAGGAAAGCACACTCTGGTTGTGCAGGTTTATGTGGATGACATCATCTTTGGGTTTACTGACGACAAACTGGTCCAGAAATTCTCAAGTCTTATGGCTAGTGAATTTGAGATGAGCATGGTTGGGGAACTAAAGTTCTTCTTGGGTCTTCAAGTATCTCAGGGAGAAGATGGAACAAGAGTTCATCAGCAGAAGTATCTCCGAGAGTGTATCAAGAAGTTTGGAATGTCTGATGCAAAGCCCTTCACAACTCTCATATCTCCCAATAATCTAATGGGAAATGATGAGCATGAAAAGGGAGTTGATCCAACACTCTATCGAGGAATCATAGGTTCGCTTCTTTATCTCACTGCTAGTAGACCTGATATTATGTATAGTGTGTGTGTCTATGTGCTCGATTTCAGGCCGATCCAAGGAGACACACCTCAAAGCAGTAAAAAGGATTCTGAGATACTTAAAGGGAACAGACGATCTGTGTTTGTGGTATCCAAGGGGTGGCAACTTTGATTTAGTTGGATACACAGATGCCGACTTCGTAGGGAACAAAGTGGACATAAAATCTACATCCGGAATGGCTCAGTTCCTTGGGCCATGTTTGGGTTCCTGGGGGTTGAAAAAGCATAATTCAATTGCCGTGTTAACTGCAGAAGCCGAATACATAGCTGCCACAGCTTGTTGTACTCAACTCCTATGGCTCAAGCAACAACTCAGTGACTATGGTATTCTTCTTGACTATATTCCCATTCTTTGTAACAATACTAGTGCCATAAATATCTCCAAGAATCATGTGCAACACTCACATACCAAGCATATCGAGATAAGACATCACTTCCTACATGATTGTGTGGAGAAAGGATTGGTGTCCATGGACTTCTGTGGAACCAAGGATTAAATCGCTGACATTTTCACCAAGACACTGAATAGGGAACCCTTCGAACAGTTCCGCATGAAACTAGGTATGATCTCTCTCAACTAACTGTCTACCTGTTGTGTTCCCTCGATGACTGGCTAAATTACTTGGTAATTTATGGTTGTGTAAGTGTCGTGTCTTGATTTGCATTCTTTCCTTTGATCATTGTATGAACAACATGCTTAGCTTCTTGCTTGTGCTTCACTAATTTGCAAAATTTCTTGCATGATCATCTATGCTATCATTATAATACATGAAACAGTTTTCTTTCGGCCCAAAAGAGTAAACTTGATGCATTGATCCCTCATTATAAGTCCAAATGATTGTTGACTCTATAACTTACCCTAGCCATCATGCTTGATGCTTCCTATGAGCCCCTTTAATCATCCACATCTGGGAGCCTCTCATTCATGATTAAACATTTTAAAAATTCTCATATAATTTTTGTGTGATGTTCTTTGTACCCTCTCTGGTAACGTTACCCCCGCATCACACTCTTCTACTTTTTCGGGAAAGCCGAGAAAATGAATCGTCGTCTCTGTGGTCTGTGGCTGGGATTTGACAGGTATGATGTGTAATTATGGCATGCAACTGTTTGGGAAGTGTTGTGTGCATTTAGGGTTGAAGTAATGAATGAGTGTTGCTTGATGGGCTCGAGAATTTGTGAGCTTTGATGGATTTGGACATAATCTTTTACAAGATTTATTTTTTGAAGATATCTTCTTGGCTGTGATCTTTGGAAAAAGAAGGAAAGAAGAGGATTGGGAACATTATCCTTGGTAATTGAAAAGATCTGAAAAAGGATTCTCATGGTTTCTCTCCTCCCATTTATATGGTGACTTCAGCAAGGTTGCCCTACTGCTCTCTTGTATTGTTAAAAAAAAACAAATTCTGGAGTACCACAAGGTATACCAAGGGTCTACGGAAAGCTTCTTCTTCTCTCGTTCCTTAGATGCCAGTAATCTGCACAAGATGCAATTTGTGTTGCAAGAAGGAGTTGGGTGGGTCAAGGTTGTTCCTGAGCCAGTTGTTGAAGTTGAAGAAGAGGAGTCTGAAGGTGTAGACTCTGAGGGGGAACAAACAGAGGATTCTGATATGAGGAAGGAACTAACGAGGTTGTCCCGCGCAATATCTTCACTAGCGGAACATCAAAGACGTCTTACAGAGGATGTGCGTGCCTTGATTGCTCATCATTCTTCGGCTCCCTCTGCTGGCACCAGTGGCGCCTGATTCGTCTTTCTCCGCTTACCAACCCCTCTTTTGTTCCCAGCACATCTATCCCCTAGTTGCTTTGTTTTTCTTTGTTTATGTTTCATGTGTTTGCCTTGACTGGCATGTTGATCATGTTTGTTATCTTTGCTTATTTTATTGTTGTCTTTGTTTGTTTTTGTTAATGAAAAAGAGGTTGCTTGCTTATTCAGATGTGCTCTTTTTCCTTCTGCAATTTTCTTCAGGTTTTTGATGATACCAAAAGGGGGAAAATGACGGATAGCTTAGCTGAGGGGGAACTAATCATGTTTTATCTGTACTATCTTTGAGGGGGAACTATTATGTCTAAAAGGGGAAAACTTTCTTTATGCTAATGTCGTTATCTCATATGTGTGTTATTTTGTCAAGGATGTTTGTCACCATCAAAAAAGGGGAATTTGTTGAATTCCTTAGGTTTTGATGGTGACAAACATTCAACTAATTTGGTATTTAAGTGTTCCAGGAACAAACAAAGTTGTCACAAGGAACCATTGCAGCGCAGGAGTGCAGAGGGAACAAAGCTTTCTCCATACGATTTGTTACCTCTCAAGGAACATCAGTGTTGAACAAAACATCAAGCTGTGAATGGAATGAAGAAATCAAGCATGAAGATTATAAATATTATCTTTAAAGATCATGCGGTTGACAAAAGGGAAATCGGATGGATCATGCCGATTGGAAGATTTGGAGAGAGAAAGATACTATCTTATTCCGATTATATTATCTTAGGAAATCTTTCCTTAGATAATATATTTGGTTAGGATTTTATCTTATCAAATCAAGTTAATATCTTCTTGTTGCTGAAATGAGAGAGAGAGAGAGAGAGAGAGAGAGAGAGAGAGAGAGAGAGAGAGAGAGAGAGAGAGAGAGAGATCTTATATTGTTAGTAGGATTTTCGAGTTGTATAAATAGAAGTGTGAGACTCATTTCTTAGGTACGAACTCAGAGCATTTCATTGAGAGAAAAGAAAAGTGAAGCGTCTGTAAGTCTTAGAAGAGTGAGTTCGTGTTCTCGTTGTAGAAGAGATTCAAATCTAGGTGGGAAGTCTAGGGTTTGAAGTCCATGCTATAAGTGTAACCGATTAAGAAATCAATAAGACAAGTAGACTCTTCAAAATCCTCTCAAGCGAGAAGCTTGAAGGTAGTGGTTTTTTCCTGATTAGTTATTTGACTGATTGGAGTTTTCACTATACATCGTGAGTTCTAATTACTGTCTTTCTTGCTATATTATTCTGTTGCACCTTCTGTGGGAACAAAGCATTTGTTCCCTCAGATGTAACTCTAACGATCCAACACAAACACAAACACAAACACAAAGACAAACACAAACACAAACACAAACACAAACACAAACACAAACACAAACACAAACACAAACACAAACACAAACACAAACACAAACACAAACACAAACACAAACACAAACACAAACACAAACACAAACACAAACACAAACACAAACACAAACACAAACACAAACACAAACACAAACACAAACACAAACACAAACACAAACAGATAAGTGTACAAACACTGAAATTTTTATATATATATATACAATGAAGCTATAAGGTACGAACAGATTAGTCTTTATGCACAAATATGCTTAATGTAATACACCATCAACCTATAATTTTCAGTCTGATTCACACTCATCTTCCTTGTAGCGTAAAATTTCAAAAACTCATCTATTTGTCCAAGTAAGAACTCATAAAACTCTAGTCACATTTTATATAACTTTGATGCACATTCTTTTACAGGTTGGTGCATTTTAGTATATCTATGTTGCACATAGTTTTTAAGCAAAATTGGTTTAAACCACCCGTTATATACACTATTTTGCAAGAAATCACCCGTTCTATTCGAAATTATTTTAAACCACTCATAACTCTCCTTCCGTTAGCGATTAACCACCCAGACCCTTCAGCCATAAAAAATCCCGTTAAAACGCTGAAATGACCATTTTGCCCCTCTAAAATTTTCGAAATAACCGGGTATGCCTTTATCTCATAACCCGGTTCATTTCCACCAAACTCCCTTTCAAAAAATTACGGGTTACTTTCCCCTTTCAAAAAAAATTAGGGCTAGGCTGAGATTAGGGATTTGGGAATTCACCACCAAATCCGCCAATTTGCCTTCCACTTAGTGTTTGTGAGCGAGATGTGAGCGATGTAGTGTGAGATGTTGGTGGATTTTAGTCTGCGAAGGGAAGATTTCGAAGCCGGTGAAGCATTTGTGGGCGATTTTGGTTTTTTGTGATTGTGAAGCCAGCGAAGGAGAGCTTTTGCGGTTGCAAAGCCAACGAAGCCAATTGTGGACGACAACGATCACAAATCAGCAATTGTGGAGGGTAATTGCTGTTTTGTGGGGTAATTGCAGTTTTGTGAGGTAATTGAATGTTTTTTTTCAGTCCATGAGATTTAGGGGTTTTAAAGATTTGGGGTTTTTCAAAATTTAGGGATTTAGAAATGTTTTATAGCTTTGAAAACATAAGGTATGAGGTAATTTATGTGGTGGTGGTTCCTTGGTTGATATTATACGAAATAAGGGAATCGGGTTATGAAATAAGGGCATACCCGGTTATTTCGAAAATTTTAGATGGGCAAAATGGTCATTTTAGCATTTTAACGGGATTTTTTACGGCTGAAGGGTCTGGGTGGTTAATCGCTAACGAAATGAGAGTTATGGGTGGTTTAAAATAATTTCAAATAGAATGGGTGATTTTATGCAAAAATATGTATATAACAGGTGGTTTAAACCAATTCTGCGTAGTTTTTAAGTGTGCCAACACAATTTTATTTGAAAAAACACAAATTGCACGGGAAAAATACAACCATGACATTTTCTCCCTTTTAATAAAAGAATAATCCGAAATGTTATTTTATTAAAATTCAACGGTTGGGAATTAACTGTATATCCTCCTCATTAATCGTCCGCACCTAATACACTTCCATATCTATTATATATTTTAAAGCTTTCTCCTTTTGAGCTCTCAGAACGCTTATGTGCTCACCATATCTACATGTCATTTTCTCATTCATTTTTATTTTTATTTTTTATTTCACTTTAAATAAAAACCGTTTATCAAATCAAAATTTATATGGAAATATTTAGATTACAATTACTTCCAAAACCAACCAAACTTTAAAGTGACAATTAACATTGTAATAAATTTAATCATCAAATCAATCTATATATCTATAAAATCTTCACTTGATAGATTTCACATTTGGGAAGCTCAAAAGGAGAGAGCTTTAATATATATAATAGATATAGATCTAAACATATCATCACTAATATATTGTTGGAAGATTGACAAATAACATCGTACTAACTTATTAAATTAAAGAAAAAATAGTATATTTCGATTCATAACTTCAATCTCGGATATTATTTCACTCTAAATATATAAAAATAAAATGTTCTTGAGAATTTGTTAAGTAACATGTACAATTGTAATTTTTACATATATTTAGATTGAATTTTTTCCTGTAATGTTTATATATAAATTCAATCAATTTGTTTCTATTAGTATGTATATGTTTGGAAAAAATCTAATATAACTAAATGTTAATATATTCTCATTTTCTGTATATCTTATCTTTTATAATCACATAACCATTAATTTATACTCATGTGACGTTTATTCATATACTTAAATTTTCTTTAATAAATATAAGTCGGCTTGTGCATGGCACGAGGGTTTAAAATAGTATATATATATTAAAGCAAAAGAATTTGAAGCCACCATATTAATTATGACCCCACAAATTCTAGGTGTAAATTTGTGGTTAATCAAATTTATTTTTATATTAATAATTTTATTTCATTTAAATCACAATATCCAATCACAACTAACTTCAAATATATAAAAACTATATACAAGTTTTTTTTATAAAATTTAATTTCTACAAATTACACATACAATAAGCTTATAATATATGATAGATTTCTTACTAAACTTATATATACAATACATCTTATATTCATTTATATAATTAGTAATATTATTTTCATGCGTTTGCATATATAATTTGACCTATATAAATTTATGGGCCAAAATCATACAATATATACAATTTCCAACTCATAGTACAAGTGCTTTTATAATCAAGCCCATTATATTATATTATTATACATACAAATGTATGGCCCATTTAGAGTAAAATGACACGAATAAATTTTATGGCACATCTATATATATTAAAGCTATTGAATTTTGAACCACAAAAATGTTTTTGGCCCTACAAATCCTATATGTCATTTTGTTATTAATGCACTTTTTTTTCTTAACATTATATTTCAATTTAAATCACAATATCTAATCACACCTAGCTTCAAATATATAAAAACTATATCCAACTTTGTTGACTGCTTATACATTTTTTTATAAATTTTGATTTCTACAAATTGCAAAAAATAAGCTTATATATGTCAAACTAATATATGATAGAATTCCTACTAAACTTATATATAAAATACATCTTATATTCATCTATGTAATTAGTAATATTATTTTTATGACTTTGCATATATAAAATGACATATATAAATTTATGGGCCAAAATCATACAATATATACAATTTTCAACTCACAGTATATGTACTTTTATAATTCAACCCACTATATTATATTATTACACATATATATTTTATTAACAATTTAGTGAAATTTCAGACTAATGTATCTTAACAAACTTAATTTATATAATCTTGAGATTTTCTTCTAAACCTTTCAATTTTGACAACTCATCTTAACAACAATTATATCATAACAAATTGGTCTTGAACTTTGACCCAATTTTAAAGTCAAGATTCTACCAATCCAAAAATTGGAAATTCAAACTTATCAATCTATATATATATATATATACATATATATATATATATTAAAGCAAATGAATTTGAAGCCACCATATTGATTATGCTCCACAAATCCTAGGTGTCAATTTGTGGTTAATCCGATTTATTTTTATATTAATAATTATATTTAATTTAAATCACAATATCTAATCACAACTAACTTCAAATATTTAAAATTTTAAATCACAATATCTAATCACAACTAACTTCAAATATATAAAAACTATATACAACTTTTTTATAAAATTTAATTTCTACAAATTACACATACAATAAGCTTATAATATATGATAGATTTCTTACTAAACTTATATATACAATACATCTTATATTCATTTATGTAATTAGTAATATTATTTTTATGCGTTTGCATATATAATTTGACCTATATAAATTTATGGGCCAAAATCATACAATATATATAATTTTCAACTCATAGTACATGTGCTTTTATAATCAAGCCCACTATATTATATTATTACACATACAAATTTATGGCTCATTTAGAGTAAAATGACCCGAATAAATTTTATGGCACATCTATATATATTAAAGCTATTGAATTTCGAGCCACAAAATGCTTTTGCCCCATAAATCCTATATGTCATTTTGTTATTAATGCACTTTTTTTCTTCTTAACATTATATTTCAATTTAAATCACAATATCTAACCACACCTAGCTTCAAATATATAAAAACTATATACAACTTTGTTGAATGCTTATACATTTTTTATAAATTTTGATTTCTACAAATTGCAAATAAATGGCTTATATATGTCAAACTAATATATGATAGAGTTCCTACTAAACTTATATATAAAATACATATTATATTCATTTATGTAAATAGTAATATTATTTTTATGACTTTGCATATATAAAATGACATATATAAATTTATGGGCCAAAATCATACAATATATACAATTTTTAACTCACGGTACATGTGCTTTTATAATTCAACCCACTATATTATATTATTATACATACATATTTTATTAACAATTTAGTGAAATTTCAGACTAATGTATCTTAACAAACTTAATTTATATAATCTTGAGATTTTCTTCTAAACCTCTTAACAACAATTATATCATATCAGATTTTTAACGAATTTTACATATTGTACGTTCCCATTTAACAATTTTTGTTTGATTATAATTTTCTATAAAAAATACATGGTCTTCATTTTCCGATTTTACAATGTTTCTACGGGCTTATTACTTATCATTTTGCTAAATGTAATTTTCAGTTTTAAAAAATTAAATTGAGTTTGTTAATCACCAAGAAAATATTCACTAACAAACCGTGAAATATCAATTATAAATTATCAAGAAAATTTTGTTAAATCAAACAAAAAGTTTAGCTAAAAAATCCAGCTAAATCTTTGTTGTAACAAACTTTCAATTTCATATGATTATACACATTATCAAAAGTAAATTAAATATAGTACGTATACAAATTTTAAAAGTATATGAATTTGAGATAACTTTACACCTACATAAATCAGCCACTACTAATTAATTAATTGTTCAAATAACTTTTCAGTTATCATTTTTTAGAAGTAAGGATATAAATTAAAATTAAAACTTTAAAACTTTAGACGGGTCCATTACGTAATTAGAAAAAACTAAAAAAAAATGTGATTTATCTGGCTGATTTGTAATGATTTTTATATATATTTTGTTGAATTATTTCATATATTTATTTTAACAAAAATTTAAAATATCAAAATTATTATTTTTCCTTCGTTTGATCTCATATCCCCTTTCCAGACACCAAAACAATCATGGACCAACTTTGCTTACGTGTTATTTTGCAATTACTCCTATTTTTGGTTTACTTTTTTCCTTAAACTAACTAAATTTATACTATAAAAATCTTCAAAATTTCATCAAATAACTCAATTTTTTTTGTATGAACAATACCCTTGATCTAATAAAAACATTTTCTTTTATTTGGATATTAATTTTCACATTTATATTCTACGATAAAATTCTTATATACATATTTTAACTTAATATAAGGGTCAAATATATTATCCATTGTGAATATATCCTTGGAATTTTAAATTGAGCTTGCCTTTTATTTTATCTTTTTTGAGTAATTAAATTGATAAATATTTTTTTAATAATCATTGAAATAAATATATTCAAATATTGAGTTCCACCTTATTTTTCAATAATTATTTTTAATATTCATTATAATAAATACATACGAGATAATATCAGGTTAATTAGGTTGATGTCACTTCTTTAGTTCTTTTCCATATTCAAATGAAATTTCTAAAACATAATATTTTATATCATAAAGTAGCTTGCTATGATAAATATTGGTTTCGTAACCTTACATATATTATTATTTTCGTAAATATTAAGAAATCATTATTTTATATTGTGATTTTTACAAGTATCGTTGAGTGTAACAACAATTTCGGATCCCCGTTGTTTAGCTACATATATTTTCTTGAACATAAATCTTATTTTAATATAATTTTTTTATATTTAAATTTACATTGGCCTTATTCATTAATTATACAAATGTAATTTTAATTTTTATAATTTTAAAATCTTCACCTCACTTTATTTTATCCATGTTTAACCAAAACTTGGTTTGAAGGTATAACATTGTAGCTAAGATTTGAAAATTTGATTATGAATTGTTCAAATATCAAACTAATAAAAATATAAAAAAATAAAGATTTTGTTATAATACTTAATATTGATCATGTTCACGATTTTGTCAAAAAAAAATTCTTAAAATTTTTTTTCTATTATAATCCAAACATGAGTTATACATATTATGAATATTTTTGGTTTTTTTATTCAAAAGATATAATTACTAATCTAATAGTTTTTGTCAATGAACCACACATTAATTATTTGTTTGAAATCTGTTTAAATTGTTTAAAAGACCATCTATTATATATGCAACGTATAAATAATTTTGTAAATCGTGAATAATTTTATCGAGATTTTTAGATTAATAATTATTATAATATATCTAAATTAACTATTCTCTAAATGAGTCTACATAAATTCCTACATAAGCATATCATTTCCAATGATCTTGCGAGAACTATATTTTTCTAAAAAATACTTCGATATAATATTAATTTAATTCAATCATGAATTTTTTTTTCTCAAATTATATTTATCCGTACGAGGTACGAGTTCTACACTAGTTAATTATACTGATACTCAATTAGTTTAGTAATAAAATGACGTTGGATTCCTTGAATACTATTTAAGAGATTCGTGTTCGAATCCTCTTGACAACGTCTAGAGAAATTGACATTGAATGAGTCTTATAAAAAAATGGAATTAATTCTTGATTTTGATGTAGAGGAGAAATCGACCATCCAATCGAATCTTAAAATAATTGAGTATAGTAATTTTTTTAGGATATCAATTATTATATGGTTTTTTCGCCTGATACCCTTGAGGTAAAGCGAAATTCGCAAGGTGCCTCAAACATTTATCTATTTCGTGTGTCATCCTCGAGTTTTTTTTTCCGCCAAATACCCAAATGTTAATTTTCTAACATTTTTGTAAAAAATAAAATAAAATAAAAAACAAAAAATGAGAATGAAAAAAAACCAAATCTGAAAAGCTATCCGCTGAAAGCTCCGATAAAGTATCAACTACGAGGAAGAGGAGGATCCGGAAGACGGACCGGTCAGATTTATAAGCCGCCGAATCCCGTGACGGTATCTTCCTCTCATCTCCGTCGTCGGCGCTAACGAGTAATCGGAAAAGCTATCCTCCGTCGTCAAAGGTTTTCCGAGTGGTACCGACATGGAAGGCTGCCGACGAGATGATTGGCTTTTCCATTCCAAGAAAGGCTCGTTCAGGTTTGTTGCAGAAATTGATAAATGTTCTTTCTGTTTTGAGTTTTCACGGACTCTAATTAAGGTTTTGTGCTATTTTTCCCCAATTTGCAACAACTTCAACGAAAAGGTCTCATGACTGGAGCTCATCGGGGGTAGCCGAAGAGCAATTTCTTCGGCAAACTTCTTCTTCGCCGGTGAGACCAAGTATGGCCGCCTCATCCACAACCCCTTCTCCTTCAACGGCTCCTATGTGTCCATCTTCATCTGGTTTATCCATGAAGAAGAAGATTGTTAGTGCTTTATCTCTTCGTGAAGGACTGCTAGAGTCGTCGAAGGTTTTCCGAGTGGTACCGACATGGAGGTTGTTGGTGGCCGACAACGGTGATGATGTTCACTGGAGGTAGCAGCTGTATTTGGCCGGAGAAGACGAGGACCAGATTTGGCTTTTTTCTCGTTTTTTTTTTAACGAAAATGTTAGAAAAGTAACATGTGGATATTTGGCGGAAAAAAAAACTCGAGGACACCGCGCGAAATAGGTAAATATTTGGGGCACCTCACGAATTTCGTCTTACCTCATGGGTATCAGGCGAAAAAACTGATTATTATATTACTTGTTAAGTCTTTTCACTTTAATCGATAAACATAATACACGTGATTATGAGTTCAAATCATGTTACTTAAAGGCTCTTAGAACAACTTTAATGGGGTCCCATAGGAAGGGGCTTTTAGGTAGGTTTTGGAGGATTTAATTGCTATAAGACCCTAGGTGGAATGATGTATTTTATTGGAGGCTTTTAGGATGGGCTTTTAGCTTTAGTTTAAATTACAATTTAACCAATTTCTTTATATTAAATGATCAATATACCCTTTATTATATTAAATTATAATTATATTCTATATTAAATATTAAATTAAAAAATTAATAATTTTTTAACTTATCATACATAAAATTGATTAAAGGTATTTTGATTCAAATTTTGTTATATTATTAATTTAAAATTAAGAAAGAATATTAAAAATCAAACAAAATTTACGACAAACATAAATTTATATTAAAATCAACAAAAAAGTGATGCACAAATTTAAGAAAATACAAAATACACAGAAAATATTAAATTAGTATTTTTTTTAAACACTAAAAATAGTAATAAAATGATTTATTTTACTTAATGATATCCAAAATACATATAAAATATTAAAATCTACCAAATATATCCAAAATGAGTTTCTATAGATAGAGAAAAATGTAATTAGAATTATGATATTTTAAAAAAAAATTAACATGTAAATATTTCACAAAAATATTTAAAAAAAGAAGAAGGAACGACCGAGAATAAATCATGGCCGTCCATATGTGTCACACGTCGCGCATCGAGCGCGACGCGTGGTGCTGTTATGCAGCAACTTTTGCAGTTACAACGCGTTTGGCGGGAGACTTGAAACGGCGTCGTTTTTGCAGCTTCGTAGGCAAAAAAAATAAGAGTAACCAAACACACCCTTATTTACATCCTCTATGGGATCGTCCCATAAAAAGCCCCATTCTTGGGGAAAAGATCCCGTAAGGACGTGCTAGGGTGTTAGGAATAAGGATTTATCTGCGCTCTCCGTTTCACCCTCCTTCATTAAGTTAGATTTCAGGCGCGTTTCTTCGCGCGTGCTCCTTTCTTCTTATTTCTTGTTCGCCAATCCAACAATACGGCTCTTCTCGATTTGCTGAAATAGTTTCTGCCGTCTTCTACACTCCCTCGATTTGCTGAAATCGTTTGCTGTTTGATTTCGCATTCATCTCTTTGATCTCACATTCATCTTATTCCTTTGATTCGCTCTAAATTTGTTGTTGATTACCTGCTTCAACTGATTTTGACGTGCTAAATTAGTCTCGCCTGTAGATCCCTTGAAATTGGGGTTTTTCCTTATCGTTTTCGATGGATTCGGGTAAGTTCTCAGTTTTGTTATTGTTGTTTTGTTTATAATATCGTATTTTGCTTCGTATTGCTTTCAATCTCTATAGTTTCTATTGTGTTTTCTTGTTGTTTTAACATATGAAAACATTCTCTTTATATTTCACATATGAACACATTTTCTGGTTCATATGAACATATTCTCTTTGTTCTTTAGGATTACGTACATTCTCTTGGCTTTTGCATATGAACACATCTTTTTATATGTATGCATACATGTGTTTACCTGTCATTAATACATTATTAATTCATCTTTCCATGTATTTAGTCTTTCATATATTATCTCTACATTCTGCATATGCACACAATAAAGTTTTAGTGTTTCATATACTGTATATGCACACAGTGGAAGTTGATGTATGCACATAATAGTGTTAATCATATGCACACAAATGTGTTTAGCATATGAACACATCTGTGTTAGCATATGAACACATCTTAATTTCATCTTTCCATGTAGTTTTAGTGTTTCATATATTATACATGCACACACTGGAAGTTGAGGTATGCACACAACAGTGTTAATTATATGCACACATATGAACACATCTTTTTATATGTACACATGTGTTTACCTGGCATGAATACAATATTAATTCATCTTTCCATTTAGTTAGTCTTTCATATATTATCTCTGCACACACTGGAAGTTAAGTTATGCACACAACAGTGTTAATCATATGCACACATGAGTTTTAATATATACACACAACATTCTGCAACTTATATTTTTGTATTATGTTGGACAACTTTTTTCAGGAAATGGTGAAATGGAGGAGAAGAAGGGTACTGTTTCTCCATGCAGTACTATTGAGTATCATTCTCCTGTGTGTGATGATGAACTGAAGCCATATGTTGGACAACTTTTCCCTTCGGTTGAAGCTGCCATTCAGTTTTATCGAATCTATGCAGAAGCATGTGGTTTTTCTATACGTGTGAATTCATCAAAGAAAGCAAAGGATGGATCAAATGTTATCATATGGAAGTATCTAGTTTGCAATAGAAAAGGGTTCAAGCATGTATCTCCTTATGCTGAGTTCAATCCCGCTGAAGGAGATCTTGTTAAAAGAAGGACGGTGTCCAACAAGTGCGGATGTGATGCTAAAATGTGGTTCAGATTCGCAGGAAATGATGGCTACCGAGTGACACATTTTGTTAGTGAACATACACATCCCATGCTACGGAAGTCTGAAATGCAGTTTTCTAAAAGCAGCAGGAAAGTCACACCATTTCACCAAGACTTCATCATGAACTGCATTAAATCAAATGTCGGTGTTAGCAAGAGTTACAAAGTCTACAAGAATTTAGTTGGTTCATATGCTAATATAGGTGCTACTGTTGTTGATTTCAAGAATTTTTTTAGAGGTCTCAATTCATATATGGTAGGCTCTGATGCACAAATGGTCCTTGATGACTTCTACAAGAGGAAGAAACGATCTGATTCGTTCTACTTTGACTATTTTGTTAACAAGGAGGACCAACTATGCCGCTTATTTTGGTGTAATGCTATTAATAGGACGAGTTTCTCTTATTTTGGTGACGTTGTTTCAGCTGATGCTACCTACCAACTGAATTCGTATGTACTTTCTTCCATCACCCTTAAAATCTGTTAATTACATATGCACACTGAAATAGGAAGACATATGAACACAGTAATCAATTACATATGCACATCCATGATTTAACATATGCACACATGAGGCTTGGGATATGCACACTAGGTATTTGATATGAACACACTGACTTGTAAATTTCTTTGTTGCACATGAACACATTTGGTATACCATCTGCACACATTAATGCATTTCATATGAACAAATTATCAATAACAAATGCACACAGTATTGATGTGTTTATTTTTTATTGATGTTGTAGGTATAACATGGTCTTTGTTCCATTTACTGGTGTTGATAATCATAAAAAGTCTATTACGTTTGCTGCTGGTTTGCTCTTGAATGAAGATATACCTTCTTATGTGTGGTTATTTGATAATTTGAAAAAGGCAATGGGCCGTGAGCCGTATGTGATTCTAACTGACCAAGATGCTGCTGTTAAATCTATTGTTGAGCAAGTTTTTAGTGGTTCTGTTCATCGGTTATGTATGTGGCATATCATGAAGAAGCTCAATCTGAAAGTGAGATTCCCTCATATGACATGTCCTACTACTATTGATGGATTCCATAAGAAGTTTAATGGCATTGTTTGGAGCGATGAACTTACTCCTATTCAGTTTGAAGAGCAGTGGTCTACTATTATTTCTGAATACGGTCTGGAGATGAATGAGTGGTTGGGAGTTATGTTTGATCTAAGATGTTACTGGATACCTTCATTCTTCCATGATGTTAAGATGGCTGGCTTGTTGAGGACAACGTCTCGGTCTGAAAGCCAAAATAGTTTCTTTGGTAATTTTCTTGGGTCGCAGTCCACTCTTGTTGTGTTTATGATGCAGTTTAATAGTGCAATTGAGTCACAAAGGCACAATCAAAAGAAGTTGGATTTGGATTCTTCCACTTGCTCTCCACGCCTGAAGACGCCTTTGGAGATAGAAAGGCATTGTGCTTCAATGTACACCATCAACATGTTCTATGATGTGCAAGAAGAGATTTGTGGTGCTACTTACCAGTGTTCGCTTGTTGATCTGAGGAAGGAAACCGATATTCATCACTATGAAGTTAGTTTCCCAGTTGGGAAAAATCATACAGTTCAACATGTGATTGCTAGTGATGACTACCACTGTTCTTGCAACAAGTTCCTTAGTGTAGGTATTCCTTGCTGCCACATCTTCATGGTATTTAAAAATCTTGGTATCAAGTCATTACCTACAAAGTTCATTAATACTCGTTGGACGAAGCAAGCAAGTTTACAACCTCTTTTTGAAGTGGATGATTCAGTTGACGATGGTAGTGTTCAGATTGATGAGAAGAAGCAATTGGTGACCGAACTTTTGTCAGAGATGCATTATTGTGTTGATATTTTGGGTGACAATGTTGATAAAATGAAGGAGTTTTTGTGTGTGATAAAAGAGCAAAAGGCAGCTTTTATGAGTGTAGCAACAGTTGAGACATCTGCTTCCACCTCAACAAGAAATTATTCAAAATTTATAGGTGCTTTACCAGATCAAGTTAATGTTCATCCTCCTCCACGAGCAAACAACAAGGGCAGGAAGAGACGCATTAGGAGTGGACAAGAGATCGGGATAGAAAACTCAAAGAAGCAAAAGAGAACATGTGTGATTTGCAAAAAGTCTGGACACAATTATAAGACTTGCCCTCAATATGAGGACTAGCGAACACTTGTTATAGATTCAAAATTTTAACGGAATATTGGTTCAAGTTGTATTTTTTTCGTTAGCTTTTGTTATTCAAACATTCTGTGTTTTCTTTTGTTATTTAAACTTTTACACACTTTTTGTTTCATGTGCACAAACTAGATTTATTATATGAACACACTAGGTATGTCATATGCACACACTGGCTCTTACCATATGCTCACAAGAGCTTTCATGATATGCACACACAATAATCATCACATGCACACACAAGAATTCAACATATGCACACAGAAGAATTCATCATATGCACATAGAAGAATTCATCATATGCACAGAGAAGAAATCATCATACACTGTTTCATGTGCACAAACTAGATATATTATATGAACACACTAGGTATGTCAAATGCACACACTGGCTCTCACCATATGCTCACAAGAGCTTTCATGATATGCACACACAATAATCATCACATGCACACAGAAGAATTCAACATATGCACACAGAAGAATTCATCATATGCACACAGAAGAATTCATCATATGCACACACTGCTTTCAAGATATGCACACAAAATATTACAACATTCCTAGACTTCCTTTATATGCACATACAAGAATACATATATGCACACACAAGTATTCGACATATGCACACACTAGCTATACATATGCACACGGTAAGCTTACCATTTGCACACAAAACACTGAATAAATGGACACAAAATATTAGCATTTTATACATTCACTCACAAAAGCAGTATATTGTTATTCATTATAAAACAAAATGAAACCTTCAATTGTCTTCTACCATAGATGTCTTACTAACATTCAAGCAACTACAACCTTAAATTGTTTTGTTCAAAACACAATGTAACGTTACAACATTCATAGCCTTTTCTTGTTGGCTGCATAATTCTTCCTCTTTAGATAGGCTTCAAGCAATTGCTCAAATTTCTTCTTGTGCACATTGTGCTCACATTTGAGGAAAGTAGAGCAGTACTTCACTCTCAAATTGTTCAACTGTTTATGGTTGTCCTTCAGCAGGCCACTGCGCCAATCTGATAACCCATTCCCTTTGTATGTTTCCATGTGTCTCATGGCAAAAATCCCACAGTCTATCTTGTTTTTCCCATCCCTCCAGTTCATCTCTAGTCTCTCAGTGGAAACTTTGTTTACATCCTTTATGCTTTGAGCTTTCGTTGTCATCTGATTTTCCATGAGAAAATTCACAAATAATGTTCTCTGCCAAAAAAAAATAAGTTAGTAATATTTTTCCAATTCAATATTAATAAATTTATCATTTATAGTCAACTTATACTCACCAATTCGCTGGGAATTTGTCCATACTTGTCATCACCTCCGTCTGACGAGTTGTCAATTATGTGCACACCTGGTGTCTTGACATTGATTGCAATCACATAATAGTGTGCATGGGCAATCAGTGGGAAAAAGAACTGTTTAATCAATAAAAATAATGTATGTTAGAACATATCAATATTTCTGTGTGCATACAAAATACAAGTGTGTGCATATGCACCCAGAAAATATCATTACACTTATGCATCCAGAACTTGTCTGTGTGTGTGCATATGCACACACATGCACACAAGTTTTTATATGTAAAACAAGTGATATATGCACACACAATGTACATATATGGACACACAAGTGTGTTTGTACGCACACATAAGCACATAAGTGTTCATATGTAACACAAGACATATATGCACACATAAGTGTACACATATGCACACAAAAGTGTGGTCATATGCACACAAAAGACTTATGCACAAATCTGCAGTGTGCATATGGTTGAACAATTCTGACTTACTAAGTCAACGTTTTGGATCTTCAAATTCTTTTTCTTGAAACCTTCAACAGAGTTAAAGTTCGTCATTAAGCATTTGTTGAACAATATTGATTTTTCTTATATTGCAACTTCTTTTTCCAACACAGTATACAACTGCATGTTTAAGAAAAATAAAGTTAGAAAATATAATTCGTTAATAATGATATAATTTATTACAGTATGTAATATGTACCATATGCACTGTTGGTAAGAAGAACCTTAATGGAGACGCTGCATCTTTGTATATTTCATTTTCATTTAATATTGCTGTATATCCATAAAAAAGACCACTGTCTAGGCATTGTCCTTCCTTTAATGAGGCGAAGTCACTTTTGTAGTATGAGAATTCATTCAATTTGAAAATCACATCGCTGCATGAAACTTATTTCATTAGAAATATTATTTAACATACTTACATAATAAAATTAGATATGCACACATAAGAATCAAGATATGCACACACAAGCTTTAATATATGCACACATAAGAATCAAGATATGCACACACAAGTTCTAATATGCACACACATGCTTTAGTATATGCACATACAAGCTTTAATATATACACACACAAGGATCAATATATGCATATACACTAACTCTCATACGAACACATAATATTTGAAAATAACATTTATATCAACTTACCAATATTTTATTCTCATGTTTATCAGCCAATCGTAGATATTTTTCTCCTCTGTAGTTGCATGCTCATTTATATCAACCTCTCTTGCTTTGAATGGAGATTTCACATATTCTGAAGGATTAGTTATCCTTTTCTGTACGTTTTTCACCGGTGTCACATAAGAGTTTCCAACCACAAATGTTACCTAATAATACACACAAACCATTAGAGTCTTGCAAATTATAAAAGGTTCTAATTCAGCCAAAGTTTCTTTCTCTATACCTTCTTTGGAATGGTTGATTCTGTTGCCTCAACTGCTGTTGATTCCTTCAATTCCTGTTTCCTCAATATGTCCTTCTCCTGAGTAGAAATTGGTGAGATCCCCAAGTCAAATGATGGGACTTCATCAAAATCCATACTGATCTGCAGTATGCACACAAAAGCATTGTTATATGCACACAAATGATTTAATATATGCACAGACAAGGAACAAGATATGCACACACATTAACTATCATATGAACACACAAGTTTTATCATATGCACACACAAAAATTTCTATTCAGATTTTACCTTTTTATTTTCTGCAGTCTTTTTTTCTCCTGCTACCACCTTATGTTCCCTTTCTGCCTTCCCAACCTTCAACATATGCACACAAAAGGGTTGTTTATATAAACACACAAGTATCAACTTACGCACACACAATAAATACTAAATGCACACAAAATTCACGCAGTAGGATGTACTATGATTTTTACCTCTCTCTCTCTCTGATGCCTCCTCAATGATTTGGGCCTCCTCAATTATTTGACAAGGCATCTCCATTGGACGCTCAACCTTCAACATATGCACACAAATAGTTATTTATATGCATACACAAGTATCATATGCACACACATAAACAATTTATATGCACACACAAGTTTTAAGATGTGCACACAGTAGGTATTCTGATTTTTACCTCTTTCTCTCCTGATGCTTCCTTATCTTCCTCCTCATTGATTTGGCCAGGCATCTCACTTGAACCCTTAAACTTCAACATATGCACACACAATAGTTATTTATATGCACACACAAGGACTCAACATATTTTGTTACAATATAACAAGTACTAATCCATATGTCCTTAGTCCTAACATTTTCTTACCTGATTTCCATCATCTTATTCCTTGTCATTAATATTTACCTCCTCTATGATTTCTTCTTCATTATGAGGCTCCTCTATGTTTACCTGATTTTGTTCTTCCTCATTTTGTTCTTCCTTGTTATTTACAATTTCTTTTTCCTTTTCAATGTTGCTGGCCTCCTCCATGTTTTCTTCGTAAGTGTGAGGCTCCTCCATGTTTTCTCGTTCTTCCTTATCATCATCACTGCCAACAATATGAGATTCATGCATGTTTTCTTCATCATTGGTTTTCTTCATTAAAAGGTAAACATATGGATTAGTACTTGTTATATTGTAACAAAATATATAGCAAACAAAATACATTATTAACTTACTTCACCGTAATCCCTTGATACTTGTTGAACAAAATCCGACAGTTCGGGTACCCACATAGATCCCTCATGCTTCTTTTTTTCCTTCAAAGTTTTATCAATTTCATCCAAGCACTTTACAGCTTCGTCCCAGAATTCAGATTGGTTGTCGAAGTCGTCATCATCAGTTTGTGACAAGGATGCCGATATCAGCTTAAGATTTAAAATCTTCTCACAACCAATGTTGACCTTGATCAGTAAATCATTATGAGCAAGCTGTGGTGGTGTCCCCTTGTTCTTATTCACAAACTTTCTAATCTTGACAACCATTTCTTCAGCATCATGTAGATAGCCCTTCATGAATGTCTTGAGTTCGTCGTCATTTGGAGCAGCATCATTCTATTTATCTTGGGCAGAATCTGTCTCTTCCTGCCTTGTTGATTCATCTTGATCATGAAACTGAGGTCTTCCCCTTGCAAACACTCTCCCAAATCCACAATGGATTAACTCTTCGTCTTCTCTTTCATTTAGGGTCTTTGTGTTCCAGTTCTTGATTATTGGGAATTTCCTCTCAGATGGCTTTCCTTTGAACACCATTTAGTCAACATATACCAACTGCAAAGAAGTGATATGCACACATTAAGATGTGAACAAAGAGGTAAATACATAGTAGAAGACATATGCACACAACACTGTAAGCATATGCACACAACATCATAAGCATATGCACAAAGTACGAGACATATCCATACAATTGTGTGCATATGCACACACAAGTATGAGACATATGCACACAACAGTGTAAGCATATGTACACAGTACGAGACATATCCATACAATTGTGTGCATATCCACACATTTATGTCCATATACACACAAGTGTGTGCAATGCGCACACATATGCACACATTTATGTCCATATGCACACATGTGTGTGCATTTATGTTCATATGCACACACATGTGTGTGCACATGCACAAACATATTGTAACACCTGCCACTGTAGAGCTCCTGACCTACATGCCCAGCCATTCCCTACAGCGCGTTGTTGACATGGGCATGCAGCCCTAACACCCAACCCTTCCCCCATAAATGGGTAGGTTGTTGCCGCGAGGATTCGAACCTCCGACCTTTGATACAAAGGCAATGCCTTACCATTTGTATCACCAACTACGCTGCAGCGCAATTGGTGATACAAATGGTAAGGCATTGCCTTTGTATCAAAGGTCGGAGGTTCGAATCCTCGCGGCAACAACCTACCCATTTATGGGGGAAGGGTTGGGTGTTAGGGCTGCATGCCCATGTCAACAACGCGCTGTAGGGAATGGCTGGGCCTATAGGTCAGGAGCTCCACAGTGGCGGGTGTTACATAAAAAGTACACTTTGAATGAGAGGGGCTCCGACCTCATCGGGTCAGCCATTTCTCTATCCATGGGCCGTAACCCATGTACCCCAACCAAATCCCCATGGCTGGGAGGTTGTTCGTGAGACTCGAACACGAGACCTCACGCTTTAACAAGCGGCCAAACGCCCACTTGTTACCAATTGTGTTGCAGCACAATTGGTATCAAGGTGCTTAGGCGCTTGATAAAGGGTGGAGAGGTCGCGTGTTCGACTCTCACCAACAACCTCTCTAGTTGGGGCAAGGGTTGGGGTACACGGCTTGTAGGCCTGTTAAGGATGATAGTGCCGGGGTGTCTGTCAGGCCCGTTGTCGGCAAGGTCAGGCACCAACATAAAGTGTACTTTTTTTGTAACATCCCAGGCCAAGCTACCCCAGCTACCAAGCCGCCCAGCCACCCAACGGTGCCGACGCCGGTACTGGTGCCGCCTGGTTGTCCAAGGGCATGCAGCCCACACACCCAACCCTTCCCCCATTTAAATGGGTAGGTTGTTTCCCACGGGGATCGAACCCGAGACCTTTAGATACAAGGGCAATGCCTTACCACTTGTATAACCAATTGTGTTGCAGCGCAATTGGTGATACAAGTGGTAAGGCATTGCTCTTGTATCTAAAGGTCTCGGATTCGATCCCCGTGGGCAACAACCTACCCATTTAAATGGGGGAAGGGTTGGGTGTGTGGGCTGCATGCCCTTGGACAACCAGGCGGCACCAGTACCGGCGCCGACACCGTTGGATGGCTGGGCGGCTTGGTGGCTGGGATAGCTTGGCCTGGGATGTTACACATATGCACACATTTATGTCCATATGCACACACATGTGTGTGCAGTGCATACACATATGCACCCATTTATGTCCATATGCACACACAAGTATGTGTACATGCACACACATATGCACACACTGCACACACATATGCACACACATGTGTGTGCAGTGCATACACATATGCACACATTTATGTCCATATGTACACACAAGTGTGTGCACATGCACACACAAGTGTGTGCACATGCACACACATATGCACACACATGTGTGTGCAGTGCACACATATATGCACACATTTATGTCCATATACACACACAAGTGTGTGCACATGCACACACATATGCACACACATGTGTGTGCAATGCACACACATATGCACACATTTATGTCCATATGCACACACAAGTGTGTGCACATGCACACACACTGCACAAACATGTGTGTGCATATGACCAAAATGCACACATTTATGTCCATATGTTTCCCTTTGGTATGAGACATATGCACACAACAGTGTAAGCATATGCACACAATGGTTCATAATATACACAATTTCCTAGTTGCTTAAGATATGAACACACAAGTGTATGGATATGCACAAATAAGTACTCATATATGCACACAAATTTCAGAAATAATGAATTCAAAGAAATGAAAGTTTTATTCTTACCAGTAGTAGTAACAGAGGTCCCGTGTATGGTTTTGTTATACTAGGTTTCCAATTACCTCTACACTCAACAAGCTTGTCAAAGACAAATGCACTCCAATTATATTGGTTTATCTTGTCAACATCATCTAGGAGATCAAGTATCTCAAACTTCAACTTCCCATTTGCGTGCCCATCCACCACCGAATTGAAAAAAAAGAGGATGAAGTACCTCTTGAACCAAATATCCCCTTGATATGTCAGCATCTTGTCTTTGATATTACTGATGACAATACTCCTCATTGTCTTTTTCGGGAAGTCCTCGGCTAACTTGGCAAGGATTTCTTTGTTGCGCAATTTATCGGGAGCCACAATTCTGATGCTGCCCTTTGGAATGCCGAGATAGTCATGTGCATCATTCTCAGTAACCAAAATCTCTGCAGAACCCTTTAACTTGATGGTGCATTTACATTCATCAAATTTGTTAGCAACATATAGGCCTAGCCTCCCTGGCAAGTCTTCGACCTTCCACTCAAGCAATGCTCCAAATCCCATGTCTATAACAGCTTGTCTCTGGGCAGCACTGAAATTTTGTTCATCAGCAAACATTCGAACAAGTGATCTTGGGGATTTTCTACATAACACCCGAGGGTTCTCATTCCTAGCTTCAGTTATCCCTTTCTTCACGTTCAATTGTTGCTTTGTGATATTCACAGTCTCCTTCTCCTCCTTTTTCCCTCTCTTTGATACCTTCTCAGTGTCCTTCTCCTCCTTTTTCTGTTTCTTTTGTTTAGATATCTCTACTTCTGTAGGGCTTTTCTTCCTCTTGCCTTTTTGTGTTTTGTTTTTCATTAACTTCCTTCTCTTTTGCTTCAGTGTGCGCTGGCTTTGACTTCTTTGTATACCTTGGGGTTTTTCTTGTTCCTTCCCTTTGTTTCTTCCTTCTTGTTTCTGTGCCCAAAATAAAAGACTTGTGTGTGCATTACACACATAATGCACACACTTGTACATTACACACAAAAGACTTGTGTGTGCATTACACACAAGTGTGCACACACATGTGTGTATATGCACACAAAAGACTTGTGTGTGCATTACACACATAATGCACACACTTGTACATTGCACACAAAAGACTTGTGTGTGCATTACACATAGAATGGTTCATATATGCATACAACTGTTCATATGCACACACAAGTGCGGTCATATGCACACTCAAGTGTGTTTGTATGCACACAGAAGACCTATGTACATGCACACAAAATGATTAATACATGCATACAACTTGTGTGTGCATTACACACATAATGCACACACTTGTACACAATGTACACAACATATACACTTGCCTCAAGGTTTGCATACACAATATGAACACACATTAACTCATAGTATATGAAGACAAACATTATCATTGTATGCACAGAAAAGCTTCAATTAAATCATGTGCACACACATGTTTCAACCATATGCACACAGATGTTTTTATCCTATTTGTCATATGCACACACACTTTAACATTTTGCATATGCACTCACAAGTGTGTGCATATGCACATACAATTATAAGAAATATGCACACACAAGTTAAACACATATGCACACACAGTTAAAAGTCATGTGCACACAATTAAAAATCATATGTACATGTGTGTATATGCACACACAAGACTCATGCACAGATTTGCATATGCATACTCAAGTGTGTTTGTATGCACACAGAAGACCTATGTACATGCACAAAAAAAATTTATTATATGCACATACAATTATAAGAAATATGCACACACAAATTAAACACATATGCACACACAGTTAAAAGACATATGCACACAGAAAGCTATTTTACTAACCAGGGGGAGTGTTTGTTGGAGGAGTGAATTCACAACTAGGATCTTGTTGTTGTGTAGATGTTTGTCCTCCTTGATACACAACCATCATAGAAGCTGATGGATCCATCTCTCTCAGATCTGTGGAGGGTACTCTCTCTTCTACTTCTGATTCAGAACCATTATCTTGGATTTGTTTGTTGGCCAACCTTTTTTTGCTCTTCTTGTTTGTTCCCTTCACACCTATTAAGTAGATATATTCAAAACGTAAATTTCATATACACACCTATTAACTAGAGATATTCAAAGACAAATATGTTTTCAAATGCACACATATTTACAATATACCTTCTGTAAGTGAGGAAGTTGGTGTTTTGTTCTTTCTAGATCTGTCGTTCCTTTGCTTTGTTCTCAATTCCCTCATAGATGATGATATTGGGCTTTGATTTGGATCAATTGTAATTGTTCCATATCTTAAATCCACCACCTTTGGAACTCAAGCAATAAAAACAAGAGCACACAGATATAATTAGAATATCATATGGACACAAGATTTTAAATTTTATTTCATATGCACAACCTGTTTTTTATTTAATGCACACATAAGGTATATCACATGCACACAACATATACACTGGCCTCACTGTTTGTACACACAATGTGAACACACATTAACTCATAGTATATGAACACAAACATTATCATTATATGCACACAAAAGTTTCAATTAAATCATATGCACACACATGTTTCAACCATATGCACAAAGATGTTTTTATCATATGCACACACATCCTATTTGTCATATGCACACAACACTTTAACAGTTTACAATAATCTATTTCACTACAGACAACAACATACTTAAATCATCTGCACACTCATGTTACAACCATATGCACACACATGTTTTTATGATATGCACACAACACTATACCATTTCATAATAATATATTTCACTACAGACAATAACGAAGTTAAATGATCTTCATATGGATGTTACAACCATATGCACACACATGTTATTACTGTATGCACACAACTCTAAATCATTTTAAAACACAATCTAAAGAATAGAAGCACATGAATTTTGTAGGAAGCAGTTTAAACTAGAAGATTTATATAGGTTTTACAGTTTTCTTCCTACTTGTTGTGATTTCTCGTTTCTCGATTTCCGCATTTTTGACTTGTTTTGGTTCTTCTTCTTCCGATACTTGAAAATCCACTAGAAATCTTAGAAGATGCACACGAAATCTGCTTGAAGGAGTCCAAATCGCGCGGAACAAAGTAGGAAAAAAAACTGAAATTCGAGGGGAAGTATGTTAGATGTTGAGAACAAGCATCAAAATGAGAAGAAGCGCTTGAAATCGCTTAGATATACTGCAAAACAGGATGAAATCGATATATTACCTTGCTTTTGGAAACTTGTCTTGAAATCGCTTCGAAATCAACTTCTGAAATCGCCCTAGTTTCGCTCTCCTTCCCTCCCGTTAACTGTCTCGCGCTGTGTCGCTTGAAATTCTTTTGATTTAAAAAGCGTGTGTGTGCAAGCGAGGCGGAGAGCGTAACCCTATTTTATCTACTAACATGCATGCTACAGGAACCGTTGGATTGCTTGCAATATAGTGTTATTAGGTGTCCTTAGTCCTAACATGTATACATGTCCTCACCAGATTTGCACCCCAATTCTTGAGACTTTGGATGAGTATTTTAAATATGAGTGATTATTTTAATAAAAAAAATCTATAAGACTCATGCTAAAAAATCCCATTAAAAATTTCCTTATAAACCAAAAAAATTAGTATGTCATTTTCCATCGAGAATATCATTACACATGCAAATATGCAATGCATCATTATGCAACAGCGAAGCACCGCCCAATATATTTCTGGGGAAGTGACGCGTTTCTTGGAAGGGTTAACGTTCTGTCGTCTCTTCGCTAAACAAGAACAATATAAAAATCGCACCAAACAAAAAACAAGAACAGAGAAAAGGTTTTACACGACACGGAAAAATCTTCCCCGCTTTCCTGGGGCTCTTTCCTCCTTCGGCCGCTTCGCTGATCAATCTCTTCCCCATTCAATCGTCAACTCTGCGTCTCTCGGAGCGAATTTGAACTCCAGGTATCTATATCTCTAATTTATCACTTTCAATTTCAGCATATATGGATTAGATTCATGAACCTCGGTTTTTAATTACTTTATTTCATGACATTTGCGCTTCATAAACATCGCAATTTTCTACCGTGGGGTTTACATTGGATGCAATTTCGTACAATTCGTTCACGGTTGATAGTACGTGCTGATTAGGGCTCCGATTCGATCACGGATTAATTTGTGATCAATGAGGCCTTTACTTTCGAATTCGAAGCTGATTGGAAGTCGGTTATTGCGAAAAGATGGACTGCGCCAATCTATTAGGTCTTCAAACGAGGCTTCCTGGATGGGGCAGCATGTTCCAATTCGATGTTCGAGAAGCATTGCCGGCATTGATTTTAGCTCTGCATCTACATTAATTTTGGGAGCCAGGAATAGATGTGTTTCTTTGAAACATGCCTACAATTGCATGGAAATTCAGAGAAGAAGCTTCCTGGGGTGGGGGGATGGTGATGAAGGATCTAGTCTATCGAAAGTTCACGAGGAGAGGCTTCTTATGGGGTGAGTCTCCTTTTTTACTCCAAAAAATAATTGATGTGTGGTATTGCTGATCAAATTGAAGAACTTGGGGATATTGTGAAGCTGAAAAAGTGTAAAGGTCTGTCTTTTTGTTGAACCTTGTACTGTATTTTGCAAGCATATTTGTATTTGTATTGATAGTCTAGACATTGGGGTAGTCGTGAGTACTACAAATCATACAACTTGCAGGTGTTGTAACATTGTAATCCCTATATATATTGGTAGTTGTTTTCAGTATCTGTATTTTTTCTTACTCTGCCTATGCAAATATGTGCTTCTATAGTTCTATGTGTATGAGAGCGATTATGCTAATTGAGGAGGGTGATATGGAGGAGCCGGCATGGTTGCACAGTTTCTTTGTAATAAGAGTCATGCTGATAGAATTGAAATTGCCAAGATTTTGGACTTTTATCAGCTATGGCTAAAAAGTTGCATTTTTATCTGCACTGTGTGATCAGATTTTGTGAAAAACTAAATGAGTTATTTGTGTATGATCAGGTATTCGCCAGAGAAGTTGTTTGCAGTGGTTGCTGCTGTTGATATGTATGAAGATTTTCTTCCTTGGTGTCAAAGATCAGAAATAATTCGACGCTATCCTGATGGATCGTTTGATGCTGAATTGGAGATTGGCTTTAAATTTCTATTGGAGAGTTATGTTTCTCGTGTGGAATTGGATAAACCTCATTCTGTTAAGGTAAATAGTTTTCTGTAGCTATACTATGCATATGGAACCTTAATGTTTTCCTGATTTTATCTGCTTGAATTTCTACTAACTCAACCTTTAACCACATTTTCTTCTTTATGAAATGTCAACACAATAATACATATGCATATAACTGGGGGAAGGATGAAGAAATTCTCCTATTTTCTTGTATGTCAATTGATTCTTGTGTTCAACTATTAGTTCTGGATTTGCATTGCTTAATTTGATTATAATATTGCAAAAAATCATCATGATTAGGCAAGACTTCATTGTGTGAATGTGAGCCAAATCATGCCACCTTGTCAACTGTATCCAATCTATTTGATACAAAGCAGCTCTGAATTGATCCTTTTTAATACTTCCGTTTCTGCAAGACAGTTCATTAAAGACATGTTTATGAATTTGGTATTGTACAAGTTGTACCATTCTTGTGTTCTATGCGATATATTAGCAAAAGACTATCTAAGACATGGTTAAATACTTAAATGCTAATATAATTCTCTTTGATTTGATTTTAATTTTGTCTTATGTAATCATTTTCAGACAACTTCTTCCCAGAGCAACCTTTTTGAGCATTTGATAAATTTATGGCAGTTCAATCCTGGCCCCACTCCAGAAACGTGTAATCTATACTTCATGGTTGATTTCAAATTCCGTTCACCTCTTTACCGACAGGTAATGCTTTGAAGCTATATTTTTTTCTTGTAATAATTGTGAATATGACGGATCATAGTCAGCTGTAACAAACCTTCTAGTCGAGTGGATAGTTTTTAGAAGCTTTAGGTAGATTAATGATTTATTACCCCTCCTCTCAAAATAAAATAAAAATAAAGAGACATACATATTAAATGTTAATATCCATACATAAGGAAGAAGATGGATGATTGATCAATGCATTAATGGTACATGTGAACATAAAAGAGCCAACTGTGAACTTTTGGAGAATATAAATGTATATTAGTTCATCATATTAGTCAAGTGAAGATGTCTTCTTAACTGATAATATGTGCTCTTGAGCAGGTTGCATCCATGTTCTTTAAGGAGGTGGTCTCTCGATTGGTTACTTCCTTAAATGACCGGTGTCGCTTGATTTACGGGCCTGGGGCTCGTATCCTTGAGAATTTATGAGCAGAGGACATTAAGATCATAACTAACACCATGTAAGCTCACGCTGATTGAACTTATCAAAGCAAAAGTATGACACCGAAAGAATTGATGGCCTGGATTGTTTATGGGTAGTCTTTTCGATTAATGATGTCCTTGTAATTTGGTAAAGCTGCTCATAATACAGCATACTCCTCTACAATTGTCTCCATTTTTGGGTTGCTGTAAACTTCGTACTCAATTGACTTTACATACCAGATGTAGCACTATGATCATAATCATGTAATTACCGCATGTCTAACTTAAGCATTTCTGCAGATTGATTTTGAGTTATTTACCTCCACTTCGGATGTTTTTTCTAAAGGGGTATAATTATATAGAGTGAGGCAGTTTGAAATTTAAATCTCTGATGTATCTTTTGGACATCGAATTTGAGCTCATATGTGCTTGTTCTTTCAACATAAGCGCAAAACACCGCTCCACAACTAAAACATGAAGAAGTTTTCGACCCAGTTTGTAGGCTCGTGTCACCTCTTCTTGGGCTGCTGAGATGTTTGGTCTAAGGTTGTTATGGTAACTATAGAATCGCCCAAGATCATCCTGTTCCGATAAAGGTTTTTATGTGTGTATCATGTGACCCAGTTCATCATGAACACATCAGAGACGTGGATTGTAGTCGGAAAGGAAATGGTGTAATAGCTGTTAATGATGAAAGACAGTCTCCATTTCATGTTTGAATTAGATGAAGTGTGCATCCACAGGTGAATTGGACTCAGAAGACAGTAATTTTAATAGAAATAGAAGTAGTGCAGGATTGTTGTCTGTTTTTAGGAGAAGAAAATATCAATGTCATTATCATTTATCATGTCGCAGCCATATGAAATGAAGCTAATGGAATATGAGGTCCAAATATCAAGTGGAATGCTGCTTTTACTTTTTATCTGTGTGCAATAGCCCTTGCTTAGATGATATGAATAGCTTGTTAGGTGGACATGAGACAGGTTCGAACTCAATCAGGAACCACCCCTGCTTAGATGATGGGTATTATTAAGTTTAGTTGTTTGAATATTTCTTATTGTGTTCAATCTATGATTTCTATCTGATTCTACTTGTGAAAACTGGCCTTCTCTTTCTCATGTCATGCCCCATTAGCGTGATTGTGGTAGAACGAGTGTGGGTGAATTGAACATGCGCCCAATTTGACTACTTGTACTGGGTAGTGGTAACACAGGCTTTTCCCCTTTCATTGATTGAATAGTAGATGGATACCCTTTAATAATTCATGTACTTGCAGAGAATTCCTACAGCTGGAAGGGGGATTTAAAGCATGCTGAGTATCTTGTATCACAAAAGTAAATGTGTATCCGAATCCTTGTGGATCTTATCCTATATATCGTACTTTATGAGTTTAAGACATCAAAGTTAGTTGTTTGCGCCTCTTTGAATCTTCAATTCGTACCATATCTGTCGTCTATTGCTGTCATCAATTCGACTACTTGTGTGCATTCAAGTACTATTCCTTTGTTGTTGCTGTCAGATCTTGGCTTTAATGAAGTGCTTCTCTTTGGTAAGGTTGTTTTCTGTAATCTCTATGCAGTTTGCTTTCTGCAAAATAAGATACGCCTCTTTACTTTCCTTTGTTCTTTAGCTCAGATGAAATCATACAAAGTACTAATATATATAATCTGTGACATGGATTCACCCTTATCTTCTGCTATTTAGTGGCTTGATCAGTTGGCCACGTATCAATCTACTACGCTCTTCTTTCAGGATTGGCTTGTTTGGGCAAGCCTACTTTTGACTATCTAGTGAGGGTGCGTAATCATTTGTTTAATAAGCTTTCTTTGACTTGTTGCATTGTGGTGTTTAGTTCTGGTTGAGACTATACTTGTTCATAACTCTCGGTTTGACTGCGGATCAGTCGGTTACGTCGACGATTTAGCAGATTACGTGGTGGTTGCAATTGTGGCTATGAAGTTGAGCAGTAATGGGCATCATTGGAGCAGCAGCTTGTGTGCTGAGGCTTTTGCAGCAAATGCGGCTGTTCAGGTTGTGCACGCAAGCAGATTTTGGTGGGAATCTGGAAATTGGTTTTTGATTGCAACAGGTCTTATAGCTAGTAGGGGAGAAAGTGGGATTGAGTGATGAAGAGGGGGGTCATAATACATTTATAGCTTCGCTTTTTCTAATTTAGGGTGTAAGTGAAGCAAGAAAATATTTTGGTATAATTTAGGACTTCAAATGAGTTTAAGCATTCGTTTTTGGAGTACGAGTATACAAAATCTATGCTAGTAGGTAGAGATGTCAATGGGAAAGGGATTTTCCGAAAACCGTGGGGAATTCCCGACATGGAGACCAAGATAAGGAAATAAATGGGGACAAAGAAGGGACGAGGGCAAATTAATTCTCCACATGGGGATAGGGACAGTGGCAGAGCTATGTGCGGCTTAGAGGGGTCTGTAGCTCTGCCCAAAAAAAATAAAAAAAGTTTTAAAAAAAAATCTTTTTCAAAAAAAATAAATTTTTTAAAGCTTTTATACTCTTATTTAATATAAAAATATAATTTTAGCTAGTCCCAATGAAATTTCTCCCTTTTATCTCATTTTAAAATGTAATTTCAGCCAGTCCTAACATATTTAAGTCACAAAATTAAAATTACTTAAGCTTTTTTTCTCATATCATATGGAAATTACCTTAAGGTTCATAAAAAAAGTTAAAATTGATTTTTTACGAAATAAAATTTAAGCCACACAAAAATTTCACCGTGTAGGATTTTACCGCACCCTGGATAGGAATGAGCACAATAATCTCCAACCCGTTTCCCGCCCCACCTCACTTCTCAATGGGAAATCTAATGCAGATATCCGATGATGATTTTCATAGGAATATTTTTAGTGTACTGTATAATATTATTAATTACTTTTTATGATTTTTGACGCAAATTTTCTATATTGAACTCTTGACTATGTTAATCTCATATAGCGTAAAATATTGATTATGATTATAAGTTTAAAAATTAACCTAATTTTAGGACAATCTATATGATTTTATTAGAAAAAGCAACAAGGAACGGAGAATTGAACGCAAAATCCACAGGACCGAAAATGCCTGGACTAGACCGAGTGTATTTCGGTCCGGTCCTGGACCGAAATGGACCGGTAAACGTATTTTTTTTATTTTCTATTTTTATATAAATTAAAAATTAATTATTTTTTCTATTTTTATCACTACTGTGTATAATATTAGACAATATATTTTGTTATTAATTTATATTTATAATAGAAAGTAATTTTTTATATTGTTATGAGATATTAATATATACAATTAAATTAAAAATAATAAAAAATCGATCCATACAGTCCGGACTGAAAATCGGTCGGATTTGGATCGGACCGGAATCCTAAAAAATATGGACCGCGACCAAACCAAAATACACCTGGTCCAATCCAGACCAATTTTGCACACCCCTAATCGATATACCTTAACAGGGATTCATTTGGTGCATAAAAAAGGACTTATTAAGCTTCCTAGAATTTGATTAGGAAACACGTAGGCCTAATTATCACGGATGTGATCAAGTATATGTTGGGCTACTAAGACTCCACCTTTTTCCTTTTTCCCTTTCCTTCTTAAGGTACTTGTAACGCTAGACTCCCTTAAGTGTTCTATCCAGAGGTCTCGAGTTCGATTCCTGCTGGAGGCGTGTATGGAGACACTGATGTTGGGAGGGATCTACCACTTCGTGTGCCAACAGTACCCCAATCTAGACGTAGAGCGGCTCTGTCCGATCAAACCAGACGATCAAGACAAAAAAAAAGTATATTAAAAAAAGACACGACTAGAAAATCTACCCGACTAGCTAGGAATATTTGCAATTGCAAACACATGCAAATGATAGGATTTTGACCAATATTCAGTTGGTCTAGTGGTTTGACACTAGAGCCCCTTAAGCGTTCTATCCAGAGGTCTCGAGTTTGATTTTTGCTGGAGGCGTGTATGGATACACTGATGTTGGGAGGGGTCTACGTCTACCACTTCGTGTGTCAATTGTACAGTCGGTCTTGACGTAGAGCGACTCTGTCCGATCGAACCAGGCGATCAAGAAAAAAAACGATTTTTTTTTGGTAGAAAGAGAGGCGACACTCTCGGGAATAAATAAAAGAAAACTACTTGGCCACCAGCCAGGGTGTAGCAAGACCCCTCACATCGTCAAATAAACATCTAGACACCCGATCGGGCGGAAAATCTAAAACATGACAACCTAATGGAAAATCAAAAGCGATAGAGGCGAGGCCATCCGTAACCGAGTTGGCCTCACGAAAGATATGGCGGGACTAGACATCCCAGTCCCTACAAAAGAAGCCTTGCACCCTGGAGACGAGGCTAAACAAAGGGTGACAACGATCCATAGGTTTGTTGAGTAACAGAACCGTGACCTGCGAATCTGTTTCCAAACAAACCCTCCTGTATCCCTTGTCCCAAGCCAGCTTGAGACCTGACACAATGCCCCATAATTCGGCCATTTGAACTGTGCAACTACCAATGTTGTGGGCGAACCCCCACAACCACTTCCCCTCATGATTCCTACAAACACCGCCCGCTGTAGCAAGTCCTCTCCTCACGGCACCATCCGTATTAACCTTAACCCAATGTTTCGTCGGGGTCTCCCATCTAACTAAGACCTCATCATGAGTGAGCCGGATTCGCTGACCCTTCACCTGAGCTACTCTGTACTCTTGTGCTCTCACTTGAATAGCTAAAGCTTTGTTCCCCAAGTACAAGTCCTTGTTGAAGGCCCACGCATTTCTCCACTTCCAGATGTGCCAGATGGCCGTGGCAAAAACACTGGCCCAATCAATACCCTCCCAGCTGGGTCTAGTAATTAAGAGGTTTTGGCGCATCCATTGGGCAAAGTTCAACCCAAAGAAATCGTCCCAGTTCATAAGGGGTTGCAACTGGCTCCAAATGTGCTTGGTCTGCCTACAATCTCTGAGCATATGGAGTAAGCTTTCCGGCATTGCTGGGCAGTGAGGGCAATCATCGCTTTCACTAAGGTGCCGTCTCTTCTGCTCTGCGTTGGTGAGAACCCCGCCCCGCAAAACCAACCACGCGAACATTCTAACCCGTTCTTGAGCATGCAACTTCCAGATATTCTTAAAGACGTGGGCATCTAGTTCCATCGTGGAATCGGTCTTCTGCATCATTTTGTACGCCGAAGCAACGGAGTAGCTGCCAAAAGTGCTTGGGCCCCAACAGATGGTGTCCGGGCTAATCGTGTCGTCCGTGACTGCTGTCGCCGCCAATTGAAGCAGTATAGATGGAGGTAAGAACAAGCTGATGACCTCCCAATTCCAGCCAGATCCCGGGACCCATAATTTGTCGACTGTCCTCTCAACCATCAACTGATCAGATGCTCCCCTAGAGTACTCCTCCAGGTTGTGACTCTCCAACCAGTGGTCCTTCCAGAACCTGATTTGCTTGCCATCTCTCAGCACCTACTTCGTCCCCTTGGCGATCACAGTGTTCACTGCCTTGTGTATACTACGCCAGACCGGAGAAGGGCAGTTGCGGGCTACGTAAGAGGGTCTGATATACTTATGTCGGATCACTTGGCTCCACATGCTTCCCTCGTTGGTGAGAAAACGCCATGCCAATTTGCCCGTAAGAGCCAAATTCTGTGTAGACATGCTTTTCAAGCCCAGGCCTCCCAATTCTCTGGGCTTGCAAATCTCTTCCCACTTCAGCAAGTGCATCTTCTTCCTATCCCCCAACTTCCCCAGACAAAGGAGCGTGTCATCCTGTCAATAGCATCGGAAGTCGACTTCGGCAGAATGAGCGAGGCCATCGTGTACACCGGAGTTGACTTGATCACCGATTTTGCAAGCATAACCCTACCGGCTATGCTTAAGTGGCGTCCTACCCAACCTGACAAACGTGTATTGATTTTTTGAAGAAGTGGCCCAAACGTATCTTTGTTGATGGCTTTGTGGAGCAGAGGCATGCCTAGATAAACTCCAAAGGTCCGAAGTCACCTGGAAGCCGCTCTCTTGTTGGATACTGTGGGCCACCTCGTTGCTCACATTCGAAGAGATGAAAAGTTTAGACTTCGCCGCATTGACCTTTTGCCCCGAGGATCTGCAGAAAAGGTCTAACACTTGCTTGATGATCTGGATTTGGGGAACCGACGCCTCCGCCATGAAGAGGATATCGTCCGCAAACAAGATGTGAGATAGGGAGGGCCACCTCTAGCAAGATGAATCGGTTTACACAAGCCATCATGAACGGCCTTGAGTACCATTTGGCTCAGTCTCTCCACACAAAGGACAAACAAGTAAGGCGATATGGAGTCACCTTGCCTTATGCCTCTGGTAGGTGCAATTCTCTCCGTCTGCTCCCCATTCCATAAGACATTCATAGAAGACGACGATATGCATTCCGCGATCCAATCTACCCATTTTTCCGGGAATCATGCATCAACCAGGGTATCACCAATGAAATCCCATCTCAAGCGGTCATAGGCCTTTTTCAGGTCGATCTTGAGAATCATCCAACCTGTCCTCCCACCCTTGAATCTCATGGAGTGCACAACTTCTTGAGCGAGGACGATATTGTCCGTGATGAGGCGCCCTGGGATAAAGCTTCCTTGCATCGGGCCTTCTCCGGATTCCGGGAATACGATTTTTGAACTTGGGAGCAATCTCAAGCCATAACTTTAGTCAGATTGAAGTTTTTTAAAGATTAGGGTTGCAGCACTTCAAATCGTTATGCACAGTGCGCCCATAATAATCCCAAGATCGACCAAGCTTGATGTATGTGATGTGATTATTAGCTAGGTTTACTTTTTTGTGTACGTCCAACGGTAGCAAGTCAAAGGGAAAAGATACATTGTATCCATGTTTTACTTAATATAATATACTGATGTCCTTTATCAAAAAAAAGGAAAAGAAAAGTCCAGAATTTGAATATGAGGTTGTACGGCCATAGGGGTGTTTCAAAGGCGTAAGAAAGCCTTATCTGAAGCGGTTCAGCTCCCGTAGAGTGCACATCAAACTCTATATGTAGAGTTGAATAGAATCCAACCTTTAATTTTAATCAATGGCCCAAATAAATTGATCCTTATAAGCTTGAAAGGAATTCAATTTTTATTTTGTTTGATTTTTTTGTTAAAACTAACATAAAAAGAAATTATATTTTCTAAATGGAGACTAAAAAATGAAAAGTAATCATTATATTATACTCGTTTCTCTTTTCATTTACAATCTTCAAGCTTGATTGAAATGATTTTATTCGTATCATAACTATACTCATAAAATATTTAACTTTTTTTATATTTTTCAAACCTTCTCAAAGAGAATCAAAAAAGAAGAACCGAATGTTAACATTTACAAAAAATTAAACCTTCTCGAGGAGAATTAAAAAAAAGAATTGAATATTTCCATTCAAAATAAAATAAAATGAAACAATCCCCTTATAGTTGTTAATTATTATTTTCTTTGTTTGTCAATATGCTATCTTATTAGAATGTGGGCTATAATTTATCAATCTTTTGTTTATAGTTAGGTGGAGAGTGAAGAAATAAAATTTAAAATTTATTTAAAAGATACAGAGTATAAGTTCTTTTATTTTAATTTGAAAAAAAATATTTGAATTTTTTTTTGGGATGCAGAGAAAGATATTACTATATCTTTGCTTTAATTGGTAAAATATCTTGCTTCCTTTTAAGTTTGTAAAGATTTGTAATTGTAAATATCAAATCGGTACCATTAATTAAAATCAAGGCTAGATTCTTTTTAACTCTATGGATATAGTTTAATGATAACTCTATGGGAGCTGAACCGTATCTGAAGAAGGGTTCATTTGGACTGTCGAAAATTACAAACTTATCTCTGCTATATTGGTCATGACAATTATTGAGGCAATCTACCAAATCATTTCTTTTTGGTGGTTATGTAGACTTTGCTCGCCTCTATTTCGGCTAACTTTGATTGTACATTCAATTAGTATGTTGGTTTCATGTTATTTATAAGACAAGTTCTTTTCGTTTCGATCTATCTTATGACTCGTTTAATTCAATCGACTAGTGTCCTTTTATCTTTGAATCAGATATTTTGTGACCCCAACTTAGAGGAGAATAACAGTTGAGAACTCTAATACCATTTTATCAGAAGAACAAATGAGTATTGATAAGGTTTAAACTAGATTTTAATTATAAGGTTCTTGAGTTGCATGATTGAAGAATTTAGTCTAAAAGGGCTTTATCTTACCCAAAACAATGAAGCTTGTAAGAAGTTGTCATAATACGACGTTAAGAGTACACACGTTTCGCGTTTATTTAAAAACCATAATTAGAAATAATTTCAATAAGATTGATCGGTCAATTTGCAACTCAAAACTAGTCGAATTGAATTTGCTAAATTTCCTTGATCAATTTCCAACTCAAAACCTAGTCAAATTGGATAGGCTAAATTGAGAGGGAAAAAACATAGCTTAAATGTACTCAAACATCATCACCATTTACAAGTCTCTATTAATTTTTTCAAACAATTAAACTTGTCAACTTTTTTAAATTTAAAACCTTAAACGTATATATTATGTAATAAAAGAAATTGGCAAGTAGATATAAAGTTGTAACTTTAACTTAAATAATCAAAATTCAATTATTGATGAACACTCAGTCTTAAAAAAAAACATATTTGCTCTATTTATGGTCCGTTCGGTTCACCAGTTAAGTCGACTTAAAGTGACTTAACTGAACTTAATTAAAAATTTAAGTCAGGATGATTGAACTTACTTACAAAGTCCGTTCGGTTCGCCAAAAAATTAAGTCGACTTAAAGTGACTTAAAACGACTGAACTTACTCAAAAAATTTAAACTAGGAATTAATCATGACTTTTTTGATTTGAGGTGACTGAACTTAACAAAAAAAACATCCAACCCCCAATTCAGTTTTATTGAATTCAATCATCTATTTCAATTCAGTTTCAGTCTAGTTCAGTCGGCAGCTTAAATTTTACCTTACAGCTTCAGTTTAGTTTTGTACCCAGTTCAGTTTCAGTTCAAATCAGTCTCTGCGAACCGAACATACCCTTAGTGAGGCGACAATCAATACGTGAATTATTGATTTGGGGTTTCAATTTTATAAGAATAACAATCAAGGTTGTTGTATTGAAGAATTGAAGTTGGTTCAATGGCTTAAAAATGTACATGCACCATTTTGAGATAATCTAAACTAATTAAACATTACATATTAGTTCTAAAAACATATATATATATTTATATATTAATAGTATCAGATTTCCGGATATCCGGTAAGCAAAATATCTCGATCCGTATCTAGTCCAAGTATCCGAAAAAATCACCCGGATCGAATACAAATTAAACGGATGTTTTTAGATATGGACTTTAGGATTCAGATCGACGGGTTATCGGATCGGGTCGACAGAGTCGGATATTTTTGCTCAACCCTAGCTTAAATGATTTTTTTTTTAATATTTGAAAACCGTTACACTTGACCCATCGTTTTAACTCGGCTTGTATATGGCTCTATATCAAAACCCCTCCATTCTAGCTACATCATCAATTTGATCTAGTTAACACGTTAAATTAATTTTGAACTTTTGTTATATGCTATTTTAATATGGTCATACGTTCAACAATTAAGCACCTTATTATAGAAAAACCTTATTAATTAAAAAAAAATAGAAAATTAAATTTATTTAAAAAGTTGATATTTCTTTATAATAACAATTTTCAAAAACGTGAATTGATCCTACATTTAATCCTCATAAACAATAACCTCCCAATAAAAACCAAATTGCAGTCCTAATTTCGGCGTACCAAAATCGGTGCAATGAAATTATGTGGGCCTAAATTTTGAAATAGATAAGATAAGTCTAAATTCGAGTTTAAAGATAAAAGCTAAAATTGACTTACAACGATATATTGAGGCACCTAGACAAGATCAGTATATTTTGAAATAGAGGTTTGTCGAATACGTAACGTGGATGTGGGCATAAGAGTCCATGCGGATTGCGGAGCTCCGTATCCGGAAAAGATCTTCTTGTCACGTGTTGCTTCCAATTTCGAATGATCTCGCTCTTCCCATGTCTCATGTATGATCCGGACTTCAAACTTTAGAGGTAATCCGGATAAAAATCTGATTCAGTTAGTTCGAATTCAAGTCCTCCTTAAACTCTTAAACACTTTAGCATCTTATTAGATCTGTTTGTTAATTGTTATAAAGCGAATCGTCACCGATTAAGATAAAAATTACCCAAACACACATGTCAAATTGAAAAGTAGAATTTCACTTTTCTTAAGATGTTGAGTCTTATTAATCAATTAAGTCGATGTTGCTTAAAATGAAATATGATTATTAGGATTGAATCACAGTTTTTATGTTATTTAATCAATCACTAATATAACGAATAGCAAGAAGAGGGTTGATAACTATTAGAGATATTGTTAAATCTTATGTAAATATATCTTTTTCATATTTTCATCTTATCTCTTCTATTGATAAGATCTTGTTAACATGTATAAATTTCAGCCATTTGAGTCATAATCAAACAAAGAAAAATTCTTCAATTTTATATCTTTCATGGTATCAGAGCAGGTTTTGTCAAAAACCTAATTTTTTTTCCTCTTCCCTCAGTCGTTCGGTCCTCCCTCCTCTTTGTCCCGATCGTTCTCTGCCTCTTCCTGCAATGAGCGGTTCAGACACACAGACACTCAATCCCACCTCCCCGCTGAACGTCGTTCGTCTGGCAACAATGACGCGACCCTCGACCATACCTCTTCATTCTACCTTCATCCTTCGGATCATCCGGATTTGCAAATTTGCCCTGTTGTTTTGAAGGGTGACAACTATCAAGAATGGACCACTGCAATACGAAACGCGTTCAAAGCAAAGCGGAAACTTGGTTTCATTGATGAACAAATTCTTCAACCCGACGTCAACTCCAGTGCCATTGACGATTGGTGGAGTGTTAACTCCATGCTTATTGGATGGATTGTTCAATTCATCGATCCGCATCTACGATCCTCCATCTCCTATTCAGAGATAGTCCTTGAATTATGGGATGATCTGCGTCAGCGATTCTCGATCGGTAACAGACCAAGGATCTTACAGATTCGTTCAGATATTGCCAATTATCGCCAGGGAGGGCAATCTGTTGCAGCCTATTACGACTCTCTGAAGAAGTTATGGGACGAGTTGCTGACTTATGTTCCACCACAGGCGTGCAATTGTGGGAACCGCAAATGTGATCTCACAAGCAAGGTACGTCTTGAGCGTGAAGTGGAGCGACTTCACCAATTTCTGTTGGGCCTCGATGAAAACTTTGGCACTCTCCGCTCAAGCATCATGGCTCAAGAACCTCTCCCTTCTCTCAATCGCGTATATGCTCTGGTTGTTCAAGAAGAACGTCACAAAACGCTGATGAACGCGACACCAAGATTGATGTTGTGGCGTTCGCTGCTCAGTCCAAATCAGCGGACTCTCGCTCCTCCAACAAGCCACGTCCCCAGTGTACTCACTGTGGTCGTTAGGGTCATGATGTGACCAAATGCTATCATCTTCACGGCTTCCCGGAAGACTGGGTTCCACGCGGGTTCGGTCGTGGTTCGAACCCTTCAACCATGTCTTCTCCGTCTAACGCAGGTGTTAGACGCAGACGTGGTTCCTCTGGCATCGCTATCGCAGCACGGCAACAGTTGTCTGAGCGTTCCATCGGCGCTCTGACAGCCCATGACAAGGCTGCGTTTGGCCCCTCGCTCAATCATGAATAATGGAAGACTGTTCTTAAGATGTATCAGTCCTTGAACACTCCTTCCAGTTCATCCAACGACACGACTGGTAAGAGTAATTCTTGGATTCTAGACACAGGGGCGCCTCTGTACATGACAGACAATCAAGATCTTATTCAGGATCTTGTTTCCATTGCCCCAGTTACTATCAAGCTTCCTGACAATCGATTAGCTACTATTGTTCAAGAAGGATCATACGTTTTTTCGCCGTCTGCTAAGATCGATCATGTTCTTTATATTCCCTGTCTTAACTGCAATCTGATTTCCTTTGCTGAACTGACTATAAACACTCAGTGTGTTGTTACTTTAACAGATAAATTATGTGTCATTCAGGAACGTACTTCGAGGATGGTGATTGGTGTAGGTGAGCAATGAGGTGGGGTCTACTGGCTCCGCAACTACTCTACTGCTCGAGCATGTCACGCATATGTTTCGTCTTTTACAGTTTCTGCTTCTCTCTGGCATCAACGATTGGGTCATCCTTCGTCATCTGCGATGTCTTCTTTGCCTAATTTTCAACATTCAACTAGTTCTAGTGAACCATGTGATATTTGTTTTAAAGCTAAGCAAACTCGTGTTTCGTTTCCTTTAAGCAATAATAGATCATAGCATTTGTTTCAACTCATTCATTGTGATGTCTGGGGTCCCTATAACACACCCTCCTCTTGTGGAGCGTTTTATTTCTTGACTATTTTACATGATTATTCTAGATCCACATGGGTTTATTTGATGACAACTAAGTCTGAAGTCCATGCCTTGGTTACAAAATTTTGTGCCATGATTCAGACTCAGTTCCATCAGGAGGTTCAACATTTTAGATAAGACAATGGGACAAAGTCCCTTAGTCTCAAGGACTACTTTGCTGACCACGGTATCCTAGTTGAGACTTCCTGCGTCTACACCCCTCAACAGAATGGGCGTGTAGAACGGAAGCATCGTCATCTTCTCAACGTAGCTCGGGCTCTGCATTTTCAGGCATCTCTTCCTCTTCAGTTTTGGGGTGAATACGTTCTTACACTCTGTTACCTGATCAACAAAAACAAAATGCCAACGTAGATACTCCACAACAAGACACCTTATCAACTTCTATTTGGGCATGAGCCGACTTATGCCTATCTCAGGGTGTTTGGCTGCCTTTGTTTCACATCTAGACTACCCCGGTCTAAGGACAAGTTTGAAGCACGCAGTCAGAAGTGCATTTTTTGGGGGTATCCAATCGGAAAATGCAGCTAGCGCGTCTTCGACCTTGAGACCGAGAAGGTCTTCTACTCTAAAGACGTTGTCTTTTCGAAGATGTGTTCCCCTTCCAGACACCCTCTGAGCTCGTGTCTCCACCGACACTGTCCCCTCATCCGGCAGTGTACGACGCCATCGAGCCGACTCCTATCATCAAGGGGAGCTCCGACCAGACTCGATCCGCCTCGCTTGTGCCAGGCACCGGCGGACCATCTACAGACGACATGGGGAGCACTCCCGTGGCTGATGTTCGCCACAGTTCCAGGTCGAGGCAGCCGTCTGTCTTGTTTTGCGACTACGTCTGCAGCACTATACTTCACGCCCCCTTCCCCCCACTAGCTCTCCACTCACACCGTCACCGGCCTCGGGTAAGCCCTATCTTATAGCTGCTTATGTTTCTTGTGATAGATTCTCTAACTGTCACACCCAATTCCTAGCAAATGTAACCGCATGACACGAACCGGCGACTTTCTCTAAGGCTGCTTGTCATGCTCATTGGCATACTGCCGTGCATAGTGAGCTTGACTCCCTTGACCAAATCAGACACGGGCCTTGACATCTTTGCCTGGAGGCAAAAAGGCTATTGGATACAAATGGGTGTATCACATCAAATACAAAGCAAATGGAGAAACCGAGCGCTACAAGGCTCGCCTGGTCGTTTTGGGCAATAGGCAAATTGAAGGCATTGATTTCAATGAGACTTTCGCCCCAATTACAAAGGTGGTCACAGTTCGGGTCTTTCTTTATGTAGCTGCCATACGAGGATGTGAGCTACATCAGATGGATGTGAGCTACATCAGATGGATGTTCACAATGCCTTTCTACATGGTGACCTAGATGGAGTCGTCTACATGACTCCACCTCCAGGCTACTCGCAAGCGTCACCAGGGCAAGTATGTCATCTACAGAAGTCTCTATATGGCTTGCGACAGTCATCTCACACTGGTTCTCGAAGCTTGCTACTGCGCTTCGCCAGTTTGGGTTTCAATAGAGCTATGCTGACTACTCTTTATTCACCCTGCATCGTCACAGTAACACTCTTCATGTGTTAGTATATGTGGATGAGTTGATTATTACAGGCAATTGTTCTTCTGCTATATCTGCCTTCAAAAGCTACTTGAGTACCTGCTTTCATATGAAGGACCTTGGTATTCTCAAGTATTTTCTCGGCCTAGATATCGCTCGTAACTCCTCTGGCATTTTCGTTTCCCAACGGAAATACGCACTTGAGATAATAGCAGAACCTGGTCTTCTTGGGTCCAAGCCAACGGATTCGCCCATGGACTCCAACCACCAACTGGCCACCGCATTTGGTCTCGATTTCGAGCGTCCTGAGGGCTATTGCCGGCTCATTAGTCGTTTGATCTATCTGACAATCACAAGACCAGAACTCAGTTTCGCAGTCCATACTCTGTCTCAATTTATGCAGCAACCGAAGGAGGACCATTGGAATGTTGCTTTACTGGTTCTTCGCTACCTCAAAGGCCATCCAGGACAGGGCTTGCATCTCTCTAGTGCTAGCAGCCTCTGCATTAAGGCGTATTGTGACTCTAATTGGGCGTCCTGCCCACTAACTCGTCGATCTGTGACGGGATATTTCATCACTCTCGGCCTTTCTCCTATATCCTGGAATACTAAGAAGCAACCCACAATATCTCGATCATCTGCAGAAGCCGAATATAGGTCCATGGAGAGTGCGTGCTGTGAGATTCTATGGTTGTGGTCCCTTCTGCGTTCATTGGGAGTCTTGCATTCGGCCCCAATTTGACAGTCAGGCAGCCCTACACATCGCTGCGAATCCCGTCTTTCATGAGCACACCAAGCTTATTGAGATTGATTGTCACTTGGTTCGAGACTTAGTGCTCGCAGGCACTATTGCCCGTTCTCACATTTCCTCTGCAGAGCAACCAACAAATATGTTTACAAAGGCGTTGGGGCGTCAACAGTTCAGTCATCTTCTTTTCAAGTTGGGCATTCTGGACCTTCATGCTCCAACTTAAGGGGGAGTATTAGAGATATTGTTAGATATATTTATATCTTGTATAATTTTTTTTTTCATATCTTTATCTTATCTTTTCTATTGATAAGATTTTGTTAACATGTATAAAGTTTAGCCATTTGAGGCATAATCAAACAGAGAAAAAATCTTCAATTCTATCTCCTTCAATAACCCTAGGATAAACAAATCAAATTTTGTTTATCTTCCACGAACGTAACTTGGCATTATTAAGATCCGAAAAAAAATCACGTTATATTGGTGATTACTTTATTACTTGGGAACTATATAATTTTATGAAGTGACATCAAATACACCAGTAGATCAAATATATTAAAATCTTATCTTATAAAACCATGCGATCCAAAGCGCTACCGTGCGATACTATTGTCATGAAAGAAACTAAAGCACAACCACGTACTATTACAATGTGAGTTTTTACTTTGTTGCTCCTTTATAGATAATTTGTACAATATTATTGTTGGGCCCAACATGTTCCAAAGGAAGCCGGTGCAAGCGGATTGGGTTCAAGTGAAGAAGCAGGCCGAGAGAGACTGGAGGGAGGCGTCGGACACTCCTCGAACGCATGGAATCCGACCTACCCCGAGAATTTCGCCTAGAGAATTAATTGCTCGATCAAAGGTAAACGGTAACCAAATCAAGCCCAAAATTATGATGCTATTAAAGGAAGGATCCCAGAGATTACGTATAGAAATAAATAGGAGAATATCATGAAGATAGTAACGGACGAAAGGAGAAGATAACATAAATAGACCACGAGAGAACGATCGACACACGACACGTCTACGAGCAACACTCACCTACTCAGCTCGCGAGAAAGCCTACTAGCATATCAGCTCTCACTCGAATCCCCTGGGGTGCTACCCGATCATAGCCGGTCGAGCCATCAGAACAGCCGGTCGGACAAGACCTGATCTCTTATTCCTCAAGGATAAGTTGTATATCGATTCGATTCTGTCATCATTTGATCAATATATCACACTATAAATTTGCATCTATTCTTTACGTGGTTGATTGTTTATTTGGTTTGGATTTATTTTATATTATCCGATCGACTCGTTATCCCGTCTAAGGCGATTTAGGTCGATTGATCTTTTCGCCCCAAAACAATTTGGCGCCCACCGTGGGGCAACTTGCCGATCACCATCTCAAAAATCCCTCCACCCATGACTGTTAACCCGCCTACCGGTACCGAGGAGCCATGCCTCGAAGACGACCCCCAAACTCAAGAAAACACAACCGAAAACCCTACTCTGAACCAACTCCAAGAGTTTGCCTAAAAAATGACTACCCTTCAAGATGACCTCGCCCAACAACGCCAAAACAACGAAGCCTTGGCTACCTTATCCACCCAATCCGAGGCCGAGATCGCATAACTAACCCGTGAAAATGAGTCTCTTAGATCACATGTTCAATCAATGGCTTCTAGATCCAGGCAGATGCCCATCCATAGCAACGTCCAGACACGTCTTAACATGGATAGCGTCGAGCTGACTCCTCCGAGCATCTGACGCCCCGGATATACTGAGGGTACATCTCGAACTCCTTTAGCCAATCCATTTTCGACTAACAATGTTACTTTCTCCACACCGATCGGGTTAGCAGGAATCCGAATCGATGAACCACAGGTTACCAATCCCCCCGATATCCTGGCTCTCGTCCAACAGACGCTCAATCAGCACATGAAGGCGCTCGACGATCGCATCGCCAGAAATCCCGGAGTTCCGCAGCCGATCGAGAAAGAAGCATCAGACGGATACGAGGAATCTCAGTTCGTCGGAGAAATCGCCAGAGTCGAAATCCCTAAGAAGTTCAACCTTCCTAGCACGACGACTTTCGACGGCACCAACGATCCAGACGATCATATTTCTCTCTATAAACAAAAATTAATGACTGCATCTGTTCCGAGGGAGAGTCGCGAGGCTGTCATGTGCAAAAGCTTTGGCACGACCCTCGCAGGCCCCGCGCTAACCTGGTTTATGTGTTTGCCTCAGGGTACGATCGCCTCGTTCGCGGATCTGGTCAATTCCCTTAAGATCCAGTTCGCCAGCAGTCGGAGGCTCGAGAGACAGTCGAGTGATCTCTATCGAATCACCCAAAGGTATAACGAACCCCTCCGGAGCTATCTTAATAGGTACAATAAGGAAAAAGTCGCAATCCCCATTACGACGTCACCACCTCCATCGAAGCCTTCAGACAAGGTCTGATCAAGGACAACAACCTCTACAACGAGATCACCAAGTACCCGTGCAGAAGCTTCGAAGATGTCCAAGCCAAAACCATGGCCGAGGTACGTTTGGAAGAAGATCGCGGGCGACCAGAGGATGACCAAGGAATGCTACGTCGCCTCCATGAAGAGTGCGGTCGAACCCAAGATCGCATAGCAATCACAGCTCGGCGAAGGATCTAGTCGCTACGTCGAACCAGAGATGGAAAAACTCGACAAGATTACGCTAGATCCTTCAAAGCCAAACCAAACGTTAAGGGTCGGGTCAGACCTGGACGACTCGACAACAAATATTGGACTTCCTCCGATCTAATGCTGATTGCTTCGCGTGGTCACACGAAGACATGGTCGGAATATCTCCGAACATCATTACTCATAAATTGAATGTAGATCCATCTCACCCCCTGTAAAGCAGAAGCGCAAGAAATTCACCCCAGAGCGGAATAAAATCGTCGGTGACGAAGTCAAAAGCCTGTTGTAAACAGGAAAAATAAGAGAAGTTAACTACCCAGAGTGGCTAGCCAACGTGGTTGTGGTCCAAAAGAAAAATGGCAAGTGGAGAGTCTGCATCGACTTCACTGACCTTAACAAAGCTTGTCCCAAGGACTCCTTCCCACTTCCTCATATCGATGACATGGTCGACACGACAGCAGGTCACGAAATGCTATCCTTCATGGACGCGTTCAGTGGCTACAATCAGATCCTCATGGAACCGGAAGACCAAGAGAAAACGGCATTCGTCACAAGCCAAGGTATTTATTGTTACAAAGTAATGTCCTTCGGACTAAAAAATGCAGGGGCTACTTATCAACGACTAGTCAACAAGATGTTCAAAGATCAGATTGGGGACACAATGGAAGTCTACATAGATGACATGCTGGTCAAATCAAAAAAGAAGAATGACCACATCGATCACCTCCGCGACAACTTTGAGGTACTAAAAGGATATAACATGAAATTAAATCCTATGAAATGCTCTTTCGGAGTGTCGTCAGGAAAATTCTTGGGGTACATGGTGACACAAAGAGGAATAGAAGCCAACCCGGAATAGGTCAAATCCCTCATCAACCTCTGATCCCCTCGATGCATCAAGGACGTACAAAAGCTGACAGGTCGGATAGCAGCTCTAAATAGGTTCATCTCGAAGTTGTCCGACAAGTGCAAACCCTTCCACGACGCTCTCAAAAAGAACAAGTCCTTTCAATGGATAGAAGAACATGAAGTCACGTTCCAGGATTTGAAGAAATACCTAGCCAGTCCCCTGTTGTTGGAAAAACCCAAAGACGACGAGCCATTGTTGCTGTACCTAGCAGTGTCGGAATCCGCCGTAAGCGCAGTACTGGTCAAAGAAGAAGATGGTAAGCAATCACCAATCTACTATGTCAGTCGAATGCTACTTCCGGCAGAGACAAGGTATTCGTCATTAGAAAAACTCGTCCTATCACTGGTAATGGCGTCAAATAAACTCAAACCCTATTTCGAGTCTCATACAATAATTGTCCGCACTAACCATCCCATGAGAGCAATCATGAGGAAACCTGAGTTCACAGGATGGATGGCCAAATGGCCCATACACCTCAACGGCTACGACATCGAATACGAACCCAGGACGACGATTAAGTCCCAAGCATTGGCTGATTTTGTGGCAGATTTCAGCCCGACCCTAGAACAAGAAGCCGTCGAAGAAGCAACGCAATTACTCGAAATAGAGGAAACAGGTAAATGGGAGCTCCACACAGACGGCGCGTCAAATGCTAGAGGATCGGGGCTGGGAGTCGTGCTGAAATCGCCATAAGGGGACAAGATAGCCCAAGCCGTAAGATGCGAATGGGACGCGACCAACAACGAATCTGAATACGAAGCACTCATATTTGGGCTCATTCTGGCGCGCGATCTAGGAGTCCGAGAAATCGAAGTCATCTGCGACTCCCTCTTAGTCGTGAACCAAATACAAGGGTCGTACAACGCCAAGGACGGCAGAATGATTGCTTATCTGGACGTGGCCAAGAAACTAATCGACCAATTCCAAAAGTTCGACATCAGACAAGTTCCCAGAGATCTCAACGCTCAGGCTGACGCACTAGCCAACTTGGGGTCCGTCTTGGACCCAAATGAATTCCCAAACATCCCACTGGCACACATCACAACACCAGCTGTTCCAAAAACATCCAAGGATTTGAGTACACCGCTGGAAGAACTCATCACGTTGGAGATAGGCGACCGACCAGAAGAAGACATTGTCAACGGTCATGACGACTGGACATTACCTTACGTTAGATGGCTAAAAGACGGTATCCTACCCAATGACAAAACGGAAGCAAAAAGGCTAAAGGTAAGAGCTCTATCCTTCGACATTATAAGTGATGTCTTGTTCAAAAGATCTGTCACATGGATACTCCTACGATGCCTCAAGACTCCAGAAGTCAGACGCATCTTACAATCGTTACACGAAGGAGAATGTGGCAATCACACCGGATGACGAAGCCTCTCGGGGAAAGCTTTGCGAACAGGATACTACTGGCCCACAATGAATAGAGACGCGATGGAGTATACCAGGAAGTGCGACGCCTGCCAACGACACGCACCCGTTCCACATCAACCCTCGGAACTCCTCCATCCGACTTTGGCACCATGGCCCTTCATGATATGGGGGATGGATATCGTCGGAAAACTCCCATATGCGTCGGGTCAACGAGTCTTCTTCCTTGCCATGACAGACTATTTTACCAAATGGGTCGAAGCTGAAGCCTACCGAGAGGTAAAAGATCAACACGTCATTTCGTTTATAAAACGCAATATCTTGTGCAGATTTGGCGTCCCATCAGATATCGTGTGCGACAATGGCTCCCAATTCATCAGTCATAAGACTCGAGCCTTTTGCGACCAATGGAACATCAAACTGATCACGTCCACTCCTCGGTATCCACAATCCAATGGACAAGCCGAGTCTAGCAACAAGATCATCATCAACAACCTAAAGAAATGCCTAACAGGGGCTAAAGGGAAATGGGCAGACGAACTTCCTCTCATCCTCTGGTCCGACAGGACCACCCCAAAGAACGCGACCGGGCAATCGCCATTCTCGCTCGTCTACGGAAGTGAAGCGGTCATTCCCGCCGAACTATTAGTTCCGACAGCCCGTTACAGCCTCTAGACAAATGAGCAGAATGACGTCGAGTTAGCACACAACTTGGATACGGTGGATGAGACTAGGGAGAAAGCCAAAATTAGAATGGTCAGGTTCCAGCAACAGGTCGCAAAAAGTTACAACAAAAACGTTTGAGCCAAAGTCTTCAAAGTTGGCGATTGGGTCCTTAGAAAGACATTCCAAAACACCAAGAATCCGACCGACGGAAAGCTCGCGCCTCAGTGGGAAGGTCCCTATCTCCTCAAGGAAGTAGTCGGACAGGGAGCATACCAGCATGAGGATAAAGACGGACGGTCGATCCCAAGAAGTTGGAACGCGACACATCTGAAGCTATATCACTTCTAGACCCGCAAAGTAAGGCGCTAATATTCTTTCACTTTTCATGTGCTATTCGTTGTTACAAACTCAATTCTATTTCATAAACCTGAGTACTCACATCTAGCAAGGACATTTTTCTTGCAATCCTAAGTACAGGACGACATCGACATACAAGCTAGATCCAGTCACACAAAAGCGCTTACATTACATTTACACGATCGATCGGAACACGAGGAGATGAATACTAGAGGCACGCCGGCACACCGCCTGCCTTATACAATACATAAGGTCAAAACACCTTATTACATCTACGCAATAAATACATATTGCTTTCCTCCTCGACATAACACTAAGTCATGACTAAACAAAAACATATACATTTACAGGCCTCCTTTTTTACACGACGCGGAAAATCCCTACTCGACGGAGCACACGGGCAAACCCGACACAGAACAAAGGCGTCACGATTATCTTCTCTAGAAGAATCCGACAAAACACACGGACACGAAACAAGACCGATCCTTTGTAAAACAGATTACGTCAATAAAAGTCTAACTTTTTTTACATCCACGCGACCCGCGATGGTGGACGGGTCGCCAAAACATATTGTCTGCCTACACACATGTAGGACTTCAAGCATTCTTAAAAAACATATTATGCGACCCGCGATGGTGGACGGGTCGCCAAACCAGAAAATATTCTACCCACACGCAGATGGGACCACAAGTCATTTACGAAAAAGTCAAGAGTCAGGGGTCACAGCGTTACCTTCAGTAGGAGTCGGGTCGGAAGAAGGCTGGGGCTCGATTGGCACAGTGTCGCCAGAATGGACCTCATCCTCACCAGCGCTTTCGTCCGGAGACTCTTCTCCGACGCCGGCCAACTGGAACAACTCCGAACCAGGATTCCCCTTCGGAAACAGGGTATCCATGGTCTCCTTCTCTGTCTTCAAGTCCCAGGTCTCCTGTTTGCCCTCTTCAAACTCCTCGATCATCTCGACACGCGACTTCAACGCGTAAAAGGCGCCTACGTCGACTGTGACCCGACCAGTCTCGATCTTAGCCTGCTTAACCCTCTCTTCAACACTTGTCTGACTCTCACTGAGCTCCCTCCGACAAACATCCAACTCGTCTTGGCAACTCTTCAGCTCCCTAGCGAAGCGGCACTCAGCGTCCCTAAAGCGGCTTTCGGCTCCTTCCACCTTGGTCTTCAGAGACGCCAGGTCGGACTCTGACCTAGCAGCCCTGTCCTCAGCCTTAGCAACCATCTCCTTGACTCCAGAATACGCACCCAAGAGAAACTGAAAAGTCTGGAAAAAGAAAGACAAAATCAAAAACTCAAAACCAACCAGTTTTATGAGAAAGAAAACATATAAACTTAAGACTCGACAAGGCGACTTACCTTCCACGCAGAACACCCCGCCTCGCCGATGCAGTCCAAGGGAGAAACGCCATTGACTTCAGACTTCAAAGTCGGGTCTTGAGCATGGAACAAATCGGCAATCGATCGACCGACCGAATCGATCTTTTCGACTCCACGAGCGACCGTCGATCTCTTCTTCAAAGTGTCTACCACCGCCTTCTCGGCGTCGGGAGAAACGCTTGTCTTCCTTTTCGAACCAACTTTGGTCGAAAGCGACGACTCGGTCGGCATCTACTTACTCGACGAGGCCCTAGCCGCCGCCAACCTCTGCTCAATCAGACCCTTCTCAGACACTCCTTTCAAGCGAGCGCTCGATCGACCAGTTGAAGACGCTGACATATCAGACAAAACGTAAGACACAAGCACACGACTAAAGACACATGACTCAAACAAAAAACTTACACTTGACCCGGGATGACGAAAGAGTCGACATGACATCCTGAGTGGTGGGGGCGACAGACAACAGGTTGACGTTTACGAATTTTCGCTCCGACATAGGGATACCAAGGATAATATTAGTCAGACCTTCCGACTGAGCATCCACCTCCAAGTCTTCAGCCTCAGGGACTACAAAAAAGAAGAGTTAAGCAAAAGGTTAAAACACTTAAAAATGGGCAAAGAGAAGTCGAATACGTACTCTCGACTCGCCACTCCGACAATAGAAACGAGCAGTCACCCCCCTTCTCCAGAGACGAACACTCGACGAAGAAGAACTTCGCCCCCCATCCACGGTCGTTTACATCAAGGTTAGCCACTAAAGGCTTTCGACCCGGACGGATGCGCAACTGAACCCGAGAGGAACTCTTCGACCCCATAGTGTAATTGTACCACAGAGCGTCGAAATTAAAACCGGCCCCATATTGAGAGTTCAACAGATCTAAAACCCTAAGGATACGCCACGCTTGTGGCATGACCTGACACGGCGCAAGCGCCAGAGTCGCCAGAAAATCCCTAACAAGAGAAGAGAATGGGAACGTATGACCTATCCGAAAGGGGTAAGCGTAAAAGCAAATCCACCCCTCATAACGGGCATCAACTCTCTCATCCGGATGCGGCAACCTCGCGACCGTCTCAGGAGGGAAGCCTCCGACTTGGAGGATCTGCTCCAACTCTGCCTCCGTCAGCGTCCCCGTCAGAGCATCAGCCTCCTTCAAAAGGAAATGGGGAGGGGGAGGGGCTCGTTCTTGCTCGAGTTCGATTGAGTAGCAGACGACTCAGAAGAATCGCTGGAAACCATTTCCAGAACGGAAAGAGGGGGAAATCGAAAAGCAATTTTTTTTAGAAGCCTAGAGAGCCTACCAAGTCAGAGAGCGAAGGGAAGAAGATGAAGTGAAACCGTCAGAACTTAATTCATATTTATGGAGGGAATCGTCAAGTCGCAGAGACGTCCCATCATGCTGCGGGATTGTCGCCACGTAGCCCTCGCCTGTCGTGCCCAGATCGGAGGGTGGAGATCGTGTGGAAGGGAAGTTGTTTAGACTCCCGTTTCACAGCTGCCTTGAGCCCAAAACAACTTGGGGCTATTGTTGGGCCCAACATGCTCCAAAGGAAGCCGATGCAAGAGGATTGGGCCAAGGTTCAAGTGAAGAAGCAGGCCGAGAGAGACTGGAGGGAGGCGTCGGACACTCATCGAACGCATGGGATCCGACCAACCCCGAGAATTTTGCCTAGAGCATTAATTGCTCGATCAAAGGTAAACGGTAACCAAATCAAGCCTAGAATTATGATGCTACTAAAGGAAGGATCCCGAAGATTACGTATAGAAATAAATAGGAGAATATCATGAAGATAGTAACGGACGAAAGGAGAAGATATCATAAATAGACCACGAGAGAACGATCGACACACGACACGTCTACGAGCAACACTCACCTACTCAGCTCGCGAGAAAGCCTACTAGCATATCAACTCTCACTCGAATCCCCTGGGGTGCTACCCGATCATAGCCGGTCGAGCCATCAGAACAGCCGGTCGGACAAGACCTGATCTCTTATTCCTCAAGGATAAGTTGTATATCGATTCGATTCTGTCATCATTTGATCAATATATCTGACGTGGCCGAAATATGCAATGCAAATATCGTTGAATGGCCTAGTCAAAGTAAATGTCCTAACAGACCTACTAAATGGATGTATAGTAAGCAAGTAAGGGTCGAACCCACATGGAAGATCTGATGAAGTATGCAATTATGATTGACAAGTAACAAGGAAGGGGGGTTTTAGTTATCAAGGAGAATAAAGCAAACAAGTTTGATTGATTGAGTTGAGAATATGATTGGGGAAAAGAGTTCCACTAGAACGAGATCCACAATACAGAGATATAATTTGATCACTGGAATCTATTCAATCCAAGTTCTTTCACTATTCTTATGGTTGTTCCCACCCTGATCTTAAGTACTACCAATTCTCACAGTTGTTGATGGACTTATCATAATATCAATGGAAGAAAACCTTACCACCAATAAAGCAATAACAATGCACACAAGGATATAGGATACATGCAAATAGAAGAAAACCTTACTACTTAACATCCAAATGATTCTCACTCACGATTGCGCACTCGTATTCCACTATATGCAACAATCGTGTATGCTACTAGATATGCACTCGTATTCCACTATATGCAAATCCTAGCAATTGATAAATAGTATTCAACCTAGTTGATCAGGCTATGAGGAATAACAATAAATCAATATTCAATATAACCAAGAGAATCAAACCAACACATATAAGAATAGGAACAAGGAATAGAAATCTCACAAACACATCAACTGTATTGCTTCAAACGTCTAGTAGAACAAAGGGAAATTAGTGCTCCATTCAGAGGTGAATGAAAACCCTAATAAAAAGTAAAACTGCGTAATGTAAAAGTAGTGTCGCGTAATTTTCAGAGTAGTCTCTTCTTAACCTAGAAAAGGGTCTTAAATAGGCTTAGGAAAAATAAGTTAACCTAATGCAAATAACAAAGGAAATAAAGAAAATCCAAAATCGCAAATGAAGAAAATCCGAAATCGCAAATGAAGGAGAATAAGTGAAAACCCGGGGAAGAATCAGAATATGACCATCATATGAAGACCAAACTAAATCACCATCACTGCCCAATGGTTTCAGCATCGAGCACACTTTCATGTGCGCCATATCATACACCGCGTGAGCAACAGGTCGAGGAATCCGATCGGTAGCTATAATGTCAGCACAAAGAAGGGTGATCAAACCACCCCCGTAAATATCACGTGGCTCACCATCACGAATCCTCTTCAGGGAACCCAGAAAGAGGGTAGCCTAACACGGCGTGTATGTAACAAGCTCCAAGATGCTCAAAAACCACTGAAAAATCTTCAAAGGGACCTTACCATCATCAGCATGGCCAAAGAAATCTCTCATCAACACCTTGTGGATCAACCTTAGGCAAGGGTTCACCAACTTCGAATTCACCTCCTGGCCCTTCTTGAACGTCCTATGCGTGGCAGCCTCCCAAAACTCCATCATATCCGTCTCAATGATGCCACCAGACCACCCATCAGATGGCTCCTTTGTAATGCCCAGGGCACCACGAATCTCCTCAGTACACAAAGTATAATCACGACCATTGTATGTGAACGTGACCTTCATCAATCTCTTGTCGGCGGAGCCATCAGAATACCTCTTAAACGAGGTAATGAACGGGTAACATAGCTCGGGATAAGCATCAGCGGCCTTGTTCAAGAAAGTCCCCAGGCCACACTCTGCTAAACACAGGGATACACACTCCAACATACCAAACTCAGCCAACGTCGGCTTGTCAAAGAATTTAGTAGCCAACACCTTCCCCTCCTTCACAACATTGTAGACCTCATTCTCATCCCTCGTAGATACTTGCTTCCTACCTCTAGGTGCCATAAGTAATGAATTGAGATGCTCAAAACAGAGGGCAACCAAGAGGACTTACAAACGAGCGAAAACACGAAGTCTGGTAGTCTCGACGCGGGGCGGTGGACGAGTCGCCGGGTCACGGTGAGATAACTGGAACTTCTCACCGGGTCGTGGTGGGGTTCGCCGCGGGGCGGTGGCTGGCGATGCGAGGCGACAGCGACGCGGTGGGGTGGTGTTTGGCTTGTGTGTGAGGCTAGACTCCAAATTGGGCAAGGAAACTCAAGATTAAGGTATTTGGAGGCTAGGATCGGACCAAGAACGAGAGGGATTGGGGGGAGAATGGGGGATTTGGCTTGGAGAACTTGAGAGGGGTGTTGGATATGGAGGGTTTGAGAGAGTGGGGGCTAGGTTAGGGAAAGGGAATAGGAAGAAAAGGGGTTGATGGGGCCGGTCATATACAATGGCCCAAAGAGAAATCTCAGCCCAAAAAGGGGGCCCAAACCGTCAAATCCTTAGTTACCACTCAAGAAATAAAAATTTTACTCCCCGTTTAAGGTTTTTTCGAGGTCCTTTATTCTTTTTTTTTTTCCGGAGTTGAGAAGGCATACCAGACCTCCCCCGCGGGGCGGTGGTCTCCCCCGCGGGGCGGTGAGAATTGGCTGGGAACACCGTCTCTCTCCATTTACTTTCGTACCTGAAATGTTAGTGACAGGCGAACAAAACAAAGCAAAAGAAATTACAAAATTAATCTAAAAGAAAGAAAACTCAAGGAAGACTACCACGGGTTGCCTCCCGGACAGCGCCTTAGTTAACGTCGTTGGCTCGACGTACTGCAGATCAATCACCACCTAAAATAGGATCCCCTCGGAATCCTCTTACTCGTCTCTTCCTGCTGGGACTTCTCATGGAAAGGCTTGGACCTTAGACCATGTTCCCTCTTTGTCAATGAATCCATTATTGTTGCATTTGGAGTATCTCCCCCATACTTAGAGCGATGTGGGGGCCGATAGGGCTTGACCTGATCATGCTGCACGACACTAGATGAAGGCTTACAGCCTTGTATGGTTAGTGCAGGGGGGCAAGTGCCCAAATTAGAGGGAATTGAAACTCCTATGTCATCGAGTAAGACATCATACTCATGTGAATCAAAAGGTTTAGCAATAGCAGACAGTTCAACTATGGTCTCCACTACACTAGGCTTAACATTTTCCTGAATAGGATTATCAATATCACTAATGCAGCGAAGGGGAGGCAATTCAACGGAGTTGGCCTTATGAATAATATGCTAAAAAATTATTCCATCAAATTCCATAGTTAAAGTTCCACTATCCACATCAATCTTTGTCATAGATGTTTTCATAAAAGGTCGACCTAACATAACATGAGCAACATGCTCATCATAGTCCATATCCATAACAAAGAAATCAGCAAGGAAAATCAAAGGACCTATCTTAACAAGAACATCCTCCACAATACCCTTAGGAGGCACACAAGAACCATCAGCAAGTTGTATCACAATATTGATATCATGCAAGGGTCCTACTCCTAAATCCTCAATCAATGAATAAGGCAAAACATTAATAGAGGCACCTAAGTCTATCAAGGCTTTCCCAAATTGATGCTCACCTATAGCAATAGGAATAGTGAACGTACCTGGATCCTTGCACTTCTCAGGCATACGCCTTTGAAATACCACCGAGACATGTTCACCAACCAGAACCTTCTTCTGGACCTTCAACTTTTGTGTCCTCTTGACGGTGCACAACTCCTTCAAAAACTTGGCGTATCGAGGGATAACCTTAATAAGCTTGAGAAGAGGAACACTCACCTCACAGTTTCGGAACGTCTCGAAAAGATCACTGTCGTCGGCGACCCTTCTAGCCTTTAGCGCCTCGGGAAAAGGTGCTGGTGGCTTCTCGGAACCAAGAGGGGGGAAAACGGACTTGCCGCCGCGGGGCGGTGGTTATCGCCGTGGGGCGGTGAGGTCGCGGTGGGATTACTGAGACTTGCCGCCGGGTTGCGGCTAGTGTCGCCGCGGGGCGGTGGCATGCATCCTTCTTTCCTGGCCTCAGCCTCAACTTGTCGTCGGGTCGTGGTGGAGTCCATCGCGGGGCGGTCACCGATATTCTTCTTCTCAGACTCGCTCTCCTCTTCAGCAATAGGAGGAATGACCAGCTTCTTTCCACTTCTGAGGGTGATGGCACTCACATTCTCCCTTGGATTTACTGTAGTCTGAGAGGGTAGGGAGTTAGATGTCCTCTGGTCAATCTTGGTTACAACATCAGCCAGTTGGCCAATCTGCCTCTCCATATTCTTTATGCTTGACTCAGTAGCCTGAACATGAGTGGCGAAATGCTGAGTCAGAGTCTTTAGCATCTCTTCAGTAGTAGCACCAGAGGTTTGGCCTTGAGGCCTCTGTTGGTATGGGACTCTCTGCTGGTATTGTTGTTGTGCTGGCTGTTGACCACCTTGGGCGTCGCTCCACCTGAAACCTGGATGGTCTCGCCCTCTCAGATTGTAGTTGGGCTGTACACCAAATTGCGGTCTAGGGGGTCCGTAACCTCCTACAGCATTCACTTCAGCAGTACCTTCCTCCTGCAGCTGAGGACAAGTATCGGTAGGGTGGAATTGATCACAGCAAATCCCACATGCCTTGACTTGTTGAGGAGTGTTTTGGTTCGTCATTCTCTTCACCATCTCCTTCAACTCAGCTAACTCATTCAGCACTGGGCTCGGTCCTGCAGGAGTCACAACATTGACTGCCTTTCTCTGATATGTCTTTCCAAAGCTCCTGGTACTCTCACTCATCTCCTGAAATCTCTCCATGGCTGCGTTCGGTGTCAGATTCAGAATACTCCCACCGCATGCAGCGTCAACCATTCTTCTTTCCTGATCTAGCAGACCATTATGCAAGTAGAGAACAAGATCATGCTTGGCGTATTCGTGGAACGGGCAGCTAGAGCAAAGCCTCTTGTACCTCTCAAGATAGTCATATAGCGTCTCATCACCAGCCTGCTCAATGTTAGCAATTGCCTTTTTCAAAGCATTCGCCTTCTTCGTTGGGAAGTACTTGTCAAGAAACGCCTTGTGCAGTTTAGTCCAGGTATCTATAGTCCCTGGTGGAAGGTGATAATACCAGTCGCTAGCAGAGTCTAGCAAAGAAAATCCAAAGGCTCTCATCTTGATTTGATCCTCCGTCACATTCATTGGCTTCATAGTCATGCAGACATTGTGAAATTTACCCAGATGAGATATCGGGTCTTCTCCACTCAAACCATGGAATTTCGGGAGATAAGCAACAACTCCAGACTTCAGCTCAAAGTTCACCCATTCGCCAAGCGCAGGGATGATGACAACCAAGGGTTGTGCCCCAATGTTTGGTTCAGTCAGCTCTCTCAGAGTTCTGGCCATTGCAGCAGGAGGAATGTCAACTGGCTCAACGGTCTCAACTATTTCAACTGTCTCAACTCCTGCTTCTTCTTCTTGATCGCGTAGGTTCGCATGGAATGATCTGTCGATTTCTGGGTCAAAAGCAGCTAGAGGAGAGTCAGTACTACGGGTGTCGACCATAAGATAGGTCTCCACCAAAAATCAATCACGAAAACACACAACAAAGCAGAAAACTTCCCCGGCAACGACGCCAAATTTGACGTGGCCGAAATATGCAATGCAAATATCGTTGAATGGCCTAGTCAAAGTAGATGTCCTAACAGACCTACTAAATGAATGTATAGTAAGCAAGTAAGGGTCGAACCCACAGGGAAGATCTGATGAAGTATGCAATTATGATTGACAAGTAACAAGGAAGGGGGGGTTTTAGTTATCAAGGAGAATAAAGCAAACAAGTTTGATTGATTGAGTTGAGAATATGATTGGGGAAAAGAGTTCCACTAGAACGAGATCCACAATACAGAGATATAATTTGATCACTGAAATCTATTCAATCCAAGTTCTTTCACTATTCTTATGGTTGTTCCCACCCTGATCTTAAGTACTACCAATTCTCACAGTTGTTGATAGACTTATCACAATATCAATGAAAGAAAACCTTATCACCAATAAAGCAATAGCAATGCACACAAGGATATAGGATACATGCAAATAGAAGAAAACCTTACTACTTAACATGCAAATGATTCTCACTCACGATTGCGCACTCGTATTCGATCCACTATATGCAACAATCGTGTATGCTACTAGATATGCACTCGTATTCCACTATATGCAAATCCTAGCAATTGATGAATAGTATTCAACCTAGTTGATCAGGCTATGAGGAATAACAATAAATCAATATTCAATATAACCAAGAGAATCAAACCAACACATATAAGAATAGGAACAAGGAATAGAAATCTCACAAACACATCAAATGTATTGCTTCAAACGTCTAGTAGAACAAAGGGAAATTAGTGCTCCATTCAGAGGTGAATGAAAACCCTAATAAAAAGTAAAACTGCGTAATGTAAAAGTAGTGTCGCGTAATTTTCAGAGTAGTCTCTTCTTAACCTAGAAAAGGGTCTTAAATAGGCTTAGGAAAAATAAGTTAACCTAATGCAAATAACAAAGGAAATAAAATAATAGCAATAAAGAAAATCCGAAATGCATAAAAGGAAATAAAATCCTTCTGGCCGCGGGGCGTTACGTGCCTCACCGCGGGGCGGTGAGATCCACCGCGGGGCGGTGAGATCCACCGCGGGGCGGTGGATTCTTCTGGCGCGGCCAACTCTTCTCTGAGACCCACCGTCGGGTCGCGGTGGCATCTGGCGCGGGGCGGTGAAATCGCCCACTCCTTCTTCAGCTCCTCTTCTTCTTCTTCTCTTCTGCTCTTCATTACTACCAAGTGTTGGTAGCCTTCTCCAATAAACTCCAGCAGAACATCATCCATCTTCATCATCTCCATCTTCATCTCCATCTCCGTCTAAGCTGTAAATCCCTGGATATCTTCACTTTTCTCCACAACTTCTGGATCACAGACTTAGCCTCAAATCTCATCCTAAACTCCTCCAAATGATACTAATAATTGCTAGTAAAGGTGCATGAAATGACACTTATCAATATCACACTATAATTTTGCATCTATTCTTTACGTGGTTGATTGTTTATTTGGTTTGGATTTATTTTATATTATCCGATCGACTCGTTATCCCGTATAAGGCGATTTAGGTCATTGATCTTTTCGCCCCAAAACAATTATATACTAGCTTAATTTATGTATCACTTTTTTTCTGATAGGATCGATCGTTTAGGAAAATGTAAACAAACATTACATTCAAATTACTAATGATCCATCAATGATATTTAGGTAGGTAAACTTCGATTCATGAATATAGAAGAGTACAACGTAATATGACAAGTGCTTTTAAAATTAATATAGGAGTATAATGAATATAAATGTGTAACAAAATGTCAACAGAACTTGACAAAATCGGAATTCTACAAGTTAATACTAGAATCATTTGGAACTAACTTTAAAAAACAACTAAATCATAGCCTTCTATACAAAGAGATCGAAGAATCGCAAGCTTATTAATGATATTAGCGTAGTCATCTACTCTAATCTACCCTAATACAATATAAGAGAGAATCTAATTCTTTGTAAATTTTAAGCCACTTGATAAAACCTACAATAGACACATGTCCCACTTTCTCATCCATTTTCTTTTTATTATTTGTTATTAATAAATATTAAAATGGTTTAGTAACTTTTTTTTGTAATACTTGAAAATTATAAAATCTTACCTACATGAATAATCATACATAAATTATATAGCAATAGTTATAATTATAATTTTATTCTTTTTAGTATATGATCTTATTTTGTTCTCTTTCAGATGTTGTTAAGAGTCAATGATTTTATTATATGGTTTAACAAAATGATTTTATTTAACTATATTATATAGTTTAAGGAAATGATTTTGTTATATGGTTTAAGGAAATGATTTTATTTAACTAAAAATATATATATTGTTGTTCTCTTTCAGATGTTGTTAAGAGTCAAATCATAGAATTACTTTATAAAATTATGATTATATTTATTTATGAAATGTTCTCAATATCTTTGTATAACTTTTTTTTAATTTTGTATATGTAAAGCATATAATATAGTAAAATTTTAACAGAAATATTCGTGATCTTACGAGGATTGAACTAGTTAATATATATAAGAAGATCATGCGCACATTCTAACTTAGCAGTTTCAAGTGTGCACGCCAGAGATATGTGGAGTATATAGTACATGAAGGCATAGATTAACTATAGAATTCACTGTGAGCCAGATTGAGTGTTCTTGTTAAATATAAGTAACAGATTCGAGATCCAAGTGAACAATGCTGTTCATTTTGTTCTTGTAAGAACTTAAAGAGTTGCATTCCTAGCTAAGCATCGTAAGAGGAAGACATGCAAAACATGACTTTGTCAAAACCCATGGGTTGTCGCAGACTCCCGCAGTGTTGTAAGACCAAATTGCGCTCACACGAATGTATAACATTCTATTTAGTGAGAGGTCACGTATTCGATTTTTTCATATACAAAATTCCATTGGGTTGTAACCATACACCGCGAGCATGGATACACATACTTGTAAGAGCTTAAAGACTTGCATTCATAGCTAAGCATCGTAAGAGGAAGACATGCAAAACATGACTTTGTCAAAACCCATGGATTGCCGCAGTGTTGTAAGACCAAATTGCGTTCACACGAATGGATAACATTCTATTTAGTGGGAGGTCATGTATTCGATTTTTTCATATACAAAATTCCATTGGATTGTAACCATACACCGCGAGCATGGATACACGTACTTGGGAAAAAAAAAATGCATGAAACACAACTTGATTTAAGGATATCATTTTCCCATACAATATATATATTCATAAATTTTTAGAATAAAATTTGGAATATTTTCACTTAAAATAATTAACCTTCAAACAAATTGAAATAAAACCTTAAAATTTTATAAGTCATTCGACTTTTAGCACGTTTGAATTGTGACTTATCTTGGCTTGAGACATTAGCAAGCTATTATAGTGAGGTCCGAAGGGACCTGATCGAACCCGACGAAGCGATGAGCGGTTGAAGCCATTTGTTGGTGAGGCCGCGACGCACCACCGTCGAACCATAGCGCACCAGCCAAGCCACCACCCCACCTCGTCCCATGTCGTTTTCCAAATAGCTTCCACCTCAAACATAGTCAATTGTTTGTTAAGGAAAGATATATTTATAATAGTTAATTTTTTTTAAAAAAATTATAATAGTTAATTAGACAAATTCTCATATTTAACATCTTATTCATCGCCCCAAGGACGACAAATAGAAAAATCCTTACAGATATAGCATAAAGATCAGATTCCGATAAGAAGAACACATCATAACTTGTTTTATTTCATTAATTTCTATTGAAGTTGAAACTTTTGACATTGCGTATTTGTAGGTGGTTCACAATTCGTAGACTATTTTAACTGCAATATCTTCACCTTTTGTTTGAATAGATGAGGTCATTGTAGTTGACCTTGTCCATTTATTACATTATGAATCTATGATGCACTAGTTACATAAATTTGTCCCTACCTAATTTCATTGATTAACTAACTCAGTTCTTTTAATGAAAATTAATCGCGCCCTATCATTCAAAAGTAGGAAAAAAATTATATTAAACTTCACTATATCAAGGTTGCAAAAGACCTATGTGATGAGCAGCACTAAAGATAATGATATAGCGACTTTATCTCTATAGTTATAAAAAGTATACATTACTTTCAATTCGTATATACCATATATGATTACTATGATGATGCTGCTATTCTCTTTCTTTAATTTTTTAGTGGGGACTTTCATTATTCTCCACATCTTTTTGTTTTGCCCGCTATTTCATCACATTTTGTATTGTGATATATGCATTATAAAATGAATAAGTTTGGACTCCCTTCTTTCTTTTTACATATAATTAAATGTCAAACAAAATGACAACTAATTTCAAACACAATTGCATCAAAATTTTGGTAATATATCGTGGAAGTAGGAATCTGAGCTTCCCTGAGATTCGAGGTAGAATGATTGTATTCGATGATCTCCGCATTTCAGATGAAGTAAATAACCTTTCAGATGATCCTGAAATCACGAAAAAAATAAACGGGAGGGCTGGATCTCCCCTAAAGCTATTCTGATGCTCAAGTCAGGCAAAAAATTCTCAAACAATAATAGTGACTGCTTGAGAGAAAGGAAAGAACGTAGAAGAAGAAGATAAAAGCTAGGTTTTTTGAATATTTATTACTTGGGCCTTCCTTGATTGCTTCCTTATGGGTCTATCACTTAATAAACTCATTAATTACTTTTTAATTAATAAAGGCTGCACAAATATCTTTTATTTCCACCTATAATTAAATGCTTCTTTAATTGGGAAAATAACTAATTAAAGTAAATATGGAAAGATATAATTTCCCTCATCATTTTGCCCATCGGGCTTCCGAGGCTGATGCAGGCTCGGAAGGCCGAATCCGCGCACTGACAATGTTGTGTGAACTAGACCGACATCGGTCAAGTGGGCCCCCTTCGAGTATGGACTCGAGAAAGTCGTGTAATTTTACAGAAGCTTCTTTTACGACATTCTGACAGGTGGTACCGTTTATGACAGATTTGGCACGGTTTGCAGCTGACCATGCAACTTTACAGAAACTTTGTTTCTGGCTTTCTGAGGGATGACACGGTTTGTGAGCCGCCCACACGATTTGCAGCAAACCGTGCGGCTTTATAGAAGTCGGACTTTGTGCTTTCTGAAAAATTGGCACGGTTTGACTCGCCTACACGGTTTATAGCAAACTGTGCGGCATTACATAAGTTGGATTCTACGTTTCTCGTAGAATCGACACGGTCAGGAACAACCCCACACGGTTTGAAGCAAACCATGCGGGTTTACAGAACGCCTCCCCGTTGGCTCTGTGTACTCGGCACGGTCGATGACCATCCATCACGGTTTGCAAAAAACCGTGCGGGCTTACAGGTTGTCTCTGTGCTGGCTCTGTGTACTTGACACGGTCGGGGACCATCCCACACGGTTCGCAACAAATCGTATGTGCTTGCAGAGTATCTCCCCGTTGGCTCCGTGTACTCGGCACGGTCGGGGTTTGATCTGGCACGGTTTGATGAAAACCGTGCCAGTCTCCAGAGGCTCCTATGTACTAGTTTTTGGCGATTTCCTTAGATATGCCTTCTCGTCCCCTAGTTATGTGAATGCGACAAATCATCTACTTGTTAACCTCGCGATTCGAGGGCCCTATTATGGGAACAACTACTTGTTGATCCTCCATATCCTATAACCTGTCTTAGGTGGGTAGCTACGTGCTACTTGACTTTTTGTTGTAATCCGGGACGGTCACAAGAGAGTAGCTACTTGCTGACTCGCCATGGCCCGTGACCTGGCCTAGGTGAGTAGCGACTTGCTAGCTCGGCTTTCTTATTGTAATCCGAGACGATTACATGAGAGGAGCCACTTACTGACTCGTTGTAGCTCGTGGCTCGGCCTGGTTAAGTAGCAACTTGCTAGCTCGGCTTTCTTATTGTAATTTGAGACGGTTACAAGAGAGCAACCACTTACTGACTCGCTGTAGCCCGTGACTCGGCCTAGTTGAGTTGCAACTTGTTAGCTCGACTTTCTTATTGTAATCCGAGACGGTTACAGGAGAGCAACTACTTACTGACTCGTTGTAGCCCATAACTCGGCCTAGGTACGTAGCGACTTGCTAGCTTGGTTACACTCTTTAGCGTGCCCTTGGCGTGCCAGGGGTCTTGGTTGTCAGGCAATAAGAGGACAACAACTTGATGACTCTTTGCCCCTTGCCTCTTGCCAAACTTTGCTTCATGTGCTTAGGAATTTCAACTGTATATGCTAAACAATACATAATGCATTGCAATACGAGTAATATAAAAATTGTCATAACATAAACATCTCTAAATGCAAAGAAAATAGTACGTTGGGGAAACAACCTCGGGGGCCTCGTTAACCTCTCCGCAGGAAAACCTCATGGGAAAAAACCATACGAAGAGGGAAAAGAGTACCCCCTACCTAAAATATGCTCAGATGTAGAACTTCCTTAAGTTCAAGGCGTTCCAAGTGTGTGGCACTACCTTGCCATCCATATCCACCAACTTGTATGAGCCATTTTTGGGGTCAACTATCACCCGATAGGGCCCTTCCCAGTTTGGTCCTAGCTTGCCCTCAACGGAGTCTTGAGCGTTGGTGAGAACTTTGCGGAGGACAAAATCTCCAACTTCAAATCCACGTGGCTTGGCATGCTTGCCATGGGATCTCATGATCTTGCGCTGGTAGGCGGTAGTTCTGACAGCCGATGCGTTGCGCCTCTCATAAAAAAAGTCAAGGTTGGCTTCAAGAGCTTGCTCGTTCCCTCCTTGCTCGAACGCCTCAGTGCGTACGGTGGGAAGCCCCGTCTCCAGGGGAATGACTGCCTCCGTTCCATAAGCCAGAGCAAAGGGTGACTCTCCTGTGGACCTTCTGGGCGTGGTGCGATGTGCCCTGAGAACGGCCGGAAGCTCCTCCACACATTGCCCATTACCCTGGTCCAGTCTCTTCTTGATCCCGTCAAGAATCGCTTTGTTCGTGGCCTCAGCTTGCCCATTTGCCTATGGGTAAGCAACAGATGAGTAAAAGTTCTTTCTGTCATATCCTGCACAAAAATCTTTAAACGAAGCGCTGCAGAATTGAGTCCCATTGTCATATATTAATGAATATGGAATGCCAAAACGGGTAATTATGAACTCCCAGATGAACCTCTTGATGTCAGTGTCTCTTATGTTCGCCAGTGGCTTCGCCTCCACCCACTTGGTGAAATAATCTATAGTTGTGACTAGGATATGCTTGTTGCTCGGAGCTCTTGGGAAAGGCCCAACCAAATCGAGCCCCTACTGTGCAAATGGCCAAGGGCTCGTGAGTGGATGCAGATCTACCGCTAGCTGGTGAGTGAGTTTGGCAAACTTTTGACACTTCTCACATTTTCTGACATAGCACTCTGAATCCTTTTGCATATAGGGCCACCGGTATCCTTGTGACCTGGCTCTAAATGCTAGGTTTCTCCCTGCAGCATGGACTCCGCACACACCCTCATGAATCTCAAAGAGGAAGTTCTCCACCTTCGATGATGGTACACACTTCAGATACGGGCCTGGAAATGACCTCCTATGCAAGAATCCTTGGGGTGAGATCCAAAAGCGAGCAACTCTCAGACGCACAAGCCACGCCTCACGCTTATCTGCCGGCAGAATATCATGCTTCAAATAATCAAAGATTGGGTCCATCCAGCTAGGCTCAGAATCAACCTGACATACCTCATCGGCCTCAATACTTGGAGATTCTAGTAAGTCAATATGCATCCATGTCCATCTCTCTCCAGAACTGGATGGGGCCAAAGTTGCAAGTGCATCTTCCACTACATTCTGCTCACGAGGGATTTGGAGAACTCTAAACTCTTGGAACCCTGACAGAAGGCTTCGGGCCTTCTCCAAGTAGGCTAACATCCGGGCAGACTTTGCTCCATTCTCTCCTGAAATCTGATTCACGGCCAACTAGGAGTCAGAATTGACAACCACCTCCCTGCCCCCGTAGTTCTAGACTGCAATCAAGCCCAAAATTAGGGCCTCGTATTCAGCTTCATTGTTGGTGGCCTCAAACCCAAGCTTAACTAAAGTTCTAATTACTTTCCCAGTCGGAGAAGTCAACACCAAGCCTGCACCGGCTCCCTTCCTGTTGCTGGATTCGTCTATCTGTAGCTCCCAGGGAGCCTATTGGTCGACACACAACGTCCATACCTGCATTTCTAGCCCCGGGACATCATCCACGAATTCGGCTACAAAATATGCGAGGATCTAGCCCTTGATTGCGGTTCTACTAACAAATCGGATCTCATACTTCCCCAATTCAACTGCCCAGCGCGCCACTCTGGCAAACAAATCCGAACTAGAAAGCAAAGCCTTGAGCGGAAATGCGGTAATAACTGCGATTGGATGAGCTTGGAAGTAATGATTCAACTTCCTTGTTGCTATTACTAACGCCTGAAGCAATTTCTCCATAGGGTTGTACCGAGTCTCTGCGTCTAAGAGAGTTTTGCTGATGTAGTAAACCGGGTGTTGAACCTTGTCCACCTACTTGATAAGAACAACACTGACTGCTTTCTCTAAAACTGCTAAATAGAGAAACAGTTCCTCCCCGCCTTCAGGAACCATGAGAATAGGAGGCTTTTGCAGATAGGCCTTGAGCTCTGACAGAAAACACTCACACTCATCATCCCACTGGAATATTCGGTCCCCCTTTAGCAGTTGGAAGAAGGCGTTATACATGTCTGAAGATCTACTAATGAAACGGTTCAGCGTTGCAGCCATTCTTGTAAGCTTCTACACGTCTTTCACATTACTGGGACTCTTGATGGCCTGAATTGCCGAAATCTGATCCGGGCTCACCCCTAAAGCACACTTGGAAGCATTGAGTCGTAGATTATACTTTTTCATGACGTCAAATACCCGTTGGAGGTCCCCCCAAGTGGTCAACCTCCTGCCTGCTCTTAACTACCATATCATCAATGTAAACCTCCACTGTATCACCGAGCAAGTCTGAGAACAAAATGGTGACAGTTCTCTGAAACATGGCGCCAACATTCTTGAGACCAAAGGGCATTACCTTGTAACAGAAGATTCCCCTGAGAGTAAAAAATGATGCCTTCTCTTAGTCATCTTCAAATAGGGGGATTTGGTGATACCCCCTATAAGCATCCAGAAAACTCATTCTTGCATTACCTGTTGTAGCGTCTACCAACTGATCAATCGTGGGAAGAGGGAACATGTCTTTAGGACATGCCTTGTTCAAGTCTGTAAAATCAATACACACTCTCCAATCCCCACTCTTCTTCTTGACCACCACAGTGTTGACTACCCAAGTTGGATACTGCACTTCCCTGATTGCCCCTGCCTCTAATAGCTTCTCAACCTTAGCCACAACTGCATCGAAGTGCTCCACTGAGAAGCGCTTAGATCTTTGAACAACAGGCTTAACATCCAAGCGAACACTCAACTTGTGGCAAGCAATATCTTGAGCCAGACATGGCATTTCATACGGGCTCCATCCAAATACTACTCGATTCCTCCTTAGGAGCCCAGACAGGGACTCCAACTCATCACCTGAAATGTTAGCTACAACTAAAAAATATTTATCTGGCTCAGAGGGACTTACCAGGACTTTCTACAGGGACTCCACTAATTTGTCTATGGGAGACGTGCCCACCTCGTCCAGCACATGGGGTGTAGATTGCACCATATGGACGTCCGCACAAGCTGCCCTTACTCACATGCACTGGCGTGCTGCGCTTTGGTCTCCTCTTATCTTGACGATCCTCTTGCCGTGAGAGAAAACGATCATTTGATGCAGAGTTGACTACACAGCTCCCATGAGATGTAACCATGGGCGTCCCAGAATAGCATTGTACGATGAAGGTGCGTTGACAACCAGAAACTCAATTGTCATTGCCTTCTCTCCCAGTTTCACCGTCTCACGCAACATCCCCAGCGACCACACAAGAAGGGACCCGAGACCAAACAACTGAGTTGAAACAGGGATCAAGTCTTCCTGCTTCTTCTCGAGCTTCTTGAACGTGTCAAAGAACATGAGGTCCACCGAGCTTCCAGGATCAACCAATACTCTACGCACATCGAATGCCCCCATCTCCACTATAAGAATCAATGGGTCGTTGTGTGGGAGCTGGATCCCATGCAAGTCCTCGTATGAGAAAGCTAGCAACAGTGTATCTTCCAACTTTTGCCTTTTGAGGGGCACTTGATCTGCCTTCAGCACCTCTAAGACATGGCATCTCTGACAGTAATCATGTCTGGCTATTCCAGATTGCTTAATTGTCGACTCAATCACATGAATCACCTGTTTCTGAACATCTTTTGCTCTTTCACCCTGTGCATCAGAGTTATTCTGCTTTGCCTGATTCCATACTGAGTTGGCGCCTGAATCAACAAACTCATTCAAGAACCCCTAAGAGACCCATTTCTCGAACATGGTCTTGAAAGCTTTGCACTCCCCAGTAAGGTGCCCCTTTTCTCTGTGGAAGGAACAATATCTGGACATGTCTCTTTCTTTAGCATCTACCTTCATCTTAGTAGGCCAAGAAAAGAACGATTTCTCCTTAATTTGTGGTAAGATGCGATAGATGGGCTCTTTGAACACTGTGTGAACAGCCTGCTGGACTGTGAGGGGCGGAAAGCCCTTATCTCTAGCGTACCCGGGCTTCTTCCTGTCACCGCCCCTTGCCGTGTAGGGGGATACTGAGATCTCATGTCACGTGAAGGCTTCACGTCATCCTCCAGCTTCATATATTGCCTAACTCGCTCCTGCAACTCAGAAACTCATGTTGGCATTCTCAGCATTAGACTCTCTCGCAACTTGCTGTCACGTGGGAGGGCGAGCCTAGAAGATGTCACTGTAACCACTTCCTGGCACCCCTTCATATCAGCTAGCACTCCATGAATCGAGGAGCGAACTGGCGAAGCGTTTCTCCTTTGTGCATTTTCAAGTCAAACAATGCATCCATAGAAGCTGGCTCCTTCCTGTTTGCAATAAAGTGGGACACAAATTTCTTTGCCAACTGATCCCAAGCATAGATCGAATTAGGCTCCAATGAGTGAAATCACTTAGAAACTGTCTTGCCTAAACTCGCAGGAAATAACTTGCACATCAAAGCATCATTTGACACCCACAGAGCCATTTTATGAGTTAAAGAAGCAATGTGAACAACATGGTCTGTCTTCCCATCATAAAGCTCAAAGGACAGAGAAGAAAACTTAGTTGGGGGCTGTTGTTCGCGAATGAATCTGGCGAATGGTGTGGATGTCATACGCGCAAGCCCGATCTTCGCTTGCTCTTATGCGTTTATCAAGGACTCACCATGGTTGTCAAGAAGACGAAGCAAACGCTGCTCTGCCTCAACCAATCGATCTGGGCGATTCTATAGTCTGCGGCTTGACTCTGTAGATATGGACCTCTCTATGCGCACAGACGAGCGAGATTGGGATCGACGCAGACGACCCTCTGAGCGTTCACCACCTCTCCCATCTTGCCGCTCCGAACGCGACCGACGATGCTCTCGGGCACGCACCTGGGACGAACGTGATTTCGAACGGCCGCGGCTCGGCCTAGATGTCGATGAGGAAGACCGAATCCCTCTCCAACGCCTTCCATCATCCCCGCGCTGCTGACCACGCAAATTATTCCCGCGGTTGGGCTCTCTACCTTGCGTGGGAAGCCTACTAACATGCTCCCGCCGATCCTCCTCGTCTCGGCTCACACGACCCTCTGAGATTTCTAGAATGCTGGAAAGTCTGCGCCCCTCTCTTACAGCGTGTGAGTCGTCCACCGGACGCTTCCCTGCAGAGCACTCGACCCTCCTATGCACCACACTCAACTCTTCCCGGATCAACTGCATCTCGCGGTCCTGGCTCGCTAAGGTTTCAGCGAGTTCCGCCATCTGGCGATCCTTCTCAGCAACCGCCGCCTCCAACTTCACTTGGCGACGCGCGGTTTCGGCCATAGAGGCCTCGTCGACGTTCGGGTTTGCTGACCCGAACGTACTAGTGTTCCTCCTAGCGGCAACCATCGTCGTCGTTCCCACAGATGGTGCCAAATGTGGAAGCAAGAATCTGAGCTTCCCTGAGATTCGAGGTAGAACGACTGTATCCGATGACCTCCACACTCCAGATGAAGTAAATTACCTTTCAGTTGATCCTGAAATCACGAAAAGAGCCAACAGGAGGGCTGAATCTCCCCTAAAGCCCCTCCGACGTTCAAGTTAGGCAAAAAGCTCTCAAACAATAATGGTGACTGTTTGAGAGAAAATAAATAACGTAGAAGAAGATGAAAACTAGGTTTTTAGGATATTTGTTATCTGGATCTCCCTTACTTGTTTTCTTATGGGTATATCACTTAATATACCCATTAATTACCTTTTAATTTATAAAAATTGTACAAATATCTTTTATTTTCACCTATAATTAAATGCTTCTTTAGTTAAAAAAAATAACTAATTAAGTAAATATGGGAAGATATAATTTCCCTCGTCTATATATTTGTAAAGTATAAATAAAACATACATAAAATGTTATTTTACTCCCTTTGTCCCGAAATGTTTGTCCTAAAGTACAAAAAGCTCTTGGATTAAGAAAATTAACAAAGTACAATTGGGGACATGACCTGCTACAGTGAAAATTAACAAAGTACACAAGGGGATATGACCTGCTACAATGCAATCTGTGGTTATTTATCACAGATCAATTTCAGCCAATGAGAAGGCTGATTTTAGGAGCACACGGATCACTTACAATTTTTGGGGACATAATTGCCCTAAACAAAAGGGGACTTAGGGCATAATTGCCCTGACAAAATTGCCCCTAAACAGAGTATAAAAGGGGATTACAGCTTTGGGAAATGAATTTACAGAATTTACATTCAAATTTACAGTAAAATTCAGAGCAAAATTAAGCAAGTAAACAGTCTCTGCATCACAGCCTGTTGGTGTCATGGCCTCAGCTTTATGGGACTTAAATGAAGCTCCACTTCCAGATGAACAATATATTTATGATGGAGAAGAGTTCGAAGATGGACAGTCATCAGGGGACATGAAACAAGATAGTGAACATAGCTTTGATCTCAACCAGGAACCAGGAGATGAAGAGGGACAATCATCAGAAGAAGAGCACAACACAGAGGCAACACAACATCATCAGCCAACACATAATACCAGGCTCAACAGTGATAAAAAATGCACATTTTGAATGCTCTGCTAGCAATATCTAGAGAGGGACAATTACCATATGGTGCAATAAAGAAAGCTGCAGAAGAGTTCAAAATGTCAACAAGGTGCATAGGCAGACTTTGGAACACAGCAAAGAAGCAATATAATGCACAACAGAGGTACAATCTAAGCACAAAATATCACAACTGTGGTAGAAAAGGAATTCAAGTAGAGATGGATTCAATCACAGCACTGGGCATGGGAGACAGGTCATGCATTAGAGACTTAGCTAGCAAGCTTAGTCTTTCAAAGACCAAAGTGCATAGGATGGTCAAGCAAGGTACAATAAAGCCACATACAAATCCAATTCATCCTGGTTTGAGTGAGGGACATAAGAAGGCTAGGTTGGATTGGGTACTGAAGTTACTTTATAGGGATACAGTAGAAGAAAAATCAGTGTATTATCCAATGTTTGATTTTGTACACTTAGATGAGAAGTGGTTTTTTCTATCAAAGAAATCACAGAGAGTATATCTAGCACAGAATGAAAGGGGCAAGTACAGAGCTGCAAATTCATCTAAATTCATTCCCAAAGTTATGTTCACTGCAGTTGTAGCAAGGCCTAGATTTGATGCAGAGGGACATTGCATTTTTTTATGGGAAGATAGGAATCTTTCCATTCACATATCAACAAGCAGCAAAAAGGTCATCCAAAAACAGAGAGAAGGGGACACTAGTTACAAAGCTAGTTGAATCAGTCAACAAGCAAGTGACAATGAACATGTTGATAAACCAAATCATTCCAGCAATCAAGGCAAAGTGGCCACAAGATGGAGCTCAAAGAGTTATATTCATACAACAAGACAATACAAAGGCCCATATAACTCAAAGAGATCCAGAATGGCAACAGGTATACATTCAGGATGGATTCACTTTCATCTTAATACAACAGCCAGCTAATAGTCCAGATGTAAACATCTTAGATCTAGGATTTTTCAGAAGCATTCAGTCACTCATGCACAAGAAGATGCCAAAAAGTATTGATCATATGATAGAAGCAGTGCATGAAGCATTTTTTGAATTGGCCCCTACAACTCTAAGAGATGTGTGGATGACACTACAATTTGTTATGAATGAAATACTTAAAAGCAAGGGAGACAATGAGTATGATTTGCCACATGTAAACAAGAAGAAATTAATGGCTCAAGGAAATCTACCAAGAGAGATCAAGGCACCTATGTGGGCTATCATAGAAGCATGGGACATAGTGCATGGGGGTGCACAACAAGCAGATCAAGCAGGAACATCAATAGCAGGTCAACAGAGTCAACAAGGGACAACAGAAGTTGAAGATCAAGACACTAAAGAAGCACTTGAAGACAGTCAGTTTATTTAGCAATATATGACAAAAAATGAACATTTTGTGTACAGAGCAAGAACTTTTGTAATTTTGTAAACAAGCACAAGTAATGGCACAACAATGACATATCTTTGATCTCAGATGTCCCTAATACCATCATAGACACAAACCCATTCACAATACCTTAGCATACACATAAGCATCAATCAGTCATTTGACTGTGTTCCAATGGCACACTAAGACAGTGAACATGCAGGGAATGCATCTCAGTTTCAAGACTTCATCATAGATAGACTCAAGGAGAATAACACCACCAATCACAAGAGCTTTTAGAACTTTAGGACAAACATTTCGGGACAGACAAGGGAAATGCATAAACAATCTCAGATGTCCCCATAGCCATCATAGACACAAGACCAATCACAAGACCTTAACATACACATAGGCATCAGTCAATCACATGTGAAAGTGTTCCTATGGCACATTAAGGCAGTGATATTAAGGTCTTGCATCTCAGCAAAAAGACTTCATCATTGAAATGCACAAATAATCTCAGATGTCCCCATAGCCATCATAGACACAAGACCAATCACAAGACTCAACATACACATAAGCAACAATCAACCACATGTAAAAGTGTTCCTATGGCACATTAAGGCAGTGACATTAAAGGTATTGCATCTCAGTTTCAAGACTTCATCATTGAAATGCATAAATAATCTCGGATGTCCCCATAACCCTCATAAATACAATACCAATCACAGTACCTTAACATACACATAAGCATCAATCAATTACATGTGACACAGTGTTGCCATGGCACATCAGAAGTCCAGTGAACATAAAGGTTTTGCATCTCAGTTATCATGCATCATCACCGATCACAACACAGAGGCAACACAACATAATCCAACATCAGAACAGCAACACCAAAACAGAACACCAACACACCAAAACAGAGAATCAACTTAAATAGAATATCAATGTCTTAGTCATCAGAACATCAACAACAAAACAGAATATCAATGTCTCAGTCAACAGCACAACAAACTCATTCAACAACATGCATAATTCAAAGAAATAATCTCAGCAAAAGTACCCATGCAATAACAACTAAAAAAGAGTGAGACTTAGCTAAAAATCAGAATTAGAGGCAACATCACCATAATCGGGGACGATTCATCTCGCAGCTTCATCGTCAGAGGAATCAGGGATGAAGATAATCTCAGGGGAATTAGGGAGGACGACGATCTCAGGGGCAGGAAAGAGCTCAACGAACTCAGGGGTAGCAGGGAGCTCAACGATCTCCGGGGGCTCTTCGCGTAGCTTCCCCTCCACAGTTTCCTCTGAGCCAACATGAGTGCATCTGTGATCCCCAACACAATCGCCACCCCACTCGCACTGTGGAGCTTGAGAGCAAGCAACAAAAAGTGCATCAGAAGTCCAGGACCCATCGGACTTAAATATGTCCGAATCACCCATTTTTTATGCAAACAGAGAAGGGAACCCAGTGGACCGGGGTTTTCAAAGCAACGATCTCTGAGATTTAGGGTTTTTTTGGGCTGGTTTTGGGAGATCTGGGTAGATCTAGACGAGGAGCAAGCCTTTTCTGTGTTTTGGGGGCAGCCGGAGCAGATTAACCGCCGGCGAGTAGATCTGCAATAGATCGAGATCATTTTTGTGAGTTAGGGTTTCAGAGAGAGCTCAGAATAGAAGAGAGGGCTCAGACGAGAGCGTAGAGAAGGAGAGGCACCTTCTCTGGAGAGCGAGAAGTCAGATGAGAGCACAAAGGAGAACTAGAGGTCAAGAGAGCTCAGACGAGAAATGAGACGAGAGAACTCAGATCTAGGGTTTCAGAGAGAATGAGAGAGCTCAGAAGAAAAGAGAAGAGAGCGGCGAAGAGTGAGACGAGAGAGTGAAGAGTGAGAGCTCAGAAGGGGGTATTTAGGGTTAGGGTGGGAAATGGGCTGGGCTGGGTAGATTAGGGTTTCGATAATTGGGCTGGGTAGATTAGGCCGGGTTAAATGGGTAGATTAGGGGTAGGTTAATATGGGTTAGGGATATTGGGTTAGGGTAAATTATGGGTTTGGGTTAGTTTGGTTAAAAAAATGGATTTGGGTTAAGTTAATGAATTTAGGAGTAGTTTGGTTAATTTTGTTAATTTTATTAGTTTAATTAATTAATTAACATTTTAATTAATTAGGTTAATGGAAAATGGTTTATTAAGTTTTAGGTTATGGATAAAAATGATGGATATTAATGGAGTTTGAGATGGATGAAGATGGTAGGTGATAATGATTGGATGTGTAAGGTAAAGATAAAATGGTATAAAAGATGGAATGAATAATGGTAATATTGAAAAGAAAAGATGGATAAAAAAAAAGTAGGACAAACAAAAAAGGACATCCAAAACGAAAACAGAACGAATATTATGAGACGGATGGAGTATTAGTTAAGCTCGTGATTAAGGAAACAGGAGAAAGAGACCTACACAATACGTCACTCCGGGCATTCTAGTATCAGAACACTCTCGAATTTGGACCACTTGGAGGACGACACGTGTACAACAACCAGCTGGCTTGGACGTTGACTACACCTGATGGTAATTTTCTTTTTTAGAAAAAGGGGAAATTATTAAATAGTGGCACGAACACTGTACAAATCTCCGCTCCAAACAGAAAAAGTGGGCCCGCGTGACCAGAGTTTGCTGCTGGATGCCACTCCCCCGAGAAATTGGTTTTTGGCCCCCCATCTCGCTCTCCTCTCTTTTTCTTTGAAAATATTCCATCTTTATGTCATTTACTCTCAAGATTTTTTCTTCATCTCATGGAATACAATTTACTAATTTAGACCCCATAAACTGTGCCCTCCTTAGAAAATAAGCAAAAGTGTATAAATTTAATACAAATTAATTTTTGGGTTAGTTGTATGTATTAGATGGTATACATGTCAAGGGCTAAAATCCTATGTGATTAAAATCTCACATGACTTAAATTTGATGTGGTTTAAATCTTATTTTATAAAAATCAATTTTAATTTTTGTGAAGTTTTTGTCAGTTAAGACCAACTGAAGTTATATTTTCACATAAGATGAGAAGATAAAAACTTAAAATAATTTTATTTTCGTAATTTTTTGTAAATCCGTCCGTGATGATATATGCATACATGATAATCCATGAAATTACGAATTTTTGGTTTGGTAGCGCCAATGACATATTGACATGATAAATTGATCGAAGAAACTTGTAAATAATGAAATTTTGCTACAAGCTAAGCATAATGTCACCAAATGTAAATAAGTTGAAGTTGGTGATTTGTTATTGAATTTTTTAGGTAAGGTGAATGTCATTTTGCACAATAAACACTAGTACTATAGCTTATCTTGTTTTATGCTACAATTATTTTAATAATATAATTTCCTATTATATATAACATAAAAGTATATATCGAGCCGTTATATAAATTTATAATAAAAAAATCATTTTAATTTACTATATACTCCGTACTAAATTTCTAGTATAAATTATTCGGTATAAACCGAACCTGATCGAGGCTACACGTACAACATTAATATGGTTTACGTACTTGACACTATTGACAAGTAAAATAATATAGGGATATAAAATTGCCGTTTATATATTCATATCAATTTTCTCTTTATTTGACATGAAAACTCATACCTAAACCTTCCAACTTTTGTGAGCATGCATTTTCAATAATTTATATCAATTTCAAAGAACAGGAAATATAAATTCCGTAATTTGATGGGTGTTGTTTATAGTTCGTTGAGTCAATTCAAGAAAATAGAAGCGGGAGAACCGACCTAGCTGATTCAATAATTAAACACAATCTGCAACAGTGGGGTGAAATTAAATACAGTGTATTGATAAGAGTTTAAAAATGTGAAACTGCTAAATTAAAAGGCTTCTTCTCGAATCTCAAATACCGTGCTATGCATGAAACTCTGGGAAAAAAAATGGTCGGCTTCCTTTAATTATTTTTTTGTCTGAATTCGATCTAAAATTAGCATCAAAATTATTACTCCAAATCTACTACTCCGTATGAAAGAAGAAAGAAGAAACATATACAAGTCAACTAATACAAGTAAAAAAAAGATTGCCATTGATGGCATTAATTTGATTTCTAGACACGCCCATTTCTGCAATTGAAAAGGTCGACGTTGACACTTTCTATAACCATGCATGCAACTTTGTGCATGTTAAGTATATATATACACCTAAGTTGGTTTCTAAGTGTAGGAATTTTAGATGCGTAAAGCGGAATTTCAGGAAAGGTTTTTCTAACATTTAATCAAGGATCTCATGCATAAACCAAATAGATTACAGATAGAAAAAATCAAATACCTTTTGATGCGTGTTTCAATCTGTTGGAATGGAGAGAATATAGCCTCACGTGTGACTCCTCTATTTGGTCCACCCGAGCTTGGATCTGGATCACCTAGGACTCGGTTGCTAGAGCGAGGATCGAAGGCGAACGAGAGAGATCTGCAGGAGATGGTGGCAGCCGTGTTTTTGGTGTGAATTAGGGTTGTGGGCTTTTCCTAAAAGCCCTCATTTTATATTGTCATGTGTAGATATCTTTTTTCCTAAATAAGTATATCTTTTATTATTAATAATAACTCTTTATTATTAACACACCTTATCTCCCAAGTTATATCATATATATAACTTTATATCATATACCTTATATAATATGTCTCCCATTAAACTGATTCAGTCCAAACTCTAAGGGTGTGACCTCGTAGGACCCAATAATAATAGAAATAGACTTTATGATATATTTTATAACATATAGTCTATAAATCATAGTTGGCTTCTAGCAAAACACTATGACTACCTAAAATCACCGGATTAAATATCTCCATAATAATTAGTAATTGCACCTTTGATTAAAGGACATAATTCCTTCAATCTCATACTTGTCCTTAAAACAAGTGTGCAATGTTAAAATTCATTTGTCACTAAGTGTCTTATTTTACTATATGATGAAACTCATCTTTACCGCCAAATACGTTTCTTGAACTCTTGAGATCAAACTGTCAGTACGGATGATTACTAATAATCCATCCGAGCATGGCCATGCGTTTTTACAGTTCTCTCTCTTCAAGTGGCCGAGACACCAATCCTTTCCAAATGTATCGTGGTATACACGGAATAGGATGACATATTCAATCTTGTAAGATTATAGTTCCCACTCAACTTTTGGCAATCCCAATCACTGCCCTTATAATTGTCTGTTACGGTCAGCGTTTGACAGCGTCAAAGACATATCAGCAGTCAAATGATAACTATATCATACTCATGTCTAAGGAACTCACTAATCATGAATAATCATAGAACTCCGCAGTAATGTCCCGAGGAGTCCTAAGATCGGTCTGTCCGATATGTATCGGTATACACATCTATGTAATCGATTAGACATCTCCATGTCCCTATAACACATGAAACCCGGTGTTATCAATCAATCTCACATATGGTCTTTTGATTAAGTCATTTGTATCCAAGTTAACAACTTAGACCGTGGACTTCTAACAATTTTATAATTTCAGTTCACTTAATGGGGTTTCATTCACCAAAATAGTTTTGATGAGCCCATTTGATAACTATTAAATTATTTGGATACTTTATCTAATCCCAAGCATTGATTAAATAATAATATGAAATCCATATATATAAGTCAAGCACAAATATCTGTAATAACAATAAACAAGGTTTATCATAAAACAAACAATGTCTCAAAAGAACTCTCTAGTGTGCGTGAGTCCCTTGGCCATAGTGTGACTGTCATACTTGGGCCTAGACATGGTCTTGGTCAAAGGATCTGCAGTGTTGTCGTCTGTGTGCACCTTGCACATCCTCACCTCTCCACTATCAACATAGTGTCTGATCATGTGGTAATTCCGTAGAACATGTCTGGATTTGGAACTCTTCCAGCTGACGGCTCCTCCATTCAGAATGAAGACATATCCAGACTGAGATTCAAAATCATCTCTGTCTGTCTGAAAACTTGCATCAGTATAGCCCTTGACGACCAACTCGTCATCACCTCCAAATATCAAGAGATCATCCCTAGTCTTTCGTAAGTACTTCAGGATGTTCTTGGCTGCACACCAATGTGCATCACCCGGGTTTGATTGGTACCTGCTACACATACTCAAAGCATATGCAACATCTGGGTGAGTACAAGTCATTGCATACATGATGGATCCTATGGCTGAGGCATAGAGAATCCTACTCATCCTTTCAGTCTCACCAGGTGTCTTAGAACACTGGCTCTTGCTGCGATATAAGCCATGCTGCATAGGCAGGAACCCTTTCTTAGAGTTCATCATATTGAATCTATCAAGGACCTTATCTACATAAGTTCCCTGACTTAGACCAATGTCTCTTAGATCTATCTCTATAGATCTTAATGCCTAGTATGTACTCAGCCTCTCCCAAGTCCTTCATTGAGAAATACTTCTTAAGCCACTCCTTAACTGTCTCCAGCATAGGAATGTCATTCCCAATGAGTAATATGTCATCCACATATAGAACTAGGAAGGCCACTTTTCTCCCACTAAACTTCTTGTAGACACAGGGCTCTTCTTCGCATCTGACGAAATCAAACTTTTTGACCACTTCATCAAAACGAAGATTCCAACTCACGGATGCTTGCTTAAGTCCATAGATGGACTTCTTAAGCTTGCATATTCTCCTAGGATTTGCCAAATCTCATAATCATAATAAGCGGTAATCGCTAGGAGTATCCTAATGGACCTGATCATAACGACCGATGTGAAAGTTTCGTCATAGTCAGTACCATGAACCTGTCTAAATCCTTTGGCAACTAGTCTTGCCTTATAGACATAAATGTTTCCATCCTTGTCTGTCTTGATCTGAAAGACCCATTTGTATCCAATAGGTTTTACCCAATCAGGCAAATCTATCAAGTCCCAAACTTGATTCTCAGACATGGATTCCATTTCGGATTTCATGGCTACCAGCCATTTCTCGGAGTTGGGGTCCGCCATCACTTGCTTATAGGTCGCAGGCTCGCCGTTATCTAAAAGTAGAACGTCAATGCTAGCAGTCAAGAGGTAATCCTCATAACGTCTAGGCTGCTGCCTTAGCCTGTCTTATCTACAAAGTGGTCCAACAATAGGAGAGACTTCAGCTGCTGGGTTGACCACATATGTATGCGGGACCTCAGGTGCTTCATCAACTTGAGGAATTGCATCTTGAATCTGGGCGGTTTCCCTTTGAGAAGGTACGCCTCTAAAGTCAAGTTCCTCAGTGACATCATCTATGTCCTCGTGTTGTTGGGTTTGTTGCTCAGCTTGAATCTCATCAAGCTGAACATTTCTCCTACTTGGCTTCTTGGAAAAGAAATTCTTTTCCAAAAAGACACTATCACGAGCAACAAACACTTTGTTCTCAGCGGGATTGTAGAACTAATATCCCTTTGTTTCCTTGGAATAACCTATAAAGAAGCATTTGTCTGATTTGGGTGGTAGCTTATCAGGTAGTAAACGCTTTACATAAGCCTCGCATCCCCAGACCTTCAGAAGTGACAAGCTAGGAACTTTTCCATACCATATCTCATGTGGTGTCTTATCAACTGATCATGACGGAGTCCTGTTTAGTGTGAACGCAGCAGTGGTGAGGGCATATCCCCAAAAAGATGTAGGAAGATCAACAAAACTCATCATTGAGTGGACCATGTCTAATAATGTCATGTTTCTCCTCTCAGATACGTCATTCAACTGTGGCGTGCCTGGTGGAGTCAATTGTGTCAAAATGCCACAACTTCTCAAGTGATGATCAAATTCTTGGCTCAGATATTCGCCCCCTCGATCTGATTGGAGTGCCTTTATCTTCTTGCCAGTCTGTGTCTCAACTTCATTCTGGAATTCTTTGAACTTTTCAAAGGACTCAGATTTATGCTTCATTAAGTAGATATACCCATATCTACTAAAATCATCAGTAAATGTAATGAAGTATCGATAGCCTCTCCTAGCTTATGTGCTCATAGGTCCACACACATCGGTATGTATGAGAGCTAAGAGCTCAGTAGTCCTCTCACTCATACCAGTGAAAGGTGACCTTGTCATCTTGCCCATCAGACATGACTCACATGTTTCAAATGATTCTAAATCAAATGACTTTAGGCTATCAACTGTTTGGAGTTCCTTCATGCGTTTGATGCTAATGTGACCCAAGCGACAATGCCATAGATTGGCTTCACTTATATTCGACTTTTGCCTCTTTGTATCAACGTTATAAATTTCAAATTTGAGATCCAGCATGTATAGTCCACTACTACTCACATGGGCTCGAGCATAGAAAATATCATTCTTATAAATGGAAAAACAATCCTTAATGACAAATTCATAACCCTCAAGGTTCAAAACTAAGCCAGAAGGTAGAGGTAGACTATAATCTCCAATGGCAAGTGCAATAACCCTTGCTCCATTTCCAACGCGGAGATCTATCTCACCCTTCTGCAACCGTCTCCTATTTCTTAGTCCTTGCACATTCGAAATAATGTGAGAACCACATCCTGAATCTAATATCCAAGAATGAGACTTGGCTGATAAGATTTCAGTAACGTAAATACCTAAAGTGGAGATTGTTCCCCTCTTCTTTTCTTCTAGGTTTTTGTGACTTGCCTTATCCTCATCAGATGAGGTGGCAATCAACTCTAGGATGGGGGTTTCAAGTACATTCTCTTGTCCCTCAGACCTGAGACTGATTCTCATATGTCTTTCCCAATCAAGGAAATTTGTGTCGTTCAACTTGTTTTTCTCAACAATTGAGCGGAGAGTGAATTTGAGGTGTTCAGAAGACATAGTGACTACAAAAATGGAATAAAACATGCTTATAAATTATGCTTGACATGCAAGAACTTAAAATTTAGACAAGCTATAAACAGTAAGTTATTGCACATTCTACTCAATTAAATTGTCTCTTGTGAGTAAAATGATTCCAAGATCCTATCTTAGATGAAACTCGAGCGTACTAAGGCATTTCCCCAAGTCTCATGTAATCAAGGTAAGTAAACCCGTTACTAATTATAACACCTTATAATTCTTGGTTGATGGCCACATCTTATGTAAGACTCATCCTTATGCCTCAAGATCCAAAACTGAGCCTTTTGGTCTATTGTTGAGTGTAACCATACCAAGGCAGCATGCCCCTATTAGACATACCTGCACTATCCCAAGGTCAAAGAAGGAGACCTCGCTAGGGCGAAAACCATCCAACGAATCCCAAGGGCCTCATGGCTATGATATGGAAAGGCGTTATCTCAATATTTTGTTAAGGGACTTAAGCATGTAATGGTTGTTTATTTACTAGTGAATAAAATAGCATAAACAAACAAGCAAGCATGCAAAGTAGGAAATAATAAAGCATTCAAGTAATGCAGTGATTAAATGTGATCCTAGTATGGCCCCTAAAAACCAAAATTAAAGATCTAATCTTCATGGGTCTTGTTACTCCTGGATCTCCATCCTTAGTACCCTCCATGGATCTCTATCCTTTGGTCTTCTTAGGATCTTCTTCTTCTTGTCTTACATGTAATTGGGATAAACTCTCTTGCAGAAATTTAAATTACAAAAATACATAACGATACGCAGATCGTGTATAAGAAAAACATAACGATACACAGATCGTATTTATCTATCCTAGTGTGGGCCATACTAGTGACCTCATGCAAGCAATAATATCATAATATCATAAAACATGCATGCAATAATAATATCAAATATTATCAATAATATTAATCTAATTAATAACATTAACTAATTTAACTTAAAACATATCAAATTAAATAAATCATCTCATGACATAAATAATTTAATATCAAATTCTTAATTCAAATTAAAAGTAATATATAGAATTAATCATAATTAATCATTAAAATGCATTATTGGATAAGATATGCATAAACAAGATAAGATATCAAATATCCTTATCTTTATCTAGTGGGAATCTATCCTAACAACTTTTAGGAAATTATATAATTTAGATAATATCAAATATTATCCAATTAGGTAAAAAAGATCTTATCTTATAGTTTAGGAAATTATCCTAAAATGTCAAATCTACCCATCCGGACCGAGTCGCGCCCGAGTCGAACCCGGATCGACCCGCTCCCACTGAACCGTGCAGCCCCTTTCTGCGGACCCACCCGAGCCCAGCCCGAGCTAGATCCGCAGAACCGCACGTGCACCTTACCCGGGCCACTGGCGAAACACGGTTCTGCACTATGCAGAACCGCGCCCATTTGCGCGGGACCAGGCAGCGAGCCGCAGTCTACACCGCGCGAGCCGTGCATGGTCCCCGTGGTCCTGCCGTGCGTGCCCCAGGCCGCGCCTGTGCTGAACCCGTGCGCGCCACTGCGCGACTGGGTCCAACCGCGGTCGAACCGCTGCGCTGCGCCGGGATGCGCACTCGAACCCACAACGTGACCCGCGATCGCGGCAACAGTAACCGCGACCGCGATTACTGTTCACGGCATGATTTTTTTTTTCTCACTGTGGAACAATTCCAATTTTTTAAAAAAAAATCAGAATTTTGGGTAATTGATCCATCTTATGAAAATCAAAATCTTCATCTAATGATTTAAACATGCCAAAAAATCATATCTCTTACATAATTAAATCATATGAATCAAGTATGGGTAGATCAATTTTACATGCATATATGTTCATAAAGTTCTTCAACCTTACTAATCCAATCAATTAAAAACAAAATTTTAATCATGCAAATTAACCTATATATCAATTTTCCACTTTATTTGAATCAAGACAATCATAAGCATGCATCAAAATTTAAAACTTTAAACTTGATCTAATCAATTTATGCAAGAGGCAACTGATACCACTGTAGGGATTTTAGATGCGTAAAGCGGAATTTCAGGAAACGTTTTCCTAACATCTAACCAAGGATCTCATGCATAAACCAAATAGATCATAGATATAAAAAATCAAATACCTTTTTATGCGTGTTTCAATCTGCTGGAATGGAGAGAATAGAGCTTCACGTGTGACTCCTTTATTTGGTCCACCCCAGCTTGGATCTGGATCACCTAGGACTCAGTTGCTAGAGCGAGGATCGAAGGCGAACGAGAGAGATCTGCATGAGATGGTGGCAGCCATGTTTTTGGTGTGAATTAGGGTTGTGGGCTTTTCCTAAAAGCCCTCCTTTTATATTGTCATGTGTAGATATCTTATTTCCTAAATAAGTATATCTTTTATTATTATTAATAATTTTTTATTATTAACACACCTTATCTCCCAAGTTATATCATATATATAACTTTATATCATATACCTTATATAATATGTCTCCCATTAAACTGATCCAGTCCAAACTCTAAGGGTGTGACCTCGTAGGACCCAGTAATAATAACAATAGACTTTATGATATAGTTTATAAATCATAGTTGGCTTCTAGCAAAACACTATGACTATCTAAAATCACCGGATTAAATATCTTCATAAATGATCCAACTTCATAATTAGTAATTGCACATTTAATTAAAAAACACAATTCCTTCACTAAGTAATATTTTATAGGCATACATCCTCAACTTTTCATGATTTATTATAACTTTTGTTATACTTTAACCATTTATAAATGAGTCCGACAGTTTCTTCAGTTTACACATTTTGACAGTTTCTTCGGTTCACAATTAACTTTCTATTAGTAGTTGTTTTAGGATTTGTTATAAGTTTTTAGGTTTCTTAAAAGCTAAGTTTTATAGGAAAAAGTTATAATACAGGACATCATTTTTATTTGAGATCGAAAATTTATACTACACAAAATTAGCTGGGAAAAACGCAACTCCAACACCCCCTTATAAGTCCTCCATCATATCTACTAGATTTGATAAAATTCTATAATCTCTGACCTCGAATAATAAAAAAAGGCCGTTGCTATTTAGCGCACCGGTAAAATTTCTATTTAACGCACCGGTTCATCTGTCACGGATGAACATATTGATCCGCGATACGATTTTGGAATCACCATAATTTTTGATTCACTAGTCCAAACGCGCTGAAATTTGGAGGAGGTATAGTTGACATCTTGATCTTTAATATGACGTTGAAATCACTCAATTCGGAGTTACGTAGAAAAAGTTACACTTCTCCAAAGACGGGACAAAAAATAGAGATCTCTTAAGCGTCAAAGTGAGTACAATAGCATTTAAGTCGGATTACAATAGCATTGCAATCATGAATCACAATAGCATTACAATGTGCGAGTACAATAGCATTTAAGTCGGCTTGCGACCTCATCTCTTTCTTGTAGAAGAATGTTCGAACGCCATCAGCTGAGAAACGAATGGTCATATAGACAAGCAACAAAGGATATTTGGTCTAAAAGGTTCTTGAAACGAATGGATCATATAAACGAAGGTTCGAACGACCTTGTCTCTTTCTTGTGGAAGAAGGTTCGACCTCATCTCTTTCTTGTGGAATAAGGTTCTTGAAAGACTTCTTGACTATTCCACATGGTAGTCTAGACACAATATTTGGTCAATATCATTCAAAGATGGGTAACCAAGTAAAGGACATCAAGGGGACCTTCAACGAGAGTGTACAAAGCACGATGACTCTTGGGACATGAGCTGATGTTTTCAAGCGGTTGAAGTACAAAGTATCTAAGGTTGCACTTGCCTGCTTGACGGAGGAATACAAAAAAGGGGAAAATCCATTTTGTGACAAGATCTGCACATGCCAGATGAGGGTGAGAGATGGATTGCCGTGTGTGGATGACATCGCTAGAAATGTGACGAGTTCAATCCCTATTAAGCCTTCAGCGTTGCATCCGTTTTGGAGACGATTGAGTTTGTCAGAAGTGCAAGACGAAGGTGAGGTGAAGCGCAGAGTTGCGAGATCTTTGATGGATCAATTTTATACGGATCATTTCCTCAATCTGTCAGCAGATGATCAAGAAAAATGTGTCTCGCGACTTTACAACATAGCTCGCCCTGAGGGGACTAGTCTGCAAAAGCCAGCTATTGTGAGGCATAAAGGACGACTAATGGGAGTTCTAAACCAAGATACCACTAAAAGACATCTTTCTTCATCGGAGTACACATACAAAGATACGGAAGGGACACCTCTCAAAAAGCAACGAGGTAAGCCACCAATGCCCACTAGCACACCTTTACGAAACTCTGAAGCTCCTACCACTCCTTTGAGGCCATCTCAGGTTAGAGCTCCCAAGAATTCAGTGGGTCAAATGTTTTCACCACCTTATATGCCTCCACAATCCTTCATTAAAGACTTTGAGCCGTATAAGCTTAAGACGATCTGCATCTGTCATGTTGAGAAGAAGAGATATTTCATTTCGGTATGATACTAATCATTTAATTATTTTATATTAATTATTTGAACCCATGAGTAGATAGTCCTATCAGAGGCGTCACCATTGCCTCTAGTATTTGTCATGTGAGAGCATGCACATGATGCCTCTGCTGCTTGTCTATATGATCCATTTGTTTCTCAGCTGATGGCATTAAGACCTTCTTGCATAAGAAAGAGACGAGGTCGCAAGCTGACTTAAATGCTATTCTACTCGCACATTGTAATTCTATTGTGATCCATGATTGCAATGATATTGTAAGCCGACTTAAATGTTATTGTACTCGCCCTGGCGCTTAAGAGATCTCTGTTTTTTGTCCCGTCTTTGGAGAAGTATAACTTTTTTTATGTAATCCCGAATTGAGTGATGCCAACGTCAGATTAAAGACCAAGATGTCAACTATAACTCCTCAAAATTTCAGCGCGTTTGGACTAGAGAATCAAAAGTTATGGCAATTCCAAAATCGTGTCGCGGATCAGCATGTTCATCCGTGACGGACGAAACATGTTCATCCGTGACGGACGAAACATGTTCATCCGTGACGGACGAAACATGTTCATCCGTGACGGACGAAACATGTTCATCCGTGACGGACGAAACATGTTCATTCTTGACGGATGAACATGTTTCGTCCGTCATAGATGAACATGTTTCGTCCGTCATGGATGAACCAATGCGTTAAATAAAAATTTTACCAGTGCGCTAAATAGAAATCGTGTAAAAAAATCCAACAGAAACCTTTTCTCAACAATCTAAGTGTAATAACGCTAGCTAGGTAACTAAGGCAAGAGTTCTTTCAAGTCATTTTTCTTATGATTAAACATGCATAATATACGGTCAAGTTTCCTATCTTAACTGACAAAGATGACACCCATAATCACGAGGTTACGAGTTTCGAATCCATCTCTCCCGTTGTGATGGCATAATGCCTCCTATAAAAAAAAAACATAATATACAAAAAATACAGAGTTTTTGAACATATCATTAATATTTTTATTAATAATGACACAGCATTAATAGTTTGGGTTATTTTTATAGAAACATATAATTAATTTGTGTTATTGGTTGTCCATCTTCTAATAATATATGCTAATCCGATCCATAATACATATAGCAAAATTCCATCTTTTTCTCTGTTAGAGATCCTTTGAAATCGATTGATTATATTCTCATGACGAATATTAATAATAAATCACTTCGAATCATATTGTGATCAAAGCTGAAAGTGAATATATAGTTTTATTTACACGTTTACTTTTTAGCGCATAGGCAAAATTGTATTTCAGCGCATAGGGTTGTGACGTTACGTGTGAACCATGTCCACACGTTACGTGGGAAGTGTCTCCACACATAACGTGTAGATATGGTTCACACGTAACATGTGGATATGGTTCACACGTAACGTGTGGAGTTGCCACATGAAGAGGAGAGACATAACGTGAGGAGAGTGTCCCCACGTTAAGTAGACCTTTTTTTTATTAAGTAACGTTATACGAAGTATTTCGGTCTTCTTCGCTTAGTATCGAGTTTTACAGTAAGATTGAAGTTACGATCGTATTGAGTCATTTACATTGCTATGACCATTATGCTCTTCCAATGTAAAGTTCTCGATCGAGCCATCCGGCCGCTTTCAACCTAAAGATAGCGTATGTTTAAAGTTTATGGTTTATGACATGTAATAATTGTAGTATTTATTTGTGTTTTAATGTTGTGTATGAACCATAAGATTGTTTCTAAATAGGCATTAGGGGAGGGCTACCCCCATTGTGTAGCCCAACATGTATTAATCTTTATAAGAACAATACAAAATGATCATCAACCTAGAAGACAATACAAATTGATCATTATGCTGGTTGACTACAACCACATTTAGCACACAATACAGAAAACAATACAAATTGATCATAAACTTAGAAAAAATTAGAGAAAATATATGACATTGCTTTAGCGTTTGAAGAAATTAGGGTAGTCTCTGGTGAACGATCGCTTCATATGATATCTCTGGTTTGCTAAATTTGCTTCCTCCCTACAAAGGTTGATAGTACATAAACAATATTACACAAAAGATACGACATTAATCACTTACGATGTACATCATTTAGTAGATTTAAGTTATACCTACGAATGTTATCAAGATCTTTAACAAGATCTTGATTTTCCTTAACAAGATCTTGTTTTTCCTGCCATTGTTGTCGAATAACCGCGTGTGCCCTCTCCTCGTACATTGGATCAATCCACTCCGTGAAACGACACCCCACTTCTGGGCATCCCCAATACCTCCTTCCGTAGTTCCACTGCAAATCCCAAGTTCGGACAATGGCTTTCAAATTACAGTAGCATAGCCTATCTGCGTTTGTTGATGATTTTGATGAAGATGCCATTATTTATTGGGGTTTCCTACAAATATCATAAGAAAATTAATATAAAAAATCAGCGTTACTAAATTGATAGAAACTGGAAGGAGAAGCTTACCCGTCTATCTGTAGGCGCCGCTTGTGTTGGAATTGTTGTAGTGAACAGACAACCTTAATGCTTCTTATATAGTGAAAATAATAGGCAATGTGTTTGACAGCTAATAACCAGCTGTATACAGCTGTAGTCACGAGTCTTTTATCATAAACCTCAAAACGCTAAATCATAAACCTAAATCCTAAACCATAAATCGTAAACACTAAACCCTAAATCCTTAAACCTAAACCCAAAATCGTAAACCCCCCTAAACCCTAAACCCATAAACCGTAAACCATTAACTATAAACCCTAAACCGTAAATGCTAAATGATCAGCGCTGCTTTATAGGGTTTAATTAGGAGTTGTTATCGGTGTTTTGGGTACCATTTGGAGATGTTTAGAGCACAATTGGGGAGATTGGAGTTGATGAGTAGAAATGCAGATATGGTGGTTTAGAGAAGCCTAAACGAAGAAATCAAGAAGATGAGAAGAAAACCACATAGAAGACGAAGGAAGAGTTGGAGAAAGGAGCTAAGTGGAGCCACAGAGCCAAAACCGCGATCGTGGGGCTGAGGCCGCGGTCGCAGACATCTACGAAAGACGAGAAGTGAAGACGGGAAAAACCGCGATCGCGGATGGTCGTGAATAAGTCGAGAGCAAGCATGTGGAAAAGTAAATTTTCCGCGATCGCGGAAGAGTTTCCGCGATCGCGGAAATATGCATCAGGAGCGCCGCGGCAGTTTCATCCGAAGTTTACCTTTATGTTATTTTCCTTTTCTTTTAGTTTCTTTATTTCGTTTACATTATTTTATTTCCTTTTAAGACTAGTTTTGTTATCTTTTTACATTAGGTTTAGCTAGGTTTTCTATTTAACCTAGTTTTCCTAGCAGCTTTTGATGGATCAAATTTCTTATCATTCAGTATTGTTTTCCCTTCAAGACTATGAAGAACTAAGCACCCTTTGCTTAGTCCGACAATTGAAGCCTTCGTTTGATATATGATTGTGAGGTTATAACTCTATTTCCTATTCCTTTGGATTATATCTTTTCTCTTGAGCTTATTCCTAGTGATTCTTATTGATTTGACTAGATTGATCACCTAGTTGATATCAGTAATTGTCTATTGCTAGGGTTTGGATATTTCGAGTTGAAATCCCTTATCGTGTGTAGCATCCATGATATTCTAGGACTAGTTGGACTAGTTTATTATGAAAGAGAATTGATTATGTGTTAAATGCTGTGAAAAATCAGTGTTGCATGTATCCTGGTTAATTCCTATGCTCCATGCTACTATTGTTCTAAATCTTGATAGTTTCTTGTGCGTTCGATAGTAAGGGTTGTCAGGCCGAGTTGGACTGGTAACTATTTCAGAATAGGGACAGGAATAATCAAAGGAAGGAATAGAGATAATCTAGGACCAATCAATCGAATGAATGGTGGATATTTGTTTGGCTAAGTGTTTTTCCCAATTTGATTACAAACCTTTGTTTTGTTTACTTTACTTTGTTTACTTGAAATTCAATCAACCAACCAATCCCCCCTTTGTTACATTGACACACTAATTTGCATAAAGAAAGATAACTCCTCCCTGTGGGATTCGACCCTTACTTGCCTATTCTACTAGTTTAGGTTATTAAGGATTTTACTTTGATTAGGCGATACGACTTTAGCCTCGATCAAATTGGCACCGTTTCCGGGAAATCGGTGATATAAGGAGCCAAAAATTAGTGAGAATCCAAGATTATTATTTCGTCCGCGGACTTACAGTAACCTGCAGGAACGAGTTGTTAATCTAAACCATCAATTTAAGCCACCAGAATTCGCCCGCGGAAAAGACTCTGGTGCGTAGTTCACCTTCTTCAATTTGGATCCGGGTCTCCTTCCTGCATATTAGTCTAATTCAAAAAAAAAAATTGAAAAAAAAAAAATCTACCGAAGGCCAGCTGTCCGAGTTCCCCATGGAGTGATGGTGCGCATCATGTTGCCAAGGAGGAGACATTAGCCCCACATATTTTATTTGGCAACGTTGATGGCCCGACATTTGACAGCTGAGGAGGAGGAACACTAAAGCCCGCCACACAATTACATCTGGGCTCCGCTATGTGTTCGTTGAAGGCCGTGCAGCCCCGATTTCTTTGATATGCCACTACACATTACATTGGATTCTTTTTTGCTGCACGGTGGAGATTGAGTTTGAAGATCAGCGCAACACCAGAGACATGTGTTTCTATTGTTATACCGCCAGCAACACCTTCCAGTCCAAGCCAACTCAATGACGGTTGTGAGTACCTTTTCGCTTTTCCCTGTGCTTCATCTTTTTTGTCTTTCATTACATTGAGGACAATGCAATGTTTAAGCATGGGGGGAGTGTTCTATACTTGCTAGTCGTTTGAGGAGAAAGAAAAAAAATAAAGAAAAAGCCAAAAATTTGAAAAAGGCAAAAATAGAAATCCTGGGATAAGTCGAAAACCCGAAAGGGCGACTTATGCAATAAGCAGGTGGCTTGGACCAATATTAGGCTGGGGTAATATGAAGTCAAGAGTGATGCGAGTTATATGTGAGCCCATCTAGTGAAAAATGAAATGAGTGGCTTGGTGAAAACCCGAAAGGGCGCCTTGGCAAAATGAGTGAAAAGAAGAAGAGTGATTATTAGGAATCATCATTTTACCTGGCGTGGTGACATAAGAAGAGGTGATATAAGGAGGATTCGGGTAGGTCACTCTGGGAGACATAAGAAGATAGATGGAGGCTAGGATTAGATGTTTATTCACTCTATGGTGTTCGGGATATGCTTGGGGGAAGTACTTTGCTTTCCTTTTAGCTTGGTTGGTGTTGTGTTATGTGTTGTGTTGTGTTGAGCATATTGTATTGGTGCCTTGGAGATTCATGTTAGGTGAAATTCTTAGTGGAGATGGTTTTTCTGTGCTTCCTGAGACCTTGGGGATTTGATTGGAGGAGTAGGTTTATAGTAGCTTACTCGAGGACGAGCAAGGTTTAAGCATGGGGGAATTTGATCAGCACTACTTTATAGGGTTTAATTAGGAGTTTTTACCGGTGTTTTGGGTACCATTTGGAGATGTTTAGAGCACAATTGGGGAGATTGGAGTTGAGGAGTAGAAATGCAGATATGGTGGTTTGGAGAAGCTTAAACGAAGAAATCAAGACGATGAGAAGAAAACCACGTAGAAGACGAAGGAAGAGTTGCAGAAAGGAGCTAAGTGGAGCCACAAAGCCAAAACCGCGATCGCGGGGCTGAGGCCGCGGTCGCGGACATCTACTAAAGACGAGAAGTGAAGACGGGAAAAACCGCGATCGCGGAAGCTGGTCGCGGATAAGTCGAGAGCAAGCATGTGGAAAAGTAAATTTTTCACGATCGCAGAAACTCTTCCGCGATCGCGGAAATATGCATCAGGAGCGCCGCGGCGGTTTCATCCGAAGTTTACCTTTATGTTATTTTCCTTTTCTTTTAGTTTCTTTATTTCGTTTACATTATTTTGTTTCCTTTTAAGACTAGTTTTGTTATCTTTTTACATTAGGTTTAGCTAGGTTTTCTATTTAACCTAGTTTTCCTAGCAGCTTTTGATGGATCGAATTTCTTATCATTCAGTATTGTTTTCCCTTCAAGACTATGAAGAACTAAGCACCCTTTGCTTAGTCCGACAATTGAAGCCTTCGTTTGATATATGATTGTGAGGTTATAACTCTATTTCCTATTCCTTTGGATTATATATTTTCTCTTGAGCTTATTCCTATTGATTCTTATTGATTTGACTAGATTAATCACCTAGTTGATATTAGTAATTGTCTATTGTTAGGGTTTGGATATTTAGAGTTGAAATACCTTATCTTGTGTAGCATCCATGATATTCTAGGACTAGTTGGACTAGTTTATTATGAAAGAGAATTGATTATGTGTTAAATGCTGCGAAAAATCGGTGTTGCATGTATCCTGGTTAATTCCTATGCTCCATGCTACTATTGTTCTAAATCTTGATAGTTTCTTGTGTGTTCGATAGTAAGGGTTGCCAGGCCGAGTTGGACTGGTAACTATTTCAGAATAGGGACATGAATAATCAAAGGAAAGAATAGAGATAATCTAGGACCAATCAATCAAATGAATGGTGGATATTTGTTTGGCTAAGTGTTTTTCCCTAATTGATTAAAAACCTTTGCTTTTTACTTTGTTTTGTTTACTTGCAACTCAAACAACCAACAAAACCCCCCTTTGTTACTTTGATACACGAACTTGCATAAGAAAGACAACTCCTCCCTGTGGGATTCGACCATTGCTTGCCTTTGATACTTGTTTAGGTTTTACTTTGATTAGGCGATACGACTTTAGCCTCGATCAAATTGGCGCCGTTGCCGGGGAGGCAAGTTTTAATTTTTTCTTTGCGTGCAAATTTTTGTGTGGACCTATCTTATGGTCCACACCTGTGCTACTGATTCCCATCTACTTGCTTGTGATACAGAAATTGAGAGAACGCTCTCCCAGAGCCGCAGAGTAAACAAATCTTTAGTCTTTGACAACCCAACTTTTGAGATGGCTGACGAACAACAGACGCTGAGGTAGTTGACTGCCCCAAACCTACAGCAGCAACCCCTGGTTGTACAGTTTCCTGAGCTAGCTGATGGCGTCAACTTTGAGCTCAAGTCGGGGTTGATCCACTTACTCCCCCACTTCCACGGGATGAGTGGGGAAGACCCCAATAAGCATCTGTCGGAGTTCCATGCCGTCTGCACCAGCATGAAACCAAAAGGAGTGACTGAAGACCAGATCAAGCTAAGGGCCTTTCCTTTCTCTCTGAAGGATTCGGCCAATGACTGGTTCTACTACTTGACCCCAGGAAGCATTGACACGTGGGCCAAGATGAAGAAGGCTTTCTTGGAGAAGTACTTTCCGGCGACCAAGCTCAACAGCCTGAAGAAGAGCATCAGCAACATTGAACAACAGGCTGTTGAGTCGGTGTATGAGTACTACGAGCGGTTCAAAAGGCTGATCTCTAGTTGCCCCTACCATGGCTACTCTTTATTTATACGGAGGTTTACTTGATGACGAGCGTCGGATTATGAACGCTACCTATGAAGGGAACATCCTGAATAAGACTCCAGACCAGGCCTATGAAGTTTTCTTTGAGCTATCTGAGGGCTCAAGACAGATCAGCAAGAGGGCGGGCGCCCAATCAGTGAGAGTTGCAGATTCTCAGCCAAATTCCACCATACTCTCTGAGATGGATGAGATGAAAGAGATGATGAGGAGGTACATGATAAAGGGTGGCCAGCAGCAGGTCAAGTCATGTAGAATATGCCAAGACACGATGCATCCAACCGATGCATGTCCCACGCTGCAGGAGCCCACTGCTGAGGTGAACGCTATTGGAGGATATGGCCCTCAAAGGCCAAGATATGACTCGTACTCCAACACGTACAATCCAGGATGGAGAGATCACCCCAATCTAAGGTACGGGAACCAGCAGAGTACTCCTCAGGGACAGGAGAGTCAAGAATATCAACAGAGTCCTCCACAATTCCTACAGCGCCCACAACAATATCAACAGCATAGGGGTCAACAACAACAATTTCGAGATCCATATGACCAAAGACCCCAAGGCCAGAGCTCCAGTTCATCTATGTCCAGCGATGACATGATCAAGGCCCTCACCCAAGGCCTAACCATAATATCTGGCACTGTAACAACATTGGCAAGCACCACAGCCCAACAAATTCAAGCGGTGATCAAGCATCAGGAGACTTTCGCTCAGACTATGGTCCAACAGAATCAGGAAATGCGGTCAAGTATACAGAACTTGGAGAAGCAAGTGGGGCAAATCTCCATCGCAGTGAGCAGACTGGAAGCCCGGGACTCAGGCAGGCTACCATCTCAAACGGTAGTCAACCTGAGGAAGAATGTTTGCGCCATGACGCTAAGGAGCGGAGCAAAACTGGAAGCCAGTCGAGCACAACAGAGAGAAATCCGCGACCGCGAAGAAGGATGTCGCAACCGCGGATTGGCTACTGGAGCGGAGGAGGAAATCAACGCTATTCCGCGACCGCGAATGGAATTCCGCGATCGCGGAAAAAGCTGCCACGAGGAGGACCTGTTCGAGAGTATTCCGCGACCGCGGCCAGACTTCCGCGATCGCAGAAAATGCACTAAAGACGGAGATCAGATCGAGAATATTTCGCGACCGCGGACACAAAACCGCGATCGCGGAAACGCCCTTGCAACTCTAGTTCCTCTCGACGAAGGCCACGATGGATATGTGCGGCCCAATTTCCCTCCGCTCAACACATTAAAGCCTCCCGCACCCTTTCCCGAGGCTTTGAAGGACACAAGAAGACTGGCAAATGATAAGGAATTGTTCGAGACCTTCAGCAACTGCGAGGTAAATATTCCTTTACTCAAGCTGGTAAATATCATCCCTCGTTATGCTAAATTCTTGAAGGAGCTATGCACAATAAAGAGGAAGAAGGATGTGAAAGAAAAGAAGAAGGTCCAGGTCAGCGAGAATGTATCCGCTATGCTGCAAAAGCGGTTACCTAAGAAGGCCAGTGATCCGGGCATGTTCACTATTCCCTGCAAGATTGGGGGCACCATGTTCGACAAAGCTTTGCTAGATTTGGGTGCCTCTATCAACGTGTTGCCTCTCTCATTGTATGAGTCTCTGGAGGGGGGCCATTAGAGAAGACGGGGATTGTGATCCAGCTGGCGGACAATTCCTATGTCTACCCCAAAGGAGTGGTGCAGGACATGCTGGTCGAAGTGGACAAGTTGATATTCCCTCCAGACTTCTTTGTGATGGACACGGGGTAAGATAAGGATGCAACCCCTGTGATGCTAGGGAGGCCATTTATGAACACGGCAGGGACCAAGATTGATGTGAACAGTGGTTCGCTCACAATGGAATTTGACGGGGTGAGGGTCGGATTCAACATCTATGATTCAAAATGACACCCTCTGGATGGAAACCCCGAGTGCTCAATCGATGTGAGCAACCCAAGTTAAGGTGGAGGAGTACCAAGTCGAGCCACGACAATAACTAAGGCGCTGTCCGGGAGGCAACCCGAGGTATGTAATTCTTTTCTTGTCTTTCTATTTCATGTCTTTAATTGTTTTTGTGTTAGTTGTTTTTGTTTGTGTTTTTGTTTTTGTTTTTGCATTAGACTAACCTGTAGGAAGGAGACCCGGAGCCAAATTGAAGAAGGTGAACTATGCACCAGAGTCTTTTTCGCGGGCGCGGAAATTTTTTTTGTGATCGCGGAAAAGTTACTGTAAGTCTCCTCATCCCTGCTCGAAAAAAAGAGAGTTGAGGAGTAGAATTGTAGATATGGTGGTTTGGAGAAGCTTAAACGAAGAAATTAAGAAGATGAGAAGAAAACCACATAGAAGACGAAGGAAGAGTTGGAGAAAGGAGCTAAGTGGAGCCACAGAGCCAAAACCGCGATCGCGGGGCTGAGGCCGCGGTCGCGGACATCTACGAAAGACAAGAAGTGAAGACGGGAAAAACCGCGATCGCGGATGGTCGCGGAAGCTGGTCGCGGATAAGTCAAGAGCAAGCATGTGGAAAAGTGAATTTTCCGCGATCGCAGAAACTCTTCCGCGATCGCGGAAATATGCATCAGGAGCGCCCCGGCAGTTTCATCCGAAGTTTACCTTTACGTGCTGGTCGAAGTGGACAAGTTGATATTCCCTGTGGATTTCTTTGTGATGGATACGGGGCAGGACAAGAATGCAGCCCTTGTGATGCTAGGGAGGCCGTTTATGAACACGGCGGGCACAAAGATTGATGTGAGCAGCGGTTCGCTCACAATGGAATTTGACGGGGTGAGGGTCGGATTCAACATCGATGATTCAAAACGACACCCTCCGGATGGAAACCCCGAGTGCTCAATCGATGTGAGCAATCCAAGTTAAGGTGGAGGAGTACCAAGTCGAGCCACGACATTAACTAAGGCGTTGTCCGGGAGGCAACCCGAGGTATGTAATTCTTTTCTTGTCTTTCTATTTCATGTCTTTAATTGTTTTTGTGTTAGTTGTTTTTGTTTGTGTTTTTGTTTTTGTTTTTGCATTAGACTAACCTGTAGGAAGGAGACCCGGAGCCAAATTGAAGAAGGTGAACTATGCACCAGAGTCTTTTCCGCGGGCGCGGAAATTTTTTTTGTGATCGCGGAAAAGTTACTGTAAGTCTCCTCATCCCTGCTCGAAAAAAAGAGAGTTGAGGAGTAGAATTGCAGATATGGTGGTTTGGAGAAGCTTAAACGAAGAAATTAAGAAGATGAGAAGAAAACCACATAGAAGACGAATGAAGAGTTGGAGAAAGGAGCTAAGTGGAGCCACAGAGCCAAAACCGCGATCGCGGGGCTGAGGCCGCGGTCGCGGACATCTACGAAAGACAAGAAGTGAAGACGGGAAAAACCGCGATCGCGGATGGTCGCGGAAGCTGGTCGCGGATAAGTCAAGAGCAAGCATGTGGAAAAGTGAATTTTCCGCGATCGCAGAAACTCTTCCGCGATCGCGGAAATATGCATCAGGAGCGCCCCGGCAGTTTCATCCGAAGTTTACCTTTACGTGCTGGTTGAAGTGGACAAGTTGATATTCCCTGTGGATTTCTTTGTGATGGATACGGGGCAGGACAAGAATGCAGCCCTTGTGATGCTAGGGAGGCCGTTTATGAACACGGCGGGCACAAAGATTGATGTGAGCAGCGGTTCGCTCACAATGGAATTTGACGGGGTGAGGGTCGGATTCAACATCGATGATTCAAAACGACACCCTCCGGATGGAAACCCCGAGTGCTCAATCGATGTGAGCAATCCAAGTTAAGGTGGAGGAGTACCAAGTCGAGCCACGACATTAACTAAGGCGTTGTCCGGGAGGCAACCCGAGGTATGTAATTCTTTTATTGTCTTTCTATTTCATGTCTTTAATTGTTTTTGTGTTAGTTGTTTTTGTTTGTGTTTTTGTTTTTGTATTAGACTAACCTGCAGGAAGGAGACCCGGAGCCAAATTGAAGAAGGTGAACTACGCACCAGAGTCTTTTCCGCGGGCGCGGAAATTTTTTTCGCCATCGCGGAAAAGTTACTATAAGTCTCCTCATCCCTGCTCGAAAACAAAAAAAAATCGAAAAAAAAAGTTCTACCGAAGGCCAGCTGTCCGAGTTCCCCATGGAGTGATGGTGCGCATCATGTTGCCAAGGAGGAGACATTAGCCCCACATATTTTATTTGACAACGTTGATGGCCCGACATTCGACAGTTGAGGAGGAGGAACACTAGAGCCCGCCACACGATTACATCTGGGCTCCGCTATGTGTTCGTTGAAGGCCGTGCAGCCCCGATTTCTTTGATATGCCACTACACATTATAGTGGATTCTTTTTGGCTGCACGGTGGAGATTGAGTTTGAAGACCGGCGCAACACCAGATACATGTGTTTTTATTGTTATACCGCCAGCAACACCTTCCAGTCCAAGCCAACTCAACGACGGTTGTGAGTACCTTTCCGCTTTTCCATGTGCTCCATCTTTTTTGTCTTTCATTACATTGAGGACAATGCAATGTTTAAGCATGGGAGAGTGTTCTATACTTGCTAGTCGTTTGAGGAGAAAGAAAAAAAAAAGCCAAAAATTTGAAAAAAGGCAAAAATAGAAATCCTTGGATAAGTCAAAAACCCGAAAGGGCGGCTTATGCAATAAGCAGGTGGCTTGGACCAGTATTAGGCTGGGGTAATATGAAGTCAAGAGTTATGCGAGTTATATGTGAGCCCATCTAGTGAAAAATAAAATGAGTGGCTTGGTGAAAACCCGAAAGGGCGCCTTGGCAAAATGAGTGAAAAGAAGAAGAGTGATTATTAGGAATCATCATTTTACCTGGCGTGGTGACATAAGAAGAGGTGATATAAGGAGGATTCGGGTAGGTCACTCTGGGAGGCATAAGAAGATAGATGGAGGCTATGATTATATGTTTATTCACTCTATGGTGTTCGGGATATGCTTGGGGGAAGTACTCTGCTTTCCTTTTAGCTTGGTTGGTGTTGTGTTATGTGTTGTGTTGTGTTGAGCATATTGTATTGGTGCCTTGGAGATTCATGTTAGGTGCAATTCTTAGTGGAGATGGTTTTTCTGTGCTTCCTGAGACCTTGGGGATTTGATTGGAGGAGTAGGTTTATAGTAGCTTACTCGAGGACGAGCAAGGTTTAAGCATGAGGGAATTTGATCAATGCTACTTTATAGGGTTTAATTAGGAGTTGTTACCGGTGTTTTTGGTATCATTTGGAGATGTTTAGAGCACAATTGGGGAGATTGGAGTTGAGGAGTAGAAATGCAGATATGGTGGTTTGGAGAAGCTTAAACGAAGAAATCAAGAAGATGAGAAGAAAACCACGTAGAAGACGAAGGAAGAGTTGGAGAAAGGTTTGGATATTTCGAGTTGAAATCCCTTGTCTTGTGTAGCATCCATGATATTCTAGGACTAGTTGGACTAGTTTATTATGAAAGAGAATTGATTATGTGTTAAATGCTGCGAAAAATCGGTGTTGCATGTATCCTGGTTAATTATTATGCTCCATGCTACTATTGTTCTAAATCTTGATAGTTTCTTGTGCGTTCGATAGTAAGGGTTGCCAGGCCGAGTTGGACTGGTAACTATTTCAGAATAGGGACAGGAATAATCAAAGGAAGGAATAGAGATAATCTAGGACCAATCAATCGAATGAATGGTGGATATTTGTTTGGCTAAGTATTTTTCCCAATTTGATTACAAACCTTTGTTTTGTTTACTTTACTTTGTTTACTTGAAATTCAATCAACCACCCCAATATCTATATTAAAATCCATTCGTCCATCACCCTTAATCTGACGCTCCAAGATTGTCCACTCGTTTCACCACAAGACTCGTTTTACCTGAGCGCCCCTCTATATATATATATATATATATATATATATATATATATATATATATATATGTAAATCCCAATTAATGAACATCAATATACTCATCTTGACAAAAATATATATACTCATTACAATTTTGACACAATTGAGTTTTCTTAAAATGAAGAAGTAAATTTATCTAAGCAAGACCATGGCCTTTTACATGGAACCACTCATGTATTCTTCCTAATTTGTTGAAAATCATCTTGCTACATTATACATGGCAAGTTTGACCTTAGTTAAAATAAAAAAAAAACAAGAAATATATAAAAATGCTTTATTGGTTTGGTGGGTATCAGCACTGGGTTCCTTAGGTGCTTTATTGATTTAGTGAGTATCGGCACTAGGCTCCTTAAGTTTTTAGCTGGAAGTCTCGGATTCAAGTCCTTCCAGTAGTGTGTATAGAGATAGAGTGCAGACCTTAGAAAAGACATGCCTTTATCATCAGTTATCCTGGATTTAGTCTGTTGGTCGAAGGAAAAAAATACAAATATACAGGAATTCATCAAGGATCCATCCAGTTCAGTCATGATTTCTCCAAGTCATAAAAAAACGAGGGCGTTATATACATGCATTTTTTGTACTTTTCGCACGCGGTTTGGTGCGCCACAATATGGCGTGCATGTTTGACGCGCCAAAATATGGCGTGGAGAGGGCAAAATAGTAAGAAGGAGGCAAAAGGGCATAAAGTCCATGCGCCATAATATGGCGCGTAGGGCTTCTCTTGTTGGCGCGCAAACTGGAACGCCAGAATTTGGTGTGTAATATTTAGCCGTTTGAAAAAACGACCGTTGGATGCGCCAGATGTTGGCGTCCTAAACGGGCTGATTTTCCAACGGCTAAATCTCACCCTATAAGCATCCGAATTCAACTCCATATCCAAAACACCCTTATCAAAAATGTCTCATACTAGTTTAGATGATGATTTGCACTTGAGCGGAGACGATGAGGATTGTCAAGCTAGCGGAGAAGAGGACGATGGACACTCTAGCGGAGACAATGACGATTGCGACTCGAGCGGAGAAGATGACGATGAGAACTCGACCGACAATTTCGTGGTTAGTGTTTAATATATTATAGGTGTAAGAAAAAAAGATTTAATGTGCCTTTAGAAATTGCATTTAGAAAGTTTTAAAGTAGGATATGTGCCTTTAGAAATTGCCTTTAGAAAGTTTTAAAGTAAGATATGTGCCTTTAGAAATTGCCTTTAGAAAGTTTTAAAGTAGGATACGTGCCTTTAGAAATTATAATCGAGATTTTCTAAATCATTCCTGATTATGCAAACATGTATAAGGGGGAGACTTTGGAGATGTATTTCGTACTAGCCTAATGTGGGATAGTCACCAGGATTTGGCTGATTGGGCTAGGAAGAAGGCAAAATATTTGATGATTGTTCTAGTCACTCGTAACTCAAATGAGAGAATGATTAGTTTGACTTGTGAGCAGTACGATAAATATAGATCGGGAAGGCCAAAAGTTAATGAAGAAGATCCGGAAAAGAGAGTTGAGATTATTCGTAAAACCAAATCGAAGAAGTCCGGATGCAAATTTGAGTTGTATGGGGTTCAGTTGAAGAAAAATCCATGGTCGACTACTCATAAATGGATCTTGGATGTGATAGAAGGTCGCCACAACCATGCGCTTCTGACTAGCTTCATTGGGCATCCATACATGGGTAGAATGACCCTCGATCAGCAGCTCGTTGTTAAGAGCTTGGGCGAACATTTCATGGGGCCGAAAAATATTGTTTCGTATTTGGGGACTTTCTTTCCCGGCAATGTAACATCCATGAAGCAGGTTGCAAACTATTTGCAAAAGATCCAGTATGAGGATCGTGGCGAATTGACGGTTACCCAGTGGATGCTAAATTTTTTGAAAGAAAATAACTACGTAGTTCGTCCTCTGAGGAAGAAGTTAACGGGTGAGGTGGATATCCTATCTTTTGCTCATACGGACTCGCAACACTTGTTGAAGATGTTCCCACATGTGGTAGTTATCAACGCCACCTACAAGACAAATAGGTATGCATTACATTTTAATATAATAGTAGATTTATCTATGTACTTAATTTTGGTTCTTTATTATTAATGAACAATATTTTATCTTTTGTACAGGTATGATATGCCATTGGTGGAAATTGTTGGTTTTACTTGCACTCACAAGACGTTTAACATTGCCTATGCATTTACCTGAGGGAAAAAGGTTATGCATTACAAGTTCATCATGAAACATCTTCGGCAATTGTTTGAAGAGTTGGGAGTAATGCCTACGGTTATAATGACTGATTGAGAAAAGTCCCTCATCAAAGAAATTCATATAGTCTTCGAAGGGAAAGTGCAACACCTTTTGTGTTGGGTGCATATTAAACACAACATCGAGGCATATGTCTCCCCAATCCTGAAAAACAGTGAGAAAGTGAAGAACTTTGCGGGCCAATGCTGGGGACTTTGGTGTTCAACCACTGAAGAAAGCTACGAAGAGAGGCTGGACATATTGAGAAAATCGTGGCATAATGGGCTCGTTGGGTACGTTGAGAGGGAGTGGCTCATTCCATACAAGGAAAACATAGTAAGAGCATGGACGGATCGTCATCTTCACTTCAACACGCGGACTTCAAACAGGTATCCCTTAACCAATGTTTAGTTGATTAATATTGTGTCTCATTAAAGTGTTATAACACGAGTCCTTTTACCTGTTTTGATAGGGTTGAGGGTATGCATAAGGTGTTGAAGGACATTTTGCGTTCTAGCAGAGGTGGCTTTAATAGAGTGTCCGTGAGGATCCACCATGCGGTCACAATTCAAATTGAGCAGGTGAGGGCGAGCATGGAGATGTCAAGGATGACACGACCAATGTTTTTTTATGAAAACGTTGTGCCAGAAGTAAGAATGGCGTTTGTAAGGTTATTCTACAAAGTATCGGACAGGTGCTTCGATTTGTTGTTGGGCATGTATGATCATATAGTGAAGGAGGAATATTCTGAAGATTGCACTGATCAGTGGGTGCGAGATTGCTTTGGCCTGCCGTGCGTCCACAGAGTTGCAAATGCCATCATTACGGGGACCCCAATCGTGCTGGATGAAGTACACGACTTCTGGAAGCAACTGGTATGGGAAGGGACTCCAACAATAAATGTGCCCACTCAGGACAATGTACAGATGTGCCATTCAGAGTTGAAGTTGCGTCACATGTATGCGAGGTTGGAGAAAAAGGATTTGGGGTGAGACACATTATACCAACTAGGTGAGTTGTATTATGACTTGGAGTTTCCGCATGAAAGTACGTTGAAGGAGCCGACAGGGATCGTTGCAAAAGGAAGGCCAAAGGGTTCCACGAAGTATGACACCACGAGACAGCCGAGCTTGTTTGAGCACAGAAGGGACGAGTTGGAGGAGTATGAGAAGGAGAAGGAGAAGGCGAAGGAGAAGACCAATGGGAGCCAAGGTAGAGGTCGGGGTCGCCCTAGAAAGGAACCAAGTGCAGCTTCGACCGACATTGGGAGTCAATCCCAACCCGAATGGTCTGGGTCGCAATTCGATGAACAACCCATGGTTCATATAGGGGTGAACTTTGGGGTTAAGAATATGGATTACTTTTGGTATCCGTACATTAAAGGGGCTAGAGATGTACGTCCAGACGGACACTGTGGGTACCGGACACTAGTTGTATTGTTGGGCATGGAAGAGCATGAGTACACCAAAGTTCGACATCAGCTGGTGGCAGAGTTCTTTGACAACCCAGATGTATACATGCCAATACTTCCTAGACTACGGTCTGGGTTGTCCTATAAGGATCTTATGTTTCAAGTGAACTATATCATCAGTCCTTGCTCCTCGGACTACTGGCTTGATATGCCCCTGATTGGTTTAGTGTTTGCCACCGCTTATCAAGTTACGTTGGCCTTCTTGTCCTGGGATGGTCCGTGCTTGTGCTTACCAATGAAGGCGTCTGACACAAGCCTCGGCCCTCCAAAGAAGATATTGGCAATGGCCCACGTGGGGAACCGGGACCACTTCTTATCGGTAAAGCTTATTGTTTCTAAACTATTTGATGTAAATGCTCATTTGTTTAGTATAATTAGGGTTAATTATTGTGTTTGTAGGTGTGGCTGAAGGATGGCTCTCCACTACCCCCCCCCCCCTCCGTATGCCTAGCGCAACCACAGGGACCAAAGTGTCAATGGTTGGGATGCTATGCTTGAGTCGAGCTTTAGAGTGTTTCGAGAATACCGCACCAGATATAATCGTCCACCTAATCCTCCAGTTTAGTTTATTCACCTTAGTATTAATCTATTAGGGGAGGGCTACCCCTATTGTGTAGCCCAACTTGTATTAATCTGTATAAGAACAATACCAAATGATCATCAACCTAGAAGACAATACACATTGTTCATTATGTTGGTTGACTACAACCACATTTAGCACACAATACAGAAAACAATATAAATTGATCATAAACTTAGGAAAAATTAGAGAAAAGATATGACATTGCTTTAGCGTTTGAAGAAATTAGGGTAGTCTCTGGTGAACGTTCGCTTCATATGATATCTCTGCTTTGCTAAATTTGTTTGCTCCCTACAAAGGTTAATAGTACATAAACAACATTACACAAAAGATACGACATTGATCACCTACGATGTACATCATTTAATAGTTTGAAGTTATACATACGAATGTTATCAAGATCTTTAACAAGATCTTGATTTTCCTTAACAAGATCTTGTTTTTCCTACCATTGTTGTCGAATAACCGCGTGTGCCATGTCCTCGTACATTGGATCAATCCACTCCGTGAAATGACACCCCACTTCTGGGCATCCCCAATTACCTCCTTCCGTAGTTCCACTGCAAATCCCAAGTTCGGACAACGGCTTTCAAATTACAGTAGCATAGCCTATTTGCGTTTGTTGATGATTTTGATGAAGATGCCATTATTAGTTGTACTGTTTGGTTTCCTATAAATTCAACTCCATTTCCATATCCAAAAAATCCTTATCAAAATGAAAAAGCTTAAGGTAAGCTTCTTGGTTACTGATAGGTGCAATTTAGTGCACCTTAACTAGTGACTTTTGACACATATTAGATGGAGTTTAAGTGGAGAATTAGGCTAAGTCTGTTACTTAGGAGAAGAGTTGGAGTTGTACAGACTTGGAGGTTTTGTAGCCTAATGAAGGAAGTTGGAGATGTTGAAGAAGATCTGCTCAGAGCTAAGGGAGAAAACTACCTCGCTTGGTAGTACGTTGGAGCAGATGAAGGATGAAGAAGTTGCCCGCATCGCCCCGCGGCACTGTCACCGCCCCGCGGTGAAGATCCTTAGGAGAAGCGCCTCGCGCCAGAAGAAGCCACCGCATCGCGGTGGAGCATTACCGCTTCGCGGTGAAATGAAGACCGCGTGGCTGACGTGTGCTGTTATTTCCTATTTTGATATTTTATACTTTATGTTTTAGTTTTATATTATTTCCTTATTTCGGTTATTAGGTCAACTTGGAGAAACCTATATAAGGTCTTTTTCGTTAGTTTTGAAGAGCATATAGTTACGTTCTTCTTCCTTAATATAATTTCTAGGTTTTTCAAGTAATGGATAGCTAAACATTCTTGTTTCGCTAGACGATTGAAGCACTACAATGAATTGGTTGTGAGATTTCTATTTCCTTGTTCTATATCTTATTAAGTTGGATTGATTCTCTCGATTGAATTGATTATTGATTTATGTTGGTTTACCTAGAGTTGTTAACTAGGTCTTTCGGCATTTATCATATTGCTAGGATTGCATATAGGGGTTCCGAGTGCATATCTAGTGGCAAACACGTTTGTGCGTATAGGGGTTCCGAGCGTATATTTGTGTGTGAGAGTCAATTGCATGTTAAGTAGGGGAGTGAGTACTTGTACGTCTTTCTACTTGCATGTATCCTATATCCTTGTGTATATTGGTATTGCTGTGTTGGTGTTAAAGTACGCTGACAACTGTGAGAATCAGTTGTGCTTTATCATTGGCATAGTAATAAGTCTATCGACAACTGTGAGAATCGATAGTATTCACGATCAGGGTGGGAACAATGATAAGATAGTAAAAGAACTTGGAAAGATAGTTTTCAGTGATCAACCGATTGCATTGTGGTGTAGATATTTGTCTGGTGGAATACTTTCTCTTATCATATTTCATCTCTTGTCATTAATTGCATGTTTGTTTACGTTACGATTATTCTAGACAAAACCCCCGTTACTTGTTGATCATACATAATTGTGTACAGATAACCGACTCCCTGTGGGATCGACCTTGATTTACTTGCTATACTCTTTAGTAGGTGAATTGAGATTATTTTGACAGGAAAACGACACCGGTTTCCGGCCTCGTCAAATTTGGCGCCGTTGCCGGGGAGTCAAATTTTCTGTTTGTGATCATTTGTGATTGACTGCCGTGTGGATCTATCTTACGATCCACACTTTTACTACTGATTCGCTACTTGTTGAAGTTCTTACAGAGACAGGTACGAATGGCGTAAACACTCCGCCAATGGACTGAACAGAATCTGGTACAGCAGCCCTTGGCTGTGACTATTCCACCCCTGGCTGACGGGGTCAAGTTTGAGCTTAAACCAAGAGCAATTCGGTTGCTACCAAAATATTATGGAAGAAGTGGAGAGGATCCCATTCTCCATTTGAACAAGTTCCACACCATTCTGATGAGCATTAAGCCCACTGATGTCACTGAGGACCAGATCAAAATGAGAGCCTTTGGGTTCACTCTAAAGGATGAGGCTGAAGATTGGTACTATCATCTACCTGGAGGGAGTATAGACTCCTGGACTAAGATGCACAAGGTTTTCCTTGCCCGTTATTTTCCCGCTCAGATGGCAAACGCTTTGAAAAGGGAGATCACATGCATCGAACAAGGCGAAGATGAGGTACTCTATGACTATTGTCAGCGGTTTGATCGACTCTGCACGAGTTGCCCATTCCACGGTTTTGATACAAAGTCTCTGGTGCTTTATGTTTACAACGGGCTGAATGACATTGAACGAAGAATGATTGATGCCTCTTGTGGTGGTAGCATCCTCAATCTGACTCCGGATGTCGCCATGGCCACGCTTAAAGAGATGGCTGAAGGTACAAGGGAATATTCTGAACCCCCGAGAACCATGCTAGTTGGTGCCATCAGCTCCCATGACTCGCATATATCACAAGAGATTGCTTCTTTGAGGGAAGTAATTGTGGGGATGGGAAGGCAAACCACAGATACCACCACTGCTGAAGTCTGTTCTGCTGAGAGCTACGAGCCCATTGAAACACGACAGCTTTGCATTGATGATCCACCAACTGCTCACAGCCCCTCTTCGACCGCAGCGATTCTCCATACCCTAACCCAACACTTTGCAACACATGTGGGGAAAACTGAGACTACTTTCCAGCGGATAGCAGAATTCATGACCGACTTCAAGGATGTGGTCGTTGAGCTACGAAAAGAGATGAGGCAAGATGCTGCAAACGCAGTAACCCTACGAAGTGGCAAGGAACTACAGGTCGCCCATATTGCTGATCAGGACGACAGAGCTGAGATTGAGATTGCTGAAGAGTCAGTATCACCGCCCCGCGGCAGTTCTCACCGCAACGAGGTGGTAGCTCCCAGTGTTCCTACACCATTATCACCGCCTCGCGGCGACCCTCACCGCCCCGCGTTGAACTCACCGCCCCGCGGTGAAAGCTCAGAACTCGTAGATCTTCCTGACGAGGAGGTGGATACCTATGTACGGCCCAACTTTCCTCCTCTTGGATCTAAGAAACCACCTGCACCCTTTCCAGAAGCACTCAAGGAAAGGAGAGTTATTGATGACAAGGATCTCTTTGATACTTTCAGTAAGTGTGAGGTGAATATCCCACTCCTCAATCTTGTCAAGAGTGTACCAAAGTACGCTAAATTCCTGAAGGAGCTATGCACAGTAAAGAGGAATCAGAAGCTGAAAGGAAAGGAGAAAGTCAAGGTCAGCGAACGCGTCTCTGCTGTATTCCAGCGCTTGCCAAAGAAATGCGGAGATCCAGGCATGTGGAGCATTCCTTGCACCATCGGGAACACCAGGTTTGAGAAAGCTATGCTTGATCTAGGCGCCTCCATCAATGTGCTGCCCTATTCTCTCTATGGATCCCTCGGACTTGGACCTCTGCAGGAAACAGGTATTGTAATTCAATTGGTTGACCGGTCTAGTGTCTATCCTAGGGGAGTCATAGAGGATGTCCTTGTTATGGTCGATAAGTTGATATTCCTTGCAGATTTTTATGTCTTAGATATGGAGACAGATGCAAAGGCAACTCCTATACTGTTAGGTAGGCCATTTTTGAAAACTGCTAAGACTAAACTTGATTTGCAAAGTGGGACACTTTCCATGGAATTCGATGAGGAGAGGGTAGAATATAATATCTATAAAGCAATGAAATACCCCAAAGAAGACCATTCTCCGTGTTCCATTGATGTGATCAATTCCATTGTGCAGGAGGTCTTTGATATTTTTGGTTCTGACGAGTTGATGTCTATTGTTGAAAATAATTTGGATTCCTCCTATGAGGAATATTCTTTACCCTCTAACATGCAGGAAGCCATCTCTCATCTAGACACTCATGGTAAGTACTCTACGGATCCTTTGGGCATTGGCCCTATCTTACTAAACCCGAGTGAAAGGCTCGTTCCTTCTGTTGAATAGGCCCTAGAGATCGAATTGAAGCCACTGCCGGACCATCTCAAGTACGCCTTTCTTGGAGCCAAAGACACTTTGCCAGTCATTGTGTCCAGCAAGCTCTCTACAGATCAAGAGATGAAGCTTTTGGACGTGCTCAGGGAGCACAAAACCGCTATTGGATGGACCATTGCAGACATAAAAGGGATAAGTCCCTCGACTTGTATGCACCAGATTTTACTTGAGGACGGAGCTAAACCGTCTAGGCAGCCACAGAGACGGCTAAATCCTCCAATGATGGAAGTGGTGAAGAAAGAAGTGCTCAAACTCCTCAAAGCTGATATGATCTTCCCTATTTCGGATAGCCAATGGGTAAGTCCAACCCAGGTTGTCCCTAAGAAAGGAGGGATTACTATAGTGGAGAATCAAGATGGAGAACTAATCCCCACCAGGACTACCACAGGATGGAGGGTATGCATTGATTACCGTAAGCTGAATGCAGTAACTCGGAAGGATCATTTTCCCCTGCCCTTCATTGATCAAATGCTAGAACGCCTTGCTGGGCGACCCTACTATTGCTTCCTGGACGGATATTCAGGATATTTCCAGGTGGCCATTGCACCAGAGGACCAAGAGAAAACCACTTTTACATGTCCCTTTGGCACTTTTGCATACCGCAGAATGCCATTCGGATTGTGTAACGCACCCGGTACATTTCAACGATGTATGGTTAGTATCTTCTCTGACTATGTTGAGAAATTCATTGAGGTATTTATGGATGATTTCACGGTGCATGGCACTAGCTTTGATTCATGTTTAGACCATTTGGCACTTGTGCTTAAAAGATGTGTTGACACCAATTTGGTTTTAAATTTTGAAAAATGTCATTTTATGGTGGAACAAGGAATAGTCTTGGGTCATATTGTTTCTGCTAGGGGTATTGAGGTCGATAAGGCAAAGATTGATGTAATTCAATCTTTGCCTTATCCTACTAATGTGCGTGAAGTGCGTTCCTTTTTAGGTCATGCGGGTTTCTACCGTAGATTTATTAAGGACTTCTCGAAGATATCTTCACCCCTCTGCGAGCTTTTGAAGAAGGAAGTGACCTACGTATTCACAGATGAGTGCAAGAAAGCATTTGACTGCCTGAGAGAACGCCTGACAAGCGCATCCATTATTCAGGCACCTAACTGGTCTCGCCCATTTGAGATCATGTGTGACGCCAACGACTATGCAGTCGGAGCAGTTTTAGGACAGAAAGTGGGACGGGCATCCCACGTGATTCATTACGCATCCATGACTCTGAATGGAGCCTAGAGGAACTACTCCACCACTGAGAAAGAGATGTTGGCTGTCATTTTTGCCTTGGAAAAGTTTAGGCAATACCTCCTGGGAGTCAAGGTGATTATCTACACAGATCACGCTGCTCTTCGTTACCTAATGACGAAGAAAGAAGCAAAGCCAAGATTAATCCGATGGGTTCTCCTCCTTACTGAATTTGATGTGGAAATCCGTGACAAGAAGGGAGCAGAGAATCTCGTAGCGGATCACCTAAGCAGACTCGTCCATGAGGAAGATAAACCTGGAGAACAGAGCCCCATACACGACACCTTCCCAGATGATACACTGTTCATACTCGAAGGCAGTTCAGAGAACACGCACCGCCCCGCGGTTCCCACCACCGCGACCCGGCGAGCTGTATACAGTATGCAGTTGGAGAAACTACCGCCCTGCGGTGATGACCACCGTGACGCGGCGATTAGATTACTTGAGAGCAAGGAAAGCTCACCGCGACCCCAAAGCACATCACCGCCCCGCGGTCTTATTTCTGGGATCACACTTTGCCCTGGCAATCTTGCTGACGTCCCTCTTCAGATAGCTATGGATCTCTTCGGAATCCAATCTTACAGACCATGGTATGCAGACATAGTCAATTATCTGGTTCGAGAAGAATTTCCCCCGGACTACACCAGAGCCCAAAAAGTAAAGATACGGAGAGAAGCTCGCCACTATGTCTGGGACGATCCCTATCTGTGGAAGCATTGCGTCGATCAGGTTGTGCGCCGATGTCTCCCAAACAACGAGGTATAATCTGTCCTTAACTTCTGCCATTCTGAGGCATGTGGAGGTCATTTTGGAGCAAACAAGACTGCTAGGAAAGTATTAGAAGCATGATTTTATTGGCCACGCCTCTTTAGGGATGCTCATGTCTTCTGTAAAGCATGCGACCGATGCCAACGGGTCGGCAACATCACCAGAAGGAACGAAATGCCACAGTCATCACTGATTTTCTGCGAAGTCTTTGACATCTGGGGCATGGATTTTATGGGACCCTTTCCTAACTCTCATGGGAATCTATATATATTACTGGCAGTGGACTACGTTTCCAAGTGGGTGGAAGCAAAGGCCACCAGGACTGATGATTCCAAAGTTGTGGCAAGTTTCATCAAAGAGAACATTTTCTCAAGATTTGGAGTACCCAAAGCTTTAATCAGCGACAGGGGAACCCATTTCTGCAACAAGACGGTGACTGCCCTGCTGAAGAAATATCATGTCACTCAGAGAATCTCCACGGCCTACCACCCTCAGACTAATGGGCAAGCTGAGAACTCCAACAGAGTGATCAAGACCATACTGGAAAAGACAGTAGCAGCTCACCGGAGAGACTGGAGCGCCAAGCTCAATGATGCGCTGTGGGCATACCGTACAACCTTCAAGACGCCGATAGGGATGTCCCCGTTCCGGCTGGTATATGGAAAAGCTTGTCACCTACCCGTCGAACTTGAACACAAGGCGTGGTGGGCAATAAAGAAGTGCAACCTGCAACTGGATGAAGCAAGTGAATTCCGTAAGCTACAAATGCAAGAACTTGAGGAATTACGCCTTGACGCTTATGAAAACTCAGTCATCTATAAGGCGAAGACCAAGCAGTGGCACGACAAACACATTCTGCGGAAAGACTTCAAGCCAGGAGATAAAGTTCTTCTATTCCAATCCCGGCTTAAGCTCTTTGCTGGAAAGCTGAAATCAAAGTGGTCAGGCCCGTATGAAATCGCTGAGGTGTACCCCCATGGGGCCGTAGAGCTGATCAACCCCAAGACCGGCACCACTTTCAAGGTGAACGGCCACAGATGCAAGCCTTACTACGAGGGGTTCGATCCAATCTAGGATGAGGCACTACTCGAGAACCCTGACGCTGAAGCAGGATGAGCCACAACCCACGTCGAGCCAACGACGTAAACCAAGGTGCTGTCCGGGAGGCAACCCGGGTTAGTTCTTTTCCTTTCTTTTTCTTAGATTAATTTCGTAGTTTATTTTGCTTTGTTTCGTTCGCCTGTTACTCATATTTCAGGTACGAAAGTAAATCAGAGATGAGACTTGGTACCCAGCGTATCCCACCGCCCCGCGTCGCCAATTTACCGCATCGCGGTGGATTCCACCGCCCCGCGGTGGACCTATGGTATAAATTCTCAACTCTAAAAAAAAAATGCAAGGCATAAAGGGCCCCGAAAAAACCTTAAACGGGTGAGTAATATTTTTATGCCTTGAGTTGGATACAAAGGATTTGACGGTGTCAGTTTAAAGCTAGGAATGTTTGCATGTCTGAGGAGGAGTCGAATTTATATGATGCGGTGTCGACTAGGAATGTGCTGCCAACCCATTTCTTTGATAAGGATACCTTGGCTGAATTGGGTCTGCTAGAATTGACCCAACACTGTCTGGAGAAACTAGGCTTGGGGGGCTTCCTAGACAAATCTGCCCCCACCTACCCCGACCTTTGTTACCAGTTTCTTGCCACCGTGACCAAGAGCCATAGACGTCGTGTTGTGAACGGCCGAGAGGAGAGTATTCTTGTGGGTATTTCCTTCAAGTACGAGGGTCGGAGTTATGGTTTTCCTGTTACTGCGCTACGAGAATTGCTGGGTATATCTAGGCCGGGCACAGTTGGATGGAGGCATGGTCCCGCCAAAGAGACCATGAAGGAGTTTTGGATAAGCGCCACGGGGATGGCTGAATTTCAGAAGGGCCGGGAGACTAGTGATAAAATCGTGCATCCCTGCCTCCGCTTGATTTACACAGTGCTGATTCGGACATTCTGTGGTATGGAGGAGAGTAGAGCTTCCATAAAGTGTCTGGGTCTTTTCTCCGCGATGATCGATCCACTAGACGAGGTGACACCCGGATGGTTCGCTATTTGGTTACATGGGCTGCTGCTGGTTCGTGAGGACGTCGGGCGAGATATTGTGCAGGGAGGTTTGATTACTTTGATTGCGGCAGCCAGGATTTCTTTGGATACCATTCCGGACCTGCTTATGCCCATTCGTTATAACATCCAGTATATGCGGCATCGCGGTATGTTGAGCGGATCTCAGGGGGAGTATATGTGGTGTTCTCATGGTGGCCATCTTGTGCGTCTTCCTCGTCCCTTGGCGTATCCGGAGGATTTCACGGGTTGGTACATTCCTTCCGATGTTGAGATTGCTCCTATGGAGGAGGAGTTAGAGCCATCGGTTGTGGTTATTGAAATGGAACCACATGCTGCTGTGGTTGACATCGTTCCTGCGGATGGGGCGTTGGAGACACCAGCTAATAAGGAGATGGCACCACAAGTTGAGGACGCCGAGGGTGCTGAACTGGTGCCTGAGCCTATGGTGGATGCACCCATGATCATGGATGTTGATCCACCCACCCCCGACGTGGCTTCCACGTCTACACCACCTCCTGAGTTCTCCTGGGACGAGATTACACGTGACAAGGTTTTCCTTGCCAAGGAAAACCTTGTGCATCTTAGTCCAGGAGGCTGCGAATGAGGCGACTTTGGCTCGGTTGCAGGCTCATCAAGCTGAGATTACACGTGACATCCGGGAGTAGCTGGACGCCGCAGAGGTTTACATCACAGAGCAGTACTTTGGGAGGCACCCACCTCCGCCGGGCTATCCTTAGTATCCACGTTCCCAGTGAGTGTGTTTCTCTCTTCCCTATTTGCTTTGTCTTCTTTTTACATTGAGGACAATGTGTCATTCAAGTGTGGGGAGGGATTTAGACTCATTGTCTATCTTAGCTAGTGTACAGTTTTTAATTCATGCATTTTCGTACTTGCATTTATTTCTTAAAAAAAAAAGCCATAAAATGTTGAAAAGGCAATAAAAAATCATGGGATGAGTCGAAAACCCGAAAGGGCGGCTCAGGCAACAAGCAGGTAGTCCGACTGGTAATAGACCAGGGCAAGAGTGGACTGGAGTGATGTGAGTATATGTGAGACATCCAGTAAAATGAAATGAGTGGCTTGGTGAAAACCCGAAAGGGCGCCTTGGCAAGATGAGTGAAAAAGAAAAAAGAGTGAGTTTAGGATTTCTCTTACCTATTGGCAAGGCGTCATAAGAAGGGCGACATAGAAGGATTGTCGGGTAGGCCACTTTGGAGCGATAAGGAGTTGGACTAGAGCTAGGATTAGAGTTCTCTCGCATCATTCGTTTTGGTTGTTTGGAGTGTTGGTTGTTGAGTTGTTGTGGTTATTAGTGTCTTATATTGTCACACTTCCTGAGACCTTGATTTTGCTGGATTGGAGTATGATGGAGCTAATTTACTCGGGACGAGTAAAGGTCTAAGTGTGGGGATATTTGATAGGTGCAATTTAGTGCACCTTAACTAGTGACCTTTGACACATACTAGATGGAGTTTAAGTGGAGAATTAGGCTAAGTCTGTTACTTAGGAGAAGAGTTGGAGTTGTACAGACTTGGAGGTTTTGTAGCCTAATGAAGGAAGTTGGAGATGTTGAAGAAGATCTGCTCAGAGCTAAGGGAGAAAACTACCTCGCTTGGTAGTACGTTGGAGCAGATGAAGGATGAAGAAGTTGCCCGCATCGCCCCGCGGCACTGTCACCACCCCACGGTGAAGATCCTTAGGAGAAGCGCTTCGCGCCAGAAGAAGCCACCGCATCGCGGTGGAGCATTACCGCTTCGCGGTGAAATGAAGACCGCGTGGCTGACGTGTGCTGTTATTTCCTATTTTGATATTTTATACTTTATGTTTTAGTTTTATATTATTTCCTTATTTCGGTTATTAGGTCAACTTGGAGAAACCTATATAAGGTCTTTTTCGTTAGTTTTGAAGAGCATATAGTTACGTTCTTCTTCCTTAATATAATTTCTAGGTTTTTCAAGTAATGGATAGCTAAACATTCTTGTTTCGCTAGACGATTGAAGCACTACAATGAATTGGTTGTGAGATTTCTATTTCCTTGTTCTATATCTTATTAAGTTGGATTGATTCTCTCGATTGAATTGATTATTGATTTATGTTGGTTTACCTAGAGTTGCTAACTAGGTCTTTCGGCATTTATCATATTGCTAGGATTGCATATAGGGGTTCCGAGTGCATATCTAGTGGCAAACACGTTTGTGCGTATAGGGGTTCCGAGCGTATATTTGTGTGTGAGAGTCAATTGCATGTTAAGTAGGGGAGTGAGTACTTGTACGTCTTTCTACTTGCATGTATTTTTATATCCTTGTGTGTATTGCTATTGCTGTGTTGGTGTTAAAGTACGCTGACAACTGTGAGAATCAGTTGTGCTTTATCATTGGCATAGTAATAAGTCTATCGACAACTGTGAGAATCGATAGTATTCACGATCAGGGTGGGAACAATGATAAGATAGTAAAAGAACTTGGAAAGATAGTTTTCAGTGATCAACCGATTGCATTGTGGTGTGGATATTTGTCTGGTGGAATACTTTCTCTTATCATATTTCATCTCTTGTCATTAATTGCATGTTTGTTTATGTTACGATTATTCTAGACAAAACCCCCGTTACTTGTTGATCATACATAATTGTGTACAGATAACCGACTCCCTGTGGGATCGACCTTGACTTACTTGCTATACTCTTTAGTAGGTGAATTGAGATTATTTTGACAGGAAAACGACACCGGTTTCCGGCCTCGTCAGTTACATTATTCATCTTTCCTTAAATTAATTTTTTGAGTTTATAGCTTGTGATTTCATATTTCAGATTCGGGATATCAAGGTCGTTGCAGAGTATGGCTTCGTCGTCCAGAAATGTTATAGTAATCAGCGATAGTTCGACATCAGCTGATAGTTCGACATCAGCTGATAGCTCATATTCCTCTGATGATGCTGGAGATGTTGTAAATTCAGCATTAGAAAAAGCCGAAGCTATGCGACGTGATCCTCGGAAAGGTTTCATTGTTGTATTAAATCAAACGAATGTCTACCCAGAATATCGGCTGGTAGGCACCGCATCCTTCATAATGTAAATTTATGATTCTGATTTGATCATAATATCAACTTTAAATGCACTTATTGATATGCAGAGCATCCCGAGGGAGCATGCTTTGAGATTCTTGAGTTCTGCAGCAACAACGGAAGTCACCCTGGATTGTGGTGATGCTAATTTGCATGTGTGTATCGCAACGAGTGAGAATCGATACAGATTTGGCAACGGCTGGCGGGATTTTGTAAGATTCCATAGATTGGAAATTAACGATATATTACTGTTTGAAATTGTCCATCGGCGCCCCCAAGTTGTATACCACGTTAGGGTATTCAAAGCTTAGGGATATTATGTTTTCGGGATTAGAAATATTATATTTTCCGCTTTTATATATGTATTTTTCGGCTGACATGTACTAGTACGCATTTAATATTATATTCATTAAATATGGATGAAATGGCCCAATAGTACAAAAAACGCATGAAATGACCCAAACTAGGTCCAATAGTACAAAAAACGCATGAAATGGCCCAATAGTACAAAAAACGCATGAAATGACCCAAACTAGGCCCAATAGTACAAAAAATGCATGAAATGGCCCAATATAGGCCCAATAGTACAAAAAACGCATGAAATGACCCAAACTAGGCCCAATAGTACAAAAAACACATGAAATTACCCAAACTAGGCCCAATAGTACAAAAAATGCTTAATGGCCCAATAGTACAAAAAACGCATGAAATGGCCCAATATAGGCCCAATAGTATAAAAAATGCGTAATGGGCCCAAACTAGGCCCAATCGTACAAAAAACGCATGAAATGACCCAAACTAGGCCCAATAGTACAAAAAACGCTTAATGGCCCAAAATAGGCCCAATAGTACAAAAAACGCATAAATGGCCCAATATAGGCCCAATAGTATAAAAAACGCGTAATGGGCCCAAACTAGGCCCAATAGTAAAAAAAACGCATGAAATGACCCAAACTAGGCCCAATAGTACAAAAAACGCTTAATGGCCCAAAAATAGCCCAATAGTACAAAAAACGCATGAAATGGCCCAATATAGGCCCAATAGTACAAAAAACGCATAATGGGCCCAAACTAGGCCCAATAGTACAAAAAACGCATGAAATGGCCCAAAATAGCAAAAAAAACATATCGACTTCTTCATAAGACTTTGTCATATCCCATTAATGTATAATACAAGTGATAATTTCTTAAGAAATTATAATAATATAGTATTATAACCTATAAATATTGACTTCGTCATACTTCATGCTATACCGTAAGTATAAAGTTCATGTTATAACTTCATAACACCTTGTCTTATTGCATTATAACTTCATAAGACTTTGTCATATCCCATTAATGTATAATACAAGTGATAATTTCTTAAGAAAATATAATAATATAGTATTATAACCTATAAATATTGACTTCGTCATACTTCATGCTATACCGTAAGTATAAAGTTCATGTTATAACTTCATAACACCTTGTCTTATCGCCTCATAACTTCATAAGACTTTGTCATATCTCATTAATGTATAATACAAGTGATAATTTCTTAAGAAATTATAATAATATAGTATTATAACCTATAAATATTGACTTCGTCATACTTCATGCTATACCGTAAGTATAAAGTTCATGTTATAACTTCATAACGCCTTGTCTTATCGACTCATAACTTCATAAGACTTTTGTCTTAAGAAATTATAGTTCCAAGTGATAACTTCATAGGATATAATACTTAGTGTTTAAGGATAATCATATACGATACAACCATATAACTATAGGATATCACACTATATATAACCAAAGTACATACCACTTAGTATTTTTCGAAACGTTTTTACAAGTTTAGGGTCATATATACATAGTCAATATCCTTTATGTGACTTAAATCCTTCAATATCATACATTATAGTATAATACCCTAAACCTTAAACCCTATAACCAAAAAGACAATCCAAATCTCAATCACAGTCATGCGCTCGATAGAGGCGCATTGCACGCCACTTAAAACTCATTGCACGCCAAATGTAAGCGCATGGCGCGCCATAAGTGGGCGTGCTATGTCCATGAAGCGGAAAGGTAGAGGTTATTTACGCGCCTGATTATGGCTTGCGGTGCTCCTCTTTAGGCGCATATTTCAGAGGGAGATTTGTTTTGAATTTAGGGTGTAATGTTTAGGGTGTGTATCCTATATTGACAGTGGTTATATAATATGATTATATCCTATAGTTATATTATGCAATAGAAGCGATAAACAAAAACGACAAAATAATAGAAGTGTCGAAATAAACTAACAATCATAGTTAGTACATACAAACATCCATAAATACAATATCAGACTAATCATCGTCGCTAGATTCTAATTCTGCTCTCTGTAGACGCTCAGCCACCTCCCGATCACGAGTCGCGCGCTCATTCGCTTCCCGCTCAGCCGCCGTCCTCAGGGATGAACCGACCCCACTCCCCTGACCTTCCTCGTGCATAGAATCCTGAAACAACTGGGATGCACGCGGTGGGGCGGGGGCCATCGGTGGAGTCTGATCAGTCAACTGGTGAAACCATCGTTCGACCAGCGCAACGAAATCCGTCGGCCTACTCTCCGGCTCCAACAGAAATCTGCGCATCTCACCAGAAACTAACTGGCTACGCTGTATTGATAACAATACGCATTAGCAAAAATAGAAGATAACAACAAGAACTAAAAAGCAAACAAATTTATCTTACCGCAAGAGTGTCGACGGGAGGAGGGGGACCTGGGATCCACGAGCACATGAGACACGTCGTCCAGCCAATCCAAGTAGTCGTCAGTGACATCCCAGAACGACGTCGCCAAATCCTGCACGTCCAGCTCGATGAGAGGTCTCGGATCGGCATCCCATGCTCCTAAAAGGTCCGGCTGAAAGAGAACCTCGTACTTTTGCAGCTCGAATGGCCGGACGCACTTGATGGGCCTAGGTGGCGCGGGCGGGATCCCCTGTACATATCTGAATTGCCTAAGGACGCGGTCCGGAAGGTACGGCTCATGCACATCAAGGCACTCCAGTATGCCTCGGAACCGCGAAGTGGCGTACAAGGGTGCATGAACGTCCAATCCGGGCCATGGGGTCCACCGTATATGTAAGTAATTAAGTAATATATAAATCATCGTATATGAAAAATACGTAAAAATAAACCGTTACAAATTACCTCCTCATATCGGATGCCGTCTAGGATGCGGCGTATGACGACCAATCGCTCCGGATCACCTCCCTGGGGCGTCTCTTTTCCATCTCTCATGGCTGCCCGAGCGTCTGCCATCGACTCCAGGTCCATCACATGATGTCCTTGGAAATGGAAAAAGTATGCCCAAATCCAAGCCTGTAAAACAATAATTAAAATTAGTAATTAAAACAATAATATGTTATAAATGACCCAACAACAAAACTTACCCTCAGAAGAAGACTACAACCGGCAATGCCCTGCTCCCCGCGACGGGAAACCTGTCCCGGGTTCCTGTACAGAACGGCCAGGACACCTGCTCCCCATGCATAGCAACCCGTGAGCTCGTGATCAAACAGAAGTGCCATCCACTTGTGCTTCACGGCATTCGTCGACTTGTCCACCAGGACAGTCGTGCCGAGAAGTGTAAGCATGTAGAAAGACGCAATCAGTCACTCGTCCCTCTCGGGAGCCTACATCATAGGTGGCAGTCGGCTCAGCAGGAAACCCAATGGAACTCCGCCATTTCTCTACCACCGTTCAATGTCGGTCAGCTGGATACCGAATGCAGTGGCAATGCGCTGCATGACCTCCCCGTCGGCCATCTCGGATGTCATGCTCCTCTCGTCGATGGGCAGCCCGAGAATTTGATGCACATCGTGCAATGTGATCGTCATCTCCCCCCACGGGAAATGAAACGAGTTTGTCTCAGGGTGCCATCGCTCGACAAATGCCGAAATCAGGCAAGCGTCCATCCGCCCGTACTCAAGCGACCCCAGAGCAGTGATGCCGCTACGCTGTGCTATCCACATATCTGGACCCTCTAATGCGTGCTCCTCCAGAGTCCGATAGTGTGCCTTCCGGACATGCACCTTCAGAACCTTCCTCGTCTGAAATAAGAAATTAATTTTAGAATATATTAATTGGGATAAATATGAAAAAATAAAATATGTAATGGTAAAAATAAAATACGTACCAAATCATGCTCTGCCTGGCGGCGCCTAATCCCTCTAATAGGAGCATCCTCCACAGGAGCATCCTCGACAACAGTATCCTTCACAGAAGCCCGTCCTCCACGTCCCCTCCCGTGTCCCCGCCCGTGTCCCCTAGCCGGAGGAGCAACGGGATCGAGCGGTGCACCAGGAGCAGCCGGAGCAGCAGCCAGCTCGACATCAGTCAGCTCCATATCGCGAAGGCGATATGGGTCGGGTAGCCAGCAAGGAGGGTAGGTCTATGTGGCCCTCCCGGCATCCATGGAGCGGTGCCTAAAATAGGACATGCTGCAATATCTGGTGCAGCAGCTGGTGCGGTCTCCGGTGCAAGAGCGGGATCCGAAACCGGCTCTGGAATGGGAGGGGGAGAGGCAACTGGGGGTGCGTCATCCCTCCCCAAATCCTTGGCCGTCAAAATAGGATCATCCTCAGCCGTCACAATGGGATCGAAAGACTCCACATAATCCCGATCCATGTCCTCCTCATCATCATCCGACGGGGAACGAGCAGTCGTGACGTGGACGTCCTCCATAACCACATCATCGTGGGCGGGTGGTGAGGACGGTTGTGCGGCGTCTAAAATCTCGCTACTAACGAGTGCCACGCGCTGACGTGCCGACTCAGTCACACCATGTCTCCGCCTCGAACGTCGCTTCGGCCTCTGACGTCTCATCGACAACGAAGAAAAGAAATCTCGTACCGCGTGTATATAACGCCCTCGTTTAATTTTGTATATAATTTATTCTAGTTATGCATTTTTTAGTACTTTCTAATTTATTCTAATGTTCTAATTTGTTCTAATTTATTATATTTATAATTTTTTCTATTTTTTCTAATTTAAACTTAATTTATTCTAATTTGTTTAAATTTGTTCTAATTTGTTCTAATTTATTCTATTTATTCTAATTTAATCTAATTTGTTCTATTTTTTCTTTTCATTCTATTTATTCTAATTTATTCTAGTTTGTTCTAATTTGTTTTCTTTTTTATACACATTAGTTCTAATTTGTTCTATTTTTTTAGAATTCGTTCTAATTCATCTAATTTCTCAACAAAATCAAATTTCTAAACTAATTACAAATCTAAATATGAACTACAAGTGTGCATTTATTAAATTAATAAAAATACGAATTAGAAAATTACATACCGTCTGGCTTTCCCACATACGCGTAACTGGTGGCGTCTCGAGATCCTCTGGTACCGCTCCCAGTGCAGTATTCGTGGTGTCGTCGATGGCAGAACTAGCTGGCGTGCCTCGAACTCGTGCCCCAGCTCGAGTCCGGAATTCGCCCGGTAATAGGATCTTGTGTCCCATTCCGTGAAGTCTGCCTCTGCCCCGGTAAACCCGCACCTCCTCCTCCACGCCACCATTCCCCTCGCCTCCACCGCCACCAACTGCCGCCTCTATCACCTCCTCCGAGCCACCGCCTCCGACCACCGCCGCTGCCACCACCGGAATCGCGGCCTCCTCGTCGCCGGCCACCACAACGCCGCCGGGCACCGGAATCGCGGCCTCCTCAACCACCTCCTCATCGCCGGCCACCACAACGCCGATGGCCTCCTCAACCACCTCGTCGTCGCCGCCGCAAACATCCTCCACCACCTCTCTGCACAACAACGAAGCGCCGACAACCTCCTCCACCGCCTCCGTCCGCTCATCTACTGGACCGCCGCCCGCCTCCACCGGATTCACGCCTGCCACCGCCACTGGCCTCGGAATCTCGCCTCCATTGCCACCACCAAGGTCGTCGCCGCTGCAATATCTGGGTGATGCGCCGTCGAGAGGGGAGAGAAAAAAGAAAGAAAGAAAGAAAGAAAGAGATGAAGAAGACGATGCGTCTCGCGCGCTGGCATTTACCCTAAGGGTATGCGCCAGTGGGAGGCGCATGACGCGCCTTCTTTGGGCGCGCTACTAGATGGGCCTTTAACAGGCACATCCCTTGAAACGCCATCTAAAGGCGCATCATGACACGCCATAATAAGGCGTGCCAATTTTATAACTTTGTTGCCAAATATTACCCATGTGCCTACACTAGTACATAATTTAACTTAGATATCACTAAAATTAGGGCGCTATAAAAAAGCGCAATAAAAAACAAAAACGCTTAGCGGTTTTTTTTAAAAACCGCTAAGACGTACAAAAACGCTTAAAGTTTTCAATTTTATAGCGCTTTTTACAAAAAAGCGCTAAGAGTTCCCAAAAAAAAAACTGAAATTTATTATAGCGCTTTTTTATAAAAAGCGCTATAATAAATTTCAGTTTTTTTTAAAAAAAAATGTAAAATATTCTCTTAGCGCTTTTTACAAAAAAGCGCTGAGAGTTTTGAAACACTCTTAGCGTTTTTTGGTAAAAAACGCTATAATAAATTTCAGTTTTTTTATTTTAAAAATGTTAAAACATTTTCTTAGCGCTTTTAAACAAAAAGCGCTATAATAAATTTACCAGTAAAAATTTTGGGGCAAATGTTTTTGCCTTGCCTCTTCCCGCTACCCTGTTTCATCTCTCGCGCCCTAATTTTTGCCTTACCACATCTGCGAAGACGACGATCCTTTAGATTCCTCTCTCCCATGGTTTGCCTCGCGCCCCGTAGCCCCTCTTTTTCTCTGTCGCCGGCGATTTCCTCTCGCGCCCCGTAGCCTCTCTTTTTCTCTGTCGCCGGCCGTTTCCTCTCGCGCCCAAGCTTCCAGAAGCTCATCTCGGCGGCTCATCTCGGTATCGTCTTCGCAGAAGCTTCTCTCGGTGGCTTCTCTCGGTGGCTTCTCTCGCCGGTGCGTTTTCTTGCTGAATTAAACTCAATTAGTTTTCGTTGTTACAATTGCTGAACCAAACCTTGCTCGTGGTTGTGCTATTGCTACACCAAACCTTGATATTTGTTGTTGCGTCTATCTCCTTCCCAGGAGCATAAGCAAGCCCTAATTTTAGTATCAAATATTAATCTTAACTTACATTTCTCAATTCAGATCTGGCTAGACACTTCTGCAGATTTTGTTGTTCTGCTGTTGTTGATTATATTGATTGTTTCTTCCGATTCTGCTGTTGTTGTTGCTCACTCTTTTGCATTTGAAGTTGTTCTTATGTTGTTGTTGTTGCTCACTGTTTTTACATTTAATTTGAAGTTGTTCTTAGATGTGATCTCGACCAGTTTCAATCTACACGATTTTTCTGATTTTTTGTAAGCTCAAATATTTACAAGTCTTTCAAAGTTTTTTGAACTTCTTTCAGTTTAAAATTTTAAAGTATTTGTTGAAAGAAATTTGAATGCACTGCATTGAAAGTATATATAATTTCTAGTTTTTTCAGTTTTGAAATATCCGATGTTGTTGAAAGAAATTTTAACTTGTATTTATGATCTCTTTGGTGAGAATTTTATGTTTTGGAGATTTTGAGATTGATTTAATGGATGAGTGGTAATTTGAATATATATGGGTGCACAGGGGTTTGTTGAAGCACTGGTGCAGTTCCTGAAGTCATCTGTTTATGAAAGGAATGCATTAGCTCAAGAAGTTGGTGCTATGGCTCTATTTAACATTGTTGTCAAGAACAACAGGTTATTTTCGTTACTGACATATGTACAACTTTTTACACGCTTACTTGACTGCAGAATTGCATGATTAAGAGTCCTTAGCAAATGTGGTGCTTTACTGAATGTTTTCCAGCATTGTTTCCTTGATCAATATCATTGAAAGGAAATGTGGTGCTTTACTGCTTTTGTTCATTAAGAGTCATTAGCCAATTTGGTCCTTTTTGTTCAGTAAGAATCAATAGCGCATTGATTCGAACTGTTGGATGTCATAATTTGATGGATTTTCATATTTTGTCATGTGTTTAAATGTAGGCAATTCTTCATAGGTTTTTATCTCTTCCAATGTGATTGTGGTTTGTGTGGTTATCCAAATGTGAAATTGAAGCTGAATGTTTTCAAGCAAAAATACTATGATATTCATAATAGTAGACATATATATAGGTTACTCTCTTCAAGGGATTAAGGAATGCTTGACATATGATTTCTACTACTAGATTATGTTCCATGTTACTCGTCACTTAATACAAGTTGTTACTCTGATCACTTGTATGATTCAGCTCTAACTTGTTAGAAAATTTTACTGGCATGTTTGTAAACTTGGGCCATTTTCTATAATTAGTGATTAAGTGCGGGTGAGGTTGTTAGGCCATTGCAGAGGCTTATAAGGAGCTCTATCCTTTTCTTATTTATCTTCTTCCCTCATCTCTTTCATTTCTATCCTTTCTTCCATTGTTATGGAGGATTGAGCTATTGTTGTATCCGAGATACAACACTATTTATCATTGGAATTTATAATTTAGCATGTTTGATTTTGACTATTGACAGTTGTATAGTATGCATTATAACAACTGAGATCTGTTTGTTACACCTTGTACTTGCTATTGTGAGTTTGACTCATACTAGATTAGATTAATATTATAGATGCGTAGCACATATTCCACTGGACTTCTCGTTGTCTGTCTTACTGGGTTTGTAGCGTAAGTGTTTGATTACCATGTACAGCTCGTGATCCTTCTTGTTGATATAAAAGCTAACATGTACAGCTCAGGTTTTCTTAGTAAAATTTGAGTAGCTATGGTGTAGGCTTTTGAGTTCTCCATTGTGTTTGCATTGGCACTGGCATTCTTCTTTCTGATAGAAACTAGCTAGTTTGTTCAAAGCATGAAAATAATGAAACCAACCATTTATCCAATTCAGCTTCACGTCCTTGTGGAATATGAGACAGTGGAGGCAGCAGAGAAAGCGGTCAGTAGATATGTCTTTTATGTTATAGTTATGCATTTCTCTTGTTTCCTTTGTACATATTTAGGTCATGGAAGCATTACTTCTGCACACATAGAAGCTGCAAAGCCGCCTCCTGGCCCTCGCATGCCTGACGGAACAAAAGGGTTTACCATGGGTCGCGGACGCCCTCTGGTGGCAACTCAAGTTTAGTGCAATGTTGGGTGTCACGTTAAGGTATGTCAGTTACGTGGCTATGTATGTAGTTTTATAGTAGGGAATGGATTTTTGAGTAAATTGGTCTCATCTCACAAGGGGAAAACTGTAAATGGCTGCCCTTGGAGTTGTGGGTTTCCAGGATGGATTACAAGCGAAGGTCTTTGTGGAGGAGGTGACGGTGTGTTTTGGTAACTATATGCTCATCATATCGAACTACTATATTTGAATGCACTTTTCTTCTCGTTCTGTTAATTTTCATTTCAATGTTGTTTTCATGAAATTCCATTGCCACTTTATTTGTAGACTGAGCATCAAGCTTGCATTCCTGTATGAAAATGTGGTGTCGTTATGGTGCATTATTGAATTCTTGCAGAGCTTATCCACCAAAATATAGTGGTGAGAATACTTTTAATTGCTTGAGTGTAAGAAGTTTTGGTGTATCCTGTTGTACACTTCTCTTTTTTGAATTTTAGATAACAGCTATTTTCTAGATCTGTCTTACTAGGATAGCTGCAATTGCATTTGCTGGGCTTTTTAAAAAAAAAAATTGAAACATATATTATAGCGGTTTTTTACAAAAGACCGCTATAATATATGATAAATTATAGCGGTTTTTGTAAAAAATCGCTATGCGTGTTTCAGTTTTTTTTTATAAAAAAGCAAAATTATAGCGTTTTTTTAAAAAAAGCGCTATGCGTGCTTTTTTTTATAGCGCTTAACTAATAGCGCTATTAATAACTATTAACACACGTGCTTAGATAGCGCTTGGATTAGCGCTATCCGCTTCATAAAAAAAACGCTATCCCAAGGTATTTCTGTACTAGTGCTACACGCTCAATTATGACGCACCAAAGTGCTTGCGTTAAGTTAAAAAGTTACGTGTATATAGGATCTGCCTAAAAAAATATCATAAATGATAACGATTCCTCTTCTTTAAACGCGATTGACAAAAAAAAATCGAAAAAAAATGCTCATTTTTCTGTTAACATAAAATTACAGGAAGTAAACAAAATTTTATGGAACATGAACAGTACACGCATGGTGGATTGGTGGGTGACTAAAAAAACGGAAAGTTATGGATAGAGTTGAACAGGGAAGATTATGAACTAAATTTGGTAAAATCAGGCCGTAATTACGTGGCACAACAATTGGGAGGTGAACAAAATCATCCCACATTAGCTCTTGTACAGACAAAATCCATTTGTTAAGCATTTCTCTTTCTCCACATCTCTCTTCTTTTGTCGCCATCTTCTCCCCATTTCTATATAAATCATCTTCAGAACCACCCCAATTCACCAAATATCCTGCATTTTCATACAACAAAAAAATACACCACTACAAGTCACACACACACACACATATAAGGAGATAGTGATTCTTCAAAGGCCACCACAAAGAGAAGAGATATATATTAGAGATATAGAGATTCCCCTGAGAGGTTGAGAGAAGGGAATGTGTGGAACATTTGCATACTTCCTTCCCATCTTCTTTCTTACTCTACTCTCTTTCATATTGTTCATAACTTATAAGAAGCCATGGCTCAGAGCTCGGCTTCCGCCCGGTTCCATGGGATGGCCATACATAGGGGAAACTCTTCAGCTCTATTCTCAGGACCCAAATGTCTTCTTTGCCAACAAAAAGAAAAGGTTTTTTTTTTTCTTTCTTTAGAAGCAAGTGTGTTTTTTTTCTTCTTTCCAAGAATGTCATATATAAACTATGGTGTAAAATGTAATGATTATGTACCAGATATGGGGAGATATTCAAGACCCATATACTTGGATGCCCATGTGTGATGCTGGCTAGCCCTGAAGCAGCCAAGTTTGTGCTGGCAACACAAGCTCATCTGTTCAAACCCACTTACCCAAAGAGCAAGGAAACCTTGATTGGTCCCTCCGCTCTGTTCTTCCACCAAGGTGACTATCATATGCGACTAAGGAAGCTGGTTCAAGCCTCCTTGTCACCTGAATCCGTCCGAGCCCTCGTTCCCGATGTCGAAGCCATTGCTGTTTCCACCTTGGAGTCGTGGGCCGGAGGCCGGGTTATCAACACCTTCCAAGAAATGAAAAAGGTTAGTGCTTCGTACTGTACAACAATCAACCAGTGTTTGATACTATAAAGTGTAAATCTTCAAGTATTTTTTGTCACATGATTGATTAAATTGCATTCTATCTAAAATGGGTATTTACTTATTGTTGCAGTTTGCATTTGAGGTTGGGATTCTAGCAATTTTTGGGCACTTGGATGCTGCATACAGAAGAGAGCTGAAGAAGAACTACTGTCAGGTTGAGAATGGTTACAATTCCTTCCCAACAAACATACCAGGGACTGCTTACAAGAAAGCATTGCAAGTAAGTGGTCATTTGACTTCTAAAACTACAATCAGAAAATCTCAACACTTTCCTTGGAGATTGACTGTTTTCTTTTCTTGTTTGTACCAATGAATGAAACATGTGTAGGCAAGGCAGAGGCTGACAGAGATTATAAAGGAAATCATGGATGAAAGGAAGGAGAGGAGGATGGAGGAGAAGAATCTGTTGGGTCATCTTTTGAACTCCAAGGATGAAAGGGGAAAAGTATTACCTGAAGATCAGATTGCAGATAACGTCATCGGAGTTCTCTTTGCAGCTCAAGACACCACAGCCAGTGTCCTGACATGGATCGTCAAGTACCTCCATGACAATCCAAAGCTTCTAGAGGCTGTCAAGGTAAAGATCTAGAACAAACTAATAGACCCCATGTTTTGTATCCTTTTTGTTCACAGTTGTATCATATGATTGAGCCTTGTGGACCAAAAAAGAAGAAACATCTAGAAGAAGTTTGTTCCTAGCTACCACTTTCAGTTTAATTTCCCTTTTGCCTCTGCAGCTACCAAGAAACTGGTCAAACAGTGAAACTAAACTCGCTGTTGTGTTGCTTTGTTATGAACAGGCTGAACAGAAGGCTATATACGAGTCAAACAATGAAGGTGAAAGCCCATTGACATGGTCACAAACAAGAAAGATGCCTCTTACTCACAAGGTAAGTAAGTCATTTGGCTTTGAAAACACCCAAATAAATCATTATTAATCCTGAAAAAGAAAGAATCTTTTAAATGATTATGGACTTACATATAGTTCAGTTCACTGATGTGTTTTCTTGTTGGGCATCAGGTGGTGTTAGAGAGTCTGAGGATGGCAAGCATTATATCTTTCACATTTAGAGAAGCTGTAGCTGATGTAGAATACAAAGGCAAGATGGCAACCCTTATTTTTCATCCCAAACTCTTGGCTATTCATATTCTGATGACACCATATAACATTTTGTGATTTAAGTACAGGCTATGTGATTCCCAAAGGCTGGAAGGTGATGCCTCTGTTCAGGAATATTCATCACAATCCAGAATTCTTCCAAGATCCTCATAAATTTGATCCTTCAAGATTTGAGGTAACTAGAGCTAGCTTAAATTTGTCCTAATCAATCACCATAAGAGATGGAATCTTTACAACTAAGAAAGCAAATATGCTGACTAACATGCTTTTATTTGTATATGTACACTCAGGTTGCACCCATACCCAATACCTTTGTGCCATTTGGCAGCGGTGTACATGTCTGCCCCGGTAACGAGCTTGCCAGGCTAGAGATGTTTGTAATGATCCATCATCTAGTCACCAAGTTCAGGTACTATTTCATATCTGTAGAATCACAGAAACAAATTATGGTGTAATTAAGGTCCCCTACACATTGATTTCAGAATAATACAAATGACTTGGACCAATCAACAATTAGATTTGTGCAACTTAAAGGCTGAAAATGATTAGTCAGGTGATAATGGCATGACAATAACGTATACACAACAACATACTAACAGAAACAATGTCGTGTGGCAATAATAGAACATTTTCGCAATGGGAAGTATAAGAAATATTAAGAATAGTAGGTGAAGGAAGGAAGTGTCGTTATTTGGTCCCTCCCAATATAGATAATCTTGGAATGTTGTTTTTGACAAGAGCAATTTTGTGGGTTTTGTTTTGTATGATTGTGGTTGCAGATGGGAATTGGTAGGGTCACAGAGTGGGATTCAGTATAGCCCATTTCCTGTCCCTTTGCAAGGTCTCCCAGCCAGATTTTGGACAGAATCCAGAAGCTAAAGGCAGCAATCAATGGGTGAAACATGATTTTTTCTTGAATATTCAATGTTCAGATTTCAGAGGAGAGTTCTTCTAATTATAAATTAGAACTCTCTTTACAGGAGTTCCCACCCACAAAGGCAGGCTAAACTGAAAATTACTTCCTTATTGGTTTTTAGTCTACATCTTGAATCAGAGTTCATCACAATCCTGTAACTCTTAAGTGTATCTAATAATATTATATATAAATATATGTCGAAAATATATATTAACTATAAGTATTCTGGCAGAAAAGTAATAAATGGGTAGGCTTACATTTAAGTCATATAATAAATTCTAATCCCTTAAACATCAGAATTCTTGTGTGATTCAAAGTTTCATCTGCGTTAACATCAACTGATTAGCTAACAAAACTTTCACTATCTGCACGGACAACCACAAGTGACCGTTAGGGGGAAGGTTCCATGCCAGGGGCTGTCATGAAGCCACGTACCACCTCTTTATTAGCTAATAGAAAAAGAGGGCTCAGTTAAATCTCTAGGGCTCACAAGAATAACAAAATGGAATGCACTTATGCAAAAACCATGCTATGGACCCTACCCCAAATGTGGCTGCAATAGTGTGTAGTGCTTATACAGAGTCATTTAGCCCTCTCTAAACATGATATTTTGTTCATACAGAACCTGTTAAGGCACTTAATTAAAATATCTTGTGAAGTGCCTAACAAGCTATAAATAGCTAGAAGCTTACGGTTAGGCTGTGAGGGGGGCTTGCTATTGTCACCTTGCTGTGACCTTAGCATAGGAAATCTTATAAATAAAGGCATTAGGCCTTATTGTTAGTTATCAAGAAGTGTAGTAGTGTTTCGGGCATCTTGCCTTGGGCTCTTTGGAGTTTGTTCTCCATTGAGATGGCTTATTAGGGGGTTCTCCTTTTGAGATTTATCTTTGTTCTTTTACAGACTTATACAAGTATTGGGTGCTTGTGTGTGATTCTTGTGTTGATCTGTGTTTCCTGATTTTCTGCAATTATGGGACCACTTTGATTGCTTTTAATGGCAAGATTATGTGCCTTCTCGTTTCAGATTTGTGCAAGACTCTACTTGACCAGGCAAGAGAACTAACGGGATACTAATTTGGACCTTCTTCTAAGGTTGAAGAGGCGTATTTTCGGTTGATTATGGTGTTATCAAAACCAACATTGCATGACTTAACATTTATGAGTTTTTTCACGTCATTATCGCAAGCACTGGTTATGCCTTTACTTTGAGGTTATGTGTTTGGTTATGGTTCCATCCAAGATTGATTTTGTTAAATCTAACAGTAGTTGTTCTACTTCTCCCAACTTCTGTGGTGTTCTAGATTCCAAGGACTAGTACAACTGTACATGATAGAGGAATAATGTGAAAAGAATAGAGCACTCCAAATTATATTGATGGTACATAAATTAGGTACATGAAGTAGCATTCTGCTCACGTTTTCACAACTCGTAAAGTCAAATAAAATTACAGATGAAATAATTTATCCAAATGTGCCTAAATCAGCACAATGAGTTCTACTATTATTTATACATGTAAGAAGAGAAGCAGTTAACTCTCTTGAGACACAGGAGACGTGTACCTATGAATTGCTTCATCAATCCTTTCTTTGTCTCTCGTAGCAAATGATTCCAGCAAAACTCCATCTTTGTAGAAGTGGAAGAGAGGTACCGTCTGCATCATGAGATCGGTTTCAACTCACTTTCAGCAAAGCTGAAGAGCTTTTTAATGCTTAAAGGAAATCAAATGCAATGCAAACAAAAGTTTTGCTTATGATCAATCAGGACCATTTTACTTTCTTCAGAAGATAAGGAGGACCTTTTAAGGCGGCAGGGTTACATGATTTATAATGAGCCCCTTGTTCAAAAAGGACCCATGCCGACCTTGTTGTCGATTCAATCAAGCTGGGTGGCCCAGAAACTGAGTATGAAAATGGCAGAGGGCTAAAATAATGCTTAACAGGTTTCTCAGGGTACCAACAAAGTAAGAGACTACAGTTCAGCTCAGATAAAGAAAATTTACATCTGATTCACATTTACTGTGCAGTTACAAAGATGATAAAGTTGAGTCATTTTGCTAAAATGTCCTAATCAATCAGATTTGTTACCTGTGTTTTTACTGTTGTTAGGAAACTAATTTAGAAACGACGAATCAATCAAAAACCTTTTGACTGGCTCCTTGAGGTACTTCTGAATTTTATACATGTAATTCACAGTAATGAGAATATGCTGCTGGCAATGAAATTATGAGAAAGCTATTAACACAAATAGAGATTGTACCCTAATCCTGAGCCGTTCAGCAACCTCAGACTGCTCATCATATTCATCTATCACCTGCAGTAGATAGAAAAAGTATGAAATCAGGCTATTAGCTAATAGAAGTAGATATGTCAACAAGCCATATCAATAGAGTCCTCATTTATGACTACAGTGAAATTTAATTTTCTTCTTTAAGTCTTGTAGGCCATAGTGTTTATTTGGATCAATCTGATTTACTTAATGCATCAAAATACAAGGATGTTAAAAATGTTAATACACAATTATAATTTGATGCAGAAGTAAAGCAGACGAAGCATATGAGATTAGCTCACATTGTGCTTTAAGAAGATAACCGGAGCATCTTCCTCTCCGGATCCCTTGCAAAGCTTTGAGAAGCCCTGCTCAATATACTTGCAGCTTCCACACGAAGTGCGGTAGAAGTCAACAACGACTAATGACTTGGTCTTCTTGGCCTTGTCCAAGATTTTGGTGAACTCCTCGTCTGTTTTAAACTCCTTAACACACTCAACGGGGCAGAGGTCATCATCTTCCTCAGATAACTCTCCTAGAATGCCATCCTCAGCACCCTTAATGGCCACCTGAATGATTTTATACTGACTAACATTTCTCAGCAACTCCAACCCCACAGTTGCGGAAGTGGATGGAACCATAACCCTAGCACTTTCTACGCTAGTTGAGTGTCGAATTTTACCAGGCAAAGATCGTTTTTTAATGCAGGAAATACGATGATCAAACGTGCCAACAGTCCTGGGAAGCATGGACACAAGAATCACCATCCACAGGAGCTCAACATAAAGTAAATCAATTCCAAAGCAATGATTACGCGTTCTTGTTCTTCACAATGTGATGATTTCCAAATTTCACGTTCCACGAACAAAATCGAAACCTAGAACTCTAGACAACAGAAGGAAAAAAACAATTGAGATTGGAAGTATAAATTACACATAACCAAAAACAGTATACGTGTCGAATCAAATCGGAAGAATGCGATATCAGTGAAGGAAATTGAGTGATCAAAGATCAACGAGACGAAGCAATAAAGGGGGAGAAGTGTAGAGAAGATGCAAACCTGATGTGTGAGTGGCGAATTTGGTGAGTATGAAATCTGATTCGAGAGGATTTTTTGGAGATTCCAAAGCGAAACCGACACGAGTAAAGTAGGAAACCTCCTTATCGTTAATGGAGATTTTTTGGTTTATCCAAATCTACTGTGACCACCCAATACTCTTATCCCTCTTCAAGACAAGTTCCCTCTCTTTTTAATTTCCACAACGTTCATGTTTCGTGTCAAAGTTGCAAACTGTATACTTTCACCGGATTTTAAATTGTGCCAAAATACTGATTTCAACGGTGAGAAACTTGCTTCTTTTTTTTTATAACAACTGTGAGAAATACGTTGATGTTTATTTATTTATTTTTAATAATCAATAGTAACGGTAAGAAATACCGTTATTTTTTCTTTTTTTATAGCAACGGCTTGTACAGCCGTTGCTTATAATTATTCAATTCGTTGCTTACATTCAAACTTTACAATAATTTTTTTTATTAGTAAACTACAAATTTGCCCATATAAAAATGTATTTTATGTAATTTATCCTCATACTTCGGACTTTTATGTAGTTTATCAATTAGCTTACCCATGTAAAAAATTAAATACGTCTTTTTTTGAGAAATACTTTAAGGTAAAAAAAATTATTATTTTTGTATTCAAAAAATATAAAAAACTGAATTTGAATATACTAAATGAAAAATAAATGACCAAATAGTGTATTTTCGGGGAAACAAAAATTTATACAAAAATATTTATTACATTATGATCCTAATTATACGAAAATGACAACAAATGAAGTTACATTATGATCCTTATGCGGTAGGTTAACCATACTATGTACGATATCTTTGAAAGTCTGCTATTCGCTGGTAAAATGTTTGATCCCAGTTATCAACACTAGATAAAATTTTGACCAAGAATATTTAAATCAACTTAACAAATTTTTGTTAAGAATTTAAGTATGGTCAAACTCATAAGGAAAATAGCTTAAGTTAATTTTAACCTAAGATAAAATTTTCTATAAATTAATTTTGGGGTTAAAATAATATTGTAAACTTATAATATTAAAATAAAAAAAATTGGATAATTTTTATATTTTTTAAGTTAAAATAAGGGAATAAATTATCTAATATAAACTTATAATATTAAAATAAATAAATTCATGTGTTTTCCCCTAAGACTCAAATGGTTATATTGAAATAAATAAATTTGTCGTATAGTTATATACTATTGTTATATCATATAGTTATATATTATTGCTATATCGTTCATATATATACTATAGCTATATACTATGGTTATATCTTATAGTTTTTGGAGTTAAAATAATATTGTAAACTTATAATATTAAAATAAATAAATTTGGGTAATTTTTATATTTTTTAAAGTTAAAATAAGGGAATAAATTATCTAATATAAACTTATAATATTAAAATAAATAAATTCATGCGTTTTCCCCTAAGACTCAAATGGTTATATTGAAATAAATAAATTTATCGTATAGTTATATACTATTGTTATATCATATAGTTATATACTATTGTTATATCGTTCATTTATATATTATAGCTATATACTATGGTTATATCTTATAGTTATATACTATAATTATATATAATGGTTCTATTGTATAGTTATATACTATTGTTATATAGTATATAACCAAATTGGGTATAACTATAGTATATAATCAAAGTATATAACAATAGAATATAACCATAGGATATAACTATAAGATATAATCATATTATATAACTATAGAATATAACTATAGGATATAGCTGTAGTATATAATCATAGTATATAATTATAGAATATAACCATGTGATATAACTTAAATTGGATATAACTATAGGATATAATCATAGTATACAACTAGAGAATATAACCATAGGAAATAACCAAATTGGATATAACTAAAAGATATAATCATAATATATAACTATAAAATATAACCATAGGATTATATCATATGGTTGTATTCTATAGTTATATCATATGGTTATATCCTATGGTTATATTCTATAGTTATATACTATGATTATATCTTATAGTTATATCCAATTTGGTTATATACTATGATTATATCATATAGTTACACTAGTGGAAAAAACCCTTTTTGAGGCTCCCTTTTAGAGGCGTACATAGTTCAAAACGCTTCAACAACGACTTAGGCAATCACTTTTCTTGGTTTTTGAGGCGGATAATTAATTTATACGCCTCAAAAACATCTTTTGAGGCGGACAAATTAATATACGCCTCAACAAGTTTCCGAAAAAAACATTTCCCGCTAAAGTATTAGAGGCAGACCAGGGTAAGGCCCGCCTCTAATTCTAACTAATTGAGGCGAGCCAAGTAGCCCGCCTCAATTAAAGCTTATTGAGGCGGACCTCTTAAAGCCCGCCTCAACAATTTTTTTTCCTCTTTGCTTTTCTTTCTCTCTCCCTCTTTTCTTTTCTTTTCTTTCTCTCTCTCCTCTCTTTCTTTTCTCCCAGCCCCGATACCAGCTCTCAGCCCTAACCCTCCTTTGCCTCCATCTCTCCCCCGAACTCCCTCCTCACGCTCTCTCTCCCTCACTCTGACCACCGGCGACCCATTTCTTACTAACCGACATTGAACACACTTCTACTCCCTTTCCAATAACTCTTGCTCTGTCTCCCATCTCCGCCATCGCCGATCTCTCCTCCACCCTCAAAACGGTGTTCTCTTCCACTTCTCGCCCAATCCCGGCATTCCAGCCGAAGCTTCTCGCCGAAATCACATCTTTTCCTCTGCATCTTCGTCGCTTTTGGCATCTCGCCCATCTCGCCTCCCAATTTCACTAACACGGTAAGCGTGCTTTGTTTTGAGATTTTGTGTCCAAACGCTAATGGGTTTTGGTCCTGAATATGTGTGAAATGTCGTGTTTTTAATTTAGGGATTTGGGGCTTCAAATTTTAGGGTTGTGAATTAATGATTGCAGCCTTTTAGGGATTTAGGGTTATCAACTCAATTAACCATTGTATTGTACGAAATATAGGATTAGAGATTTGGGGCTAACTTATTTACGAAATCTCATGTTCTGTTTTCGCTGCTTTGTTCGTTTTTTCGTTTTGGTTTGATTTTAGTTCAGGTATTATGTATGTTGACTTCTTTTTGAGCTTCTCGTGGAATTATGGGAGTTCTCTCAATTTGTAATGGTTTCAATTTTTCTGGACTGTTTTGAGTCTGAAAACAAAGTGATCTACTGAGCTGCATGTATCACTTCTGCTAGATGCAAAACACTAAAGGTTGAATGCCTTTGATTTTTTCAGACAAGGGTATACTAAGTAAATCTTGATTTTCAGGCAATCATTTACAATGCATCTACTCCAGTTAATGACCTCGTGGGCAGTGGTTTGTGATGTGTGGTATCTGGAACCCCAGATTTTAAGGCCTGGAGAAACTCCTATTGAGTTTGCAGTGAGGTTAAGAATTTTTATTACATTTTTGTAACTAAAACTTTTACTATTGTATTCTACTTGTAATACTTTGTAGTTCCACAAATATTAGTTTTGTGTAGAGCTACATGAAGAAATTGAGTTCATGCTGTTCCTGATGCCAGGGTTAGAGACTCGATATCAGTCAGAGTAGGTCTCAAAAAGGTTCCTTGGGATGGTTATTTGAAGTATGCACGTCCTAGCCCAAAGCTTACTGAGCGCAAGTATGGTTAATTTCCTCATTTCCGCATTTTTAATAGACTTAGAAAGAATGCAGGATTGCTGTCCTCATCTGTCATTCCTTTTCTTCAAAGGGCTTTAAACATGCAAGTAAATATCGTCTACATTACAATATATGACAATTGCATCTCTTTCATCCTGAATGGTATATTTGATTTTTTTATTCACTTTATTTGCTCGATATAGATATTTTAGTTTATTGTTCAACTCTATCAGCCAATCACATGTAGGTGGTACACAAAGTGAAACAAGAGGTCTCAATTGCTAAACACAAGCTAAAGCTCTTCATTATAGTGATTCTTTGGTGATATTAAGCCTACTGTTTCTATGGTGCTAGAATAGCTGTCTTTTTAGAGGACACCTATAAGAAAGAATTAGTAGGCAAATCTTGAAGATTGTTATTCCTGCTATTATATTTTCAACTTTTTCAAAAAACGAGAAAGGAAAGATATCAAGTAGAGTAGAACGAATAAGAATCTGGAAGCACATTGCATTGTCCCAAACATTGGCAGTACTAATTTGAGCTATATTGGAGTTTGCAATCCCAGATAATCTTCTTTTTCTTTTACCTCTATGTTTCTGGTAATTTTATTATTATTTGTTTATATTTTACTTTGTTTGATTTGTTCATTTCGTATACACTCTACGCAGGCAACAAAGCTTCGCCAAATCCTTGTTGCAGCGTTTAGAGGATAAGCAATGATGTCTCTTATTAACTTCATCGTCATCCCTTTGTCAATTCTTTCATTTTCTTTGTCATTGTACTTTATCTGGTTTTCATGGCTCGAATTTTCATTCTAATACAAGAATGAAGTTTTTGGTAGGTATATGGTCTATATATAGGTTTTGCTCTTTCCCTCTCCTTGATGCTTCGCAATCACAAAGAAGTTCAGTTAGCATTTGTTGATGTTTGATGGTGATGTGCGTTAAATAAGGTTGTTGTTCGTCTATTAAATGTAGTAAAGTATCAAATTTGGCATGAAGGATTGTCCTGTGCTTTTTTTTTGCTGTTCATATTACATCTGTTGCATCTAGTGTTTTTGTTGTGTTTAGCGCCACGAATTTGTTGGTGGAAAGGCGAGTTGGAATTTGTTAGTAAAGTATACAGCTGTGATTGGATTTTTTTGCATTTTTTTTTGCAAAAAATTGGACTTTTTAGCCCGGATGTGGAAGAGATTCGGGCTAAAATGTCCAGTTTTTTTTTGTTTAAACACAATGCTTTTTAGCCAGGACTTACCCAGATCCGGGCTAAAAGGTGGAAAATGCGACTTGTTGAGGCGGGCTTCTGAAGCCCGCCTCAATAAGGTCCTTTTTGAGGCGTATAACGCCCGCCTCAAAAAGTGTACCCATTTGTTGTAGTCCCCTTGGTTGAGACGAACGGTGTACGCCTCAAAAAGTGTCAAAAGGCCCGCCTCAACAAGGGTTTTTTCCACTAGTGTTATATCATATGGTTATATCATATAGTTATATTCTATAGTTATATACTATGATTATAACCTATAGTTATATACAGTTTAGTTATATCCTATGATTATATTATATAGTCATATAGTATGATTTTATATTATAGTTATATCATATGGTTGTATCATATGGTTATAATCTATAGTTATATACTATGATTATATCCTATATATAGTGATATCATATGGTTATATTCTATAGTTATATACTATGATTATATCTTATAGTTATATCCAATTTGGTTATATCCTATGGTTATATTCTACAGTTATATACTATGATTATATCCTATAGTGATATCATATGGTTATATTCTATAGTTATATACTATGATTATATCTTATAGTTATATCCATTTGGTTATATTCTATAGTTATATACTATGATTATATCCTATAGTTATATCATATGGTTATATTCTATAGTTATATACTATGATTATATCCTATAGTTATATCATATGGTTATATCCTATAGTTATATTCTATAGTTATATATTATGATTATATCATGTAGTTATATCATATGGTTATATTCTATAGTTGTATACTATGATTATATTCTATAGTTATATCATATGATTGTATAATATATTATATAGTTATATACTAACGATTACACTAAGTATAATGTCAGTCCAAAGTATTTCTAATCATTTTTACATTTAGTTTATTATGCTACTATGTTAAATGACGAGTAATAAAATTATAATGGAAATTATGGAACAAAATTCTAAGTTAACAAATTAGTATCAATTTATGGCGAGCCTAAGTCCAAAGTATTTCTAATCAATTTTCAAATTTAGTTATTATGCTACTATGCTAAATGACAAGTACTAAAATTATAACGGAAACTATATGATATAACTATAGGATATAATCATAGTATATAACTATATAATATAACCATATGATATAACCAAATTGAATATAACTATAGAATATAACCATATGATATAACTATAGAATATAACCATATGATATAACCAAATTTGTTTTAGGGTTTTTTAGGGTGTAGGGTCTTTATCATTACAATATAAAGTTTAAATTGGAGAAATAACTTACAATATCTAGATATTGGTAGAATATTTTTGTAACACCCCGGGCCAGAGGTGCTACAGTGTTATAGTCCCGAAGGACTATAAGGCGGTTTCTACAAGAAAAGAAATCCAAAACTCTTCTATTACATAAAATCATCAACATTAAAATCCCTGCTCAAGATTTTAAACAATACTTAAACCTGTCATCCAGTTTAAATGCATCAATTTAAATCTAAAACAACGGAAGCGAATACAATATTTTCAAATCTGATGCACAACTAAAATTTTCACTGTGAAGACACATCTGTGATCCAGAACCCGCTTGTTGCTGCAAACCTGCAAAGCCTGATTGACTGGGGGACCCGATACCCCAGCCAACCGCGGCACATAAACCGAAGTTGGTCAGTCTCACGAAAGACTGGCAAAACTCCTCAAGCCAAAACAGTTTCAAACACAAATATATATATATATATATCACTAATCAACTCACAACAAACGACAACACGCCACAATATATACATATATATATATAATATCATAACTACACTTAATCATTTTCATACCAACCAACCAACCAACATCAAAACTCATGCACATCATCACATAATCATCCTTTTCCATCTTTCTCTCCATTTCTAATACCTCCATTATCGACTCTACGAAACATATACACAATATGACTACTAACGCACAACCCAAGCTAACCATTTATACCAAACTCAGTACTGCACTAACACATCCAGTTCAACCTTCACAAATATTCACTTAACCATCTTGGTAATCAATCCACATATCACATAACCCTCTTTCCGCAACTAGCTACAGGCAACAACTACATCCAACGGAAGTTCACAACCACAACCAATGGCCAACAATGGCCCACAACAACAACTAATAACAATCAACATCCAACACAAACCATTAACCAAACACACAACCGAAATCATCAATACGACCACCACTTAACTCATAACAATTATCACAACAATCAACCAATTATAATCATATATATAACTCAACACTGTAACCCAGACAACTTCAACACACTTCCAACCTAACCTCCAATCTAATCCACCACCGGATGGGACTTTCAACCATCCAACCTAGCCTTAACCAACGGAGGTCACACCCTTACGCGGTTGGATGAGGTCACACCCTCACCCCGGCTCCATAACCAACCATCACCAATCCACAACCACCCACCACCTCTATCTGTCAACACAACCAATCATCCACAACTAGCTACAATCAACTACTACGCCAACATCCAATCAATCATAATACAAGACAACAACAACCAACACATTCAACCAGGTTCAACACAAAATCAATACCCAGCACAAGACCAATAATTATGCACACAATCCAACATACCACCGCCAACACACACAGGTGTCGACAAACACACATATTCAACCAAGAAATTCCACAACTAATAATCCAAATTAATTTACTCAGACAAAGATAAAATCAATTACTGAACCAGATAGGAAGCAAAAGTAATTTTATAAAAATATACGAAAGGTTAGCAAGAATCCTCTTGCCTTAAACTCGACAACCACGACCTTAGAGACCTCCAATCAACTCGAACGAACCTGCGAAATCAATCCGAGCAAATCCCTGGCGTTAATTACTCATACAAATCCACTACTAACAAAACCCCCAAATTCAAACCCTAAAATTATACCTCAATATTTCCAATTCAACAAACCCCCAAATTTCCAAACTCTAATTATACCTTAATTAATTAAACAAATCACACCCAAAACCAACCCAACTCCAAAATCAAATCTTAGCTGTACACTTAATAACCGAACCAAGAAAACAAATGGGCAACATCAATTCGGTCACATATATATATAGCAGCAATCAGTAGCCCCAAACTCAAATCAAAGTTCCAATTCAGCAAAACACCCATAAATCAACCCACTCCAATAGTTGATGTCTGCACACGAACAACACAACCTCGCACACCACCGAACATGACCCCAAATTCAGCAATCGGTCACACACACATATATATATTCAGCACACTTCTGAACCTCAACAAAACAAGTACCTTACCTTGTCGACAACCCTTTGCAGCCCCGGAAAGGCTCCTCGTCGTCGGAGACGACGGCAACAACAGCGGCGGCACAGCAGCAACTCCGACGGACAGCAGCGAACAACTGCACAGCAGAGGCGGTCCTCTTTGCAGCAGCCACGAACAGAGGAGGAAGCGAACGGCAGTCCGGGTCGAGCTCGCCGGAGGAGAAGCGACTTCGGCTGGCACAGGAGAGATCGTCGGAGGAGAAGCTTGGCTGAGCTGCTCGGCTGAAGAACCACGCGGGAGAGATTGGTTCGGTGAAGGAGAGCTACGGTGCACAGGAGAAGAAGCACACGAGAGAGAGACCGAACCCTTGAGGGATTTTATCCCCAATTTCCCATTTTCCCCCCTTTTTAAGTAATCTCCTTAATTAATTTATCAAAATGCCATTATCTTATTTGGGGTATTTCAATTTTGGTAAATTATTTTAAAACAATTTTACTTTTGGACGTCACCTAGTAGAGCACAAGGACTGCCCCATTTTTATAAAAAAAACTATTACTTCTTGAGCGCTATCTAGTGACGCCCAAGTGATTTTTTTTTATTTTTTTAATAAACCGGTATACTTTCTAGCGGCGCGCAACGAAAATAAATGTATAACCTATATTTAAAATTTCTAACTATTTTTAACGTTGCAACTTTTTTCGTATTATTTTTTCCAATTAAAAAAAATAAATTAATTATTTTCCTTTATAAAATAATAAGAAAAACTTATAAAATAAGAAAAGTATTACTTTTGTCATATAATTGGATAAAAAAGAGAAAAGGACTTGTAAGAAATGAAAAGTGCTTGGCACCGTACAATTCTTTTCTTTGTCATGAAAAGTGCTTGACACATTACAACGGTGTTACACACTGTTCTAAACTAAAAAAAAAATTATCAACGGGGTTAGACACCGTTGTTAAAACAAAAAATATATTAAATGAGAACGGTGTTTCTCACCGTTCCATCGAACGGTGAGAAACACCGTTCAACTGTGTGTCCCTGTAATGGTGTCTACAACACCATTGCAGGTGCAATTAGCGGCAACCATCAAAATCCCTTTCAGATTTCATGTATCTGCTCATTCCTACTAAATCATATCCTGAAACTGTAATAGTATCATGAAACGATAATAGGATCGTCTTTCTTTGAAGTGTATGCAAGATAAGGAAAGATAGTGCCGCGATTTTTGGATGATGTGTTTTACTAAACATATATGATCTTGTTCATTATCTTAATTAGTCATTATATAATAAAAGACACTAAGTTGAAACTTTATATTTCAACATAAATTGTATTCTAAGTAGGCAAAATTCATTGGAGGCCAACTAAGAGACAAACAATTCAATTAGACAAAATCCCTAATTTAAAGAAAAAACAAAATTAGATCAAATACCTCGAAATTCCGTTGTCGTTTCCAGCCTCTCATCGGTGACTCAGCGCCTCAGAATTTCATTCACGACTCGCCCATCACGCCCGAGTACAGTGATGGAAACTTCATTAGGCACATCTTTTGCAGCAGAGGCCTTTTCTCCAGCGACGTTCACACCAGAGTCTACCCACGTCAACTTCTCTAGCGGGGTCCAACGACAAATTCAACCTCCCTTTTCGCCGGAGTCTTCAACAGCTGCACCAGACAGGAGCTCTTCGGTGACTTCATCTTCTCTCTCGAGCAAGGACGCCTACACAAAGCTCATACAGGAAGAAACGCGTGTTCTCTTGTTCTGCGTGTTTTTTTTTTTTTTTATACAGGTTAACGTTTTCCTATCACATTTAACAGCATTGGGCACGAAACGAATATTGCACATACCCTGGGGTTACCACTAGGGGTGTCAATCGGGTGGGTCGGGTCGGATTCGGATCGGGTCATTTCGGATTCGGGCCAATGTGTGCTATAGTAACAAGTCGGATCATGTTGGGTCGGATATTCATATTTCGAGTGAGATCGGATTTTCGGGTCAATTTCGATCGGGTTAATTTGGATTTCGGTCGAACTTAGGGTTGTCAATCGGGCAAATCGGGTCAATTTCGATTGGGTTAATTTGGATTTCGGTCAAACTTAGGGTTGTCAATCAGACGAATCGGGTCGGTTTTAGATCGGGTCATTTTGGTTTCGGATTAATCTGGATCCGGGCTATTGCACATATTGACATGTATATTGACAACTCGATCCAATTCGGGTCGATCGGGTCGATTGTTCATTTAATCGGGCTAAGTCGGGTATTTGGGTCAATTTCGATGGGTTATTTCGGATTACGACCGAACTAGATTTTGTGTAAATCATATTTCGGTTGAGTCGAATTTCAAATAAATATGAGTTTGAATTGTGTATATCGAATTGTGGTTGAAATGTATTTCGATGGAACCGATTTTCGTTTGAAGGCAAACATAATTAAAATAAATATATATATTCACTATAAAATCTCCTATCATTGGAGTTATATATTTAAGAGTAATTTGCACAAAGCCACCCTTATTTCAATCTTAATAAACCACCCTTAAACTTCAAAACTATAAAAAACCACTTGTTGTTTGATTTTCCTTTTCAAGAAACCACCCCTAGCCTACTTCCGTGAACCATCGTCAACTATTGGGTGCAATTTCAAATATCCATAGATGGTGATTGGGTGAATTAAGTAGAATATGAATTGGAAAATGGAAGAAAGGTATGCAAAGCCTGGTGGTGGAACCGGAAAACATGCTGACAGTGGTGGCTGACGCCAATCTTCAAAGTCCAAAGAAGATGAGATTTTCATCAAAGCCGCCTCAAGCGAGATTTCTCCGCCGCCACCTACATTGTTACAATCTCCTTAATCAAACCAACAAGCGAACAAGCCAAAGAAACAACAACATAAAGCCCAAATCAAACAATAATTTTAATCAAACGCCCAAATTCGAGTCGAACAAATATGAAATCGAACATATAAACTAATTTCCAAAACAATACCTAACCTTGATCGAACGACCAAATCTGAGTGAAGAAGCTCAAATTGAACCTAGTACGTTGTTCCCCGCCGGGAAGAAGTAATCGACGCCATAGGCTGCCTAGGCCTTTGAAGAAATCAACACATTTCAGGAACGAAGGTTGAAATCAGCGAGTCAGCCTATTTTGACGGTAGCTTAACGGAATTATGTTGTGGGTGGCTAGTTGAAGAGGAGAGTCAAATTAGAGGTGGTTTTCTGTGAATTTGAAGATAAAGGGTGGTTTTTTGAAAAAGAGTAGAAATATGGGGTGGTTTTGTATAAATTACCCTATATTTAAAATTGGGTTTTGGTAAAGATGATTATTATGATAAATAGTGAGGCTAAACCTAAACATTTGCGTTTATGATCTGACGATATGAAAAAAGTCTACACTACGAGATCTATAGTGCGCTATATCTCACCGTATAATAATTAACACAATTGTATATTTTTTGTTTCTCTCTCATAACACTTGTGATTTACGTTATGACTATGAATGTAATACTATAGTATATAAGTGTAACTATATCAAATATAATGAAATACTATAGTATATAAGTGTAACTATATCAAATATAATGAAATACTATAGTATATAAGTGTAACTAAATGAAATATAATGAAATACTATAGTATATAAGTGTAACTATATCAAATATAATGAAATACTATAGTATATAAGTGTAACTATATCAAATATAATGAAATACTATAGTATATAAGTGTAACTATATCAAATATAATGAAATTAATACTATAGTATATAAGTGTAACTATATCAAATATAATGAAATACTATAGTATATAAGTGTAACTATATCAAATATAATTAAATACTATAGTATATAAGTGTAACTATATCAAATATAATAAAATACTATATAGTATATAAGTGTAACTATATCAAATATAATGAAATACTATAGTATATAAGTGTAACTATATCAAATATCATGAAATACTATAATATATAAGTGTAACTAAATGAAATATAATAGTATATAAGTGTAACTATATCAAATATAATGAAATACTATATATATAAGTGTAACTATATCAAATATAATGAAATATAATAGTATATAAGTGTAACTATATCAAATATAATGAAATATAATAGTATATAAGTGTAACTATATCAAGTATAATGAAATACTATAGTATATAAGTATAACTATATCAAATATAATGAAATACTATAGTATATAAGTGTAACTATATCAAATATAATGAAATACTATAGTATATAAGTGTAACTATATCAAATATCATGAAATACAATAGTATACAAGTGTAACTAAATGAAATATAATGAAATACTATAGTATATAAATGTAACTATATCAAATATCATGAAATACTATAATATATAAGTGTAACTAAATGAAATATAATAGTATATATAAGTATAACTATATCAAATATAATGAAATACTATAGTATATAAGTGTAACTATATCAAATATAATGAAATACTATAGTATATAAGTGTAACTATATCAAATATAATGAAATACTATAGTATATAAGTGTAACTATATCAAATATAATGAAATACTATAGTATATAAGTGTAACTATATCAAATATAATGAAATACTATAGTATATAAGTGTAACTATATCAAATATAATGAAATACTATAGTATATAAGTGTAACTATATCAAATATAATGATTAATAGAGTAACGAGGATGAATTAAAGAATGGTTCAAAATAAAGGGTGAAACGTGTACTCAGATTTTCAAATATATGTGAAACTAAACTTTAATTGTTTAGATTTTAAGAAAATTTTGTATAGTTTTAGAGTTTATAATGAGTAATCTAAAAATTAAAAATTAAATAAAAATAAGATTAATCATAAAATAACACATATACAAAGTGGCTACATTTATTGGTATAAGCCTTATATTCAAATATTTATGAGATACTGTATCTTCTAGGATGAAGATTTTGTTAACTGGATAAATTAAGATTGCGATACTTTTCACTTATGAGATAATTAACATGAATAAAAAAAATATATTAATTAATACTATATTAGATATATTTTTCTTCTTTCAGTTTGTATAAATGTTAGTACTATTTTGGCTTATATAAATTTAATAACTGATTTATTGTTTCAACTTATCTAATGCATAACATTTAAAACATGAGTTTATCAATGATTATGTTAGTGGTAGATTTATACACGTTAATTCAATTACAAAGATTGTATTGATACTCTATTTTATATTGAATAATATGATTAGAATGTGTAATTTTAAATGATATCATTATCTTTGAATTTGCTCTTTATTTTAAAATTACATATTTAGTCAAAAGCTTCATTTATCAAAAAATTATTAAAAGATTAATATTAATGCTAAAATCTCCGAGTTTGTTAGATAAGATTTTATTTAAAATCTTTTTGGGTTAAAATAAATTAATCTTAATAATTTAAAAAGAGAATTACCCATAAATTAACACATAAGTATGATGGGGCCAGAATCGTTCTAAGAGCTTAAAAGGGGAGAGCTTTAATATATAGTAATAGATAGATTGAACATACAAGAATAACAAGATATTCCACTTTTATTTTAATATTAAGATGTGTTGTGTGTATTTAACTAATGAAATAGTCAAGTACTTTCTATTTCATCCATTTAAACATATTTTTCATCCACTTTTATTTTAGATAAATTCCTGTTGGTGTCCCTGAGTTTAGGGTTATTCCTGTTGGTGTCCCACGATTAAGTTTTTTCCGGTTGGTATCCCTAAGGTTTGAATTTGTTTGCATCGTAACCAAACTTTTTAATGTTTGTACCATTCTAGTTCAAATTGATTAAATCCAAGTCTACCATTGTGTTCATCTCCCTCAAATTAGTAAGATTTGACTCCTAAGATACCCAAATCCATGTATGAACCATGTCTATTTGAATTCCGAAGCAACAACCCGTTTCGACCTTAAGAATTCAAATCGGAATGGTTTGAGTATGAATTTGATTGTTTTAGGAGTCGAATCCTACTAAGTTGAGGTCAATAAACATAATGATGAGCTTCAATTTGATCAATTCGAACCGAAATGATACGGATATGAAAATTTTTGGTTACAAAACGAACAAACCAAAACCTTAGGGATATCAACAGCAAAAAACTTAATCGTGGAACACCAATATGAATAACCCTAAACTCAGGGGCACCAACAAGAATTTCCCTTTATTTTTCTAATCGTTGTTTTGGCGGGACAGGTTTACCGCCTAAAAATTAATATTGTCTTATGCTAATTAAAATAAATTGAAAAAAGCCCCAATTCTAATTTCTAACCCTAGAACAAAGAAGATGTTCTTTCTCAGTTTCTCACTCAGCCTCTCGACCCTCTCTCCTGAGTCCTGACTCCTCTTTGAAGTCTCTTTCGCTCTCCAGTCTCCTTCTTAGCCGGACTCAACTCGCCTGCTCTCCTCCCCAGCCGTGGTTCGCTTTCTCCCCAGCCGGGTTCGTTTCCTCCCCAGCCGGGTTCGCTTCCTCCTCAGCCGTGGTTCGCTTTCTCCTCAGTCGTGGTTCGCGCTCCACCGTAGCCGCGATTCGCTTCCTCCCCAGCCGCGATTTGCGCTCCTCCGTAGCCGCGATTCGCTTCCTCCCCAGCCGTGGTTCGCTCTCCTCCCCATCCGCGGCTCGGCTTGCCTATGCAGGTGATATTTCTTCTCCTTGATCTTGCTTATTTGTTGATTTTCAGCAATTATGTTGTGTTTGTTGGGTCTTTTTCTTCTCGTCTTTAGTTGTCACTTGTATTTGTACATAGCTTTAATCAAGCATTTAACAGGAAATTTGTTCTCAGCATAGGCAATTCGCCTTCCTGTCTCAGAAGTTATGTTTTCTACAGTGCATGCTTAAGAATAACAACGATGAATAGCATTGAGATAATGACAAACTGCCTTCAATGTAGTTTGTTGGAACATAATTGTATCCTTGACCTGTGAACTGCTTGGAGAAATAAGGAATTACTGGTTATTTTCTAGTTTAGATTGTAAGATGAATACCAGTGGAACATAATTGTATGATGAGCATTTGTTTTGGTGCAGAGGATACAATCTCTTGAGGCTAAATGCAATTTTCTCGAGAAAAAGGTAAAACCACAAGTAGCTATGCAGGTCTTGTCTGTAATTCTGTTATGTGATTGACTCGGGGTGAGTGTTATGGATTAAAGTCATACTTGTTTGAGGGGAATCCCCTCCCAAAGAATACTCAAAATAAACATCGAATAATGTGTAGTGTCAACTTTTACCTTCTTTCAGTAAATCATGCTTGTTGATAGTGTTTAACTTCTCCGCTTAGATGTATAAGGATTACTGGCCTCATCTTGATGCGGTCGTGAATGAATAAAATCTGTTACACTATCGTCTACGCTTGTTTTGACTTTAACTTGTCAAGATGATGGTTTAAAATCGTTTACTCAGGATGCAGACTGGCGCAAGAAAGAAGCTGATTGGTTGAAGAAAGAAGCTGATTTGCATATGCAGTTACACAGAGAAGTATTGCTACTTTGTGTTTCATTCTTATTGTAGTTTTTATTACTTGGTATTGTATCTATGATCATGTATATCGTTTATTCATTTTGCGAGTTATTCTTTATTACTAGACTGAACATCTAAGAAGCTTAAGTCCTTTTATCTCCTATTATGCATGAAAGTCATGTGGCCTTTCTGCTGGATTAGAAATGTTTCCCTTTTTCTTCCCCCTTTTCTCTTCTCTGTTTGTTGCTTTATAGGTTAGTTACATACTTACATCACATTGTCTTGTTGGACCATATTTTCTAAGTTACTGTCTACCAAACCGAGTGTCTTGTTGTTTAGATGGTTCTTTCTTTGGCTTGATTTGTGAGCTTTTTAAAATTGATAGACCATAGAGTCATTATTGAGTCTCTCTATTGTCCATGTATAGCTAATTTTTGCTCCTTCCTATTTCCTAATCCAGACCTCACAAGCTTGAAAGAGTTTTGCAAGTTTCCTGCAACAGTGCAGCAGTATTACTGATGTTGGACTTTCTTACTTGACAGGTATAATAAATAGAGAATTATTATGTTGGAAAGTTCTTATACGTTTTCAGATTATGACTTTCAAGTGTTAATTCTTCGAGTAAATATGGATTGTAGAACTTTTAGGAATTCCCTTTCAAGTAATAATCATCTTTATTTTCCTTTTCCCTCTCCTAATATTTAGGACTTGTGACAAGACGGTGTTTCATTAGTATATGTTTTATTGTCAAGCTTTTTAAACTTTGTAATTATTCATTACTTTGCATCTTTATTCCCATGTGTGCTTCAATGTAATTATAGGTCGCAAAAAAGATGTATGTTTCATCTGTCATACGATTTACAGTATATGTATGATGTGATGTGATACATTATGTTTTAAATTTTTTTGTACTGGATCTTTCCAGTTGCTATTTAAGATTATGCATTTTTTGCTTATAGGTTTGCACAGGCTGGTTTGTTGAGTCTGAAAGGGTGTCGACTCTCAGATGCTTGCTTTGTGCTTAAACCACAGCTAGCCCTATGACATAGGGAGTCCACCTGATAATATAAAGGTGTCATTAGATGATTCATGTGGTGAGGTAATTTAGTAGGTAAAGTGGTGGGAGGTAGAAGGCTTTTATGGGATGCATTTTGTGTATATCAAGGCTAGTAAGCTCATGACTCCCTCATGGTATTTCTTTAAATGCTCATTATGTCTTATTATTTCTGTCATTTGATGCATCTTATGACACCACCTGAAGGTATTTTTTTTATCACAATTTTGTTAACTTTTTGTCTCTTTGTCTTATCTTTGAATTTGTGGTGGAAGTCTTAGCTTGATTTTTTTCCTTTGCTTCTTTTCTCAGAATTTTGATAATCTTGGGACTTGCTGATGTTGCTGGGGCTTTGCTGAATTTTGTTGGGGCTTTGGTGCTAGTTGTTGCCTATTGGGGCTTTGTTGGATGCTATTGGTGCTTTGCTGAATGATGATGCTAGCTGTTGGTTCTAGTTGTTGATGCTTTGCTGCTTGTTTTTGTGCTCACCAATATAATGTTAATAGCTAATCTTATTGTGTATAGTTTCACTTTTATTGGTGAATGTGGTTATATTTTGGCCCCTTGTAAACAGGAAATACTAGTAAGCTAGCAATATCTTATATCTATCAAGATATTTGCATTGCATTCATATTTCTTAGTGATTATTAGGTACTCATCCAATGAAAATGAAATGATCTTGATTTTACATGCCTTCTGTCTTTTTCTTCATTCTTATTTTCCTCTTTCGTGTACTCATCTAGCCCCAAACCTACCATTGGAAAAAAATAGAATAAACTTGCTAGAAGGGGTTATAATTTGGACAAGAGTTGTGTGAATATTATTTTTCAATTTTTCATAAATCATATTATTCATATATAATGATCTTATTTTTGCATAACTTGGAAGAACATAAACTTTACTTCAAGGGAATAAAAATAACTTTCTTCAATTGCTCGTAATACATCCATTAAATTAATATAGGCGTGCATTTTTGGTAAGAATGGATGAATATTTATTCTGAGTTTTTCGGATGATTTCGAGTTGAGTATATATTTTTTACAGATGATTTAGGATCGAGTGGCACTGGTTATTTATGTGATTTCGGACTATCGAGTTTGGGTTTTCATGTGATTTCAAATAAGTCAACTTTGGGTTTTTGGATGATTTCGGATTGGGGAACTTCGGGTTTCAGATGATTTCGGATCGGGGAACTTCGGGTTTCGGGTGATTTTGGATCGGGCAACTTCGGGTTTCCGGGTGATTTCTGATCGAACAATTTCGGGTTTTCGGGTGATTTCGGATCGTGCAACTTCGGATTTTCGAGTGACTTCGGGTCGGGTGACTTTGGGTATCGGATTGCTAACGGGCTAGCCCGTTCGGGTTATTTTTGCGTTCGGGCTAGTCGGTTTGGGTTGGGTCAGGCTCGGGTATACATTTTTGTTATTCTTTTCAGATATCGAACGAGTTCGGTTTCGGGCGGGTCGGGCGGGTTATTCGGATCGGGTCAAGTTTTGACAACCCTAGTTACCACACAATGGTAAAATTTTTGATGTACCTTGCGAGTAATGCATAATCCTGGAGTTACCACACAAAATATCATAAAATGTTTTATAAACATTATTTCCAACATACATCAAACAAGTGTTTTATTTTACTTTTTACTGATATGTTATTGATACAGATAGTCGTCTTTTCATGGGTGAAAAACAAAAGAAAATACATTAAGCACAAATCAATTAATATATATGTATACATAGATTTGGGTTCGCGTGAAACGTGCATTTCCCGTGCGAAATGCAACACAATCGTGGCCCTCTATTTCGCTTCATCTGACGGTTTGCGCGCGCCCCTTCTACTTGTAAAAATAACAAAAGCAATTCCCTTCCCCTATAAAACAAGAGAAGTATGTATCTTAGTTGGTTGTGGAGTGGGGGATGACCATGAGGTCTTGGGTTCAACTCCCCCCAACAACACTACTTTGTAATTTTTTTTTCCTTTTTTTTCACTTTTTCTTTTAAGTCCCTGAACCACAAATATTTTTAAATTGTTTTAAATTAAATCTGGGAAGAAGAAGACGTTATCATATATGTACATTAAGTGTCTATATATGAACATTAAGTAACAATATATAAACATCAACACACAACATATACTCCTCCTTTTTTATAAACCTCAGAGAATTAATATATGAGCATGTGCTTGTTACATATGAACATTGATGTTATCAGATATGAACATCAACACACAACGACCTGGTAAAAAGAATTTCAAACATATGAACATGTGCATGTTACATATGAACCTTATAGAACAAGTATATGAACGTGTGCATGTTACATATGAATCTTAAAGACCAAGTAAAAAGAATTTCAAACATGAACATGTGCATGTTACACATGAATTTTAAGTAATAACATATGAACATGTGTATCTAACATATGAATCTCAAGGACCAAGTAAAAATTCTTTTACACTATGAATATCAAGGACCAAGTAAAAAAAATATAAATGTTTGTAAACGTAATAAACGTCAAGGGAGATTTGTTAATAAATATACACTATGCTAAAGGTTCACATCTAACACAATAGAAGTCCACACTTGATATACTCAATAAATCTCTAGTATAAAATGTGTTTGTACATCTATAGTTTACTTTAATTTGTAAACTTTCAGTATGAACCGTATGAATATTTAATATTAATATATGAACCTAATAATACAAATAAATGAAAATCTAGTGCTTATATGTGAACATAAAGATAACAGTTTAGAACAATCAAGAAAAAAAATTGTGGACCGAAAAAAAAATCAGGATATTTACGAAAATGCCACACATGTCACTTTTAATCTCACCCCTTCGACTCACGATGCTTCTTACTTTAAGAGACAAATATATGGGAACCTCCCTCATAAATCACGCCTTTCCCGTGCAAAATGCGACACAATCCAGACTGTCCATCTCGCGCGTGCCCATTCGTATGATTTGCGTGATGTTATATTTATTTTTTTCCTTTATAAATCACAAAAGGCTCATGGGAGTCATGGCCCAGCTGGTAGTGGAGTGTGAGGAATATCATGAGGTATTGGTTTTAACTACCAACACTCCTTTGTTATTTTTCCCCTTTTTTCTTCATTCCGTAAGCCACAATTTTTTTAAAAATTGTTTTAAATTAAATCTGGGAGAAATGAGACATTATCATATATGAACATTAAGTGTCGATATATGAATATTAAGTGTTGATATATGAACATTAACACACAACATATGCGTCTCTAGCTTATGAACCTCAGATAATTAATATATGAACATGTGCTTGTTACATATGAACCTTGACATTATCAGACATAAAGATCAACACACAATGACTAGGTAAAAACAATTTCAAACATACGAACATGTACATGTCACATATGAACCTTACATAACAAATATATGAACGTGTACATGTTACATATAAACTTCAAGAATTTCAAACATGAACATGTGCATGTTGCACATGAACTTTACAGTACTAATATATGAACATGTGTTTGTTACATATGAACTTTAAAGACCAAGTAAAAAGAAATAAACGTAAAGGGTGATGGGTTAATAACTATATACTATGCTTAGGGTTTAGGGGTTTAGGGTTTAACACAACATAAGTCCATACTTAATATATTTAATGAATGTCTAATATAAAGTGTGTTCGTACATATCTAATTCACTTTAGTTTGTAAATTTTTTGTACAAATTGTATGAATGTATTAATATATAAACCTTATAGTATAAATAAATTAACATATATGTAAACATAAAGATAACAATTTAGAAATATCAAAAAATAAAACTAAAATAAAATAAAATTGTAGACCGAAAGAAAAATTCACTATATTTACGAAAATGTCACCCCTATTTTTAATCTAACGCCATCCTTCCCATACAACTGAGACAAATGCACGTGAACATGTATAAAGTACAACTAGCTTAATTCGATTTTGATTGATACCGGAGTAAAAAAGAAGACAGTGATCATTAACTACAAAGTGGCACCAGTGGTTGAGGGGAGGAGTAGAATTCTGGGTGTGAAAATTCCACCCGGGTTCGAAACATGCTGATACCGCTAGGGATGCTGCCCCTATTTAACACGTCAGGGTGGCGTGGGGCAGCCTGGCCTGGCCGTGGGATTAGTGGGCTCCACCGCAGGTGGGTCCGACACCCACGTAAAGCTAAAAATAAAAAATAAAAAAATGACATGCCTTGAGGCTTAATAAATTGATTTCATATCCACCTTTTTTTTTTGCTCTTCAATTGATGCCCCGAAATCCCCGAATTGACTTGTATACGTATCTCATATCTGTATATGCATCCTACATTTGTAATTTGTAATAGAATTTCAAAAAACCCTAAATATTGATCAAAGTCCTAACATAAAAATTTTGTACGCAAGTAAATATTGAAAATAAAGAGCAATATTTAGAAATTCTAAATATTGATTTTTCTAAATATTGCTCTTCGCGAAGAGCAATATTTAGAAAAATCAATCCACTCCCTATCTCTAAATCTAAACATTTGTCCCTAAACTAGATTTTGAAAAAACCCTAATTTCAAAAGAATCCAGATTTGAACCATTACCTCGAAATTTCATTCTTGTTTCCAGCCTCTCGTCGTTGCCTTTGTTTTCCACCCACGTCTCGTCGAAGTCTTCAACGATTGCATCAGACGGGAGCTCTTCGATCGGCGAGTTCATCTTTTCTATTGCACAAAGATGGCTTCTTCTGGAAGTTCACAACAAGAATAAACGCAAGTTTTCTTCTTTTGTTATCAGTTTTCTCTTTTTTTATCTGGTAATTTTGCCTGATAATCCTAAGGTATCGTTTAATTTGCGCGGTACACAAGTCTCACATATTTCAGTGGTAACCCTGAAATTTGAAATCAATTCACCTAATACCCAAAACGTTAAGTTTATTAAAAAAGTAAATTAAAAATTAAGAAGAAAAAGTAGTGGACAAGTATTCTCTTCTTTGTTCATTGAGAAGGCCCGTACGGCGAGTCCGCCATTAGCACGCCATCTTCCTCCTCGCAGCCCCGTCTACCACCTCCAATCCCCCTGATGGCGATCCCTAGCCCCCACCCCACCTTCCACTCCTCTGCCTCCTCGCTTAAGCCTCGCCGCTTCGACACCCTCATCCTCGTCTTCCTTGTCATCATCTTTCATCTTCTCCTATTTCCTCCGTCTTCAAGCTCACCAACTTCCGCCACTGGTTCGACCACATGAAGAAGGGATCAAACGAGAGGGAGAGAAAATATGTTGTACTGTTTCATTCAATAAAGCTCATACAGATTACAAGTTTGTTATGACTATTTATAGTCTCTGAAGTTTTTTATACTCAGTAAAGGTTAAATGGGCTAATACTCCACTAGGAGCTTTACACATGGCTATGCCATTATGAACCATATGCTTCTACACCGCAACGCTTTCATGTAAATGTGTTTTTTTTAAAGAATTTAGAAATTGGGAAGAACAGGAAATTTGAAATCTTCGGGATGTTTCTGGAATTGGAAACAAATTTGTGTTTGTGCGGGCAATTGTGGTCTCTGTTCGAAATGATTGCCTCAATTTGGAAGATCACCAAACGATTTATTTCACCCGTTCAACCTTTTATTTCATTTTCATTTTTCATTTTTTTTAGTAAAGTTAACGGAATTTTCGGTTAAGTTCAACGCATTGGGTATAGGGTGAATTTTGTACAAATTTCAAGTTACTACGCGAAATATATTATTGCGCAAATTCATACCTGAGGATTATCAGGTGACTTTAATGAAAACTATAAATATGAAAATTATAAAAAAGATTTAGAAAATAAAAAATATGATTTTTTATTATATTAAACCTTTACAAAGATCAATACCTCTCGTGCAAGGAACAATCTTTAACTAGTATATTACTAAATCACGATTTAACTAGGCCACATGCCCCTCACACAATATGACACCTCAATTTTTTCTAAATTCATTTAAGTATCTTGTGTGTATTTATTTTTTAATTGTAGTTATATTTAGTCAAATCATATTTTAAAAAGTTATTATAAACAAATTTAATATATATAGTTTATATGAGGAAAAAGTATTTTCAAAAACTATAATAAAACCAGTATCTAACAATCTCTTAAAATATAATTTGACCAAATTTACTACTCCCTCTGTCCTGAAAAGATTGTCCTAAAGGACTAAAAACTCTTCAATTAAGAAAATTAACAAAGTACAAGTTGTAATTAATGCTGCTATAGTGCAATCTGTGGTAAATTACCACAGATGAGTTTACATCCAATAAAATCAAAGCATTAAAAAGCACACGGATCCACTTTTCAAATTTTGGAGACTTAAGACATAATTGACCCTAAACAATCTCTGCAAGTTTTGGGGACTTAAGACATAATTGCTCCTAAACAGAGTATAAAGGGGATTACAGAGGAGTGCAGGGGATTTACAGAGAATTTACATTCAAAGCTTCACTGAAAATTCAGAGCAAAACAGAGAGAATAATCACTCTACATCACAGCCTGGTGGTGTCATGGCCTCAGCTTTTGACTTAAATGAAGCTCCACTTCCAGATGAGTACATTTATGATGGAGAAGAGTTTGAAGAACTCAATGGGTCAGCAGGGGACATGGAACAAGATGAACATAGTTTTGATCTCAACCAGGAACCAGGAGATGAAGAGGGACAATCATCAGAAGCAGAGCACAACACAGAGACAACACAACATCATCAGCCAACACAAAATATCAGGCTCAGCAGTGATAAAAAAATGCACATATTGAATGCTCTGCTTACGAGATCTAAAGAGGGACAATTACCACAGGGTGCAATAAAGGAAGCTACACAAGAGTTCAACATGTCAACAAGGTGCATAGGCAGACTTTGGAACACAGCCAAGAAGCAACATAATGCACGCCAGAGGTACAATATAAGCACAAAATATCACAAATGTGGTAGAAAAGGAATTCAAGTAGAGATGGATTCAATCACAGCACTGAGCATGGGAGACATGTCATGCATTAGAGACTTAGCTAGCAAGCTTAGTATTTCAAAGACCAAAGTGCATAGGATGATCAAGCAAGGTACAATAAAGCCACATGCAAATCCACTCCATCCTGGTTTGAGTGAGGGACATAAGAAGGCTAGGTTGGATTGGGTACTGAAGTTACTACAATGGGATAATGTAGAAGCTAAGTCAGTGTATTATCCAATGTTTGATTTTGTACACTTGGATGAGAAGTGGTTTTTTCTATCAAAGAAATCACAGAGAGTATATCTAGCACAGAATGAAAGGGGCAAGTACAGAGCTGCAAATTCATCTAAATTCATTCCCAAAGTTATGTTCACTGTAGTTGTAGCAAGGCCTAGATTTGATGCAGAGGGACAATGCATTTTTTATGGAAAGATATGAATCTTTTCATTCACATATCAACAAGCAGCAAAAAGGTCATCCAAAAACAAAGAGAAGGGGACACTAGTTACAAAGCTAGTTGAATCAGTCAACAAGCAAGTGACAAGGAACATGTTGATAAACCAAATCATTCCAGCAATCAAGGCAAAATGGCCACAAGATGGAGCTCAAAGAGTTATATTCATACAACAAGACAATGCAAGGGCCCATATAACTCAACGAGATCCAGAATGGCAATAGGTATACATTCAGGATGGATTCACTTTTATTTTAATACAACAACCAGCTAATAGTCCAAATGTAAACATCTTAGATCTAGGATTTTTCAGAAGCATTCAGTCACTCATGCACAAGAAGATGCCAAAAAATATTGATCATATGGTACAAGCAGTGCATGAAGCATTTTTTTGAATTGGCCCCTACAACTCTAAGAGATGTGTGGATGACACTACAATTTGTTATGAATGAAATACTTAAATGCAAGGGAGGCAATGAGTATGATATGCCACATGTAAACAAGAAGAAATTAATGGCTCAGGGGAATCTACCAAGAGAGATCAAGGCACCTATGTGGGCTATCATAGAAGCATGGGACATAGTGCATGGGGGTGCACAACAAGCATATCAACCAGGAACATCAATAGAAGGCCAACAGAGTCAACAAGGGACAACAGTATATGAAGATCAAGACACTGAAGAAGCACTTGAAGACAGTCAGTTTATTTAGCAATATATGACAAAGATTGAACATTTTGTGTACAGAGCAATCTTAGGAGGTAAAGTAACATATTTTGTCTAGCTTAAGTATATTTTTTTTAGGTCAGAAAGCTGTTATTTGAAGCAGGAAATTGTAAGATAGCAAGAACTTGTGTAATTTTGTAAACAAGCATAAGTAATGGCACAACAATGACAATGCATTTCTCAGATGTCCCTATTACCCTCATAGACACAAACCCAATCACAATACCTTAGCATAACATAAGCATCAATCAGTCATTTGTATGTGTTCCTATGGCACACTAAGACAGTGAACATGCAGGGAATGCATCTCAGTTTCAAGACTTCATCATAGATAGACTCAAGGAGAATAAAATAGAACAGAATTATGTAGCACCCCAATAGAAACAAAGCAATAGAAGCACATAGATCAACAAGACAACAACACCACCAATCACAAGAGCTTTTAGACCTTTAGGACAAACCAGACAAAGGAAATAATGCATCTCAGTTGTATTAAGACTTCACAATTGTAGATTTTCTCAGATGTCCCCATAGCCATCATAGACACAAGACCAATCACAAGACCTTAACATACACATAGGCATCAGTCAATCACATGTGAAAGTATTCCTATGGCACATTAAGGCAGTGATATTAAAGGTCTTGCATCTCAGTGTTAAGACTTCATCATTGAAATGCACAAATAATCTCAGATGTCCTCATAACCCTCATAGACACAAGACCAATCACAAGACTTAACATACACATAAGCAACAATCAACCACATGTAAAAGTGTTCCTATGGCACATTAAGGCAGTGACATTAAAGGTATTGCATCTCAGTTTCAAGACTTCATCATTGAAATGCATAAATAATCTCGGATGTCCCCATAACCCTCATAGATACAATACCAATCACAATACCTTAACATACACATAAGCATCAATCAATTACATGTGACACAGTGTTGCTATGGCACATTAAGACAATGAGCATAAAGGTTTTGCATCTCAGTTATATTGCATCAACACCGATAACCTAACTGATCAATCCAACATCTCACTCAACAACAATGAACAATCCAATATAAGAGTACATGCATAAGATCAATCCAACTTCCAATCATGCATCAGAGTACATCATATGATCAATATAAGGTTTTGCAGTCACAATGTAACAGAGAATCAACAAAAAAACCGAACACCAACACCAAAACACTGCAAATTATCAGCATACATAATCCAACATCAGAACAACAAATCCAGAATCAATCCAATGTCTCAGTCAACAGCACAACAAACTCATTCAACAACATGCATAATTCAGAGCAATAATCTCAGCAAAAGTACCCAAAATAAACAACTTAACAAGAGTGAGACTTAGCTAAACATCAGAATCAGAGGCAACATCACCATCATCGAGGACGATTCTTCTGTCAGAAGACTGAACCGCAGCTTCATCGTTAGGGGAATCAGGGATTACAATAATCTCAGGGGAATCAGCAAGGACATCAATCTCAGGGGTATCGGGGAGCACAACGATCTCTAGGGGCTCAGACCACATCATTCCCTCCACAGTTTCCTCTGAGCCAACAGAAATGTAGATGTGATTCCCATGACAATCGCCACCCCAGTCGCACTGTAGAGCTTTAGAGCAAGCAACAAAAAGACAATCATCAGAACTCCAGGTCTCATCGGACTTAAATAGGTCCGAATCATCCATGAATGCAAACAAAGAATGAAACCCAGGGGACAGGGGTTTTCAAAGCACTCAAATATGAGATTTAGGGTTTTTTTTGGACGGGTTTTGGGAGATATGGATAGATCTAGAGGAGGAGCAAGCTTTTTTAGTGTTTTGGGGACAGCCGGAACAGATTAATCGTCGGCGAAGCAAATCTGCAACAGAGTGAGATCTTAGATGAGTTAGGGTTTAGGGTTTCAGAGAGAGCTCATACGAGAGAGTAGAGAGCTCAGACGAGAGAGTAGAGAAAGAGAGTAAGGCACCTTAGAGTGAGAGCTCAGATGAGAGATCAGATGAGAGCTCTCATTTGAGAGCACAAATGAGAGCTCAGACGAGAGAGGAGAAGAGAGCTCAAATGAGAGGGTTTCAGAGAGAATGAGAGAGCGGCGAGGTGAATGAGAGAGTGAGATTAGGCTTTTAGGGTTAGGGGAGTTGGGCTGGGTAATTGGGTGAGATGAGATTAGGCCGAGTGGGTAATTGGGCTGGGTAGGTTAGTGGGTTAAGCAATGGGTTTAGGATAGGTTAATATTATAGGATCGAGATTGTTAGATAAATAACTAAGGAACTAAGAATAGCAATTCTCATTTCCCTTCACAGCAGAATTTAAACAATCAAGCACAAATGAACAAGTTCCTTATAGTGGAAACCTTTGATTGCCAACTAGCAATCCAGGATAAAAACCACTACCTTTCTTTTGAAAGGATTTCAAGGTCTACTTCTTGATTTCTTATCTCTTTTGGTTACATCTTATCCTAGAAACAAACACACAGTTTCTTTACATTACACACAGTTAGGCAATCCTAGATAACTTAACACAATCAATAATCAATCCAAGAAATAGACCTTAGCACCTAGGAACTATCTCACTTACAGTCATAGGAACTTAGCACTCAGCTCTTCGATTCCTTGACTGGTTCCTCTTGATCTCGGTTTGCTTTGATGATCTTGTTTGAAGGTTCACACTTTGATGTTTGCTATTGAGTGTGATTCATGTTTTTTGTGCTCTTTTGTAACCTCTGAGTTAGTCTTCCTTATATAGTGGATTCTTTGCGGTTTGATCTTCTCTTGGTTCCCATAGATCAAGCTTGCCCTAGGATGTGTGGTGATCCGTGATCCATGCTGTCTTTGACATGTACCAACAACCTAGGTAGCTCAGAATCCTTCTTTGTTGGTCAACTGCTTCAGCCAAGTTGTTCTCCAGCTTCCTTCTTCAGAGGTTCGACAACCTGGGTACTTTGGAACTGTCTTCTGGACAGCGACAGGTTCCATGACAAGTCGCTTTCACCTTTCTCTGTCCGAGGTTATGTGTTCTAGGCGTCTTGTTGTTTTGCTCTGGAGAATGGCAGACTTTGGAAGCTTCGCACAAGTCGTTTTCAACTTTCTCTTGTACGAGGTTGGTGTTCCCAGATTTCTCGGAAAGCGCAACATCACATGTTGTATTTCTAGGCACACATGGGTTCCTTCCTTTGGCTTGCTCCTTGGTTTTCTTGTCCTGTTTTGCTTTCATGCCTTCGATGTTTGTCCTGTGGTTCCTTAAGGCACATCTTTGAGATAAAACATTAGTATCAAAATATTTGTCATCTTCAAAAGTAGAAAAACTGAGGAAATGAACTAGCAGGGGAACTAAAGTTCTAGAGTTCCATTTCCTAACAATTTCCCCCTTTTTGATGATGACAAATACAAGGAACCTGGCAACATAATAGGATTTTGAATTTCATGAGACCAGTTGAATTTAAGGGATTTACAACGTTGTAAAATAATGAGAGAACATTCAATGGTTGTAAATTCCCCCTAAGCAGATGAACGAGTTTATTCGAATTCCCCCTTAGAAGTAGAACGAGTTCAGAGTTCCTATTAGCCCAGTAGTTTCCAAAGTTCAAGGTTCCTATCCTTCTTCCCCCTTTTGACATCATCGAAAAGATCAGTTGACATGTTAAGAACAAAATATCAAAGGAAATAAACAATTGCGTCAACCCATAACATAAACCATAATAGAAATTTGAGGCAAAGACAAATCATTCATAGAGACGTAGCCAAAAGTAGTCATTAAACTTAATAAGATCTTAACATTGTTTAGAGGAAGACAAACCACGAAGCATCACAAAACAACCTACAAAGACAACAATATAAGCAACCTTTAAAGAGGATAACAAAAGGATAGAAGAGGGTAGTAGGATCCTAGGGAAGCTACTAGCACACTGTGAGGTTACAACACTGGGAACCAGGAGAAGCGTTCCTATGGCAGAGCAATGGCCTCCTCTTCGTCAGCCTTGTTGTCGTCGGTTCCTTCATTTTGGCCCATGGCCTGATTTGCGCCGGTTGCATCTTCCCATGTTTTCTGTAGTACCTCCACCAGACTTGAGACTGCAGTGCTCATCTTTCCCAACTCATTTACTTGATCACGGAGAGCGACCATGAGGACAGTCGAGCCTTCCGTGATGGCCTTTTCAATACGATCCAGAGCAGAGAGGAGTCTTGAGAGGGGTTGAGCGGTGGTAGGGAGCTTGAAGGGGCCTGGGAACTGGCCTTGGCTTTGGGCGGTTCTTCCTGAGGGTCAGAGAGAGGGACTTGGGGATCTTTTGTCTTGAGTTTCCGGACAGTGGTCATGGTGAGAAGCTTGCTGTAGACAGTTTTAGGCAAATCATCTGGGTACCAGTGAAGCAGGGAGAGAAGATTTTTGATGAGATGGGGAAAGGGCAGGGCATGAGATTCATGGGACTTGCAGAACTGCATGTGAGCCAACACTATGCGGGGGAGATCAACTTGTGCACCAGACAACACTTTATCCATGAGGATAGCATCCGTGATGAGAACTGTATTCTGGTGCTCTTGCCTGGGAACTAGGTTTCGGATGATCCAGAAATGCAGAAGCTTGTTGGCGATGGAGAGATCCTTAGTTTGCAGGGTTGAGGGGTATTCGCCGTCGTAGAGTTTCCTCACCACTTCACCCTTGGACTTGTAACCCTTTCCTTTGGGCCACGTCTTTTTCTGATGCAGTATGTCAAAACCAGATCTGGACTCGATCCCAAGAGCAGACGCGATGAGGTTGGGGGACAGGGGATATATGGTTCCCTTCCACTGGAATATGGCGTCGTTGTAGGGAGAGTTATCTTTGGCGGGCACAAAGGTGAGAGACTGATAGAACAGACGGACTACTTCATCAGAGGCGGAGAAGGGCTCGACCAAGAGTTCATCCCATCCTTGGTATTGCAGCAGAGAATGAAACTCACTGAGGGCTTCGCTGAACAGTTCCTCATCTTCTTCTTCGAGAGTTTGGGTCCATAACTCCTTGCCGATGATGAGTGGCTTAAGAATCTTCCTCTTGGAGAAGGAGGAGGATACTTGCCCGAGCGAGGAAGAGGAGAGGGTGAGGGATTTGGTTCTTTTTGAGGGTTTCTTCTCTTTGGAGGGAGGGTCATAGGGAACCAAAGCTTGGGAACTTCTTTTCCGTTGTTTCAGCCTTGTGGCAACAGAGGGACCGGGTTTGGAGATGGGTTTAGACTTGAGGCTAGTAGGTGAGGGCCCTGGGCTGAGGATCTCCTGGGTGGTCTTATCTGGGGAGGAGTCATGGGATCCTCCTTCCGAGACAGATTTTGTAGTCGATGCCGATGCAGGAGTGATTTCCTTCACTTTCTCCTCAGCTTTTACCTCAGTTTTCTCCTCAATTTTCTTCTCAGGTTGGGGATTTTGAGAGGTGGTGACATAAATAGGCTGGGTAGACGAGGCTGCCTTCTTTTCTCTGTGAGCTCTGAGAAGGGCAACTTCCTCTTCGTCTTGGATCAAGTTAGGGTTAGGGTTCTTGTCAGCCATTTTTAAGGAGCTAGGTTTATGTGTTTGAGAAAGAGAGAGACAGAGAATCAAGAAAGATGGAAATGGCAAGTGTGGGAATAGATTGGATCAACAGGACACCTTTTAAAAACGGATTGAGGGCTGAAGGGACCATTAGGAAAAATCTGGCCGTTGAGGAGATCAGGGAAGATCTGGAGCATTGAAGGCGGTTGTAGCTTTTCCGAACGGTCAAGAGCAATTCAAAAATCAACCCAATTGGAGAGGGTGCTCTACCACTGACGAGCCGTGACTGACCTCTGTAATTTTGCCATAAATATTGTCTTGGGAGGATCAGGCGCCGAACTAGCCGTTTGAAGATCGTTTCATCCTGGTTCCTTTCTGGCGATATATTCAGTGTGCTAGAGGGATGTATGAGAACTTTGATGTGGGTTAAAAACAGGGAACCGAAAAGTACGTTCCCATACAAGAAATCAGGGAGGCCATTTATCGCATTACTCAATAATTCCCAAAGAGGGTTAAGAGATGGATCATAGGGAATTAAATTGAGCAATGAGGCAAGGAGGGTCATAGTACACAATCATCATTTCGGCTTGTATTGTTGGGTTAGAATATGATCAGATTGTGACTTTTGGGCCAACAAAGAAACTTAAAAAATGAAAGAGTTGAAAGAATAATGAGGACCAAAGGACACGAACTAAGAAAAATTTATCAAAGCCATTTTAAGAAACCATTATGGAAAAGAGGGTTTGTAGCAAAAGATATAACACAGAGATACCAAGACTTAACAAGTAAAGGATCTTATACTAGTTAATCAAGGGAACTGGAGAAGAGCCTTTAAGCTAAGGTCATTGCTAGGTTATAAGAATCATTCCCAGTTCTAATCTAAGGTTCTCAAAGGGAACTCTATTCAAAGCTTTGGTGAATATGTCTGCAACCTGATCTTCACTTATACAAAATTTCATAATGGTGTTCCCTTTTTCAACATGATCTCTAAGAAAATGATGTCTTATGTCTATATGCTTGGTCCTAGTATGATACACAAGATTCTTAGAAATGTTTATAGCACTGGTGTTATCACAAAGAATAGTGAGAGGACCATAAGACATATCGAAATCCGTGAGTTGTTGCTTTAGCCAGAGGAGTTGGGAACAGCAAGAAGCGGCCGCGATGTACTCGGATTCTATGGTGGAGAGAGAGACTGAGACTTGTTTCTTTGAGCCCCATGACACAAGGCAAGGGCCTAGGAACTGTGCCATTCCAGAGGTGCTCTTCCTATCCATCAGGTATCCAACGTAGTCCGCATCGGTGTAACCCATCAGCTCAAAGGGACATTCTTTGGGGTACCAAATGCAGAGTGAGTCAGTTCCCTTGAGATATCGGAGTATCCTTTTTACAGCAGCCAAGTGGGTTTCTCTTGGACAAGATTGGAACCTAGCACACAAGCCAACAGCAAAAATAATGTATGGGCGACTAGCGGTTAGATACATGAGTGAGCCTATCATACCTCTATAGAGTTTCTCTTCCACTAGAGGACTTGAGTGGTCCTTGTCCAAGTGAGCAATGGTGGAAATGGGAGTGGAAAGATGCTTGCATGACTCCATTTTGAACTTTTTCAGTAGTTCCCTGACATACTTCTGTTGATGAATTTGTATACCATCTTCCTTTTGAGTGATTTGCAATCCGAGGAAGAATGTGAGTTCCCCAATTAGGCTCATTTCAAATTCACTGCTCATCAAGTCTTTGAACTTGTCTACAAGGGACAGGTTAGTGGAACCAAAAATGATATCATCGACATAAATTTGAACCACTAAGATGTTACCTTCTTCTTCTAGGATGAAGAGAGTCTTGTCAATAACCCCACGCCTATAGCCATTTGAGAGTAGGAACTGGGCAAGACGATCATACCAAGCTCTGAGAGCTTGCTTGAGGCCATACAGTGCTTTGTCTAGAAAGTAGACATGGTCTGGATAATCATCGTCTTCAAAACCAGGTGGTTGCTTGACATAGACTTCTTCTTGAAAAATTCCATTGAGGAAGGCCGTCTTTACATCCATTTGGAACAGCTTGAACCCTTTGTGTGATGCGAAAGCAATCAACAGCCTTATCGCTTCAATCCTTGCCACTGGAGCATAGGTTTCATCATAGTCGATGCCTTCTTGTTGATTGTATCCTTGAGCAACAAGCCTTGTTTTGTTCCTTATTACAGCTCCTGTATCATCTAGCTTGTTTCTGAAAACCCATCTAGTTCCTATGATATGTTTGTCCTTGGGGCGAGGAACTAGATGCCATACTTTATTCCTTTCAAACTGATGAAGCTCTTCTTGCATAGCTTGGATCCAGTCTGCATCCTTCAGTGCCTCACCTATGTTCTTTTGTTCCACAGTAGACAGAAAGGCATTGAAGGCAAAGAAGGTTAGATGTTCGAACCTGACTGGAGGCTTGATGGTTCTTCTTTCTCTGTTAGGAGCTAGAGCATTTGATGTGGATACATTTTGAGTTGAGCATTCAGCTTCAGCTTCCTGGTTGGGATCACCTTCTCCATTGAAGATCATGTGAGAGAATGAATCGTTGATGTCTCCACAAATATTGTCGTCATGTTCATGGTTCCCAGAAATGGATTGTTGTTCATTATCCATGGGAACTGGTAGAGGAGCCAGTGGGGGATTCTGTGTAGCAGGGCAGGAACTGGGTGGAGTGACATCTTCATCTGGATCTTCTTGAGGTGACTTGGGGAACGGATCTTCAAAGGGAGTGGTAGTGTTCTGCACAATTCTTCCAAGTGATTTTTCATTAAAAATAACATGAACACTTTCTTCTACCTTTTTAGTCCTTTTGTTGAAGACTTTGTATGCCTTGCTGCCTGAGGCATATCCAATGAAGATTCCTTCATCACTTCTTGGGTCGAATTTGCCAAGATTGTCCTTCCCATTGTTGTGCACAAAGCTTTTGCATCCGAACACCCTCAGATGTGAGATGTTGTGAATTCTTCCTCTAAGGAGTTCATAGGTTGTCTTCTCTGTGATTGAGCGAAGCATGGCTCGATTGATGATGTAGCAAGCTGTGTTGATTGCCTCAGCCCATAATGATTGAGGGAGTCCACTTGAGATGAGCATAGTTCGAGCCATGTCTTCTAAAGTTCTGTTCTTCCTTTCTACTACTCCATTCTGTTGAGGAGTGTATGGTGCAGAGAAGTTGTGATCAATACCATGCTCACTGCAAAAGGTTAGAAATTCTCCATTTTTGAATTCGGTACCATGGTCAGACCGAATAGAATTGAGTGAGCAATCGAGAGATTTTTCTAACAAAGGAACCAGATCTTTAAAGCGGTCAATGACTTCACTCTTAGATTTTATGAAGATAGTCCAAGTGAAGCGAGAGAAATCATCGACAAGAACAAAGATATACCTGTTTTCTCCTAGGCTTTGAACTCTCATGGGTCCACAGAGATCCATGTGGATGAGTTCAAGGGGCCTTGAGGAACTTACCATGTTTTTGGACTTGAAGGAACTCCTTGCTTGTTTCCCTTTAACGCAATCTGAGCATGGTTCCGAAGATATACTACTTATCTTTGGAAGGCCTCAGACTAGTTCCTTTGAGTACAGCTTGTGGATCAGTTTGGTGCTAGCATGACCAAGGCGTTGATGCCACAGTTCTGTTTGATCATTCACGGTTGAAAGGCAAAGTTTCTCCTTGGGAGCATATGATGGGTCAACAATGTACACATTGTTGAATCGTTTGCCTTTTAAGATGATTTGTCCCGAGGGGTCTAGGACAGTGCATTCACTTGACTGGAATCTAACTTCATTGTCTCCTTGATCACACAGCTGTGACACACTAATTAGATCAAAGCCAAGATTATCAACAAGGTAAACTTTATTTACCTTAATGTGGTCATTTAGATTCACAATTCCTATTCCACAAATTTTCCCTTTGCTTTTGTCTCCAAAGGAGATGTTTCCTCATTGGATGGGTTGAAGAGAGGTCATTTGATTTCTTCTTCCGGTCATATGGCATGAGCAACCACTGTCAATGTACCATAGTCGAGGTTGCCTCTCTTCTTTCTCAAGGTCTTCTGAGTCGCTTGAATCTCCTTTTTCCATGAGACATCTTCCTCCAGAGAAACCACTCAGATCCAGTTCCTCATCTGAGTCTTCTCCCCATGAGGCTATGAGAGCCTTCTTTCTCTGAGGTCTTTCATCTTCCTTGAAATCTTCCTTGTTAGGACAGTTCTTGGCGTAGTGTCCCTTTTCTTTACACTCGTAACAGGAGACTTCCTTGAGATCTCTTCTTGATCCATTGTGGGAGGAACTACCCTTTTGGAACATTCCCTTCACAAAGAATTTTTTGATGTTCTTTGTGAAGAGGGCTGTTAGTTCGTCATCTTCTTCTTCTAGGTCTGAGTTCTCTTGCTCCATTTCAAGCCTTGAGAAGGCTTTGGAGATCTTAAGAGCAATTCATTTTTCCAGTTTCTTGTCGGTATTGGCTTTGGTATGCTCTCCTTCTTCAACCTCCAGTTTCCCTATGACTTGAGTCAAGGGAAGAGATTGGATGCCTGGAGTGTTCTTCATGATTCCCTTGAGAATGGTGAATTTGGAGTTGAGTCCATTGATGACCACCAGGGACTTGGAAACTTCATCAAGGTCGACTCTCGCCGTTGTTAGCTTTCCAACCAGTCTGTTGAAGCGGGAGTAATACTCTGAGATGGTCTCAGTTTCCATCATTTTGAAGGTGTGGTATTCTCCTTCCAAAGCAAACTTTCTGCTTTGCTTTAGTTCGTCACTTCCTTCATGAATATCCTTGAGTGCCTTCCACATCTCCTTTGCTGTCTTGATGTCTATGACCTTGTCCATGTCCTCTATGTCCAGTCCATTGAGGATGAACTGCCTGGCCTTGACATTCTTTTCCATGATGACATAGTGTTCTGGTTTCCAGTCTTCTTCCTTCATGGTAAGATCGACATAGCCATCTCCATTTTCGACTATCCTTCAGCATTGGTAGTCGTTGGTCTTGATGTGGCTTTCCATGCACTTTTCCCACCATGTTTCTTCTCCTTTCTTTCGGAGATGTGGCTTGTTGGTGGAGATTCCGAGATCAAACTTGCTTGGTTGAGACATGATCTGCAAACTTAACAAAGATCTAGAGCTTTTTCTACTCTGATACCAATTGTAGGATCGAGATTGTTAGACAAATAACTAAAGAACTAAGAATATCAATTCTCAATTCCCTTCGCAGCGGAATTTAAACAATCAAGCACAAATGAACAAGTTCCTTATAGTGGAAACCTTTGATTGCCAACTAGGAATCCAGGATAAAAACCACTACCTTTCTTTTGAAAGGATTTCAAGGTCTACTTCTTGATTTTTTATCTCTTTTGGTTACAGCTTATCCTAGGAACAAACACACAGTTTCTTTACCTTACACACAGTTAGGCAATCCTAGATAACTTAACACAATCAATAATCAATCCAAGAAACAGACCTTAGCACCTAGGAACTATCTTACTTACAGTCACAGGAACTTAGCAATTAGCTCTTCGATTCCTTGACTGGTTCCTTTTGATCTCGGTTTGCTTTGATGATCTTGTTTGAAGGTTCACACTTTGATGTTTGCTATTGAGTGTGATTCGTGTTTTTTGTGCTCTTTTGTAACCTCTGAGTTAGTCTTCCTTATATAGTGGATTCTTTGCGGTTTGATCTTCTCTTGGTTCCCACAGATCAAGCTTGCCCTAGGATGTGTGGTGATCCGTGATCCATGTTGTCTTTGACATGTACCAACAACCTAGGTAGCTCAGAATCCTTCTTTGTTGGTCAACTGCTTCAGCCAAGTTATTCTCCAGCTTCCTTCTTCAGAGGTTCGACAACCTGGGTACTTTGGAACTGTCTTCTGGACAGCGACAGGTTCCATGACAAGTCGCTTTCACCTTTCTCTGTCCGAGGTTATGTATTCTAGGCGTCTTGTTGTTTTGCTCTGGACAATGGCAGACTTTGGAAGCTTCGCACAAGTCGTTTTCAACTTTCTCTTGTTCGAGGTTGGTGTTTCCAGATTTCTCGAAAAGCGCAACATCACATGTTGTATTTCTGGGCACACCTGGGTTCCTTTGGCTTGCTCCTTGGTTTTCTTGTCTTGTTTTGCTTTCATGCCTTCGATGTTTGTCCTGTGGTTCCTTAAGGCACATCTTTGAGATAAAATATTAGTATCAAAATATTTGTCATCTTCAAAAATAGAGAAACTGAGAAAAATAACTAGCAGGGGAACTAAAGTTCCAGAGTTCCATTTCCTAACAAATATGGGTTAGGGATATTGGGTTAGGTTAAAATATGGGTTGGATTTAGGTTAAAATATGGGTTTGGGTTTGAGTTAGTTTGGTTAAAAATATGGATTTGGGTTAAGTTAATGGATTTAGGAGTATTTTGGTTAATTTTGTTAGTTTATTTAATTAATTTTTAATTAATTATGTTAATGGAATATGGTTTATTAAGTTTTAGGTTATGGATAAAAATGGTGGATATTAATGGAGTTTGAAATAGATGGAGATGGTAGGTGAGAATGATTGGATGTGAATGATTGGATGTGTAAAGTAGGGAAGAAGAGATTGATATTTTGGATAAAAGATGGAATGAATAAGGGTAATTTAAAAAAAAAAGATGGATAGAAAAAAAAATAAAATAAGACAAACAAAAAATGATACCCAAAACAAAAACAAGACCAACATTATGGGACAGAGTGAATACATTACATTCTATGTTACGTTCATTGTTGCTTAACATATAAAGAATAAACAAATAAAAAAATAATCCACGTCTTGAAACGATTGACATGGAATTCACTTGCCTTTTGGTAGTTGACTTTATTCTTGAGAAATCATTATTGTACGTACGTGACTTTTTCTTCTATCTTCTCCGGTTCTTTTCCTTGAGTTTAATGATTAAAAACATGGACAATTCCTTCACTCTCCAAACTACATGCTTCCAAACATTAATATCAGAGTCCGTGGGATTTGGTTGTCAATTCCCAATGGTTTTGATATTGTATTTTGAAGCACAAAGTCTGGAGTGTGAAAGGAATTATCCAGGCATTTAATCAATAAAGTAAAGGTAATTGACATGAAATTTGATTCTACGAATACCTTAGCATGAGCCCAATAACTGAGGACATGCGGACACGAGTGCATAGACGCAGATAAGTCCAATACTGTTGAATCGTTAGTGTGTTTAATCAGGGAACTATGTGACTGTTCCTGTGCAGCGAAAATAAGTAAAGATTCAAAGTAACAACAAAGTTTCAAAACGAATACTTGTATTATTAGAGTTGTACAATCTCACAAGTCTTATCTCCACCTATACCCTAAGCTAAAGACTTTGAGTGCAATCACCTCTAACCAACACAAGTACAACCGAAAACCAAAGCAATAACTACCCGTACCTTGCTTTAGCTTTCCGATTGTAACATCCCAGGCCAAGCTACCCCAGCCACCAAGCCGCCCAGCCACCCAACGGTGCCGGCGCCGGTACTGATGCCGCCTGGTTGTCCAAGGGCATGCAGCCCACACACCCAACCCTTCCCCCATTTAAATGGGTAGGTTGTTGTCCACGGGGATCGAACCCGGGACCTTTAGATACAAGGGCAATACCTTGCCACTTATATCACCAATTGCGCTGCAGCACAATTGGTGATATAAGTGGCAAGGTATTGCCCTTGTATCTAAAGGTCCTGGGTTCGATCTCCGTGGGCAACAACCTACCCATTTAAATGGGGGAAGGGTTGGGTGTGTGGGCTGCATGCCCTTGGACAACCAGGCGGCACCAGTACCGGCGCCAGCACCGTTGGGTGGCTGGGCGGCTTGGTGACTGGGGTAGCTTGGCCTGGGATGTTACAAAAAGTACACTTTGAATGAGAGGGGCTCCGACCTTATCGGGCCAGCCATTTCTCTATCCATGGGCCGCATCCCATGTACCCCAACCAAATCCCCATGGCTGGGAGGTTGTTCGTGAGTCTCGAACACGAGACCTCACGCTTTAACAAGCGACCTTACGCCCACTTGTTACCAATTGTGCTGCAGCACAATTGGTATCAAGTTGCTTAGGCGCTTGATAAAGGGTGGAGAGGTCGCGTGTTCGACTCTCACCAACAACCTCTTGGCTAATGGCTTCCATTTAATTTGGAGTAGCCCCCAAGGATGGGTTGGGGTACATGGGCTGCGGCTCATGGAGTGTCTCATGTTGGGCTAGGCCCGTGGCTTGAGCACTCACATAAAAGTATACTTTTTTGTAATACCCACACCACATTGGGCCGGCCCATCACAGGGCTGCAGCCCATACACCCCAACCCATCCTTGGTAGCTCCTCCTAATTAATTAGGAGGAGCTACCAAGGATGGGTTGGGGTGTATGGGCTGCAGCCCTGTGATGGGCCGGCCCAATGTGGTGTGGGTATTATACCGATCTCAGTTCACAAGAGCTCTGGATGACAATAGCTGAGATGTCTTTCCCCAAGACAATTCTCATCTATATATAGGGTCTAACAAAGATCCTATTACCAAATATCACACTATAAGCACATATGGTAACTATGACAAAAATCGTTTCCAAATAAACTCTAAATCTGATAAACATTTAGTTTTCATCTATAAAGTTTCCTAAGACTCAACATCTTCTTCTTCTTCTCCAAGTAAAACACGAAATCTTGTTTCCTTGTATAATCGAGTCTGTCTGGGAACAGCTGGCGTATCTCTGTGTTCTCGCATTGTTCCTCAGACACGGCGTTTCCATAAAAGAAACTTTCCTTGTATAGGCGCCATGCGCTTTCCCAATTGTTTGCGCGGACACTGTTCCTTGTTGTCACAACTTTCCAATGTGCTCCTCTGTTTTCTCTTGTTCACTGTTTTTCCATTGTTCCTTTATCCTTTCATGAAACCTGAAACTCATAGGAACAACACAAAACCATAAAACCTAATGGTGTTTATCATCATCAAAACCAGAGGAAACTATCAAGGTTCCAACAATTTCCCCCTTTTTGGTGATGACAAACCCATTCAAAAATTGTTCAATCAAAACAGAGTAATAAGCAAAGTAATATCTATCAACATGTATCTCAGTTTAAACGTATAAGCAAAAAATTTATATCAAATGAATAATTGCAATTCATACCTCCAAGTTGCATCATCGTTCCCCCTCAGCACTGGCACCGTCCAGAAATTCTCAAAGAATTGGGAATAGTTAACTGTTACCTCTCTTAATCTGAGTTATCACACAATTTCCACACTTCCCCTTTTGGCATCATCAAAAGACCAAAAAATGTGCCAGTGGAACAACATGACTAAGCAACAGTTACCAGCAAAGACAAGTTCATTCATAATGCAGGGAATTGATTACACAAAGCAAGGAACAATCAGGCAAACAACCACAAAAAATCACAATGCAAACACTTAAACAAGATAACATATAAAAATTTCAAGAGAAGAGGGTCAGACGGGCTGGATAAGGAAAGGTGTCCACTCAAGACTCAGAATCCTCCTTATGGGCCTTGTCTTTGTTGAGGAAATACTCAAGAAGCAGAGACAAGATGTTTTTGATTTCCCGCAACTCAGTGAGCATCTGACTTTGCACTGAAGCACCTTTAGATCCTTTGGAAGTGCCTTCTCCATCTTCTTTCTTCAGAATATCAGACACAGGCAGAGTTCCCTTTGTGTTGCCTTGGAACTGCATCTTATTTACGTTCACCATGTCGAGCTAAGTGACCATGGAAACTTCACCTTCTGCTTTGTAGAACCCTTCTGCTTGCAGAATCAGTTTGATGACGTTGGGGTAAGCAAGGGAGTGGGTTTTGACACTACACTTAGCCATGTGCTGTAGAATGATCTGTGGAAGGTCAATCTTCTCCATGTTCCAGAATCTATCCAGCAATAGCAAATCAGTGGAGGTGATGGTGTTCCTCTTTTCTTGCCTAGGAACCACAACCTTCATGATGATGTGGTGGGCGATTCGTTAGGGCAGAGTGAGAGCGGACACATGAGTGGCTGGGATTTTTGACTTAAACAGCCTCTCAGAGCTTGCCTCCTTGGCCGCTTTCATGGCGTCAACGTTTTTCTCAGAAATTTCGCCAAACCCCTCAGCAGTGACAGCCAACAGACGACCCACCTTTGAAGTAGTGAAGGACAGCGTTTCCCCTTGAATTTTCGCTATTCCCACCATTGTAGCACTGGTGTTTAGTTGGAAGGAACGGTAGAACTCCTTGACTTGGTCTGGATTGGCCATGACACTGTTGGAGAGAAACTGTTCCCAGCCTTGAAACTTGATGCGCTCCAAGACATCAGTGAAGTTATTGGCGATGAGGAATCCATCTGGGATGAGGAGATGGGGAATGATTTTCTTCCCATCAACAGCCCTGTCTTCCAGCTTAGCCTTCTTCCTGGGCTCAGACTTGGCCTCGACCTTCTTTGCAGATCGGAGCCTTGTCTTGAGAGTGCTCGGAGTGGTCTCACCGATGACAGATTTGGTCAGAGTGGACACTTCAGTGGACGCTCTCAGTTCCCCTATGATCACAACATCAGGGTTCTCCTCTTCTTCCTCGTCGGCAGCGCCAACGGAGTTCTTTCTTTTGCGATTAGGCGCCACTGTTTCCAGAGGTTGGTGACCCAGCTCAGCCTCCATATCAGCCATGGCCTCCTCCTCTTTAGCTTCTTTGGATTTGGGAGGAGATTCCACTTCTTATTCAGGCTCAGAGATTGTCACCATTTCTTTGGAGGTGTCAGTTTCTGGGACCGGTTCCACGGATGGCTGTTCCCCCTTAGGTTATTCCTCATTGAGTTCGGCGATTGAGGATGTAGCTTCTTTGGCGATGTCCACCACAGCAGCCATGGAGGTGGAGACTTTGGATTGTGGAGTCATAGCCGCCTGGAGAGCTTCGATGGAGTGCTTGAGGGCCGCGAGTTGTTCTTCAGTAAAGCTAGAGACATCAATGGCGGGGGTAGAAGAAGATGAAAGAGTAGACATGGTGAAGGGGTTGTGTTTGAGAAATAGGGGTTTTAAAGGTATTTAGGGTTTGAGGCGGCAGAGAGCAAAGGGCAAAGGGAGAGTGGATTCAGAGATTGATGGAGAGAGTGAAACAGTGGTGAAATCGGTTTGAGGTGAGGGTTACGATTTATAGAGGGCAAGAGATTTGGGAAACGAAACGAAAAGGGAAGGTGAGGACAGGCTTACCAAAAGTCTCGCCATTGATATCTTTGAAATCGGCAATTAGATCTTTCTCTCTCTCCACTGGTAACGGTCACTTTCCTCTTGTTTCTCGCAATCACACTATTCCTCGCTGCAAAGCCATCAACTCACCATTGAATGCAGGCAACGCAGAGAGCAACGACTACCTGTAACTCTCAACGTTCAACAGATTGTTCCCGTTCATTGTTCCCTTCGTAGTTCCCCCTTAGACAAATCCCATACAGAAGACTCTGAGTTCCTTGAGTGGATGGAAAGGCTGGTTTGGATATTTTATGGGATTCACACAAAATTGTAAAGATATATCCAAACAAAAATATAGGTAGGGAACAATGACGATCCAGATAATTGATAGGTGTCATTTCATACACCTTAACTAGCAATTATTAGCATTATTTAGAGGAGTTTATGACTAGATTTAGGATTAAGTCTGTAATCCAGAAGATGTGGAGAGAATTGAAGATATCGAGGGATTTACAGCTTATTTGGAGAAGATGAAGATGGATGAGGATCTGCTGGAGATTAATTGGAGAAGACTACCAACACTTGGTAGTAATGAAGAGCAGAATAGAAAGGAGTGGGTGAGTTTCACCGCCCCGCGTCAGATGCCACCGCGACCCGGCGGTGGGTCTCAGAGAAAGTCACAGCCCCGCGGTGAGAAGCGCCGCCCCGCGGTGGGAGCTGACGCCCCGCGGCAATCACGCGAGGCAAATCAGCCGAATTTAATAAAAATGTCGCGTGCTGATTGCTGTTGATGTGGGCTGAATTACTAAGAAAGCCCGTGAAGAAGGAGGAAATTAGGCCTATGAAACTCGGCCCATGAAGAAACGCGCGAGAAGAATTCAAGCGCTGAATTGAAGCTGGAAAGGGACGACATCACTGCGACGTCGGCGGGGAGCTGATTGTTGGGCCGTGAGAGGTTGGGCCGAGGCTGGACTGATGGGAGTTGGGCCGATCGGCTGGAATTGGAGATGGGCAGACGAGAAGCTGGCACGAGAATTACGGGATTAATTCCCTATTTCGTTTGTTTATTTTTGGCTATTAGTTTTATTATTATTTTATTATTATTTTTACATACTTTTAGAATTAGGTTAAAAACACTTTTAGTTAACCTAGTTGGAACAATCTCCTTCGAGAGACTTTCTTTTCATTCTACCTCCAGGGTTTTCAACCCATGGAGCACTAATTTCCCTTTGTTCTGCTAGACGATTGAAGCAGTACAGTTGATGTGTTTGTGAGATTTCTATTCTTTGTTCTTATCCTTATAAATGTTGGTTTGATTCTCTTGGTTATATTGATTATTGATTTCTTGTTGTTCTTCTTAGCCTGATCAACTAGGTTGAATACTTCATATCAATTGCTAGGATTGCATATAGGGGTTCCGAGTGCACATCTAGTGGCATACACGATTGTGCGTATAGGGGTCCCGAGCGTACAATCGTGAGTGAGAATCAGTTGCATGTTAAGTAGTTAGGTGTCTTTCTATTTGCATGTATCCTATATCCTTGTGTGTATTGCTATTGCTTTGTTGGTGGTAAAGTATACCGACAACTGTGAGAATCGATGGTGCTTTATCATTGGCATAGTAATAAGTCTATCGACAACTGTGAGAATCGATAGTGCTTAAGATCAGGGTGAGAACAACTATAAGGATAGTAAAAGAACTTGGATTTAATAGATTTCTGTGATCAAATTATATCTCTGTATTGTGGATCTCACTCTAGTAGGACTACTTTCCCCATTATACTTTCTCTACTTAACCAAACTTGTTTGATTTGCTTGCTTTGTTCTTTCTTGATAACTAAACCCCCCTTGCTTGTTACTTGTCATTCACGATTTCATACCGCATCAGATCTTCCCTGTGGGTTCGACCCTTGCTTGCTTACTATACATCTGTTTAGTAGGTCTGTTAGGACTTTTTACTTTGATAAGGCTAATCAACGATACTTGCATTGCGCACTTTTAGCCCCGTCAAATTTGGCGCTGTTGCCGGTGAAGTTTTCTGTTTTTGTTGTGTGTTTTTGTGATTGATTTTTGGTGGAGACCTATCTTATGGTCGACACCCGTAGTACTGACTCTCCTCTCGTAGATTTTGATCTAGAAATCGACATATCGTTCCGTGCGAACCTACACGATCAAGGAGAAGAAGAAGTAGAGGTTGAAGCAGTTGAGACAGTTGAGCCAGTTGACTTCCCTCCTAAAACAATGGGCGAAACTCTGAGAGAGCATGGTCTAAGGTTCAAACCTTTCCATGGAAAGTTCCAGCAGAAGGAGACGAGTAAGAGGATTCCGAGGGGATCCTACTCTAGGTGGTGATTGATTTGAAGTACGTCGAGCCAATGACGTTAACTAAGGCGCTGTCCGGGAGGCAACCCGAGGTAGTTTTCCTTAATTTTTCTTTTCTCTTAGATTAATTTCGTTGTTTCGTTTGCTTTGTTTCGTTCGCCTGTCACTAACATTTCAGGTACGAAAGTAAATGGAGAAGAGACGTGTTTTTCCCATCTTGTTCACCGCCCCGCGGTGGAGACCACCGCCCCGCGGTGGATGTCTGGTATACTTTCTCAACTCTTAAAAATAAAATAAAAATTAGGGCCCCGAAAAAACCTTAAACGGGGAGTAAAAAAAAATCGAAAAAAATAAAAATAAACAGTTCTACCGAAGGCCAGCTGTCCAGAGTTCCACATGGAGATGGTGCGCATCATGTCGTCAAGGAGGAGACCTTAGCCCCACACATTTTTTTGACAACGATGATGGCCCTGCAATTGACAGCTGAGGAGGAGGCACACTAGAGCCCACACCATGATTACATCTGGGCTCCACCATGTGTTCCTAGAAGGCCGTGCAATCCTAATATCATTGTTTTACCACTACTCACCAAAGTGGTTCCCTTTTGGTTGCACAGTAGGAGAAGATTATAGAGTTGATGAAGACACCCGCCCAACACTAGAGACCTGAGCATTTATTGAGAAGACCGCCAACGACACCTTTAGTGTCCAAGCAGCTTGGCGACGCTTGTGAGTTATTTTTTGTTTTTCCATATGTTTCTATTCTTTTGTCTTTCATTACATTGAGGACAATGCAATGTTTAAGCATGGGGGAGGGTTTTATACTTGCTACGTCGTTGAGGAGAAAAATGAATATAAAGAGAAAAAGCCAAAAATTTGAAAAAAGGCTAAAATCGAAATCCTGGGATAGGTCGAAAACCCGAAAGGGCAGCCTAGGTAATAAGCAGGTGGCTTGGACCAGCATTAGGCTGGGGTAATATGTGGTCAAGAGTAACGTGAGCTTATATGAGTACATCTATTGGAAAATGAAATGAGTGGCTTGGTGAAAACCCGAAAGGGCGCCTTGGCAAAATGAGCGAAAAGAAGAAGAGTGATTTTAGGATTTCTCATTATTCTTGGCGAGACGTCATAAGAAGAGGAGTTATAAGGAGGATTCGGGTAGGTCACTTTGGAGAGATAAGAAGATAGATGGGAGGCTAGGATTAGTATTGTCACTCTATGGTGTTGTGTTGTATTGTGTTGTTGTGTTATGCGTGTTGCTTTGGTACTCTAGAGCTGATTGTTGAGTTGTTGTAGTTGCTGGTGTCATATTTTCTTGTACTTCCTGAGACCTTGGTGTTTGATTGAGAGAGTAGGTGTATCTTTAGCTTACTCGGGACGAGTTAGGGTCTAAGCATGGGGGGATTTGATAGGTGTCATTTCATACACCTTAACTAGCAATTATTAGCATTATTTAGAGGAGTTTATGACTAGATTTAGGGTTAAGTCTATAATCCAGAAGATGTGGAGAGAATTGAAGATATCAAGGGATTTACAGCTTATTTGGAGAAGATGAAGATGGATGAGGATCTGCTGAAGATTAATTGGAGAAGACTACCAACACTTGGTAGTAATGAAGAGCAGAATAGAAAGGAGTGGGCGAGTTTCACCGCCCCGCGTCAGATGCCACCGCGACCCGGCGGTGGGTCTCAGAGAAAGTCACAGCCCCGCGGTGAGAAGCGCCGCCCCGCGGTGGGAGCTGACGCCCCGCGGCAATCACGCGAGGCAAATCAGCCGAATTTAATAAAAATGCCGCGTGCTGATTGCTGTTGATGTGGGCTGAATTACTAAGAAAAGCCCGTGAAGAAGGAGGAAATTAGGCCCATGAAACTCGGCCCATGAAGAAACGCGCGAGAAGAATTCAAGCGCTGAATTGAAGCTGGAAAGGGACGACATCACCGCGACGTCAGCGAGGAGCTGATTGTTGGGCCGCGAGAGGTTGGGCCGAGGCTGGGCTGATGGGAGTTGGGCCGATCAGCTGGAATTGGAGATGGGCAGACGAGAAGCTGGCACGAGAATTACGGGATTAATTCCCTATTTCGTTTGTTTATTTTTGGCTATTAGTTTTATTATTATTTTATTATTATTTTTACATACTTTTAGAATTAGGTTAAAAACACTTTTAGTTAACCTAGTTGGAACAATCTCCTTCGAGAGACTTTCTTTTCATTCTACCTCCAGGGTTTTCAACCCATGGAGCACTAATTTCCCTTTGTTCTGCTAGACGATTGAAGCAGTACAGTTGATGTGTTTGTGAGATTTCTATTCCTTGTTCTTATCCTTATAAATGTTGGTTTGATTCTCTTGGTTATATTGATTATTGATTTCTTGTTGTTCTTCTTAGCCTGATCAACTAGGTTGAATACTTCATATCAATTGCTAGGATTGTATATAGGGGTTCCGAGTGCACATCTAGTGGCATACACGATTGTGCGTATAGGGGTCCCGAGCGTACAATCGTGAGTGAGAATCAGTTGCATGTTAAGTAGTTAGGTGTCTTTCTATTTGCATGTATCCTATATCCTTGTGTGTATTGCTATTGCTTTGTTGGTGGTAAAGTATACCGACAACTGTGAGAATCGGTGGTGTTTTATCATTGGCATAGTAATAAGTCTATCGATAACTGTGAGAATCGATAGTGCTTAAGATCAGGGTGGGAACAACTATAAGGATAGTAAAAGAACTTGGATTTAATAGATTTCTGTGATCAAATTATATCTCTGTATTGTGGATCTCGCTCTATGACAGAGCTAAAGTCGTGATGCCTATCAAATAAATCCCAAAATACCTACTAAGTAGTATAGCAAGCAAGTCAGGGTCGATCCCACAGAGAGTCAGGTTATCAACTTATGCAATTTGTTATCACCAACTAGGAACTAGGGGGGGTTGTTTGTGTTTCTCGTAACAAGCAATAAGGAAACAAGTAAATAAGTTCGCAGGAAAATGTTGTAAATATGATGGGAAAAAGCGCCACACTCAACAGAGATCCACACAACAATAGATAGGTCGATCACAGAATTCTATCAATCTCAAGTTCTCAACTTTCCTATAGTTGTTCTTATCCCGATCTTAGATAACTATTAGTTCTACCAGCCCTAATAGTACTTATTACTAAATCAAATCCGAAAACCTTCAGAACTCAATAAAGCAATAGCATTCAACCAAGGATTAACAAGACACATGCAATAGAAACAACCCGTTACTATAAGCATGCAATTAACTCTCTCTCACAATTATGCGCTCGGATCCCCTATACGCACAATCGTGTTCGCTACTAGATATGTAACCCGAACCCGGAATCACAAGTCCTAGCAATTAGGAAGATATCAATAAACCTAGGTAGCTACTCTAGATAAATCAACATAAACCAATAAACATTTAAGCACAAGAGAATTAATCCAACTAGATAGGAAAACGTACAAGAGTAGAAAACTCACAACCAATCAATTGCTGGCTTCAAACTGTCAAGTGCAACAATGGAGGTTTAGTTCTCCATTAGGATTTGTGAGAGGAGAAATATGAAAAGTGGCAATTAGGGTTAGAGAAGTTTTTTTTCTAAAAGAGTCTTAAACCTAACTTAAATACTAAAGTAATAATTCAGAAATAAAGAAAAGAAAAATAACAAACTTGGAAATAAAGTTTCGGAAATAAAATAAAACGGGAATAAGAAAACTCGTAAAAGACTTTCAGCGCGTCTCCACCGCGGGTGCGGTGGCTCCACCGCCGGGTGCGGCCATTTAACAGAAACTCCAGTTCTCTGACGACCTCGCCGCGGGTGCGGCAGTGCCCACCGCTGGGTGCGGTGGGATTCCAGTACTTCAGCTTCTGCGACACTTCAGTAAAAACACCATAACGTTTGATTCCCAACTCGGATTGCGCTCATATTTTGAGGACTTGTAGTAGACTTCAAGATCTAACTCCTCGAATTGGAATCACTCTATTTGGACATTTGAGTTGAGAGAACGAACCATTTGAATTCAGCCCACTGTTCTTATACTCTTCTCTTCACTTCCTTGGCGTCTTCTCCTTGTGGCTTCCTATGATCTCCAAAACAGCTCAAACACCTCCAAAAACACCAAACTTCGCCCCCAAACGCCATACACATGAATGTGTCTAAATCTACCCGAATGGCACCAATAAACCCTCTAAAGACTCTTACTTAAGCCCTACAAAGTAGTGCTTATCAAACTCCCCCATGCTTAGACCTTTGCTCGTCCTCGAGTAAACTAATAAAGAGTCTACTCCTCCAATGCAGCACCCAAGGTCTCAGGAAGCATATCCTCCAACTAAGAGTCACCTAACCCATGCCAAAGCTCCTGGCACCAATCTCATCTACAACACATCCATACTCAACAAGCTTAAGGGGCAAGCAGAGTACTTCCCCCAAGCTTAACCCGGACATCCAATAGTGTGAGTAACCTCTAATCCTAGCCTCCATCTATTGCTCCTTATGCCTCCCAGAGTGACCTATCCGACAATCCTTCTTTGACTCCTCTTCTTAAGACGCCTCGCCAAGAATAAAGAGAAATCCTAAAATCACTCTTCTTCTTTTTCGCTCATTTTGCCAAGGCGCCCTTTCGGGTTTTCACCAAGCCACTCATATTTTTTTCATAGATGTGCTCACATAAGCTCACGTCACTCTTGACCTCATATTACCCCAGCCTAATGCTGGTCCAAGCCACCTGCTTATTGCCTAGGCCGCCCTTTCGGGTTTTCGACCTATCCCAGGATTTTTATGTATGCCTTTTTTCAATTTTTGCCTTTTTTCTTTATTCTTTTTCTCCTCAGCGACGTAGCAAGTATAAAACCCTCCCCCATGCTTAAACATTACATTGTCCTCAATGTAATGAAAGACAAAAGAATAGAGCACATGGAAAAGCAAAAAATAACTCACAACGTCGCCGAGCTGGCTTGGACACTTCCTTTGTTGTTGGCGGTCTTCAATAGACGCACAGGTCTCGGGTGTTGAGCGTGCATCTTCAATACTCCATGATCTTCATCTACCGTGCAACCATACGAAGCCACTTTGGTGAATAGTGGTAATCAAAGAATTCGGGGCTGCACGGTCTTCAGCGAACACAAAAAATGGGCCCAGATGTCATCGTGGTGTGGGCCCTGGTGTACCTCCTCTCCAACTGTCGACTGTAGGGCCATCATCGTTGCCAAATAAAAATGTGGGGCGAATGTCTCCTCCTTGACAACATGATGCACACCTTCTCTCCATGGGGAACTCTGGACAGCTGGCCTATGGTAGAACTATTTTTTTTTTTTGCCCCCCGTTTAAGGTTTTTTGGGGGGTAACTTAGTGCAGGGAAAGAAGAGACTTACATTGGTGGTAAACACCTTCTTCAATAGGCATGGGTCTCTTCCCTGCAGGTTAGTCTGAAACAAAAACAAGAACAAAAACAAAGCAAAAACACACTAAAGAAAATGCAAAAACAAAGAAAGAAAAGCAAAGAAAGAAAAACATACCTCGGGTTGCCTCCCGGACAGCGCCTTAGTTATTGTCATGGCTTGACATACTACTCTAACAACCTCAATCTATAGCATCAGGTTCCTTAGGAACCCTCTCATTCAGCATCTCCTTCCTGAACCAATCATGGAAATGTTTGAACCTTAGACCATTCTTCTTCTTCAGTGGCTTCTCCACCTTGAACTTCTTAGTCGCCTCTCCCCCATACTTAGATCGATCAGGGGGATGTTTCACCTCAACTTCAGGGGCCTGCACAATAGGGAACAACTTCTTGCCCTGTGGAGTTAGTAAGGTGGGGCCACTGCCCAAAAGAGAAGCAGGAGACTCACCCTTCTCATCCAATAAAGCCGTGACTTCCTGCAGATTAGAAGATAAAGGAATACTGACAGGCAAGTCAACTATGGGATCTTCTATTATAGGTTGCAATTCATCCAAAGGGTTAGGACTCATTACATCAATAAAGTTCAAAGATGTGTTAATGATGGGTTTCATATCATATATGTTGTATTCAACTCCGTCCCCATCAAATTCCATAGTTAATTTCCCACTTCTGACATCAATTGTGGTGTTAGCAGTTTTCATGAAAGGTCTACCTAACAGCATATGTGTACCTGTACCACCACTCATATCAAGAACATAAAAATCAGTGGGAAAAATCAGCTTATCTACCATAACAAGGACATCCTCAATAACCCCTTTCGGGTAGACATTGGTTCCATCAGCTAATTGAATAACTAGCCTAGTGTCCTGTAATGGTGGCAGGCCAAGAGACTCATAAAATGACAATGGTAAGACATTAATAGATGCACCAAGATCTAGCATAGCTTTATCAATATTTGTCTCACCAATGATGCAAGGGATAGAGAACATACCTGGATCACTACACTTCTTGGGCAAACGCTTTTGAAATACAACGGATACTTGCTCGCTCACCTGGACCTGCTTCTTTTGCTTCTTCTTCTGGTTCCTCTTGATCGTACAAAGCTCCTTCAAGAACCGAGCATACTTGGGAATACTCTTAACAAGCTTGAGCAAAGGGATGTTAACCTCACACTTGCTAAACGTCTCAAAGAGGTCCTTGTCATCAACTACCCTTCTCTCCTTGAGCGCCTCTGGAAAAGGGGCGGGTGGCTTCTCGGAACCGAGAGGAGGGAAGTATGGACGAACGTAATCGTCGACGTAAGGCTCATTAGCAGTCCCAGAAGACTCGCCGCGGGTGCGGTGAGACATCACCGCCGGGTGCGACAAACTCCCAGAAATTTCTCGAGAAAAATCACCGCTTGCCGTAGGTGCGGCAGGTTCCAGCGCCGGGTGCGGCCGATTTACAGAAACTTTTTGCTGTTCCAGTTCGTGCTCGCCGCGGGTGCGGTCACCATGCCGCTGGGTGTGGCCATCCTCCAGAACACCCTCTTTTTCTGCGTCGTCCTCTTCAGCACTAGGATCGATTGGTAATTGCCTTCCACTTCTAAGGGCTATAGCACTGACATTTGCTCGTGGGTTAACTACCGTTTGAGATGGTAGATTTCCCGACATCTTGGCATCAATTCTCGTAATCGCCTCAGCCATTTGGCTCACCTGTGTCTCCAAATTCTTTATGCTTGATGTTGTGGCCTGAACATGAGTAGTGAAATGTTTCGTCAAGGTTTGGAGCATATCTTCAGTTGAAGGAGATGCCTCAGGTTGAGGGTTTTGCGTCCTTTGTAGAAATTGAGGTCTTGGCTGCTGTTGTTGTTGATACTGGGGTTGTTGTTGTTGATTCGGTTGATCCCTCCATCTGAAATTAGGGTGATCTCTCCACCCCGGATTATAAGTATTGGAGCAGGGATCACCACGGCCAAGGGTTGCTGTTGCAAGTTCGGCGCAGTCAACTGTCTCAACGTTCTATCCCCTGCGTCACCCATCTCAAATGCAGGGTTGTCAAAAACCAAAGTACGGTTCACTCTGCGACCCTGTGAAAGAGTTCTCTCGATCTCTGGATCAAAATCAAGAAGCGGTGAATTAGTAGCACGAGTGTGGACCATAAGATAGGTCCACACCACGGTTGGTAACAAACAAATCACAAAAACAGAAAATTTGACTCCCCGACAACGGCGCCAAATTTGACAGAGCTAAAGTCGTGATGCCTATCAAATAAATCCCAAAATACCTACTAAGTAGTATAACAAGCAAGTCATGGTCGATCCCATAGAGAGTCAGGTTATCAACTTATGTAATTTGTTATCACCAACTAGGAACTAGGGGGGGGGGGGGGTGTTTGTGTTTCTCGTAACAAGCAATAAGGAAACAAGTAAATAAGTTCGCAGGAAAAGGTTGTAAATATGATGGGAAAAAGCGCCACACTCAACAGAGATCCACACAACAATAGATAGGTCGATCACGGAATTCTATCAATCTCAAGTTCTCAACTTTCCTATAGTTGTTCTTATCCCGATCTTAGATAACTATTAGTTCTACCAGCCCTAATAGTACTTATTACTAAATCAAATCTGAAAACCTTCAGAACTCAATAAAGCAATAGCATTCAACCAAGGATTAACAAGACACATGCAATAGAAACAACCCGTTACTATAAGCATGCAATTAACTCTCTCTCACAATTATGAGCTCGGATCCCCTATATGCACAATCGTGTTCGCTACTAGATATGCAACCCGAACCCGGAATCACAAGTCCTAGCAATTAGGAAGATATCAATAAACCTAGGTAGCTACTCTAGATAAATCAACATAAACCAATAAACATTTAAGCACAAGAGAATTAATCCAACTAGATAGGAAAACGAACAAGAGTAGAAAACTCACAACCAATCAATTGCTGGCTTCAAACTGTCAAGTGCAACAATGGAGGTTTAGTTCTCCATTAGGATTTGTGAGAGGAGAAATATGAAAAGTGGCAATTAGGGTTAGAGAAGTTTTTTTTCTAAAAGAGTCTTAAACCTAACTTAAATACTAAAGTAATAATTCAGAAATAAAGAAAAGAAAAATAACAAACTTGGAAATAAAGTTTCGGAAATAAAATAAAACGGGAATAAGAAAACTCGTAAAAGACTTTCAGCGCGTCTCCACCGCGGGTGCGGTGGCTCCACCGCCGGGTGCGGCCATTTAACAGAAACTCCAGTTCTCTGACGACCTCGCCGCGGGTGCGGCAGTGCCCACCGCTGGGTGCGGTGGGATTCCAGTACTTTAGCTTCTGCGACACTTCAGTAAAAACGCCATAACGTTTGATTCCCAACTCGGATTGCGCTCATATTTTGAGGACTTGTAGTAGACTTCAAGATCTAAATCCTCGAATTGGAATCACTCCATTTGGACATCTGAGTATAGAGAACGAACCATTTGAATTCAGCCCACTGTTCTTCTACTCTTCTCTTCACTTCCTTGGCGTCTTCTCCTTGTGGCTTCCTATGATCTCCAAAACAGCTCAAACACCTCCAAAAATACCAAACTTCGCCCCCAAACGCCATACACATGAATGTGTCTAAATTTACCCGAATGGCACCAATAAACCCTCTAAAGACTCTTACTTAAGCCCTACAAAGTAGTGCTTATCACTCTAGTAGGACTACTTTCCCCATTATATTTTCTCTACTCAACCAAACTTGTTTGCTTTGCTTGCTTTGTTCTTTCTTGATAACTAAACCCCCCTTGCTTGTTACTTGTCATTCACGATTTCATACCGTATCAGATCTTCCCTGTGAGTTCGACCCTTTCTTGCTTACTATACATCTGTTTAGTAGGTCTGTTAGGACTTTTTACTTTGATAAGGCTAATCAACGATACTTGCATTACGCACTTTTAGCCCCGTCAATAATGATTCCCAGTAAAATAAGGCAAACAAAGAGAAGTTCCTAGGGAACGTTTACCTGGATCCAAGCTAGGGACGGTTGTGCAACCAATTATCATTTTGGCTTGTAATGAGGGTTCAGATAATCAAATTGGTTGTTTTGGGCTTGAAGGAAGATGTTATCAAGTACAAATATAGCATATATGATCAAGAATAGAAGTTGCGAGATGTTTTTGATATAGTGTAACACAAAGCACATAGCAAGACGAATAAGCAAGTCAATTGCAAGTAACATGCCACATAGAAGTTGTTCCCTAGTTTATAATTGATCGATCTAGCCAATCACTGAAGGAATAGTGGATGTGGAGTTCCTCAATTTAGAGAGATCATCCCAAGGAGCATTCTCAAATACTCAAAGGGTTTTCTATCCAGTGCTTTGGTGAAGATATCTGCAACTTGTTCCTCTGTCCTGCAATGATCCATTCTAATGAAAATTTTCTCAACATTATCACGAAGAAAATGATGAAGAATATCAATATGCTTAGTACGTGAATGATGGATAGGATTTTTGGAGATATTGATAGCACTAGTATTATCACACATAATGGGAACAGTGCCAAGAGACATACCAAAATCCTCCAATTGTTGTTTAAGCCATAATACCTGGGCACAACAAGCGGCAGCATCAACGTACTCAGCTTCGGCGGTTGAAAGGGCAATAATGTTTTGTTTCTTTGATGTCCAAGAGACAAGGCATGGGCCAAGGAACTGTGCCATCCCTGATGTGCTTTTGCGATCCACGAGGTGACCAGCGAAGTCAGCATCGGTGAAGCCCACAAGTTCGAATCCACTGTTTCTTGGATACCAAAGACATAAGTTGTCATTCCCTTTCAAGTATCTCAGGATTCGCTTGACCTCGGTTAGGTGTGACTCCTTAGGATTTGCTTGAAATCTAGCACATAGACACACACTAAACATAATGTCTGGCCTACTTGCCGTTAGATAAAGTAAGAAACCAATCATGCCTCTATATATTGTAGCATCGACATCTTGTCCATTCAAATCTGCATCAAGTCGAGTGTTAGGAGAAATAGGAGTATCAATAGGTTTAGCTTTATCCATACCATACTTCTTTAATAGTTCCTTGATGTATTTTTGTTGATGTATTCTTGTTCCCTCAGAGGATTGAGTGACTTGTAATCCGAGGAAAAAAGAGAGTTCCCCGATCATACCAAGCTCTGGGAGCTTGTTTGAGCCCATACAGTGCCTTGTCCAGAGCATACACATATTCTGGAAGTTCCATGTCTTCAAAGTCTGGAGGTTGTTTCACATAAACTTCCTCTTGAAGATAGCCATTGAGAAAGGCTGTTTTGACATCCATTTGATATAACTTGAATCCTTTGAAGGCAGCATATGCGATGAGGAGTCGAATGGCTTCCATGCGGGCTACTGGTGCATATGTCTCATCATAATCGATCCCTTCTTGTTGGTTGTAGCCTTGAGCAACCAGTCTTGCTTTGTTCCTTGTCACAGTTCCAGAGTCATCAAGCTTGTTTCTGAAAACTCATCTAGTACCAATGGCATGCTTGTGCTTTGGAAGGGGAACAAGTCTCCAAACTTTGTTTCTTTCGAATTGATGTAGTTCTTCTTGCATAGCAACTATCCAATCTGGTTCCTTGAGTGCTTCTTTGATGTTCTTTGGTTCTACAAAAGAGATGAAGGCATAAAAAGCACAAAAGTCGTAGAGTTAAGAGCGAGTACCTCGTTCTTCATATGGTGTGAGAAGATTGTCGACTGGATGGCTTTTTGCAATTCTGGAGCTTGTAGATGCTGGGAGTGGAGAGATAGGAGAAGGATCTATAGTTGTTGTAGTTGTGGGAACAGTGACAGGTTCTGAAGGAGTTGAAGCTATTCCCCGGATTATAGGTGCAGCAGCGTTATCTTGTGTGTCTTCCTCCGAGTCCTCCACAATTGCATTTAGCAATTCTTCTTCGATTTCAGATGTATCACCACCAGAAGTTCCTGTAGGAACAGTGGTGACACCAGTGTCAGCATCTTGGGTTGTTGCCGAGGGAACTACAGGTGCAGGTGGAGCGATGTTGATCGTAGTTCCGCTATCTGTGGTAGTTCCCTGAGAGCCTGGTGTGCTTCCACTAGGAGTGGGTGCCCGGTTCCCTGTGCGTGGGTTGTCACGATGATTGTTGTTGTCATCATCATCTGAGTCTTCTCGTTACATCCTTGGAAAATCATGATCCGTTGTTGTTGGATTGATGGAATCACTCACAGCTTTGGAGTGTTCATCGAAGACTACATGAATACTCTCTTTAATCTTCTGGGTTCGCTTGTTGTAGACTCTATAAGCTTTGCTTGAGTTAGCATACCCCAGAAAGATTCCTTCATCGCTCCTTGGATCGAATTTTCCCAAGTTGTCATTTCCATTGTTGTGAACGAAACACCTGTAACCAAAGGCTCGCAAGTGGGAAACATTGGGCTTGCGTTCCCTGATTACTTCATATGCAGTTTTATTTAACAATGGTCTAAGCATTGCACGATTAAGGATATAGCATGAAGTGTTGATCGCCTCAGCCCAGAATATTCGAGGAAGGTTGCTTGCAATGAGCATTGTTCTTGCCATGTCCTCCAATGTTCTGTTTTTCGTCTCGACTACTCCATTTTGTTGTGGTGTCCTAGGAGCAGAGAAGTTATGAGAAACCCCATGTTCCCTGCAGTAATCAAGGAACATGGAATTCTCAAACTCTGTTCCATGGTCGGATCGAATGGAGCTTAGCTTGAGACCCAGATTTGTTTCCACACCCTTGATGAAGGATTCAAATGCCTCGAATACCTGTTCTTTAGAAGAGAGAAAGATTGTCCATGTAAATCTAGAGTAATCATCAACAATAACAAAGACATACCTATTCCCTGCATGACTTCTTATCCTCATGGGACCACAGAGATCCATATGGATCAGTTCCAGAGGACAAGAGGTGGTAACATCCGGTTTCCTTTTGAAAGAGGAACGTGTTTGCTTTCCTCTTACACAGGCTTCACAGACCCCATGGATTTCAGGTTTGACATTTGGAAGTCCTCTAACCAGTTCCTTCTTGTGGAGTTTGTGAATGAGTTGTAAGTTTGCATGTCCAAGCCTTCTATGCCACAGTTCCGTCTCTTCAGCTAGAGACGCAAAGCACAGTTCCCTTGAAGGCTTGAATGTTGTGTCAACAATGTACACATCGTTGAATCTGACACCTTTCAGCACAATCTCCTTGGTTTTTCTATTCCTCACGTGGCAATCTTTGATTGTGAACACAGTCTCGTTGTCTCCTTGATCACAGAGCTGAGCTACACTTAGCAAGTTAAAACCAAGTTGATGAACCAGACTAACCTCTTTGATTTTGATGTTTGAATTCAATGTAGCTTCTCATGTTCCCACTATCTCTCTGCAGTGTTTATCTCCAAGGGACACGGTTCCCTTAGAGTGTTGTTGAAGTGAGGTAAGGTGATCTTTATTTCCTGTCATATGGCATGAGTATGCGCTATCAATGAACCACTTGTTGTTCTCCCTCACTTCATCCTGCATAAAGAGAGTTATTCTTTAGCGACCCATGCAAGCTTGGCTTTACCTGGTCGTTTAGAGACAAAATAATATTCTCTAGGCTTATCATTGCATAGTTCAGGAGAAACATCGTAATCATTCAAATCGACATTATTACTTCTACCGTTCCTTCGCTGAGTATGCTCTTCAGTGAACCTTTGTTTCTTAGCATAGTTTTTCACAACATGGCCGTTGTTCCCACAATGCCAACAGATCTTGTAGTAGTCTCCCATGGCAGACTTGCGATTTGGGACATGCATCCTATGTTGTTTGGCTCTAACAGGGTCAGGTGTGTTAGGCAAGTTTCCCTAGGATTGGATGAGATACATCTTATGGGCATGTTGACCTTGATACCATGCTTGGTCTTCACTTAACCCACTCTCTAAGGTCTTCACACGCTCTTCTAGATAAGAGTTCCTCTCCCTAGCATTTTGAAGTTCCCTATCCTTCATCTCTCTAATCTCAGGTATGGATAACTCATGTTCCTCACTCTCTTGTTTCTCTCCCTTGTACCCCAGACCATACTTGGGCTCAACAAAGGTAACTCTTTCTTCCCTAAGCTTTTGCTCAACCAGGATAGAGTGAATTTTATCAATCTGAGCTTTCATCTGAGATAGGTCCCTAACAGTGCTAAAGGAACTATGATCACTGTGAGTAATATTACTTTCAACATAAGGAACAACAGAGGAATTTGCAATTTTAGATAAAGATTCATTCAACTCATTGCATTTATCCTCAACATTACCTAGGTCGTTTTGAGTTTTGAGATTCTCATTATACATGCTCTTGATAAGAGAAATCAAAGATTTTTTATCGAAATTAACAAGAGATTCAAAGAAGGTTTCAGGATCTACCTCTTGTTCTTCAATTGGTGCCTTCAGAGTCATTGCACACATTCTGTTGTTCCCCCATGACTCTGGTTCATCATCTTCAGAGTTGGCACAATCATCTCCCCAGACAGCGACGAAAGCCTTCTTTTTATCATTCCCAGAATTTTCACCATTGTTGTCTGAGTTGTTCCCTTTAGGGCACTTATTGGCATAGTGACCCTTTTCCTTGCAGTTGAAGCAGGTAATATCCTTGATGTCTCGTTTCTCACCATTGTTCCCTTCATTCTTGAATGACCGACCCTTGCGATAGAGAGTTCGCATGGCCTTGGTGAGGAGAGCAGTTTCTGGATCTACACCATCCAAGTTGTCATCTTTATTGTTCTCTATCATCTCAAAAGTTTTTTCAACCATCAAAGCAATGCCTTTAGGTTTGACATATTTATCTTCTTCATCATACTTCTTAATTTTCCAAAAAACTTCATGAAGTGTGAGTTTGAGAGTGTTGGGGTTCTCCTTAAGAATAGCTTTAGTCATCTTATGCCTTGGAGGAAGTCCATCAATAATGATAAAGATTTTTTCTTTAGGAAGGATTTCCTTTTCATCCACATCATGAGCAGCAAGTCTTGTGGTGATTTCCTCAAATCTGGATTGATAAGAGGAAACAGTCTCACTATCAACCATGGCGAAGTTATAGAAGTCTTTCTTTGCTTGGAAACGATCAAGCTCTCTAAGATCGGAACTTCCCATGTACATTTGTTCCAAGGCTGCCCACATATCCTTTGCAGTGGCACAATAATGTAGCTTGGATGCATCTTCAATGCCGATTGCATTGTTGATAAACATTCGAGCCTTAGAGTTTTTCTCCATGATTCTGAAGTCATCCGGGCTCCAAGGTTTGATTCCCTTGGTCACATCTTCAGCAACCTTCTCTTCCCCAACCTCAATGACTCTCCAACATTGATAGTCATTGCTCTTCAACCAGTCAGTGAAGAGGTCCTTCCAGTGTTGGAACTTTCCACCAACAGGAAGGAACGGTGGTTTGTTGTTCCCAAGCCCAACTTCATGAGTAGAAGCCATTGTTACCTTAGAATCTGAAAAGAACACACAATCTAGAGCTAACCTGCTCTGATACCAATTGTTGAATCGTTAGTGTGTTTAATCAGGGAACTATGTGATTGTTCCTTGGGCAGCGGAAATAAGTAAAGATTCAAAGTAACAACAAAGTTCCAAAACGAATACTTGTATTATTAGAGTTGTACAATCTCACAAGTCTTATCTCCACCTATACCCTAAGCTAAAGACTTTGAGTGCAATCACCTCTAACCAACACAAGTACAACCGAAAACCAAAGCAATAACTACCCGTACCTTGCCTTAGCTTTCCGATCTCAGTTCACAAGAGCTCTGGATGACAATAGTTGAGATGTCTTTCCCCAAGACAATTCTCATCTATATATAGGGTCTAACAAAGATCCTATTACCAAATATCACACTATAAGCACATATGGTAACTATGACAAAAATCGTTTCCAAATAAACTCTAAATCTGATAAACATTTAGTTTTCATCTATAAAGTTTCCTAAGACTCAACATCTTCTTCTTCTTCTCCAAGTAAAACATGAAATCTTGTTTCCTTGTATAATCGAGTCTGTCTAGGAACAACTGGCGTATCTCTGTGTTCTCGCATTGTTCCTCAGATGCGGCGTTTCCATAAAAGAAACTTTCCTTGTATAGGCGCCACGCGCTTTCCAGCTTTCCCAATTGTTTACACGGGCACTGTTCCTTGTTGTGACAGCTTTCCAATGTGCTCCTCTGTTTTATCTTCTTCATTGTTTTTCCATTGTTCCTTTATCCTTTCATGAAACCTGAAACTCATAGGAACAACACAAAATCATAAAACCTAATGGTGTTTATCATCATCAAAACCATAGGGAACTATCAAGGTTCCAACAAGTACATAAGCCCAATGAGGTTCCATCCTAAAACCAATTGACAATAGGAGGAGTAGCCCATCAAGTTTATATACTAGGTAAGTTATGTCTCAACTTTAGATGTGGGACAATTATATTCCAACACGCCTCCGTAAGTGCAACAGGCGGACAATTGGCCATGCCCAGTTGACACTTGGGTAAACGGGTGTGGGTGGACATCTCAATCTCTTTATAGCCAGACCCAACTAACCCAAGAAAGGGACCCAGAACCGAACCCGCTCTGATACCATGTGAAAGTCCGTGGGCCCAATGACTGGGGACGTGCGGACACGAGTGCATAGGCGCAGATAAGCCCAGTACATAAGCCCAATGAGGTTCCATCCTAAAACCAATTGACAATAGGAGGAGTAGCCCATCAAGCTTATATATTAGGCAAGTTATGTCCCAACTTTAGATGTGGGACAATTATATTCCAACATGTCAAAGTCCGTGGGCCCAATGACTGGGGACGTGCGGACACGAGCGCATAGGGGCAGATAGGCCCAGTATATAAGCCCAATGAGGTTCCATCCTAAAACCAATTGGTTTTATGTCCCAACTTTAGATGTGGGACAATTATATTCCAAAACGCCCCCGCAAGTGCAACGGACGGGCAATTGGCGAGGCCCAGTTGACACTTGAACAAACGGGTGTGGGTGGGCATCTCAATCTCTTTATAGCCAGACCCAACCAACCCAATAAAGGGACCCAGGACCGAACCCGCTCTGATACCATGTCAAAGTTCGTGGGCCCAATGACTAGGGACGTACGGACACGAGCGCATAGGCGCAGATAGGCCCAGTATATAAGCCCAATGAGGTTCCATCCCAGAGGCGGATCTACGGGGGGGCTAGGGGGGCGCCCGCCCCCGCTTACCTCCTCCAGCGAGAAGCCTACCAGACCGGCGTTGAGCCCTCCCAGAGGTCGGCGGCGTTGAAGAGCAGCAGGTCAGATGCGCTGAGCCCCCCCCCCCCCCCCCCCCCCCCCCCCCCCCCCCTTGAAGAGCAGGCGAACGGTCAGATCTGGAAAAACCAGGCGTGGGGAAGAAGAAGGCGTAGGGAAAAACCTTTTGTTGTTCTCTTCTGTTTATCCTTCTTCTTAGTTGGATTCTTCGCTTCTACGCTCATCTCTCAGGTTTCTCTTCATTCTTTCGCTTTTCCGAATTCTCTGTGTGTTTTTTTGGTTTGTGTGTGCTTGTGTTGTGTTAATTGATCGTTGAATTTGTAAAATCCGACATAACAGAATGTACCGGAACCTCGTCCTTTATCGAGATCTCTCCAATCTGTTGATTCCAGGGAGGAGGAGTTCGATCTATTGACGCCTGGACAGTCAGACGATAAGGTTATTATGTCCATTCCGTTTCAGGTTCTCTCTCCATCTCTTCTCTGATTTTGGGGCTTATTCTATGATTTTTTCCTTCTTGTTTGCTAGTTTGCTTTTGGGGCTTGTTTTCTACATAACTGCAATCGGTTGTTGAATTCAGTCTACCTTCTTTAGTATTTGGTGCTTGTGTAAATGTGTTCTTGCAGGTAGAGAAGAAGCGGTAGAATTTTGATTGAACTGTGATGCTAAACGAAATTATGATTCTGGAGGTCTATATGCTATCCTTGTGAAAGTGCATAGCCTTTAGAGATGAATTCATCAATGACAAACAGTACTTTAATTAGGAGTGGTCACTTGATTAAGTTTTAAAATGGTCACCAAATTGGACTTCAAGCTCACTCAATATCTGATCCATTACTTTTAAAATATGAACTCCATAGTTTCAATTAGGAGTGGTAAAAATCCAAGCTAGTGGGAAAAGGTTTAATCTGTGGAATATTTGATGTTTAGGAGGTGTAATAAGTCTCATAAGCATATGATTTTTTTTTGCTGCTGCTGAAGCTGTAGTTATACCTTGTGTTGGTACTTCCTGCACCTACTGAGAGATCCTTATCTCATAATCATAATGTTTGTTGGCCTTCTAGAACTTAATCATTTGTCCTCAGTGACATACATTAGTATAGTGCATGTTTTCAAGTATATCTTTTGTATTTCAATTGATAAACGACTAAAAGAGACTATAACCTGCTTGATCTCTCTTCTATTGGATATTGCTTATAAATAGCCGAATTGCTATCATATTGGTGGTGTCTTACCTAATTTCTTAATGATTACATCCTTTTTCCTTTTCACAGATTTTGAGCTGGAAACCCCAAATTCTGTATTTTCCAAAATTTGCAACTGCAGAACAGTGCATCATTGATATGGCAAGGCCAAGTCTTGAGCCATCTAGATTGGCTCTGTGGAAGGGAGAAAGTCATGATACTACCAAGAATGTCAGAACGAGGTACTCAACATACTATATATTCACCTTCCTAGATATTATGAGTCTATGCCAAATAATTTGGCCTTGATTGCCTGCATGTATATTAAAAATTTATTAAATTTAGCATGCTGATTGCTGCGAGTAAAATTTATTAAATGTCAGAACCAGGCGTGGGGAAGAAGAAGACCAGTGAAAATGGATAGGTAAATCAACTAATTAAAGTCTTTTATAAGACTTTGAGCCCCCTCTTATAATATGTTCTAGATCCGCCACTGTTCCATCCTAAAACCAATTGGCAATAGGAGGAGTAGTCCATCAAGCTTATATATTAGGCAAGTTATGTCCCAACTTTAGATGTGGGACAATTATATTCCAACAAGCAACGATATAGGTCCAATCTTTGCCTAAGTTGCATGTAACGCATAAAACTTCAAATCAACTTCAACCTACACTTTCAACCCTAACAATCGCCTCTCCATTACTCATACGTCAACCATATAATTTTGATAAACTAATTTCTGAATGATTTGGAAGGGTGTTAAAAGGCTCTATGTATATATATATCCTACGGGGTCTAATAGTTTCTTGCTAGGGTTATTCAATGATGCTACCCTTTTACAATAGTTTCCTAAAATGATAGAATTTTTACTTTCGTACTCTATAAGCAAGATCTTTATGAACCTGCTAGCATGTCGCCATATCCAAGTTAAAGAAGCACTTAAGTATTTTCCTAAAGGGAAAGTGTCCCATGAGAATACTCTTTAGTGTGAGAATTAAGAATGAATATCCACCTTCCATAATCAATAATATTTCTTTCCTGATTGCGCGCGCGTGTACCAGCGCGTTGAACAATATTTCTTTCCTTTTCCCCTCTTTCACGTCATTCGAAATTCCAGTTACGAGCTTGCATCTGCTTCTGCTCTTTCGCTCCAAATTTCCTTCGTGATTCAGATCCTTCTCGTTCTTCTCCTCTTTTCTATTGTCCTAATCTAATCGATTCGAATTTCTGTAGTTCATCTTCACTCTGTCTTATCGTTCTCCATTGCCTTCCATGCTTTGCGTTTTATATTGTGTGAAAAAACTGATGTTTTTGGTTGTTTTATGTATTTGCAGGTGTTGTTACGGTATTGCGTTTCAACTTTGGACATGGATCCAGGTTTTCCATTCAATTTTAAGCTTTTTCTATGTCAAATTGATCAATTCATGCTTCATTTTGGTTCTTCGATGTTCGTTTTATCAAGTAAGTTTGATTTTATTGAATTCTGAAGCAATAGTTGATGTAGTTTAGGTTATAACTTTGATTTATTGTCGATTTGAATGTGGAAGCTTGTGTATGTTCAAACATTCAGATTTGGCTGGTATACAACTATGTATTTACGCTTAGATGAAGTAGAAGCAAATGTGGTTTTAAATAACAGCACATGTAGTTCTATAATGTAGCACATATAGTTTTAAAAACAAGAACATACGGATAATGTTGGTTGCCTTGTTTGTTTTTTTTATAGGAAAATCAGATAACGATGGCTCTACGTTGGTTGTCTGTTCCCCTGGGAATTCCCAATACTACATTCCTCTGTGCAAAGATGTTATTAAGCCTGTTGTTGGTCAATTATTTTCAACACTTGAAGAAGGAGTTCGGTATTACCATAGGTATGCACATGAGTGTGGATTTGATATCCGTCGGGGTACGGATACCAAGTCTTGTGATGGCAGTAAAGTTACAGTATGGAAGTATCTGCTTTGTAGCAAGCAAGGTTATACACGTGTACGTCTTTTAACTCCTAATTCTGAGAGCTTACATAAACGAAGAAGGAATTCAAACAGATGCGGGTGTATTGCTAAAATAGCTTTCCGATATAAAGGACGCGATGGTTATCGTGTGAAGATTTTTGAGGAGCGTCACACGCATAATATGGTACATAATTCACAGAAACATTTCTTGAAGAACAATAGAAAACTGACTGCTTACCATCAAGACTTCATTATGAATTGCTTAAAATCGAATATTGGTACTAGTACGGCATACAAGTTGTTCAAGAATTGTGTTGGATCTTATTCTGATGTAGGTGCTACAATTATTGACTTCAAGAATTTCAAGAGGGATTTGAACTCTTATATGATTGGTTGTGATGGTCAGATGGTAATTGATAGCTTGTTCCGTAAAAAGGAAAGATGTGAGGCATTTTATTTTGATTACGACGTCAATGAAGCTAATCAATTAAGCCGTTTATTTTGCTGTGATCCTATTAGTCGCAAGAGTTTTTGCTTCTTTGGTGATGTTGTATTAGCAGATGCAACATATAAATCAAATAGGTAATTTATATGAACTTACCAGTCATTATACATGCACATGTATAAACAAACACATGCACACACAATATTGAATAAATGCACATACATTTTTTAACATATTTGCACACTCATTATCTATATGCCTTACTCTTTCTGTTTTTGTTTTAATGTGTTTTAGGTATGATATGGTGTTTGTATCTTTTACTGGAGTTGATAATAACAAGAGCTCAATTACATTTGCTTTTGGTTTATTGTTGAATGAAGATGTTGGATCTTATGTCTGGTTATTTGAAAACTTCAAGAAAGCAATGGTTCATGAGCCATATGTGCTGCTAACTGATCAAGACCCTGCTGTTAAAGCTGCAGTTGAAAAAGTTTTTAGCAATGTTGTTCATCGTTTCTGTATGTGGCATATTATGTTCAAGGTGTCTGTGAAGGTTAAAGTTAATGCATCTGAGACTGAGGAGTTCATGAAGAGATTTAATGCTATTTTTTGGAGTAATGAATTGAAGAAACATGAGTTTGAGGAGGCTTGGATTTCTATTATCTCTGACTTTAATCTTGAGTCAAACAACTGGTTGAAAACCATGTTTGATTTATGTCATTTTTGGATTCTTGCGTTCTTCCAAGACGTTAGCATGGGTGGTTTGCTTAGGACAACTTCAAGGTCTGAAAGTCAAAACTATTTCTTCTCTAACTTCATAGGGAGAACATCATCGTTGGTTGTGTTTATGTTGCAATATGATAATGCGATTGATTCACAGAGGCATACTCAGCGGAAACTTGACCTAGACTCATCTACTTGTTATCCATCATTGAAGACACCTTTGCAGATGGAGAAGCAATGTGCGTCAGTTTATACTCTTAACGTCTTCTATGATGTGCAGGATAAAATATATGCTTCTGTTTTTTATTGTCTTCTTGTTGATTTTATGAAGGATGTGGACGTTCATCGCTATAACATACGATGTGGTAGTAAAATCTTTGTTGTCCAACATCTTATATCCAGCGAAGATTTGATTTGTTCTTGCAACAAGTTCTTAAATGTTGGTATCCCTTGCTCTCACATGTTCACAGTTTTAAGAAATATTGGTATGGATATATTGCCTAGCAAATTTATTAAAGCTCGATGGACGAAGAAGTCAATATTGAAGCCAACGTTTGAGATAAATGGTTCTGTCTTTAAGCAAGGGTTAGAGTTGGATGAAAAGAAGGTTCTTGTTTCTGAGCTATTCTCGGAGATGCATTCTTGTATCAATCTTATTGAGGATAATTCTGATCATATGAATGATTTACTGTGTGTCTTAAGACATCACAAGGATTTGTATATCCGCTCAATGCAGTCTGGCTCTTCAGCAACAACTCATAGCACTCAGAGTAGATTTGAGAAGTTTGTTGGGCCTATACCAGAGAGAATTGATGTTCTTCCTCCTCCACAGTCCAAGAACAAGGGCAGGCCAAGAGGAACACGTATTAAAGGTGTGGTAGAGAGAATAAGAGAAAATACATCTAAGGAAACAAGGTTGTGCACAATATGTAACCAGTCCGGACACAACTGCAGAACATGCAAGAAAGTGAAAACTAGTGCTTGATTCATTTCATTTATAAAGAGAGAATGTATTTCTTTTATAATTTTCAAATACTTAATACATACTTTGTATTTTGATCTTGGACCTTTATTACCAGTTAATGATATACATCTTCTAGTATAATCTTCTTACGTTTGTTAATGTATAACTAGAAACTCATGAAAAGGAGAGCACATTGAAATATTTTCACAAGCACACCCAACTTCAAATACATGCACATACAACTTATGTGAATATATTACATGCACGTACGCACATGAATTGCACATCCAATCCTTCTTGTATGCACAGCAAAACCAAATTATTGAAGACCCGACCTTAGATGCACTATTGTGATGCACACTCAAGTAATTATCTCATGCACACTTAAATAAAATTACATGCACATTGACGTATATTCTGTTTCACAGTTATGCACATACAACTGCAAATATATGTGGACATTCAACTACTGTTTCATTCATATTAAAGTACCAGAACAATTCATTCTGTATTAGAAATAAGACTACAAAAGTATTATCCAACTGTCATCAAAAGTACTATCCAACTGAACAAGTCATTCTGTCATCAAAAGTACTATATATCCAACTGACCACTACTGAATGTTCATCAACTAACAACAAAAGTATTATCCAATTGATCACTATTTCAAATTCAACATCTACTTCTTCTTGATTGCCTTTGAAACCATGTCAAACACTTTGTTCTTCACCTCATTCCACCTATTGTCAATGATGGAATGACAGTACTTCACCCTCATGGTTGCTATTTGCTTAGTATCTTCTTTCCTGAGTTGACATTCTCAGTCGGTTAATCTATTGCCGAAATAAGTCTCCATGTGCCTCATTGCAAAAATGCCACAATCGATCTTGTTTGTATTGTCTCTCCATGGCATCTCTAGCCTCTCAGTTGGCACCATTTGTTCATCCTTGAAAATGGAAGCTTTAAATTGCACGTTATCCTTCAGTAAAAACTCCACAAAGAAATGTCTCTGCAAACAGAATAAAGAAACATTTAAAGGTCAATGTGTTTCAAAAATGATATGTACAACACAAAAAGTTAAGCACATCTAAAAAATTTCAATTCAAAACTGACCAATCCAGATGTTATGTTTCCATACTTCTCGTCTATACCAACATCAGCTGCTGAATTGTCAAGAATATCAAATCTTGGGTTCTTGACATTTATGGAAATCACATAGTAGTGACACAAGTGGTATATTGGAAACACAAACTGTATTTGTACAAAAAAAAAACTTTAACAAATGAACATATAGGGTACTGAATTTATTTAACACGGGGCAAGGGTATTATTCAAATGCATGTAAAAATAGATGCACATACAAAAATAAAATGATGCACATATAGTTATGAAATGATGCACATATTTGTGCTTACCATATCAATATCACTGAGCTTCTTATGTTTGAAGTTTTTCAATGCTTCTTCCATTGCTTCGTAGAACCAAGTAAGCCTTTCATTGAGGGGTGTTTGTGTTGGTGTCAATGCGAAAAACTACATCAATTGAAAACACACACAAGTATAAATACAAGAACACTCATTTATATAAATTGACTGATTAAAATTGATGCACACTCAAGCACTTCTGTATGCACACATAGAAACAAATGAGTGAACACAAGCACTTTTTTTTGTTTTTTTAGGGTATGTGTTATACGTACCACTGATTCAGTTGTCATAAACAATCTTAGAGGTTTTGGATCACTCTTCAACTGTTCCTTCACATTTAACAAATTGGCCCACAGGTCAATTATGTTATTTTCCAAGCATTGCCCCTCCTTCATCGACATAAAGTCTTCCTTTATTGCTTGTATGGTCCCCATTTGGAATACCAATTCCCTGCAATATAGTTTTATGTTATTAAAACATAATGTATAAAACATGTAAGGTTGGATGTTATTATGAAATGTGTTTGTCATTACTTAGCTTGGGATGAGTCATTAGTTAGCCATTTGTATAACTTGTTCTCTGCAGCAGATGGTTTCTCATTTACATCAATCTCTCTCTTCTTGTATGGTGACTTGTGGTATTCAGATGGTTTTCTTGTCCTCTTATCCTTGATCTCATCCTGCACCACCTTAATTTGGACTTTTTTTGAAATCTTTTCTGTTTTCGTTTGATTGTGTGCAGTTTCATGATGCTTCACAGCTGCATCATCCTCCGCAATATCTGTTACTACATCCTCCTTATCCTGCTTATCCTGCTAAAAATAAACAAACTTATTTCAGATTTTACATGCATACCCATTTAATTTTACATGCACATAAGGTATTCTCTCATGGTCACACATTTACATTTACATGCACACTCATGCATTATCTCATGCACACACAAGTACAATTAGATGCATATGCAGAATAATAGTAATGAACATATTTAAAATGATGCACACATATGCACATGTTTGGCTTTTATGATGCATACACAAAAGTTGTACAAACATCAGTTTTTATATACCTCATCCTTATCCCCCTCTTGTATATTCTCAATATTTTCCTCAACAACTGCAGTACTAGGATCCTGAGAAAAATGTATGAAACTTATGAGCAAATCAATAGTAAATAAGAATTAAAACATATTGCACAATATACTTCCTCACTTACCTTATCTATATTCTTTTTTAGACGTTGTCTTTGATACTGCTTTGCTATGTGCACAACACCAGAAAATGGCTCTACTTCTGGCCCATATGGATTCAATCCAGGAATACCCAAATTATAATTTGGTCCATCATAAGAGTCTTTTGCCTTTATTGTCTTTTCAATTTCTTCTAGGCACTTCTCAGCTTGTGCCCAAAACTGTTGCTGTGACAATGTATCGTCCTCATTTTGTGGTTGTTTCTGAGATAGGGAACTCACCTTGAGATTCAACATCTTCTCAAGAGCTTCATTTACTTTGTTGAACAAGCTGTTGTTGGCTAATTGTGTTGGAGCTCGTTGTATTCTGAGTAGGAACCTTCTTATGAATTGTGCAAGTTCTTTACCCTCTTCTATGTGTTCCACTAGAAAAGCCTGCACACATTATTTATTTTTATTAATTTTATTATTCCATACATACGTAATCAATGAATTATCAATTGTAAAATTTATTACATACCAGTAAACCCTCTTCTGTGTCGATGCTTGTCTCTTCTGCATGCTTCTCTGGAGTTGATGTGTTCTTATCTTTGTCAACAACAGCAGGCTTTGGTTGTTGATCTACCACTTCCGGTCTTTCTCGGAGATATCCTAACCCAAACCCTCCAATCCTTATTTCATCTTTCTCTCTTTTCCTGAGCAATGGTGTGCTCCATTCTTTGATAATAGGAAACCCCCTAGGTGTTTCTTCATTTCTGATTGTCATGCGATCAACATATATTATCTGAAAAACAAAAGCAATACACATGAATAAATAAGCATAAACAGAAGCACATACATATGTATACATTGATAAGAGTGGAGAAGATGTGTGTTAAATAATGATAAATAGAGGCACATATATATCTAAACACATGAACACACGGTATAAGAATTATGCACATATCTAACATCATTCACAAATAGTATTTATTTATGATAAAAAGAAGCACATATATATCTACACACATGCACACACAGTATAAGAATCATACACATACCGAAAGTTAAGCACACATAGTATTAAATAATGTTAAGAAGAAGCACATATATATATAAAAACATAAACACACAATATAAGAATGATGCACATAAACTAATTTGAAAACAAAATATTTGTAATTTTCATACCAGTGGTAATAGAATGGGACCTCTAAAATAACCATTGTCAGTCTTAGCCCAAGCCTCTGCTTGTTCAACTAACATTCTCAAAACATATTCACACCAATCAAATTCAGCAATTTTCCTAGTGTCTTTGAGCATATCAAGCACTTTCACATTTATATTCCCATTTTGGTGACTTTCCAGAACAAGTGATTTGAATAGGATGAGAAAGTTCATCTTAAACCAGTCATTTGGAGTGCGGCAACTGAGAAACTTGTGGCTCACATCAGAAGGTTTAATCGTCCTCAGGTCCCTCGGCTTCAGCATACCGGTTTCTACATCTTGTATTTTTTCAAACTGTTGCTTAAATTCTTCTAGAAGCTCAAAATCAGTTGGGTTCTTTGAAACCTCAATCTTCTTTCCTCCATGAGGTAATCCAAGGTATTTTTGAACATCCCCAGTTGTTATCCTAATCACATTTCCAGTATCACCAATCTTTATTGTGCAAGAAACAGAGTCAAAATGTTCAATAATCCAGTAGTTAATACGACCAGGAATTTCTTCAACTTTCCAGTGTATCAGACTTTCGAAACCCATCTCCCTAAGAGCTTGCTTTTGTAATGTACTCATCTTTCCAACTGTCTCAACTAACAATCTAGGTGTACTTCTTGACTTCAACATCTCATACTTTGTTTTAAGCTCTCTTATACCTACCTTCATTTTTTTCCTTGGCCTTATAGTAGCTAGTTGTTGGATCGTTAGAGTTACGTCTGAGGGAACAAAGGCTTTGTTCCCACAGAAGGCACATCGGATTAAAAACAGCAAGAAAGATAATGAACGAACTCACAATATATAGTGGAAACCCTGATTGGCAAAACTAGCTTCTCAAGGAAAAACCACTACCTTCAAGCTTCCGCTTGAGAGGATTTTGAAGCATCTACTTGTCTTATTGATTTCTTGTTCGATTACACTTGTATCCTGGACTTCAACCTCTAGACTTCCCGCCTAGATTTGAAACCTCTTCTACAACGATGAATCGAACTCAACCCTCAAAGACTTACAAACACTTCACTCTCTTTTTCTTCTCAACTGAACGCTCTCAGTTCTTCTTTTTCCTCGTCGTGGTTACATAGAAATGAATCCCACATTCCCATATAAATACAACTCGACCAAACCCTAATCATAACAAGATAATCCTATCTTCCTAAACTTGGTAAAAAGATGATATTAATTGATTTGAAGAATATTATCTTAACAACCGATATTATCTAAGGAAATAATTCCTAAGATAACATTAACGGATTAAGATAAGATTCTTCTCTCTCCAAATATATTATCTTAGGAAAGTTTTCCTAAGATAACACATTCGGATTCTCTCTCCAAATCTTCTTTTCGGCGAGATCCTTCCAGCCGAAATCCTATCCTTTGACCGCGTGATTCTCTGTGATTTGTTTCCATAATCGTCACGCTGGATTTCTTCCTTCCATTCACAGCTTTGATCTTGTTCGTCACTATTGTTCCTTGAGAGGTAACAAAGCACATGAACAGAGCTTTGTTCCATCTGCGATCCTTTGCTGTAATGGTTCCCTGAGATAATTGTCTTTGTTCCTGAAACACTTAGTACCCAGATTAGTTGAATGTTTGTTACCATCAAAACCTAAAGAATTCAACAAATTCCCCCTTTTTGATGGTGACAAACACCCTTGATAATAAAGCATATACGTACGAGATAAAGACAGTTATGGAGAGAAAGTCTTCCCACTAAGGCAGTATTAGTTCCCCCTCAACTCAGCAACATATGAAACCATGTTCTGTTCCCCCTTAACCAAAGCTACCTGTCATTTTCCCCCTTTTGGCATCATCAAAAACATAAGTAAAGAGATAGAGAGAAAAAGACCACAGCAGGATAAGCAAAATAACTCCTTTTGCATTAGATTGAAACGCACAAACATAGACTGCATGTAAAGACAACAACAAAATGAGCACATGTAACACATATGATTAACATGCCAATCATTGCAAACACATGAAACAGAAGCAAAGAAAAGCAAAGTAGTAGGGGAAGATGTGATGGGAACAAAAGAGGGATTGGTTACCCAGAGAAAGACGAATCAAGCACCACTGGTGCCTGCAGAGGGAGCTGAAATATGAATAGCAATTTAGGCATTCACTTACTCCGTAAGACGCCTTTGTTGTTCTGCCAACAGAGATATTGCGCGAGACAAACTTCTCACGGTCATTCCTCAAATCAGATTCCACCTTTTGTTCCCCCTCAGAGTCTGCACCTTCAGACTCTTCTTCCTCCACACCAGCTTCCATCTCACGTCTAACCTTGACCCAACCAACACCTTCTTGTAACACAAACTACTCCTTGTGTAGGTTACAAGCCTCCAGCCACCAGTAGAAGAAGGATCCATTGGTCGCCTCTTTGTGTACCTTGGAGTGTTCCAGTTTTTTTTTTTTTTTTTTTTTGGAACAGTACAAGGGAGCGATAAGGTAACTTTGCTGAAGTCGCCATATAGGTAGGAGGGGAGTAACCACGAGAATCATTCTCCATATCTTTTCAAGTGCAAATGGTATTACTCCAAATCCTCCTCTTTCCTTCTTTTTCCAAGATCACAACCAATAAGATATCTTCCAAAAATAGATCTTGTAAAAGATTCTGTCCAAATCCATCAAAGCCCACAAAATCTCAAGCGCAACAACCATCACGCAACCACCACATCACCTTTTATGCACGAACACTTCTCAAGCAGTTGCAAGCCATCATTACACATCATACATGTCAAATCCCAGCCATAAACCACAGAGGCGACAATTCGTATTCTCGACTTTCCGAAAAAAATAGAGGAGTGTGATGCGGGGGTAATGTTACCAGAGAGGGTACAAAGAACATCACACATAAACATATACGAGAATTTTTAATAATGTTTAATCATGAATGAGAGGCTCCCAGATGTGGATGATTAGAGGGGCTCATAGGAAGCATCAAGCATGATGGCTAAGGTAAGCTGTAGAGTCAACAATCATTTGGGCTTATAATGAGGGATCAATGCATCAAGTTGACTCTTTTAGGCCGAAAGAAAGCTGAATCATGTATTAACAAGATAGCATAGAGAATCATGCATGAGATTTTGCACATAAGTGAAGTATTAGCATGAGTCTAAGCAAAGCATTCAACAAATGATCAAGAGAATGAATGCAGATCAAGACATGATGATTAACCTTTCACACTTTACCATGTAATTTAGCCAATCATCGAGGGAACACACGATAGACATAAGGTTAAGGGAACAAACCAGGCTCCGTATGAAACTGAATGTAGAGTTCCCCAATTAGTGCCCTAATGAGAAAATTGGCGTTCTTATTCTTTGTTCCACGAAATTCCTTGGATGCCAATCTTTCTCTGCATAGTGATGCCTTATCTCGATGTACATGGTACCTGAGTGTACAAACACGGAACACTTCAGTCATTAAGTCCTTATCCACATATCCATTTCTTTTACCTTTATCACCAGGCATTTGAGTCTCAAACATTCCTGCAGAAGTGAGGTGAGACTCGCTTTGTTCCCTGTCAGGTAACTGAACTTAATACGAGTGAAATACCGGGAACTTTCCTCACTTTATCCTGCACAGAAAGAGTTAGTTCTTGCGAACCCAGACAAGCTTATGCTTTCTGGGTGTGGGAGAAACATTCATTTTCTCCCTAGTGGTTCGAGCAAGTTCCTCATTGTGTTTCTTCATGAGGCACTCTTGTTTGTAGTGACCAGAGTGCCCATAATACCAACATACTCTTTGACACTTTAGATCAACATACTTGCTCTGTCCAGGCCAAATTGTTTTGTTAGCAATCCTTGAATGAAAATCAATATTTTGGACTTACCGCTTTGAGATTGCTTCAACCAGATGGCATGAGCCTTCTGTCCATGGTACCAAGCCTTTCCCTCCTCAGTCGAGTTTGAATAGGTTTTGCCTTTGTTCCCTCCGGAGGAACTTTCCCCTTTTTCTTTTACAGACTGCTTTCCTTCGACTTTAGAGCCTTTTTGCTTGGTGCCATCAACATGAAGTTTTGGTTGATAGCCAATCCCAAAGCGAGGTACTTCCTTTGACTCAGTCTTCTTTTCATTTTTGGCTGCAACAAAGACAATACCTTTTGGCTTGTCCTTCTGTTCCTCACTGAGTTTGGTTAGATCACTAGACAGTTTTGCATTTCCAAGTTGTAACATTAAAGACTCGGACTCAAGTGAGGAGACAGAGGACTCAAGAGACGTAATCTTCTCAGCGAGCTTAGGACATTCGACACATGAACTTGAAGGAAAAGATGAACCTTTCTCAAGCTCGAGCACTTTGTCTGCCCAACCCTGATTTTCTTCGATCAAACTTGAGATCGATTCATCCTTTTCTTCAATTTGCTCACTGAAAAGACTGTTCTCATGAACAAGTTTCTTAATAAAAGATATCAAGCTTTCTTTTGATTTACTTTTCAAGATTGAGATGAGTTCAGATTCACTTACCTCAGTTCCCTGTATGCCGCATTTTGATTTGTCATGGTCTTCTATGGCCATCAAGCAGAGATCCCTAGAGCGTGATGAATCTTCATCATCTGAGTCGGAATCACCCCACGTTACGACCATTGCTTGCTTCCCTTCACGAACCTGAGGGTGACCAGCCTTTTTTCTTGAAGCAGTTATTGGCAAAATGTCCCTTGTGTTGGCAGTGGTAACAAACGACATCCTGCATGTCTCTATTCCCTTCGGAGGAACTCTGTGTGCCCTTGTTTTGAGACCATATTTTCTTCATAGCTCTAGTGATGAGAGTCACATCTTCATCACCGTCCTCATCTTCGTCTTCAACTTGAGATAGGTCAAAGGCACGTTCAACCTTCAAGGCAATGCTTTGAGCCTTCTCTTCTCCCTTTTTGTTCATCTTGTGGTTGTATACAGAGGCGTTGCTTTCAAGCTTGGCAACAACCTCTTCCATGGTGAGAGACTTGACGTCAGTTTGGGAGTACAGAGCGAGAGCAATTGCGTCCCACTGAGAGTTGAGGCCTTGCATAAAGTGATGAGTGAGTTTCCAGTCTGGCATCTCTTCATCAAGGAACTCCAATTGACTTACGATCCCCTGGAACCTGGAGTAGAACTCTTGAATGTGCTCATCCTCTCCTTGAGAAATTTGATCGTACTCCTTCATCAAGGAAAGAATTCTGTTTTTCTTGACATCTTCATTTCCATGATGGAGACGTCTTAGAGCTTCCCAAATCTCCTTGGCGGTTTTGTAGCCGATGATTTTCTTGAGATCCGTGGGGAGAAGGGCCATGTGAAGGATCTTCTTGGCTCTGCAATTCTTCTCCAGCTTCTTCCAGTCTCCATCGGTGTAGTCGATCTTTGGCTTAGGCTTTGTAGCGTCCTTTTCATTTGGGATAGCCATGGGGCCAACCTCGATGATTCTCCATATCTGTCCATCGAGGGAACAAATATGGGATTCGATTTACTCAACCCACCAGTCATACTCACCGGTCTTCAGAATTGGTGGCTTCCAGAATGAATCACCGATTACATTGCTTGACGACGACATCTTTCCTGCAAATTCTGTAACGAAAACAATCTAGAGCACCAGGCTCTGATACCAATTGTTGGATCGTTAGAGTTACGTCTGAGGGAACAAAGGCTTTGTTCCCACAGAAGGCACAGCGGATTAAAAACAGCAAGAAAGATAATGAACGAACTCACGATATATAGTGGAAACCCTAATTGGCAAAACTAGCTTCTCAAGGAAAAACCACTACCTTCAAGCTTTCGCTTGAGAGGATTTTGAAGCGTCTACTTGTCTTATTGATTTCTTGTTCGATTACACTTGTATCCTGGACTTCAACCTCTAGACTTCCCACCTAGATTTGAAACCTCTTCTACAACGATGAATTGAACTCAACCCTCAAAGACTTACAAACACTTCACTCTCTTTTTCTTCTCAACTGAACGCTCTCAGTTCTTCTTTTTCCTCGTCGTGGTTACATAGAAATGAATCCCATATTCCCATATAAATACAACTCGACCAAACCCTAATCATAACAAGATAATCCTATCTTCCTAAACTTGGTAACAAGATGATATTAATTGATTTGAAGAATATTATCTTAAAAACCGATATTATCTAAGGAAATAATTCCTAAGATAACATTAACGGATTAAGATAAGATTCTTCTCTCTCCAAATATATTATCTTAGGAAAGTTTTCCTAAGATAACACATTCGGATTCTCTCTCCAAATCTTCTTTTCGGCGAGATCCTTCCAGCCGAAATCATATCCTTTGACCGCGTGATTCTCCGTGATTTGTTTCCATAATCGTCACGCTGGATTTCTTCCTTCCATTCGCAGCTTTGATCTTGTTCGTCACTATTGTTCCTTGAGAGGTAACAAAGCACATGAACAGAGCTTTGTTCCCTCTGCGATCCTTTGCTGTAATGGTTCCCTGAGATAATTGTCTTTGTTCCTGAAACACTTAGTACCCAGATTAGTTGAATGTTTGTTACCATCAAAACCTAAAGAATTCAACACTAGTGCTTTTCCCTTGTTAGCTTGTGACCCTGATTCAGGCTTTGTAATTTGTGAGCTCCTTGGCCTTTTAAGCTTAGATAGAATCTTTGCCAGAGGCGACTCGTCGTCCTCGTATTTCTCGGTCAGTGGTTCATCCTCTTCCTCAATCATTGGTTCCTTCCCCTTTCTCTTTGACATATTGGCAATTTCTTCTGATTGTTTTTTGTTGAAATCTAGGACTCGCCCTACGTGGTTCTCTTATAACAAGAGGCTTTGATCCAGGTGGTATGATTTTCCTTGCAGTTGTCTTTCGCCTTTTATTTTTCCAATCTGTGAATATGAATTAACATATTAGATTAAAGAGATGAACATTTTTAATAAGTTGATGAACACACATGTAATCTGGATTGATTCACATTATGAAAACTTTAATTTAACCATGCATATAACACATGCAATTTTTTAAATAGATGCACATACAAATATTTTCTTAAGCATATGGTAGTATTCATTTGATGCACATATGAGATAGTCTACAATAAATTACATTTTCATAGTTATTTAAATCAAAGAACATATAGTTGTTTTATTGTATTTTACATGATTCTTGGATTTTAGGACTTGTTGTGGTGTTGTCTTTCATCTGAATGATACATATTTGATTGTCTTCACTTTTTTGTTTTGACTTCTTCATCCTTATCATTTAGTGATATGGTCCTAGTTTCTATCAACATACATGCACATACAAGAATAAATACACGCACATACAATGTTGAATCCATGAACACTGCAACCATTCATGCACATATAAGAATAAATACACGAACACTGAAAACTAATTGAACCATGCATTCAACACAAATATTTTTAATTGAAATAGATGCACTCACAATTATTTATAATAGCACAAACTACTATGTATTTCATGCACATATAATACACTGAATAAAACATTACTTGCTCCTTCATTTGTAGAGGTCATTGAGTTGTTTTCAGCCTGAGTGATGGTTGCTGATTTGTACCCAATTGTCTGTGTTCCTGTATTGTCAGTTGTAGTCGTTTTGTCAGCTGCATTCTTATCATGAAGGCGTTTGGTCCACATATCTGTGTTTGAGTAAAAAAATCAATTAGTTTAGATGTTATATCAACATGTGTAAGAAAGAGAACAATTCAGGTTTTATGTACACCACCTCTACGGAAAATTTGTTCCCCAATTGTCATTGTGGCGTCTCTGAAACAGAGTACTATAGGTGTGCTAATGTTTTGTTGTTGTTTTTTCTGTTTATTTGCAGTTGCTACTTTTCTGTGTTTTGATAAACCTTTATCTATCATAAGAGCAAATAACAATGTAAACATGTTTAGGGAAAACTAGTATGCGCACATATATTTCACAAAGTATGCACACTATTTCTTTCTATGCACACATAATAAAATTAACACGCACACACAGCTTATCTACATGCACTCACATGTATTTGCGAAACCATGCACATAAAGTTTAGTTCAGGTGCACATATTTTGCTTTTATGATGCACATACATAAAATATTTCAAAATCGTAAGGATATTGTCTGATACTCTTGCTAGATGTTCTCAAATCGTAAGAATATTTAACTTGATGTCATAATACGAAATAAAACTTGCAAAATTGATCACAATAAACATGTAATGTTCACTTTGATTTCATATATGAACTAAAAGTTGCAAAATCCAACACAATAAGCATGTAATGTTCACCTTGATTTCATATACGAACTAAAAGTTGCAAAACCGAACACAATAAGCATGTAATGTTCACCTTAATTTCATATACGAACTAAAAGTTGCAAAATCGAACACAGTAAAACGGAAATTCGCCAAGAACAAGCAAGTGAAGTAGATTTTTACCGGGTTTTTCTTGTGTGTTGATGTCGCCGTTCGTCATTGCTTCTTATTTGCGATCGATCTCGAACGACTGGAGATGATTGTGCTTGATTTTCGCCGGTGAAGGGACCTAGGGTTTATAGATTTCAAGGTTGTCTCTCTCTCGTTTTTCTTCTTCAGAAATCGGAGTTGTTCTTCTGCAGAGATGAATGACGCTTCAGTTGCTTCTTTTTGGTTTTGAAAGTCTATTTCAGCGCGTGCCGGCAGACGCCTAGAACGCGTGAGATGGTTTCTTCGTGTTTGGGCCGCTGGGCTTCTGTATGTAATATCCATTGGATTGCTTATATTGGGCGGCCCGCGTCCATTCTCATTTCGCACACAATAATCCATTCGCACCAGATTCGCGCTCTTTCCTAAATAAGAAAACAAAATCCGAGACAACTTCCATACCTTATATAAAAAAAATGCGGTTTTCTAGCTTACTATGAAAGATTTGCTAGATATTATTAATTGGTTTTTTCTAGTGTGTGCCCATAAATACACTATAATAACTTCTTTTTTAGCAATAAAATTCCATTTTTAGTAATAATTTTTTTAGTCATTAGTTTAACTTTTTTTGCTAGGATTTATCCATTCTCTTTTAGGGAATATTTTAAAAATATAATTTCCTAATTTAATTTGTTAGTATGTGCCCATGGACACACACTAGAAAAACCGTTATTAATTTACAGATTTAAGTTTTTTTTTATAAAAGGTTAAGTTTTTCCTATTTACGTATGCCCAGTTTGAGACCCGTGGTTGCTTTAGAGCTATTTTGATTTAGAAATATTTTTCTTTTTAAAGATTTGGAGAGATACTTGAAGATTTTAGTAACGATACTTAGACACTTAATATTTCATTACCGAAAAGTAATCATCTTGCCAATTTGTAGATTTTCTTAATATGTAAGGAATTTATTTTTTATCTTGCATATATTTTGGTTTCATATTAAAATCTAAACTGAAGTTGATCGATGCTTTTACTTTGATTCCAAGTATAATTATTCTATTGGTGAATAAACTATCATTTTTTCAAAACAAAAAATTCCAAGTTTGATCTTGACTAAATTAGAGTGTAGTGTTATCCATTGCAAGATCTTACCAAGTTAGTTTTGTTTTAGGAAAAAGTAGGACTCATATTCAATTCGTGTGATCGATCGGGTGTGACGAGGAGCATGTGGTTTTTGGTGGAGTCGCGGATTTTGCATATCTAGAGAGGAAATTGAATAGATAAGCTCGCCAGCTGTAAGCAGCGTCAGTCCACATAAGGGCACTACTGTCTCATCACATAATTAGTTAACTTCCGCCTCTATCTGGATTCCTGCTCGGATTCGGATCGGGTCGGATTGTTGTACGTAGTAATAACCGCCTGCTTCGCCCATTAAATTCGTTTGGGATAACAGAAAGCCCAAGACGAGTAACCTACACGAAAAGGGATAGACGTTCGTTTTAGACTGCGTGGACTTATCCAATTTCAATTTGACCACATGTCTTTGACCCTCGTCAATCCTTTTGTTTTCAGTAATCCATACAGGATAAAACTAGTCTTCTTTTTTCGACAAACTTATATTTATGCGGATAAACCAAAATTAGTCGCATGCTGCGTCTACAAATTAATTAAATATTACGTGGAGGTATTTCTGCTATTAGCTTGTGCAAACTCATCAATCCAGATCAGAACTGGGCCAGGCCCATTTATTACGCCTCAAGCAAACCTCTGTCTCTAAACTTTTAGATAAGGACCCCAGATTCCTTAACTGGGAGAGCTACATTGCAGTCTAAGTTCTCGTGGAATCAAGAAAAAAATATATGAATGTAGTTTGAAGAAATTTGGACACTTAAATGAAAAAATAATAATGTCAAGTCTTTCAGCTTACCTGGTAAAAATAACACCCGTGACCATGAGATTACGAGTTATCTCCCTCCTTAGTTGTAATTGTCTTGTCACTACTATGGTCATCAATAATAAAAAAATGAGAGTTTTCTCTCTCTTTATATCATTGACAATGATTATTTTTTAATTTATTTTAAAATGGTTTACCTTTTTATTTAGAGTTTTAAAATTGTACTCATAGACCTGTTCAAATTGTTTCCTCCCTTCGTATTCCCCCTTTCGTGCTCCATTTTTTGATTGATTAGATTGATTTTTATCTTGAAAATTAATATTCTTTCTGATTTAAATTGAAAAAGGAGTAACCAATTATGTCATAACGGAGTATTAGAGAGTATATCTAGAAAATATGAAATTTAATTTTCTCTGTCAATTATAGCCTGTGCTACTACAGCAAAAAAATTCTTTAACTTATTCAAAAACTCCATGAAACATGACTTTAAATTGATATATATCAAACCATTGCATTAACCAGATCACTTATGTAGTTACATATGTATATATATATATAGGAAAAATCAGACTCCTGGATAGATAACGGCGTACCGGTGAATATGTATATCTCGATCTATATCATACAATCGTCTACAGGATTTATGCGATTTCATGTAATTCTAATTATATCCGAATATGTTGATATAATATTCAACCTGCACGTACTGCAAACCTCTCATTTAAGGTAAACTTCACTTCAAATAGAAACAGATATATCCTTAATATATCAGACGAAGTTTGAATTACACACGTACCAAGATCTATCGGACTAAATACGTGCATGTATACGGTATACACCATAGACATTATATTAAAATAAATAAATCCGCGCCCATCTTTCTGTCCAGTTATGTACATTATTATAAAACAAGTTAAAAAATAAATAATAAACACAATCTCATATGAATTGAAAATAGCTAATTAAATAATAATGTAGGGAAAAACATATATAATGTGGGTAATTAAAATCCTCATGAGTGAAATTGGACCCATCGTGCTTTGCTTCTACTCAGGTATGGGTAAACTTTCCTGACCTTGATGTGAGATTTTGGGATGAAGAGTTTTTTGAGAAGATGGGTAGTGCATTGGACAAGCATGTTTACATAGACAAATTAAGTGACAACTAACCAAGAGAGGCTTTCCTTTGCTAGAATTCTCGTAGAAGTTTTAGCCAGAATCCCACTACGTAATGAGATAGTCTTCCTCGGTGAGGATGGTGAAAGAGTGGTCCAACCTGTCACTTACAAATGGTTACTTGCAAGATGTAATAAATGTTGTGTCTTTGGTCATAGTAGTGGAGAATGCCATCAACCAAAACAACGTAGACACCATCCAATGGGACAACACCGATTCCACAAACAACAATCGATTAGGAAAGAAGACATATATAAAGACCAAGGCCCATGTCCCAACTCTTGACTGCCCTGTGCAATTGGAAAATGGTGAATGCTCCAAGGCTCCCAACTCCTACACTCCACAACCTACTCGGAATACATGGAGACCGTATGAAGAATTGCAAAAACCTTCCAAAACAACAAAGAACATTGCAGATAAAGGGAAATAACAACCCAAGGAGGATGGAAGAACTAGAGCCTCTTCTAGATTCATGGCTCTAAGTGACATTTTGGAGAATTATGAAGACAATGGTATAAGTGTGGAAACTGATGCCATCCATCCCAATAACTAAAATAACCATTGTGAGCTGGAACATTAGACGAGTCATACTTTTGTGGAGGAGTTTGTGAAACAATACAATGTATGCTTTCTAGCCATTTTGGAAACAAGAGTACGGGGACCCAGGGCTGAAGCAACATCAAAATTGGTGCTCAAAGGTTGGAATAAAGTTACAAATTGTACATGTATTAATGGCCGGATTTGGATTTTTTGGAAAGATAACATTTCGATTGATTCTATTTTGTTAGAAACTTCCCAAGTATTACAATGCAAGATCTCATCTTTCCTTCTTACCAAGTCTGTAATAGTTTCTTTTCTTTATGCTTCTAACAATCCACGAGAAAGAATTGAACTATGGAATACACTCGAGTACACTGCAATGACTTATGTAGGAACACCCTAGGTGGCCCTTGGTGACTTCAACACAATCACCGATGTCAGTGAAAAATACATAGAGAAAATAACCTCCTCTCAGCTTTCACCTGATCTAAAAAATTGTCTCATCAAGGCTGGGCTCCTTGACATTCATGCAACATGAGCGTTTTTCACATGGTCAAATAAGCACAAAGATGGCACTTTGACACAATGCAAACTAGACAGAATTACTGCTAACAAAGAATGGATGGATGAATTCTTTGATTCCAATGCTTTCTTTGCTAATCGAGAAGGCTTAGATCACTCTCCAGCAATCCTCACGATTCCAAGCACTCAACCACCTAAGAGGAGATCATTCAATACAAGTTCTGTAATGCATGCACTTTGCACCCTGACTTCCAAGACATTGTGGCAACAACGTGGTGTAAACCAGTTTATGGTGTTCCTATGTACAAGCTTGCAGCCAAACTAAAACTGCTTAAAATCCCATTGGGAAAGCTGCAAACTAAGTCAATTGATGCCGAGGAGAACATTAAAAATTATGCAAGAAACTCACCATCATCCAAATAGAACTCCATAGCAGGCCATGCAACAAAGTGCTACTACAAGCTGAAGATGAGACTCTCTCTCCTCAGTTAAACATGCCATCAAGGTGAGAAATAGTTGCTCCAGCAGAATGCTAAGTTACATTGGCTGCAATTCCAGGATCAATGCAACAATTATTTCTATAATAACATAAAAATGAGGAAAGCAAGGAATAAGATCACATCACTCGTGGATAAAGGAGGCATACGGATAACTGATCTAATGGAGATTAAGACACACATTGTTGATCACTTCCGTAAGTGGTATGGAAATGACACTCAGTACACCCCTTACGACCCACATATATTTGAAGAAGGCCCAATTGCGAATTACCAGGATCAGACAGCCATGATCAGGCCGTTCAGCAGAGAAGAAATCAGAAATGCGTTGTTTGATATTGGGAACAGCAAGGCCCCGAGGCCTGATGGTTTTGGGTCTCACTTCTTCAAAGAAGCATGGACAACTGTAGGTAATGATTTCATTGATGTTGTGTTAGATTTCTTTCACAAAGGCAGAATGCTAAAAGAAGTAGGTTGTTCAACTATTGCACTCATATCTAAAGTTGATCAACCGAACACCATCAATGACTACAGACCGATTGCCTGCTGTACAATAATTTACAAATCAATCATAAAATTGATTGTATCTAGACTGCAAGCAGTATTACCTAAACTAGTTGATCAAGCTCAAGGAGCCTTCATTAAGGGGAGATCCATAAGGCACAATATCGTTGTATGTCAAGATCTGATCAAAGGATACTCAAGAAAGTATACAAGCCCACGGGGTGCAATAAAGATTGATCTTTGGAAGGCCTATGACACAGTCAATTGGACATTTCTCCTACAGGTCTTACAAGGATTTGGATTGCACACAAGGATGATTACCTGGATTAAAGAATGCATCACCATCAGCTCATTCACAATCAACTTTGATGGTGAACTAGCAGGATTTTTTCCAAGAAAAAGGGGATTACGACAGGGAGATCCTTTAGCACCCTACTTGTTCGTCCTTGTGATGGAATATATGAGCAGATCCTTCAAGCAAATGAGCAGGATTAGAGCATTCAAATTTCATCCTAGATGCACAAGAGTGGGAATCACTTACTTATGCTTTGCGGATGATTTATTCATTTTTTCTCATGGAAATCTAGCCACCCTGCAAACAGTGAAGACTCAAATTGATGATTTCTGCAATAGATCGGGCCTCTATATAAAAGTAACAAATCAAAAGTTTTCTTTGTTGGGGTGGACATCAATATAGAAAATTAGATCACAGATGTACTACAGATAAACAAGGGTGACCTTCTAGTGACTTATTTGGGTGTTCCCTTATGCAGCAAAAAAACAATCACTAAAGACTACACACATCTTCTTTCAATAATCATGCCCAAAGTCAATTCATGGGCATCTAGACATTTGTCCTATATAGGGAGACTACAAGTACTTGTCAATGCTGTCTTCTATGGTATCACAAATTACTGGTGCAAAGTCTTTGTCATACCGAAGAAGATAATTAAAGTGCTCAATGCGTCAATGCGAAACTTCCTATGGAGTGGATGCAACAAAGGCAGAAAATCACATAATGTCTGTAAAGAGGTTTGTAGACCACGAGAAGAACGAGGAGTAGGCCTAAAGGAGATACTCTCGTGGAACAAAGCAACATTCTCAGAATTGATTTATGATCTTCTCCATGAATCCAACTCAATATGGTACTCATGGGCAAGAACAAATCTGCTTAGAGACGGCTGCTTCTGGACTGTTGAAAGGAAAGACACATATAGTGCTTTATGGAGATCTCTTCTAAACATGTGGGATAAATTTCTGAAAAAGGTCAACATAGAGGAACAAATACCAGCTATCATAACTAACAAAGACAAGTATGACAACAAATCAATGTATGATGCTCTCAGGACAACTGCACCTATAGCAAACTGGAACAAATGGATATGGGGCAGCCTTAACACCCCAAGAACATCATTCATTTGTTGGATGATAATCAAAGGTACGTGGTGTACTCACCAAAGGCAAACTTAAGGGCATGGGTATTATTCAAGATGATACATGTGTGTTGTGCAACTGTGAACCCGAAACGCATGAGCATATTTGGCTCCAATGCAGCTTTTCCAAGGACGTCCTTCACAGAGTCTTGACATGGGCAAAAATTGGACGGCGACATGGTGACATCCAAGTCTGGATTGAATGCATTCAAAGAGTTAAGGGGAAAAGCATCATCAAATTCTTCTTCTGGATCTGATGCGTTAGTGCAACTATCTATCACATTTGGAGATGCAGAAATACGAGTGTCTTTCAAGTGAGAAACATCAATTACATAGAATGTTCAATGATGATAATCAATCATGTAAGGAATTGTTTCTTATCTAGATGAAAAAAAAGATAATCGAGAGACTAGAAAATGGCTTGAACGAGTTGAGATTAGGAGATCTTCCTTGTAATATCTAGGACCGCCTAAAATTTTGTAAGTTTTACTTACTGTTGAGTATGCTTGAATTCAACTGAGGGCCGACGTCGGGTCGCGGTGGATTTGGACGCCCCGCGGTGAGCAACTGAGAGTTGCCGAGAGTTGTCACAGGGTCGTGGTGAGGCTGGCGCCTCGTGGTGGAAAGGCCACCGCCCCGCGGTGAGGGACACCGCCCCGCGCTGGATGGATTCATCTCGCGGTGGGTCATGGGCCGGTGTCATGAGGCCCAAATCTGTCAGGGTAGATTAGCACTATATATAGTCGTCTAATGTAAACCCTAATTGTAACCTGAAACTTTGTCTCCTAATACAATCTGATCTCCCTCTGTCCGTGGACGTAGCCAATTTGGTGAACCACGTAAATCTGTGTTCATTTGTTCTTGTTCTTTCTTGTTTGTTTGTTTGTTTGTCTCTCTCTCAATCCGCACAACAAACTGGTATTAGAGCTTCGGGTTAGATCGGCATTTGTAATCAGGAGAGAAGGATGTCTGCTATGAACATCAAGATCGACAAGTTCACGGGGAGGAACAGTTTCAGTCTATGGCAGATCAAGATGCGGGCTTTGCTGAAGCAACAAGGTCTATGGGGGCCGCTGAAGGTAAAGGCAGGCGAGGACGTCACCGCTGAGATGGCCATTCAGGAGGAGAAGGCACACTCAACGATTATGTTGTGCCTGGCAGATGATGTCATCACCGAAATTTCGGATGAAAATTTTGCCGCTGGGTTGTGGTTGAAGTTGGAGAGTCTTTACATGACGAAGTCTCTCACCAACAAGCTACTTCTGAAGCAACGTCTGTTCGGCCTGCGTATACAGGAAGGTACAAAACTCAGGGAGCATTTAGAACAACTTAATACTATTCTGTTAGAATTAAGGAATATTGATGTTAAGGTTGAAGATGAGGATGCTGCCTTGATTTTGTTAGTATCTCTGCCCAGTTCGTATGAGAACTTTGTTCAGTCATTCATAGTTGGGAACGATACAGTAACTCTGGAAGACGTCAGGTCTGCCCTTCACTCAAGGGAATTACGTCATCAGGCGAATGGCACGAGTTCAGATAATCAGGCCTCTGGTCTGTTTACCAGCGGAGGCAAGGGGCAAGGAAAAGGGAGGAAGAAGGAAAAGAAGCCGTCTTCTTCAAAGGGTCCTAAGCCGAACGATGTCTACAACTACTGTAAAGAGAAAGGGCATTGGAAGAACGAATGTCCTAAGAAGAAGAAACCGCAGGATTCTGGTTCTGCAGTTGTTGCAGAAGATGATTTTGCACTTGATGAGGATATAGCTCTGGTTGCTGGTGGACACACTAATCAGGCTGATGTGTGGATTCTTGATTCTGGGGCTTCCTATCACATATGTCCTAAGAGAGAGTGGTTCGAAACCTATAAGCAGGTAGATGGTGGCAGTGTTTCCATGGCCAACAGTTCTGTCTGCAAGGCGGTTGGAATTGGCTCAATCAAGATCAGGACACATGATGGCAGATTCTGTACATTGAACGAGGTCAGGCATGTTCCACTTATTACCAAGAATTTGATATCTCTGAGTCTGCTGGACAGTAAGGGGTTCTATTTCAAGGGTGAAGGTGGAGTTCTGAATGTCTGCAAGGGTTCTGATGTTATCCTGAAAGGTGTCAAGAAGGGCACTATATTTCCTGCAGGGTTCTACTGTTTCTGGGTCTGTTTCTATTGCATCTTCAGAGATTCACAAGGATGATATGACTAAGTTATGGCACATGAGACTTGGTCATATGGGTGAAAAGGGGATGCAAATTCTGGCAAAGGAAGATCTTCTTGGTGGTCACAAGATCACGAGTCTGGACTTCTGTGAGCAATGCGTCCTTGGGAAGCTACACCGCAGCAAGTTTCCAAAGGGTATTCACAGGACAAAAGGCACACTTGATTATATCCATGCGGATTATTGGGGTCCGGTTAGCGTTGAGTCTCTTGGAGGTCAGAGGTATTTCTTGACTGTCATTGATGATTACTCAAGAATGACTTGGCTGTTTGTCATGAAGCACAAAGGAGAGGCTTTCAAGAACTTCAAGGAGTGGAAAACGTTAGTGGAGAATCAAACAGGGAAGAAGATCAAAAGGTTGCGAACTGATAATGGTCTGGAGTTCTGTTCGTCTGAGTTTGATTAGTTCTGCAAGGATGTTGGAATTGCTCGTCATCACACAGTCAGGCATACACCACAGCAGAATGGTGTAGCTGAGAGGATGAATCAGACACTACTGGAGAGAGCGAGGTGCATGCTCTCTAATGCAAAACTGGATAGGAGATTTTGGGCAGCAACAGTGACTACATCATGCTACTTGATAAACCATGGACCTCACACTGGCATAAACTGCAAAACACCTTACGAGGTGTGGTCTGGTAAGCCTGTTGATTACTCGAGTCTGAAGGTTTTTGGCTGCACAGTTTATTATCATGTAAGTGAGGGTAAACTAGAGTCAAGAGCAAAGAAGGGAGTATTTGTGGGCTATGGAGATGGTGTCAAGGGATACAGAGTTTGGTCTCCATCTGAGAAGAGGGTTATTATGAGTAGAAGCGTTATTTTTGATGAGAGTTCTATGCTTAACTCTACTGTGAAGTCCATAGAAGAAAGTAGTAGTGTTGATAAACAGGTGGAGTTAGAAGTTCCTCTACAAGAAGGAGAGGAAGAACACCATAGTAAAGCTGAGTCGCCATAATCTACACCATCATATTATCAACCATCAGAAGCTATTCATCAAAGTTTAGCTGAAGGTCGCTCAAGAAGGGTTGGAGTTAGGCCACCACAGAGGTATGGTTTTGAGGATATGATGGGCTATGCACTACAGGTTGCTGAGGAGGTGGATACGTCTGAACCATCCACCTACAAAGAAGTTGTATCAGGGTCTGAAGCTGCACAGTGGTTTGCAGCAATAGGAGATGAGATGGAATCACTTCATAAGAATCAGACTTGGGAGTTGGTCTCACTGCCTGCAGGGAGAAAGGTTATTACTTGCAAATGGGTTTTCAAGAAGAAGGAAGGGATATCTGCCGCTGAAGGAGTCAAGTTTAAGGCTCGAGTTGTTGCTAGAGGTTTCAATCACAGAGAGGGAGTGGACTACAATGAGATTTTCTCACCTGTGGTCAGACACACTTCAATCAGGGTGTTGCTAGCAATAGTAACACATCAGGATTTGGAGCTTGAACAACTTGATGTGAAGACAGCTTTTCTACATGGAGAGCTAGAAGAGGAGATATACATGACTCAGCCAGATGGTTTCCAGGTTCCAGGAAAGGAAAAGTACGTCTGCAAGTTGAAGAAGTCCTTATATGGACTTAAGCAGTCTCCTAGGCAGTGGTATAAGAGATTTGACAGTTTTATGATGGAGCTCGGCTACAACAGGAGTGCATATGATTGTTGTGTTTACTACAACAAGTTGAAAGATGGCTCTCTCATCTACTTAGTTCTGTACGTAGATGACATGTTGGTAGCTGCAAAGAGCAAGGCAGAAGTTCAGAAGCTGAAAGATCTCCTAAGTGGTGAGTTTGAGATGAAGGATCTGGGAGCAACTCGAAAGATTCTAGGAATGGAGATTCTTAGAGATAGAGGTCAGAAGAAACTTTTCTTATCACAGAAAGGTTACATAGAGAAGGTGTTGTCAAGGTTTGGTATGTCAACCGCTAAGCCTATCGATACACCTTGTGCTGTTAATATTCATCTTACTACTCTGTATGCACCTCAGTCAACTGAGGAGAAGGAGTATATGTCTAGAGTCCCATATGCTAGCGCGGTAGGGAGCTTGATGTATGCTATGGTCTGTACAAGACCAGATCTGGCACAGGCTGTTAGTGTTGCGAGCAGGTTCATGGTTCAACCATGAAAGGAACACTGGCAAGCTGTGAAGAGGATATTCAGGTATCTGAGGGGAACATCTGATATTGGTCTCATTTATGGAGGTGATACACAGTGTTTGGTCACAGGGTATTCAGACTCTGATTACGCTGGAGATGTTGATAGCAGGAGATCTATGACTGGTTATGTTTTCACTCTTGGTGGTTCTGTTGTTAGCTGGAAGGCGACTCTGCAACCTACTGTGACTTTGTCGACAACGGAAGCAGAGTATATGGCTTTGACGGAGGCTGCTAAAGAGGGAATATGGCTGAAAGGACTGGTTAGTGATCTGGGTCTACATCATGATCAGGCAACTGTCTACTGTGACAGTCTGAGTGCTATATGCTTAGCCAAGGATCAGGTTCATCACGAACGGACTAAGCATATTGACGTGAGGTATCATTTTCTGAGAAGTGAGAAGAGGATAAAGGTGAAGAAAGTAGGTACTGCTGACAATCCTGCTGATATGTTCACCAAGCCGGTTCCACATAGCAAGTTCCAGCACTGTTTGAACTTGCTAAACGTCAGAAGCTGTTAGTTTGCCATGTGGGGCAAGTCTGGATCTGAGAGACAGAGGAGATAGTACATCTGGCATTGCCTAATGCATCTGGTACATCTGGGAGAATTCAAGTCAAGGTGGAGATTGTTGAGTATGCTTGAATTCAACTGAGGACCGACGTCGGGTCGCGATGGATTTGGACGCCCCGCGGTGAGCAACTGAGAGTTGCCGAGAGTTGTCGTCGGGTCGTGGTGAGGCTGGCGCCTCGCGGTGGAAAGGCCACCGCCCCGCGCTGGATGGATTCATCTCGCGGTGGGTCATGGGCCGGTGTCATGAGGCCCAAATCTGTCAGGATAGATTAACACTATATATAGTCGTCTAATGTAAACCCTAATTGTAACCTGAAACTTTGTCTCCTAATACAATCTGATCTCCCTCTATCCGTGGACGTAGCCAATTTAATGAACCACGTAAATATGTGTTCGTTTGTTCTTGTTCTTTCTTGTTTGTTTGTTTGTCTCTCTCTCAATCCACACAACACTTACCTTGAATGAAATTTATTACATTAAAAAAATCTCATCATTACGTAAGTAAATGATCGATAATAGCAGCTGATGTTGCACAAGTGCATGGATGCATTGATCATATTGACACTTTAGCTAGCTAGGTAGGGTTCGCAGCTCAATTAATCTAGCTCCGGCACCTGTGGGTAGCCTAGCTCATAGAGTGTACGTAGTATTTGGATAGATGAAGCTTAATGATGATGGAATATTAAATTAGTTTTTACGGGGAATTGAAACTTAGAATTTAATTCCAATCCTATCCGAAAACGTACCCCAACTGTAATGGATGAGTGTACGTAAAGTGATAGAAACTAGGAGGCCGGTTTCTATACGCCTCCGACATCCACACGTTCTATATATACCCCTTCAAACCTCCACTTTCTACTCATCCATTTCCAACTCAATTGCTTTCTAATTACCACATCCAATTCCTGATATCGGTCAATCGGAAGATGAAGTACTACTTTGCTTCTCTTCTCCTTTCCTTATGCATCAACGTCTCCTCCTCCACTGTCTTGTTTCAGGTACGTCCCCTCATTACATACATACATACATATATATATCGATGTAATTAACGTACGGATTAATGTTCATTGATATATATATATATATATATATATATATATATATATATATATAGGGATTCAATTGGGAGTCATGCAACAAGAGAGGGGGACTTTACAACTCACTACTAGCACAAGTGGATGCACTTGCAAATGCTGGTATTACTCACATCTGGCTTCCTCCTCCCTCTCAATCTGCTGATCCTCAAGGTACCTACTACGTATCCACGTGTATATATATTATATATATAATTCTATTAATTGTTGCCTTATTCTTGGTCGTGGTAGACTATTTTCCTCGTAATTAAACTCGAGCTATAAACATGCATGCACGTGTCATGCATGCATGCATATATAGTTTCCCATAATTTCATCCTTCATTTCCTCCCTCTTGAGAAAACTTGTCCATATATACGTCACCTGCTGCTCTCATTCATTTTCCTATCATTTATATAATACATGCTTTTACATCCACTCACAGTCATACATATATAAATATTATAATTGATGTGTTTTCTGTGCCTTGTCACAGCATTTCAACATCAATATATTATTTAATTATATACATATTCACAGGTACGTAGTATAGTATACATAGTTAGTTAGATATGAAAGCAACGTCGTCTATCTTTCACATGCTCGATCCGCTACAAACTGCTACATATCATTATCCTAGACATTATTTAATATTTCCTTATATATTAATCTCTTAAAGCTATATTATAATAATTATATTTTCGTGCAGGATACTTGCCAGGAAAACTATACGACCTCGACTCGTCACGCTACGGCAACTCCGCCCAGCTGAAGAGCCTAATAGGGTCCCTCCACCAGAGAGGAATAAAGGCCATCGCCGACATCGTCATCAACCACCGCACCGCCGCCGAGAAGGACGGCAGGGGCGTATGGTGCATCTTCAAGGGCGGCACCAGCGACGGCCACCTGGACTGGGGGCCCAGCCACATATGCAAGGACGACTACGAGTACTCCGACGGCACCGGCAACCCCGATACCGGCGCCGGGTATGCCGCCGCCCCGGACATCGACCACCTCAACCCTAGGGTCCAGAGAGAGCTCTCCGACTGGATGAACTGGCTCAAGTCCAACATCGGATTCGACGGCTGGCGGCTCGATTTCGCCAAGGGCTACGCCCCCAGTATCACCAGGGTTTACATGCAGAACACTGCCCCCGATTTCGCTGTCGGCGAGGTCTGGGATTCCATGAATTATGGTAACGGCGGCAAGCCGGCCTATAACCAAGACGGCCATAGGTAATATTATATTATATTTAATTATTACTTTTTCCTTAATTATTAGTATACGATCCGTAATATATATTTTTGTATCTTAAATAGTGAAACAAATATATACTGTTTTATCTTTAATTTTGAACAGAGACGGGTTGTATAGATGGACGCAGGAGGCCGGTGGGGCAGTAACGGCGTTCGATTTCACCACCAAGGGAATCTTACAAGCGGCGGTGCAGAACGAGTGGTGGAGGATGCGAGATCCAAACAGCAAGCCATCTGGGTTGATCGGGATTGCACCCAAGAACGCGGTAACCTTTATCGATAACCATGACACTGGGTCGAGCCAGAGTCGGTGGCCGTTTCCCGCCGACAAAGTCATGCTTGGATACGCCTACATTCTTACACACCCTGGATACCCTTGCATCGTAATTAATACTTGCAATCCCTTCTCAACTTCAATGTTATATATATATATATATATACTAGAGTAAATTATATATTAATTAATTAATTAATATTGTGCTTATATATATGTGTGGCAGTTTAATGATCATTTCTTTGAGTGGGGATTGAGCAAGGAGCTGGGGAATCTAGTGGCAGTGAGGAAGAGGAACGCGATAACGGAGACGAGTGTGGTGAATATAATGGCGGCGGATGCAGATGTGTACGTGGCCATGGTCGGAGGCAGGATCATTGTGAAGCTTGGTCCAAGGCTTGATGTGGGAAACCTCATTCCGCCTGGTTTTGCCGTGGCTGCTCATGGGAACGACTACTGTGTGTGGGAGAAAACTGCTGCCTTTGCCAAATCAAGGAAGGAACTCCAATCTTAGTTTCTTATCGATCGACTTCGATCAACATATATAATAATGAAAGATGATTGTAATTTGTAACATTCTTTTTAGTTTCAATGATGTTGTTTATTTGAGGAGACGCATGACTCGGGCGCAGGCTGCTTGTTTAGGGGAAAAAGCATAAAATCACCATTTATATTGCATAAAACCACCACTTTTAATTTAAAAAACATTTGCAAAGAACCACCAATTTCCTTTAAACCCTTAACTCACTATTGAAAATAAAGTTTACATCTAAGGTACGTATTGATGACCTTCTTTATTATATATTTTTTAATTAATCATTGATGACTTCTCTTTTTCTAATTCAATTTAGTAATTTTTAAATCATATATTTTATTGGAGCACTTCTTTCTGAAAAAAAATATTTAGGTGAAATGCTAATACTACAAGCATCAATAAACTATGCATAAAGAGTTCGTATAATGAATGCAAATTGCAAATTCGATTCCAAACTTTTAATAAAATTTTAGCCGATATTTAAAATAATAAAATCCTTTTAAAATGAGAAAAAAAAGGAAGAAGAATAAGCTCAATCAACTCAACATGAACAAACTGTATTTTGACAAAATATCAACAATTGGAAACTTTTTTTTGAAAGGTCACCAATTGGAAACCTAAAACTTAAATTAGATGAAATTGAAATTGGATTTGATATGAATTTTTTTAAACGCAAGCTCATTAAGTTTTTTTTCAATGATAGACTGCAATTTATTTTTATAAAATCTGTTATATTTATTGACCCGTAACTATAAACTATTCTCCTCATCAACTAATCAATCAATAATTAACTCAAGTTCTAATTATCTAATTAACATATTTTACCATAAAAAATGTGTAATCACTAAACGCAAGCTCATTAACGTCATATGCGAGCATTGATAAACCGTCAAATGGGTTAATCAACATTTAGATGCAAAACTTGTGATCTTATCCAACATCTATATATATTTAAAAGTTAGCATTCTAGGTCATTGAATGCTAACTTTTAAAGATGAATTAGTATTTTTTTTATTTCATGTCTTATTTATTTAGCACAAAATTCAAACAATTTCTCAAATCCAAAAAGTATTAAAGTGACAATTTCATATATTAACAATTATATTAATAATCTATAATTGTCTATATAATATACAAAGTTTTTGATTCACAATTATATACAATTACTATATATTAATCAATTAAAAAGTCATCATTTTTATATCATTGTATAATTCTTATATCTTCACGTTAAATTTTCAAAATAGTTCAATTTATATTTCTATTAAGCATGAAAAATAACCATCTATATCTATATATATTTAAAAGTTATCATTCTAGGTCATTGAATGCTAACTTTTAAAGACAAAATCAAAGGCTTAAATAGGCCTAAAGTTATAGTTTGCCTGTAGGATTAATTTATCACCCTTAGTATATAATATGTATATAATATGTTAGATTTTCCGATCGGTTTTTACTATAGGGTTTATAAACCAATAAAAAATATATAAGTATAATTATAGGCTACTTTGTAATTTAAGTAATTAATTTTTCTTTGTTTATTTTAATATACCATAGCATAATTATGTATATATATAAAAATGAGCACTATTTGTAAGTAATTATTTCCTCCCCTCACACACTTTTTTCAGCTAAATATTGCCTCTACGTACGGACTACTCTTTAAGTTATTACTCATTTTTTAACCTAAATCTCAATTAGTGATAGTTACTACATACTGTATACGTTATATTTTTCTCTCATTTACTCCTATTTTAATATTATCCAATTACTACACATAACTCCCGTATTTAATACACAGTGAATGGTTGGAAACAAATTATAGTCAAGATGTCTAAACGGTTATATGTCAAAATGGCTTCACTTTCCAAGTAACATTTTCATCTATAAAAGGGCGAAAACGGTGGTATTCCGTTCATTTGCTCTGGGCATCCATCATCTCATTCTTCTACATGGAAATTAGCTTTAGAAAGCCATATAGTGAAGCTTGGGAGATAGTGGGCAATACTTTAAAAAGACATGGTCACTGAAGTAAGCATAATTATTAAGTTAAAGATGTGAATGAGGATTCCCGATTGTCAATGATTCAAGTATATATCCACCTCACGGTAAACTATCCTTGATTATATGTATTTGGATCTATTTTGTAGTCTACAATAATTACATATATCGGTTTAAATTTATTAATATATTTGTCTTTTGATCGAGATAGGTTAATTTTATGTGAAGATGTCAGAGAATTGGATAATCTAATAACACTATTGAGGCATCGATTACTTACATCATGCACCAGTAGCTTTCACTAGAAGGAGGACAAAGACAATCGATTTAGGACGACTGATTGTTAGTAAAGAATAAAGCAAACTATTTTATGGACAATGTAAATCCTTCAACTATTGGTAGCATAAATTCAATTAGGTTTGTATTTTTAGTTTCTTTTTTGTACTAAATCGTTTTAGGTAGGTGTGTTGTATTTTGGTTAAGGATGATTTTTATTTTTCTATTTTATACATATTCATTTTACACTCATCATGTATATATACTAAATTTGGCCTCATTGGTGTTGGTCTAGAGGAATTAATCAAGGATGGAAGCCGAAATCTATACACATGTCATCGCAAACCAAGAAAATAATGCACACAAGTATAATTTTGATGCACATATAGGTCAAAATCTATGCATACACAAGCCAACACATATGCACATGATGAGAAGTGCATGGGTTTCCACATACACAAAGTCACACATATAGTAAAAAATCCTATACAGATTTTGTGCAATATCAATGCACATATAAGTCAATATCGATGCACATACAAGTCAAAATCTATGCACATGCCATCGCAAACCAAAAATTGTGCCTGAAAAAAAAAACTTTGACCCGTCAACGCCGGAGCTCTGGTGGTCAATGCCGGAGGTCCGATGGTCAACGTTGGCATGTTGACCCGCCAAACTCTCAAAAATCAAGTCATGTGCATGGCACATGACCTTTTAATGAGAGTGTAATCCTAGCCTTTGGTTTATTTGTCATCCAAAAGCTAAGATTTATTCTCATTTCTCACCCTATTACATATTTTCACATGACACTTTCCCTCTTTTTATAATAATAATAATATAATTTATTACCTAGCTAGTATATGCACTAAGTGCTTATTTTGCATATTCAAATAGGGGTTCAGATACGATGATAAAGGGCGCTAGGTAGAAATGAGAACAAATATGACTTATTTGATTCAAGAAAACTAAAGGTCTGGATTAAGAAGACCAAATATATTGAATAATTCGACACGACCAAATTTTATTTGAGTATTTCTTGGGGAAATATAGACAGGCACGTGTGCATGCATTCTTTTTTGATTTTGCTAGAATATACAACACAAAAATCATGCACATACATACTTATTTTCATGCACGTACAAACATTCACAAACTTGTGCACATTCTAGGAAGTGCATAAGTTTTTGCATGTATGGGCATGAATTTTCACTTACACAAAGTCACCTATATTTTTATTTTTAGAAAATATGTAAGTGGAAACTCATGTACACCTAGTACAAATTACATGCACATACAAGTAGAAAGACATGCACTTCAAAATTCATGCACATACAGTTCAAAATTCATGCACATTTTAACCTAGAATAATGATGCACACAAGTAGAATTTAGATGCACATACAGGTCAAAATTCATGCACACACAAGCCAAAACCTATGCACATGCCATATCTGGTACACGTGCGTCTTTTTGGACTTATGTTAAAAAGTATGCATTTTTTCCTCAAAAAAAACGACCGTGTCGTATTTTATTCTCATTTCTCACCCGATTAATCTTTCGTACATGAACATTTCCCTTCAAATTCGAACTATTGGATTGTGATGTACCGTTGTGTTCGATGGCCAGTGAGTTTAGTTCCTGTTGCGTTTTTGGGGTCTAGTGTGCACGCAGATGGATCATTCAATCCTCCACTAGTGGGCCAACCTAAGCCCAATTAGGCCCAATCTCCACATCAACTAAATGGGCCCAATGTGGACGCAAGGTATACAAATAGTAGTTGTTGAGGAATGGTCGGGATATATGAACAAATGATATTAGGTTAGGGATGGTAACATGACGGGGAATGAGAATTTTAGGTTAGGGATGGGGAATTTCCATTCCCCACAGGGATGCCATGGGGACAAGACGTATAATTTAAAAAGGGCTGGGGTTAGAGACGGGGGAATAATTTAGTCCCCGTGTGGGAACAGGGCGGGGATAGAGGTCATCACCCTGCCCCCGTCCCTGCCAGGGAAACCAGCGAGAATCTCCGTTAAATATACTCTCAGTTTAATTTTTCTAAACGATATACTCTCTTGACCTTAAACCCTAAACACCAAACTAGAGCTAATCCAACACGGTCCGAGCCAGATCTGAGTTAAGCTTAACCTAAATTTTCAAACCGTTGTTCAGGCAAGGCCCAACATTCGGTCCACTAATCTTGTCCATACTCGCCCGGGTGTCCGGCTAAGACTGTCCGTTTTTTGTATTTCTTTTGTTAATTTCCATTTAAAGATAATAAGAGACCTATTTATGGAAAACAAAATTGTCATAAAGTTTGATCATTTTTCATATGACCCATTCGTGTTGAGTTACACTCTTTGGATGATTGAGCTTTTTTAGGTGGTGAATCAAGTTGTAGTTTCGCGCAAGGTCGATGATGACCATCCTTTTAATAGCGTAACGTTTGTTTGTACTTTACTCACCTCATTTTAGGTTCTTTTTCTTTATCTTTTGCTAGATTGTTTCTATGTGGTGTTTTTTTTTCCTCTTCTCTTTGTTTGTTGTTGTATTGTCTATCATCGGCTGTTGATTTCTTCAACCTCTCGAAGTTGCATTGCATGTTTATTTGCAAATTCAACTTCAAATTCTTACCTTATCAAATTTTTAAGTAGATTTGAGCAATTAAAAATTAAAAAATAGTACTTGTATTACAATAACAGGCAAAAAAATAGATATGGAAAAAAAACCTTCAATTTTGCGACACAAACTAAATTGAAAATTGAGTGTTTACACTAATAATCAACAAATTTCATGTGAAGTTTGAACAATATTTACATAGCCTAAAACATTAAAATGTTGATATGAGAAGTGAGAAGCTAAGAAATTAGAAACAAATGCAAATAAAATTATAGAGAGCGGTGGTGACCGACAAACGAGAAGGGGACGCCGACAATGTTGTGACTCCTTTCGATGACGAGTAATAAGGAGACTTCGACGAATACTACTTCGACGATGGCGAGTGAGAAGGGTACGCCGATGACATTGCTACTCCAAGTGGTGGTGAGCGAGAAGGACACGCTGCTATGACTTTGAGCGTGGCAAGCGAAAAGGGAGGCAAAAGAAGAGTCAGATGAGAGAAATGACCGAATGGGTTAGGCGAGAGGAAGGGTGAGAATGTGAGATCGATAGAGAGGAAATGTTGCAAGGTAAGAACCAGAAATGAGAAGGTGATGATTGACAAGACTAGGATTTTCTAACTTTTAATGAATTTATATTTTATATGTAATATATAATTCGGGCCAAACCATTTGGCTCGTTCGGGCTTGTAACTATGTTTGTGTCTCGACCACGTACCAGCCCCGACCGGGCCAAATAGGGGTACCTCAAACTCTCATTACCCTAAATCCTAAATATATTTTTATTAAAACAAAATTAAGGAATTTTTATTTTGTAAAATGAGTACGAGGATCCCCGACAAATGGGGCCCCAACGGGAATAAGGGGAGATTTTGATACTCGTTTAGGGATGAGGACGAGAACGGGGAATGACGCGGTAAATGAGGATGAGAACATGGAGGAGACTTTCCACCCCAAGCCCGCCCTGTTGCCATCCATAGGAAATGAGAATAAAAATTGATGATCCAATCATTTTTATTTTAATTGAAATTCGATAAGATGTTACCTATCTAAATTATAATTGAATCCAAACAAATAGTTTGAACATTTAATTTACCTTTCTAGAACTAAAACACCTTTGGAAACGTATTAAATTCAATATGCCAGTTTTGGGCATGATCAAACGAGCATCTTGAACAACGCTTATGCTTCTCTCTAGGGTTCCTTGTTTCACCGCCTCTCCGCCCCTCACGGGCCCCGGTTTTGTGCCTCACGTTGGAGTCGGAGAACCATGGGGCGACGAAAGATTATCCTCTTGGCTTAGCCATCGTCAGTATCCAAATCCAAAGCCAAGCCTAGGCCCAATAAAAAATCAAAACGTACACAAACCCTCACATGTTGCCCCTAATCCCCTGCTCTACCTCCTACCGCCTCCACCTCCACCTCTCCCTCATCAAAACCCATATCCGACAACACCATCAAGACCATCAAGGCCCACCTCCTCAAAAGCAAGCAACCCTATATCGCTTGCTCTCAGTCCATTTTTGAGTTATTCACTAACCTTGAACAACCCAGATCTCCCTTGAATGAGACCTTAGGTTCCACTGATATCCTCTTCCTCCGAATCCTAGAACCCCCGCTTCTGGCAGTGCAAACCCTCCTCATCCTCACCTCCCATATCTGAAACCCTTAGGACAAAGGCATTGAGATACTCTATGAAAAAGACTCCAAACTTCAAAACCCTCCTTCTTGTACTCTCCTAGAACCCAACACTACTCTTACCCTCCTACTTCGTCCCTCCCACACTCGAAATATGACCTCTATTGAATCGAGAGCCTCATCCCCCTTCTACATGTCCCCCACGCACCTCCACCACCTCACATACCCTAATTCTGTAAACCTAGATTTGTGTGTGCCCCTAAAAGCACCCACTCCATGCCAAAATAGCCAACGCCTCCCCATAGACCAGGACCTGCCTCATATGATGAGGTTGTTGTGAATAATAGGTAGATGGAAAACCTCACCCCTCTCCACTTTAAAGAAGGATAAAGGGCATACACATTGACTACTCAGATGAGGACATCGCTGCCCAAGTTCAGATATGGAATCTCTTCCTCGATGGAGCTCCCCTCGTTGACAAAGTTTCATATAAGGTTATGGAAAATTTTGTCTCTGCATGCTAAATCATCCTCCAAAGATCCTCATAAATTAAAATGACCGATTCATTTTCAAGTCCACAATGAAGAGGACCTCCAAACAATCCTCAATGGAGGACCTTGGACGTTGGGAGGTAACATTCCGATTATAATGAAGAGATGAATGCTTGGCATGAAGATGGACCACACATGCATAAATGACGTTCTTGTATGGGTTAGGTTACTTGGTATCAGACTTGAATTTTGGTCGGACAAAATGTTCGAAAGAATCAGATTCGCTCTTGGCCGACCGTTGTTCATTGACAAATTAACAACAAGTGAAGTAATGATCTCCTATGCAAGAATCCTCGTTGAACTATCGGCTACTAAAGGGCATCAGGCTGAGGAAATATAATGGAATAGTAACCCACAAGAAGTTTGCTATGGCTGGTTGCCGCCCTACTGCCCCAACTGTCAATCATTTAGGCACCTATTGCCCTGACCAAGTTGTTTGGCCTGACCTGGGCTGGTAAGTGGTCCAGAATGTAATATCCCACTTAAAATAGAAGAGTAAAATGATAATTTTAGTTTGATAAATATAAAAATTTTGAAATTTATTTTATTCCTTTTAGAGGAGTAATTTAAATTTTCATGAACTTAGGTTCAAGGGTTGAGTTGTGATAATTTTTAGTACAAATTATCAAATGGGTAATATTAGTATGGTGTTAAAATAAATAAATAAGTATAACAAATAATGCAATTTTAGAATTTTAAATAACAACAAAGGTCATAAGAATTATTATGTTATCCAAGAAGGGATAAAATAATAATTGTCCTAAGTATGTTATTTCTTTAAGCTAAGAATGGTCTAAATTATGATTAACCTTATGTTAATTATAATTTATATAAAACTTATAAATTTTAACGTAGAATATTTAAATCAAGTTTAACAAATTTTTGTTAAGGATTTAAGTATGGGTAAAGTTATAAGAAAAATAACTTAAGCTTCTTTTAACCTAATTTAAATTTTTATATATTTAAATTTTTGGTTAAAATAATATTACAAACTTAAGATATTAAAAATATTAAGTTTGGAAAACTTTTGAAATTTCTGGAAAGTAGAAAAGGGGCATTTTGCCACAAGCCCAAAACTTTGGGCCATTTTTGTAATTTTCTGAAAGTGTGTCTTCTTCCCCTGTATGAACAACAGCAGCTACGTAAAGCTTTTCAAAGCTTTAATGGAGATTTGGCAAATTACTTTGGACCCGATTGGATCAAATAATTATTGGGCATTGAAGACAATCAAATCTTCCACGTAATCCACCATTTAAACGGATTAAAAGAGGACGAAAAATCCGGGATTATGCCCAAATTGTATCTCGTCGGAATTTGGGTTAAATTCACATCGGCTCCAAATTGATCCGATCTGGATTCAATTGGGGTTTATGCTGGGTATATTCACCTCTATAAATAACCATCCAATTCAACGATCTAAGGCATCCAATTTCGATCAAAATCACTTAGAATCTTAAAAACGTTGTCCGAGTTGTTCTTGAGCGAAATTAGCGAGAGTTTGATTTTGTTTCTAGCAATTAGTGGTACCATTGGGTTCGTCTTTGAGTCCTCTAAAAAAGCCCCATTTTTCCGACGCCACCCAATTTCTCCCTTTTCCAACGAGGTGTCGGGTACGAATCCGGTGGGTGAATTCTTACCCGATTCGTGAGTTTTTTATTTTAATTTTGATTTGTTTTGGACTAATCTTGATTAAATTAATTAATCCAAATTAATGAAAACTTATTTTTGGATTAATTTGAATTAAAATTAAATTATATAACATTGTTATAATATTATATTATATTATGAATGAATAATTTATGACTATTCATTTAGATAATACTAGATGTAGGACACCCGTGCTTCGCACGGGGTTGGCATAGTACTTGTATGTAATTTGATATGTGTCAGTATAAAAGATGGTTATGTGAAAGAGAGGGTCATGTTGTGTACATTATTTGAATGAAAGTATACATTGTTGATGGTGCTAGTTTTTCTAAAGAAATTATGATTGACATTATGTTATGGAGTAAATACATATGTTTCCTCCCCTTAGTTGGTAAGGTATTGTTTTGTATCTGTTGAGCTGACAAACTGGGCATCTTTCGGGCGTTGTCATCGTATGCGAGCGAAAAGCAAGATTTTGGACCGTGATTGTGGCCCACTTTTGGGTAGTGCGTTTGCTTGGACTGCGTTTTGAGGGGCATCAAGCAATGGTGAATTGTGAAGCACTGAAAAACAAGTTCTCACAATTTGTTCAAATCCCATTGATATTCAATGAATGATATTATTAGAAGTTTCTTTCCGTGTTAAATATATTGAGTTGGGTTAAAATTATTTGGTATGATACTATATAATTATAATGTGTAAGGAGGAGATATGCCATCTTAATTAAAATTTAACTAAATATTATATATATAATAGAACTGGTGAAAAAACTAATAGTGATATGCGGCGAGTAATTATGCGTTATATTGTAGGAGCGAAATGTGACGTTAATATATTAAAGTTACTATGTATGTAATGCGTAATTGTTTAATGTTGCTACATCGTAATTAATCTTTTGACCTATATTGATAAGGTATTTGTTTGAATAAAAAGTAATAATATATATACAATATTTAAAATAAATAAGTGATTAATTAACGAAAAGGACTATGAATGAAATACAAGAAATCCAACACAAATGATCTGTAATAATAAATAGCAAATAGTAGTTTAACATTTGCAGGGTGAATTTGTAAGTGTGAAACATCAAAGCGTGCCATAATCAAGAATATGAGTGGTATATTAGTAGGAGATACTATATAATTATAATATTCAAGGAGGAGATATGTTATTTTAATCCAATTAACAAATAGCATGTGGGACTATGTATGAAAATATATCTAAGCAAATGGTGAGCCCTATTCATTTAATATTGCATCAATATTTTTTTGGGTCAGACAAGTAGATGATTAGTGAAAATCAGGAAATAGTCTTGGAGTGACATTCTTTATATTTTCTGGGGTACTGAATCAATTTGTATTCTCATTTAGTAAGGATTTCTATTGAATTGAATGTATTACCCCTTCCAACTTTAAAAAATAACACATTAGCATTGACGGTGTGTGCATCCACAAACAACACCAACACAACCATGATCCACATTTAATCAATAGTAATTAAAGTCAGTGATTGTCAATCTAGAGTCTTTTGTCGATTCTTTATTTTAGTGAAAGTATTTTAGTTATATATCATTTATCCATTTTACTTGATGCTCAAAGTAAAGCCATGAAACAGCTGAGAATCTTCCTATGCATATGAACTGGGTGAGATTGGTTCCAATTGCAATCATGCAGGATAGCATTGTAAAAGAAACAACAGAGATACTAAAGTAACAACAAAAGCTACTGGTTGATATTGGGGACTTGAATCCCCTGATTATGATAATAGGAATTATTGTTTATTTAAGAAATCTCTCCTAGTTGTTATATCTCTCTTGTATAAGAAACCCATTCAGTCAATAATGGCCGAAAAACCGCGCACTCCTTTTTTTTAACCTCGCACTCTATATGGGCGGCACCTATTGCAGCCCAGAAAATCCAATTTTTTTGGGCTGTACTAGGTGCCGCCCAAGATGGGTTCAAATTTATTTTTTATTAAAATTATGATTTAAATTGAATTTTTAAAAACCGGTTCACTGAACCGGTTTGTTGTGGGAAAAAGGGTTTATGGGCGGCATATAGTGCAGCCCAGAAAACCGGTTCACTAAAACCGGATTTCTGGGCGGCACATAGTGCATCCTAGGGAGTGTACGACTGAAATTTAACGGTCAATTTGGGCTGCACATAGTGCCGCCCAGAATTATTCTGTGTGGTCATGTGGCCGGCTATATATATGGGAGATGTAATAGTATACCACCATTGAAAGATACAACGGGAAAAAAACTTCAAACCCATTGTAATTTTCCGACTATATATATGTCGTCGTCAAGCGATCCTTTTTGGAGGGGGTTGTCGGAGTCGTCTTCGAGCGCGCCCACGTCTCTAGATGATGAGGATGATTTTCAGTCGCCGATTTCTCCTCAATACTTCAAGGTACGTAATATTTTTAATTTTTATTGTATAAAATGCTTAGATATTAACTGTACTTAGTCTTTAAAATGTAGACTGTTTAGAAATAATGCATAATTTTTGTATATTAATTTGTATAAATTTAATTATTAATTAGTTTCTAATGTACTAATTGTTGTATATAAATAGGGTGATTCTAGTGATGATGAATTTTTAGCAATTGACTTCTCATCCCATTTTACTACTAATGAGATATTTCCGAGTATGGAGGGATTGAGGCAGTGGGTGCAAAAGGTCGGTTTTAGTCTTTCTATGGTGATCACTACTAAATCATCAAAGTCTAAAAAGATTGTTTTTCATTGTGAGAGATCCGGGTTACCTAGGTCCGGCAAGAAAAAGAAGTTAGTCGATGGTAAAAAGGTCAGTCCGATACGAGTGAATAAAGCTAGGTCAAAGAAGAAGGGTTGTCCCTTTTTGTTGCATGGTATTTTTAGGAAAGGAAATGCTATTAGAGATCATGGGTGGACCATATCGGTTGTTAGAGGATGCCATAACCATATGCTTTCAACCACCTTGATTGGCCATGCATTTGCTTCCCGACTTACGATGGAGCAGCGTAGAAAAGTGATGATTGATACTGCGGCGGGTGCAAGACCCAAGGTTATTTCTACACAGATTAGGAATGAATATACGGGTTCAACGGTATCGAGGAGGCAAGTGTACACTGTTAGGGCTAATGAGAGGTTGAAATACCTGGGCAATCTGAATGTGACACAATGGTTATTGGGGTTTTTGAAGGACAAAGGCTATTTGTTGGACAGTGCTACTAAAACGAGGGAAGATGGGAAGGAGGTATTGGCGTGCTTGTTTATTTCTCATCCAGACGCTCGACATTTGTTGTGCATGTTCCCTAATGTCGTCATCATGGATTCGACGTACAAAACCAACAGGTAAACCTTACTCATTTTAGTATTATGAGTAGATAATGATATTTTTGACGGGTTTAAAGTATTTTTTGTGTTGCATTTATAGGTACGGTATGCCACTGTTCCAGATTGTTGGGTTTACTTGCACCAACTTCACATATTGCATTGCTCTTGTGTTCATGGAAAGGGAGACGGCAAACCACTATTCATGGGCATTGACACGATTGAAGTGGTTGTACGGGGGGAAAAGTCCCGTATGCATCATGTCTGATCGAGAACTAGGACTGATCAAGGCTGCCAAAATGGTGTTTCCGAAGGTTCGGCATCATTTGTGTCAGGTCCATGTAGACCGTAATGTGAAGGCATATGCTAAGTTGATGAAGATTGACGAGAAAAAATTCTCAGGAAGTGTTCATCGGGTGATGAGGTCTCACACAAAGGAGGAGTATAGAGAGCGACTTGCTCACTTTAAGGAGATATGGAATGAAGGCCTTGTGAAATATGTCGAGGAAACTTGGTTTAAAGACCATAAGAAAAGCTAGTTGCGGCATGGTGTGATGATGTTCTCCATTTTGCCACAAGAACATCAAACATATAACTTTCATACAAACATTTGCAATCAAATTGGGTTTTAAAATTCATTTAGTAAATTGTAAACGATTATATTATTTTCAAGGTTGAGGGTCAGCACTCTATGCTTAAGGACATGATTGAGACATCCGTTGGAGGGTTCGACACAATTGTGCAACACATCGACAACATGTTTGTTGATCAGCATCGGAAGATCCGATTTGAGATGACCAAGAACTGCACTGCCTTTCCCATGGAGATAGTAAATGGCCCTGAGTGGGTTAAGGTCTTCTTCAAGCGCATCCTTGAAAAGTGCTCTGAGAAATGCTTGAGAATGTTGTATGCCCAAGCCGTGTTAGCAAAGGAGGGAAAAATTGGGGACAAATGTGATGATTTTTTATGGAAGTCCACACGAGGACTGCCTTGCCCACACACAATTAAGGTCTATGTGGAGACGGGTTACCCGTTAGTGCCTGAAGAAGTTGATATTTTCTGGAAGCAGATCAGATGGGAAGGGGTGGATGCTAAGGATCTTGATGTCGATGATGGTGTTGCAATCACAACGGATAATGTCACGGTGTAGGACTTCGTTGAAGAGTTCTTATGTGGGAAAGTTGATGGATTTCTGTTGAAGAAGATGGCGGATAAGTGACGTGAGTCAACTGACCCTACATCGTGCCAGATTCAAGACCCGCCACGTGGTGAGACCAAGAAGGGGAGGCCTAGGATGAATGCGAGAAAGACCGGCACCAAGAGGAATATGGGTTGGGACGAGCATGTGGATGCAAAAAGTAAGAAGATGAAGGAGAAGCAGAATATGAAGAATATGGATGAGGAGCTAGGAGTGGAAGAGGAGGATGCGCCTGCAGAGAAAGAGACGACCAATGTTAGCCTATTCGGGATTGGGTTGTAATCCCGTAACTCATGTTTCCTTGACAATGTTATGTTTTGGAATTGAATGCTTTGATCATTATGTATCATTTGTATTTCATAAATTGTATTTAAATGGTAAAGCCTTGGGTGATCTCGGTAAGGAACACTGGGGTCACTGGCGGTAATACATTTCCAAAAGGGCTAAGTTTTGGGGGTGTTACAGTTGTGGTATCAGAGCCAAAGGTTTTAAAACGGGTTTGAGATTTTTATATCATTTATCCGTTTTTGAAAATGCTTTTAAAGGGCTCTGAATTTTCAAAGTAAAAAGAATTTCAAAATACCGTTCATAGTCGTGTCTTCTATATAGTCTGATGTAGTAAGTTTGCTTCTATGTCTAGAAAGACTAACTCCTTCCTCGTTATCCTGTAGAATGGGTGCGTTCTTTTCTCTTGATAGGGGGTCGGAGGACGCCAAGACGGACCCGCCGTCTCCAGGCATGCTAGATTTTCCGATCCCTCAGCGATGTTTCGAGGTTGGAGGCCCGAGTAGCCCGCCCGAGGACATCAAGTATCTGATTCCCGAGTCTGTTGTCCTTACACCTAGGGATGCAGTGGTCACTATAGCTGCACCTGTAGAGCCACTCAGGGAGGGAGCAGTGCAGGAAGTGGGCGAGTTGTCTAGATACGCCTTAGGGCATTACGATGACGATTACCAGATAGAGATAGATCCTGTCGAGGACGAGGATATGATCGAGATTGATCCCGAGGATGAGGATCCCACGAAGATGATCCCGAGGAGGACCCCGAGATGGACCTGGAAGAGCAGAGCCAGGAGCCAGACAACTTGAGGCACTTGCTAGTGGACAGTCAGGAACCGGGGGTGCAGTTTATTCCCCCCAGTCTAGAACTATCACCAGTGTCGGCTTATGCACTCATGACTGATGCTGATTGGGAGGCACTGTACACTGAGCACGGTATTAGGAAGAGATCAGAGGCTGAGTTGAGAGAGATCCTTCGCCAGAGCGAAATGAACTCTCATATGGAGCAGCAGCATCAGATGGATCAGGCGATCGCTAGCGCTCAGAGGAGGACTGGGATAGGAGGACCTCTTATGGACGATCCTTTCTTTTCCACGACTGAGGTTGGGTCTGAGTCACTAGAGCCATGTGACCCAGGACCGAGCAGGGTGCGAAACCCATCGTCAGAGCTCGATGGTGAGCCTAGTCCGAAGAGACCTTGCACGAGTAGCCAGTCTTATAGGAGACGTTTTGGAACGCCTTGATGAGGATTGGTATTGCCTATCGTAGTAGTTCCTTTCCTAGTATTTCAGTATGTACTTTGTGTAATATTTCAGTATTGCGGCAAGTACTCTGTGAAACACTTTTATCTTCGAGCAACTTTTGTCCTAACGCTCGGATGATAGACTTATGTGTAGCTTGTGTAACAGTTCCAGTTCATCTATAAAATACCTAGTTGATCTATTCTGAGTAATTTTACTACATTAAGCATGTTTGAATGATATTAATGTATAAATAACTTGGAATTTGATCGGTAAACAGATGGTGAACACAAGGAACACGGTTCGAGCTGGTGTTGGGACTAGTCAGGGTCCCAGACCAATCATAAGAGATGTTGGCCAAGGTGAGCATGTATCTGAATCCCATAATCAATCCAGGGACAATGATCAGGATCAGAGTAATGCACCAGTGGTGTTTGATGCTGCAGCAGTGGAGACAATTCGAGGAATTGTCATGCAAGTTATCACTGATGCTATGCGACCAAGTGTGCCGCATGCACAAGGCGTGCCGATTCCCCCACCGATTCCTAGATTTGAGGAGCCAAGAAACCATGATGTCCAGGAGAATGCAATCAGGACTAGGGACAACTATGGTCGTGCTCTGAAGACCATCAGTTCTATGAGGCCTGACAGCTACACGGAAAAGGGGAGCCAGTCAAGGTGACCCATTGGTTCTCTCACATGGAACGGCTGTTCCGTAATGTGGACTGTACTGAGGCTGAAAAGGTCCATATAGCTTCTCTGCAGCTGAAAGAGGATGCTAGTGAGTGGTGGGAGGGTACAGGCTTAGCTGATAGCCCTATATTGACCTGGTCGATGTTTAAGACCAAAATAATTGACCGTTTCTTCTCTCGTGCTATGAGAGAGGAGAAACACAAGGAGTTTCTGTACCCCAAGACCGATGGATTGAAGGTAGCTGAGCTGGCAACCAAGTTCAATCATCTTCTGTAGTACGCCCCAGTTGAGATAACCAGCGAGGCACAAAAGATCTGGTACTTCCACGAGTGGATGAGTCCATATATCAAGCCGTTGATGGTGCACCACACATGCTCTACTCTGGAGCAGTATGTGGATGTTGCATACAAACTGGAAGTGACTCTGGAGGAGTCAACGAAGAGACGCATCCGACAGAGGTCGATGCAGAATCGGAATCAGAATCAGGGTGGTGGATTCAAGCGACATGCGCCACCGTCTAGCTTTGCCAAGTTTGGCCGAGCAAAGACGGACATGACTCACGGAGGGTCAATGCAGCAGTCCAGTCAGAGCAGAAGTTCAGTTCAGTGTTATAACTGTGGTGTTGCTGGGCACAAGAGCAATGAGTGTCAGAAGGAGAAGAGATCGTGCTTTGGGTGTGGACGTGATGGTCATCTGCAGAAGTTCTGCAAGCAGGGAAAACAGAAGGGAGTAGAGTCACAGCAAGGGTCAGTTCATCAGAGCAACCGACCTAGGTTCAAGCCTGCCGAGACTCCTAGCCCGTCAGTTCAGACGACTGCTCAGAACAGGGGAAAGGCCCCAGTTGTTTCTGGAAGTTAGGGTCAACGCTTGTACGAGATGCGTGAAGCAGATGGATCCAATGCTCCAATTGCTCAAGGTACTTTATACCTTCACTCTACTTCAGTGTGCATTCTATTTGATTCTGGTGCTACGCATTCCTTTATTTCGAATAGCTGCGTTAGCAAGTTAGACTTAGTGTGCAACGATTCGTACGACTCTTTCGTCGTTAGTCTTCCTAATGGAGAACATTTGGTGGGAACCAAACATCTGTCCGACTTTCCGATTACCATTCAGGGTAAGGAGTTTGAGGCAGATCTGATCTGTATAGCCATGGTTCCATACGACATCATTCTTGGTATGGATTGGTTGACGCGTCACAAGGCGGTGATCGACTTCAGTTCAAGAACGGTGATGGTGTCATCTGGGGGCCAGTTCGTGTGCAAGTTCAAAGGTCGGAATGACGCTGATAACGGCAAGCTGATCAATGCGATGGCTGTGTTTAAGCTACTACGACAAGGATGTGTCGGGTACCTTTGCTACTTGGATTCGCCCACGAAGGATGGACCTGAGGTTCTTGATATTCATGATTCGGAAGAAATTCCTGGATTACCCCCGAACCGTGACGTAGAGTTTTCAATTGATCTTGAGCCTGGTACGGCGCCGATTTCCAAATCACCGTATCGGATGGCTCCAGTTGAGATGCAAGAATTGAAGAATCAACTTGAAGATCTTCTTGACAAAGGTTATGTCAGGCCGAGTGCATCGCCGTGGGGTGCTCCGGTATTATTCGTCAAAAAGAAGGACGGATCGTTCCGACTTTGTATCGACTACCGAGAGTTGAACAAGGTGACGATCAAGAACAAGTATCCTCTGCCTAGGATTGACGACATGTTGGACCAGTTGCAGGGAGCAAAGGTTTTCTCCAAGATCGACCTGAGATCTGGATATCATCAACTCAGAATTCGTGAGCAGGACACTCCTAGAACTACGTTTAGGACCAGATATGGTCATTACGAGTTCGTAGTGATGCCTTTTGGGCTTACAAATGCTCCAGCTGTCTTTATGGATCTGATGAATCGATGTTTTCACCAGTACTAGGACAAGTTCATAGTGGTCTTCATAGACGACATTTTGATCTACTCTCCGAGTGAAGAAGTCCACGAGGAACATCTGCGGATTGTGTTGTCAGTCCTTAGACAACAACAACTTTATGCTAAACTGTCCAAATGTGAATTTTGGTTGAAGGAGGTGGCTTTCTTAGGCCACGTGATCAATGAAAATTGGGTTATGGTTGATCCCCAAAAGATTGAAGCGGTGGCTAATTGGACACAGCCCCAGAATGTGAAGGAGGTACGAAGCTTTCTTGGGCTTGCCGGGTATTACAGACGGTTCGTGGAGGGGTTTTCGAAGACCGCTCTACCTATGACCAATCTACTCTGCAAGGTTCACAAGAAGTTTGTCTGGAATGACAAGTGCGAGGCCAGTTTCCAGGAGTTGAAGCAACGACTGACCTCGGCACCCGTGTTAGCACTCCCAGAGGGGAACAACGATTATGTGGTCTATAGTGATGCTTCAAAGTGTGGTCTTGGTTGTGTTTTGATGCAGGGGGGCAGAGTCATTGCTTATGCATCCAGGCAACTCAAGACGTACGAAGAAAACTATCCGATACATGATCTTGAGCTAGCAGCGGTTGTCTTTGCGCTGAAGATTTGGAGGCATTACCTCTACGGTATAATATGCCAAGTCTTCACTGACCACAAAAGTCTCAAGTATATATTTACTCAAAAGGAGCTAAATATGAGACAACGCCGCTGGCTAGAGTTGCTAAAGGACTACGACATCGAGTTGTTGTACCATCCGGGCAAGGCTAATGTGGTAGCTGATGCATTGAGCCGGAAGACAACGCACGAGAGGGTAGTTGCTTTACTTACTGCTCAGACCAAGCTGAACCGAGAGTCATGCGACATTGAAGTTCTGTATGATCAGCGTAGATGTTTCCTGAGTATGTTGGAAATTCAGGCTACACTGCTGGATCAGATCAAGGAAAAGCAAGTTGATGACGTCGTCTTGGTGAAGCTAAGTAGTGAAGTGATGAATGGGAAAGCTCCCAATTTTGTGATTCAGGATGATGGATCGCTTTGGTTTCAAGACCGAATTTGTGTGCCAGACGCAGAAGGCCTTCGTCAATTGGTGATGAGAGAAGCTCATTCATCTGCTTATTCTGTGCATCCTGGCTCTAGCAAGATGTACAAGGATCTCAGGAAGAAGTTTTGATGGCCAAACATGAAGTGGGACGTAGATGACTTCGTGGCAAAGTGCTTGACTTGCCAGAAGGTCAAGATTGAACACCGCAGGCCAGGTGGTGAGTTGCTACCTCTCCCTGTGCCAGAATGGAAATGGGAAGACATTGCCATAGACTTCGTCACGGGGTTGCCAAAGACTCGAAGTCAGAAAGATGCTATCTGGGTAATTGTGGATCGGCTTACGAAGAGTGCTCATTTCCTAGCCATTAAGACCACTTGGGAAGCCCATAAGTTAGCAGAGGTCTACCAGAAAGAGATTGTCCGTTTACATGGTATCCCTAAAACAATCGTATCGGATCGAGATGGCCGTTTCATGTCAAGGTTCTGGAAAGAACTTCATAAGGCTATGGGGACCGAGTTAAGGTTCAGCACAACGTTTCATCCTCAGACAGATGGTCAGTCTGAAAGGACCATCCAGACTCTGGAGGATATGCTTAGAGCTTGTGTACTCGATCGTCCGACTAGCTGGGAGGACAACTTGAGTCTGATTGAGTTCACGTACAACAATAGCTGGCATGCTACAATCAAGATGGCTCCGTTTGAAGCTTTGTATGGTCGCAGATACAGATCTCCGATTTGTTGGGATGATAATGCCGACAAAATTCTGCTTGGACCAGAGTTGGTCGAAAGGACGGCTTCAGACATTGCTTTGATCAGACAGAGGATGTTGACCGCTCAAAGTCGATAGAAGTCCTACGCAGATCGGAAGCGCAAGACTGTTGAGTTCGAGGTCGGTGACAAGGTTTTTGTCAAGGTATCGCCATCCAAGGGAGTTTTCAGGTTTGGTAAGTGTGGGAAGCTTAACCCTCGCTACGTGGGACCATTCGAGATTCTGGATAGAGTGGGATCTCTAGTGTACCGCTTGGCATTGCCGTCATCGGCTCATCCAGTGCATAATGTGTTCCACGTCTCTTTGCTCAGGAAGTATGTGACAGATGAGTCTCATGTGCTGAGTTATGAGGACATCGAGATTCAAGCTAATGGTACTTATGAGGAGATGCCGGTGCGCATTTTAGAGCGTCGTGAGAAGCAGCTGCGTAGCAAGATCGTACCGTTGGTACGGATTCTGTGGTCCAAGTCCGGATCAGAAGAAGTTACTTGGGAGACGTGGGAAACCGAGTCAGATATGCTCAGGCGTTTTCCCGAGTTATTCTCGACATAAGTTTCGGGGTCGAAACTTCTTTTAAGGGAGAGGAGATGTGATACCCCGTATTTTTGTAAGCTATTTCTGGAGTTCCGGGATTTTCCCCGAGTACCCATTATGTACGTCGGATTTAATTCAGAAAGTTGGAGACATTCTGTAATGTGCTATGTATCTGTAATATTTTTCTCAGTGAAATAATATACAGACGACGTGCTTTGGATTTTATTACTCGTTCGCGTACGATAATTTTATCCTGGGTTAATATCGTTTTCATCTAAGAGCTGATGAGGCGGCAAAGCCAAGGGCGGCGCCCGCCGTCGCAATGCTCGAGGAGCAGGCTGGGTCTTCGCCTAGCTGGGGACGCCAAGCCTATGGCGGCGCCCGCTGCATTTATGGTGGCGCCCGCCGTCGTTGTTGTCCGGAGGTCCTTGCCTGGAGGTCGCCGGCGTGGCTCTGGCAGCGCCGGAGTAGCTCTTCGTAGGGCAATGATGGTGTTTCCTGGCATTTGGCTATAAAAGGAGGTGTCTGGGAGGGGTTTTTGAGCTCAATCCACAGCCCAAGCTCTCCCAAATTCTTGTCTCACCGGAGTTGTGCCTCGCCGGATTTTGGAAGCTTTCACCGGAGGTCGTTTGGTGATGTTTCCTGAGTGCCTTTGTGAAGCTTTTGGTAGCCTTGGAGGTTAGAAACCAAAGCAAGTCGAAGGAGGCTGAGCCGCTCGTGTTTTGGGTGAGTTTTCTCGCCGCTTCTGTCGTCTGAGTTCTTCACGGCAACCGCCGCGTTCTTCACGGCGCCCGCCGTGATGAACTGCGGCGACCGCCGCCAAGAACGGCGACCGCCGCCAAGAACGGCGACCGCCGCCAATGTCCAGAATGCCTTTTTGGGCTTTTGGATTTGGTAGTCGTCGTTGTGGCGTCGTCCCTTTCGTCGTTTTTAGATTCATAATGTGGTTATGTCGGATCTAACTTAGGGTTCCTTTTATGGGTCGACTCGAAGGTCGTTGTGCTGTCGGAGCTATACCCGTGTCGAGCCCGGAATCCCGTCGTTGTCGTTAGGCTTGTTTCTATTCGGCGGATTAAGGCAAGTGGCGGTTCGCTCTTGCTCATCGTTTCCATATTTACATTGATTATCAGTTATTTCAATTGATTAATTAATTTGGAACGATTATTACTGTGTCCTTCTGGAAGTGATTTATAAACTGTTTTGAAAATCATATAATAGGTTGTATATCTGTTAGAACAGCGCTATTATCTGTGATCGCCTTTCGGGCCTTTATGTGGATTTATTCTGTAATTGTGATTGTGCTGTATCTGTGTGGTTAGCACTGTTAGTTAGGAATGTACTCGGACTTCGTCTGGTCGTTTCTTTATAATCTGGTATCGGGGTGGCTCGTCTCCACCTGGTACTATTCTAAGATCATGATCGGTCTCTTTCACAAGTGTGTAGAGGCAGGAGACTTAGTTGGTGTCACAAACCTTCCGGTGTGCGTCACTCTCGACGAAACGTATACTAAGATGTGTCGTCCCAATGGTGGGGTACACATGTAAAAGTCTAATAATGTGATGTGTGGTTTGTAATATAAATCAGATAAGTGCTACTCGACGCACATAATTAATAAACCTCCGGCGAGTAGTACAGCTAAGTTATAGTGTAGCTAGGAAAACTCGTATCGACTTTGATCATAGTACGTTCTCTTTCCAATCTGGATTCGCTGTATGCGATGAGGTTGGTCGTGAACCGAAGCATCTTAGTCAACTTTTAAATCATTGTTGTATGATTCTGTAAACATTCCATATTTGTCATATTTCCCTAAGACTCATTTCCGTTGGAGTCTTCTTTTCGAGTCGATTTCTGTGAAGATTCAGTCTTCCAGAATCTTCTCTAGTGCATACCTCTTGTTATTATTCCGTAGAAGTATGAAGGTTGATTATCGTTATCGGTTATCATTCGAGAAACGATAAGGCTAACCTAATACAACTACATCGAACCTTCTGCTTTGTATCCTTGCTAGTCTATTCAAGTAGACTAACCCATGAACTTTGTTCTCTGCATGTGGGCTGGTGTCATCCGTTTGATTCGGCACATCAGATGGAAAGTAGTTCAGAAGAACAGAAGGACTATGGAGTCGACGGTGGTTTTCGAATGTTTTAGTTATTTTCTTAATCAGGTTGAGATCTTTTGGACAATGACTTTGGTTGTAATGTATTTTTGTAAGACTTCCGTTGTACCCTACTTTATAAGACTTCCGCTGTATTTCGTTTAAACTCTGTGTTAGCCTATTTGGGATTGGGTTGTAATCCCGTAACTCATGTTTCCTTGACAATGTTATGTTTTGGAATTGAATGCTTTGATCATTATGTATCATTTGTATTTCATAAATTGTATTTAAATGGTAAAGCCTTGGGTGATCTCGATAAGGAACACTGGGGTCACTGGCGGTAATACATTTCCAAAATGGTTAAGTTTTGGGGGTGTTACATGGTGTTTTCCACGGAACACCAAGTAGCGGTTGTTGTCTTATCATGGTTTAGACCGCACACATGTCTTCCATTGTGGGGGGGCCCGGGTGCTGAGCCTCCGACAAAGGTTTATGCGATAGTAGATGTAGGCAAGAGAGACCATTATGTACCGGTATATGGAGCGCTACTCTCTGGTATTTACTTATTCTTTCATAAATTGTTATATAATTTTATCATTTATGTTTACAGATTTGGCTTGTTAATGATCGTTGTCCAATTCCACCGCCTCTGAGGCAGTGGCTCATTTACAAGGATCCAAGTGTTGATGGATGGGATAGTCATGAGCGCTTTAAGGATAGGTTCAAGAGTTATGTAGAGGAGCGAGCGGAACAAGGGCGACCTAACATACTTACCTAGGTTTTTTGGATTGTAATTGACTTTATATATGTTATTGTAATTCATTTTGTGGGAAAGTTTGATTGAGATTGACCGTATATTGTTTTTATAATCATTTATTTTTATTTGAATTGGTGTTGATTCGGGAAAATGCAATACGAGACAATAATATTACTTGGAAATCATTAACATTAAAGCGTACACTAGTTGAACATGAATCATAAAAAGCTATCTAATCCTCATCAGGATCGGTCTCCCCGCCATCATCAGAGCTACCGTTGTCAACCTCAGATTCCGGATCTTCTAAAAGACCTGGTATATGATGCTTCGGGTGTGCACACTCTGTGTAAATGGTGACTGGAACACCGGGTCTGTAAAGAGCTATAATTTTAGCTACGTGTTCCTCGTCTACCACCTCACGGAGTCGTGGAGGATCCACACCCGGTGGAAAGTAAAAAATCCGACCAGGGCGAACCCCGGTTGGATTGTAAAATAACGCAATGAACAAGTAACCCAATGATAACCCCCCCTCTCCAGGCGAGACATCCCTCATCCGCAAAGTGCGGACCTCGCCACCTTCGTATCCATGGAAAAACATGTCCATCCCACTTCGTTGGCGTATCATTCGATTGTAGGTGATTCGCCCATTTTCGTAAACTTTGAGAACCAAAGATGCCATTACCCAAAATAGAACACACGAAAAGTTTGTGAGAAGTTATGGAGTGGGAATTGTGTGGATTATAGAGGTTTTCGTTTCGTATTTATAAGGGTTTGGCAACCAAAATATGACAAAGGTGGGCGGCACCTATTGCAGCCCAGGAGGGTTTACTTGGGCGGCACCTATTGCAGCCCAAGAGGGTTTACTTGGGCTGCAATAGGTGCCGCCCACGAGGGTACTTGTAAGATTTGTGGGTTTTTTGTACCCTTTGGGCGGCACTACATGCCGTCCACATTGCTTTTTCACTATATAAGAAGAATTAGGGTTGTTTGTTCACTACAACAAGTCCAACACAAGCGACGCTTGAAGAAACATTTTTGGGTAAGCTTATTCTTCCAGTTTCTATCGATTTATTAACCCTAAGTTTTTATATTAATGGATTCATGATATTTGTAGGAAACAAAGCACTACAACAAATAATAATGGCATCTTCATCTGAATCATCAACAAACCCAGATAGGCTATGCGAGTGTAATTTGAAAGCCGTTGTCCGCACTTGTGATTTGCAGTGGAACTACGGAAGGAGGTATTTGGGATGCCCAAAACTGGGGTGTATTTTCAGGGAGTGGATTGATCATATGTACGAGGACAGGGCACACGCGGTTATTCGACAACAATGGCAGGAAAAACAAGATCTTGTTAAGGAGAATCAAGATCTTGTAAAGAAAAATCAAGAACTTCTTAAAGATCTTGATAACATTCGTAGGTATAACCTCAAACTATATAATGATGTACATCGTATACTGCATTGATGTCGTATCTTTTGTGTAATAGTGTTTATGAACTATCAACCATTGTAGGGAGAAAACAAATTTAGCAAAGCAGAGATATCATATGAAGCGAACGTTTACCAGAGACTATCTTAGTTTCTTCAAACGCTAAAGCAATGTCATATATTTTGTCACAAACTTTCTAAGTTTATGAAAAACTTGTATTCTTTCCTGTATTGTGTGCTAAATGTATCGTAATGAACAATTTGTCTTTATCTTCTAGGATGATTATTTTGTATTGTTTTTTTTTATTAATATTAGATAAACAAATAAATACTAAGAATAAACAATAATATGATAGAATAATATATTATTTATACACAACATTGAAACACAAATGTTATAACACTATGAACCGGATTTGACGAAAAAAATATGGGCGGCAATAAGTGCAGCCCAGCCTCTGACCCGGGTTTGACGAAAAAAATATGGGCGGCAATAGGTGCAGCCCAGCGGGATGGGCTGCACCTATTGCCGCCCAGACTCCGGTTTTTGGAAGGGTCTTCTGGGCTGCACCTCGTGCCGCCCAGCATGCCTATAAATACCACATCCAACTTCAACTCTTCCACATCCAAGGTTACACCTATTACTCATGTATTTTTCGCCCAACATGCCTATTCAGATTCAAGAAATCAATATTATGGGGTGGTATGGCTTCGTCGTCCTGCATTTCCAACAATTCATTGCTGCAGGAAAGAGATAAGCTCCAGAAGTTGTGCGAGACGCTTTAGGGTTCAAATTGGAAGTTGAAGAGGAAGATATATTATCGGGGATTCTGGGCAGCACACAATTAGTTATAAAGAAGGATGTGATTGCCTTGTGGCCATTATACTCTTGACCGAGTCAAGAGTTCTAAAGAAGGATGAGCCTCCTATTACCAGGTCGAACATGCTGATCTGCTCCTTTTTCCGCGCTGCAGTACAGAAAAACATGGAATCTTCAAATTTCGAAATTTGTAGAATTTCAAGTTTTTCTGTGATGCAGCTCGGAGAAGGAGCATATTAGCATGATCGACCTGGTAATTGGGAGGCTCATCCTTCTTTACAACTATTGACTCGGTCAAGAGGATAATGGCCACAAGGCAATAACAAAACTTCAATGCCTGAAGAACCTTAAAGAAGGGTGAGCCTATAATGATCAAGGAATGGTCCCCATCGAACTTTCTGATTTGCCCATTCTCTTAGCTGCAGCACAGAAAAACATGGAATCTTCAAATTTTGGAATTTGTAGATTTTAAGTTTTTATGTGATACAGCGAGGAGAAGGGGCAAATTAGAACGTTCGATGAGGCCATTCATTGGTCATTGTAGGCTCACCCTCCTTTAGGATTTTTAAATTTTTTTTAGAATGTGTATGTGTTTTTTAGAATGTTATTTTTTTTGGAATGTTGGATATTTTGTCTTTTAACTAATTGATCATCGATTTGTTCTAGAAATAACGGAACGAAAATCTAAAAAAACCAAGAAATCAAACTAGATATAAATATTCTACAAACTCTCTGATTCACTATCCAAGGACACAGCTAAAGTCTCAGAATCAGTACCCAAGGACACACCCGAATCCACGCCTGGTGCCCAATCTGGAGGAACCACCGGCGTCGGTTGAGACGCTGCCTGCTGAGCTGATGCACGCTCTTCCGCCATCCTAGATGATTCGGTCATCTCTCTATCAAATATAGTATCGCCTGCACTAGAGGATTGAGAAGACATCTGTGAAGCCCGTACAAGCGGAGGAGCTACATGGATGACGTCACTGGAAATGAGGTCATATATATGCTGAAAGTGTTCCAAACACCCTAAACCACCTGCCTCTATAAGCTTCTGAAGATGCGCCTTGCTTATCGCCACACGCTGCAAATGAAAACAAACATTTTAAATACATAGACTTTCCTAAAATAATTAATAATAATAAAATGGGGCAAAAAACATACCCTTTGCAAGTTGATAGCCGGAGGTGGTCCTCTACAAATACGAGGCTGTACTGGCGCACTCGGACTCACGTAAGGATGTGACACCTGTAAATACCAGTCCAGATACGCGTCATGGACATCCCAATCCATCATGGCAGGAGGACTCGTCAAGATGTGGGGGCAAAGACGATGCTCAAGCTGGTCCCACCTGTGCCAACGCGGGTCAAAGTGCAATTGGTATCGCATCGTCCCCCTAAAATCATGAGGACGCACTGCAGCCAGAGGCTCTATGATATCGATGGGCCTGCTCTGTCGATAACCGAACTGTCGGGTAAGCCTATCCCGCATGTACGTCTCCTCTACACCGAGAAACCGAATAGTCCCTCGATACGTGGAGGCCTTGTGAGCACCTCGAAAATCAAGACCCTCATACGGCATCCACCGTATCTGCAATTAACCCCAAAAGACAAAACATATATTAACTCATTAAGCCTATCTTTAAGTATATTAAAATGGAATAAGAATACGTACATCCTCTGGCCTATACTCGTCCAGTATCCGTCTATAGTGTAACTGGTTGCGACTTAAACGGACAAGGGTCCGGCCAATGCAGTATCGTGCAGCGCGTCGAATGTCGTCGTCCGCACCTTCCTTGAGGTTAGGGTTGCCCGGGAAGTATACAAAGTACGTCCAAATCCAAACCTGTGTACGGAGGAAGAAAACCATTAGTTATAAACAATTAAACACAGTATATTCATGATTTAAATTACAATCTAACTATAATAAAAGTCTACCTCTAACAGACGTGCGCAACCGGCGAACTGTGCAGCTCCGCGTCGAGAAGCCTCTCCGAGGTTTCTAAAAAGGAGAGCCAGAACCCCGGTCCCCAAGCAGTATGAACGACACGCTCCCAGTCCACAAAAAGAGGTAGCAATGTAGTCTTCAGCTCATTTGTTGACTTGTCAACGAAGATACTAGCCGACATGGTATGCCATAAGAAATCGACTGCTATATCCTCTGGGTAGGCACCCTCCTCAATCATCCTCAACACATGCCTCGCTAACTGGAATTGCTTGACCCAACCCTTCCTAAGGTCACATACCATGTCAGCATCATCCTCATCTAAGTTGTACTTCGAATCTATCCCAAATAGATACTCGAATAAGGCCTCACACTCCGCCAGCTCGCTATCCTGACCGGTCCATGGTGACGTCACCTCAAATCCCTCAATCGGCAGCCCTAGAATCATCATAACGTCATGTAGCGTAGGACCTATCTCACCCCAGGGAAAGTGGAAGGTGTTCATCTCTGGATGCCATCGCTCAACGAACGCTGAAATGAGGGTGTGATCAGCCATGCCGAACTGAAAATCAAGTAAATCGGTCAACCCCGTCTGCTGAGCAATCCAAAACCAGGAACCCTCCTCAGGGACCCCTCTGGGAATACGATCCCTCCAAAACGCAAACTGTGTAGGCCGTGTCTGAACCCTCAAAGTCCTAACAACGTCCTCTGGAGGGTCCAATGACGCCTTCCTCCATATCAACTCCGCAATATGCGTATCAAAGTTCCTCAACACAGAAGGAAACTGATGAGCTGGCTCAGGCGGAGGCGGGGCCTGCTGAGGTGGGTCCTGTGGAGGTGGGGCCTGCTGAGGTGGCTCAGTCGGAGGTGGGGCATGTTGAGCTGGCTCAGGCGGAGGTGGGGCCTGCTGAGCTGGAAACTGCGGAGATGGGTCTTGCTGATGTGGAGTCTGCTGAGGTGGATCAGGCAGAGGTGGCTGCTGCTGAGGTGGCTCCTCCTGAGGTGGCTCTGACGGAGGTGGTTGGTGCTAAGGTGAGTCCTCCTGAGGTGAGTCCTCCTGAGGTGGCTGCTTCTCTCTTGGGTCGGTACTAAACTCCGGATCCTCAGGGATAGTAGAAGGGCCGGTAGTAAAGTCATCTATAACCACGTCCTCATCTGAAAGGACGGGACCAACATCGTCATCACTAAGCACCTCCGTGTCCTGCGATACACCCACAACCCTCCTCTTGCGAGCAGATGCAGTAGTAGGGCGACTGTCTCGATCCGACTGTTTGATTTTACCCAATACATCCTATTTTGCCATAAAAAATATAACTATTTTCATTTTATCCAATACAACCTAGTTATATATACCTTAACAATTGTTAAAAAAAATTGTTTTCTTATAAAATCAATATATTAAATTTTTATTTTTATTACGATAATATATTTAATATTATTTAATAGTAAAATTTAGCCTATTACCTATATTGTCTTTTTTAATTATGATGAAATACAATAAACATTAAGTTTACAAATCTACAATTACAGTAACAATTTAATTAAATAAATTAGATTTAACAAATTAAAAATTACAAACACCATACCTCTACGATCGGCCTCCGTTCATATTTGCGCTTTTGACGAACGGGAATTTCCGCCAAATTATTCATCGCCTGCATAGCAACCACTACCGACACGTCGAAGGCATTGTCCACCCCGATATCCACCTCCTCGGTCCTAGCCGGCAATCTCTCCTCCTCGCCCAAAACCACCGCGCCGAAAACCTCCATGCTTGCCGGCAAGTTGGGCGGCACCTCATGCAGCCCAGAAATCCCCTCTTCCCCGGTCCTGGGCGGCACCTCGTGCAGCCCAGAAATCCCCTCCCCGGTCCCTTGCGGCTCCTCGTGCAGCCCAGCTCCCTCCGCCTCGTCGCCTCCCCTGTCGCCGCCGCCGTCGACTCATCCATCGCGACCGCCAACGAAACAAAGATTCATCGACGTCGATTCTGCCGTCGAGTCCAGTGGATCGCCGCCGCCGTCGCCGCCGAGATCTCCCACCGCCGCCATCTGGTTTTCCTCCTTGTCAACCGCCGCCCATATATCTTCCATGGAAAATTCGCCGAAATCCGCCATCGATTTGGAATTTTCTCTGTGGGTGCTCGGAAAAGATTTCACTGGGTAACGGAGAAGACGACATAGGCGGCCCTAAATACCGCCGACTTGGAATTTTTTTGGGGTTAAAGGTGGGCGGCACATATTGCCGCCCACGTTCAAATTTTAAAAACCAATTTTGGGCGGCAATATGTGCCGCCCACGTTCAAATTTTAAACCCGGGTTCGAAAAAACCATTCTATTTTTATTTAAATAAAAAAAATCCTAAATCGGGTTCTCCCCAACAAAAAATCTGGACGACAATAGGTACAGCCCAGACTCTGAACCGGATTTTACGAAAACCCGGTTTATCTGGGCTGCGCCTATTGCCGTCCAGAATCAGACCGGTTTTTAGAAGGGTCTCCTGGGCGACACCTAGTGCCACCCATGGTGGAGTGCGAGGTTAAAAAAAAGAAGTGCGCGGTTCCTCGCCGGTCAATAATAGAAGAAAGCCTTTTCAGTGTAGTATACTCTTATATCAACCAAGCTTTGGTGCATTACAAAGAGAGCAGTGGGTGGAATTGATTTCTTGGAAGACTAAAGATGGTCCAAGTTAGTTCTCCAAAAAAAGTGTAATCTCAATTGCAAATCTTTCAAACTAACGGATCTAACATAAAGCATGAACTTGTATTGCTTTGGAAGAACAGATCGATACAACTGACAAATTGCAGAAGTGCATCAAGATGCAAATGCTAGACAACAGAAAAAACTCACCAAATGTAAAAAAACCATAACTTGTCATCAAGGCTTTGTTGACCATAATAATACCCACAGAAGTGACAATATTAAATGCCCAAGCTGCAACATCCATATAGTTGCTTTCTTGTCACCCTTAGTTTCTGAATACATCTTGACCTATTGTCTTATCAATTCACAACACCTTCTATTCAATAAGCAAAGCACTTCTGAGAGCAGAAGAACCAGATCTACAGCATATAAACGTACACATTTGTTGCCCACGACTCTTCCTGGCTTCCTGCAAAATACATTACTTCTATTAAGTCATATTTCCCAATCAAAATATTAATACTTCAAAAAAACTACAAGACCTATCTAATTAGGCATGAGCTCCTAAGGGTAGATCCATCGTATTCACACGATCACAAAACAGTAAAATATGGGTTTTCATTGTAGCAAAATCACTTATCAAGCAAATGTTCAGCGACATGCCAATGAAGAAACACTGATACCTAATGGCTCAAAATAAAAGATCCATATTATTTCCAATGAAAAAGGCAAAAAGCAATCTGGTCATTAGTCTTAAGATGGACTGGTACCAAAAATCCTGCACAGATTTGTTCATAAGGATCACAAAACGGGATAAAATTAAGCGGCCAATCACTAACAATTAAAGCCAAACTAATACACAACTGAAAACCGTGTGATTTTCCAATAAAGAACAAAAATCCAAGCGAGCAATCCATACCTACAATGACCAAATCTGCAATACTGGATATGAAATCGTAGTCTGGGGACTCCATCAAATCAAATTGGTGTTAGGAGATGAACACACACACACAAAAAAAGAGCGAGCGGGAGGAGAGAGAGAGAGAGATTGGACAGTTTCAGAAAAAGTGAGGCCATTATCTTGAAGCTTCGCTGAAGCTGGAGATAGATGGGAGAGAGAGAACTGGGGGTTTGGGGAGAGGGACGCGACCTTGCTAGAGAGGGTTCGTCAAGGAAGGCATCCAGGCGAAGGAAGAGGGACGCGATGCTGCTGAGAGGCAGATCGACGCGACGAAGAAGAAGATCGACGCGCCGGCGAAGCAGATCATCGCGGCGGCGAAGGAATCTCTCAGCGTCGACGCGGCGGCACAAGCCGGAGCGACCCTGCTAGAGAGCGAAGCATCCAGGCGAAGGACGAGGGACGCGATGCTGTTGAGAGGCAGATCGACGCGGCGAAGAGGAAGATCGACGCGCCGACGAGGGACGCGATGTAACTCACGCTGCAAACAATTTCCCTAATCACCGTATTGATCCCTGGACAAATTCCACCGCATGTAACAATACATGCTCGAACATCATCTGATTTGAAATACACATGAAGACAGATTCCATTGAAAATTAAACAACTGCTGATAAGCAGACAATCTAATTTGAGGAAAGGATCTAGCAACAATCAACCATTTACCTTTTTACGGGGTCCTGCACGACGAAAATGCCTCCCTCTTTCACCATTTGCGAATCGGCATACAAATGAAATTCAGACACAGACAAACGAGAACGAAGGGAATCGACTCAAATCTAACCGCACAATTATAAAGCACATGAAAAGGAAGGGAAAAGAAGAGAACAGAGGAACCAAAACCTGTAGTTCACAACAACGACAGTAAGGAGAAAGAAGTGAATAGTGGTGGGTCGGTGGCGAATGGAGTGACCGATCTTGTTGAGAAGTTGGAGCAGAGCCTCAGAAATGGAGAGGGAAGCAAAGAAGAAGAAATAGAGAGAGAGAGAGAGGCAAACAAGCACCAGAAGCCCTTCTAATATGTCCAATGGTGGCCGAAAATAGAAGCAGATGAACCTGTACTCTCTTCCACCAAAAATGAAATTGGGGTTTCCAAAGATGAAAACTATTGAAGCATCGTACAAAAAGGAAATGAAAATAAGAAAAAGAAAATGAGGTAAATTACATGAGCCAATAGAGAGATGCCACAAAAAAAAAATGAATCAGATGGCATATTATCAGAGCAACACATCATGAGTTTGAAGATATGAGCATGTATAATTTGAAGAAGTACAACCCATGCCTTTAGGTTATACGGATTTTGACTTAAAAAATTTAGGATTATAAATAAATAATTTTATTAATTTATTTATGTTATGATTATTTAGAATGTAAGACTAATTAATTTTTAATTGTATAAAAAATTGTTTAATAAAAAAATCTTGAAATTGATTTATTCAAGAGATAAATAAAATCAATTGGAAATCGATATATTGTTTTATTCAAATATTGATATTGAATAAATTATCTAATATAACTTATTCATTATGTATGATTTGGGTACGTTTCGGATTGGTATTTGAAACGGGAATAAAGCAGGGAGCCGATTTGCTTTTCGAAATCAACCATCTCCAAAACATCGTTCGTTCTTCTCCGTAATTCAAGGCAAGTGGTGGTTCGCTCTTGCTAATTTATTCCATATTTTTCTTAATTGACAATTAATCTATTGTCTTAATTAAGTTGAGATAAATATTCTTAATTTCTCGTTTGAAAACTTGTGTGTTAAAGTGTTGTGTAAAATGAACCTTATTATTAGGTTGTATATATGCTAGTTATAACCCTTATATATTATTATTATTATTATTATTATTATTATTATTATTATTATTATTATTATAAGGTGTTAGATAATAATTGGTGTGGATTGTGTGCTTTGGTGTGGATAATAATTGATGGTTAGCACGAGTATTCGTATGAACGTTATTACCTTGCGAGGTTTAGTTATTTCTGTATAACTTGGTATTAGGAGGATTATTGCCCTAAAACTTTTGGTCATGACTCATGACCTACCCTTATTTTATATAAGTGGTGGTACACTTAGCTAGTACCGAAATTCGGGATTCGTCCCATGTTATATATCCGATTGCGAGATTGGTGTGGATTAAAAATTTTAACGTAAATGTGCGTTTTGAAATTAAATAAGATAAGTGTCGTTTTGGACATAATTAATTTACACTCGGACGAGAAGTACAACGTGGAACCCGCCCGATCTCTTGTCTAAAGTAAGTCTCTTTTTCAATATGGATTCGCATTACGTGGTGAGGTTGGTCGATGACCCAAATATGCAACGAGATATTTTTAATACTTTGTGTGGTAAACTGGTAATATAACGTTCCCAAACAAATTCATGTAATTTCTCATAAGACTCAATTCTTTGGAGTTTTCTCTTTAAGCATACCTCTTCATTCTTTTCAGTAGAAGTCTATAGTCATGTAATAACCCTCATTTTTTTAGTAAGGGTATTTGGGTAATTTTCCCAACCTTCGTTCAATAATTATTTCGCTTTCAGTGGAGTTCGGATTTTTCTGTAACATCCTTGATCTCCGTAAAAATTCCTTGAGTGGTATAAAATACATTCGATGTATTTTCGGGACTTAAAAATATTTGTTTAGATACAAACATATAATTTCCGGGGTTAAAACCACGCCCATACATGTTCCCGGACAAAAGTGGGCAAAAGAGGCCGAAATTGGCCTTGACCGCACCCGCGGTCAGGCACCGCACCCCGCGGTGGCGGTCGTGTGCTGGACGAGGCTCGCCGGCATGGGTGCCGCGTGTCCTTCGTCGTGGCGGTCGCCTGCTCCTTGGTCGGGGTGACTCTCCTGCTTGCTTGGGCCCTATTTAAGGAGGAAGATCTGAAGTGTTGGGCACTCCAATCCAATCTCTCTCTCTCTCCCTCTTACTTCCATTGTCGCCGGAAAGTGCAAGCTCTTGCCAGAGTTCTTCAAGGTCGTCGCCAGAGCTCTCGTTGGTGTTGGTGGTGCTCTCAAGGAGGTTCTTTGGAGGTCCAAGGAATCCAGAAGTCGGAGCCACCACGAATCGAGCCCCGTCGTCTTCCCCGGTGAGTTTTCCCTCTCGTCGTGTCGTCGGAGTTCTTCTTCCCCGACGACCGCACCCGCGGTCAAGGGCGCCGCACCCGCGGTGTGCCTGGGACACGTGGTTGTGGTTTGGGCTTTGTGGTTTCGATCGAGGCTTCGTTCCTTCGATTTCGTTCGTCTTTCTTTAGATTCGTACTATTTATTGTCGAATCTAACTTAGGGTTTCGTTATGGGTCGTTCCGTAGGAAATTATAATCCGAGTTTTGCCCTCGTTTCGGACCCGAAAACCCGTTGTCTTTGAGCTTCGTTGAGCTTCGTCTAATCTAAGGCAAGTGGCGGTTCGCTCTTGCTTAATCATTCCATGTTCTATTAATTATCAATTGTTTTTAATTGTTAATTAAATTGGATTGAACTGTTGTTTTCGTTTGGAAACAGATTTTATAAATAACGTGATTAAAAGGTGATATTATGATAGGTTGTATATATTGATAGAAACAACGATATTATATTTGTTAATTACCGTAATGGTTTTGTTGTGGATTTAAATGTAAACTTTAAATGCTAGATTAGCACGAGTATTTGTAAGAACGCTAATTACGGTTAAGGATTGGTCGTTTCTTTATAACTTGGTACTAGTCGGAATAATTTCCTAATGCTCTTAAAGGTCATGACCCATTGCTTCCTATCCACCGTTAAGGTAGGAGGTGTTAAGCACTCTGCTAGTGCAATTTGGGTTGGCATAATTGTCACCCTGTGTATTAAAATCCTCGTAGTTACTCGAGATAATATTAAAAACTTGTTAACCTTCTCGTAGTTACTCGAGATAATATTAAAAGTCTTAACATTAATGTATGTGTTGTAATTAAATAAGATAAGTGTGGTTAATCACATAATTAATAAACCTTGGGCGAGAAGTACAACGTGGAAACTCGTCTGGGCTTCGATTACAGTAAGTCCACCTTCCTAATATGAATTCGCACTAAGCGGTGAGGTTGGTCGTAGACCCAAATAGTCAAGTCGCTTTTAAACGCTTGTGTGAAACTTTAACGTTCCCAAACAGTTGTCATAATTTCCAGTAAGGCTCATTTCCTTTTGGAGTCTTCTCTTCATACGTTTCTCATAAGGCTCATTTCCTTTGGGAGTCTTCTCTTCAGTGCATATCTTAATAATAAATCATTTCGTGAAAGTATCGGGTTATATATCGTTCCTTCGGTTATTATTCGAGGAACAATGATAGTAAACGGTTACAATCACTAGAACCATTCTGTTTTCACCCTTGCATAGTCTTTCATTAGACTAACCAACCGGTTAATTTCCACTGCATGGTTGGCTGGTGTCATCTGTCCTATACGGCACATCAGTGGTAAGTTCCCGAAGTCAAAGTAACCAGTTGAAGAAGAAGAGGCTTGCAGACGAACATTTAAGTGTCAGTGTTTTAAGTTGTTACTTTAATATATCTTTATAATCTAGCCATGTTTTAGGTTGATTCTTAAAAGTCTTCCGCTGTGTAATTTACAAGTCTTCCGTTGAAAAGTTTACTCTGTTGTAAAAATGCTACTCTCGTTTGATGAGAGATCTTTTAATAAGAGGTTGAGTTTCTAATCCAAATGTCTTCCGCTGTTTAATCTTTCATTTAATATGTTTACGTATTTAAGTTTAATTGTTTCGATTAAAGCCTGAGGTGACTTTGGACGGTAATGTCTGAAGTCACTGGCGTGTGACACTACCGGTATAAATTGGGGGTGTTACAAGTCATATACCGTTTACTGAGTTTCATTCGAGAAACAAGGGAAGTGATTATCAACGACTACGAGAACCAATCTGTTTTCACCCTTGCATAGTCTTTCATTAGACTAACTAACTGTTTCTATTCCTTGCATGGTTGGCTGGTGACATCCATCTTATACATCACATCAGAGATTGGTCTCCGACGATTTGAAGTAACCAATCGAAGACGAAGGCTTGCAGTTGAAGGTTGCGTCTTAAGTAGTAATATTTTAAACGTGTGTGTGTTTCAAAATAAATGTAATGCTTATATAAACTAGTCATGCAATTAGAGTTTCTTTAAAAAGTCTTTCCGTTGTAATTTCACTTTGTTTGTATTACTATTATTCTCAATTTACGAGAGGACATTTTAATAAAAGTATTAAGTGTTCACTAAAAAATCTTCCGCTACTGGATTAAAGCGTAATTGTTTCGAATAAAGCCTAAGATGATTTAATTTGAACATTAAAGTCTGAGGTCACTGATGTGTGACACGATTGACATGAGTCGGGGATATTACACAGAAGTTTGCTACGACTGGTTTGCCACAACGGTTGTCTCAATGAAGCCCCCTCTTCTCTACTGTCAGTTTCAAGTCTGGTCGTTAATGTTCCTCCTCACCGACGCAGATACTACATCTAGTAATTTTCCAATTGTAATGTAGTTTCAATCTGATTTTTTAGGTTGTTAATTACTTGAACCCGAAAAAAATCGGCTCTGATTTGGTTATATAATTGAAACGGGGAAAGAGCTTCGATTTTGTTGACAATATGAGTATGGACTTCACTAGAAATTTGAAACGTGCATTTGATTTTAGTTCAATTTTAGATTTTTAGTTTTTTATTAATGTTGTGTTGTTTTTTTATGATCTCTGGGATTGATTTTAATTATGATGGACAGCAAACAGAAATATCATTATCCATTATGTTGAATCAAACAACATCAGCAAAGGAGACCTCTCCTCTTCCTCTTGTCTTGAGTGACTACTTCAAAAATCAGAAGATCATATTTTCTTCGTTTGATATAAAATATTTTTTTGAAAAATAAATAAATATAAAATTAAGTACGTATATAAACATATAAAGTGCCAGCGTTAGTATATTAAAGTGTATGATTAAAATGCTAAAGTTCATGGTATTAACTTTAATTTGGGGAAAATTCAGGGAAAATTTTTTCGGAAACAATATTATTTTAAAAAAAAATTATGAAAAATAATAAAATAATAAATGTAAATAAAATGATATTACTCGTAATTTTAAAAAAGAACGAGGAGTATAAGGGTCTTTTTACAAAAAAATAACAGCAAAAGTGACAGAAGGATTTCTTGGGTGGTTTTTTGTTAACTAAAGCCTTTTATTGAGTGTTTTAAAATAATTATCGATATAATGGGTGATTTCATGCAAAATGGGCCATATAACGGATGATTTGTCGCAAAAAACCCAAGTTAAAATAAGAGAACATATACAATTATAAACATAAATAAACAAGTAATTTTAGTTTATAATAAGAATATACATTTTTTAAATGAGAAAATTGATACTAATGAAGTTGAAATTATTGTATGTTGATATGGTTAAATAACACACTTGAGTATTTAATCTGCTACACATATTGTTTTAACAAAATAAAAAAAAACTAATATAATTATGGTGACAAAATGTTAACTATACTATTAGGAACCTAATAGATAGATAGATAGAAGATTATATATTTCCATTGATGATCATGATTAACATAGGTCAGTTAAAGGTGGTAAAATCCAATCTTATACGTACACATAATCCGTGCTTTACACTGTTTTGGATGGTTATAAATTATATACTTTTAGTCATATACCACTAAATTTTTTATAATAAAATAAATAAATAATAGAAATATATAATATAAACTAAATCAATTTATTAACAATATAAGTCTTCTATCCGGTTCTCGGATAGTGGACCATCCTAATTACTTTTCTTTATCAAAAAAAATTTATTAACCATATAAAATAAACAAATTAATATTTAGTAAATAAATTACAAAGGATAATTGGATAAAATCAGATTTAAAAAATAAAGAAGGTTGTAAAACTTAAATTATATCATATTGTGTAAAAAAAGTATGTAATTAAAATATAAATAAGTTTTTATATCTTTATCAAATTTGTCTGATAATATATAAATTATATCAGTAGATGGAAACCAACTAGAGATGTCAAAAAGTAATCGAACCCGTTTTACCGATCTGACCGACCCGCTTTTGGACCCGACCTGACCTGACCAAAAATTTTGGTAACCCGAAGTTATCGAACCTGACCGGATTTACGTATAAATGTGGAGTATTAATAATATATAATATAAAATATATATGATAAATGACATAAATAATGGTAATATGCTCAATTATCCTAAAAAAGAACATTGTTGTACTTATATAATTTTTATAATTTATAATTTTATAAATTACTATAATAAAGATTAAAATTAAATATAAAATATGATTTTGGTCTACTAATATCAATTACATTAAAATGATGAATATTATTATTATTATTATTATTATTAATTCATTTCAACTTATTTTGATAAATTTTAATTAGTTTTTAACTATTTAATAATATTAAAATAGTGAACAAAATATTTAAAAAATGACACTCTTGACTCGTTGGTCAACTCGAACCGCCCGCTGACCTGTAATGACCCAACCCGACTTGACTTGTTATCCGAAATGACCCGACCGATTCTCAATCCGAACACAATATAACCGAACCAAACCCGACTTGATCAACCCAATTGGCAGGTCTAAAACCAACTAAATTGTGATGAAAACTAAGAAAGATTGAAATATGAAATTTACAATGGAAAATGAATATGAATGATATAAATAATATAAAGTTTCTTATCCTAATAAATCAAAACTAAATAGTAATAAATAAGAGCCAGATACGCATTAATAAAACATTATAAAGTTAAATCAAACATATAAAGAAAATAGAAAAAATAATTTACAATTAATTATTTTACTGTAAAAATAGAATTTTTAATATAATTATTGTGTCAATTCAAAACATACATGTAATGACAATGCCTTTATTAAAAATAAAGAGAAGTTAATATAACAAATTTCATAAATTCATAAACTAATATCGAATGTGTACAAATTCACACTCATACAATAAAAAAAAACGTATGCACATACAAGCAAAAACTTGTACACATTGTACAGTACATAAATATTTACATGTATGTACATAAGTTTCTAAAGTGCATAAATTTTAACATGTATGTGTGTAAGTTTTGGATTATATATACGTCATTCTCATTTAACGCGGTAATAGTCATTCTCATCTCATCAATCCCTATGTATTTATACGTAGCTCTTTTTACGCTTGGTTTTTCTACCTTTTTTTCTTTCTTTTGCCTTGTACTAGTTAGAGGTAAGGAGTTTCAACTGATTGGTACTATTTTAAATTATATGCATATGATTAGATATTAATATTAGAAGGAAACAACAAGCTTTCAATTTCATAACCTACAAACCATGTAAGACTTTAATTATGAAAATATTCCAAGGTATAACAATGACTAAATAAGTATTCTCCAAAAGAATAAGAATAAAACAACTTAATATTGGTTAGAATTAGAAGACGGATATAAAATTGTGAACATATGCGTGCTACGCACAGACTATATGATTTTGTTTTACTAATCTTTTATTTATAGTCTTTAAATGAAGATTAAAAAATTATAATTGATTTTACTTGTGAATTATTGTTAAAATTTTACAAATAAATTCTACTATTCTAGTCATTTTCATAAAAAGTTTATATATTAAGAGTTTCTTCTTTATTTTATCATATTTGTATCAATATAACAAAAATGTACATGGGATAATTAGAGAATGTGCGCCAATTATTTACAAAATGAGTCTTCAATACATCTATTAGATTCAATTATTCGAGTAAATTGGGTTCGAATATAATGGTCAAGTACTTGTATAGTAAACTACATAGAGGGGAAATGTTTGTGTAGAAAAAAGCATAGAATAATAAAACCAAGATGATAGGTTAATTTGTATCCTTGTTTATAAATATTAATCATATATTGCATGATCTTGTTTATCTCAAGGGTTTATTTAATTTGTTTTTTTTCTAATTTCTCCTTTAAATTTAGCAAATGTCATTTCAATCTATTAGTTGAATTTATTACTCTACAAACCAACATTCGCTTTTTTTAAAAAAAAAATTCTCATAGATGGTGCATACAAAATTATATTTTCAATTTCATATTGTGAAAATTATCAAATTATACAATATATATTCTATCAAAAAATTGATTAAAATATTTTATAAAATACATCTAACTTGATTACAATCGACACCGTTCATACCGAAATTCATATCCCAAAAAATCGGAGATCGAGAAGAGAATATTAATGATTCATTTCGAGTTTGCACTATAGTCTCGTTTGTAGAGTACTTATGCAAATAGGGCATAAATAAGGAGTAGTTTATTAAAATTAATCAGAAAATGGAGTACAAACTTGCCAAATGTTGGTTTATTCAGTAAAACATCAAAAAATTTGGGCATGACTTTCAAATCAGAATAAAATATATGAAAATAGGAAGGAAAAGTAAGAGGATGAATTCGATGTAGATAAAAACAATCAAAGGAACATGGGGCAAGATATGGGAATGAAGGGCATTGATGAAAAAATAGTTCCCGGATTTATATGTAATATTATGCATTTGATTTGAAATTGTTCATGAATGTAATGGCGTCTAGAGATTCTCATAACAGTATACCCATAGTTATCAATCAATCTTATTAAATGGGCTAATATATAGAATGAAAACACATGAAGCGTTTTGAACACATGAACAAACTCTAGTATTTTAACCGATCAAAATGAAACATTTTCTATCTTAATTAATAAGGACCATTTTTATTATTATCAAATAATTGATTATAGTACGTATTTTTGTTCCATCTACATGTTTCAATTAATAAAAGGAAAAAGAAAAATGTATTACATATTTGGAACCCTCTAATTCTAACCAATATTAAGTTGATTACAATATTCAATTATGTTGCTTAACCCAGACTTAGATATACTAACATATGATGAATGACCCAAACTTAGATATACAAACTTTGACCCAAAATGTGTCTTCAAATTATTCTATTGGATTCATTTATCCGAAATAACTATTCAAATTTATGTCCTAATTGTTAGAGAAAATTGCAGGAAACCACCCGTTATAGGGCCGATTTTTAGTGGAACCACCCGTTATAGAAGAAATTATTTTAAACCATCCATTATATGCATTCCGTTAGCGTTGAACCACCCAAGAGCAAGAATCGTTAGTTTGGCCGTCAATTTGGGCAAAAAGACCAATATACCCCTGTTTTTTTAAATAAATTACGAAATAAACCAGCCGAGTTCTCCAAATTGCCCTTCATTAATCTGCTTGCCCCATTCTGTAAAAATCATTAGTGAAATTGGGGGGAAATTTTAGGGTTAGGTTCCTCTTCCCCAACCGATGAAGTACTGCCATGGCTGCCGGAGAATATCTTCTCCCTTGGATCTGCTCTTGCGCCTCTTCGTTGGCATTGTCTCTGGCGTTCTGAAGCCATCTTCCTCCTTGTCAAGTCCCTGCCTTCCAACTTCCAAAACCAGAGAAAAGGAAAGAATATTATTCAGAGGAGGGTTGAGGTTAGAGCAAAGATGAGGAAATGGCGGAAAATGTTGGGAGAGAAGAGATGGAGAAGAAAGGAGCTGAAGAAGAGGGCGACTCGAAGCGGCAATTTCCAGAAATTGTTGCTCATCTCCCTCTACCAGAACCTAATCCTCTTTTCTCATACTCACACATACAAACATACTTGCATATATATATATATATATAGATTGATCGATCAATTAACTTACATATGCAGATCTTAGTTGATATGTTCTTCATTTGTTCCTCTTCTCTCTCGCTCTCTTCCTCTTTTCGCCACCTCTCATCGCTTTACTCCCCTCTGAACCTTGTGATGATTCTTTATCTGAAGGTTCAAATTTCTTCAAATCATATTCCAAATACATTTTTACGCTTTCTTTTGTCTGGTTGTGTAAGTATTGAGGTGAGATCTTCCTTGAAAAATTAATTTGGGAAAAAAAATTAGGGTTCTTATTTTCAAATCCATTTTCGAATTTCTATTCCAGCTATCGATTAAAAATAATGGAAAACTGAGAATCTATGTAATTGTAGACATGAGCATCAACTCTTGAAGATACTCTAGTTGTTGAATTGTTGCAGATGGAGTTATTTCGCTGAAGAAGATGACAACAATTGTAATTTGTATAAAAATATAGGGGTATTTTGGTCTTTTTGCCCAAATTGACGGCCAAACTAACGATTCTTGCTCTTGGGTGGTTCGACGCTAACGGAATGCATATAATGGGTGGTTTAAAATAATTTCTTCTATAACAGGTGGTTCCACTAAAAATCGGCCCTATAACGGGTGGTTTCCTGCAATTTTCTCTAATTGTTAATCATATATTGCATGATGTTTTTTATTCCGAGGCTTTAGTTAATTTTGAGCATTATATACATATAAAATATATATTTATACTAACTGAAATAGTTTAATACAGACTAAAATTCTAATTTATAATTATGTTTGTAGTTTTTTGGCATACTAATTAAAATTGTTTATTACTAATCAAAATTGTTTAATTATAGGCTAAGTAAATGAACATTCATTGCTCAAAAACTCTATTATATATAGATATATATAGAGAAAAAGTAACATGAATAAATTATACCAGACGAAAAAATGTATCAAATTTTAAATTCGAATCAGACTTAAGATTTAAGTTATCAACGTAAAAAAAAATTATGTATGTAATAACATTTTCATCTATGATATGGGTATTATAATGGTATTTATGCTGATAATGTTGGTTGTTGATGCGTTCCTGCTTGTGATGAAGGATCTTTGACCTTGGTGGGAAGTCGCACGCGTCGTCTCTGAGGGAGATAAGGTGGAACGCGGTATTGAGAAGCGGCAGCGGAGGAGAACGACTCGAAAGAGATCGAGTGCTTGGCCGTAGCGTCGACAGCGGGTTGGATAATCTCGATGACGATCGAGTGGTGGCCGTAGCGTCGGCAGGGGATGAAGGAGATGAGAAGACAGAGGTTTGGTGACGCAGATCTAAGAAGATGGAGGCAAAAGCTCTCGACAAATAATCTTAGATTAAAATGATGCGTAACCTAATACAGAAGGACGAGTTATCCTTTTATACTAGATCGCGAGACTCAGATGGGCCGAGTCTCGCTTAATGGGCCGGCCCACGCGACATGCATGGAACACACGCCCTAAAAGAAATAACTAAAATAATAACGTTTTGACACTCCAAATAATACAAAGCAATTCAAAGAACGCGTTCATCATTAAATACGAGGATCTTGAGATAGAATGCGTGAAATGATGATGGCGATGATCTTGGCTGTAGAACGCGTGGAACGCGTGCAATGATGATGGCGAGGATCTTGATGTAGAGCGCGATCTCTGGGCTTAGCTGGAGTCGCTTGAATGAGATCACGGTCTCTGTGCCAGATGCTAGAAGTATGATGAAGATCGCAGACTCTGTGCTCGATGCGAGTCGTGGAAGGAAGAACACAGTCTTCATACTAGGCCTTTCTGAGCTCAAGGTCATGGCTTCTTCTTCTATGGTCGTCATGGAGGGTAGGATCGCATCACCCTCCACCACTTGGCTGTGAAGCGTCCCCGCTTCACCATCATCGAACTTGTGCTCCTCATACTCGTGCAAATTCGCGACGTCGGAGGTTGCGTGCACGCCATGTCCTCTGGGCATCTCAATCTGGTAAGCTTTATCGCCAATGCCCTTGACGACGCGGCATGGGTCCTTTCCGCGTGGAGCCAACTAGTGCTTGTGCCGTGATATGAATGGGTCATCTTGCAAGCGCACCCAATGGAGGTCTCTAGTGTCGAACACGAATCGTCGGCGGCCGTGGTATGGCGGATAGGCACCAGACATCCAACCGATTGTTTGTTGAAAGCCACGCAAGGGTGGTGGAGTTTGTGAAGGCGCTTCTTGCAAAGATTCTCTGACTGGGGTCTCTGGAGGGCAACGCGTTGGCACCAACAGTAAACATGGCGCGGTGCCGTGCAAGGAAGCATAGAAGCCACTAGGTTGGCCAAGAAGCAAACTGTGCTCAGAGTGTTCTTTTGACGCGGTCTTTGTGCCGTCCTGGTCTCTAGATCGCGCTTTGGGCTCTATGTCGTTGGAAGCATCTCCATGATCTGAGTGGGGTCGCATTGACGCGAACTTGTCTGCTTCCATAGTCTTGTCTCGATCACGCTCGACCTGATCCTGGAAAATCTCATGCAGAGACATGTGTAAGAAAGTCACGCGCTTCCCGTGGTGTGTAAACACATAGGTGTTTAGATACGCATCATGAAGTACGCGACGATCGGACTTCCATGGACGCCCAAGCAAGAGATGGGTGGCGTCCAGTGCAATCTCATCACAAAAAATTGTGTCTTTGTATGGACCAATGGAAAAGGGAAGAAAACACTGCCGTGAGACAGTGTTACCTGAGCTTGAAGAGATCCCTTTCAGGTCATATGGTTGTGGGTATAGTGTGGTTGGTAGGCTGAGAGGGTTGACCACCTTGTCATTGTTGATCTTTAAGCAGCTGCCACAATCGATGATGACACTTATCGATGCGGTATCAACCAAGCAACACGGGTGGACGAGAGTCTCGCGCTGGTCGACAAGGCTGCCTTCCTAGACTGTGAGAATGTGCCGCGTGAGGAGGCTCAATGGTGTGCCTGCATGGAGCGCGGGGTCTCATCCTCGTAAGACTCATCGTTCGCGACATCAGTGGAGAAGAGGACCTGCTTTTGTTTTGGACAATCCCTTTGGTAGTGACCGCGTTCTCCATTCTGGAAGCATTCACTGTCATGTTCGCGATCATTGCCCTGGGATGGGGCCGGTGGCGCACTCGCGCGAGAAGCCGTGGAAGTAGGCGTCGCGATCTGGGCGTCATGGCCTTGGTTGTATGTGTTGGATCCTGAGATTGGAACACGCACATCAGTAGTAATGGAGGGACTAGTGTTAGGAGCATACTTGCGTTGGCCTTGATGTGGCCAAGATGTTGGTTTGTGGCGGTTGAGCTGGTATTGGTCCTTTACTTCATGGCGTTGGTATCGAGGCAGGGCAGGGGCTAGGTTGGGCGCGTAGTATGGCGCGGCGTCGTAGAGAGTGTTCTCGTAGGCACACACACCATGGGTTCGATCGCGTCCAAGCTGGAGCCTTTCGCGGCCTGGGTGATCTTCTCCGCGAGAAAACCCGTTCCTAGGCGCGTCGGCATCATCGCGTCGGCGTCTTCGCGGTTGGGCTTCGTAGTCTACTCGGCGAACATATCTGGGCATCACATCGCGGCGCTCGCTGCCAATGTCACGAGCACGATCTCCTTGGGGCTGGAGACGCGGTGGAGGAATCCAATCCGATGGGTGGTCCTGCGATTCAATTGGATCTCCAATAGTGGGGTAAAAATAGCTAGAATATATCATACCCGAGTCTTAAAATTCCTCGTCGTCGAACTCCTTAAAGGCATGATGGATCGTCGGCGAAAGGGATGGGTGTTGTTGTAGGTGGTCTCACGCGATGTTCGTCGCACTGTGGGCGTCGAAGTGATCGTCGCGGTGTAGTATCTTCTCTCGTGTTGTGGCGCGATTTGTTTTCTCGTGGCGCGGAGGGTGGTTCATCGCGTTGAACAACTTGGAGTTGAGCAACTTGGCGCCGTAACTCCTGTATGGTTTGGATTTGAGCAACTTGGCGCCGTAACTGCTGTAGCTCGTGTTGTTCCTCCGAGAGCTCCAAAATTGGATCTTGTGGGGATGCGTTGGCGAGAGGCACCACTTCATGTTGCGTGATGTTTTGCTGTTGTTGGGGAAGGTTGGCATCTCCTTGGATATTCCCACCTATGGGTGCCATGAGGCTACCTATAACAATATGTCCATCCATCGCGAGTAAAAACGCACAAAAGACAATATAAAGCCAGAGAACAAGTAAGCACTCAACACGTAGCAAGTGTTCATGTAGGAGGGCGCGTTCTTTTGGCCGTGTGGGCGGCTAAAGGCAAGCAAAGCAAGTGTGATATGCAAGCACAAAAGCAAACGAAACCAAAGGAAAGAAATCTTAACCTCTTGCATAAAGAAAGCGTACACACAAGACACACTTACAAGCGAGACACTAGACGGTGGAGAGGTGAAGAAGATGAGCCTAGCCGTTGAGGGGAGAAGGTTGCCTTATTTTGGCTTTATTTCTCTTTGTTTTTGAATGTCGCGTTCTTTTTTTTTTTTTTTTAAATGCGACTTGTTTTTTTTTTTGAATTTGAAATTCAAATCCGAGATCTTAGTCTTAAATGAAGATCGGATAAGAATTAAATGAAATAAAATAAAAATAAACAGCTAAGTAACTTAAGGAAAGAAATCGCGAGATATACGCGATAGGAGAGAGAAAGTTAATGTAGAGTTATGACGGTCACGCGAGCAAATATGGCAAAATATGCAAGCGAGATTCAAGCAATTAATTAAGGAAAGCAATCAATTAATTACGCAGATTTCATGCAAAGCAAATCACACCAGTTTCGCGCGTGGATCAAGCAAATATTCGGCCAAGAGATTCTCTTGTAGAAACCGAAAGGACAAGCATGTGTTTGAAGAAAAATTTTAGTGATTATGGCGGAAGCAAGGATGATGGGGGAGAAAAAAAAATTCGTGAACAAATGAAAACTTGACAAGCGACTTACAAGATCAAAGGCTCTGATGTCAGTTGATGCGTTCCTGCTTGTGATGAAGGATCTTTGACCTTGGTGGGAAGTCGCACGCGTCATCTCTGAGGGAGATAAGGTGGAACGCGGTATTGAGAAGGCGACAGTGGAGGAGAACGACTCGAAAGAGATCGAGCGCTTGGCCGTAACGTCGGCAGCGGGTTGGATAATCTCGATGATGATCGAGTGGTGGCCGTAGCGTCGGCAGCGGAGGAAGGAGATGAGAAGACAAAGGTTTGGTGACGCAGATCTAAGAAGATGGAGGTAAAAGCTCTCGACAAATAATCTTAGATTAACTTGATGCGTAACCTAATACAGAAGGACGAGTTGTCCTTTTATACTAGATCGTGGGACTCAGATGGGCCGAGTCTCGCTTAATGGGCCGGCCCACGCGACATGCGTGGAACACACGCCCCAAAAGAAATAACTAAAATAATAACGTTCTGACACTCCAAATAATACAAAGTAATTCAACGAACGCGTTCATCATTAAATACGAGGATCTTGAGATAGAACGCGTGAAATGATGATGGCGATGATCTTGGCTGTAGAACGCGTGGAACACGTGCAATGATGATGGCGATGATCTTGATGTAGAACGCGATCTCTGGGCTTAGCTGGAGTCGCTTGAATGAGATCGCGGTCTCTGTGCCAGATGCTAGAAGTATGATGAAGATCGCGGACTCTCTGCTGGATGCGAGTCGTGGAAGGAAGAACGCGGTCTTTATACTAGGCCTTTCTGAGCTCAAGGTCATGGCTTCTTCTTCTATGATCGTCATGGAAGGCAGGATCGCATCAGTTGTGAGGTTGATTTAATAATTAAAAAGGCTTGTATATAAGAGAAGATATAGATTATAATGGATTGTAAATAATCGTATAACCCAAAATTCTTTTTTGGAAATAAATTTGATTTTACGTGTGATACTTTTAAGGTGTAAGTGAGTAAATATTTACCAAAAATCTTATATTTATACAGATATATAATTAGAGAGATTATATTAGAATAAGGAGGTACGTATTATTATTTTACTTTGGGTTAGTAATTCTAAGATATTTTCTTACTACTAGTTGTAGTATGAAAGTCGACGAGTGATACGGATTAGTATCGGGACTGGAATTTTTTCGGATAATCAATAGGGTATTTTAATTCAATACCCACATAAATTATAATTAAAATAATGTGGGGCACAAAAAGACAAAATAGGTTTTTGGATAACTATCTAATTAATGCATACTTATCATTAAAAGGGCTAGATACTTATCCTAAACTATCTAGAATTCTCTTCATTCCCTTCCTCCTCCTCCCTCACGTTTTCCTCCTTTTATTTACCACCTCCACCGCCATCCTTCCCCATATATTCCCTCCCCTTGGCTGCCTCTTTTCCCTCTTGGACGCACCAACAACAAACCATGACAGCCATGCCCACCACCCCTCCTCCTTGTAAGCCATGTAGCTCGCCGTCGTCGTCTCCGCCAAGAGGTGCTCGCCTCCTCCTCCTTCCTCCTTCCTCACGGCCACCTTCTTTCCTCTTACTTGACTGTACGCACCAGCAGCTCCATGGCAGCCACCACCACCTCTCGTTGCCGGAAAGGTGTTCTTGAGTCTCCTCCGCTTCCCTTGTGAACCTAAATCACCCTTTTGGGTCTTATGTGAGTTCTTCCTAAATCTTGAACTTTAAATTAGTAAGCTTGATTATCTTGTGTAAGGGAGGAATTTTATGTATATATAGAGGTTAATTGATGTGGTAGAAGGCTTAGGTGGATTGAATTTGGAGTTTTGAAAGTGGAAGTTGGGCAAATCTGTGAACTTCTGGAAATTCTGGGTACTTTTCGTAATTACTGGAAATTAGGGGCTGACTTCATAAGGTGAGGAATTTTCCTACGAGCGTGTGGAATTTCGCGGATCTTGATTTGGATATGTATATCAAAAGTTACGTACAAATCTGCGTTGAGATGCAGATTCGAGAACTCGCTGCAACTTCGTGAATTGGCGGGACGTCAGGCCGTATAAATGGTTATACCGCGAAGATTGCTTGACGTGGAATTTCTTTAAGGCAAGTTATTTGCGAATATTTACATGCCTAGTATAAGTTTAGGATATCAGATTATGCAGAAATACCGTAAATAGGATTATATATGAATGTTGGGTGGTAATTGCAGTTCGTAGGTTAGATAAGAAATTCATATTAAGTGGGTTTATGATATGTCTTTATATGTTGGAGTTTATTTAATATATGATATGATCATTCATGTTATAAATTAATGTGGTAGTATGGGCTTGACATGAATCGTAGTAGTTGATTTCGTATTGATATAAAGTTGTGTTGGTAACCGTCTCCGTAGTTTAGATATAGAATGCTTGTTAAAAAGTCTTGATATATGTATTTGTTATGAGTATATGATATGGTCGTTTATGGTTATGAATTGGGGTATGATTGGTCGTGCTGTGTTGATATTGTGTACGGGCAAGTCATATTATGGAATTGCTGTGTTGATATTGTGTAATGAGTTGTTATGAATCATTGGGATTGATCCATGCAATGATGTGTTTATGATTTATGATTTATGATTTCTGCGGGTAAGGATGTTCCGAGCCCTGCCTAATGTGGAAATGATTTTATACTCTTGTGGGTAAGGATGTTTCGAGTAACGCTTGATTTGAAAATAGTTTTAACTAAATTCATCCTGTGTTACTCTTCCCGGTGTCCGGGTTGAGTAGGTCATGGGAGGTGATTTACCTGTGTTGGGAAGAGCCGGGTCGCCTAGCTAACGATGCCGTTGGCTTCCCGCGGGTAAAGGACGTACCCACTGTGTGGGTTAGAAGGTACCTTCGTGTCTAAGACATGCTTGGGCATGTTTTCGAACGTTTTCGTAAATGATTTTCTAATGTTTTCGTAAATGTTTATTTCCATTGAGTTTTCCATAAAAGAAGTATACCCGGGTATAGGTTTTGGAATAATGGATTTTAATCCCGATGATTTGTGGTCCAGTTAAATACTTATGGGAATTTCTGTGAGGTGTTCTGTAATATAATATGTGGTATTCTGGTGATTTTTGGTCCAGTTAAATACTTATGGGAATTTTTGTGAGGTGTTCTATAATATAATATGTGGTATTCTGGTGATATGTGGTCTAGTTGGGTACTTAGGAGAATTACTGTGATGTTATCTGTAATGAAATATGTAGTCTAGTTTAAATACTTATGAGAATTACTATAATATGATCTGTAATGTACTGTGTGGTACAATGGGGTATTTATGGAAATTACTATAGTGTGATCTGTAATGTAATATGTGGTTCTGTTGGATATTTAGTGAAATCATTGTGATAAGATTTGTGATGGAAGTCTATACTCAGTTGTATCTGTGTTATATGTTCATACATATGTAGTTAATTATAATATTAGGTTGTACGGTATTGAGGTATCTGCGTAGCTGTTCATGCACGTATAGTCAATTATAACATTAGGTTGTAGGTTGTTGTGGTATCTGTATATGAGTGATTCCTTTATTTATGCTACAATACGTAATCAATTCGCTTATAACTTGTTTAGTCTGGTGCCTAACCCCTTTATGTGGGGGACCAGTTATATTTGCAGGACTAGGATATCAAATAGCACAACGGGAGCGTGGAGGAAGTTATGCGACATGATGCGAATTTAGGATGGGTTTTATGTCGGTTCCCGTCTTTTAGTAGTTGTGATATATTTGTTTCGGATCGAACTCTTATAATCTAATTACTAGTTGAATTGATTAAGACACCAAAGTTGGGCTATGTTAAACCCTTTTTGTTGGGTCGTGGAAACGTCTAGGTACAACGATCTATGGGTTGCATATCGAATGTTCAAGGAAATCGTTTTTTTGATTTAGATTTATATCAAGGATCTGTATTTGTCTGGGTTTTGGATTTTCCAGGTTGCGTTTCTTTCTTTAGAATTGTCTGAGGGAATTTCTGTAGGAGATTCCTGGCGCTATGACTCTCCAATAAAGGGTTAATTTTGGGGCGTTACAGATACTACATACTTCTAAGGTGTAATCAAGAGGAGATACATTTATGGTAAAAACTCTATTTTATATTATACATAGATTCTTATTACATATGAAGAATTTTCACATGAATAATGTTAGTTTTGGATTTCATCTACATTTGAATGCTAATTTTGTATTAGCTCTACTCTATTTTTGTGAAAAAAATGTAGTTTTGTGATAAAATGATGCTATGGGTAGATTTATTAAAAGAAAAAAAAAATTAAATTTTCTATCATTTAAGAGGATGAGCATTAATGGTCTAAGATTGTATTTTATATTATACTAGTAGGCATACCCGTGCTACGCACGTGATATTTTTTGAATTTGGTTGATGAATTGTAGTAAACCTAGTGATGAATTTGTAAATTGTTTTTAATATTTTTTATTTAAAATATTTATTTTAGTATGAGTTTATTTTGATTTTAAGTTGTAATTTGTGTATGTATATTTGTACTATGTAATCAACATTGTGCATTTATATTTTAATTTTATCATGCAAATTTGTAATTTTGTATTATGTTTCGTTCATTCCATTGGTGATTGGTTAAATTATTAATATACGTAATGCTTTATTGTTTTCCCTTATTTACAACATTGTATGAGAATAATTTTTTGTAACAATTTATCATGTGCTTTCTTTTACATTTACATTTTATATATTTAAATATTGTATACTATAGAATTATCATATACTTTTCTTTTAGAACACTAATAGTTGTAAGGAATTATGGAGAAGCAATGATTAACCAACTTAACAAATTTAATTACTAATTTTTGCCATCCCTTAACAATTTAAATTTTAACAAACGTGATTTTGGTTCTATTTTCTTACTCACCTTTAAGGTACGATATTACAATTTTTATTATTTTTATTAATAGTATTATATTCAATCATGTCTTAAATGGTTAAATATAAATTTGGGTTACTCTTTTATACTATGAAATAATATTTATCTTTATGATCATATCATCTTTTATTAAAACTGAACAAAAATATGTTATGACATTATATATCGATACTACATTATTATTTTGTTAAAATTATTTCAATTTTTTTTTGTCAAAAAAATCATTTCAGTGTTAGTACTTAGTAGTAAGTGCTTAATTTTATAGTTTCATTCCCAGAAACAAACGTTTTAAAGCATGAATATTTTTCACATTTGATTATGTATAGTAATATTGCGCAACTATTATACATACTCTATTGTCAAGACTATTCATTATTTATACTTCTTAGTCCTTACACATGATTTTATTTCATTATACTTTTTACATTGAGGATTATATTTTCTAATATATAATATAAGGTATCATTAATTATAATTATGTTAGGAGAGCAGGGTTCTATAACTTTTTTTTATCTTTTAATCATATTGACAAATTTTCAATTATTTTATCTTCTTTTAGGGTTAAATTAGGTTATACAATTGTTAATCAACTGAATCTCATCGTAATTTGGGGGGGGGGGGAATCTAAAAAGGGCGATAATTTTTGGTTGGAAGATGGACGATAGTTCCAGTACTCACCTCGTTTTACTTGCTTTAAGTCTCAAGTAACTCGACATGTAACTTTCCTGAACCCTTTCTTAACTATGTTGTGAATTGAACATCTATGGTACAACTGGTGATCCTAAATTTTCTCTAACTTATCAATTTTTGTAAAGCCATATCTTTGGTTGTTCGTGGTGATTTTGTTATATCCATCTGTTAAGAAACCAAAGTAGATATGAATTAAAAGTTAAATTCATCACCCGTAAGTCTTGTAATATGCCATATCCTTGAACATATAACTAAAAATTTCCAATTTGGAGTAGCTATTTTAGAATGACTTATTTAAAAAAATCAATTTATTTCCAATTATGTATTTAACAAAAGATTAATTATTTTCCTAACATACATGGGTGATTCTTAGTTACAAAAAACAAATATGGGATGTTTCTCTGAAAACTTGGCATTTTAGAAGCGATTTTTTTTTTCATTTTCTTGTTTTTTTTTTTGTAAAACTTGCCCTTTAATGGGTATTTTCTGCAATTTACCCTATAATTACATAGTGAATTCGACATTGATACTATGTTATCATTTCAATAGTTTTGCTAATTGAAATTTATTCATTCCTCTATTATTGGCTGGATTCACAGTGTTTTTTGTTAACCGTTAGAGTTAATTTCCAATTATCTTGTCTTGGTCATAGTGGAAACTGGACTTGCATTTGGCTGATAATATTGAAAACTTATAATATGCAAACCATATTTTTGAAGAGATATTGTTGAAATATTCCTATATTGAGAATTTGTAATTTTGTTTGTATGAAATTGAATGTGGATGAAATATCAAACTTAAATACCTCACGGAAATCTTCACTATTAAATAACAATGCACTCTTTATACTTCAAAATAATGTTAGAATACTATAATTTAGTATACAAAATTCTTGGACTATAATATAATTTTTTTTCATGTTCTTTGTACTTATATTTTTTGTGTGAAAGTCTGAAACACAATAGCCTAAAAAGTTAAATATAAAAACACCAAACACTAGAAATTCTATAAGATTTCGTCACTAGAACTATATATCCTAAAGTCCAAGGTATTAACCATATAGTCTATTTTACTGAGATTAATATTTTTTGTATTTCCTCATCTAATAACGAAGAATATAAAAATAGGCTAAAATAAGATGTAATTAACCAAACTGGTGAACGTCTTTACCATATTAAATGAGGTGACAACACTAAATATGCATTTCTTGTAAATTTATATATTTATAAATGTTTGGTGTTTGGAGGTCTCAAATTATGGAATTATCGCATATATATATTTGTAGGTATGAATATAAACAAAAAAGCACAGAAACTAAGTCGTACAAACTTCAATGTCACTCCTAAACAAATTAAATATAACATTAGTGTCTCACTAGTAGAAAAAATGGGCATTGGCTACGGTTGCTTTTACCACGGTTGCATATTTTTTCGTGGTAAATGAGCATGCTTAGCATTATTACCTAGGTTCTTGAAACAACCGTGGTAATTTTACGATTACTTTTACCACGGTTCCTTGTTTTTTCGTGGTAATTTTGCATACTTGACATTATTAACTCGGTTCGTGAAACAACCGTGGTAATTGTCTATGGTTGCTTTTACCACGGTTGCGTGTTTTTTCGTGGTAATTTTGCATGCTTGGCATTATTACCTCGGTTGTTAAAACAATCGTGGTAATTGTCTATGATTGCTTTTACCACGGTTGCGTGTTATTTCGTGGTAATTTTGCATGCTTGGCATTATTACCTCGGTTCTTAAAACAACCGTGGTAAAAGCAAACGAACCCTAAAAATGTGTTTCACTTTACCTTCCGTAGCCCCTTCTATTTCTCCCCTCCATGGCTCTATCCTCTAGTCTCCAGTCTCCACGACGACTCGACCAGATCCCGCCCCCTAAGCTGTTCGGCGAAGCTACCGGTTTCTATCTATCTGCTTCGCCCGCGGAGATGTAAAGCTTATTTTTCTCTCTTCGCACATCTCATTTTTTTTTAAGCTGAATAAAATCTCGAAGAAATCTTCTCTCTCGTAGTCTGTGCTGGTAAACCCTAAAAATCTGCATAAAGGGATTTTAAGATCGATTTCTCCGATCTTTCTTACATGGCGTCCAGATCTCCTGTTGGTCGAGCTAATAGTTCGGGTGCCAAGGGCGGATTCAATTTCGCTTCCGACGACATCCTGTGCTCGTACGAGGATTTTGCCAATCAAGAGGCTTCGAATGGGAGTCACTCCGATCCAGTGATCGGATCTAGCTCCAGCAAGGTATCCTTGATTTCCGCTCACTGTTGTAAATCTTAATTTTCCCGGGGTTGAGCTTTTGCGATGGTGGTTTTTTGAAGTGTGATTTTAGTGTTTTTGTGGTGTATTTCTGGGCTTCTGCTTGTTATAGGGGTGTTTGATTACTTCTTGACCGTTTGCGGTAATGCTAAAGGTGTGTTCTTCTTCTCATTTGTCAATATATTTGTGTGAACTTCACTCAGTTGCTTCACTTTTTTTGTCAATTGCAACCATTTGATTTTTCAAAATAAATAATCCATTTGCTTCGATGCTTTTAGATATTGATAGTAAAACCTGTCAATTTGATGTATTGTATGTTGATTCGAGTTATGAGGGTGGTTTTTGGAAGTGATGAATTCTCTCTTTTCTTGCTGTCAAGGTTGCTTGATGTGTAGATGATTAAATGAAATTCAAATTCAATGATAAAAAACATAAAGCTTGACAAGATTAGCTAGACCTTTACATGATAAGATGCTTTAACCAGAATTTAAGTTCAAATGAAGTGTATAATCTCCGGAAATGGTAACTGGTAAGTAATGGAAATACACAGTAATGCAACTTTTTTCCTTTCATTTAAGAAAACTTATGTTTAATCACTACCGTCAAGCATATTTATGTAGGTAGTCATTGTTTATAATAACAGAAACTAAAAATGATATTGTTGCACTATAGGTGCTCTACATTACATTGAGTTCATAGAAACTGTGAGTCTTCTACTTGCATCACTCTTTGAAAGACACCCTCTTTCTCTTAAACATTATAATTACTGATTTTAGCATATTATCATGAATTATAATAAAAAGAATTTCCAGTCATTCGAAGTTGTTTTCTCTGATCGGTACTCACTATTTGGCTATAAGAAGGGTTTTGCTAGTTGTAGTTGACTGACTTGAAGATCTATGTGGCTTGTTTACGACTATCACAGATTGTCCGTGCACAGAACATAGAATTTACATGGGGAAAGAGTCCTCGTGTTGTGCTGGATGTTGGATGTGGAGTTGCCAGTTTTGGCGGTTATCTCTTTGACAAAGATGTGTTGACCATGTCATTTGCCCCAAAAGATGAACATGAAGCACAAACACATTTTGCTCTTGAACGAGGCATTCCTGCTATATTTGCTATTATGGGCACAGTTAGACTCCCTTTTCCTAGCATAGTCTTTGATGTTGTCCATTGCGCTCGGTGTAGAGTTCTGTGGCATATAGAAGGTAATCATCACTTACAATTTCGTGTGGCTAGCTTAAATGGTTTAGTCAAGCTCAATGATTATTTGGTGCCTGTCTTTATGTATTGGAACCAGACTACCAGTAGGAGTTACGTTTATAAGATGTATTGATAGGTGGAAAGCTTCTTTTGGAACTGAATCGTGTGCTTCTGTAACACCCCCAAAATATTCTCTTGAAAAGGCATTACCGCCAGTGACCTCAAACGTTCTGTCCGATGTCACCCAAGGCTTTACCAGTTGATATAAATCATCAAACAACAATTATGATACAAAATATCATAACCTTCGATTAAAATCATTATTTCGGCATTACATCCATAATCCGAAATACATCCAAAATACAAAATCAGATTCATTACAACGGAAGTCTTTACACAAAACATATTTAACACAACAGAAGTCTTTTAAATAACCAACAAAGGGTCTTGATCGCAATGATCACCCGCCAAAGATCTTAACCTGGATAAACTTATCAAAAACACCGTTCGCCTCTATAGTCGTTCTAGCCTTCACGGGATGGCAACTTATCTGATGTGCCGAATCGAACGGATGACACCAGCCAACCATGCAGAGAACAATTACGGTTGGTTAGTCTAATGAAAGACTACACAAGGGTACACAGCAGAGTGGTTTGAAGTAGTCGTATTAGGTTAGACTCATCGCTTCTCGGATTAAAACCGATGACGATAGTCAACCACCATACTCCTACTAGAATACATGAAAATGCATGATCAAGAGAAGATTCTGGAGACCGAGTCTCACAGCAATCAACCCAAAGAAGACTCCAACGAATTGAGTCTTATCGAAAGCATGACAAATGTTGGGAAACATTAATTAATCACAGAATCACAGTGTCTCATACGAGCGATTTAAAAGTTAAGACGAGTTTTCCTAGTTGCACTATCGCCTAGCTGCACACTCGCCCAAGGGTATATTAATTATGTGCGACAACGGCACTTATCTCATTAAATTCCAAAACACACATCACGTTATAAGCTTTTAGATATATGTTTCGTCATGAGGGACATATATCGAAGGAATCCTTCCCAAGGTTTGTGACACTAGCTAAGTGCACCACCTCTATACTCGGATAGAGGACGATCATGATCCACTGTTGGCTTGAGGGTTTCCGCTACCCTCTCCACCATAATTATCAAGAAACGACTGGACCTCAATGAGTCCAACGTTCCTAACTACTAGTACTAACAAAACAGTTCAACACAACAATAATCCACATCAAAGCCATCATGGCCCACATCTACAATATATATCTATAATAGCGTTGTTCTAGCAGAATATATAACCTATTATAATATCATCTTTTAATCAATTATTAACAAAGCTATTCCCAACGAACAATAAATCAGTAAATCATCCCAAATTAATTAACAACTAAACAATTGATAATTAATTGAAATATGGAATGATGAGCAAGAGCGAACCGCCACTTGCCTGGAGTAGATTCGGCGATGAATCTAGACGAGACGACTACTGATTATATCCTTTCCGAGGATATGGCCTATGCTTCAGATAACTCCAACTGATTACGAGTCCACATGCGATCCAGCAGATCACGTTCTAACGCTCGAATAATTTTGGGTTGAATTTGGACTGACTGCTTAATGGGCTTTCGGCCCAACAGAACTAATTAAGTGGAGGGGTCCCACTTTCACTATTCCCCATTCTTCTTCCTTTCTCCTTCAACAACACAACAACAACACTTAAACAACACAGAATCAGCACAACAACAACATGCATCAGCAGCGCAACCACCACCACGACGCACCAGCGGCCACCACGGACACCAGCTGAACGCAGCTCCCAGCGGCACCACTTGGCACCAGCAACACCAGCCCAGAACAGGGGAGGGGTAGAGGAGGCAGTGCACAGGGAGACGCGAACCAGAGGAGGAGGCAGCTCAATGGGAGCTCACGAGAGAGATGACGGTGGAGCAGGGGAGGCGGCAGCTCAACAGGAGAGAAGACCGAGAGGGAGAAGGAGTAGCTGGAGGTGTGCAGAGCTTCCCTCGATCGGTTCCATATATAGTCTAAGGGAGGGAGGGAACAAAGCTTCGACAAGGGATCAAGTGGAGCCGACCAACGCAACAAGTGGGGCTACAGGGATAAGATTGATACGTTGGAAGATAAGTTTGCCCACGGATAAGATTTGGTACGGGTTTTAAACCCCGGAAATTATATGTTTGTATCCAAACAAATATTCTAAGTCCCGAAAATACATCGAATGTATTTTATACCACTCAGGGAATTATTTCGGAGATCATGGAAGTTACGGAAAATCCGAACTCCACTGAAAGCGAAATAATTACTGACCGAAAGTTGGGAAAAATTATCCAAATATCCTTATTAAAAATTGAGGGATATTCCAGCTTCGGCCTGGTGGTTTCTTCATATGGTCTGCTACCCCCGTTTATCTGAAGCAGGATGAAGACAAATAGATATGGACAGGCATGTGCATTTCTGGTATCTGTCATTCCAGTGGACACAGAAAATCTCCTTCTAGTGTGTCCAGATTCAGCAGAGAATATGCTAAGTGTGGTTGATACTCTGACGAGGAGTGGAGCTGTGGATGTAGTTGTGGTTGATAATGTAAGCACTTTACTTGAACATCTCTGGTATTTTTCCTACAAGTTTGTCCAGATTTTGTGCATAGTGTGTCCAGATTCTGTGCATAGTGATGTTATTCTTTATTGTTCTTGAATTTTCCTACAAGTTTGCAACCTCCTTGATACTTCTTCATACTCTTTACTCAACTCATGTATTTTAATATTTACAAACTGGCTCTTTTTGTTCTCTCTCACCACAAGTCAATATCAAGCTTCGACTCATTTTGTTGTCTCTCTCACCACATGTAAGATTCTTCTTCATTCTGTTGTCTCTCTCACCATAGATCAATATCTGCTATCATTTCACCTCTGATTGAAGAATGAACAATACCATGTTAGTAATTGTGTTTGTATACATGTTGAATTACATGTACCTTGGTTTTCTTGCTAAGTTTCCTATCATGACAAAAGCTATTACTTCTGCCATTTTTACTTGTGTTAGATCAAAAAATGCCTTTTACCACGGTTTATATACATGTTATTATTTTCATGTGTCAGGTACTTATACCTTAGTAAACTAGTTACAAGGCCTAAAGCATCTGGTACGTGAGATTCGAGATCAAAGGGCAACATTTGTGCAGACCTTCATAGATTAGTTAGTACGTACGTGGAACATTTGTGCAAGTGTTTCATACTTTAGCTAGCTATATTTTTATTGACATTTCATCTTTTGAGTGTGTTGTATTTATAACAATACATTGATGTATGACATTTTAATATTTAATCCATTTTTATATTTTTATACTTGACGTATTTTGAATTTGTGGCAAATGTTTAGATAATTATGGTTATTTGTATGCTTTAATTTATATAATAATTTAGGTACTTAAAGGTGCACATTTACCTCGGTTCGATCAAATTTATAGGGATGTAAGTTTACCACGGGTAAACAATATTACTACGGTTGGAAGTACTTTAAATAGTTGCACTTTTATCACGGTTGGCTGAATTACCACGGTTCATTAACCGTGGTAAATATGTAACCGTGGTAAACATGTTTACCACGGCTAAGTTTACCACGGTTCAACAACCGTGGTAATCTTTGCAAATAAACCGTGGTAAAAGGCATTTTTTCTACTAGTGTCTAGAACAAAGACTCGAAAAAAAACTATGTACCTTATCTGAAATTTGGAGAATAACATTGAAATCGAAAATTTATTTATATAGTCCAACGACCTGCTTTGTTTCTAGAGGTCTTGTGTAAGTAAATAAATGAAATATTTTCATTATACTATTAAACATATACATATACAAATCAATACTAAAATAAGAATAAAAATTCATGTTGGTGCCCCTGAGTTTAGGAAAATTCATGGTGGTGTCCCACGATTAAGTTTTTTTCGATTGGTACCCCTAAGGTTTTGGTTTGTTTGCTTTGTAACCAAATTTTTCATATCTGTATCCTTTCGGTTCGAATTGATCAAATCCAAGCTCATCATTATGTTTATTGCCCTCAACTTAGTAGGATTCGATTTCTAAAACAATCAAATCCATACTCGAACCATTCCGATTTGAATTCTTAAGGTAAAAAACGGGTTGTTACCTCAGAATTCAAATCGACATGGTTCGGACATGGATTTGAGTATTTTAGGAGTAAAATCTTACTAATTTGAGGGTGAGGAACACAATGGTGGACTTGAATTTGATCAATTAGAACCGGAATGGTGCAAATATGAAAACGTTTGGTTACAAAGCAAACAAACCAAAACCTTAGGGGTACCAACCGGAAAAAACTTAATCGTGGGACACCAACAAGAATAACCCTAAACTCATGGGCCCCAACAAGAATTTCCCAAATATGAAATACTTGAAAATTAAAATTATTAATGTACCATATAATTTGCTAGAAGGAGATATGTGGACTTGTATGTTCAGAGCCAATTGAAAACATCTCATTTGCGAAAAATCATGACTTTAATCTCGGAGCTTACATCTTCAAGCAATTAGTTAAATGTAATGCATCTTATTTCTCCTGTTGTATTTCCAGCCATGATTTCAATGATTGTGCAGGGAGAAGTGATGAAGATAAGAGAGATCAATTGTAGTATTGGCACACCAAGTGAATAGATGGGAATAACCAATATTTATTGGTATATTTGAGTTAAGAGAAAAAATCATTTGTGCATTTTTTAAACTTAATTGATTGCCTTATTTTTAATAGTCGTTTGAGTGCAAATTATATATGGAGTATCTTTTGATTTAAGAGAGACAATTGTTTAAATGTTATGTGTTTTCTCTAGCCATGATCATTTAAATCTGTACAATCTCACAATTAAAACAGTCGTAGTCTGTTTTCTTAGTTTTTTGTTTTTGTTTTGATGAATGTGAGTTTCAGGATGGATTATGGAGGTGGATACTTACTGCCAAGTCTGTATGTTAAAATAGTCGATTACTCGTGTTTTAATTTTTTGAGATTAATATCATATGTATTGGTACAATGGTACACCCTTCCTAATATTAGATCTATATACAGTCTTGCTTGAATAACTTTTAAACATCCTGGTTGTAAAAGGTCCATTATTTGAAATGTTATTATTCTTTGATTTCGGCAAAGAAGTTACGGGACAGAAAGCTATAACATATAAGAAACAAGTACTCAAGAAAGTGAAAGCAATTTGGTCTACTAGCATTCAATGATATTATTGATTGACTTACATTCTTTTTTAGTATTTGCTAAAAGGAACAACAATTGCATAATTTGTGAAGTGATTTTTTTTGCTTGATCTTCTTATACAATTTTGATGCTTACACGGCTATTTAAATACCTTTTAGTTTTTATATGACATTGGTGTTGTGTCTATGTAACACCCATAAACCCGGGGCGTTACATCGCCGTTGATTTCACTTGGAGCCTACCAGGCGAAGAAAACAGACAGAACAATAATGATGGCGAAATCGACTTAAGACTAGAACCCAATACAATTAATGATGAAAATGAAATGAATGTCTAACACAAGGTAAACTACACTCAACAATAGTGTTAGAATACAAGGCGAAATACAAAAGGAAACTCCAAAGCTAAACTAGCACCATTATCGAGAACCTCCAACTCTTTCATGTACCTTTTCAAATTATGCAGAGCTAAAACCTATAATCGAAAGAAGACAAAAAAAATAGTAATTTGGGTTAGTAATTGGGATCTCAGCAAAAAACTTGCAATCGAATCACAAATCAAGAAACTAAACAGACAAATTACAAAAAAAAACTTTAACACAAGATTAAACTCAATCAACGTAGAAAGTTTACTAAGATACTCAAACAAACACAATGAAATCACAACTTAGTAACAACACAAAAAATAACACACACAACACAACACATCCAACACACAACACGCAACATTGATTGGCCGAGCACAACAACGCCATACATACAAGCAACCTCTGTTCTATCATGAGAGGATAAACCACAATTCTAATACATTGTGTGCCACAAATAAGACACATAGAAAGGTAATCACGAAAAACATTCACACACACCAGATTAAAGCATACAATAGGAAAAATAGGAATTTCAGATAGAATCAAGAAATGCAATCGTCATGCAAGTCAAGCCAAGACAATCAACTAAAAAGTCTTGGGAGACTTACCAAGCAATAATACTCAATGAAGGGCAATCGTCATTCAAAAACCACCCCAAACAATCCATACAAATATCAAACACTTATCATTACTATAACCATTGAAACACAATTATAAATGAAAGACCCCAAATTTCAGAATCTGAGAGTCAACTTGAAAATATAAAAATCAGACTAAACAACGTCCTAAAATACTCATAACTTTCAAAACAATATCCTTAAGCGTTATAAATCCAATGCCTCAAGAATCTCCTTAATCGGACTTCAAACGAAAGAGATATCACTAATATACTTCACTTCTATCTATTGCTTTTCAGATTCGAACTATAACTTGGTTTTCCATACAAAATCATAATCTAACGTTCCTAAAAAATCATGAAATTCTTTATAAAGAAACTTGGTTTCAAGACGAGGGCATCAACATATCAAACTACCAATTATGATCTAAACTCAATTTGTATTGTTTTTTTTCTAAACTACATCGCTCAACCCAGTTTTGCATGAATACCGAGAATCACTTATAGATTTTTATCTCCTATGATACATATCCAAATATCATGAAATATTACAAACACGATCCCTACTATGCCAACTATCATCTATAAAAGTTTCATAAAATTTCAAATTTAGGAACGTACCAGATCGACCTTATACTCTGTTGCGCAAATAAGGAAGATGGAGGCTAAGAAAAGGAAATAGATTGCGCAGGGTAGGGCTTGGACGTACATTAGTATTTATATGGGTAGATTACGTTAGGTTAAGATAATAAATTAGGTGTAGCACAACACACTAATTAGAGATATAAATCATTAATAAAAATGAATACCTATTATCTATAAGTAATATTCTTTTACTTTCTATAATTGCTAAATACTCAAGCTTTCAAATATAGTATCCTAGCATGATATATATAAACTATAACCCAAAATATTATACCAAATCTAAAAACTAACTAATACTTTCCATAATGATGCAATACGACATTCAATTCAAATTATTTCACTTCATCCTCAAAGTACATATGATATCTCTTATCCAAAAACAAGACTATCGATCTCTATAAAAGATGTTTAGCTCGATTCTATAAAGTCTCAACTCAACCCAAGATCCAACGTACTATCTCCACTGATACGACCAATAAATGAAAAAAATAATATAATTCATTTCTTAAATCCAAATTTCAAAATCATTCAAACAAATATAATTTTAACTGAAATCGGAGATACTGTAGTCTACGAAGGATCCATTTAATCCTTGGTAAGTAAGTATATTTTCTTAATTGCTTAGTCATATTGAATGTTTCATCATTTCAACTTCTTTAAGCTTTATTGACAGGTGCAATACACTATCTATATATCTATCTATAAATATATAAAGTAGACTAATGGTGCAATTAATGCCCAATAAATATGAGAAATTATCTCTTAATTTTTTGTTAATCTTTCATTACAAACTAAATCATATAATATAGCTCAATGGTTAAAGACACTCTCATAATACAAGAGGTTTAGGGTTCAATTCTCATTTTTAACAACTTTGCTTTACTGTGAGTGTTTTTCATAATCTTTCATTCCTATTGTATGCTTTAATCTAGTGCGTGTGAGTGTTTTTCATGATTACCTATCTATGTGTCTTATTTGTGGCACACAATGTATTAGAATTGTGGTTTATCCTCTCATGATAGAACAGAGGTTGCTTGTAGGTATGGCGTTGTTGTGCTCGGCCAATCAATGTTGTGTGTTGGGTATGTTGTGTTGTGTGTGTTATTTTTTTGTTGTTACTAAGTTGTGATTTCATTGTGTTTGTTTGAGTATCTTAGTAAAATTTCTACGTTGATTGAGTTTAATCTTTTGTTAAAGTTTTTTTTGTAATTTGTCTGTTTAGTTTCTTGATTTGTGATTCGATTGCAAGTTTTTTGCTGAGATCCCAATTACTAACCTAGGTTACTCTGTTTTTTCTTCTTCTTTTGATTATAGGTTTTAGCTCTACATAATTTGAAAAGGTACATGAAAGAGTTGGAGGTTCTCGATAGTGGTGCTAGTTTAGCTTTGGAGTTTCCTTTTGTATTTCGCCTTGTACTCTAACACTATTGTTGAGTGTAGTTTACCTTGTGTTAGTCATTCATTTCATTTTCATCATTAATTGTATTGTATTCTAGTCTTAAGTCGCTTTCGCCATCATTATTGTTTTGTCTGTTTTCTTCGCCTGGTGGGCTCTAGGTGAAATCAACAACGATGTAACGCCTCGGGTTTGTGGGTGTTACATAGACACAACACCAATGTCATATAAAAACTAAAAGGTATTTAAATAGCTGTGTAAGCATCAAAATTGTATAAGAAGATCAAGCAAAAAAAAACACTTCACAACTTATGCAATTGTTGTTCCTTTTAGCAAATACTAAAGAAGAATGTAAGTCAATCATTAATATCCTTGAATGCTAGTAGACTAAATTGCTTTCACCGTGGCGAAGAAATACAAGTCTGAGGATGCAGGCTCGAAGAAGTTCGCCGTGGCGAAGTTTCTGGACTACAAGATGGTGGACTCTAAGCCCATCATGAAACAGGTCGAAGAGCTGCAACTCCTTACGCATGAGATCATCTCTGAAGGAATGTCTATCTGTGAGACGTTCCAGGTTGCTGCGTTCATTGAGAAACTTCCTCCATCCTGGAAGGATTTCAAGAGCTACTGAAGCACAAGAGAAAGGCCATGACTGTGGAAGACTTGATAATCAAGCTACGGGTTGAGTCTGACCACCTCAAAGCAGAAGGGAAAGAGCCGGCTGAACAGAAGGCTAATCTGGCTGAGCACAAGGACCGGGGGAAGAAACGAAAGTTCCAACCCCAGAGCTCCAACAACTCAAAGAAGAAACCCGCTAAGAAGTTCAGTGGGAAGTGTCACAACTGTGGCAAGATGGGTCACAAAGCCGACGTCTGTCGTAGCAAGGCTGATCCACGCAAGGACAAGGGGAAATCTCAAGTCCACATGACTGAAGGCAAGCTCTCGGATTCTGATCTGTGTGCTGTAGTGTCTGAAGTCAACATGGTTGGAAGCAACCCAAGGGAATGGTGGTACGACACGGGTGCTACCAGACATATCTGCTCTGACAAGGGATGCTTCACTACCTATCAACAGAGCAAGACGGACGAGCATCTGTTTATGGGGAACTCGTCCACATCCAAGGTGGAAGGTTACGGGAAAGTGGTGCTGAAGCTGACTTCTGGAAAGGAGCTGACTCTCACCAACGTCATGCATGTGCCTGACATAAGGAAGAATCTGATCTCCGACACTCTGCTCAGCAAGAACGGATTCGCGACCAACTTCGTGTCCGACAAGTTGGTTCTCTCTAAGAATGGGGTGTATTTGGGCAAAGGATATGTAAAGGATGGACTGGTCAAAATGAATGTAATGACAGTCATCCCAAAAACTATTGTAACTGAGGTTTCAATGAATAAGACTAATCCTATTGCTTATGTTGTTGAGTCTTTTAATATTTGGCATGAACGATTAGGGCATGTGAATAACAAGTCTATTCAAAGACTAATGAACATGAACCTGATTCCAAAATGCAAAGCAAGTAAAGACAAATGTGAAGTATGCGTACAGGCCAAACTCACAAAAACGCCATCCCCACATGTAGAGAGAACAACCGAACCTCTAGGTTTAATTCACACAGATTTATGTGATTTAAAATATGTGCAAACTAGAGGCGGTAAAAAGTATTTCGTAACCTTTATTGATGATTGCACAAAATACTGCTATGTATACTTGCTAAGAAGCAAGGATGAGGCCTTGGAAAAGTTCAAGGAATACAAGTTGGAGGTTGAAAACCAACTTAGTAAAACCATAAAGATTATCCGAAGTGATAGAGGAGGGGAGTATGATGAACCTTTCAACGCGTTCTGTAGAGAACACGGGATTATTCATCAAACAACTGCTCCCTACTCACCAGAATCTAACGGAGTTACGGAACGCAAGAACCGAACTCTGAAGGAGATGATGAATGCAATGTTGCAGGAATCTGGGTTACCCCAGAACATGTGGGGGGAAGCGCTGCTTACCACCAATTATATCCTCAACAAAATACCGCATAAAGTTACTGGCAAGACGCCGTACGAACTTTGGAAAGGTAACGTACCTTCGTACAAATACCTCAAAGTGTGGGGGTGCCTAGCAAAAGTGGCAGTACCACCTCCTAAAAAGGTCACAATTGGACCTAAAACTGTTGATTGTATTTTCATAGGATATGCACATAACAGTAGTGCCTATCGGTTTCTGGTACACAAATCTAATATACCAGATATACATGTCAATACAATAATGGAATCAAGGAATGCGTCTTTCTTTGAAAACGTGTTTCCGTGCAAGGATAAAGAACATCCGAAACGAACTCGTGAACAGAGTGAAGCAGGAACTTCTGTAAATGAAACAGAAGATGAACCTGGACAGAGCAAAAGAGCTCGAAAGGAACCAGAAGCTGAACCTCGACGAAGCACGAGAGCTCGAAAGGAAAAGACTTTTGGTCAAGAGTTCATAACGGCTTTTCTCTTGGAGAATGAGCCTAGAACCTTCAAAGAAGCCATGTCTACACCTGATGCACCTTCATGGAAGGAAGCAATTAAAAGCGAAATCGACTCCATTATGCAGAATCATACATGGGAGCTGGTCGATTTGCCACAAGGGTGTAAAGCACTTGGGTGCAAATGGATTTTCAAAACCAAATTGAAAACAGATGGCTCAATAGATAAGCACAAAGCGAGGCTTGTGGTGCAAGGATTCCGGCAAAAAGAGGGCCAGGATTTCTTTGACACTTACTCTCCAGTTACGAGAATAACTTCAATCAGAATGCTAATAGCAATAGCAGCATTACGAAACCTCAAAATCCATCAAATGGATGTGAAAACCGCCTTTCTAAACGGAGAATTAGAAGAGGAGATATACATGAAACAACCTGAGGGTTATGTGGTTCCTGGACAGGAACACAAAGTTTGCAGACTTGTGAAGTCTCTATATGGACTCAAACAAGCTCCAAAGCAGTGGCATGAAAAATTTGACAATGTCATGATGTCAAATGGCTTCAGCATCAATGAATGTGACAAATGCATCTACTTCAAAGACACACCAAATGGTTACATCTTGTTGTGTTTGTACGTAGATGACATGCTCATTATTGGAAGCAATAAGGACATGATCAACCGAACTAAGAACATGCTTAGTGGAAAGTTTGACATGAAAGATATGGGATTAGCAGATGTCATACTAGGGATTAAAATCACTAGACATTCTGAAGGAATTATCCTGTCTCAAGCTCATTATGCTGAAAAAGTACTTGAGAGATTCAAGAACTATTCAAGCGGGATTGCAAAGAGTCCTGTGGACCCTCATCTTCAATTGACTAAGAACTCGGGGGATGCAGTGTCACAATTGGAGTACGCACGTGTGATTGGAAGTCTCATGTACTTGACTAACTGCACAAGACCTGACTTGGCGCACTCAGTAAATGTACTAAGTCGCTACACAAGTAATCCAGGACACAAACACTGGAAAGGGATAACTAGAGTATTGAACTACTTGCGCTATACTCAAAGTTATGGGCTGCACTATGGGAAATACCCAGCAGTTTTGGAAGGATACAGTGATGCAAACTGGATATCCGATTCCAGAAACTCGAAGTCCACAAGTGGATACGTATTCACACTTGGTGGTGCAGCAGTCTCATGGAAATCTTCCAAACAAACACTATTGGCCAGATCCACTATGGAGTCTGAGTTCATTGCTTTAGACAAAGCAGCAGAGGAAGCTGAATGGCTTCGGAATTTGTTGGAAGATATCCCAATGTGGGAAAAACCAGTGCCATCAGTAAGTGTACACTGTGATAGCCAATCGGCTATAGCTCGGGCACTGAGTCGCTTGTACAATGGTAAGTCTCGTCACATAAGAAGACGACATAAAACCATCAGACAACTACTCTCGCATGGTATAATCTCAATAGATTATATCAAGTCGGCTGACAACCTAGCGGATCCAGTTACTAAAGGTTTGTCACGAGATCAAGTTGTTAAATCATCAAGAGGAATGGGTTTAAGGCCTATGACTAAAGAGGATGCTTGATGGCTAACCCTACCTATCTGACTGGAGATCCCAAGAAGTAGGTTCAAAGGGAAAACTAAATCAAGTTGAATCACCATGAGCGCTGAGAGATTTAAGTCTCCTCCCAGTTCCTAGGATGATGAACAGTGCTACCTGTATGAGTTAAGGTTAAGCTTGGCTTTTAATGATTCCATAGCTTTGAAATAAAAGTGGGGTATGACAGGATACTCTTCATGGAAATCACCTTATGAGTGTGAAATGGGGCCGTTTCTAGGAGAATTAAGAAAGGCTGAATTCTCCAAGTTCACTCATGAATAACCAGGGATGTTCAAGGCCAAAATGAACACAACAAGAGAACCTAGTTCTGTGAAAAGATGAAACTGTGTGATAGTTATTGTCTCGGTTTACATCAAAGCCCGGGTGGTTCAAGACATCAAGTTCACTACCTGGTCGAGTAAATCCGATAGCTACTCACTATGGGTGGTTCAAGGCTGAAAAATGCTACCAGCCCAGATGCAGTGATTTTTCGCCTGTACTCTCAAAAGTTTTTTCTGTTTTCATAAAACCAATGTTTAGAATCATTTCTATTCATGTGGGGGATTGTTGGAACTGAATTTTCCGGGCACTTTTCCGGTGGGCTCCGGTCACCAGTTGTGCCGGATTATGGGAGCGTTGGATTCGTCTCCGCGAGCTCTACAACGTAGTGTGCTCATACGATAAATTCAGGTTCCGTTTGAATGAGAAATGAGGACTCAAAGGTGATTGCTTGCAACAACCAAATGGAGTTTGGGGTGCGATTCTACATCCCACATCGAAAATGTGGGAGTAGAATTGAGTGGTTTATATACCACTATCACCCAAGCCAAGGTAAGAACTTGGTGACTATGGAGAGAAGAGCTTGACCACTCACGCGCGCCGTCCGTCCGTCCGATCCGGGTCGGGGTCGGGGTCGGGGTCGGGGTCGGGGTCGGGGTCGGGGCCGTGGGCCGTGGGCCGTGGGCTTGTGGGCTTGTGGGCTTGTGGAATGGGCCCAAGCAGCAGCTAAGCTTCTTTTTGGAAGCCAGCTGGGGCCGTTTCGGGAATGGGCTGCAGACCAAATCCTTTGCCATCAATACCGGAGATCTTCGCAATTACTCCGGAAGATCCGTAAGCCCACAAGCCTACAAGAATTTGGTTTATGATCAAAGATCAACCTCAAACTCGGAATCAACTCCCAGAATTCCGTAGCAGCAGAGCACTGAAACAATACATGAACCATTGTTTCCTTTTTTGAAGGGCATATAGGACAGCTGCACATTGTAACAATTTTCCGATGAACCAAATGAGATAGACATGGGACATAATCTTTTAGAGCTCTCCAGAGGAAATTCTTAGCTCTATGAATGACATTCAAACCCCAGACCTTCTTCCAGAGAACAGAATCTGAACTAGAGCTAAGACCGGTGTTAGAAGAAGTGGAACAGTCTGTAGAGAGAGCTTCAGCAGCAACCCAATATGCAGTCTTAACACTGAACTCTCCACTTTTGGTGTAAAACCATCTCCTAATGTTTTCAGTGCCAGGAGAGATGAGCATCAAATTTCTGATAGTTTGAACATCAAAATCAAGCACTCTAGCTTCAATAGCTTCCCATTTCCAATCAAGAGAAGGCCAGTCAAAAAAATCTGAGACTCGAAGATGAACTTCAGTAGGAATTGTAGGTGAGATTAGTGAAAAGGTGTGCGGTCGAGGTAGCCAAGGATCCTTCCAAAAAGAAACTGAGTTCCCATTACCAAGTTCCCAAGAGGTACCGCTTTTAACAATCCATAAAGCTTGAGAAATACTACGCCAAATGTAGCTTGGATAGGACCCAACTGAGGAGTGTAATATGTCTGAGTGAGGGAAGTATCTAGCTTTTAAAAGAAGGGCAGTAGTTGAAAGAGGATTGAGCATCAGACGCCAAACTTGTTTTGCAAGAAGAGCTAGATTAAAAGCCTCAAAATCTCTAAAACCCATCCCACCTAACTGCTTTGGCACACACACAGAGGTCCATTTTGCCCAGTGGATTTTTTTCTGATCCTGATCACCCCACCAAAAGGCAGCTAAGATGCTGTTAAGTTGAAGACAAACAGATTTAGGTACTTTGTAACAACTCATTACATAGGAAGGAAGAGCTTGTAAGGTATCCTTGATGAGAATCTCTCTACCCGCCTGTGATAAAGATGAGGATTTCCAACCTTTAGCCTTTTTCCCGACTCTATCAACTAACTCAGCAAAAACCAATTTCTTAGATCTACCAATGAAAGTGGGCAAGCCCAGGTATTTATCATTAGCACCAGCCTCTTTAAAACCCAAAGAAGATAAGATGGTAGCTTTTTGAGTTGAAGAGACATTAGAACTGAAAGTAACCAGAGGAAAAAAAATCAGATTTAAACTACATTACAATTGGAAAATTACTAGATGTAGTATCTGCGTCGGTGAGTCAGTGGAGGAGGAACATTAACGACCAGACTTGAAACTGAAAGTAGAGAAGAGGGGGCTTCATTGAGACAACCGTTGTGGCAAACCAGTCATAGCAAACTTCTGTGTAATATTCCCGACTCATGTCGATCGTGCCACACGTCAGTGACCTCAGACTTTAATGTTCAAATTAAGTCATCCTAGGTTTTATTCGGAACAATTACGCTTTAATCCAATAGCGGAAGATTTTTTTAGTGAACACTTAATACTTTTATTAAAATGTCCTCTTGTAAATTGAGAATAACGGTAATACAAACAAAGTAAAATTACAACGAAAGACTTTTTAAAGAAACTCTAATTGCATAACTAGTTTATATAAGCATTACATTTATTTTGAAACACATACACTTTTAAAATATTACTACTTAAGACGCAACCTTCAACTGCAAGCCTTCGTCTTCGATTGGTTACTTCAAATCGTCGGGGACCAATCTCTGATGTGTTGTATAGGACAGATGTCACCAGCCAACCATGTAAGGAATAGAAACGGTTAGTTAGTCTAATGAAAGACTATGCTAGGGTGAAAATAGATTGGTTCTCGTAGTCGTATATAATCACTTCCCTTGTTTCTCGAATGAAACTCAGTAAACGGTATATGACTACAGACTTCTACCGAAAAGAATGAAGATGTATGCTTAAAGAGAAGACTCCAAAGAATTGAGTCTTATGAGAAATTACATGAATTTGTTTGGGAACGTTATATTACCACACAAAGTATTAAAAATATCTCGTTGCATATTTGGGTCATCGACCAACCTCACCGCGTAATGCGAATCCATATTGGAAAGGAGACTTACTTTAGACAAGAGATCGGGCGGGTTCTACGTTGTACTTCTCGCCTGAGGGTAAATTAATTATGTCCAAAACGACACTTATGTTATTTAATTTCAGAACGCACATTTACGTTAAAGCTTTTAATCCACACCAATCTCGCAATCGGATATATAACATGGGACGAATCCCGAATTTCGGCACTAGCTAAGTGCACCACCACTTATATAAAATAAGGGTAGGTCATGACCAAAAGTATTAGGGCAATAATCCTCCTAATACCAAGTTATACATAAATAACTAAACCTCGCAAGGTAATAACGTTCACACGAATACTCGTGCTAACCATCAATTATTATCCACACCAAAGCACAACAATCCACACCAATTATTATCTAGCACCCTATAATAATAAAAATAATAATATATATAAGGGTTATAGCTAGTATATATACAATAATAAGGTTCATTTTACACAACACTTTAACACACAAGTTCCCAAACGAGAAATTAAGAATATTTATCTCAACTTAATTAAGACAATAGATTAATTGTCAATTAAGAAAAATATGGAATAAATTAGCAAGAGCGAACCACCACTTGCCTTGAATTACGGAAAAGAACGAACGGCGTTTTGGAGATGGTTGCGTTCGAAAAGCAAATCGGCTCCCTACTTTATTTCCGTTCCAAATGCCAATCCGAGACGTACCCAAATCATACACAATTAGACATGTCAACTGGGTCGGGCGGGTCGGGTTCGGGTCATGTCGGGCTCGGGTCAAATCGGGTTCGGGTCGATCGGGTTGATAAAATTTTCGGGTCGGTCGGGTTCGGGTTCGGGTTGACCCGGCGGGTCGAACATGCCTTTTTTTATGATTATTATTATGATTTTTAACTTTAATAAAATAATTATAATAATATAATTAATATTATATTATTATTTAATAAAGTATATTAACATATTTAATATAAATGAAATAAAATATATAAAATAAAGGGGACTCGCAAGCTCATATTTGCATTCGGGTCGAGTCGGGTCGGGTCGGGTTCGGGTCCTTCGGGTTCGGGTCCTTCTTGACCCAATGACGTTCGGGTCGGGTTCGGGTCCTTTCGGGTCGGGTTTTCGGGTTGGGTCGGTTTTTTACAGGTCTATACACAATGAATAAGTTATATTAGATAATTTATTCAATATCAATATTTGAATAAAACAATGTATCGATTTTCATATGATTTTATTTATTTCTTGAATAAATCAATTTCAAGATTTTTTTATTAAACGGTTTTTTATACGATTAAAAATTAATTAGTCTTATATTCTAAATAATCATAACATAAATAAATTAATAAAATTATTTATTTATAATCCTAAATTTTTTTAACTCAAAATAATATCTAAATGAATAGTCATAAATTACCCATTCATAATATAAGATAATATTATAACAATGTTATATAATTTAATTTTAATTCAAATTAATCCAAAAATAATTTTTCATTAATTTGGATTAATTAATTTATTCAAGATTAGTCCAAAACAAATCAAAATTAAAATAAAAAAATCACGAATTGGGTAAGACTTCACCCACCGGATTCGTACCCGACACCTCGTTGGAAAAGGGAGAAATTGGGTGGCGGTGGTGGATCTCCGGCGTCGGAAAAATGGGGCTTTTTAGAGGACTCAAATTGCTAGAAACAAAATCAAACTCTCGCTAATTTCGCTCAAGAACAACTCGGATAACGTTTTTAGGATTCTAAGTGATTTTGATCGAAATTGGATTCCTTAGATCGTTGAATTGGATGGTTATTTATAGAGGTGAATATACCCAGCATAAACCCCCTATTAATTTGCCCCAATTGAATCCAGATCGGATCAATTTGGAGCCGATGTGAATTTAACCCTAATTCCGACGAGATACAATTTGGGCATAATCCCGGATTTTTCGTCCTCTTTTAATCCGTTTAAATGGTGGATTACGTGGAAGATTTGATATAAAATATTTTAAAGTGCATGATTAAAATGCTAAAGTTCATGGCATTAACTTTAATTTGGGGAAAATTCGGGGGAAATTTTTTTGGAAACAATATTATTTTTTTTAAAATAATTTCTGAAAAATAATAAAATAATAAATGTAAATAGAATGGTATTACTCGTAATTTTAAAAAAGAACGAGGAGTATAAGGGTCTTTTCACACAAAAAATAACAGCAAAAGTGACAGAAGGATCTCTTGGGTGGTTTTTTGTTAACGAAAGCCTTTTAATGGGTGATTTAGAATAATTATCGATATAACGGGTGGTTTCATGCAAAATGGGTCATATAACTGGTGATTTGGCGAAAAAAATCCAAGTTAAAATAAGAAAACATATACAATTATAAACATAAATAAACAAGTAATTTTAGCTTATAATAAGAATATACATTTTTTAAATGAGAAAATTGATACTAATGAAGTTGAAATTATTGTATGTTGATATGGTTAAATAACACACTTGAGTATTTAATCTGATACACATATTGTTTTAACAAACAAAAAAACTAATATAATTATGGTGACAAAATGTTAACTATACTATTAGGAACCTAATAGATAGATATAAGATTATATATTTCTATTGATGATCATGATTAACATAGGCAGTTAAAGGTGGTAAAATCCAATCTTATACGTACACATAATCCGTGCTTTACACTGTTTTGGATGGTTATAAATTATATATTTTTAGTCATATACCACTAAATTTTTTATAATAAATAAAATAAATAATAGAAATATATAATCTACTATATAATTACTAAAGCAGAATATTGATTGCGCCATTTGGCGCTCCCAGAATAAGCCCGAAATTTACGCTGCCATGTGGCGCCTTTGTATTCAATTTGTCACGTGTCGCCCTCATATTTTTTCGACAGATATATAAAAAAACCAATAAAATCAAACAAAAATAAAATTACTGGATTTGCACACGCTCCCCAATCATTTTCCTAATCTACTTTTTTCCATAAATATTTTAAAATAATAATTTTACCTTTTAAAATATGAAACTATATAACAAATATTTGATCATTTTCTAATATACTATACATATTGGTTGGTGATCTTATGAAAATTAAGATTGTGGCTTTTGAAAATGGAATGAATCAAAATCTTAATTTTTTTCCTTACATAGATTATGAAGGAATCAAATCAATCATACAATTTTCTTCCATAAATACTTTGAAGATATAATTTATCTTTTTAAGCATCTAAATAATAATTCGATAAATAAATTCCGTGATAAACCAATTCGTGCAGGGCACGAGAATTAAACTAGTATAAACTAAATCAATTTATTAACAATATAAGTCTTCTATCCGGTTCTCCGATAGTCATATACCACTTTAACATACTAACTCTTGCACTTTATATGTTTATATACGTACTTAATTTTATATTTATTTATTAATATCATTCACTTTAGCATTTTAATCATACACTAGCTTTTAAGTCTTTAACATACTAACTCATCCACTTCATGTGTAAAAAAAATCATACCATGCACTTTAGCATTTTAATCATGCACATTAACATACTAACTCATGCAGTATATATAAAAAAAATTAAAAAATATGATTTTTAAAAAAATATTTTTTGTAAAAAATTCAAAAAAAATGATTTTCATGAAAAAAAATATTTTTTGAGAAATAAAAATATAAAAAATATGGTATTACTCGTAATCTTAAAAAAGAACGGGGGTATAAGGGTCTTTTCACACAAATTAATGATAAAAAAGGACGGAATGATCTCTTTGGTGGCTTTTTGTTAACTGAAGTCTTTTAATGGGTGATTTAGAATAATTATCGATATAACGGGTTATTTTGTGCAAAATGGGTCATATAACGGGTGATTTGTCGCAAAAATCCTTTTTAATTTTGAATGCTTATTTTTAAAAACCTTAAAATATAAATTTGTAAATTATTTTTACTTTAATATTTTTGGTATTTATTAGTGAAAAAAGACAACTTTACATGGAGATCAGATTAGATTAAGATGAGACAACGATTTTCAATGGCTCAACTTTGTATATTATATAGATTAAAGTAATAATAAGGCACACTATTATTTTAAAGGTGAAAATGAGGTATTGATTACCCAAAATATTTTTTATAATATATAAATATATAGAGATAGATTTATACATATATAATATATATAGAGAGAAAAAGATCAAAATATACTTAGAATTGTTGTAAGTTATATTAAATTATTTCAGCAAATAAATGGACCTTTGATGATAGCAACAAATATGTATAGACAGTCGCGCGCCCATCGCTAGCGGCAGAGATTCATCTGCAATAGGCGTTCTTTTTATATTCATAAAACAATTTCCAAAAAAAATGCCCTTATGTAAAAGTTCAGTCAATTTGGAGGAAAAACGCAGATCAAACCTCTCAACATTGAGTAACACGGGTGTAACACAAGTATAAAAACTAGAATCTACTATCTATTATACAACTCACTCAATTTGGAGGAAAAACGCAGATCAAACCGACTACGCCACATGTCATTATATTGATTTTGTCACATGTCATCACCATAATTTTTCTAAATTTCTGTTCAATAAAACAACTAAAACTAAAAATTATATACCAACTATAATCTACTTTCCTAATTAATATATATATATATACACATATACCTACCTTATTTATAAATTACAATCAATAATTACCAAAACTAAATAATAATATTACACAACTTTCATATTTGATTACGACACAATTAGTTTTCACCAAAACAATCAATAATTACCAAAATTAAGTAATAGTATTACACAACTTTCATATTTGATTACGGTACTATCAGTTTTTACCAAAACAATCAATAATCACCAAAACCTATTAAGCATAGCAATTGAATCCTGATAATGATTGTTCAACCTACACAACAAAACAACACATTGATAAGAACAATATTGCAAATCTCATCATTAATCCCAAAAATTAGTATGATCGGAATTTACCCCCAAAAAAGACTTCAATAAGAACAATGCTTGCAAATCTCAAATATGTTGCAAATCTCAGCATTACGAGCGAAGTAATAGAGTGTCACCTCTCTTTCGATAATTTATTCTATTGTTCTTTTTTAATACTTACTATTAAATTACAGTTTATAAAGCCCATTAGTATTATTAATTATGTAATGACCCAATAAGCTCTATAATTAATTTATTTTAGTTTATATATATAATATTTACTAAAACATATTGTATGTTGTGAGCGAAGGTGGAGAATCAATTTAAAGTTGGGCCTATAAGCCGATTAAAACTATTCAAAGTTGCATTCAATATTAACGTCATATACATTTAGTAGTTATAAATATAAATTTATATTATATTTTTTATAATACTAAATTAAATATTTACCGTGGACCTTTTGTAATTTTTTTTGATTACTTATATTAATTAGTTACATATGTTTATGTATTTTTATAATATTAGGACAAAAACATTAGTAGTATGTAGATTAATTTATTTTACTTTGAATATATTTTAGATTTGTAGGGTGATTTTGTTATGGACGAATTAATCCGACATAACAGAACGTTGAAATTGCCTGTTATTAGAGAGAAACGACAATGGACAAATTCAAATCGATCAGCTTAATAAATTGCATTTAATTCTTTGACATTTGTTTTCGATGAATTGAAATATGAAATTTAATATAAATACTAAATATGCAAGTTCTATTCTTGGAGTTAGTCCAAATTCTTCAGTTAGTGAACGTATCCCCCTGACCGACATTTCAAATGGTTAGTGATTGTTATTCTATAAAGTCTCTATTTACTTTTATAATACTAAATTAAACCACACAGCTTGACAGTCATGTCATACAAGGGAGAATTATTTCAGGCAACAATATTGGACATACGGTTTTGATTCCTCGCATGATCATGTCACCGTCAGACACTTCAATTTCTTGCAAATGTCGGTTTGTATCTTCCACGTCCTGTTTTCAATCATGGTCAGTTTTATGTTGCTTCATCAAGGGTGACTAGTAAGAAAGATTTGAAGATATTGATTTGCGATAAAGACAAGAAGAGATATAGTACTACAACCAATGTAGTATATAATGAAGTTTTTGATAATTTGTAGCAATTTTAAACATCGTGTCATATTTTATGTTTAGCGTGTCATTTTCATGTATTAGAGTTAGATGAACATTTTTATTATGTTTGATCGTTTTAGTAGTATTGATGTAAAGGGGTGTGGCTATCCCTGTTTCTAAGACTACTTAGCCAATTTTTATTATTAATAAAGTTATGGAGAGTTCTGTATCTCTTTATATAATGTAATTTTTTATATCTTTAATTTGTTTAGTCGATTAGTCATTTTTAATTTAAATAACTAATCAAATATATATTGAAACATTAATTCATCGATAATTAAAATATACTATTTTTACAAATATAAGAAAAAATAAACAATTCCGTGCAAGGCACGGGTATTACATTAGTATCTTATTACTTTGTTTGAGGGAGTCAATGTTTATTTATGAAAATTACAACATTATTACTTTCAAGACCTTTCAGTAAAGAACCAGAATATCTTATTACTGTAAATAAGATATTTTGGATTTTAAGAAATATTTTTAAACAAAAGAGTAGATTATGAATTGATAAGATATAAACTATTATCTTTACAATCACATATAAACACTAGATGCTCATTTATTTATACTATAAGGTTTATATATTAATATTAAATGTTCATACAGTTTATACTAAAAGTTTATAAACTAAAGTGAACTAGAGATGTACAAACACACTTTATACTAGAAATTTATTGAGTATATCAAGTGTGGACTTCTATTGTGGTAAATGTGAACCTTTAGCATAGTGCAAAGTTATTAACACATCACCATTTACGTATATTTCTTTTTACTTGGTCTTTGAGGTTCATATGTAACATGCACAAGTTCATATGTAGCATGCACATGTATATGTTTAAAAAATTTTAACCTTGATCTTTGAGTTTCATATGTAACATGAACACATTCATATATTAGTTATGTAAGCTTCATATGTAACACGCACATGTTCATATGTATGAAATTCTTTTTACTTGGCCTTTGTGTGTTGATGTTAATATATTATAATGTCAAGGTTCATATGTAGCATGCACATATTCATATATTTATTTTCTGAGGTTCATAACTAGAGTTGCATATGTTGTGTGTTAATGTTTATATATTGTCATTTAATTTTCATATATGATAAAGTCTCATATCTCTCAGATTTAATTTAAACCAATATAAAAATATTTGTGATGCAAAAAATTAAGAAAAAATGAAAAACAAAAATTACAATAGTGTTATAAACTAAGAGAAAAGAAAGAGTTTGAGAGAGGAGAAGAGAGGAATGAGAGAATAAACTTATGTATTATTAGGCCTCCAATGAGGGTATATATAGGGTTTACAATGCTTGGCCCATAAGCCAATTTTAGGGTTTACATGGGCTTTGTCTTATGTACATCCAAATACATAATATTATAACACTCCCCCTTGGATGTACATCACTAACTGCCTCGCTAAAAACCTTGTCTGGAAAAACCCAATGGGATAAAAACCAAGACTAAGGGAAAAAGAGTGCAGTTGTAGTTCTCCCCCTGAATTAACATTGATTAACTGAATCTGCTGAACTAGTCCTCCTTTCGACTCAAAGCTCATGAGTGTAGATAGATATCATCAATATGTAAGTGATTAAGTGTGGAGTGATGCATGACCTTCATATATCTCCATTTGCACATAAATCTCGGTTCTTCAAGAACTTGCATGTACATACCTGTATCAAAATAATAAAAACAAACCAATACAGATAGCCATTTCCAAATTAATGATTTACATATGTAACTGGTCCAAAACAAATCACTTTTAATATACAAAATTTAACTTTGCTTGAATCGCCTTTCTCAGCTCTACCAATCATCATTGTCGACGTATTTCCATTGATCAAGAATCATTAACCTTCTCGTATGTCACTTCTGGTGCAAGTACTTATTCAAACAACATCGTCAAGGATAAGCGTATTTCAAGTCCTTCAGAAATGGATTGTAACAAACATTTCATACTTGTCCTTTAAAGTCCTTGCTTACGATGTGTAATCTGAGATAAGATTTTCTTGAAGAACTTATCTCAAGAAACGTCACTTGTCAACAATTAATAGCTTGTTAAGCTGCAATATATCATTCATCTTCAGGAAAATTGAGCTTTAGATATAGTATAATAGTCTCCCACGCTTCTGGCGTAATTAAGACTCCCTTGTAGTTGATTGGTCTGGAGTTACTGTAAAAGAACCTCCAAATGAGCTAGGCATTTTAGTTGGTATATGTGACTCCGTCACTTTCTTGGCTTTTAGTAAATGCAATTTATAGTATCCTAGCAATATCATTATGTATATGATCCGTTGAACTTCTGGTTCATGTTCGTTTAACCAAGGATATAAAATTATCGGGAACTTGCATTCCTTGCAATCTCTTATACATATTAGTCTCATTGTCCGCTCCTCCTAAAGTTGGGATTTTATCTCTTCAAAATGATAATATTGATACCGAGCGATCACCCAATATAAGCTCTAGGTATTCAATAATCTATAGGGACTCCTGCCCTCGTAGAATCCCAACTTTTCTTGTGCATTAGTTTAGTTCATTTAGGGTGAGAATGGGATGTACACCGCATATCTATATACTTTTAGTTCTCTTCTGGAGATAAGTTTCAATTAGGGGAATATATCATGGTCAGTCAAAGTCAAACTTAATTCTCGACATTTAAATTTTATATGACCCCTTATGGTCAACGATTCTTCTAGATCGTTTCATGTATTAGCTTTAACCCAGCTATGATTGATGACCATATAAATAACGACTGTATTATGTCGTCCTATTAAATAGTGTGAGCTACCCGATGCTTGACCGTTACACTACTTGATTGATTTCTTTCTCCCACTTTATGTTTTGTTTGACCAATGTGTTGAGGCATCTATCAACATATTAAAATATATGCACAATTAACATTGGTCCATATGACGGTGTTATTAGTTCTCATATGTATTCTTGAATATGTCAAGAAATATGGAGACTATGCATTTACTCTTTACATAATCGACATTGTTACCAAGAAAACAAGTCGTGTATTTACAATCACTCTAAGACAAGGACTCCATGTCCTAGGACCCTCCGGTCCTGTAATAGGTGTTTGAGTGAATTTATAATGATCTTGCACATCATTACTTCACTTAGGTGATCGAATTCATTTTTGCCACAAAGAAATATTTTTGCCATCAACTAACTTCTGGTTAGAAATATTATATGATTCAATGGGTTGTCGTATATACCTAGTGTGCGAAATTTCCTATGAACTTTTAGATAGATATTCAATATTTTCCTCATTCATGAATTCTGCATGATGGCCAATTTGTCGAATATCTTTTCAAGTGATCAACAAGTTTGTCCTGAACTTGTAAACATAGAGTGTTACTCATTTAATATAATGTTCTTTCCAATAACAAGATATACCTCTTCTGGAGTCATGAATGAGACGCTCTTTCTAAACCTTATATTTCACACTTGGTTTTTGCCATTTGCAGGATAAAGAAACTTCTGGTTTATCAAAATGGTATAAGTAATATTCGCATTATCGACAATAGTTCCACCATTGAAGTTTCCATATGAGTGATCCTTTAATATTTGGGATATCATCAACTCAAAATTAGATAAATCATTACCTTGATTTCTAACTTTCGAATAAAAATAGATGCCTTAAAATATGTACTACTACCATAGTACAGAATTGACATATGATCATGAAATTCTTCGGGAGTATATAGTGATCTCTAAATTGTCAAAATATTGAGTCTTAATACTCTCATAGAGTTGATGATGGTATGATATAATAATTAATTTAGCACAATTTTACAGGAATTCCAAGTGCTAATTCTTATCCCAAATTCGTTTAGCTAAATGAATTTTAACACTTAAACCACGTGTTAAAATTGTTACTTCTGGAAACCCTTAGAAGTTTGGCGTTGTGATAGACGCTACTTTGTAGGGCGTAACTAAGAGTTGTTAGAGGGTTATTGGTGCCATTCGGGTAGATTTAAACACATTCTTGTGGTATGGTGTTTGGGAGCGAAGATTGGTGTTTTGGTGGTATTTTGAGCTTATTGGAGTATGGAGTTAGAGACGAAGAAGAACCAAGGAGAGAGTCCACACGAGAGTAGAAGGACAATGTGCTGAATTCAATTGATTCGTTCTATCTACTCAGATGTCCAAATGAAGTGATTCCAATTCGAGGAGTTACATATTGAAGTCTACTACAAGTCCCCAAAATATGAGCGCAATCCAAATTGGGAATATAAAGTTATGAAGTTTTTACGGAAGTGGCGCAGAAGCTGAAAATCGAGCATTAACCGCGATCGCGGGTCTTGGGCCGCGATCGCGGGTCATCAGCGCCGAGAGTTTGGTTTTTTCCCAAAGTTTATCTTTTCTGATTTCTTTTCTTATTTTTCATTTTTTATTTCAATTCTTTTCTTAATGGGCTAGGTCATTTGTTAGGGCCCTATAAATACTCTCTTTTAGCATTAGGGTTTACTATCTCTTTTTCTAGTTCTAGTTTTTGCAATTTCAATTCATCGTTGTTTATTTCTTTTGAAGTTTCTACCATGACTATGAGGAGCTAAGCCTCTTTGGCTTAGTCCGGTAATGAAAGCATGAGTTTATTCATCTGGTTGTGAGGTTTTGTTCCTATCTATTTATTCCTATTGAGTTATATTATCTCTTATAAGCTTATTCCATTGGATTTCATTAATTGCACTAGCCCGCGCAACTAGTTGTTATTGGTGATTTTCATATTGCTAGGATTAGGAAATTGTTGGGCTAACGTCCTATTCTGCTGTAGCAACTACAATTTACATGCTCTGGTTGAAATTGTTCTATTGTAGGGAGAGATAATTACATGGTAAATGCATCTGAGCGAGCGTTCTGTGTATCCTGGTTAATTCTTATATGCATTGCTGCCTTTGGGTTGAACCTTTAGTGGTACTAGGGTTATTCATTGGTAAGGGTTCTTTGTGGAAAGTTTCCCTCTGAATTTACATAAGATCGGGACAGGAATAACCGAATAGGAAGATAGGCTTAATCTATGAACAACCTTTGAATGACTTATGTGGACATTACTTGGTTAAGTGTTTTTCTCTATTGATATTTCATCCATTCTACTTTGTTTTGTTTGTTTTTCTTGTGACCAACCAACCTACAAAACCCCCCTCTTGTTACTGTTGCATGCGAACAACACATAGATTAATCCCTTCCTCCCTGTGGATTCGACCCTTGCTTGCCCTAACTACTTGTTTAGGTTTGCTAGGATTTATTTGATTAGGTGATACGACGACTACCCTCCTATCACGTTGCAATCATGGCAACTATTCCAAAATAAATTAGAGAACTAAAACACTATTTAAAGAAGATAAATTCATCATTCTTTTATTTCGAGGAATCATGTCACTTCAGGGACAATTTGATTTTATGTGTACATCCACTCCCAAGGATGAAATTATTATTTTACTATAAATACATAAAATATGTAGAAGTAAACATAATTGAAACAAAAAAAAAAACACAAACAACACTACTTAAATAAAGAGGATCGTTGTCAACTTCAGGTGACAAGAAATTAAACACCAAATCTATTGACCCTTTTATAACCTACTACAAGAGGTTATTTCTAATATATCCTTTTATTATCTGCTTCAGGAAATGATATTTTCTATAGTTACTCACTACAAGGAGTAATATGACTTATTGTTTCGTCTACTTCGGGAGATTGAGCTTATCACTACGGGGATGATTTTGAATTTGTCTGTACCTTGACAAATATATTATGTGTGCATCCTCTTCAGGGAATGTCAATTATCAAATTAATATAAGAACTAGATAAAAGAACACATAAAACATAAATTATAATCCATAATGAAATAAACAAACTAGTATATGACAAGAATAACTTAATTTGAGTCTTTTTATTTCCATCCACTTTCAGGAATAATATACGTCACTACAGGGACGTCATTTGACTCACAATGTATATCCCTTTCAAGAGATAAAGTAAATTTACAAAATAATATCACTTCAGGGATTTTGGAAATTATCACTTCAGGGATTTTGGAAATTATCACTTCAGGGATTAGGATTGAAATTTATCGCTTTAGGGACTGAAAACTATTGTTGAAAACTATCACTTCAGGGACTGAAAAATTGATCACTTCAGGGATTGAAAAGTAATCACTTTAGGGATTGAGAATTATCGCTTCAGGGATGGAAAACTATCGTTTCAGAATGATATAACCACGCGTTATATATACATCCTCTTCCGGGATAATTAATAATTTACTTTTATAAATACATCCACTTTACGAGATGTATGTAATATTTCAAATCAGAAAGACAAACTATATAAATGAAATAAATATTATACGTAAAAAGATAAAAGGACTTATATGACGAGTTATGATATCAAACCCTACGAACCGCCGTTCTGGAATTGTTAACATATTCTTTGCCCGGAGTAAAAGTTTCCTGTCAACTGTGCAATAATCAATCAAAGCATATCAATGATCTACGGTACTAATAAAATAAAGCTATTAAACAAGATATAAAAGTCAATACGTAAAAATAAGAAATTAGGTAGAGAATTCCAACAGATCTCTATACAATTAAAAAAAAAAGGGTTTCAAACAATTAGAGGAAGATAGTAAACAAGTAACCCCAGAAGAGAATAACCGAAGAAAATAATTAGAATTGTAAAGGATATTAAGTTGGCAGTCGAATGCAGGGGAACTGAGCAATTGAGTTCTTGAACTAATAATTTATGAGCGACTCGTGCTGATAACGTGTTATAAACTAAGAGAAAAGAAAGAGTTTGAGAGAAGAGAAGAGAGGAATGAGAGAATAAACTTATGTATTATTAGGCCTTCCAATGAGGGTATATATAGGGTTTATAATGCTTGACCCATAAGTCAACTTTAGGGTTTACATGGGCTTTGTCTTATGTAAATCCAAATACATAATATTATAACATATTATAATATTATATTTATGGATGTATATAAGATAAGCTTCTCTAAACCCTAGAGTTGACTTATTCCCCAAGCATTGTAAACCTTATATAAGGTTCTCATTGAAAGCCTAATAAACACAAATTTACTCTCTCTTTATTCTCTTTTCTTCTCTCAAATCTCTCCTTTTTCTATTAGTTTATAACACGTTATCAGCACGATTTGCTCTAGGTTTAGAAATCTCGGCGGCTCTGGCATGAAAACTGTTTCGTGCCTCTTACATGACTAGAAGATACTACAGTGCTTCAAAATCCGATCTTCCTATTCTTCTATTTTACCGGTTATTGATTTCTGTGTCATTCTTATTCTTATATATAATATTTGATTCTTGCATCTTATATTGTCCTATAATTAGAAGATATAAAATTATCGAGAAACTTTAACATGTTCACTTGATTATGCATCTTGGAACTCAAGCCTCACTTTTAATATGCTGGAGTCAGCGTTTGATGATTTTTCTTCTTCTTGTTTACAGTAATTGTTTTCTAGATTAACATATACTACGTAACTCTTATTGTCATTGTTTGTTATTTTTTCTATGTTCTTAATATATTGATATGTATTTCAACTTTTGAAGTTATATATGTTTCAATCCCTGAATTGTTAAATTTCAATCCCTGAAGTGATAGTTTTCAGTCCCTGAAGTGATAGTTTTCAGTCCTTGAAGCGATAATTTTCAATCCCTGAAGCGATATTGAAGCGATAAACTTCAATCCCTGAAGCGATAAATTTCAATCCCTGAAGCGATAAACTTCAATCCCTGAAGCGATAATCTTTAGTCCTTGAAGCGATAATCTTTAGTCTCGGATCTTTAAATCCCTGAAGCGATAAATCTCAATCCCTGAAGCGATAAATCTCAATCCTTGAAGCGATAAATCTCAATCCTTAAAGCGATAATCTTTAGTCCCTGAAGCGGTAATTATTTAGTCTCGGATCTTTAAATCCCTGAAGCGATAAATTTTAGTCCCTGAAGCAATAATCTTTAGTCCTGGATCTTTAAATCCTTGAAGCGATAATTTTTTATCCCTGAAGAGACATTATTTTGTAACTTTACTTTATCCCTTGAAGTGGATATACATTGTGAGTCAAATGACGTCCTCGTAGTGACGTATATTATTCCTATAAGTGGATAGAAATAAAAGACTCAAATTAACTTATTCTTGTCATATATTATTTTGTTTATTTCAATGTTGATTATAATTTATGCATTCTTTTATATAGTTCTTATATTAATTTGATAATTGACATTCCCTGAAGTGGATGCACACATAATATATTTGTCAAGGTATAGACAAATCCAAAAATCTCCCGAAGTAGATGAAATAATAAACCATATTACTCCTTGTAGTATAGAAAATATCATCTCCTGAAGCAGCTAATAAATTGATATATTAGAAATAACCTCTTGTAGTAGGTTATAAAATGGTCAAATAAATTTGGTGTTTAATTTCTTGTCACTCGAAGTTGACAATGATCTTCTTTATTTAAGTAATGTTGTTTGTGCTATTCTTTTATTTTTTTTGTTTCATTAATTACGTTTACTTTTACATATTTTATGTATTTATAGTAAAATAATAAATTCATCCTTGGGAGTGGATGTACACATAAAAAAAAGATATTGTCCCTGAAGTGACACGATTCATCGAAATGAAAGAATGATGGATTTATCTTCTTTTCCTAGTGTTTTAGTTCTTAAATTTATTTTGGAATAGTTGCTATGATTGCAACGCCAAATTTTTAAGGGTTTCCAGAAGAAACAATTTAACACGTGGTTTAAGTGTTAAAATTCATTTAGCTAAACGAATTTGGGATAAGAATTAGCACTTAGAATTTCTGTGAAATTGTGCTAAACTAATGGTTATACCATACCATCAACAACTCTATGAGAGTATTAAGACTCAATATTTTGACAATTTAGAGATCACTATATATTCTCAAAGAGTTTCATGATCATATGTCAATTTTGTACTATGGTAGTAGTACATATTTTAAGACATCTATTTTTATTCGAAAGTTAGAAATCAATGTGATGATTTATCTAATTCTGAGTTGAAGATATCCCAAATATTAAAGGATCACCCATATGAAAATTTCAATGGTGGGAACTATTGTCGATAATGTCATTACTTATACCATTTTGATAAACCAGAAGTTTCTTTACCCTGCAAATGGTTTAAGAAGAGTGTCTCATTCATGACTCCAAAAAAGGTCTATCTTGTTATTGGAAAGAACAATATATTAAATGAGTAACACTCTATGTTTACAAGTTCATGACAAACTTGTTGATCATTTTGAAAAGATATTCGACAAATTGGTTATCATGCAGAATTCATGAATGAGGAAAATATCGAATATCTATCTAAAAGTCCATAGGAAATTTCGCACACTAGGTATATACGATAACCCATTGAATCATATAATATTTCTAACCAGAAGTTAGTTGATGGCAAAAATATTTCTTTGTGGCAAAAATGAATTCGATCACCTAAGTGAAGTAATGATGTGCATGATCATCATAAATTCACTCAAACACCTAATAAAGGACCGGAGGATCCTAGGACATGGAGTCCTTGTCTTAGAGTGATCGTAAATACATGACTTATTTTCTTGGTAACAATGTCGATTATGTAAAGAGTAAATGCATAGTCTCCATGTTTCTTGACATATTCAAGAATACATATGAGAACTAATAACACCGTCATATGGACCAATGTTAATTGTTCATATATTTTATGATGTTGATAGATGCCTCAATACATTGGTCACACGAAACATAAAGTGGGAGAAATAGTGTAACGGTCGAGCATCGGGTAGCTCACACTATTTAATAGAACGACATAGTACATTCGTTATTTATATGGTCATCAAACATAGTTGGATTAAAGCTAATACATGAAACGATCTAGAAGAATCGTTGACCGTATGAGGTCATACAAAGTTTAAATGTCGAGAATTAAGTTTGACTGACCATGATATATTTCCCTAATTGAAACTTATCTCCAGAAGAGAACGGAAAGTATATAGATATGCGGTGTACGTCTCATTCTCACCCTAAATGAACTAAATTAATGCCACAAGGAAAGTTGGGATTCTACGAGGGCAGGAGTCCCTATGGATTATTGAATACCTAGAGCTTATATTGGGTGATCGCTCGGTATCAATATTATCATTTTGAAGAGATAAAATCCCAACTTTAGGGGGAGCGGACAATGAGACTAATATGTATAAGAGATTGCAAGGAATGCAAATTCTCGATAATTTTATATCCTTGGTTAAACGAACATGAACCAGAAGTTCAACGGATCGTATACATAATGATATAGCTAGGATGCTATAAATTGCATTTACTAAAAGCCAAGAAAGTGACGGAGTCACATATACCAACTGAAATGCCTAGCTCATTTGGAGGTTCTTGTAGTAACTCCAAACCAATCCACTACAAGGAAGTCTTAATTACGCCAGAAGCATGGGAGACTATTAGACTATATCTGAAGCTCAATTTTCCTGAAGAGGAATGATATATTGCAGCTTAACAAGCTGTTAATTGTTGACACGTGATGTTTCTTGAGATAAGTTCTTCAAGAAAATCGTACCTCAAATTACACATCATAAGCAAGGACTTTAAAGGACAAGTACAAAATGTTTGTTACAATCCATTTCGGAAGGACTCGAAATGCGCTTGTCCTTGATGATGTTGTTTGAATAAGTATTTGCACCAGAAGTGACATACGAGAAGGTTAATGATTCTTGATCAATGGAAATACGTCGACAATGATGATTGGTAGAGCTGAGAAAGGCGATTCAAGCAAAGTTAAATCGTGTATATCAAAAGTGATATGTTTTGGACCAATTACATATGTAAATCAATATTTGGAAATGGTTATCTATATTGCTTTGTATTTATATTTTTGATACAGGATTGTACATGCAAGTTCTCGAAGAACCAAGATTTATGTGCACGAAGACAAATAGAGATATATGAAGGTCATACATCACTCCGCACTCAATATCACCTACATATTGACGATATCTATCTAAACTCATGAGCTTTGAGTCGAAAGGAGGACAAGTTCAGCCGATTCAATCAAGCAATGTTAAATTGAGAGGGAGAATTACAACTGCACTCTTTTTTTCTTAGTCTTGATTTTTATCCCATTGAATTTTTTCAGACAAGATTTTTAACGAGGCAGTTAATGATGTACATCCAAGGAAGAGTGTTATAATATTCCCCAAACAATAGAGTGTTGTTTGGGGAAGTTGAACCCAAACCTCAAGATACTCCATCACTCCACTACTAGTTAAGTCATTAAGATTTTGTATTCTTTTAAGAGAAAAATAAAATAACACGCTGATTAGGGAAAGGACGCGCTCCAAAACAACAATTTGGATGCCTCCGTACTTTACACGGGAGAGGCAAAAGTTCGTGGTAAGGAAATTGAGTCATTATCATATTTATCAAGGTTCATTCGATATTTTAATTCACAAAATCGACCTTGGTGAAGCTTGATCTATATTACGATCGGAAAATAAAATTTTATTTATGGAAACATCTTACCAAAAGAGAGGGAAAAGTTCGTGGTAAGGAAATTGAGTCATTATCATATTTATCAAGGTTCATTCGATATTTTGATTTTATTTGGATAATGGGCTTTTAGATTTTTATATTTGGGCCAACCCATTGGACCAGTTGGCTAACGGCCCACATGAAAAAATCTCATGGAACAAACAAGACGTATTTTGATTTTATGGATTTTTAATATGAGATGCATGTGCCTATCCTTCTTGCATGCTGGTGAATGGTGATCACTTTATTTCTAAGTTTAGTGTATAAAAAGGAAAATTTTCATTATAATTTGACCTAAATTTGTTTTAAAATTGATTAATTTGCTTGATCAATATCTCACCGTTATATGCGTAACAGTTGCCATACGGTGTCATATATATAGGCTATAGAGTTGTACAATTAGATGCTTGTACATTTGGATTCAAACCCGAAAATGCATATCCTTAAAATTCTCTTATTTTTGGTTCAAACCTTCTACTTTCGAGGAATACCAAGGATTTTTAAGAAATAATTTGGAGCCAACCATTTAGCTTGACCCAAGCTATATATACATCTCGAAACTTAATTGTTAATTCATAAGACAAATAGACAAGAAAAAATGGTTTTCATGAGGTTAAATCCCAACGTTATAGTGTTTTTCTCGCTAGTCATTTTTGTTCTCATAAGGCAATCAGTTTCTTACCATGACATTGCATCTTCAAGAAAGCTCAAGGAATCGGAAACCTCGATGTCTACATCCAAGGACGCGACTCTGTTAGACATGGTAGAGCAGGAGAAGGAGGAGAAACATGAGGAGAACAAGAAGGAAAATGAGGTGAAGGAGGAGAAACACGAGGAGAACGAGAAGAAAAATGAGGTGAAGGAGGAGAAACATGAGGAAAATGAGGAGAAGGATAAGGACAAGGAGGAGAAAAATGAGGAGGACAAGAAGGAAAATAAGAAGAAGAAGAAGGAGGAGGAGGAGAAACATGAGGAGAACGAGAAGGAAAATGAGGAGAAAGAGAAGGAGAAGGAGGAGAAACATGAAAAGGACAAGAAGAAAAATAAGAAGAAGAAGAAGGAGAAGGAGGAGAAACATGAGGAGAACGAGAAGGAAAATGAGGAGAAGAAGAATGAGAAGGAGGAAAAACATGAGGAGGACAAGAAGGAAAATAAGAAGAAGAAGAAGGAGAAAGAGGAGAAACACGAGGAGGACGAGAAGGAAGATGAGGAGGAACACGAGGAGGACAAGAAGGAAAATAAGAAGAAGAAGGAGAAACACGAGGAGAACGAGAAGGAAAATGAGGAGGAGGAGGAGAAACATGAGAAAGACAAGAAGGAAAATAAGAAGAAGAAGAAGGATAAGGAGGAGAAACACAAGGAGAATGAGAAGGAAAGTGAGGAGGAGGAGGAGAAACACGAGGAGGACAAGATGGACAATAAGAAGAAGAAGAAGGAGAAGAAGGAGAAACACGAGGAGAACGAAAAGGAAAGTGAGGAGAAGGAGGAGAAACATGAGAAGGACAAGAAGGAACAAAAGGAGAAGGAGAAGAAACATGAGAAGAATGAGAAAAAACATGAGGAGAAGAAGATAGAACATGAGGAGAATGAGAAGAAAGATCTGGAAAACAGGATAGAACACGAGGAGATGAAGATAAAAGATGAGGAGAAGGAGGCAGAGAAGAAGATACAATAGAAGACGAAGAAGAAAGACACGAATGCTACAGGCGAGAAGAATTTACGGGTGAGGAGAATATATAATAAGCAAAGTAATAATACTAAGTAAGTGAGAGATGAGATTTCTTTATGGTTGAACTAAAAGCGATATATTCATTTGTATCGCTTGTTTTGATATGTTTAGTTACTATGGTAACAGAATTATCTCTCTTATGTATAGATATTTTAGATGATTTATTATGCAAATAAGTTTTAATGAGTGAAGAAATACTATTTAGACAAAGAACTTTGTATATTTTCAAATAACTGAAGTATTTTTACAGGGTGATTGCTTAGAAGCTTGAAGTGATAATATGTTTATCGAAAGTATGATAAATTCCATTTGAACATGTGAGAATAAATAGGTCTAATGTTATCCATGTGAACCATGGTTAAATGATGAGGCACAATCATAGTTGAAGTTTATCATGAATATAAAAGAATTATAATTGATTCAAATCAATACAAATCTATTACTAATAAATTGCAAAATGTATTTTGATGATACTCACATATTTAATCTCTTGAATTGAAGTTGTCAAATGGGATATCAGTGATTTGTTTTCCCATCATTGATTGTTTATGTTAGTTTATGCGTTACAATGCAAGTAATTCATATTCAGTAACTTGTTTCTTGAAGTTGTAATTACTTTTCTTACTTTTCATGATATGTTTTAACTCTATTATGCTTTCTTGCAACCCTTATATTTACAGACATCAAAGAGTGACCAATTCAAAGATTCAATCTTGCTTCAATTACAAATTCTGTATTTGCCTTCTTAGCTTAAAGCTTTCTAGCATCCAGTACCAACATCATATTTCATCCATCATAGAAGATGAAAGTATACAACACACATAAGTGTGACACCTCGTCACTTATCCATAGAGGTATCTTCATTAACCACCTTCACTATACCTTTGGAGGGAAAAATTTATCTACACTAGACTACTTTGTCAGCAATTACATCAAGTAAGAGGCTACAAAGAAACAACTATCTAGATGAATTATAACACAAATGCGGGTTAATGCCAAACACATGCAAAATATAAGCACTTATATGCACACAAAATAAACTAATCGATATAGCACAAACAAGTACTTGTTAAGCAACAATGCACTTGTATATCTGATGTACTTGAACTTGTAGCTTGTTACTACTACTAATATGATGTATCTCAAAATAAAATCACGAAAGAATTAAATGCAAATAATTCCACATTCGCTTTCTCTTTCGGTTAAAAATAAGATAGACGGTTATTAAATTGTAAATTTTAGAAAATTTTGTAATGGTTGACCTGAATTTTTGCATTTTTTAACCTAGGGGGTTGGCGTATTGGTGTAAGATCCCATTGTGTTCACGTGAAAGCGTTCTCTTTAGTAGGAGATTTCATGCTCAATTCCCCATGTACAAGACTCCCTTAGGCCAGCGACAACCACACACCACAAGCAAGGTTACCCTATACTTGGACCCACAAAAGGGATGTGTCAACATCTGGATTATGTCACTTCATCAAGCCTTTGAAAAAAGTCAAACAATGTGTCCAACTTTAATGATAGAATTACAATTTAAAAAGAGTTTCTTTGCGCCAAACCACCTGTTATATGTCCGATTTTACATGAAACCATCCGTTATATCGATAATTATTTAAAATCACTCATAAATGGCCCTCCGTTAACAATGAGCCACCCACGACCATATTCTGTTAACTTCTCCGTTAAAATTGAAAAGACCAAAATACCCTTGTAAATATATCAAGTTTTCAACAAAATGCCATTCTTCCTCCACCCTAAACCCCAAAATCCTAAATCCCAAAACCTTAAACCTAAATCCTAAACCCCAAACCCTAAACCCTTAAGCCTTAAACATAAACCCTAAACCTTAAATTTCTAAGCCTTTAACCCTAAAAACTTTTTTAGGGTTTAGGGCTTTTTTTTTTTAAATGAAACCATTTTTTTGATGGCATTTTTTGGGAAATTGAAACCCTAAACCCCAAAACCCTAAACCTAAACCCTCTCATTCTGTAATCGGCCATTGTTTTGGGAAATTTCATTTATTTTAAGGCTTAGGATTTTAGGGTTTAGGGTGGAGGAAGAATGACATTTTTTTAAATTTTGATATACTTACAAGGGTATTTTAGTATTTTTACATTTTTTTAACGGAGAAGTTAACGGAATATGCTTGTGGGTTGCTCCTTGTTAACGAAGGGCCATTTATTGGTGGTTTAAAATAATTACCGATATAACAAGTGGTTTCATGCAAAACCGGTCATATAACGGATGATTTGACACAAACATCTCTTTTAAAAATTAAGATCATATTCTTACTAGAACATCTTAATCATATGACAATATCCGTTTGATTCTATTAGAAAAATCCAATTTTACCGCAATATAATTAATCATAAATTAACGTAATTTTGAAATTTTTACAATTTTTATTGTTTTTTTACTTTATAATGTTTTATTAATGTGTATCTTACTCTTATTTGTTCCTACTTAGTTTTGGTTTATTAGGATAACAAAACTTATATTATTTATATTTTATTTTCCATTGTAAATTCATATTTTCATTTTCCTTAGTTTTCATCCATATTTGTTTGGTTTCCGTCTATTAATTTAATTCAAATTATCAGTCAAATTTGATAATATATAACTACTTATTTATATATTAATTACATACTAATTTCACATTGATCTGATATGATTCATGTTTTACAAATTTTTTTTATTTTTTAAATCTAATATATATGCAATTACACCTTTTAATTTATTTACTAATTACTAACTTTGTTTAATTATATATGGTTAATTTATTGATTTAGTTTATATAATATATTTTTGTTGTTATTTTATTTATTATACATGTTGTTATTTTATTTGTTGACTACAAATTAATTTATTGCTAAAATGTCAAATTTATAATCAACCAAACCCATGTAAGACACGAGGTAATATGTTAGTCTACATCTATATATATATTTAAAAACTAGCATTCTAGGTCATTGAATGCTGACTTTTAAAGATGGATTAGTTTTTTTTTTCCATTTCATGTCTTATTTATTTAGCCCACAATTTAAACAATTTCTCAAATCCAAAAAATAGTAAAGTGACAATTTCATATATTAACAATTATATTAATAATCTATATTTTTCTATATAATTTAAAAAGTTTTTGATTCACAATTATATACAATTACTACATATTAATCAATTAAAAAGTCATCATTTTCATGTGGTTGTATAACTCTTATATCTTCACATTAAATTTTTAACATAGTTTAATTTATTATTCTATTAAGCATGAAAAACAACCAAAATGCCATCACTATAAGACCTTCGTATATTTTGAGAAATTGAAAAATATTAATTAAAAAAATTAATAGGTCAAATCAATATTAGTGATTAGAAGTTATTATATGACCAATTATTAATTGAATTTATAGACATAACGTCTCTTTTAAAACTATAAATTACTATATGGATGATATGATTTTATCATTTTTTAATTTCAATTAAGAATAATTAATATAGTGTTATTGCATGAAATAAGTTTATAGCTCCTAAAATCCGAAAAAATTGACATAAATCCGTTTTTTTTTGTATCACCTAATTAATATTTTATATTAAGGATATTTATTGTCACCAACCAATTGAATAATAAATACTTAAAATTAGGAGATATGCAACTTATAAACTTATTAATTTTACCTTTATTATTGTGATTATGCCAAAATAAGTGCATGAATGGAGAAAAATTCTTCATTACATTTATCACCTAGAATTGTGTAATTTACACGAGACTTTTCAAATTTCATTTGTGTTTCATGCCAATGGGCAATGCATTAAAAACAATATTTTAATTTTATTGTATTTAAATTTCACCATTCAAGTATATTTATTCATAATAATAAAGGAAAATGAAAATATTGTAACCTTTGTGACTCTTCATTCACCATTAGAGGTTCATGTCTATGGATAATTACATCAATTTAGACAATGAATAAATGTATTCATAACATGTTAATTCTATACGCATTTAATCGGCAATTTAAATATATTTTATTCTCTTTAAGCAGTTGATAGCAGATGAATTGATCTTTTGGAAACCCGACCACAAACATTACCAATGATGAAAGGATGTAGCTCAAGATGAAGGTGGGTAATTTTCTATTATAATGGTTATGCTATAGTAGTTGTTGCAAGTATGCATTTTTTTAGGAATCTTTTTATTGATATAAGCTTATGAAAATCGAATAAATATGATTAATTTTATTCTTGAAATGTGATGTTTTTTTGCTATATATGGCATGTGTAAGTTTTTATCATTGTAGGAATACATGAAGGCCAAGCTCCTCACAAAGATTGACCGTTTAGGAAGAATACATTTCCACACCAAATTGACTAGCTAACTATGGAGGCAAGTAAGGCATGTAAGATCCCAATTGAAATTAAGTTGTGTAGATTTGTGATTTGTGAATGACCATGCCAAAAGTTTCTCAAAGTTGGACATCCTTAAATGGTAAAACATATATTCTTGAAATAATTAAATCATTCATTTATCTATATATCCAATATATTATATTGTTAGTTGAAAAATTACAATAATTCCCATTAAATATTTATTTATTTCTAAATAATTAGACTTTCTAAAAATTTAATATATTTAATCATGCAGACTTTTATGGATTAATTTCTTCACAAAAGTACGAGTATCATATCAAATGAAACGTACGTATGTGTAGGTATTACTTCGTTATACCAATTACATATTCACGATTATGTTTTCTTAAACTACTTTAATTACATTTGTAATTTATTTATATACTTATACAAACTATTTATGATATTATAGTTCTTGGGGTGTTTTCTTTTACTACAAACAAAATTGTAACATATATGTCCCGTGTGTAGACGGGTCTGTCCTCCTAGTATACTAAAAATTTAGCAATTTTCTCCATTAATTGCTCATTCATTAAGTTTAATTTTCAAATTAGCAATTAAAATGTAAATGAAAATGAACTATATATGAAATCTAATGATCGTCTTGTGAATTGCCAAAAGTAATTCTTTTTTTTGGGAGGGAGAACAGAGACTCTTCCTTAATATATTTTTCCTTAATAATTTGAACCCATGGATTATTTGGTTTAATTAGTATTTTTCATAGTAATTTCATTTGGAGCGATTTATTATTGACCTTAGTTGTCCGAAAGCCCAAATTACCATCTTTTTTGGAGTACAAATTCAGTCCCAACTAGAGCTGTCAATCGGGTCGGTCAAGTCGGGTTCGGTTCGGTTATTTTTGGTTCGGGTTGAGAACGGGTCGAGTCATTTCGGATAACAGGTCAAGCCGGTCGGGTCAATACAGGTCAGCGGGCGGTTCAGGTTAACCAACGGGTCAAGAGCGTCATTTTTTAAATATTTTGTTCAGTATTTAAATATTATTAAATAGTTAAAAACTAATTTAAATATGTCAAAATAAGTTGAAATGGATTAAAATAATAATAATATTATTAATTATTTTACTGTAATTGATATTAGTAGACCAAAATCATATTTTTATTTTTATTTTTATTTTTTATTTATTAATTTATAAATTTCTACATTATAAAAAATTATATAAGTACAACAATGTTTTTTTTAGGATATTAAGCATATTCTCATTATTTATATGTCATTTATCATATTATTTTATATTATATTTTATTAATACTCCACATTTATTTGTTAATCGGGTCGGGTTTGGGTTGGTCGGGTTCGGTCTCGGTAAATTCGGGTTCGGTAACTTCGGGTTATAAAAAATTTCGGTCAGGTCGGGTCGAGTCCAAAAGTGGGTCAGTCAGGTCGGTAAAACGGGTTCGGTAATTTTTTGACAGCACTAGTCCCAACTAATAAGAGGGTGGTATCTTGAAGAATCCATTATGTTCCAGAAGAAAGTTTTATTGATTTTATCTATTTCTTCTAGAGTCCATTTAGGGAGGAGGAAACTTTGCATCAGAAAATTTACTTTGGAGATTAGGTTAGCTTGGATGAAGGTCGCTCTTCCAGCTTGTGGAAGTGAATTAGCCTTCCATTTAGAAAGTTGTTTTTTAAGTGATGTGATAGCATCCTGGAAAGTGGCATTGTTGACTCGACCCCAGATAATCAGAATACCTAAATATTTTTCTAGGTTCTTAGTTATGGGTACTTGTAAAATTCCTACTAACTGAGAGGATGTTGGTGTAGAGATGTTTGATGAGAATTGTACTAAGCTTTTGTGAAAATTGATCATTAATCTTGTCTTGTCAAAAAAATCCTCTAGAAAAGTTTTAATATACAATGTTAATGAGACGTTTGCTTCTGCAAAGATGAGGGTATCATAGCAAAAGTTAAAAAAGGAATTGGGGTGCCATTTCTGACTTATTTGATATCAATCTTGGGTTCTGGTTCTAGGGTTTTTGCCAGATATTCCATAGCATGGACGAAAATGTAGGGTGTCATTGGATCTCCTTGTCTAATACCACAAAAGGGCGTCTGGATGTGTCCAGGTTCGTTGTTGACAATAATCGAGAATGATGATGTAGTGATGCAAGCCATTATTAGCTTTACAATTTTTTGATGAAATCCAAAAAAGAGAAGGACATGTTCGATGAAGTCCCATCATATCTTGTCATAAGCTTTTTCCAAATCTGATTTGACTGTCATCCAGCCTTTTTTACTTGTTTTTTCTTGTGAAAAGAATGAAATATTTCACGTGTTATTAGCAATTTTTTCTGTATCAGCCTACCTTCCACAAAGGCACCTTGTAGAGGATGGATCAGCCGAAGGAGAAGTGGTTTTACCTTATTTGCCACGATTTTTGTAATGATTTTGTAAGTTGTATTACATAGGTAATGAGTCTAAAATGATTAATGTTTAGGGGTATATCCACCTTTGATATGAGGGACAATGTAGGCATGATTTGTTTCTTTTAGCATCTTTCCTGAATGGAAAAAAGTTATTGTTGCGTTTATGGCAGTGCTACCTACGATGTTACAGTACTTTTTGAAAAAGTCTATTAGGAAGCTATCAACTCCTGATGTTTTATCTGAAGGCATTTCGTTTATAGTTGACTTAATATCCGCTGGAGTTGGAAGTTTAAGTAACTCTTCATTGTCAGCATCTGTTATTTCTTGTTGTATTATTTGTAGCCGCGGGATACAATTGTGATAGTTGTTTATATATCTTGTTCCCATTTCCTTTGAGATTTCATACTTGATTTGAGTTGGGTTAAAAACCATGAGTCCGTCCTTGTTTTGGAACTTAGTGATAAACTGTTTTGTAAAATGAATCTTAGAAATTGTTTAATAGTAGTTTGCATTTTGATCTGCCAACTTTATGTGTGTTGCTTTAGCTCTTTGTTTCCACTATTTATGTTGGAATTTGAGGATACATTGATGTCTTTTTGTTAATCTTTGTAGAAGATTAATAGTCTTATTACAACTTATGTCAAAACTAATTGTTTTTTTACTTCTTCTAATTTCTCTTCCAAAAGTTGCAGTTTCCAAAAGTTGTGATTAAAGGTTCCTTTGCCCATATTTTCTAGTATGTTTTCAACAATTTTAATTTTTGTTGTAATTTAAACATATAGGAACCTTGCAACTTATATTTCCATACTTTTTGTACTAGTTTCTTATAATCTTTAAATTCAGTCCATGTATTTTCAAATCTGAAAGGAGGATTTGTACGTTTCATAGTTTTACCGATGCTAAAGGAAAATAGACAATGATCAGATTAGTGAAAGGATAATGTTTATGGTTAAATTTGGTGATATATCTAGTATATCAGGGTGTATGATTACCCTATCTAGATTTTCATATAAATTATTGGCACCATTTGTTTTCTTTCTCCAAGTAAAGGGAAACCCACAAGTTCTGGTGTTAATGAGTCCTAGATTATGTCAGAATCCAATTAGTCTCCTAAATCTGTTTAGATTTGTAATGGCTCCACCTAACTTTTTTGTATCATTTTCTAGCTCATTTAAGTCTCCAACTAAAATCACTGGTAGGCCATATGAAACAATTTCTTACTCTAGTTGGTTCAAGAAATTATTTTTATGTTCTTCACGAGATGAGGCATAGACGAATATACACAGATTAGGATGTGATTCATGGTCTGACTTATAAATGGCCATATTTAGTTCTGTTTTTTGTAGATGTAGATGTATGGTTTCATGATTGTGGTTCCATAGAATCTACAACCCTCCTTTAGTGTCAATAGATGGAATAAACACTAATTCTTGGAATCCAATTTTCCGAATTGAACTTTCGCTTGGTTTAATATTGCATTTTGTTTCTGCTAGGATTAACGCATTTAGATTATTTGACTTCTTAATGAACTTTAACTTTTCCCAAAAACATGGGCATCTTATACCTCTAACATTCCAATATCGTATATTCATATGTATTCTCTTAATTCATAGCACCAGGTGTTGTATGAGTTTGGCTCTTAATTAGACATTTATAAATTACACTTATAATTGTAGCTAAAGCTATCATAGAAAATAGGTTGTATGCAAGTTTTGAATGTTGTAGTAATTGTAGGTTTTGACACCCCTAAAAAGGTGAGGTATGCATTATATACATTAGTGTTGATTTAGTGTTGATACTATCAACCTTAACTTCTTGTCACCCATTAGACATTTTGTTGTCGACCTTAACAAAATAAATGTCACAAATGAAATTCATTCTATTTTGAAACTTAAACATCACATTACATACTTAAATGTTGCTCTTTTGGTGTGCATTATATACTTTAGTGTTGATTTTGTCAGTTGAAATCACCATTAATGGAGGAAGATGCTTCAATTTGAAAGAGAACGACGATACCAGGCGCGGTCTTGAAGTTACAGGCACCAGAACTAGCGCCACTCAAATCGCCATTAAAAGAGGAAGGTGCTTCAAATGTTTGAAAATCACCCTAGCAGCTTTGATTAATTTTACCGGCATGACATTTTTATTAGTAATTCGGACATTTTTGTTAGTAAGTCAAACATTATATTTGGTAAGGCAGATATTTTTTTTATAATAGTAAAAACAACCAAGTAACGTAATAAGTTTTGGCCATTCTTGATCTATAGTGTACACCAATGAATTTCTTCTGGAGGTTGCCTGCCAAGTCGGATTGCATGCTCTCAGTTGATTTTCGGCCACTTGTGAATCTTTGGATACAACAAAATATTATGAGAAGTCAAAATATAAAAGAAATTGGGTTGGTGATGGTTAAATTTATCGGGATGGTATGCGCACAAAATTTGTTTAAGATGGAGATTAATTTGTTTTAGTCAAATCTAGAACAAATTAGGTTGGAGATGAAATTTGAGAGAGAACCTAGAAAAGAAAAGAGGGAAATGAAATTTTTGGGTTGTACTTTGGGATGACAAATTATGTACTTTAAGAGGGGGGAAATAAAAAGTACATTTTTTAATTTTATTTTATTATTTCCTTTTTCTTTTGGTAATTTGTATCCTTTTACTTAATTTCTGATTTAAAAGATTTTTTTTAATTTAAAAAATATTCCAATTAATGTATCCATATAGTTAAAAAATGTATGTATTCATGCAATAAAGTTTGTTTTGTGGTATATTTATGCATTATTTTTTTTCCGCGTCATATATGCTATTGTCATCGGATTCGCCCCTCTAATTAGGGGTGTTCATATCGGATATCCTAAAAGAATCATGAAAGTGAGATCCGTATTCGGAAATTCCGGGTATCCGATTCAAAAATATTGGATCGAATCGAATATCCCTCTCGGATATCCTAAATATCCAACATATATATAAATCAATATAAAAACTTATTTTACTTTCAATAAATATTATCATTAGCATATAATTCATCAACTAGATTAGCTACATGCTCAACATACAAATTCAAACAAAATACTTAGTAGTTTAATCAACCTACAATTTCAAATGAACAAACAAAAAAGAATACTTTCAAAGTCTACTAATCCGAATTCCAAACATAATATTTAATTGTCTAAACTTAAATACTTTCATCTTTAATGAAAGTATTGATGTTTAGATATTTATAAAAATGGGAAAACCTCTGGGCTATTAGTTTTTAAGTAATATATATTAAGAGTCGGGTTCTAGTGAGGAAACTTCTTATAGTAAATAGTGGAGAGTTTTGTGGAGCGTTGATTTTTTATATCTTACGATTAGATCGTAGAGAACATATAAGTTATAATAAGACTTGTTCATTGAAAATGAGTTACAAAATCTGTAAAAAAAATATTAAAAATATTATTATGGAAGGTAATATTTGATTCCCCTAAAATATCTCTCCCATTTACTGTTCAAAACCTTTCACCCAAAAAAACTTTTACACTCCTTAACTCATCGACCGTGCATTTGTAAAAGTTTGTTGTTCATGTGAAATTAGTTAATGAACAAGACGACTAAATGTGATGAACAAGATGACTAAATGTTCATATTAACTTAATTGAATAATATGAAGTTGTTCAATTGAACAATTAAATTACCTATTAATAAATTATCATATAGTTATTCCTTTGAATGAAATGTAGTTGTTCATTAAATGTTAAGGTGTTCTTTTAATCTTGATAATTTGTTCAAACTTGTGATATTAGAGTTGAGCACTTAGATCGAATAGAAGATTGAGGAGGTGAAACGATACCTCCCACATCGTCAATCCTTGAAAATCGTATGGCTCAATGAAATCGACATGATTGAGCAAAAGTTAGTCAAGGTGATGGGGGAGATTTTGTGATTGAGTTTTGAAACGAAGCAATATATGTTTTCAAGGTTTCCATATCTGTGCTAAATTATATGAAAAATGCTTGCTTAAATTTAGGAATTTAATTTGAATTAGAAATGATCGTGTGTGTGCATATGTATAATCATAAATTTTGTTAAATATTGAGCATTTAATTCAAATGATTGAATGGTTATGATTACTCCCTATTATTTACCATAAAGATGATATGTATTTGATCTTAATTCTATATATTAATTTTTATATAAATATTATAATAGTGGCATGTCCTTGGATATGCACCGGATATTTATTCTGATTCATATCCGATCTGGTGATCCAAAAAAAAAATCCGGAATCAGATTCGAATATTTTTCCATTGGTTTCGGATATCTTAGTATCGGATCGACGGATCGGGTCATAATAATCATGAAGACCCCTACCTTTTATAATATATACCCTAACACTTTCTCGTTGTTTTTTCTGGTCTGCAGTTCTGTTTCGGCCTAAATACCCCTTTGATCCTTAAACTCTAATGACTCGGAATCATTACTCCCTTCCACGGAAAACTCTCCCTTTGCCTCTCCTAAACTTCTCAAACCTCCCATCAGCACCTCGTCGAAGGAATTGGATTTGTTGCAACGATCAAACAAGAAGATGAAACGTGTTGCTGATCCCACGTTTGATCTATCTGTCGAGCAATTATTTGCTTTGTAGGAAGGGACACTCAAGAGTAATTAGGAAGGAAGGATGTCGAAAGCTGCTTTGGTCTCATTCAAGGATACGGTACGTGGTACCTCTAATGGGAATACTATGGAATATAGCAATCCGTTTTGGGAGGATGAGACACTGGAAGACGATCTCATTGATGATACTATGCCCCTAAATGATGATCCTGCATGCCCAACTATCCTTCTGACAGCAAAGGAGAAGAAACGTATACGACAACCGTGGAGGAATGCTATCATAGTTAAAGTATTTGGCCGCAATGTGGGGTTCATGTATCTCAGGAATAGCTTGATCAAGAAATGGAATCCAAAGGGAAAATTCACGATTATTGATGTGGGCAAAGACTATTATGTCATCAAATTCCGTAATGCGAATGACTTCAACTTAATGATGATTGACGGTCCTTGGCTTATTGGTGACAGTTATCTCGCAATCCAGCGCTGGTGTCCGAATTTCATTGCATAAGAGGAACCAATTAGGTTCATCACCGCATGGATTAGGATCCCAAATTGATCAATGGAATACTTCGATGCGGAAATTTTAACTAAGATTGGCTCGAAGGTCGAGAAAGTCCTGCGTATTGACAAGACTATCAGTGTGGCTGAAAGAGGGTGATTTACCAGATTGAGTGTTGAGTTGGACATTACAAAGCCATTTCTCTCAAAGTTTTATCTAAATGGCCGAGTGTGGAAGATTCAATACGAAGGTTTCTGAATGATTTGCTTTCACTGTGGACGTGTTGGTCATGTTAAAGAGCAATGTCCTGATTTCTCAACCTTGAATGCAAAGGAGCACACTACAGAGGTGCAGCTGCCGCCTGGACATACTGAACCTTGTGGGTATTGGATGCTTCCCAAAGTGTATGTGTGGAGGACTGATGGACAGAGTAATCGGTCCACAACGGCTCAACTGCCGGAAAAGAACAAGTAGGCCGGTGAAACATCAAACCAAGAGTCAACGTTGCTGGTGAATCAACATTCAGGTCAACGGGAAGGCACAAGAGTTGAACCAGCAATAACTGAGGATAACACTGGAAAAGGAAACTTGCTAGACATGGGCTCTCGTTTTCAAATTTTGGACACCATGGATGATGTCAAAAATCTTGCGGCAATAACTGCTGATAATCTTGCGGTTGCAAAAGATAGCGCGGAAGATTTGAATCAAGGGACAACTCCGGAATTTAAGGAAAGAGTAACAAACAAGGAAAAATCAATGGGTTTAGTCAAGACCTCACAAGAGCTTAAATTAGGAAAGGATAAGGAGCATGCAAAAGAAATGAACCAAGCTGGGAAATCAATCATTTAGGAAAGTGGGCCTTATAAAAATATTTTGGCCAAAAATACAAATATGTGAATCACGGGGAAAGAGCCGATTACGAATTTGAAAAAGGAATGAAGGATGGCCAGACACCAGAGCATTGCTATGGATACAAAGATTCCTAGTAAAAATGGAAAGATAGGGGGAGGTATGAATCAAGCTAATACAGGAAATCAAAAAAGAGTGATAAATGCTATTGCGAAGACGCAACAAACTCACAACACACAAGCAAAACAACTTCTCCAAAAGCACTCGAGTGATCCACCTTTCAAAGATGTCATCTCAATGGAGGTGCAATCTTCCCATGGGTCCTCTGAAGGTGGGATTCAGGAGGTCGATGCATCGAGCCCGAAGGCCGACAGTAGCATACAAGATGGTGACTCCGCTATGGACACAACTGATGTCTGATTTGCTTGCTCAGTTTATTACCAAAGATGATAATCTCTTTCACCTTTTGTCAATGATAGCTCCAAACCTTAAAATCATTTCCTAGAATACCCAAGGTGCGGGTAGTTGGGAATTTTTAAACACTCTTAAGGATCTCATCAGGCTTCATGATATGTCAATCCTGGTTCTTCTAGAGACAAGAATTAGCGGCCCTCGAGCGGATCATGTTTGCTCACGTATTCGCTTTGATGGTGTGCTCAGATCGGAGGCGGTTGGGTTCCATGGCGGAATCTGGATCCTATGGCATCGTGACAAGGTTCAAATTGATCAAGTGGATGTTCACTCTCAGGTGTTATCAGTTAGTGTCTCTAGAGCTGGAGAGGCTAAGTGGGTGTTTTTGACTATCTATGCTAGCCCAATGCCAGTCACCAGGGAGCAACTCTGGTGAAGCCTGCTGGATTTCAACACCACCAATCATCTCCCATGGCTACTAATGAGTGACTTCAATGAAACTAAATCCCTGCAGGAGCGCACTGGGACTTCTGATGGAATGAGAAGGCAATGTTAGAGATTTTCTCAATGGATTGATGACATGAGCCTTGTTGACCTTGGTTTTGCTGGACAACTGATGAGCGCTACTTTGTAGGGTTTAACTATGAGTTGTTACCGGTGTTTTGGGTACCATTTGGAGATGTTTAGAGCATTATTGTGGAGTATGGAGTTGTGGAGAAGAAGTATGATATTGGTGGCATAGAAGAGCTTAAATGAAGATATATTGAAGATGAAGACAAGCCACGAGAGAAGATGAAGAAAGAAGTAGAGAAGAGCTATAGTGAAGAATCCGCGGTCGCGGATCATCAAGCCGCGGTCGCGGAAAAATACGAACAACGAGGATTCAACAGTGAATTTTCCGCGGTCGCGGAAATCTGCATCAGACGGGCGCCGAGTTTCGTTCTTTCGAAGATTTGATTTTTATTTATTTCCCTTTTTATTTTATTTCCTTTATTCCGATTAGGTTATTTTATTTCCTTTTATATTTTAATTGTTATCTTTTAGCATTAGGTTTTGAGTTAGGTTTATAACCTAATTCCTAGCAGCCATCTTAGAATCTAGTTTTATATCAGTTTTTCCCTTTGAGTTTTACGTTTCAAGACTATGAAGAACTAAACAACTTTTGCTTAGTCCGACGATTGAAGCCTTCGTTTGAATACTGGTTGTGAGGTTATAACTCTATTTCTTTTCCTTTGAATGTATTGATTCTCTTGTGCTTCATCCCATTGATTCTTGCTGATTTGACTGGCCTGATCATCTAGTTGATATTAGTAATTGTCTATTGCTAGGGTTTGGTAATTACTGTTTGAGTTACCTAATTCAAGAGTAGCAATTGCGATATTCTAAGAACTGTTTGGATTGGTTTATTGTAGAGAGAATTAATTGCATGCAATTGTATGACTGTTTGCTACTCTTGCATGTATCTGATGAAATTCATGTGCTTCTTGCTGCTGTTGAATTGAATCTGGAGGTTTTCCTGGTTATTTAATAGTTAGTATTCTCAGGGTCTGTTTGTCCTGTTTATAACTTAAGAAAAGGAATAGGAACATTCAGAGGAAGGAGTAGAGATAATCTAGGATCAACCAATCAAATGAATGGTGGATATTTGTCTGGCTAAATACTTTTTCCCAATTGATTACAACCTTTGCTTTACTTTATTTAGTTTAATTGCAAACAAACCAACAAAACCCCCTTTGTTACTTTGGCATACATTTGTGCACTTAGAAAGATTACTTCCTCCCTGTGGGATTCGACCCTTGCTTGCCTACTATACCTAGTTAGGTTCTTGAGGATTTACTTTGATTAGGCATCACGACTTTAGCCTCTATCAAATTGGTGCTGTTGCCAGGGAGGCAAGTTTTAATTTTTCTTTGTGTTTGTTTGTATGCCAACCTGATGAGGCTGGAGAGCTTAGAAAGCTCCAACTACAAGAGCTAGAGGAGGCCAGGATCGAGGCGTATGACAATGCCGTGCACTACAAGGAAAGGACTAAGGTCTGGCATGACAAGAACATACTGAGGAAGAACTTCAGGGTTGGAGACAAAGTCCTCTTATTTCAGTCACGCCTTCGACTTTTCCCAGGCAAGCTGAGATCGCGCTGGGCAGGACCTTATTATGTGGCCAAAGTCTTCCCACATGGTGCCATAGAGCTATTTGATTCAGCATCACAGACTTTGTTCAAGGTGAATGGGAAAAGAGTGAAGAAATACCATGAAGGTTTTTCCAAAGACACCATTGAAGAGGCGTTCCTAAAGGACCCCGAAGCTGAAATGTGATGGATCTTACATTGAGTCGAGCCACGACGTTAACTACGACGCTTTTCGGGAGGCAACCCGATGATTAGGTAGTTTCTTTCCCTTTCCCTTATTCAATTTTCGTTGTTTCCCTTTTGTTTTTGCATTTTTGTGTGGAACTCACCTGCAGGAACGTGACAATCGAAGAAGGTGTTTACGGCGACCGCCGCGGAATTACGGCGATTGCCGTTAATTGCTCACCAAAGCAGATGCTTATGACACGAAAACGGCGACCGCCGTTTAATTATGGCGATCGCCGCATTTGCAGCCACCGCGGCGACCATTGTTTTATTACGGCGATCGCCGCCATTTTCAGGTTCGAACCCTATCCTTTGTTTTAATTTTGAAAAAAAATGGGCCCCGAAAACACCCTAAACGGGGCGCAAAAGACAAAAAAATAAAACACCCCGAAAAGACCTTAAACGGGGAGAAAAAGTCAAAAAAATCAAATAAAAATGGACCCTGAGAAAATCTTAAACAGGGTGCAAAAGGCATAAAAAGCAACCCCGTAAAACCCAACGGGGATAAAAGCCAAAAAAAAAACACCCAGATCTGTAAAACCCCCCTTCACCCTTTTTTTTTCCCTTTACCCCTCTCTCTCTCTTTACTCTGAAAAAAAAAGCCACAAAAATGAAAAAAAAGGCAAATAATAAAATCCTGGGATGGACTGAAAACCCGAAAGGGCGGTCCAGGTAAAAAGCAGGTAATCCGGCAGGCATTAGGCTTGGGCAAAAATGGATTCAGAGTGGGTGAGGTGGTGAGTCCAACTTAGAAAAATGAAATGAGAGTGTTAGGTGAAAGCCTGCAAAGGCGCCTAAGCAAAATGAGTGCATAAAAAACAATTGAGTGTTTTAGGATTTCAATTTACCGGCACAGGCGACATAAGTGGTGGAGTATAGGAGTGTTTCGGGTAGGTTTTCACATGAAGGAATAAGGCGTAGTTACGGTGGTACTTCTTTCACTCTCTTGGATGACTACTATTGATTGGTTGGACTTGGATGTGTGTGGTGTTTGCTGCTGTGGAGTAGGTTGTGGTTATTGCGTGATCTTGTTGGTGCTATGTTGGTAGGTATGTTGCTGATTTGATGTTAGTTTTCTTGTGGTTGGTTAGGGGATGGTGAGCTTTCATGCAGATGCTTTTACTCTTAGTTGTGGGCTTCTTTACATGTTGATGATCTAGGTGCTTCATTGGTGATGGGTGGTAGTTTTCTATCCACTCGAGACGAGTAGAGATTCAAGTGTGGGGGTGTTTGATACACACAATTATGTTGTGTGTATTGACGGAGTTTTAGCATGATTTTAGTGGTGTTTTAGGATGCTTTGGAGGTGATTTGGAGACTTGGCAAGGAGGTGTGGAAGCTGCATTTTTGGAGCCTTAGGAGCTGAGGAACGAAGAATGAAGAAACAGAGTCGCGGCGACCGCCGCGGAATTACGGCGACCGCCGTTAATTCCCTCTGAGAGACGAAGGCTACGACTTGGAAACGACGATCGCCGTTTAATTGCGGCGACCGCCGCGATTATGGCGATCGCCGTGGAAGATGCAGCGGCCGCCGCCGCTGTTGGATAGCACCGCCGAGCCGATTTCCTTTTCGGTTTTATTTTATATTTCTTTATTACGTTTTTATTATTTCTTTTTAGGATAATTTCAGATTTTTTTCCTTTGGTATTTAAGGGTAGAGAAGACTTGTTTCTTCCCTCTCTCGAAACCCTAATTTGAATTCTACATATTTTTGCTATGAAGAACTAAGCCTCCATTGCTTAGTCAGACATTGAAGCTTTTCGTGTGATTCAGTTGTGAGATTCTTATTCCTAATCTATTGCATGGTTTTTATCTCTTCTCTTGCTTGATTGGTTATGATTGATATTGATTTTCTCTAGTCTGATCAACTAGGGTTTGTCGCTATTTGTCTATTGCTAGATCTAGATTGTTACTGGTTGAGCATATCTATTTCAGAGTAGCAACTGCATCGTATTAGTAACTGGTTGTGCTAATCTTATGCAGAAGAGAATTGATTTACATTCTAGGGTAAAAACTGGTTGTTTTATTCTAGGGTTGTATCCAACTATATTCCTATCCGTAAGGCGGCTGTTAAACTGAATCTTGATAGTTTCAGGGTTGTTTAATTAGTTAGTGCTAATAGTATCTGGTTGTGCTATTAGTTACATCTGAAAAGGAATTGGAATTACCATTGCATGCGATTTTGAGTAGTATCTATGATCAACTTGTCATTCGAAGAGTGGATATTGTTTGACTGAGTGTTTTCCCAATAACTGATTTCATCACCTTTAATTGCTTATTTACCATTTGCATGCTTGGCTACTAAAACAAATCAACAAAACCCCCCTTTTGGTTGCTTTAAATTGACATACATATTGCATACTGCGATAGACTTTGTTTCCTTGTGGATTCGACCCTTACTTACCTAGGACTACGTTTTAGGGTTTGTTTGGATACTTTGCATAGTAGGAATTAGAACGGCAAATTCCTATTATCACTAATCGATACAGGAAGTTCGACAAACCTCTTGACCCTCGACGCTCTCAAAGAAATGGGTCTGACTGAGAACGACCTAATCAAGAAATCGACCCCACTGGTCGGGTTCAGCGGTGAGGTTAAGCACACGACTGGCGAAATCATTCTGACCACATACGCTGGAGGAATCAACCGACATGTTAAATTCTTAGTCCTAGACTGTCCGTCTCCCTACAATTGTATTCTTGGCAGGCCGTGGATACACGCTATGAAGGCAGTACCTTTAACATATCATCAAGTCATCAAATTCCCCACCGAGTGGGGAGTCCAAGAAATCAAAGGAGATCAAAGGACCGCAAAGGAATGCTATGTCGCTTCCATGAAGAACGCGGTCGAACACAAGATCGCATAGCAACCACAGATTGGCGAAGGACCTAGTTGATACGTTGAACCAGAAATGGAGAAACTCGACGAGATCGCACTAGACCCTTCAAAGCCAAACCAAACGGTAAGGGTCGGGTCGGACCTGGACGACTCGACCAGACAACAGCTTCTCGACTTTCTCAGGACCAATGCCGACTGTTTCGCATGGTCACATGAGGATATGGTCGGGATATCTCCCAACGTTATTACTCATAAATTAAATGTGGATCCATCTCATCCCCCTGTCAAGCAAAAACGCAGGTAATTCGCCCCCGAGCGGAACAAAATAATCGACAACGAAGTCAAAAGCTTATTGGAAACCGGAAAAATCAGGGAAGTCCACTACCCTGAATGGCTGGCCAACGTGGTCGTGGTCCAGAAGAAGAACGGCAAATGGAGAGTCTGCATCGACTTCACAGACCTCAACAAAGCTTGTTCCAAAGATTCATTTCTTCTACCTCACATCGACGCTATGGTCGACGCCACAGCAGGGCACGAAATGCTCACCTTCATGGACGCCTTCAGTGGCTACAATAAAATCCTTATGGATCCCGACGATCAAGCAAAAACAGCGTTCATCACCAGTCAAGGTATCTATTGCTACAAAGTAATGCCCTTTGGTCTGAAAAATGCAGGGGCTACATACCAACGATTGGTCAACAAAATGTTCAAAGACCAAATCAAAGACACAATGGAAGTCTATATCGACGACATGTTGGTCAAGTCCAAAAAGAAAGAATATCACATCGACCACCTACGCGACAGCTTCGAGGTACTCAAAAGGTACAATATGAAACTAAACCCTACTAAGTGCTCCTTCGGAGTGTCGTCAGGGAAGTTCTTAGGATATATGGTGACACAAAGAGGAATAGAGGCCAGCCCGGAATAGATCAAGGCTCTCATCAACCTCCGATCCCCCCGATGCATCAAAGACGTACAGAAGCTCACAGGTCGGATAACAGCTCTGAACAGGTTCATCTCCAAATCATCCGACAAGTGCAAACCATTCCACGACGCGCTCAAGAAAAATAAGTCCTTTCAATGGACGGAGGAACATGAAGCAGCATTTCAGAACCTCAAGGACTATCTAGCCAGTCCTATGTTACTAACCAAACCTAAAGGCGACGAGCCCTTATTTCTTTATCTTGTAGTGTCGGAATCGGCCGTAAGCGGTGTACTGGTCAGAGAAGAAGATGGCAAACAATCGCCAATATACTATGTCAGTCGGACGCTATTATCAGCCGAAACGAGGTATTCGTCACTTGAAAAACTCATATTATCATTAGTAATGGCTTCAAACAAGCTCAAACCATACTTTGAATCCCATACTAACACTGTGCGCACTAATCATCCCATGAGGGCTATCATGAGGAAACCCAAGTTCACAGGAAGAATGACAAAATGGGCCATACACCTCAGTGGTTACGACATCGAGTACGAGCCGAGGACAGCGATCAAGTCGCAAGCATTAGCCGACTTTGTGGCCGATTTCAGTCCGACCCTAGAGCAAGAAGCCACAAAAGAAGCAAATCAACTACTCGCGACAGACGAGACAGGTACATGGGAGCTCCACACAGATGGGGCATCGAACGCCAGAGGATCGGGGCTTGGGGTCGTACTGAAATCACCACAGGGGGACAAGATAGCCCAAGCTGTCAGATGTGAGTGGGATGCGACTAACAACGAGGCTGAGTACGAAGCACTCATATTCGGACTCATCTTGGCTCGCGATCTGGGAGTCCAAGAGATCGAAGTCGTTTGCGACTCCTTACTGGTCGTAAACCAAATACAGGGATCGTACAATGCCAAAGACACCAGAATGATAGCCTACCTGGAGGTAGCCAAGAAACTGATCGGACAATTCCAAACATTCAACATCCGACAGGTGCCCAGGGATCTTAACTCCCAAGCCGACGCGCTCGCCAATCTGGGATCCGTCCTAGACCCAAAAGAATTTCCACACATACCATTGGCCCACGTTATGACGCCGGCCGTCCCAAAGACATCCGTCGAGTTGACAACACCACTTGAAGAACTCGCCGCCATGGAGATAGGCGATCGACCAGAAGAAGACATCGTCGACACCAATGACGACTGGATGCTACCTTACATCAAGTGGCTAAAAGATGGTATTTTACCAGACGACAAGACAGAAGCAAAAAAGCTTAAGGTACAAGCACTCTCTTACGATATTATTGACAACATCTTGTACAAAAGATCTGTTACAGGGCTACTCCTACGATGCCTTAAGACTCCAGAAGTCGGATGTATCTTACAATCATTACACGAAGGAGAGTGTGGCAACCACACCGGCGGACGAAGCCTCTCGGGAAAGGCCCTACGAAACGGGTACTATTGGCCAACGATGAACAAAGACGTCATGGAATACACCAAGAGGTGCGACGCCTGTCAGCGGCATGCACCCGTACGTCATCAACCATCGGAGCTCCTCCATCCGACCCTAGCTCCATGGCCCTTTATGAGATGAGGAATGGACATCGTCGGAAAGCTCCCTCCCGCGTCGGGTCAAAGAGTCTTCTTCCTCGCTATGATAGACTACTTCTCTAAATGGATCGAAGCCGAAGCCTACAGAGAGGTAAAAGATCAACACGTCATTTCATTCATAAAACGCAACATCTTGTACAGATTTGGCATCCCATCCGAAATCGTGTGCGACAACGGCTCCCAATTCATCAGTCATAAGACTCGAACCTTTTGCGACCAATGGAACATCAAATTGGTTACATCTACACCTCGGTATCCGCAATCCAACGGACAGGCCGAATCCAGCAACAAGATCATTATCAACAACCTCAAGAAATGCCTCACATGGGCTAAAGGCAAATGGGCAGACGAGCTCCCACTCATTCTCTAGTCCGACAGGACCACTCCAAAGAATGCGACTGGGCAATCGCCTTTCTCTCTCGTCTACGGGAGCGAAGCAGTCATCCCGGTTGAGCTACTGGTTCCGACCGCTCGCTGCAACCTCCAAACAAACGAACAAAACGACATCGAACTAGCATATAATCTCGACACTGTGGACGAAATCAGGGAGAAAGCTCGAATCAGAATGGTCAAGTTCCAACAACAAGTCGCGAGGAGCTACAACAAGAACGTCCGGATCAAGGCATTCAAGGTCGGAGACTGGGTCCTAAGGAAGACATTCCAGAACACCAAGAACCCATCCGACGGAAAGCTAGCACCACAATGGGAAGGACCTTACTTGATCACCGAAGTGGTCGGACAAGGAGCATATCAACTAGAAGACAAAGACGGACAACCAATCCCGAGGAGTTGGAACGCAGCACATCTTAAGCTCTACCATTTCTGAACCAATAAGGTAAAAACATCACACAAAACTCTATGCATCGCATACATATCGCATGTTATCGCATGTACATTGCCACCTGTCGCATACATATCGCATGTTATCGCATGTACATTGCCACCTGTTGCATACATATCGCATGTTATCGCATGTACATTGCCATCTGTCGCATACATATCGCATGTTATCGCATGTACTTTGCCATCTATCGCATATGTATCGCATGCTATCGCATATACATCGCCACTTTCCTTCATATATCATCGCCTTGACACCAAGCGAGGATTTCCTCCTTACAAAAATACAAATGCAGAACAACATTTACATTGGACCCAGTCGTCCGCAAATGGATCCTGTCATCCGTATATAGCGCTTACATTACACGATCGATCGGATTACGGGGAGATGACAACACAGGCACGTCGGCACACCGCCTGTCTTATACAAAACATAAGGTACAACACCTTATTACATTCACGCAATTAAACATAAGGAACAAACACCTTATTATATATTGCTTACCTCCCCGACATAACGTCATGACTAACACATACACAAATACATCGCAGGCCTGCTCTACATACATACACACGGTGAAACCCCACTCGACGGAGCACACGGGTGAAACCGACATACACGACATACTAAACGTCGTCGACAACTTCCTCGAAAGTTCGATGAACATGTACGAAACAAACTAGCATGCAATTCTACATGTAAAAACGCATTTGCAGCAAAATAAAAAGCATTTTTATAAATACGCGACCCGCGAAGGCGGACGGGTCGCCAAACCACATTGTCTGCCTACACATCTGTAGGACTTCATCAAACAGAAATATTCTGCGACCCGCGATGGTGGACGGGTCGCCAAAACATACATTATCCAAAGGCACCAAATGTCTAAACCCACACACAAGTGGGACAAACAAAGTCAAGCATCGGGAACAACAACGTTACCTTCGGCAGGGGCTGGCTCCAATGGGGCTATCTCGTCGGTCGGCTTAGCATCGCCAGAATGAGCTTCGTCCTCATCGACACCTTCATCCACAGCCTCTTCTCCGACGCCGGCTAAGCAGAACAACTCCTGACCAGGATCGCTGTTTGGAAACATGGAGTCTAAAGTCTCCTTATCCGCCTTCATGTCCCAGAGCTCATGCTTGCCCTCGTTGAACTCTTCAATCATCTCGATGCGCGATTTCACCGCGTAGAAGGCCCCAACGTCGCCAGCAATCTGACCGTCGGCAATCCGAGCCCGCTTCACTTCCTCCTCAATGCCTGACCTGCACTCTTCAAACTCCCTCTGACATGCGACCAGCTCCCCTTGACAGCTCTTCAGCTCCCTGGTGAGACGACGCTCAGTCTCACGACAGCGACTCTCCGCTCCCTCTAGCTTGGTCCTTAAAGAGGCAAGGTCGGACTCTGACCTAGCAGCCCTATCCTCAGCCTTGACAAGCATCGCCTGGACACCGGATTAAGCTCCCAAGAAGTATTGAAAAGCCTGACAAAAAGGCATACGACAACACAAATACACGAATCAGAAAACACAGTCGAACAAAAGAAATACAAAAACGCACAAAACAAAGGGCACCACACCCTCCATGCGGAACTGCCCGCTTCACCAATGCAGTCCAAAGGGGAGACGTCCTTAACTTCCGACTTCAAAGTCGGGTCTTGAGCGTGAAAAAGATCAACGATCGACGGCCCTACGGCACCGATCTTGCCGACCCCTTCGGCGGTCGCGCCTTTGTTCTTAGGGACGTCCTCCGCCTTGACATCATCAGGACGAGCGCTCGCTTTCCTCTTAGAGCCAGCTTTAACCGTAGTCGTTAGGTCAATCAGAGCCGGTTTGCTCGACGCCGCCTTGGCTGCTGCTTTCCTTTGCTCAATCAAGCTTTTTCCCGACGCCACCCTCAGGCGAGCACTCGACCGACCACCAGGGGAACCTGACATGACAGGACAACAAAAAATGAGAAATCCTAAAGTACACGACAAAGTGAAAAACAATAAAAGGACTCCTAAAGCCGAAAGTCTACCTTTCGCACGAGATGAAGAAACATTCGACATATCTTCTTGTGAGGCAGGAGTCGTCGCCAGCAAGTTGACGTTCACAAATTTCCTTTCAGACGCAGGAATCTCAAGCACAATCTTTGACAAGTCCTCTGATCGGCTACTCACTTCTAGATCCTCTGGTTCGGGGACTACAAAAAAGAAAAGTTAAAGCAAGAGTTAAGACACACAAATACACGAAAGAAAAGACAAGTACATACTATCGACTCGCCACTCCGTCAACAAAAACAGACATTCTCCCTCCTTCTCCAGAGAAGAGCGTTCGACGAAAAAGAACTTCGACCCCCATCCGCGGTCGTTAACATCAGGGCTCTGCACCAAGGGCTTCCGACCAGGTCGGACACGCAACTGAACGCGACAGGAACTCTTCGATCCTATGAAGTAGTTGTACCACAGGGCGTCGAAGTCAAAATCAGCCCTAGTTTGAACATTCACAAGGTCTAAAACCCTAAGTACTCTCCATGCCTGAGGCATTACTTGACATGGCGCCAGCGCCAACATAGCTAGGAAGTCCCTGACAAGGGGGGAAAAAGGAAACCTATGCCCTATTCTAAACGGGTAAGAGTAGAAGCAAACACATCCCTCATAGCGAGCATCGGCCCTCTCGTCTGGGTGAGGCAGCCTGGCAACCGTCTCCGGCGGAAAACCTCCGACTTGGAGCACCTGATCCAGTTCCGCCTGGGACATAGTGCTAACCAACGCATCCGACTCCTTCAAAATAAAACGAGGAGGAGCTTCGCCTTCACGAGAATCGGAGAGAGTCTTCGACGACTCAGAAGCCTCGAGAGAAACCATTTCGAGAATGGGAAAAGAGGAGAATCGAAGAGCTACGACTAAGAGAAATCAGAAAGCTATGGCAAGAGAAACCAAGAGGCTTACCAGAAACATGCAAAGGAAGATGATGAAGAGTAATCGATTCCTTCTGCTATGAATTTATGGAGGGAAGTGAAGGCCTGCAGAGGCGTTGCATCATGCCTCGATCACGCGCCACGTAGCCCTGTGCAACTGCGCCAAAAAGGACGGTGAAGATCGTGTCCAAGGAAGTTGCCATGGATCCTGGTCTACTTGCCTAAACCGTAAGCCCATAGCAACTTGGGGCTATTGTTGGGCCTGGATTCTCCAGAGAAGACAGATCGAGAGGACCGATCCCAAGCCCACTGCAAATCGGGAGAATGGAAGACGAGTTCAGAAGAGTCGACAAGGCTTCTCTGGTCGAGCGACACCCGACAAAACCTCTCCAGTCAAGAGTCATCCGACAAGAACGCAGAGATCTCGCCACACATTTAATGCTCAGATCATGCAACATCTGCAACATTCAAACACCTTAATTGCCAGTAATTCAACAGCGAAATCCTTGCCATTACACTCGGTATTGAAGATAAAAACATAAAAATGGTGCAACGGCCACAGGAGTAAGGGACTTACCATATTTGGAACGACAAAGAAGATAAGATCAGGGAACTCACAACTACGCAAAACACACGTATTCTCACTTAGCAAACTCACCAGAATAGCACTCTCGCTCTCCATCTAGCTCTCCAAACGGCTGCCTATGCCTGACCCCTGCCGGTCGCCACTCACAAGTCACCGGTCGAGTCCCACTCGATCTCTGATTTTATTACGATAAGTTGTATTGGATCTAATCCGATTCACACGATATCTAATAAAATCATCTTGCTATCATATATTTATTTCTTGTTTACCTATTATTTGCTTGGTTTGGATTATTTCCCATCGTCCGATCGACTAGTTACCCCATCTAAGGCGATTTAGGTCATCCGATCTTTTCGCCCCAAAACACTTGCCTACTATACTTAGTTAGGTTCTTGAGGATTTACTTTGATTAGGCATCATGACTTTAGCCTCTATCAACAACGCTTCACTTGGAGTCGTGGGGTTGACCCTACGACTAGGACAAGTGACATGCTTGATCGGGGTCTTTGTAACACGGATTGGAGGGAACTTTTTGAGGATGGGTTGATCCGTCATTTGGCCAACAATCAGTCTGATCACGCTCCGCTCCTTCTTAGTGTCCAAGGCTTTGACAGTTATAAGGCTTACAATAAACCCTTCTACTTATAGGTTGCTTGGCTAATGCATTCTGAATTCCAATCGTTTCTAGCGTCTCATTGGGATCAAGGTACCCCATTGACTCAAGCTCTGTCGAACCTGGCAATCAATCTTCACAGTTGGAATAGGAATGTTTTTGGAAACTTGTTCCACCGAAGAGATAAGCTTTGGCACCGCATTGAGGGGATCCAAAGATGTATGTGCAATAATTATTCACGAGGGCTAGCTAATTTGGAAAGGAAGCTTCATGGTCAACTTGATGTTGTTCTTGAGCAAATTCACCTTTTCTGGCAACAGAAGGCACGCTAGGTTGCTCTGTTGGATGGGGATAGGAACACTCGTTACTTCCATGCTTGTTCAGTCATTCGCAAGTAGCATAATAGAATTGAGGGATTACGCACTGAAGGTGATGTTTGGGTGTGGGATCAATCAGCTCTCCAATAGCTTGTTGCGTCACACTTCCAGCCTCTGTTTGCTGATGAGTCGAATTACCAGGGGCCTTTCGATGTTCCACGAGGCAGGTTTCCAGCCTTAATGGAGGGTGATGTATCGGATTTATGTCATCCATTCTCTACTACTGAAATAAAGGTTGTGGTGGACAGCATGGGTCTGCTGAAAGCCCCCAGACCTGACAACTATCATGCCATTTTTTATCAAAGGAACTAGAAGACTGTTCGTGTAGAGGTAAAGGATGCGATTTGACAAGGCCGGAAACCGGTGTCGTTTTCCTATCAAAGAAATCCTAATTCACCTACTAAAGAGTATAGCAAGCAAGTTAGGGTCGATCCCACATGGAGTCGGTTATCTGTATGCAATTGACGTGTGACCAACAAGTAACAGGGGGGTTTTAGAATAATCGCAAAGTAACAAAGATGCAAGCTTTAAAACTTAGAAGAAATATGATGAGTGGAAGTATTTCACTAGACAAATATGCACACTGCAGATGAAATAGGTTGATCCTCGATAACTATTGTTCCAAGTTCTTTTCTCAATCTTGTAGTTGTTCCCACCCTGATCTTAAGTACTATCAATTCTCACAGTTGTTGATAGACTTATCACAATATCAATGGAAGAAAACCTTACCACTAACAAAGCAATAGCAATGCACACAAGGATATAAGATACATGCAAATAGAAGAAAACCTTACTACTTAACATGCAAATAATTCTCTCTCACAATTGCACACTCGTATTCCACTATATGTAACAATTGTGTTTGCCACTAGGTATGCACTCGTATTCCACTATATGCAAACCCTAGCACTATGATAGATATCGATGAACCTAGTTAGCAACTCTAGATAAATCAATACAAACCAATAGACACTATGCTCAAGAGAATTAAACCAACTTTTCAAGATATAGAACAAGGAATAGAAATCTCACAACCAAATCATTGCAATGCTTCAATTGTCTAGCGAAACAAAGGTGTTTAGTTCTCCATTCGTTCAAACCCTAGATCTGGAATGAATAAAGAGAGAGAACGTATGTCCTCTCTAAAACTCGAAAAACTCTTAAATAGGTTCAGAAAAGATAAGCTAAACCTAGCAAATAAAAATAAGGAAATAAAATAATAGAAAGTAGAATATCCGAAAATGCTAAAATCGGAAACAAAAGAACTGCTGGCCGCGAGGCGTCGACCTCCACCGCGGGGCGGTGAGTCCCATTGCGGGGCGGTGGCTTCGCTGTGTCGCCTTCTCTGAGATCCACCGCCGGGTCGTGGTGGCTTATGGCGCGGGGCGGCAAAGACCGCTTCTTCAGTTCTTCATCTTCTGCTCTCCTGTACTACCAAGTGATGGCAGCCTTCCTCCATGAATCCTGAGCAGATCTTCTCCATCCTTCATTAAGCTGTAAATCCTATGATATCTTCACTTCTTAACTCTTCTTCTGGATTACAGACTTAGCCTAAATCTATACCGAAACTCCATCTAAATCATGTCAATAATCACTAGTTAAGGTGCCTGAAATGGAACCTATCAAATTCCCCCACACTTAGACCTTTACTCGTCCCGAGTAAATCAAAACTAATCATACTCTAATCATCAAACACTAAGGCCTCAGGAAGTGTGAGCAAACATGATACCAGTGACTACAACAACTCAATAATCAGCTCCAGACAACCAAAACAAGTGATGCGAGATAAATCTATTCCTAACTCCTGTCTAGCTCCTTATCGCTCCAGAGTGACCTACCCGAACTCCTTATATCACCTCTGCTTATGACGCCAGCCTCCAGAAGGATCCTAAAATCACTCTTTTTTCTTTACGCTCATCTTGCCTAGGCGCCCTCTCGGGTTTTCACCTAGCCACTCATTTCATTTTGCTAGACATCTCACATGTACTCACATCACTCCAGTCCACTTTTGCACCGGTCTATACCAGTCGGACTACCTGCTTCTTACCTGAACTGCCCTTTTGGGTTTTCAGCTCATCCTAGGATTTTGATTGCCTTTTTCAAATATTTTTGGCTTTTTTTTTCCAGAATAAATGGTCAAATCTGAAATGCAAATACGAAATGCATAAACAAACTATGTACAATAACTATGATAAGAAGCAAGTCTAAATCCCTCCCCCACACTTGAAACACACATTGTCCTCAATGTAGAGACGAAGACAGAACGAAATAGGGGAGAAGGAAAATAAACTCACTAGAAAGGTGGATACGGTGGATAGCCCGACGGAGGTGGGTACCGCCCAAAGTAGTGCTCCTGCATAGATGGCTCAGCTGAACTCAACCGGTTCGTAATATCCCTCTCAATATCAGTCTGCAAAGTCTGCAAGCGAGTCAGCATCCCCTCATTTGCAGCGTGTTGACGCAGTGTGAAAGCATCAAAACGAGCAAACACCTTGTCCCAATGAATCTCAGAAGTCGATGCAGAAGAAGAGGCAGTAGCATACGCAGGGGGATCAACATCTATAGGGGCAGCAACCTGGAGACTAACCTCATAATCGGAAGGAACGACCTCAGCGTCAGATGGAATGAACCACTGTGTGAAATCCCGCAGGTAGGTAAAAGGGCGAGGAAGCCGCAGCACGTGGCCTCCATAAGAACACCAAAGGAAATTCTCCGGTGAGTTGTTCAACATACCACACCGTCGCAGACATGGGATGTCGTAGCGAATAGGCATGAGCGGTTGAGGGATAGTGTCAGTCTGGACTCTGGCGGCAGCAACCAACGTGATCAGACCACCCTGAACAATATCTCGCGCTTCACCCTCGCGAATCCTCTGGAGTTCGCGCGCCCATACCAAAACCCAACAAGGAGTCTCCTCATCCAAAGGGTCGAGCATCGGAGAGAACAAACCAAGACGCTTCAAATAAATCTTCATATCCTCCGCACTCCCACAAAATTGTGATACCCCGTAATTCTGTAAGGATATTCTGGGAATTTTTGGAATTTTCCCGAACACCCGTTTAGTACGTCGGATTTAATTCAGAAAGTCGGAGACATTCTGTAATGTGCTCTGTATCTGTAATATTTTTCTCAGTGAAGAATTATACAGTTAAGACCTGTTGGAAGTCTATACTCGTTCGTGTACGAATTTTGTTATCGCAAGTTAAGATTAATACCAAATCTCTACCCAATTGGTTATTGCCCAAGAGGTGCAAATGGATTAACCATGGGTTAATACCCAAGGGCACAATTGGAAGGCTTTTTGGCTCCCAACAAGCCTCATCTTTGCCTATAAATAGAGGGCATGGGTGAAGCTAGAAAGGGTGTAGAAAACGCCATTACGCTGTCCATTTCTCGTCTCTAAAAAACGCTCCCAAAGAAAAATGCTCTCTCTCTCGGAAAACTCTCGTGGATCGTTGGAGGCTCGTTTGGTGTCGTTCTCGGTGGCCAAAGGAGACTTGGAAGGCCCTTAGAAGCCTAGAAGCCAAGCAAGGCGAAAGACGAACCAAATCGAGCGTCGCGGGTAAGATTTATCGTCCGTTTTTAAGTTTCTGTTCAGCAACGGCGACCGCCGCCAGGAACGGCGACCGCCGTGTTGGGGACGGCGACCGCCATGTTGGGGACGGCGACCGCCGTTTTGTGGCCGGCGACCGCCGTGAAGCTCTTGGTGTCGCCGTGGAGGAAGCCGATGAGCGGCGCCTGCCGTGCTTGAGACGGCGACCGCCGTGATGGTGACGGCGACCGCCGTGATGGTGGCGGCGCCCGCCGCAATTGTTGGTGGCCGGCCGTGAAGGGTAGTTGCTCGGGAGTTATGCGTTGGCTTTCGAGACCTTCGATCGGGTCTCGTATCCTTTGATTTCTTTCGTCCTTTCGTATATTCGTACTATTCTTTGTCGAATCTAACCTAGGGTTCCTTTTTGGGTCGACTCGAAGGTGTTTATGCTAGTGGAGCTATACGCGTGTCGAGCCCGGAATCCCGTTGTCTCTGCTTTGTTCCAGATCTGCGGACTAAGGCAAGTGACGGTTCGCTCTTGCTCATCGTTCCATATTTACATTAATTATCAGCTGTTTATCTGAGTAATTAATTTGGAATGATTATCTGTGTTTGTCTGGAAAAGGTTTTATAAACTGTTTTGGAAAATCATATAATAGGTTGTATATCTGCTAGAACGACGCTATTATCTGTGATCGCCTTCCGGGCATTTATGTGGATTAATAGGAAAACTAATCCAAGTAAGGATTAACTGTTTCTATTATCTCTATGTTTAAGTCGTTTGCCTCGATGACTTTAATGTGAATAATTGCTGTGTTAGACTGTTTAGTTAACACGAGTGTTCGTAGGAACGCTAATCCAAGTAAGGATTAGTCGTTTCTTTATAACTTAATGTGCGTAGGAACGCTAATCCAAGTAAGGATTAGTCGTTTCTTTATAATTTAATATTCGTGGGAACGCTAATCCAAGTAAGGATTTGTCGTTTCTTTAAATCATAATATTCCTCGGGGTTATTGCCGAATAATTTAAGGGTCATGACCTATGCTTCTTATCCACATGTAAGGATCTGAAGTGTTTTAAGCGCCTTGCTAGCGCCAGTGGATGAGCTTAATTGCAGTCCTGTGTTTTAAGCACTTAGCTAGTGCATTGGGGTGGACGTAACTGTCACCCTGTAAAATAAACTGTAAGCGCTGTGGCAGTGCAAATCAGGGTGAACGTAAGATCACCCGATGTCATCATAACTTTCGTGTTCTCGGAATATTCTTAAAAGCCTCAACACTGTGTGTGTGTGTGTTGTAATTTAATAAGATAAGTGCAGTTAAGCACATAATTAAACTGTAAGCGCTGTATAGTGCAATCAGGGTGAACGTAAGGTCACCCGGTGTAATAATAATCGCCGTTGTTTCTCGGCATAATGATGTTAAGTCCCGCGTGTGTGTTGTGTGTGTTTTAATTTGGGTTGATGTAATTGTCACCCTGTGATTTAAGCTATGTGCCGCTCTTAATAACATTAACGTGTTTCAGTAATGTGTGTTTTGTAATTAAATAAGATATGTGCCCGAGTGCACATGATTAATAAACCTTTGGCGAGTAGTGCAGCTAAGTCATAGTACAACTAGGAAAGCTCGTCTCGACTTGAATGTAGTAAGTTCTCTTTCCGATCTGGATTCGCTGTATGCGATGAGGTTGGTCGTGAACCGAAGCATTTCAGTCAACTTTTAAATCATTGTTGTTTGATTCTGTTAAACATTCCAGATTTGTCATTTTTCCTTAAAGACTCAATCTCTTGGAGTCTCTTTTCGAGTCGATTTCTGTGAAGATGAAGTCTTCCAGAATCTTCTCTCATGCATACCTTTGTTGTTATTCCGTGAAAGTGCCGGGTTATGTATCGTCCCTTCGGTTATTATTCGAGGGACAATGATAGTAAACGGTTACGATCACTCGAACCACTATGCTTTTTACCCTTGCTAGTCTATTCAAGTAGACTAACCCACGAACTTTGTTCTCCGCATGTGGGCTGGTGTCATCCGTTCGATTCGGCACATCAGATGGAGTGTAGATGAGAAGACTAGAAGGACTATGGAGTCGACGGTGGTTTTTCCGACGTTTTAATAATTTCTTTTAATCATGTTGAGATCCTTGGGCAGGTGATCATTATGATCACAACCCTTTTTGTAATATCTTTTAAAAGTTTTCCGCTGTGCCTTGTTTAAGATTTTCGTTGTAATTTATTTAAACTCTGTGTTTGTCCTATTCGGGATTGGGATGTAATCCCGGGACTCGTGTTTTATATGAATAAGGTTATCATTTTGTATCATTGTATTTAATAATTTGTATTTAAACGGTAAAGCATTGGGTGATCTCGGTAAGGAACACTGGGGTCACTGGCGGTAATACCTTTCCAAAAGGGTTAAGTTTTGGGGGTGTTACAGTTGTGGTATCAGAGCCAAAGGTTGTTTTAAAACGGGTTTGAGATTTTTATAAATCATTTATCCGTTTTTGAAAATACTTTAAGAAGGGCTCTGAATTTTCAAAGTAAAAAGAGTTTGAAAACACCGTTCATAGTCCTGTCTTCTATATGGTCTGATATAGTAAGTTTGCTTCTATATCTAGAAAGACTAATTCCTTCCCCGTTACCCCGTATGATATGGGTTCATTCTATTCTCTTCAGAGGAACCGAGAGAAGCCAAGGTGGTTTTGCTATACCCAATAAGGCTTGAATTCCCAGTTCTCTCATTATGAGTTAAGGTTGTAGAACCTAGTAACTCGGTTTGAGTTCATCAATAGAAATTACCAAGTTGATCTATTCTAAGTTGATTTTATTACAATAAGTATATCAGAAGATACTAACGTGATAAAATCCTTGGAATTTGATCGGTAAACAGATGGTGAACACAAGGAACGTTATCCGTGCTGGTGCTGGGCCGAGTAATGACCCTAGACCAAATGCAAGGAATATTGTAGACCCAACAGGAGAGCGTGAGTCTGTCTTTAACAATAACCAGGGAGGCAATGGCCAAGCTCAGGCCAACGCTCCGATGTTGTTTGATGCTGCAGCAGTAGAGGCAATTCGAGGAATTGTCATGCATGCAATCACAGATGTTATGCGACCAGTTGCACCACAAGCACAAGGTGGTCCAGTTCCTCGAGCTACTCCTGAAGTTGAGGAGTCAGTGGAGCAAGTACCTCAGATCAATATTGTCAGAAATAGAGGAACTTACGGGCAAGCGTTAAAAGCCGTGAGTTCAATGAGGCCTGACAGCTATGACGGTACTGGAGAACCGGTCAGGGTGACCTATTGGTTCTCACATATGGAGCGTTTGCTCCGGAACATTAATTGCACTGAGGCTGGAAAAGTGCACATCGCCTCTCTTCAACTCAAGGATGTGGCTAGCGAATGGTGGGAGAGCACCGGTCTGGCTGATCATCCCGAGCTGAATTGGAGCATGTTCAAAACAAAGATGACTGACCGTTTCTTTTCCCGTGCTATGAGGGAGGAGAAGCATAAGGAATTTCTGTACCCGCAGACTGATGGGTTAAAGGTGACTGAGCTCGCAGCTAAGTTCAATCACTTGATGCAGTACGCTGGACCTGAGGTGTCAACCGAGGAGCAAAAGATCTGGTACTTCCATGGATGGATGAATCCAGAGATCAAGCCTCTAATGATATGTCATGGTTGTTCTACGTTAGAACAATATGTTGATGCAACCTACAAGATGGAAGTCACATTGGAGGAATCTGCCCTTAAGAGGGAGAAGCAAGTTAAGGGAAAGGGTGGGCAACAGGATCGCCAGGTTGGTTCATTCAAACGACCGGCATCGCCTACCAAGTTTGAAAGGTCTGGTCGTGCTAAGACCGAGACAACTCAGTCTGACTCTGCCAGAGGCTCAGGTTGGAGCAGCAGAGCAATTCAGTGTCACAATTGTGGTGAAGAAGGGCATAAAAGTTTTGTTTGCCAAAAGGACAAGAGGATGTGTCATAATTGTGGAAGAGAAGGCCACATAAAAACGTACTGCAGACTGAAGGGTCAAGGACCAATGCAGTCTTATCAGGCGTCAAATGTTGGAGGTGGACAGAACCCAAGGCCAGTGGTATCCACTCCTGAGCAGTCTATGGCTCGTAGTAAAGGCAAAGCGCATATGGGGTCTTCAGGCCAAGGGCAACGACTCTTCATAATGAGTCAAGCCAACGGAGAAGAACCTTGATCCATTAAGTTGTATTTGTGTTAAGACTTTCTTTAAGATTAAGGAGTAACGACGTTTGTCGGTAATCTCCGTGGTGTTAAGATCTGCCTGATCGACTTTTGTCAATTAACGTAATGTTTGGATGTTAGTAAAGTGTTTCCGTGTTTTGGAAAATTTCAGAATGTGTTATCATCGCGAATTAGTTGTTCATACGAAACCTCGTAAGTGTCGAGAACAGCTTATGCCAAGTAAAGATAAGGACTGTCGGACTTATGGTGGTGAAGTTTTGTGGACAACTTAGATGTTCGTTCCCTATGTGGTTAATCCCAGGGTCGACTCTGTTGTTTAAATCTAAATCCACTCCTAAGATTCTTCTTCATACATAGAGTATGTCATCTACAAGGCTAGGTGCAACTCTTTGAGGGAGATTAAGTTGTGGAGCGGTCATGTTAAGAGGAAAGGTTGCAATTAAGGATATGTTGATGATCCCGATGTATTAAAGATTCAGTAAGGAGAATTGTCTATATACATCTAAGGAGTACTGTGGTAAGCGTTATCTCATACGCTGAGTTCTTCCGAGATTTATTAAGGAAAGGGAATGAACTTGTAGAGTTTTGTTCGGAGAGATCAGGAGCTATCTCTCATGCGTGAGTTTGTGCCATGAGCATTAAGGCGGATGAATCATTTTCAGAATGATATCCTAAGGAATTAAGAATGATATCTCGTGTGATCCATTTCAAGGATGAAGTGATTAAGGATGTTGGATCCAGGTGGTAAGATTGGTGTTGAGGTAGTATCCTCATTGGCTTAATGCAAGTTTCGGGGTCGAAACTTATTTTAAGGGGGAGGTGATGTGATACCCCATAATTCTGTAAGGATTATTTTGGTAATTTTTGGAATTTTCCCGAACACCCGTTTAGTACGTCGGATTTAATTCAGAAAGTCGGAGACATTCTGTAATGTGCTCTATATCTGTAATATTTTTCTCAGTGAAGAATTATACAGTTAAGACCTGTTGGAAGTCTATACTCGTTCGTGTACGACTTTTGTTATCACAAGTTAAGATTAATACCAAATCTCTACCCAATTGGTTATTGCCCAAGAGGTGCAAATGGATTAACCATGGGTTAATACCCAAGGGCACAATTGGAAGGCTTTTTGGCTCCCAACAAGCCTCATCTTTGCCTATAAATAGAGGGCATGGGTGAAGCTAGAAAGGGTGTAGAAAACGCCATTACGCTGTCTATTTCTCGTCTCTCAAAAACGCTCCCAAAGAAAAACGCTCTCTCTCTCGGAAAGCTCTCGTGGATCGTTGGAGGCTCGTTTGGTGTCGTTCTCGGTGGCCAAAGGAGACTTGGAAGGCCCTTAGAAGCCTAGAAGCCAAGCAAGGCAAAAGACGAACCAAGTCGAGTGTCGCGGGTAAGATTTCTCGTCCGTTTTTAAGTTTCTGTTCAACGACGGCGACCGCCGCCAGGGAGACGGCGACCTCCGCCAGGGAGACGGCGACCGCCGCCAGGAACGGCGACCACCGCCAGGGAGACGGCGACCGCCGCCAGGAACGGCGACCGCCGCCAGGAACGGCGACCGCCGTGTTGTGGACGGCGACCGCCGCCAGGGAGACGGCGACCGCCGCCAGGAACGGCGACTGCCGTGTTGTGGACGGCGACCGCCGTGTTGGGGATGGCGACCGCCGTGTTGTGGCCGGCGACCGCCGTGAAGCTCTTGGTGTCGCCGTGGAGGAAGCCGATGAGCGGCGCCCGCCGTGCTTGAGACGGCGACCGCCGTGATGGTGACGGCGACCGCCGTGATGGTGGCGGCGCCCGCCGTAATTGTTGGTGGCCGGCCGTGAAGGGTAGTTGCCCGGGAGTTGTGCGTTGGCTTCCAAGACCTTCGATCGGGTCTCGTATCCTTCGATTTCTTTCGTCCTTTCGTATATTCATACTATTCTTTGTCGAATCTAACCTAGGGTTCCTTTTTGGGTCGACTCGAAGGTGTTTATGCTAGTGGAGCTATACGCATGTCGAGCCCGGAATCCCGTTGTCTCTGCTTTGTTCCAGATCTGCGGACTAAGGCAAGTGGCGGTTTGCTCTTGCTCATCGTTCCATATTTACATTAATTATCAGCTGTTTATCTGAGTAATTAATTTGGAATGATTATCTGTGTTTGTCTGGAAAAGGTTTTATAAACTGTTTTGGAAAATCATATAATAGGTTGTATATCTGCTAGAACGACGCTATTATCTGTGATCGCCTTCCGGGCATTTATGTGGATTAATAGGAAAACTAATCCAAGTAAGGATTAGCTGTTTCTATTATCTCTATGTTTAAGTCGTTTGCCTCGATGACTTTAATGTGAATAATTGCTGTGTTAGACTGTTTAGTTAACACGAGTGTTCGTAGGAACGCTAATCCAAGTAAGGATTAGTCGTTTCTTTATAACTTAATGTACGTAGGAACGCTAATCCAAGTAAGGATTAGTCGTTTCTTTATAATTTAATATTCGTGGGAACGCTAATCCAAGTAAGGATTTGTCGTTTCTTTAAATCATAATATTCCTCGGGGTTATTGCCGAATAATTTAAGGGTCATGACCTATGCTTCTTATCCACATGTAAGGATCTGAAGTGTTTTAAGCGCCTTGCTAGCTCCAGTGGATGAGCTTAATTGCAGTCCTGTGTTTTAAGCACTTAGCTAGTGCATTGGGGTGGACGTAACTGTCACCCTGTAAAATAAACTGTAAGCGCTGTGGCAGTGCAAATCAGGGTGAACGTAAGATCACCCGGTGTCATCATAACTTCCGTGTTCTCAGAATATTCTTAAAAGCCTCAACACTGTGTGTGTGTGTTGTAATTTAATAAGATAAGTGCAGTTAAGCACATAATTAAACTATAAGCACTGTATAGTGCAATCAGGGTGAACGTAAGGTCACCCGGTGTAATAATAATCGCCGTTGTTTCTCGGCATAATGATGTTAAGTCCCGCGTGTGTGTTGTGTGTGTTTTAATTTGGGTTGACGTAATTGTCACCCTGTGATTTAAGCTATGTGCCGCTCTTAATAACATTAACGTGTTTCAGTAATGTGTGTTTTGTAATTAAATAAGATATGTGCCCGAGTGCACATGATTAATAAACCTTTGGCGAGTAGTGCAGCTAAGTCATAGTGCAACTAGGAAAGCTCGTCTCGACTTGAATGTAGTACGTTCTCTTTCCGATCTGGATTCGCTGTATGCGATGAGGTTGGTCGTGAACCGAAGCATCTCAGTCAACTTTTAAATCATTGTTGTTTGATTCTGTTAAACATTCCAGATTTGTCATTTTTCCTTAAAGACTCAATCTCTTGGAGTCTCTTTTCGAGTCGATTTCTGTGAAGATGAAGTCTTCCAGAATCTTCTCTCATGCATACCTTTGTTGTTATTCCGTGAAAGTGTCGGGTTATGTATCGTCCCTTCGGTTATTATTCGAGGGACAATGATAGTAAACGGTTACGATCACTCGAACCACTATGCTTTTTACCCTTGCTAGTCTATTCAAGTAGACTAACCCACGAACTTTGTTCTCCGCATGTGGGCTGGTGTCATCCGTTCGATTCGGCACATCAGATGGAGTGTAGATGAGAAGACTAGAAGGACTATGGAGTCGACGGTGGTTTTTCCGACGTTTTAATAATTTCTTTTAATCAGGTTGAGATCCTTGGGCAGGTGATCATTATGATCACAACCCTTTTTGTAATATCTTTTAAAAGTTTTCCGCTGTGCCTTGTTTAAGATTTCCGTTGTAATTTATTTAAACTCTGTGTTTGTCCTATTCGGGATTGGGATGTAATCCCGGGACTCGTGTTTTATATGAATAAGGTTATCATTTTGTATCATTGTATTTAATAATTTGTATTTAAACGGTAAAGCATTGGGTGATCTCGGTAAGGAACACTGAGGTCACTGGCGGTAATACCTTTCCAAAAGGGTTAAGTTTTGGGGGTGTTACAGTTATGGTATCAGAGCCAAAGGTTGTTTTAAAACGGGTTTGGGATTTTTATAAATCATTTATCCGTTTTTGAAAATGCTTTAAGAAGGGCTCTGAATTTTCAAAGTAAAAAGAGTTTGAAAACACCGTTCATAGTCCTGTCTTCTATATGGTCTGATATAGTAAGTTTGCTTCTATATCTAGAAAGACTAATTCCTTCCCCGTTACCCCGTATGATATGGGTGCATTCTATTCTCTTCAGAGGAACCGGGAGAAGCCAAGGTGGTTTTGCTATACCCAATAAGGCTTGAATTCCCAGTTCTCTCATTATGAGTTAAGGTTGTAGAACCTAGTAACTCGGTTTGAGTTCATCAATAGAAATTACCAAGTTGATCTATTCTAAGTTGATTTTATTACAATAAGTATATCAGAAGATACTAACGTGATAAAATCCTTGGAATTTGATCGGTAAACAGATGGTGAACACAAGGAACGTTATCCGTGCTGGTGCTGGGCCGAGTAATGACCCTATACCAAATGCAAGGAATGTTGCAGACCCAACAGGAGAGCGTGAGTCTGTCTTTAACAATAACCAGGGAGGCAATGGCCAAGCTCAGGCCAACGCTCCGATGTTGTTTGATGCTGCAGCAGTAGAGGCAATTCGAGGAATTGTCATGCAGGCAATCACATATGTTATGCGACCAGTTGCACCACAAGCACAAGGTGGTCCAGCTCCTCAAGCTACTCCTGAAGTTGAGGAGTCAGTGGAGCAAATACCTCAGATCAATGTTGTCAGAAACAGAGGAACTTACGGGCAAGCGTTAAAAGCCGTGAGTTCAATAAGGCCTGACAGCTATGACGGTACTGGAGAACCGGTCAGGGTGACCTATTGGTTCTCGCATATGGAGCGTTTGCTCCGGAACATTAATTGCACTGAGGCTGGAAAAGTGCACATCGCCTCTCTTCAACTCAAGGATGTGGCTAGCGAATGGTGGGAGAGCACCGGTCTGGCTGATCATCCCGAGCTGAATTGGAGCATGTTCAAAACAAAGATGATTGACCGTTTCTTTTCCCGTGATATGAGGGAGGAGAAGCATAAGGAATTTATGTACCCGCAGACTGATGGGTTAAAGGTGACTGAGCTCGCAGCTAAGTTCAATCACTTGATGCAGTACGCTGGACCTGAGGTGTCAACCGAGGAGCAAAAGATCTGGTACTTCCATGGATGGATGAATCCAGAGATCAAGCCTCTAATGATACGTCATGGTTGTTCTACGTTAGAACAATATGTTGATGCAGCCTACAAGACGGAAGTCACATTGGAGGAATCTGCCCTTAAGAGGGAGAAGCAAGTTAAGGGAAAGGGTGGGCAACAGGATCGCCAGGTTGGTTCATTCAAACGACCGGCATCGCCTACCAAGTTTGAAAGGTCTGGTCGTGCTAAGACCAAGACAACTCAGTCTGACTCTGCCAGAGGCTCAGGTTAGAGCAGCAGAGCAATTCAGTGTCACAATTGTGGTGAAGAAGGGCATAAAAGTTTTGTTTGCCAAAAGGACAAGAGGATGTGTCATAATTGTGGAAGAGAAGGCCACATAAAAACGTACTGCAGACTGAAGGGTCAGGGACCAATGCAGTCTTATCAGGCGTTAAATGTTGGAGGTGGACAGAACCCAAGGCCAGTGGTATCCACTCCTGAGCAGTCTATGGCTCGTAATAAAGGCAAAGCGCATATGGGGTCTTCAGGCCAAGGGCAACGACTCTTCATAATGAGTCAAGCCAACGGAGAAGAACCCTGATCCATTAAGTTGTATTTGTGTTAAGACTTTCTTTAAGATTAAGGAGTAACGACGTGTGTCGGTAATCTCCGTGGTGTTAAGATCTGCCTGATCGACTTTTGTCAATTAACGTAATGTTTGGATGTTAGTAAAGTGTTTCCGTGTTTTGGAAAATTTCAGAATGTGTTATCATCGCGAATTAGTTGTTCATACGAAACCTCGTAAGTGTCGAGAACAGCTTATGCCAAGTAAGGATAAGGACTGTCGGACTTATGGTGGTGAAGTTTTGTGGACAACTTAGATGTTCGTTCCCTATGTGGTTAATCCCAGGGTCGACTCTGTTGTTTAAATCTAAATCCACTCCTAAGATTCTTCTTCATACATAGAGTATGTCATCTACAAGGCTAGGTGCAACTCTTTGAGGGAGATTAAGTTGTGGAGCGGTCATGTTAAGAGGAAAGGTTGCAGTTAAGGATATGTTGATGATCCCGATGTATTAAAGATTCAGTAAGGAGAATTGTCTATATACATCTAAGGAGTACTGTGGTAAGCGTTATCTCATACGCTGAGTTCTTCCGAGATTTCTTAAGGAAAGGGAATGAACTTGTAGAGTTTTGTTCGGAGAGATCAGGAGCTATCTCTCATGCGTGAGTTTGTGCCATGAGCATTAAGGCGGATGAATCATTTTCAGAATGATATCCTAAGGAATTAAGAATGATATCTCGTGTGATCCATTTCAAGGATGAAGTGATTAAGGATGTTGGATCCAGGTGGTAAGAATGGTGTTGAGGTAGTATCCTCATTGGCTTAATGCAAGTTTCGGGGTCGAAACTTATTTTAAGGGGGAGGTGATGTGATACCCCGTAATTCTGTAAGGATTATTCTGGTAATTTTTGGAATTTTCCCGAACACCCGTTTAGTACGTCGGATTTAATTCAGAAAGTCGGAGACATTCTGTAATGTGCTCTGTATCTGTAATATTTTTCTCAGTGAAGAATTATACAGTTAAGACCTGTTGGAAGTCTATACTCGTTCGTGTACGACTTTTGTTATCACAAGTTAAGATTAATATCAAATCTCTACCCAATTGGTTATTGCCCAAGAGGTGCAAATGGATTAACCATGGGTTAATACCCAAGGGCACAATTGGAAGGCTTTTTGGCTCCCAACAAGCCTCATCTTTGCCTATAAATAGAGGGCATGGGTGAAGCTAGAAAGGGTGTAGAAAACGCCATTACGCTGTCCATTTCTCGTCTCTCAAAAACGCTCCCAAAGAAAAACGCTCTCTCTCTCGGAAAGCTCTCGTGGATCGTTGGAGGCTCGTTTGGTGTCGTTCTCGGTGGCCAAAGGAGACTTGGAAGGCCCTTAGAAGCCTAGAAGCCAAGCAAGGCGAAAGACAAACCAAATCGAGCGTCGCGGGTAAGATTTCTCGTCCGTTTTTAAGTTTCTGTTCAGCGACGGCGACCGCCGCCAGGGAGACGGCGACCGCCGCCAGGAACGGCGACCGCCGCCAGGGAGACGGCGACCGCCGCCAGGGAGACGGCGACCGCCGCCAGGAACGGCGACCACCGCCAGGGAGACGGCGACCGCCGTGTTATGGACGGCGACCGCCGTGTTGGGGACGGCGACCACCGTGTTGTGGCCGGCGACCGCCGTGAAGCTCTTGGTGTCGCCGTGGAGGAAGCCGATGAGTGGCGCCCGCCGTGCTTGAGACGGCGACCGCCGTGATGGTGACGGCGACCGCCGTGATGGTGGCGGCGCCCGCCGCAATTGTTGGTGGTCGGCCGTGAAGGGTAGTTGCCCGAGAGTTGTGCGTTGGCTTCCGAGACCTTCGATCGGGTCTCGTATCCTTCGATTTCTTTCGTCCTTTCGTATATTCGTACTATTCTTTGTCGAATCTAACCTAGGGTTCCTTTTTGGGTCAACTCGAAGGTGTTTATGCTAGTAGAGCTATACGCGTGTCGAGCCCGGAATCCCGTTGTCTCTGCTTTGTTCCAGATCTACGGACTAAGGCAAGTGGCGTTTCGCTCTTGCTCATCGTTCCATATTTACATTAATTATCAGCTGTTTATCTGAGTAATTAATTTGGAATGATTATCTGTGTTTGTCTGGAAAAGGTTTTATAAACTGTTTTGGAAAATCATATAATAGGTTGTATATCTACTAGAACGACGCTATTATCTGTGATCGCCTTCCGGGCATTTATGTGGATTAATAGGAAAACTAATCCAAGTAAGGATTAGCTGTTTCTATTATCTCTATGTTTAAGTCGTTTGCCTCGATGACTTTAATGTGATTAATTGCTGTGTTAGACTGTTTAGTTAACACGAGTGTTCGTAGGAACGCTAATCCAAGTAAGGATTAGTCGTTTCTTTATAACTTAATGTGCGTAGGAACGCAAATCCAAGTAAGGATTAGTCGTTTCTTTATAATTTAATATTCGTGGGAACGCTAATCCAAGTAAGGATTTGTCGTTTCTTTAAATCATAATATTCCTCGGGGTTATTGCCGAATAATTTAAGGGTCATGACCTATGCTTCTTATCCACATGTAAGGATCTGAAGTGTTTTAAGCGCCTTGCTAGCGCCAGTGGATGAGCTTAATTGCAGTCCTGTGTTTTAAGCACTTAGCTAGTGCATTGGGGTGGACGTAACTGTCACCCTGTAAAATAAACTGTAAGCGTTGTGGCAGTGCAAATCAGGGTGAACGTAAGATCACCCGGTATCATCATAACTTCCGTGTTCTCGGAATATTCTTAAAAGCCTCAACACTGTGTGTGTGTGTTGTAATTTAATAAGATAAGTACAGTTAAGCACATAATTAAACTGTAAGCGCTGTATAGTGCAATCAGGGTGAACGTAAGGTCACCCGGTGTAATAATAATCGCCGTTGTTTCTCGGCATAATGATGTTAAGTCCCGCGTGTGTGTTTTAATTTGGGTTGACGTAATTGTCACCCTGTGATTTAAGCTATGTGCCGCTCTTAATAACATTAACGTGTTTCAGTAATGTGTGTTTTGTAATTAAATAAGATATGTGCCCGAGTGCACATGATTAATAAACCTTTGGCGAGTAGTGCAGCTAAGTCATAGTGCAACTAGGAAAGCTCGTCTCGACTTGAATGTAGTACGTTCTCTTTCCGATCTGGATTCGCTGTATGCGATGAGGTTGGTCGTGAACCGAAGCATCTCAGTCAACTTTTAAATCATTGTTGTTTGATTCTGTTAAACATTCCAGATTTGTCATTTTTCCTTAAAGACTCAATCTCTTGGAGTCTCTTTTCGAGTCGATTTCTGTGAAGATGAAGTCTTCCAGAATCTTCTCTCATGCATACCTTTGTTGTTATTCCGTGAAAGTGCCGGGTTATGTATCGTCCCTTCGGTTATTATTCGAGGGACAATGATAGTAAACGGTTATGATCACTCGAACCACTCTGCTTTTTACCCTTGCTAGTCTATTCAAGTAGACTAACCCATGAACTTTGTTCTCCGCATGTGGGCTGGTGTCATCCGTTCGATTCGGCACATCAGATGGAGTGTAGATGAGAAGACTAGAAGGACTATGGAGTCGACGGTGGTTTTTCCGACGTTTTAATAATTTCTTTTAATCAGGTTGAGATCCTTGGACAGGTGATCATTACGATCACAACCCTTTTTGTAATATCTTTTAAAAGTTTTCCGCTGTGCCTTGTTTAAGATTTCCGTTGTAATTTATTTAAACTCTGTGTTTGTCCTATTCGGGATTGGGATGTAATCCCGGGACTCGTGTTTTATATGAATAAGGTTATCATTTTGTATCATTGTATTTAATAATTTGTATTTAAACGGTAAAGCCTTGGGTGATCTCGGTAAGGAACACTGGGGTCACTGGCGGTAATACCTTTCCAAAAGGGTTAAGTTTTGGGGGTGTTACAAAAATGACCGCACCAGCACAGAATGAATTAAGCGTAGACAGGGGTGCACGAGCTTGTTACTGGTTTCCTTCCCTTTCTGATAAGCAGACATTCCCGTAGCGGTAATCCAGAATTCTTTAGTGTCCGCCTCATCGGGTCCCTTCTTCCACCCAGCGGTAGGTGGTCTAGACACTCCCAGAACCTCTCTGACTTCCTCAACTGGCATCTCATAAGCCCGTCCCTCATACTTGAATTTTATACCCACAAGGACCTTGCGCTCTTCACCATTAATAGTGCGTCTCTCATGGTATCTTGACATGGTGGCGATAAATTGGTAACAAAGTTCGGGGAACGCAGGGGCACACTTGTCCAGGAAGCCCCCCAATCCCAACTTATCCAAACACAGCTGGACCATTTCTAACATACCCAATTCGACCAAGGTACCCTTATCAAAGAATCGAGGCGGGAGCACAGTCCTCTCCACAACCACATCATAAGCTTTGTTCTCCTCCACAGTCATGCCAACCTTCCTAGCTCTCGGCATAATGAAAGTATTGGAACACTCGGAATCAAAGAGCTAGGCAAAGAGGACTTACAAACCAAAGACGGGGGTTCACCCAGGGTTCACCGCGGGGCGGTATGCTCCACTGTGGGGCGGCGATGAAGACCAGTTACTCCATTGAAGGCTGCCGCGGGGTCGCGGTAAGGACTGCCACGGGGCGGTGACTGTTCAACCTTATTCTCCAAATCAAAATTCCCGACTCGCGCGAGGCGGTGAAACTCCAACGCGAGGCGGCGACTGTATGATCAACCCGATCTCAACCTCCGACGAGCCTAGACAAAGCCCAACTTCCTCCAATCACACCTCCAAAACTTCACAACACCTCCCTTCAACTAATAGACACCACGGGGCAGTCGGACAATTATAATGTGGTGGCTCGGGTATGGGAAACTGAAATTTGGTTCAAAGATCTTCCACAAGCAAAGCTTTGAACAAGGGAGAGGTGGGGATTTGAGGTTTTGGGTTGAGGACGTGAGAGGTGAAAGAAGGGTGCGGCAGAAAGAGAGGGGGGAAAGAAAAGGGTGAGGAGGTTAGGGCTGGGCGGGAATGTTTAAAGGGTAATGGGAGTAAATACTAGGTACCGGACCACGGGACGATCCAAATAACACCGTCAAATCCTTCGTATCCAACTTGCAAAATGTTTTTGAAAACAAAACCGTTTTTTTTTTTTAAAATTCAGAGTTGAGTGAAAATACCTAGACCTCACCGCGGGGCGGTGAGGTGTTTCCTGGAGAGTTAAACTCGCCTCCATTTACTTTCGTACCTGACACGTTAGTAGCAGGCGGACGAAACAAAGCAAAAGAACTACGAAAAAGTCTAAGGAAAGAAAATCAAGAGAAGAGAAAAAGAAAAATACCTCGGGTTGCCTCCCGATCAGCGCCTTGGTTAACTTCGTTGGCTCGACGTAGGCTGTGGCCTATCAGTTTTCAGCTTCAGGGATTTCAAAACTCACTTCATCAACTCGGTTCGGGGTGAAGCCTTCATGGTAAGGCTTCAATCTTTGGCCATTCACTTTAAAAATGTTGTTTGTCGTGGGGTTAATCAATCCAATGGCGCCATGGGGGTGTACTTCAGCAATTTCATAAGGACCCGTCCACTTGGATTTCAGCTTCCCAGTAAAAAGCTTAAGCCGAGATTGAAATAGGAGGACCTTATCCCCTGGCTTGAAATCTCTTCTCAAGATGTGCTTGTCATGCCACTGCTTGGTCTTCGCCTTCTAGCTAATAGAGTTCTCATAAGACTCAAGGCGCAATTCCTCTAGTTCTTACAACTGCAGCTTCCGGAAATCTCCCACTTCATCCACTTGCATGTTGCATTTCTTTATTGCCCACCATGCTTTATGTTCGAGCTCTACAGGGAGGTGGCATGCTTTTCCGAATACTAACCGGAAAGGAGACATTCCTATTGGAGTTTTGAAAGTTGTGCGGTATGCCCACAGTGCATCATTAAGTTTAGAACTCCAATCCTTCCGATTAGCTGCAACCGTTTTCTCCAGGATAGATTTAATCACTCTATTGGAATTTTTGGCCTGTCCATTAGTTTGAGGATGATAGGCCGTGGAGACTCTTTGGGTGACATGATACTTCTTCAGCAGGGCAGTCACTGTCTTGTTGCAGAAATGGGTTCCCCGATCACTAATTAAAGCTTTGGGTATCCCAAATTTTGAGAAAATGTTCTCCTTAAGAAAACATGCTATAACTTTAGAATCATCAGTCCTGGTGGCTTTCGCTTCCACCCACTTGAAAACGTAGTCCACTGCAAGCAATATATAGAGATTCCCTTGAGAGCTAGGAAAGGGTCCCATAAAGTCAATACCCCAAACATCAAAGACCTCGCAAAAGATTAGTGATGATTGCGGCATCTCATTCCTCCTGGAGATGTTTCCAACCCTTTGGCATCGGTCACAGGATTTACAAAAGGCGTAAGCATCCCGAAAGATGTGTGGCCAATAAAATCCTGCATCCAATACTTTCCTAGCAGTCTTATTTGCTCCAAAATGACCCCCACATGCATGAGAATGACAAAAGTTAAGGACAGATTGTACCTCATTGTCCGGAAGACATCGGTGCACTACCTGATTGACACAATGTTTCCATAGGTAAGGATCATCCCAAACATAGTGACGGGCTTCTCTTCGTACCTTCGTCTTTTGAGCTCTAGTGTAATCCGGGGGTAGTTCCTCTCGAACCAAATAGTTCACGATATATGCGTACCATGGTCTGAAAGAGCGGAGTCCGAAGACGGTCTCGGCTATGTGAGGAGGGGGTTCAGAGGTACTTACAGAGCAAAGTGTGAGTCCGGAGATGTTGCCGCGGGGCGGTGCTGTCGACGCGGGCCGCGGTGAGCTTTCCTGGTTCTCTGTTGAACCTGCCGCCGGGTCGCGGTGGATATTGCCGCGGGGCGGTGGAGCATTAAGTTCCACACTGGCTATAGATCGCCGGGTCGCGGTGGTGCAGACCGCGGGGCGGTGGGCATTACCCGAATTTCCTTTGATCATAAAGAGTGTGTCATCTGGAAAAGTTCCGTGAATGGGGCTCTGTGCTCCGGGCTTATCTTCCTCATGTACGAGCCTATTCAGGTGATCAGCTACTAGGTTCTCTGCTCCCTTTTTATCTCGTATCTCAACATCAAATTCAGTGAGCAGGAGAACCCATCGGATTAATCTTGGCTTTGCTTCCTTCTTCGTCATTAGGTAACGAAGGGCAACATGATCTGTGTAGATGATCACCTTCACTCCCAAAAGATATTGCCTGAATTTTTCCAAGGCAAAGACAACTGCCAGCATTTCCTTCTCAGTGGTGGGGTAGTTCCTCTGAGCTCCATTCAGAGTCATGGAGGCATAATGAATCACATGGGAGGCACGTCCCACTTTCTGGCCTAGAACCGCTCCAACCGCATAGTCGATGACGTCACACATGATCTCAAACGGGTGAGACCAGTCAGGTGCCTGAATGATAGGTGCACTTGTCAGGCGTTCTCTTAAGCAATCAAACACCTTCTTGCACTCGTCGCTGAACTCATAGGTCACCTCTTTCTTCAATAGCTCGCATAGGGGTGAAGAGATCTTAGAAAAGTCCTTGATAAATCTTCGGTAAAAACCTGCATGACCTAAAAAGGAACGCACTTCACGCACATTAGTAGGATAAGGCAAAGACTGAATCACATCAATCTTCGCCTTATCGACCTCAATACCCCTAGCAGAGACAATATGACCGAGCACTATACCTTGTTCTACCATAAAATGACACTTTTCAAAATTCAAAACTAAATTAGTTTCAACACATCTTTTAAGTACAAGTGCCAAATGGTTCAAACATGAATCAAAGCTAGTCTCATGCACTGTGAAGTCATCCATGAATACCTCAATAAATTTCTCAACATATTTAGAGAAGATACTAACCATACATCGTTGAAATGTGCCGGGTGCGTTACACAAACCGAATGGCATTCTGCGGTATGCAAAAGTGTCAAAGGGGCATGTAAATGTGGTTTTCTCTTGGTCCTCTGGTGCTATAGCCACCTGAAAGTATCCTGAATACCCATCTAGAAAACAGTAATAGGGCCGTCCAGCAAGGCGTTCTAGCATTTGATCAATAAAAGGTAGGGGAAAATGGTCTTTTCGAGTTACCGCATTCAGCTTACGGTAGTCAATGCACACCCTCCATCCTGTAGTGGTCCTTGTAGGAACCAAATCCCCATGTTGATTCTCCACTATAGTGATGCCTCCTTTCTTAGGGACAACTTGGGTTGGACTTACCCATTGGCTATCGGAAATAGGAAAGATCATATCAGCTTTGAGGAGTTTCAGCACCTCCTTCTTGACCACTTCCATCATTGGAGGATTGAGTCTTCTCTGTGGCTGCCTGGATGGCTTGGCTCCATCTTCAAGTAAAATTCTATGCATACAAGTCGAGGGACTTATCCCTTTTATGTCTGCAATGGTCCATCCAATTGCAGTCTTGTACTCCCTGAGCACGCTTAACAACTTTATTTCTGGGTCTTCAGAAAGCTTACTAGACACAATGACTAGCAGAGTCTCATTGGCTCCAAGAAAGGTGTACTTGAGGTGATCCGGCAGCGGCTTCAATTCAATCTCGGGGGCCTGTACAACAGAGGGAACAGGCTTCTCGCTTGGATTTAGTAAATTGGGGCCAATGCCCAAAGGATCTATAGGAAACTTACCATATGCATCCATCTGAGCTATGATTTCATGCATGTTAGATGGTAAAGAGTATTCCTTGTAATACCCACACCACATTGGGTCGGCCCATCACAGGGCTACAGCCCATACACCCCAACCCATCCTTGTTGGCTACTCCAAATTAATGGAAGCCATTTCCAAGAGGTTGTTGGGAGCGCTCGAACTCGAGACCTCTCCCCTTTATCCCATCCCCGCAAGGAGTGGATACCAATTGTGTTGCAGCACAATTGGTATCCACTCCTTGTGGGGAGGGGATAAAGGGGAGATGTCTCGAGTTCGAGCGCTCCCAACAACCTCTTGGAAATAGCTTCCATTAATTTGGAGTAGCCAACAAGGATGGGTTGGGGTGTATGGGCTGCAGCCCTGTGGCGGAAGCGGTTGTTGAGGCCGAGTCGCTTGTGTTAGAACAACGCTATTTTGGAAAATCATATAATAGGTTGTATATCTGTTAGAACAACGCTATTATTTATGATCGTCTTGCGGGCATTTATGTGGATTTATCCGTACTATTGTTGTGCTTGAACTGTTAATTAGCACGAGTATTCGTAGGAATGCCTGGATTCTGAGAGGTCCATTCGGTTCTTTATAACTGTTAAGGGCGAGCAAGACCATGCGATAGTAGAAGCTTGGACTCTGTGAGGTTCATTCTTTCGATATAGATGAGGTTTGGACTCTGTGAGGTTCATTCCTTAGTTATATGTCCTGCGTGATAGAATATATATTTAAAAGCTTATAACGTAATGATCGTTTTGGAATTAAATAAGATAAAGTGCCCGAGCGCACATGATTAATAAATCTTCGGCGAGTAGTGCAGCTAAGTAAATAGTGCAGCTAGGAAAGCTCGTCTCGACTTTTGATCAGAGTACGTTCTCTTTCCAATATGGATTCGCTGTAAGCGATGAGGTTGGTCGTGAACCGAAACATCTAAGTCAGTTTTTCAATCACTGATGTGTAATTATTTAAACGTTCCAGATTTGTCATAACTTCCTTAAGACTCATTTCCGTTGGAGTCTTCTTTCGAGTCAATTTCTGTGAAGATTAAGTCTTCCAGAATCTTCTCTTGTGCATACCTCTTGTTGTTATTTCATGAAAGTGTCGGGTTATGTATCGTTCCTTCGGTTATTATTCGAGGGACAATGATAGTAAACGGTTACGATCACTCGGACCATTCTGCTTTGTACCCTTGCTAGTCTATTCAAGTAGACTAACCCACGAACATTGTTCTCCGCATGTGGGCTGGTGTCATCCGTTCGATTCAGCACATCAGATAGAGTGTAGATGAGAAGACTAGAAGGACTATGGAGTCGACGGTGGTTTTTCGATGTTTTTAATAATTTCTTTTAATCAGGTTGAGATCCGTGGGAGATGACCATTGTGGTCAAGATCCTTATTTGTAATATATTTTAAAGGACTTCCGCTGTAACTTATTTACTCTGTTATATATTTTATAAGAATTCCGCTGTGCTTTGTTTAAGACTTCCGCTGTAATTTATTTAAACTCTGTGTTTGTCCTATTCGGGATTGGGTTGTAATCCCGTAACTCATGTTTCATTTGATTGATGTTTTGATTTGAATACTTTGATCATTATGTATCAATTGTATTTCATGATTTGTATTTAAACGGTAAAGCCTTGGGTGATCTCGATAAGGAACACTGGGGTCACTGGCGGTAATACCTTTCCAAATGGGTTAAGATTTGGGGGTGTTACAGAAGGTGTCGAAGAGATCCTTGTCGTCGATTACTCTCCTTTCCTTTAGTGCCTCCGGAAAAGGGGCAGGGGGTTTTTCAGAACCAAGAGGAGGGAAATTTGGACGAACATAGGAGTCATCTTCTTCATCATGATCAAGATTTGGGCTCGCACCGCGGGGCGGTTGATTCACCGCGGGGCGGTGCTCTCGGCCGCGGGGCAGTGATATTGACTCAGGACAACTGGGAGATGCCGTCGGGTCGCGGTGGAACTTGCCCATCGTCAATTTCTGCCCTGTCATCCTTTTCAGCAATAGGAGCGACTTGCAATTCCTTGCCACTTCGGAGGGTCACCGCATTTACACTTTCTTCTGTGGCCCTTTTGTCCAACCTAGTGACCACATCTGATAAATGAACCACTGTCTCCTTCATGCTCTTGATGCTAGCCGCAGTTGTTTGTACATGAGTTGTGAAGTGCATTGTTAAGGGCTTGATCAAGTCTTCAGCTGAAGGGGAGCTACTAGCTTGGGGAGCAGCTGGTGGCCAATCAAAGTGAGGTTGTGGTGGTTGTTGTATGAGTTGTTATAGCTGTTGTTGATCATGTCGAGGTCTAATAGGCCCGTAACCTCCAGCAGCGTAAACTTCAGCAGTAGTGGCATCCTGAAGTTGGGGACAAGCATTGGTGTTGTGAAATGGGTCAACGCAAATTCCACAAGCATTGTGCTGTCGGGGTGCTTCTTTTGTACTCATCTTCACAATTACGTCTTTCAATGAAGCAATTTCTTGCAATAAATGCGCATCATTGGAGTTGACAGCATTAACTCCTCTGGTCTCTGGGGCTTCATCAAAATCTCTTGTGCTCTCAGCCATATCATGGAGTTTAATAATGGCTGCATCAGGGATCATATTCAAGATACTACCACCACAAGTAGCATCTATGATTCTTCTTTCATCATCCAGCAGCCCATTGTAAACATAGAGTACTAGAGCTTTCTTGTCAAAACCATGGAACGGGCAACTAGAGCAAAGTCGTTTGAACCGCTCACAATAGTCATAAAGGGTCTCCTCTTCTCCTTGTTCAATACTGGCAATCGCCCTTTTCAAGGCATTCGCCATCTTGGTTGGGAAATATTGTGCGAGGAAGGCCTTATGTAGCTTAGCCCATGAATCTATGCTTTCGCCAGGCAGATGATAATACCAGTCCTCAGCATCGTCCTTAAGAGTGAACCCGAAGGCTCTCATTTTGATCTGATCTTCAGTGACGTTGGCTGGTTTAATGCTCATACTGACGTTGTGGAATTTACCCAAGTGAACAATGGGATCCTCTCCACTTCGTCCATGGTATCTCGGGAGCAACTGTATCACTCATGTTCTGAGCTCAAATGTCACACCATCTGCAAGGGGTGGAATGATTACAGCCAATGGCTGCTGTATTAGATCTGGCGTAGTCAACTATCGGAGTGTCTGAGCCATTCGTACCTGTCTCTGTATCAACTTCAACAAGTAACGAATCAGTAGCAAAGGTGCGGACCGTAAGATAGATCCACACCGCAGTCAATCACAAATAATCACAAACAGAGTATTTGACTCCCCGACAACGGCGCCAAATTTGACAAGGCCGGAAACCGGTGTCGTTTTCCTGTCAAAGAAATCCTAATTCATCTACTAAAGAGTATAGCAAGCAAGTCAGGGTCGATCCCACAGGGAGTCGGTTATCTGTATGCAATTGACGTGTGACCAACAAGTAACAAGGGGGTTTTAGAATAATCGCAGAGTAACAAAGATGCAAGCTTTAAAACTTAGAAGAAATATGATGAGTGGAAGTATTTCACTAGACAAATATCCACACTGTAGATGAAATAGGTTGATCCTCGATAACTATTGTTCCAAGTTCTTTTCTCAATCTTGTAGTTGTTCCCACCCTGATCTTAAGTACTATCAATTCTCACAGTTGTTGATAGACTTATCACAATATCAATGGAAGAAAACATTACCACTAACAAAGCAATAGCAATGCACACAAGGATATAGGATACATGCAAATAGAAGAAAACCTTACTACTTAACATGCAAATAATTCTCTCTCACAATTGCACACTCGTATTCCACAATATGTAACAATTGTGTTTGCCACTAGGTATGCACTCGTATTCCACTATATGCAAACCCTAGCACTATGATAGATATCGATGAACCTAGTTAGCAACTCTAGATAAATCAATACAAACCAATAGACACTATGCTCAAGAGAATTAAACCAACTTTATAAGATATAGAACAAGGAATAGAAATCTCACAACCAAATCATTACAATGCTTCAATTGTCTAGCGAAACAAAGGTGTTTAGTTCTCCATTCATTCAAACCCTAGATCTGGAATGAATAAAGAGAGAGAACGTCCGTCCTCTCTAAAACTCGAAAAACTCTTAAATAGGTTCAGAAAAGATAAGCTAAACCTAGCAAATAAAAATAAGGAAATAAAATAATAGAAAGTAGAATATCCGAAAATGCTAAAATCGGAAACAAAAGAACTGCTGGCCGCGAGGCGTCGACCTCCACCGCGGGGCGGTGGCTTCGCTGTGTCGCCTTCTCTGAGATCCACCGCCGGGTCGCGGTGGCTTATGGCGCGGGGCGGCAAAGACCGCTTCTTCAGTTCTTCATCTTTTGCTCTCCTGTACTACCAAGTGATGGCAGCCTTCCTCCATGAATCCTGAGCAGATCTTCTCCATCCTTCATTAAGTTGTAAATCCTATGATATCTTCACTTCTTAACTCTTCTTCTGGATTACAAACTTAGCCTAAATCTATACCGAAACTCCATCTAAATCATGTCAATAATCACTAGTTAAGGTGCCTGAAATGGCACCTATCACGATTCAAGATATTTTTCAGGGGCAGGGTATTCCTTCCTCCATGAATGAGACATCTCTTTTTCTCATTCCAAAAGTGGAAAATCTAGAGACTGCAAACCAGTTGAGACCGATCAGTCTTTGCAATGTTGCATTCAAAATTGCAACAAAGGCGATAGTGACTAGACTGAAGCCGGACATGAGGAAGGTGGTTGCTCCAAACCAATCTAGCTTTGTCCCGGGGAGGCAAATTACTGATAACATTGTGATCACATAAGAGGTGATACATTCGATGCGGAATAAACATGGACCTCAGTTCATGGCTATAAAAATTGATTTGGAGAAAGCGTACGATCAGATCTGTTGGCCCTTTATTAGGGATACATTGCAAGAGCTGCATCTCCCTTGTATGCTCAGGCAGGTAATCATGGAGTGTATTCGTCATGTACTATGAGAATTCTTTGGAATAGACAGATGGGTGAACAAATTCAGCCAACGAGAGGGGTACGTTAAGGGGATCCCCTGTCGCCTTATATATCTGTCTTGTGTATGGAGAGGTTGGGACACATTTTCAGGAGGCAGTTCAAGGAGAGGAGTAGAGGCCTATATCTCTTTCTGAACACGGCCCGGGATTGTCTCACCTGTTCTTCGCCGATGATCTCATTCTGTTCACGGAAGCAATCTGCGACCAGATGACTACAATTAGATATTGTCTAGATAAATTTTGTGATGCGTATAGGGGCAAAGATTAATTTTAAAATGTCTCGCATTTGTTTCTCTTAGGCTACGCCGACTGCTGTTGCCGATGAGATCAGTCGTGCTAGTGGCATACCGGCCACTGATGACCTTGGGAAATATTTGGGAGTTCCAATGATGAAGAAGCGAGCATCCATTTGAACTTTCAAGCATATCTTGGAGAGGGTGAATTCTCGTCTTACGGGATGGAAGTCTAAGTTGTTGTCCATGGCTGGAAGAGTTACATTGGCGCAATCTACTATTGCGTCGGTGCCATACTATACTATGCAGTCTACCCAACTTCCTCTCTCCATATGCGATGAGGTTGAGAAGAAGGTTAGAGGTTTTGTTTGAGGGTCGACGGATGTCCAACACAAGGGTCACCTTTTGAACTGGGAGGAGATGAAAAGGTTGAAGGAGGCAGGTGGAACGAGGATGCGAAGTATGAGGCAAATTAACTTAGCCTTTATGTCTAAAATGGGGTGGCGGTTGCTGAATGAACTTGAATCGATGTGGTCAAGGGTGGTGCGTGGGAAGTATTGTAGTGGCCGGTATGATCGAGGCATGTTCTCCAAACAGGCTGGTTCGTCGACTCTTTGGAAAGGAATTGTCAAGGCTAAGAATCCTTTTCTCCATGGGCTGTAAACTATCATTGGTGATGGGTCTCAAACTTTGTTTTGGTCGCAACCATGGGTCGAGGAACAATTGCGTGAAAATCTTGTTACAAGGGAGATTGATGAGGATGCTCTTGGGAAGACGGTGGCTGACTATTGGGATGGGAATGCGTGGAAGTGGCATGAGTTTATTAATCTTCTTTCACATGTTGTGCTTAGCAAGATCAGCCATATTCGTGTCAATGTAGAGGAGGTGGGTGATAACTTCCATTGGCACCCGTCCTCTATAGGCAATTTGACGGTGAAATCGGTCATTGAGGTATTAAGAAAGAAGGAGGGTGATGTGAAGGATGCAGTTTGGAAGAAAATATGGAGTGTCGATGCTACCCAGAGGGCTCGAAACTTCGTGTGGCTTGTTAACCATGACGTGATTCTCTACAACGTCAACAGGGTCAGGAGACATATGGGTGATGATCCAAACTGCACTTGGTGCCAGGATCAGCCGGAATCAACTCTCCACCTGCTTCGCGAATGCCCACATGCTTTGTAGGTCTGGCATTATCTGCTTTCGGATGTCCAGCTTGTGCCTTTTTGTGTTGTTGATCTCTGTGGATGGATTGAAATGAACTTGTCTCGCTCTGGCATTTGCCCTACAATTTTTGTTTATGGCCTCTAGTGAATATGGCGTTGGAGGAATGCCATCATCTTTGGCAACCCCTCACCTGGTGTTGATGCGAAAGCAGAATTTGTGTTGGCTCGAGTGCGCGAGTTCCTGTCTTTGAAGCGCAATGGGTGGAGCCATCTGGACAGCTGAGCAATGTTGACCATTGGGAGCGTCCCTCTATAGATTGGCACAAACTTAATTCAGATGGGTCCTTCTATCCTAATACTGAATGGGGTGCTAGAGGCCTTATTCGGGATCATTCGGGTCATTTCATTTGCGGTTATGTGGCAAAGACAAGAGGTCGGTCTGGTTTCCATGCTGAATCATTGGGTCTCTTGCAAGGGTTGGCTATGGCTCAACAACTACAAATTAAGCAGCTGGAGGTAGAGGTTGATGCTAAAGAGGTTCTGACTGTTGTGGAATCGGATAACCCACCATCCCATTTGTACACGGAGATCGTCTCTAGATGCAGGGCGCTTGTGGGAGACAAGGACTGGGAGGTTAGGCTTAAGCATGTGCCATGGATTGTCAATCGATGTGTTGATTGGCTTGCAAGGTATAGTCTTGCTTGTCCTGGAGAATTTACTTTGTTTATGCTTCCACCCCCTGAATTGGCTAAGATGATTGAGTATGATCAATGTATTAATGAGCATATGTATGTTCACTTATGATTCAATAAAACGGGTACAACCCTCCCTTCGTATAAAAATAAAAACTCTAATGCCTCGGTCATATAAGTCCTTAGATTTTAACTCGGATGAACTCAACCCTCAAACTCTTATAAATAGGACATATAAGTCCCTGGATTTTTAAATTGATTTAACTAAGCCCTTAAACTTCATATTAATGATTTTTTTTCTAGATTAACTTGTAATAACCCCTAAAAGTCTCGAACTGTCGTTTTGTAAGAAAGACATAATGGGCAATTTCTGTAATCCCAGTAAGATTATTTGAACATAATAATATACGTTTAAACTATATTGGGTCTTATAATATTTTTAGAAGTGCTAAAAAATAAAGATTTAGCATGCCCTTGAACGAAATCTGCGACCAAAGGACGCGCTCGTGGCATTTCCGCCACCGCGGAAGTGTTTCCGCGACCACGGAACTCTGTTCTTCGTCTTCTTCGTCGTTCTTATCCGAGAACGCCGATTCGAATTTCGCTCGTTTTGTAACCTCCACCTGTGAAGGATCTTGAAGCGTTTGGGTTGCTCGGCGTTGGCTTCCCCTCACCCTATAAATAGGGGTCTTCAGCACCAAAATCATCATCTTCAACAGCTGCAAATCCCTCTCTTTCTCTTGTCTTGTGCCTTCGCCGAAATTCTCGAGTTCGTCGGAAGTGTCGTCGGAGTTGTAGTGGTCGTCGGAGTGCCTTTGGAAGCTTGGAGTGGTGTCATTGCAAGGAGGTGAAGAATTCGTCATCCTCTTTGTCGTCGGTGAGTTTTCGAGGCCGAGTTAGAGCCGCGTCGGAAGGGAGATCCACGATCGTGGGGATGAATTCCGCGACCGCGGCTCTGCCCAGAAATCCGCGACCGCGGAAGTCCAAACCACGACCGCGGCTTGATCTAGCAAGCGCGATCGTGGCTTGGACAACCACGGTCACGGCTTATGATGTGACCTTGTCCAGGGAAAGACCACGATTCGTTGTCACGGGATCGATTGAATGCGTAGTAGGGCGTTCAACTCGTCGGAAAGGGAAGAAGGAGCGTTCGGCGGGCTATGGATGCTATCGGACGGTGACCGGCGGCGATGGGGGAGATCGGCGGCGGATTGGTGGTGGTGAAGGAGGCAGCCGTGAAGGTGAAGGGGTGGTGGCTGTCGTGGATTAGGGTTTGAGTGTTGGTGGGGAGGCAAGAACTAGGGTTAGTTCTTGTCTCGGGATTTGTGGATAAGTGACTGGATAGTTCGGTAACCGAGTTAACGCACCAGGATAGTTCGACTAGGAATGCGTTAACTTTGTGACGTCAGGGCCCGTGTTTACAGGAGATTACTCGACTGGAAAACAAGCTCTATTTCGACGTAGTTGAAAATGAAGACAAAAGAGAGTATTTATACTAGAGAGTTGACCTAATGGGCCAGACTCTCTAGTTACTAATTCTGGCGGCCCATTTAACATAAATGGCAACCACCCAGAAATAGCAGCTACTAAAAATAGAAATACTGTTCATAAAACGTGCTAAGCAATTAATGTCTCAATCGTACTGGATGTAATTGTAGGGGAGTCTCAAGGCGGATGTGACAAGGACGGCAGGGTCACATCACCCTCCCCTACTTGGTTGTGAAGCGTCCCCGCTTCACCCTCATTAGGCTCAGGCTCAACATATGGTGCGAAGTCCGCGACGTCGAACGGCTCACGCACCCCGTACTTGTCCGGTAGCTCGAGCTGGAATGTGTTGTCGCCAATGTTCGTGACGACTCTGAATGGACCATCACCCCGTTGGTTGAGCTTAGACTTGCGGACGGAAGGGAATCGCTCCTTCCGCAAGTGAAGCCAAACCAAGTCGCTCGGGGCGAAGATAAATCGTCTCATTCCCTTGTTCTTCTGGGATGAGTATTGTATCGCACGTCGCTCTAGCTGTGGATGTATCCTCTTGTATAGCTCCTGAATGTGCTCAGCCAACTTCCCAGCAGCAAAGGTCTCCTGGTCCTGTAGCGACGCGTCGGGAAAGAAGTCCATCCAATGTTCAATACGACGCTCATGTTGCAGGCCTGGCGGCAGCTCGTCATGCATGAAATCCACAAATTCCTGCAAAACAGACAAAATTGCAGGCGGAAGTACGGGCTCTGTCGTAGGAGTGGCACAAAGGCAAGGAATAAGAAGGAAACAAACAGACTTGCCTTGAAGTGCCGGAGTGAGGTCCCTGTGTTTCGCCAGAAGAACTCTGCGTTCACAGGTGCCCCGTAAGGTAGATGCAGAAGCAGCTGTAGATGCAGATGACCTTCCAGAAGACACAAAAGGCAAAGGCGCAGGACAGGAAGTTGACTCGGCCGAGTTGCGGGTGCTTTTCCCGACTCGGTCCATAACTCGGTCGGGTGTCAGACCGAGTTGTATCCAGGTGTGCTGACCCGGCCCAGAACTCAGCCGAGTTTCTGGCCGAGTTTCCCCCAGGTGACACAACTCGGTCGGTGACCCGGCCGAGTTGTCGCCCGAGTTTCCCTCAGGTGCCTCAACGCGGTCGATGACGCGGCCGAGTTGTCGTCTGGTGATAACAGAAATTTGTCGTTCTAATTCCTACTATGCAAAATATCCAAACAAACCCTAAACCGTAGTCCTAGGTATGTAAAGGTCGAATCCACAGGGAGGTGAATTCTATCTAAATATGCAATCCGTATGTCAATCAAACATAACCAAAGGGGGGTTTTGTGAGTTTTGTAAGTTCTAAACATGCAAAAGGTAAACAAGCGAAAGAGTTGTGAAATCAGTGACGGGAAAAGCACTTAGTCAAACAACATCCACTATTCGTATGACAAGTTGATCCTAGATACTCATTCAAAATCTCATGCAATGGAAATTCCAATTCTTTTTCAGATATAACTAATAGCACAACCAGATACTATTAGCACTAACTAATTAAACAACCCTGAAACTATCAAGATTCAGTTTAACAGCAGCTTTACGGATAGGAATATAGTTGGATACAATTCTAGCATAAAACAAACAGATATTATCCTAGAATGTAAATCAGTTCTCTTCTGCATAAGACTAGCACAACCAGATACTAGTACAATGCAGTTGCTACTCTGAAATAGATATGCTCAACCAGTAACAATCTAGATCTAGCAATAGATCAATAACGACAAACCCTAGTTGCGTCCAAATAGAGATTATCAATATCAATCATAAGCAACTTAAGCAAGAGAAAGATAAAAACCATGCAATAGATTAAGAACAAGAATCTCACAACTGAATCAAAACGAAAGCTTCAGCGTCTGACTAAGCCAGGGAGGCTTAGTTCTTCATAGCAAATACGTAGAATGGGAATTAGGGTTCGAGAGAGAGATTCGAAGATGATAATAATAATAGGCAAACAAGCCTTTTCTCAACCCTTAAATACTAAAGGAAATAAAGCTAAGTTAACCTAAAACGAAATAATAAAAATGTAATAAAATAATGCAAAATAAACAAATAAGGAAAATTGGCTCGACAGACTTCAGACACGCATGGCGGTAGCTGCAACCTCCACGGCGGGCGCCGTAATTAAGTCGTAGCTAGCTTCTTTGGGCAGGAATTGGCGGCGGTCGCCGTAAGTTGCACGGCAGTCGCCGTGCACTCGTTTCTTCCTCCTTTGTCTCTTCAACTCCCGAAAGCGTGTCTTTAGCACCTCCTCGCCAATACTTCATAACTCCTTGGCGTCTACTACTGGTGACTTCTCCTCAGTGTCTCCTATGATCTCCAAAATAGCTCAAACACCTCCAAATACACCAACTTCGCCTCCAAACGCCATGCATATGAATGTATCTAAATCTACCCGAATGGCACCAATAAAACCTCTAATGACTCTTACTTAATCCCTACAAAGTAGCGCTTATCATCTGGCATTCTCCGGGGTTGGTTTCTGCACAGGCAGAGTTCTGGCGGCCTCAATGGCCTTCTGGCGTTGTCGCTCAACCTGATCCTGTAAAATTTCCTATGGACTCATGGGTAAGAGAGTCACGCGCTTCTCGTGATAATTGAACATGTAAGTGTTCAAATACCCGTCGTGAAGTACGCGACGATCATATAACCATAGACGTCCCAGAAGCAAGTGGGTAGAGTCCATGGCGGTAACATCACAAAGCACAGTATCCCTATAAGGACCAATAGAAAATGAAATAAGGCACTGATGTGATACGGTGTTACCTGAACTGTCTGAGATCCACTGTAGACCATAGGGAGTGGGGTGAGGAGTCGTCGGAAGGTTGCAGTAGCGGACAACCTTCTCATTGATTATGTTGCAGCAAGAGCCCCCATCAATGATCACGCTTAGCGAAGCATTCTGAAGCTTTGCTCGGGCATGAAACAAATTCTCCCGTTGCTCAGTAAGGGCGCCCTCCTTGACGCTCAGCACGCGTCTAGAGAGCAAGGCAAGATGATATGCCTGGTCATCATGGTTATCGGCAATGCCGACCACACAGCCATCAGCATCGGCTGTATACACAGCGGCATGAGCCATCTCGACGACGTCATCCTCGTCGTCGTAACTCTCATAACCTACAGATTGGGTGGAGAAGAGGACCTTCTTCGCATTTGGACAATTCATTTGGTAATGTCCTCGTCCTCCACACCTGAAACACTCCACATCTCTTGCTCGGTCAGAGCGAGCGGGATCTGTAGATGGCGGTTGCGGGTGGTGAACAGGAGCAGACGGGGCTGCTCTCGGTGGCGCTGCAGCAGACGCAGTACCTGTGGTTCTCTGGTCATGTCTATGTGCACTAGATGAAAGAGTAGAGTCAGTGCCTGAAACCGAAGGAAAGGGTCCAGAACCATACCTGAAAGATGTTGTGGGCTGCCAAGGTCTCTGCCTCTGGCGTTGGTGCTGAAGGTAGAGCTTCTGCGCAGTATACACGACATTGTTGAGGTCCCGAATGGGCAGGACGTCAACTTGATCCTGGATAGGCTGGTTCAGCCCAGTGATAAACCTCGTCTTCAAAGTTCCTGGAGCAACACTAGCGCCAGCCTTGAAGTACATGTCCTCCAAGCGGGCGAAGAACTCTTGAGGGGAATCCATGCCCTGTCGCGCACGAGTGATCTCGGTCCGCATCTGCTCCTTGTAAGTGGAAGGCACGTACTTCCGAGTCATGATGTACACGAGCTGATACCACTCAGTAATGGGTGCCCAACCCATCCGTTAATGATGTTGCATAATACGTTGCCACCATGTTTGTGCAGCTCCCTCAAAATGTAGAGTCACGAGATCTACCTTCTCGTACTCAGGGACAGTCAAATGACGCAGGACGTGCTCTGTGTTCTGCAACCACTCAAGAAAGACAGAAGGATCATATAAGCCATAAAAGTTATTAATTTTTACCTTCACATCTCGGCGTTGGACAGGTGGTTGTGCCTGGCGGTCCTGAAACCGAGTAGCAGGATCCGCCACGGGCTCGAAGTGACGAGCACCATACTGTGATGGTAAGCGAGCTGGTCGTTGGGGACGCTGTCGGCCGGCGGCTGGGCGCATAGGCTGGTAAGCCTGCTGGTGGCGCCCGGGCTGGACAGCGTGCCAATAGGCCTCCTGATTCTGAGGCAGCAAGGGAGGCGGCACATAGTTGGTATGTTGGTGCTGAAGCTCAGGGGGATCCTGGAGAGGCGGATGAAATCCGTCAGCATATCCAAACTGACCCTCATCCTCCTCAAGGTCGTACTCATCAAACATATCCTCTTCATCAGAATAAAGAGGAGTGCGGGCACTCTGGTGATCTTGGTAAGCATCAATATCAAACGGCACAGAAGTGGTTTGCCGTTGACGCTGTCGCTGCTGCAGATGGGAACCAGACGGCTGGTTGTGCGGGCGACCAGTCGGAGGCGGTAAAGTCGGCGATCGGCCCTGCTGATGGCGACCACTGGAATGGACATGGTCGTCCTCATATTCCTCTTAGGGACCCGCCTCAGTGGGATCCGCAGGAGTAGGGGTCTCTTCCTGGATCACGACTTGCGTAGACCTTCGTTGCCGACGACGCGTCGGATCAATAATGCTCTCTCGTTGCGATGCCAGTTCTTTCTGCTGGCCTGCATCTGAGGTGGAGGGAAGCATCACAGCTTTGCCCTTTGCCTTTTCCAGGGCTAGGGCGCCTAGCGCATCATCCTGTTGTTGATCTGGAGCAGAAGCAATCTTAGTTACCGGGGCCGGTTGATGGAGTGCGATGAGAGCTGCTATTTGTCGCTCGAGTTCGGCGACCTTCGCGTCCCTGACAAGCATCTCTCGGCGCAATTGTTGTTCAGCAATCTCGACGCCTATCTCGCGGGTGATCTCTTCTTCAGACATGGTACCTGACAACAAGAAATGGCAAACCACAGGATCAAAGCAAACAGCAACAGAAACAACAAACAGCGAAGCAGTACCAAACTCAACAAACAATCACTCGAGAAACTACTCTGGCTGTCCGTGAGGGCGGTTATGAGCAGGCTTAAGGCAACCCACACAACAATCAACAAAATCCAAGCAATGCTCAGCAAAGAAAATGTCGAAAGTAGATATGCAAGGATATAAGCACAGAAGTAAGCACAACACAGTCAACCAAGATATGCAACCTAGACAGGGAAGAAGGGCGTTCAACTCATCGGAAAGGGAAGAAGGAGCATTCGGCGGGCTGTGGATGCTATTGGACGGTGACCGGCGGCGATGGGGGAGATCGGCGGCGGATTGGTGGTGGTGAAGGAGGCAGCCGTGAAGGTGAAGGGGTGGTGGCTGCCGTGGATTAGGGTTTGAGTGTTGGTGGGGAGGCAAGAACTAGGGTTAGTTCTTGTCTCGGGATTTGCGGATAAGTGACTGGATAGTTCGGTAACCGAGTTAACGCGCCAGGATAGTTCTACTAGGAACGCGTTAACTTTGTAACGTTAGGGCCCGGGTTTACAGGAGATTACTCGACTGGAAAACAAGCTCTATTTCGACGTAGTTGAAAATGAAGACAAAAGAGAGTATTTATACTAGAAAGTTGACCTAATGGGCCAGACTCTCTAGTTACTAATTCTGGAGGCCCATTTAACATAAATGGCAACCATCCAGAAATAGCAGCTACTAAAAATAGAAATATTGTTCATAAAACGTGCTAAGAAATTAATGTCTTGATCGTACTGGATGTAATTGTAGGGGAGTCTCAAGGCGGATGTGACAAGGACGGCAGGGTCACATCAGCTTAGGCTTTGTTTCCTTTCGATTCATATCGTCCATTCGTTTCGTTCGTACCGAATCTAACTTAGGGTTCCGCCTTTTGTCTCGACGTCGTCGTAGGAATCCGTATTCAGATTCCAGTTCCCAGATACCCGGAACCCGACATCTTCGTTCGTCTAGATTAAGGCAAGTGGCAATTCGCTCTTGCTTATCATTCCATATTTCCTTTAGTTATCAATTATTTGATTGTTAATTAAATTGGAATGAAGTGTTGTTTTCGTTTGGGAACAGATTTAATAAATGTGATAAAATATGAATCTATAATAGGTTGTATATATTGCTAGAAATAACGTTATTATACATGTTATTACCGTGATGGTATTGGTGTGGATTTATGTGTGAATTTAAATGTGTAGTTAGAACGAGTATTCGTAGGAACGCTATGTACCTTGCGAGGTCTAGTCGTTTCTTTATAACTGGTATTAGGAGGGTTTTGCCCTAGTGCTATCTGGTCATGACTGTACCCTTACTCAGGGTAGGTGCACACAGCTGGTGCCAACAATCGGGATTAATTCCCAAGATATCTCTCGTGTCGAGACGATATATCTTAAAAGCTTTAATGTGAATATACGTTTTGTAACTAAATAAGATAAGTGCGGTTATGCACATAATTAATGAACCTTCGGGCGAGAAATACAACTTGGAACCCGCCCGGACTTCGGTTAGAGTAAGTCCTCTTTCCAATCTGGATTCGTATTACACGGTGAGATTGGTCGTGGACCCAAATGATCAAGTCATTTTTAAACGCTTGTGTGAAAACTGTAAACGTTCCCAAACACTTGTCATATATTTCCCATAAGACTCAACTTCTTTGGAGTCTTCTCTTCATACGTTTCTTATAAGACTCGCCTTCTTTGGAGTCTTCTCTTGTTCATACCTCTTCGTATGTCTATGTAGAAGTGTTGAGGTTCACTGTCATCATCGGTTATTATTCGAGAAGCGATGGGTGTGACCTGACACGACTACTTAGAACCTCTTTACTTTTACCATTGCATAGTCTTTCATTAGACTAACCAACCGGTTTTATTCCTTTGCATGGTTGGCCGGTGTCATCCATCTCATACGTCACATCAGGTAAACGTCCCTTTTCGTGAAGGCCAGAATACGATGATGAGGGCAGATGATGGTTTAAGAGTTTTCCAAGGTTGAAGATCTTAGGCGTGAGATCGCTCAGATCAAAACCCTTTATGGCGTTTATTTATTTCAAAGACTCTCGCTGTGTTAAATAATTCTGTATTTGGTTCTATATTTGATTGAGAACAGCTGTAAAACCATGACATTGGATTGAATAATATTTTGTAATCTTTATGATATTTAATAAAGTTTGTATTATTATATGATTGTTATAAAATGATTTAGTCTTGGGTGACCCCAAACGTGTATTATGAGGTCACTGGCGGTAATACTTTCAAGGGAGAATTTGGGGGTGTTACATAACTATTAATAATGTACTCTACTTTACTCTTGGTTCGAACTCTCAACCAATCTACTATATATATACTAAAGCATAATACTCACTACGCCACGTGGCGCCCCCAGAATAAGTCCGAATTTTACGCTATTACGTGGCGTCATGGTATTGAATTCAACACGTGGCAACCTGCGATTTTTTTAGATTTATTTAAAAAATCAAAAATCTGTAATAATAGAATCTTACACTTGCCAATGCAAATATTATTTACAATAAAAACTTTCCAAAATGTACAACAAAATATTCTATAATATTTGATTATCTTTTTCCAATATTGACCACAGAATATTCTGTAATATTTATTTATGCACTATACGAAAATAAATCTGTAATATTTTTAACATTAATTCTTTTCAAAATGGACCACAAAAAATCTTTTTGTAATTTGCCTTTTTAGGCTTTTGATTTTGTTACTTATTAGTCAATTGACGTTTTATCCAATTACACACAAATTAAAAAACAATTTATTATTTCTTTAAACGCATCCATTAAGCAATAAATTCAGATGCACTTAAAATTGCATTAAATTCAATTTGGAAGATATCAGATAAGACGCGTACACATATTGTTTCCTCATTAATTAAAGAAGAGTACTACACAACAACTAATTTGAATATCAAATAAGAGGGGTTGGAACGACAAATAATAAAAATAGTAATTAAGAGGGGTTGGAACGACAAATAGATTTGATAAAAAATGAAATGAAAAAACTGTCAAATTAAATCGGAGGGAGTAGTATGTTTTCAAATTTTGTAGGCAATATTTTTCAAATTTCTCTATATATTTAATCTAGCTTAGTTACGATGTTTTTTGTTTACATTTTGATCGCATTTATTACTTTACTATATATCAACTCTCTTCATCTATGATCAACTCCAAAATCACGTGATGTTTATATGGATTTAGGAAAATAAATTTGCAATATTTTTAACATTAATTCTGTTTAAAATGGACTTACAAAATATCCAATAAACCTATAGTGCAATAATAAATTTGTATCAAACAAATAATTTGTTTTCAAAAACTAAACCTGCAAATTTGCTTGCAAATCAGTGATATAAGAATATGGAGGAGGACTCAGAGGATTATATGGTGCACGTGTTTGTATTTGGTATTTGTATTACTATACTACTGACTAATTACGGATTAATTAGCATTTTAAGTATGTAATATTTTATCTACTTCAAATGAGTAGACATACACCTCTGATTACATGCAAATATGCATGAGTGACAATTATCATGGAAGTTTGTAAATTTAGTAGTTAACTATTGAAATTTCCGTGTCAGACGGGTTTTTATGTCATATATGTTGAATAAAAGACATTAATAATTATTAAAATTAATCTACGTATTAAAAAAATAGATCTACATAATATTAATATCAAAATCATATTCGGATCATAATTTCATATATCAATGGTCCATATAATTAAAAATTTTGGGATTTGTATATAATTAGGAAATTCTGAATCTATATATAATTAGAAAATATTTGGATTTGCAATCTTTGTCCTTGATTTCTATTTAAATTAGGAAGAGGGATAAACAAATCCAAAATTTCATATGCCACATGTCACTCTAAGAATAAACTATGCCATATATGCAACTTGTCATCATCTCACTTTTTCAAGTAATAAAAAGTTTATTTTAAAAATCAATATATATCTTAATTCTTTCCAATAATGAAATTTGTAATCTTAACAATAATCCACCTAATCTTTTACATCTTTCCATCATAAGCTAATCTTATATAAACAAATACACTTGGACCAAAAAAATTAATAAAATAAATTTCCATAATTATATAACATTTTTCAGTTTTAATAATTTATATACCTTAATTTGTACATTCGTTTTCTAAACATTCATAAATATGCAGTTAGTAAGTGATTAATTAGTAGCTTATAATAGTTCAATTATGTGTACTTTTTATAATAGTTCAATTATGTGTACTTTTTATTTGCACTTTAAAACTGCAAATATTTGCAATAAAAAATATTATATAGAATCTTAGAAATAATGTAAGGATACATTATAACATACTCTATACTTAAATGAAATAAGATATAAATTATTACTTAGTAATGTTAAATTTCTAATTATTAGTTTAGTACGAAAATAAATTATTAAAGGTAGTTTTCAATATATTGAGCTACTAACATTAATTTCATAAACCTATTTTTGAAAAATCTTCTTTATTGTATTTATTTTATATGGTCGTGGTCTAGGAAAGGACGCATAGAAATATATATCTAATTTATTTAATAGATATAATCATAAAATAGAATTACATTTTTTGGTCAAAGTATTATATTATAAATAATCTACTATATGTCTACTAAAATAAAACTTCAATATACCACATTGCACCCTCATAATAAAAATGCCACATGCTATTTGTTGAGAATTTCATTTTTTTTGTAAATCTAAATTTAGATAGAAAAAAGTTATATCTTACACTTTAACTAATTCCTAATTTAGATACAAATCAATCAAAATAATCACTTCCTAATTTACATACAATTTTCTAATTTAGATACAAATCAATCACATAAATAAACTAATCACTTTCTAATTTACACACAAAAGAATCACACAAATCAATAACAAAGATTATCAATACAAAACTTCCACAACAATCTACTATGTATGCACTAAACTAAAACCTAACTAAATCACATGACTCTTCCTAATCAAATCACATTCATTTTTCATGTGTTATTCTCTCATTTTTTCACTTTGTTTTGATATATTTAATTACAAACTAAAAATCTAATATTTATCTACTAAACCAAAACTCCTCTATGCCACATGGCACCCCCCTATTAAGCCCATCTCCTCATTATACCACATGACATCATCCTATTCTTTTTGTCACATGACATTTTTTCAATTTTTAAATTTGATATAATAAATATATATCAGATTCTCCTATTTCCTAAACTAAACATGTCAATCATAATAACAATCTTCAAAAATCCTTTTTTCAAAATTTAATATAATAATTATATATAAGATTATTCTATTTCCAAAACTAAACATCTCAATCAAAAGCATATAGTTTATATATATTATTATATTTCCATAATTAAAAATACTAAATATAAAGGCATAAAATTCTAGGCACCACCAATAAGTAGTTTAATGAGGGATTATCAACTACATTTGGAAATATGCAATGGATAATATTTCAATTTAGTTACCATGAAAATATGTTTCTATGAATGTATTCTAACATTCCGGAAAGATAAGACTAGGATCCGAAAGTTAGAGTTGCTAAAAGTAAACTTTATACAAAACAAAGGTGAAAACATGCTATAAGTATAATGGTTTATGACCATGTCAATATATTTTATGAAACATATTATTGGTATACATAATCTTTTTTTTAAAGTCGTTCAAAGTGCGGAGTGTAATCTACTATATATCTACTAAACCAAAACCTTATGTGTTGTCATCACGTTTGATTTGCCTACATGTCATCACTCATCTAACCATCATCCACTACATCATCCAACTATTAGAAAAAAATAAATAAAAAAGGATTATCAACTAAAAGAGTTGTAAAAAGTTCCGAAAAGATACGAAAAAATAAAAAATTATTTTCCATGTATAGAATAAGATAAGTTTTGATTATAGTAAGTAATCACAATCAATAAGAAAAATTTTTATTATAGAAACTCATTTTATATGCATAGGGAGTTTTTAACCCTTTATTTTCCTAACTAATCATGAATAGATAGAAAAGTCTATTTTTCATATATCTTATTTGATGGTGTAAGTAAATATATATCAGCTAAACACTTATTGCTTTTACAAATCTTCTCTATAATTTTTCTACAGATTGAAGCTATACCATATTTTTACGATCAAGTCCACAAATTGCTTGAAACCATAGATTTCTATCAAGAATATATAAAATATTATTGAAGAGATTCTCTCAAATTCGATTAAGATAAATCTAGTGTTTATGTTGTAGTAGTTTACTTACCAATTTCCATAACTAGTGTATTTCGTAGAGTCTATTGAAAGTCATTTAAATCCAATTTATACGAACTAAAGAGTATATAGTATGTTTTATTTATCAATTGCATTATTTATATATGTATTATATTATATTATGATATATATATATATATGCTCTTTCATAATGTATTTTTATCTTCCAACGACAACTCTATAAAATAAATAATCCACTTTAACATAATTGTAAACCAAATTTCATATGGGCCTAATCTTCACAACGTATTTGTTAAATATAATTTATCATTATTAATATTATTTTTAAAGTACTTATTGGTCGTAGTTAATATAGTTTGATCATCTTCACAAGTTAGGGTTTTGTTAACTTTACAACTTAAGTTCAGGTACACAACTATCTGAATTGATTTGTGCTGCCAAACTTATTATCTGGGATGAACTCCGATGACGAATATTTTCTATTTTGAAGCATTAGACATGACTTTAAAAGATATTCTATGGGCTACAAATCCCCTTAGTTCAGTATAACCTTTTGGAGGGAAAGTCGTAGTATTTGGTGGAGACTTTAGGCAAATCTTACCCGTTATCACAAAAGGAAGCAAGCAAGATATTATTTTTGCCACCATTAATTCCTCTTATTTGTGGAAATATTGCAAAATTCTTAATTTGACAAGAAACATGAGGATTCAACAAAGTACATCTGATTATGATATCCAAGAAGCAAATGAATTTTCTAAAAGGGTATATTAAGCATCGGAGATGGTACTGTAGGTGTTGACAAGATGGAGAAGCATAAATACAAATTCCTAATGAACTATTGGTGAAGGATTATGACTTAGATCTGATTCCAGCAATTGTTAAGTTTGTGTATCCCTCTCTTTTGGACAATCGATTGTCTCTAAAATACTTTGAAGAACGAGCAATTCTTGCACCAACACATGAAGAGGTAGATAGAGTTAATAACTATATATTGTCTTTGTTACCAGGTAATGAGAAAGCTTATCTCAGTTCAGATAGCCTTTGCAAGACAGGTTTTATTGCAGACAATGATGCAAGTGTTTATATTTCTAACTACTTGAAAAGTATTAGATGTTTTGGTGTCCCAAATCATGTATTGGAAACTAAGGTTAAGGTTGTAATATCCCTCATTTTATAAGGATATTTTGGAATTTTTCCAACTCCCGTATTACTAGTCGGATTAATTTTAGAGAGTTTCAGACATTCTGTAAATTGTTTGAACTCTGTAATATTTTTCTCAGTAATATATAATACAGTTGAAGTATTTTTGGGGTTAAATTTGTCGAGCGTGTACAAATATATTTAACATGGGGTTAAGAAATTAACCCAAAAGTGAATCGGATTAGAAGGGTGAAAACTGGGCTTGACCGCACCCCGCAGTCAAGTGACCGCACCCGCGGCGAAGGCCAAAAGCTGAGGCGGTTTCGTCTTCGCGATAAGCACCAGCTGCAACTCGCCGGAGTGTCAAGTCTGAGCAGCTCAAGTGGCATCTTGACTTGTCCCCTTGTCTCCTTGCTTGTTCCCTTTGAGGAAGCTCGTTTTGGGACTATAAAAGGGATCGAAATCAGAGGATGTGAAGCTTCATCTCCTTCCTCTGTTTTTCCTTTGTTTTCACCATTTCCATCTGAATTCCGAGCTCTCATCGGAGTGTTCTTTGAGTAAAGAAGGGTACCTCTAGTGGTATTTGAAGGTCTAAGGTGTTTGGAGATCGAACAATAATCAAATCGAAAGGAACGAAGCGATTTGGTAAGTTTTCTCCATTGAAGCACTTTCGCGAGAGCTCGCCACTGTCTATCCACCGCACCCCGCGGCAAGCTCCCACCGCACCCGCGGCGAGCCTTGTCCGAGTGTGTGTTCGTGGGTGCTTGGATTTGGGCGAGGCTCGATTCCTTTGATTCTTTTCATATTCTTTTAGATTCAATTATGAGGATATTGAATCTAACTTAGGGTCTCATTATGGGTCATTTCTTAGGGATTTATTATCCAAGATCTGCCCCAGTTTCAGATCCAGGAACTCGACGTTTCTAAGCCTTGTTCGAACTCGTCTGATCTAAGGCAAGTGGCGGTTCGCTCTTGCTCATCATTCCATATTTCAATTAATTATCAATTGTTTAGTTGTTAATTAATTTGGGATGATTTACTGATTTATTATTCGTTGGGAACAACTTTGTTAATAATTGATTAAAAGATGATATTATACTAGGTTGTATAACTGCTAGAACAACGCTAGTATAAATATATGTTTATGATGTTGGCCATGTTGGCTTGGATGTGGACTATTACTGTGTTGAACTGTTAGTTAGCACGAGTATTCGTAGGAACGCTTGGACCTTGCGAGGTCCATTCGTTTCTTTATAATTGGCAAATAACAGAGCGATCAAGACCCTATGCCAAACTTCTGGTCATGACCAACCGTGATGTGGATTTAGGTTTGGACCCTGTGAGGTCCATTCCTTCGATATATGTCCCTCATGGCGAAACATATATCTAAAAGCTTATAATGTGATGTGGTTTTGGAATTAAATCAGATAAGTGCCTTTGTCGCACATAATTAATATACCTTCGGCGAGTAGTGCAGCTAGGCGATAGTGCATCTAGGAAAACTCGTCTTAACTTTTAAATCGCTCGTATGCGATACTGTGATTCTGTGATTAATTAATGTTCCCCAACTTTGTCATAATTTCCGATAAGACTCAATTCATTGGAGTCTTCTTTTGGGATTGATTGCTGTGAGACTCGGTCTCCAGAATCTTTTCTTGTTCATGCATTTTCATGTATTCAGTAGAAGTATGGTGGTTGACTATCGTGATCGACTTTTATTCGAGAGACGATGAGTATAACCTAATACGACTACTTCGAACCACTCTGCTTTGTACCCTTGCATGGTCTTTCATTAGACTAACCAATCGGAATTGTTCTCTGCATGGTTGGCTGGTGTCATCCGTTCGATTCGGCACATCAGATAAATTGAGGATCCGAGAAGGCTAGATCGACTATGAGGATGGATGGTGTTTTGACAAACTATTTTGTTTTAAGACTTCCACTGTGTTATTTATTTTAAGACTTCTGCTGTAATAATTCTGATCTTGTATTTTGATGGATTAGGAAATTGTTGTATTTTCGAGACTTTGGTTTTAATGAAAGTTGTAATATTTGGTATTATAACTGTGGTTTGATGGTTTATATCGACTGGAAAAGCCTGGGGTGACTTCGGGATATTATATCTGAAGTCACTGGCAGTAATACTTTCAAGATGAGATTTTGGGGTGTTACAGACTTGGTATCAGAGCTGAATTTTTTTTCTTACGGGTCGGGTTTAAAATGTTTTTCTGGAACAAAACCTTTGTAAACTGATCACTCGTTTGAAATGTTTTCGAAGGCTCTGAATTTTCGAATAAAATTTTTAACCGTTCATAGTCGCGCCTTTTCTAAAGTCTGATATAGAAGTTCGCTTCTATGTCTAGAAAGACTAATTCTCGTCTTGTTACCCCGTAGGTTATGGGTGCATGCATTTCCCTTATGAGAGTGTTGGAAGATGCCGAGATGGCTCTGCCATCTCTAGCAAGGCTGAATTTCCCTACTCCCCCGAGATGCTTTGAGATCGGAGGACCTAGCAACCCACCCGAGGAAGTTAAGCATGTACTTCCTGAATCAGTGGTACTTACATCCAACGATGTTGTGACTCCAGAAGTGGAACTTGTTGAGATGTCAAGGTACGCTCAAGGATATTACAACGACGACCTCGAGATTGAGTCGGTACCGGAAGAGGATCCTGAAGAGGACCCGGAAGAGGAAGATCCGGAAGAGGATCCAGAGGAAGATCCTGAAGAGAACCAAGAAGAACAGGGGCAAGAGCCCGATAGCTTGAGACACTCATTGGTGGACCATGAGGACACGGGGATGCAATTCCTCTACCCAAGTCCGCCACCCGAACCAGTATCCGCGCCAATGACTGACGCTGACTGGGAAGCACTCTATGTCGAGTACGGCATTAGAGAAAGCGGACCACGAGAATTATCTGAGAACTCTGAGCCTAATCTTATTCGGAGAAGGCGAAGGTCGAGCTCTGAATTACGCGGGATACTTCGTCAAAGCCAAGAGATCTCTTTTGAAGAGCAGTGGCTGATGGATGAATTGGCCGATCATGCTCAAAGGAGGGCAAGGCCAAGAACACCAGAGCCAAGGGATGAACCATGTGTTCCAGGGCCGAGTAGAGTCAGGAGTCCGTCACCGGATTCAGATGATAAACCCCGCTCAAAGAAGCCTTGTGTGAGGAGTTTGCCATACAGGAAACGTGTTTAGGGCGCCTTGATATGGGCCAACGTTGACTTAGTAGTTTCTTTTGCGTATATTTTGATGTATATACGGTGAAGTACAAAAAAAAAAACTTCGAGCAATTTTGTTCGAAAGCTCGGGAGATTCCTTTTGTAAAATCAGTAGCTCAGTTAAAAGTTCATCTATATAATTAACCAGTTGATCTACTCTTAGTAGATTTGATTACATTAAGTATGATGGAATGATATTAATGTATAAAGTACTTGGAATTTGATCGGCAAACAGATGGTGAATACAAGGAACATTATCCGTACTGGTGCTGGGCCAAGCAATGACCCCAGACCAATTATAAGGAATGTTCCAAACCCTGTGGAGGAAAATGAATCAATTTCCCATAATAACCCTGGAGGCAATGACCAAGCTCAGGCCAACGCTCCGATGGTGTTTGATGCAGCGGCAGTTGCAGCTATTCGGGGAATATTTATGCAAGCGTTCTCCGATGTTATGCAACCTGTTGCACCTCAGGCACAAGGTGTGCCAATTCCGCCATAAATTCCTAGGTTCATGGAACCTAATGTTCATATACACCGTGATGAGATGGCCAGGAATAGGGATAATTATGGTCGAGCATTGAAGACCATTAACTCTATGAGGCCGGACAGTTATGACGGAAAAGGAGAGTCGGTCAGGGTGGCTCATTGGTTTTCCCATATGGAGCGGTTGTTCCGCAATATCGAATGCACCGAGGCTGAGAAGGTGCATATAGCTTCTCTTCAGTTGAAGGGAGATGCTAGCGAATGGTGGGAGAACACTGGGCTGCCTGATCGGGCTGATCTGAATTGGGGGATGTTCAAGACGAAGATGAATGATCGTTTCTTTTCCCAAGCCATGTGGGATGAGAAACACAAGGAATTCCTTTATCCCAAGAATGACGGATTGAAAGTGACCGAGCTAGCGGCCAAGTTCAATCATTTATTACAATACGTTGGGTCTGTTGTGTCCAGCGAGGAACAGAAGATTTGGCATTTCCATGAGTGGATGAGCCCAGACATTAAACCGATGATGTTGCGTCACGGATGCTCTACCTTGGAGCAATACGTGGATGCAGCGTATAAATTAGAAGTGACTTTGGAGGAGTCAACCAAGAGACGGAATCGCCAGAGGTCGATGCAAAATCAATATCAGGCAAGTGGATTTAAACGTCCTGCGCCGCCGTCCAACTTCGACAAGTCCGGCAAAGCAAGGACAGAGATGACTCAAGGAGGGTCAACACAACAATCAGGTCAGGGCAAGAGTCTGATCCAATGTCATAATTGTGGTACAGCTGGGCACAGAAACTTTGTATGTCCGAAGGAAAAGAAGACGTGTTTTGGTTGTGGGAAGGAAGGGCATATGCAGAAGTTCTATTGACAGGGAAAGCAGAAGGGAACGGAGTCACATCAAGGGTCTGTTAACCAGAACAACCGACCTAGGTTCAAACCAACGGAGACTCCTAGTCCTTCGATGCAAACGACTGCACAGAACAAAGGCAAAGCCCCAACTATTTCAGGAGGTCAGGGTCAACGCATGTACGAGATGCGTGAGGCTGATGGACCTAATGCTTCAGTTGTTCAAGGTACTCTATACCTTCATTCTACTTCAGTGTGCATACTGTTTCATTCGGGTGCTACCCATTCCTTTATTTCAAAGAATTGTGTTAGTAAATTAGGTTTAGTCTGCAACGAGGTTTGTGAACCTTTCGTTGTGAATCTTCCTAATGGTGACCATTTAGTGGGCACCAAGCGTTTTTCAGAATTTCCGGTTACCATTCAAGGTAAGAAGTTCGAGGCAGATTTAATCTATATTGCTATGGCTCCATACGACATTATTCTCGGTATGGATTGGCTGACGCGTCATGGGGCGGTGATCGACTTTAGTTCAAGGACTGTAACAGTGTCATCTGGGGGCCAGTGTGTGTGCAAATTCAAGGGTCGGAATGACGCGGATAATGGCAGGCTTATCAATGCGATGACTGCGTTTAAGCTACTTCGACAAGGTTGTGTCGGGTACCTTTGCTACCTGGAAACGCCCATGAAAGATGAATCAACAATTCTTGATATTCCCGTGATTAATGAATTTCCTGATGTTTTTCTGGAAGAGATTCCTGGATTACCCCTGAAGCGTGACGTGGAATTTTTTATCGATCTCGAGCCTGGTACCGCGCCGATTTCTAAAGCACCGTACCGGATGGCTCCTGCAGAGATGAAAGAGTTGAAGAAGCAACTTGAAGATCTTCTCGACAAAGGTTATGTAAGGCCGAGCGCATCACCTTGGGGCGCTCCGGTGTTATTTGTCAAGAAGAAGGATGGATCGTTTCGACTTTGCATCGACTATCGTGAGTTGAATAAAGTCACGATCAAGAACAAATATCCTTTGCCAAGGATAGATGATCTGTTGGATCAGCTGCAGGGAGCAAAAGTCTTTTCCAAGATCGATCTGAGATCTGGTTATCATCAGCTCAAGATTCGTGAGGAAGATATTCCGAGGACTGCATTTCGGACGAGATATGGTCACTACGAGTTCGTAGTCATGCCATTTGGACTTACCAATGCTCCAGCAGTCTTCATGGATCTGATGAACCGATGTTTTCACCAGTACTTGGATAAGTTCGTGGTGGTCTTCATCGATGACATTTTGATCTACTCCCCGAGCGTGGAAGCTCATGAGGAACATCTTCGGATTATTTTATCAGTCCTTAGACAAAATCAACTATATGCGAAATTGTCTAAGTGCGACTTTTGGATCAAGGAAGTGGCTTTCTTAGGCCATGTGATCAATGAGAATGGGGTGATAGTTGATCCCCAGAAGATTGAAGCAGTAGCCAATTGGAAGCGGCCTCAGAACGTGAAGGAGGTGCGTAGTTTCCTAGGACTTACGAGTTACTACAGACGGTTCGTAGAGGGATTTTCTAAGATCGCTCTACCTATGACCGGTCTGCTCCACAAGGTCCACAAGACGTTTGTCTGGAATGACAAGTGCGAGGCCAGTTTTCAAAAGCTGAAGCAATGTCTGACCTCCGCACCAATATTGACGCTGCCAGAAGGAACTGATGATTTTGCGGTCTATAGCGATGCTTCAAAAAATGGGTTGGGATGTGTGTTGATGCAAAGAGGCAAGGTTATTGCTTACGCATCAAGACAGCTAAAAACCTATGAAGAAAACTATCTGACGCATGATCTGGAGTTAGCAGCAGTAGTGTTTGCGTGAAGATTTGGAGGCACTATCTTTATGGTGTGAGGTGCCAAGTCTTCACTGATCATAAGAGTCTCAAGTATATATTTACTCAAAAGGAGCTGAATATGAGACAACGTCGCTGGTTGGAGCTACTCAAAGACTATGACATCGAATTGCTGTATCATCCGGGCAAGGCTAATGTAATAGCTGATGCATTAAGCCGGAAGACACCGCACGAGACTGTAGTGGCTTTGCTTGTCGCTCAGACCAAACTGAACCAAGAATTGTGCGAGATTGAAGTCTTGTACGATCAACGTCGTGGATACCTGAATATGCTTGAGATTCAAGCTACGCTTCTTGACCAGATCAAGGAGAAGCAGGTCGATGATGTAATTTTGGTGAAGCTATGTAGCGAAGTAATGGACGGGAAAGCTCCCGGTTTCGTGATTTAGGAAGATGGATCACTCTGGTTTCAGGATCGGATTTGTGTGCCTGAAGTTGAGGGACTTCGCCAATTGGTGATGAGGGAAGCCCATTCGTCAGCCTATTCTGTACATCCAGGCTCTAGCAAGATGTACAAGGACCTCATAATGAAGTTCTGGTGGCCCAATATGAAGTGGGATGTGGCAGAGTTTGTGGCAAAATGCTTGACTTGTCAGAAGGTCAAGATTGAACACCGAAGACCCGGTGGAGAATTACTACCTCTTCCAGTTCCAGAATGGAAGTGGGAGGACATTGCAATGGATTTCGTCACAGGGCTGCCTAAAGCTCGAAGTCAGAAAGATGTTATATGGGTTATCGTTGACAGGCTCACGAAGTGTGCTCACTTCGTGGCTATCAAGACAACATGGGGAACCCAGAAGCTGTCAGAAGTGTTTTTACACGAGGTTATCCGTTTGCATGGTGCTCCAAAGACCATTGTATCGGATCGCGATGGCCGATTCATGTCAAGATTCTGGAAGGAATTGCACAAGGCCATGGGAACCGAGTTAAGGTTCAGTACTGCGTTTCATCCTCAAACGGATGGACAGTCTGAGAGGACCATCCAGACCTTGGAGGATTTGTTGAGAGCTTGTGTACTCGATCGTTCGACTAGCTGGGAAGACAGCCTGAGTCTGATTGAGTTCACATACAACAATAGCTGGCATGCTACTATTAAGATGGCTCCATTCGAGGCTTTGTACGGTCGTAAATGCAGATCTCCGATTTGTTGGGATGAGAATGCCGACAAGATTCTGCTCGGACCAGAACTAGTCGAACGAACTGCCTCGGACATTGCTTTGATAAGACAAAGGATGTTGACGGCTCAGAGTCGACAAAAGTCTTACGCTGATCCAAAGCGTAGGAATGTTGAGTTTGAGGTTGGTGATAAAGTGTTTGTAAAGGTATCACCGACCAAAGGTGTATTCAGATTTGGTAAGCGTGGGAACCTTAACCCTCGCTACGTGGGACCATTCGAGATCCTTGATAGGGTGGGATCTCTAGCGTACCGTTTGGCATTGCCGCCATCGGCACGTCCAGTGCACAACGTGTTCCACATATCCTTGTTAAGGAAGTATGTGCCAGATGAATCTCATGTGCTGAGTTCTGAAGACATCGAGATCTAGGCAAATGGCACCTACAAGGAGATACCTATGCGTATTCTCGAGCGTCGTGAGAAGCATTTACGCAACAAGGTTGTACCGTTGGTACGAATTTTATGGTCCAAGTCAGGAACCGAAGAGGTTACTTGGGAAACTTGGGAGACTGAAGAGGATATGCTTAGACGTTTTCCCGAGTTGTTTTTGGCCTAGAATAGCCAAGTTTCGGGGTCGAAACTTCTTTTAAGGGGGAGGTAATGTAATATCCCTCATTTTATAAGGATATTTTAGAATTTTTCCAACTCTCGTATTACTAGTCGGATTAATTTTAGAGAGTTTCGGACATTCTGTAAATTGTTTGAACTCTGTAATATTTTTCTGAGTAATATATAATACAGTTGAAGTATTTTCGGGGTTAAATTTGTCGAGCGTGTACAAATATATTTAACCTGGGGTTAAGAAATTAACCCAAAAGTGAATCGGATTAGAAGGGTGAAAACTGGGCTTGACCGCACCCCGCGGTCAAGTGACCGCACCCGCGGCGAAGGCCAAAAGCTGAGGCGGTTTCGTCTTCGCGATAAGCACCAGCTGCAACTCGCCGGAGTGTCAGGTCTGAGCAGCTCAAGTGGCATCTTGACTTGTCCCCTTGTCTCCTTGCTTGTTCCCTTTGAGGAAGCTCATTTTGGGATTATAAAAGGGATCGAAATCAGAGGATGTGAAGCTTCATCTCCTTCCTCTATTTTCACCATTTCCATCTGAATTTCGAGCTCTCATCGGAGTGTTATTTGCTCTCATCGGAGTGTTCTTTGAGTAAAGAAGGGTATCTCTAGTGGTATTTGAATGTCTAAGGTGTTTGGAGATCGAACAATAATCAAATCGAAAGGAACGAAGCGATTTGGTAAGTTTTCTCCATTGAAGCACTTTCGCGAGAGCTCGCCACTGTCTGTCCACCGCACCCCGCGGCATGCTCCCACCGCACCCGCGGCGAGCCTTGTCCGAGTGTGTGTTCGTGGGTGCTTGGCTTTGGGCGAGGCTCGATTCCTTTGATTCTTTTCCTATTCTTTTAGATTCAATTATGAGGATATTGAATCTAACTTAGAGTCTCGTTATGGGTCGTTTCTTAGGGATTTATTATCCAAGATCTGCCCCAGTTTCAGATCCAGGAACTCGACGTTTCTAAGCCTTGTTCGAACTCGTCTGATCTAAGGCAAGTGGCGGTTCGCTCTTGCTCATCATTCCATATTTCAATTAATTATCAATTGTTTAGTTGTTAATTAATTTGGGATGATTTACTGATTTATTGTTCGTTGGGAACAACTTTGTTAATAATTGATTAAAAGATGATATTATACTAGGTTGTATATCTGCTAGAACAACGCTAGTATAAATATATATTTATGATGTTGGCCATGTTGGCTTGGATGTGGACTATTACTGTGCTGAACTGTTAGTTAGCACGAGTATTCGTAGGAACGCTTGGACCTTGCGAGGTCCATTCGTTTCTTTATAACTGGCAAATAACAAGGCGATCAAGACCCTATGCCAAACTTCTGGTCATGACCAACCGTGATGTGGATTTAGGTTTGGACCCTGTGAGGTCCATTCCTTCGATATATGTCCCTCATGGCGAAACATATATCTAAAAGCGTATAACGTGATGTGGTTTTGGAATTAAATCAGATAAGTGCCTTTGTCGCACATAATTAATATACCTTCGGCGAGTAGTGCAGCTAGGCGATAGTGCAGCTAGGAAAACTCGTCTTAACTTTTAAATCGCTCGTATGCGATACTGTGATTCTGTGATTAATTAATGTTCCCCAACTTTGTCATAATTTCCGATAAGACTCAATTCATTGGAGTCTTCTTTTGGGATTGATTGTTGTGAGACTCGGTCTCCAGAATCTTTCTTGTTCATGCCTTTTTCATGTATTCAGTAGAAGTATGGTGGTTGACTATCGTGATCGACTTTTATTCGAGAGACGATGAGTCTAACCTAATACGACTACTTCGAACCACTCTGCTTTGTACCCTTGCATGGTATTTCATTAGACTAACCAACCGGAATTGTTCTCTGCATGGTTGGCTGTAGGGGTGAGCATTCGGATCGATCCGATCCGATCCGATCCGTTATACCAAATATCCGGGTTTTTTTTAGTGAAACAACGATCCGTATCCGATCCATTACAAGCCGGATATCCGGCTATTTCGGATCGGATCGGATTATTATACCGGATATCTAAAATATCTGGATTGTAATAAATACCTATTTAATCTTGTGACTGAAATTAAAAATCATATATTACAAATTAAAAATCATGTACCAAATAGCCGGATATCTTGTGATTGAAATTAAACCAAATACCTGTTTAATCCACTTCTAAAACAACTAATTCAACATCATTCATAATACACAATAATCAACACATCATCTTGCATTTCTGTGTCTTGGAGGCTTTCCTTGTGCAGATTGTGTATCCTCAATAATCAACACATCATCTTGCATTTCTGGATCACTAGAGTCATGAGATGGCATACTTGTTGAGGATGATTTAATATGATCTTGTGATTACACATATTAGCTTCATCATTATAGGGAGGATCCAATAAAAATTGCACAAAACAGAATTATATTCTAGCTCCATCATCAAATTAACTACGTTTATATAAAATCATTACTCATTACACTAATCTTCAAGAGTAAACAGGTTTTAAATTGCACAAAAACAGTAAGACAAACAAAGAAAATAAGAAATGATGCTAATAGAACTTACCATGATTTGGGTTTGGGATCAATTGATTATGGCCCTGGAGATAAAGAGAAATTTCTTTCACTGGCTGAAGAGGTATGTTGGACTGTTGGTTACTTGGCTTCTGCTGGAATGTTGCATGCCCATGTAAAAGAATAAAGCATGGGCTTAATCGGTGTTAATCTCAAGTAAGAGCAGTAGCATATCAAGTATATTGGGATCTAAGTCTTAGCATTTTGATCACACAGAAAAGATACAAGTATAGAATTGAATATATCCTAGTAATTGACAATTTGACACTATATTGTGTAACTGTTCAAACAAGACATAATCAACTAGTTAAGTTACTGAATATATCCTAGTATTTCATTCTTCAACATTCTAACAAGATTTGAGTTACTGTATACAACTAGACATATTACGCTGCATTCAAACAAGACTTGTTGTACTGCAGAGCAATAAGCACTAACAATCGCAATCAAATCTTTTAAGTGCCACGACAGAAATCCATTTCCAACATCAGCCGAGTTAATCGCTAATTCCAACAATGAAACCACAAATTACGCATTTCAAACGACTATATCACGAGTCAACGATGTCTAGGAATCTCAGCTAATAATGCACGATGAAGCAATTTGCGACCTAAATTATCAATTGCAAGAGAACATAACTCGAAAAAGAAATCGGAAACTCAATCATCAACCGGACAGCAGTAAATGAACAAAAGATTCCACTAAATAGAACCTCAAAAGTGATAGAAATTAGAAACTCACCTTTCGAGATAATCAAATCCGTGACCAGAACTGAACGAGCGAACACCAGCCGGAAGAAGAGAGGTGGCTTCTAAAGTCGGCGAGTGAAGGAGACGAACTCGAGCGAGGAAGACTCCAATGATGAAGAATCGAGCGAGGAAGAGAAAGACTCGATCGAGAGCGAGGTTTCCTGGTAAGCTGCGAGGAAGAGAAAGACTCGATCGAGAGCGAGGTTTCCTGGTAAGCTGCGAGGAAGAGAAAGATCGGTGAAGGAGACGAAGAAAGTGGCGGAGGAAAAGTGAGGAGATTAGGTTTTAGTGAAAGGTGGGTTGTAGTGTAACTGTGTAAGTGTAAGTATAATTGGGCTTGGGTTGGGCCTTGCTTGAAATTGGTGTTAATTGGTAATTGTTTTCTATGGCTAAAACTAAATAATGTTATTACTGATTTGCATTTGTTCGATTCAAAATATTAGGTAATAAAACACTTATATGTATCATTCTAATTTTCAAAAATATATTTATTATACGTAATAATTCCGGATCGCAGATATCCGGTTAGATATCTGTATCCGGTCCGGATATCCGGAAAAATGACCCGGATCGGATATGGATAAAAAATAAACGGATTTTTTAGGATACGGATTTTTCGGATTCGGGTTGGCGGATTATCGGTTCGGAGCGACCGGATCGGATTTTTTTGCCCACCCCTAGTTGGCTGGTGTCATCCATTCGATTCGGCACATCAGATAAATTGAGGATCCGAGAAGGCTAGAGCGACTATGAGGATGGACGGTGTTTTGACAAACTATTTTGTTTTAAGACTTCCGCTGTGTTATTTATGTTAAGACTTCCGCTGTAATAATTCTGATCTTGTATTTTGATGGATTAGGAAATTGTTGTATTTCCGAGACTTTGGTTTTAATGAAAGTTGTAATAATTGGTATTATAACTGTGGTTTGATGGTTTATATCGACTGGAAAAGCCTGGGGTGACTTCGGGATGTTATATCTGAAGTCACTGGCAGTAATACTTTCAAGATGAGATTTGGGGGTGTTACAAAGGTCCTTATTATGCTGCTTTGAAATATTGATCGGTCTTCAAGTTTATGCAATGGGACAAGATTGATTACTATGCAGCTCGACAGTCATGTCATACAAGGAAGAGTTATTTTTACTACAATATTAGACATATAGTTTTAAATCCTCGCATGCTAATGTCAACATCAGACACTTCATACCCGTTCAAGTTTCAACAAAGACAATTTCTCTTGAGTGTCTGTTTTACTATGACGATAAACAATGGCCAGGGCCAATCTCTTACAAATGTCAGTTTGTATCTTCCACGCCATGTTTTCACTCATGGGCAGTTTTATGTTGTATCACTCATGGTCAATTTTATGTTGCATAATCAAGAGTTACTAGCAAGAAAGGTTTAGAGATTATAATATGGGACAAAAAAAAAAAAAAAAGATCTAATACTACTACCAATGTAGTATACAATAAAGTTTTTCATAATTTGTAGCAATTTTGAACATCTTACGAGATTTTATGTTTAGGGTTTCATTTTCATGTATTAGATAAACATTTTGATTATGCTTTATCGTTTTCGTAGTATAGATGTTAAATATGTGACTATCCACATTTCAAAACTACTTAGCCAATTTTACTATTAATAAAGTTATGGAGAGTTTCACATCTCTTTCGATAATGTATTTTGTTCATCTCTTCAATATTTTGTATTCAATTAGTCCTTTTTTACGTTAGCATTCATCTACTTTTATAATAGTCACTACCTACATACTTCTATATCAATTTTTTTTTATATACTATTTTTTTAATGTAAGAAAAATTAAACAGATTCCGTGCAAGGCACGTGTACTACACTAGTGCTACACTTTTTCATTTCAAAACAAATATTGAATTTTCTTACGTATTAATTAGCAATAGACCTATTAATTTGGGTTGAGAATGGACTAGGTCAATTCGTATAATAAATCAAGTCGGGTCGGATTATTACATGTCAAAAGGCGATTCGAATTGACCAACAAACTAACAACTCCATTATTTAAATATTTCGTTCGCTAAAATATTATTAAATAGTAAAAAACTCATTATACAAGCTATTTCCAAACTTTATAAAAATAAAATATGAATTACATAGTAGAGCTTGTATAATTATAATTATTTTAGTTTTCACCCTTAATATCCTTAAAATTTTATTTCATCTATACATTCTAACACTTTGTTACATTAGTTACTTAATTATGAGATCATATAGATATAATTATATTTGAAGTTAGTTATTTTGACGACTTAGGCATAAGTATAATCTATAAGTTTTGTACCCAATTCAAGAATAAAAGAACAACTTCTCTCAAGAGTAAATGAACAACTGCTCTCTTGATAGCTTGACTAATTTGTTGTTTTATCGACCTGATCGGTTCGTATTTGGACATGACCCAATCTGATTGATATTTTTAATAACTCGAATCACTGAATCTGTATCTAATCCGATATTGTATAACCCAAAACTGACCCAATTAACAAATAAATATAGAGTATTAGTAAAATGTAATATAAAATAGATATAATAATGACATATGAATAATGTTAATATGCTTAAGTATTCTAAAATAAATAACATGGTTGTACTTATATATTTTTTGTAATTTAGAAATTTAGAAATTAATATAATATGAATAAAAATATGAATTTGGTCTACTAATAACAATTACATTAAACTAATTAGTAATATTATTATATTTTAAATGATTTCAGTTAATTTTGACATATTTAAATTAATTTTTAACTATTTAATAATATTTTAATAGTGAACGAAATCGACCCGACTCATTCTCAACCCGAACCCGAAATGACTGAACTCGAACCCGACTTGACCAAACCCGAACCCGACTTGACCGACCTTATTAATAGGTCTAGTGCTAATCTACTATATATCTACTAAACAGAACCTAATTACACCACATGACACTCCCTCATTAAACCGCCACATCACACTCTCTCATAAAAACCACCACATGTCATTTTCTGCTTGTTTTAATTTTTTAGATAAATCTAATTATAAATCAAAGATTTATATCTTAAACCTATCACTCATTTTTTCCTAATTTAAATACAAATCAAGCACAAAGATTACAAGTTAATCACAAAGATTACAATTCCAAAATTTCCTAATTATATACAAATCTAAAATTTCCTAATCTACTATATATCTACTAAACTAGAACCTAATTATGCACCATTTCACTTTCTCATTAAAACCGTCACATGACACTCCTTCATTAAAATCCGTCACATGTCATTTTCTGTTCTTTTCATTTTTTTTGAATAAATCTAATTATAAATAAAAAGTTATTACGTATCACTCTTTTTTTTCTAATTTAAATACAAATCAAGCACAAAGATTACAAATCCAATTTTTTTTCATTATATACAAATCCAAAATTTCCTAATTATATACAAATCCAAAATTTCCTAATATATGGATAATTAAGATACAAAATTACTGATCCAAAATTAAATTTAATATCAATATTATCTAGATCTATTCTTTAATATTTAGATAAATTTTAATAATTATTAATATTTTTAATTCAATATATATTACGTAAAAACTCGTGCTTGGTACTAGAATTACACTAATATAAAAGAAAAATCAATATATGTTTTGAAATGAAATAGTGTAACATCGGCTGAGAGTTCAGACCAAGAGTAAGGTACATTACATTGGTTAATAGTTAATCTAGATAATTTTTCCATTAATATGAAGTTTGAGGGCTTAGTTAAATCAATTTTAAAATTCAGGGACTTATATGTCCTATTTATAAGAGTTTGAGGGTTAAGAGTTCATCTGAGTTAAAATCTGAGTTTTTTTTTTAAAAACAATAAATCTGAGGACTTATATGAGTTTAAGGGGTATTTAGGGCTTCTGTGTCATCTACCACTACCAGCGGCTAGTAACCCCAACTCTCTGAATATCCACTTCCACGTTCCCCCGCCGCTGTCGCTGCCGCTCAAAAGTTGGTTCTCTCTCTTGCTCACGTTTTTATTTCCATCATATGTATGTAATGCTTCTCTCCTCTGTTGCTGATTTTTAATGTCCTTTTTGTTTGATTGAGCTTGTAATCGCTGCGTCTCTGTTTACCTCTGCTCGATTTTCCTATCTTTACTTTTTTATCACATTCTCTAGAATGAAAAGAAACTTGTTTGTTCACTGGAATTGCTGCAATGAAGACCATTCTAGGGTTTTGTATTGTTCTATACTATATGAACTGAAACATTTATCCGGTTTTCATTTCTAGGGCTTTGCTTAGGTTTTTCAATTTCTTATTAATTTGCAATATGGATGTTATTGATGTGTAAAGGTGGAAACTTTCAGGTATGCGAGGGTTATTTCCTCTACTTTTTCAATTTGTTTTGGTATTTGAAGTTGTGTTTGATTCGGTTGGCACCACATAACCTTCAACTATGGTTGTTGATATTTTCCTTCTTACCATTCGGCTGTTAAAGCTTGTCCGCCATGGCTGTTGTTGTGCCCTCTTTCGAAGATGGATACTCAGCAGAGAAGCTCTTCAACCAGGGTTTCTCCTACACTTATGATGATGTCATCTTCCTTCCACACTACATTGACTTCCCCACAGACTCTGTTCAGCTGGCCACTAAGCTTACAAGAAACATCTCCCTCTCCCTCCCTTGTGTATCCTCTCCCATGGATACCGTCACTGAGGCCTCCATGGCTGTAGCCATGGCCGCGCTTGGAGGGGTTGGCATAAACAGCTCTCCCTACTTCAAGCGGCCAAGTCTCGCAGGATACCCTTTGTCTCGAATTTTGAGATCAAGTCCCCTTCTGATGTCATTGATTCAGAGGCGGATTTTGGTGGGTCAGGTGTGGTTTTGGTAACAGAGACAGGAAAGAGGATTGGATGAGTTTGAAATGCAAGGATGGAAGGGTTTGTGATTATATGTTGAAGACGGGGTTTTCAGTGCCCAGCAACTATGAATTGGATCAGATTGTCGGGTTCTTGTCTGCGAAAGGGATTCAGTTGGTGCCAACAATGTCTGAGAGGGATGACTATGGAGGACGTGGAGAGGATTAAATCATTCCCGAAGACTGGGTTGCCCTCAGTAGGGTCTAATGGAGAATTTATTGTGGGGGCTGCTATTGGGACAAGGGAATCAGATGAAGAGAGGCTGCAGTATTTGGTGAAGGGGGGTCTTGATAGCTCTCAGGGGAATTCAAGTTATCAATTGAACATGATCAAGTATATCAAGAGGACATATCCACAGGTGGATGTCATTGGTGGGAATGTGGTGACAATGTACCAGGCCCATAATTTGATTCAGGCTGGGGTTGATGGTTTGAGAGTTGGCATGGGTTCTGGTTCCATTTGCACTACGCAAGAAGTTTGTGATGTGGGCCGTGGACAGGTAGCGTTTCTAATTGGCTTTTTACTGTTGGAAACTCTTTACTTCTAGCCATTTGAACCTTATTAGACAAAATTGGGGTTTCAGTACATTGTACCTTGTAATTTGACTTGTGACTTGTGAGTATTACTTATTGGGATATAATAGTCATGTGCATATCCTATCTTTTATATTAGGTAGTATGACATTTGCTTCTATCACTGCAAAAACTAATATTGTCCTGGTGGAACATAGGCAGCTGCTGTTTATAAGGTGTCTTCAATTGCTTCACAAAGTGGCGTGCCTGTCATTGCTGATGGAGAACAGAAAGACATAACATAGAACTCAGCTTATCTTTAGAACATCTTACTTCATATACATTCAGCTCTGATGCACAACGAATACTATTTCCTAAAGAATCCCTTTCAATATCACACTTCCATTGCAGCTCTCTGCTTGAGAGATACCTAGGCTTGGAAATCACTCATGGGTGGTGGCCGGTCAACCGAGTTACGGGGTCGGTTTGGGTGATAATACATCTCATTTAATACTCAACTAGTGTAACACCCTTAAACAAATTAATATAGCAATGTGAAATTTAAAATATAAATTATAAGCAAATAATAACACTAAATAAGAAAATAGAATTGATAAAAATATATTATAAACAATCAAATTACATTTATATATATATATCATATAATTAATAGTGATTGAATATGAACTCTACTCGAATTAACTTGGTCAAAAGCTAACATATGTATCTATTCTAATTTATTTTTAAATTTTTTGAAAGCAAATTTTAATAATTTTAATAAATAAAAATATTTAATTTTAGAAAAATAGGAAAATCGGAGAACATGGCTATGTAAATTTGATAGTGGGATGGGGTGAAGTTTTGTGCCATGTAAATTGGATAGTGGGCTGGTGGAAAGTTTTATAGTTATAATTTTATGAACATGTCTTAGCACTTGGTGTAGTCACATGTTAGACATATAAGAGGCCAAGTGGCAAATTTTTTTCTAAAAAAATTCCTTCAGCTTTAATATATTAGGGTAGATACATCACATGTACTCTGTTACAAATTTTATTTTTATTTTTCCAACTTTTGATTTTTTTGTTGAAAAGTTAAATATTTTTAGAATATTTTCATTAATGTTCATTTAATCCTATATTTATAACAATTACTTTTATACATTATAAAATTTAATTAATTTTACACTTTATTATATATTTTATTATATCCAAATAATTATAAAAACATAACTTCATAATAAATATGTTTCGTGAATGATGCCCCCCAAATCACTATCCACCCAATTTCAGACACCAGATAAAAGCAACATATATTTTTCATATCGCTACAAGCCTATAACACAATATTTCAACACGATTACTTTTCGGCGCATAGGTAAAATTGTCTTTCAGCGCATAGGGTCCTCTTTCAGCGCATAGGGTCCACACGTAACGTGTGGACCCTAACCACACGTAACGTGTGGACCCTAACCACACGTAACGTGTGGACCCTAACCACATGTTACGTGTGGTTATTTTAATATATAATAATGTTAGAAATGTTGTATAAATATTATTGTTTATTTTTAGTATTTATTTGTGTTTCAATGTTGTGTATGAATCATATTATAATGTTGTGTATGATTTGTAAATAGGCATTAGGGGAGGGTTATCCCCATTTCCCAACTTTTATCTAATATTAATAAAAAAACAATACAAAATAATGAACCTAGAAGACAAAAACAAATTGTTCATTACGCTGGTTGATTACAATCACATTTAACACACAATACAGGAAAGAACAGAAGTTGTTCATAAACTTAGAAAAAATAAGAGAAAATATATGACATTGCTTTAGCGTTTGAAGAAATTAGAATAGTCTCTGGTAAACGTTCGTTTCATATGATATCTCTGGTTTGCTAAATTTGCTTGCTCCCTACAAAGGTTGATAGTATATGAACAACATTACACAAAAGATACGACATTAATCACCTAGGATGTATATCATTTAGTAGTTTGAGGTTATACCTACGAATGTTATCAAAATCTTTAAGAAGATCTTGATTTTGCTTTACAAGATCTTGATTCTCCTTAACAAGATCTTGTTTTTCCTGCCATTGTTGTCGAATAACCGCGTGTGCCCTGTCCTCGTACATTGGATCAATCCACTCCTTGAAACAACACCCCAGTTCTGGGCATCCCCAATACCTCCTTCCGTAGTTCCACTGCAAATCCCAACTTCGGACAACAGCTTTCAAATTACAATAGCATAGTTTATCTGCGTATGTTGATGGTTTGGATGAAGATGCCATTATTTGTTGTAGTGTTTGGTTTGCTACAAATATCATGAATCCATTAATATAAAAAATTAGGGTTAATAAATCGAAAGAAACTGAAAGAAGAAACAATACTAAAAATGTATCTTCGAGCGCCGCTTGTGTTGGAATTGTTGTACTGAACAAACAACCTTAATGCTTCTTATATATTGAAAAAGCAATGTGTTTGACAGCTAATAACCAGCCTCAAAAAAAAAGAAATCTGATTGACAGCTAATAACCAACTGTAGTATATAATCGTATACAGATGTAGTCATGAGCCTTTTATCCTAAACCCTATACCCTAAATCATAAACCCTAAACCTTAAATAATATACCCTAAATCCTAAATAATATACCCTAAACACTCCCAAAAACCCTAAATCCTAACCCTAACCCTAACCTTGATGCCCACACGTTACGTATGGATGATGCTCACACGTTACGTGTAGATGATGCTCACACGTAACGTGTGGTTCGGTCTGTTGCAAAACGCATTGAATTAACCGTCTTGTCCCCACCTAACTGAATTAATGGTCCCCTTCATCTTCCCCGGCTAACCCACCATTTCGAGCCTAAACCTTCATTTGAAACACTCTAAAATTTGTTTTTACACTCTCAATTTATGGAAAAAAAATAGACAATACGAACAACAACGAGTATTGAAACAACAATGTCGAAGATATTCCACTTTCGAATGAGGTAATTTCCGTTATTTAAAGTTAAAATGAAGCATTTTTTTTTGTTTCGAACATGTTCAAAGTTTTTAGCTTTATGTTTAGGGTTTAGAAAACTAGACATTGTTTAGGGTTTAACCAAGTTTCACATGTTAGATTTTGTAAGTTTTGAACTTGACTTTTATTGTTTAGGAATTACAAACAAAGTTTTAGATACTAGATTTTATTTCTAGGATTTAGGGTTTAGAATGCGAGATGCTCGTTACATTGAAGAACAGTTCCATGCGTTCTGTGACAAGATTGTTCACACGTAACGTGTGGGACTCTTCAACACGTTACGTGTGAACCCACAACCAGATACTGGTTGTTAAGTCCCTTCTGTAAAATGGCACGGGTTAGTGTACGGTTTGTCACAAACCGTGCCATTTAGCAGAATCTGCTTTCTTAAAGGGAATTATAGCTTTACAGTTTATAATTAGTTTACTACTTGATGAGATGATTCCATGTGTATGCAGACGAACTATTATTTGTACGAGGGGTTAAACAATATTTCCCTCGATGACTGAAGCACCCCACAAAAGACATTTTCTGTTTGGGAAACACCTCATCAACTGCTGCCGGAATGGAACACAGATATAACATCCTTCTCACTTGGATCGTTTGACTATAGTGTTTCGCCTCCAGAAGCATCTTTATCTCATGCTATCCCACAATTTTGCTTTCCATCCCTACACACACAGCCTTAGTTTAGTGTACCACCAGAAGAGGATGTTTTCGTCTTTGTTGATTATTCAAAGTTCTTCACAACTGATCAAATCTGGGAGTCTAGAGAAGAAGCATTTATGTGGGCGCGGGAGATTGCTATGTGTCACAACTTCTGCATCAAAAAGTGGAGGAATAAACCTTCCACCCCTTCGGCCCTTGGGGGGACTTGGTTACCGTGTGATAGGCATGGACAAAACGTGCCTAAACAAGCTGACCAAGTGAGAGACATCACAAGGTCGAAGAAGTGTGAGTGTCCCTTCATGTTGAGGCTTAAAGAAGGGCCGAAAGGATCGTGGAAGATCAGTGTACAACATGGAACTCACAATCATGTGATAAATGAGAATTTGTATGGTCATGCATTAACTGGGCGACCAAACGCTGAAGAGAAGGAGATTATTAGGGTGATGACAGTCAATCATTGCAAACCTCAAAATATTCATACTACAATCAGGTCGTCCCCAGGAAACTTGACTAAGATGAAGCAAGTGTACAACATCATGCATGAGATACGAAAGAAGGGCATGGAAGGAAGAACAGTTGTGCAACAGTTCTTCTATGAGTGCAATGAGAAGGGATACTTCGTGGAGCATAGATTCAATAAGGAGACCAACAAGATAACAAATATCTTCTTCGCAAGCCCGGACTAGTTGTCGCTGCTGAAGGCATTTCCGTACATTGTGTTGTTGAACTCTACATACGCAACTAACTGGTTAGTAACACACATATCTATTATATTCTTCACTTGTTCAAGTGATCATTTGCATGCCATAACGCACTCATTATGTGTGCAGTTATAATTTGCCCTTCCTTGAAATTGTCGGCATCACATCTGTTTGGAAAAACTACAATATTGTCGGGGCGTTTCTGGAGCATGAGGACGAAGAGAATTACAAGTGGGCCATAGAACAACTTTCAAAAATGTTTGTCAAGGTGCAACGAGCACCCACATGTTTGGTCACTGATCGGGAGAAGGCGTTGATGAACGCCTTAGATAAGCAGTTTCCAAATGCAAAGTTCCTTCTATGTAGGCGGCATATGAGGAAGAATATTGAAGACTTCGGGAAGAAGGCCATGGACAAGTTTAGGGGCACAACGTTTTCTAACGACTGCATGAAACTCTTCAAGGAAACGACCATACAAGGGTATGTTGTGCACGCCCAAACTGCCTAGTTGCTTGATCCGGCATGTAAGGCTCGGTGACCCACAAACAGGATATGACTCCATGGAATCGTGATGAAGCAAACATCCGGTCGTTGAAGTCAATCGGGCCGTATGGCATCCACTCAACCTAAACATAATTGAATTTAAAGCAACTAATCATGCCTATAATTTCATAATTTAACATACTAGATAAGGACCGTATATGCACTTACACTCTCAGCATGCATCCCATCCAGCTCCTCCCTATAATTTCTGCTCTGGTTGGGTGGCTGTGACATGTCTCATCGACGGGAGTATGGAATCGACTGTTGGGGGTCCTAGTATATACTCTGTGCAGGTCTAAACATGGGGAAGTGTTGATATATCCATGCCTACAAAACAATTACATGTAAGTGAATTCCCTAAATAACAAATATACATCTATAACAAAACTACATATGTTTTTATACAAGAAAATTTATACCTGGATTAGAATGAAACATGTGGACATGAGCCGTGCCTCTTTCCTTGTGCACTCGCCCAAGCTGTGGTACACGTGGGCAAGAACACCGATACCCCATGCATAGTTCTTGGTTGACGAGGGATCAGCCACGAACGGAGTGTAATAAACGGGCAATTTATGCTGAGACTTGTCAGGAAAGAGACAAGACCCCACCAAGTACAGCAAGAACTCAGCCGCATGCGTCTCGTCAGTCAAATCCTGGCAATGAGCCTTAAAATCTCTCGCATGTACGGTACCAGCGATGACATCACCACCCTGCAGCTCAAATAACTCTTGCGCCTGCTCCACCAACGCCTTCTTCAAATCATTGGGGCCCAGCTGCTCGTGCCATTTCTGTGGGGGACCCATGTCTTGCCCTTGTATGTTCAGCGCATGGATCATCCACACATCATGGAGAGTTATAGTCATCTCTCCCCATGGCATGTGGAATGAGTTGGTCTCTGGTTGCCAACGCTCGACGAAGGCACCAATCAGTGTCTCATCCACATGCTCGTGCATGATGTCCGGTAGATGACATAGCCCGGACGCAGACGCCATGTTACCCCACTCGTCATTCGGTGTGCTACGCCATGAGCGTAACTGCTTGCCTCGCTGTTGGAACCTTAACGGTGGCACCGGCTGTATATGAACATATTTAAGCAATCCATTAGACTTATTTGTAATAAGATTAAGAATTACAAGAAATAAACTTACAATGCGTTGGTACAGGAGGTACGTCACGTGGTTGACAAAACTCTTGAGGAGTTCAGGGCTTTTCGGACCTCCAGGAAGGCTCACCCGCAATTCAGGGTCATATCTCACCTTCTTCTTTGATCGGGGCAGTTTTGCCCGCGAAGAAGAGGCTTCATGAGGCTCCTCGTCCACGTCCGGAGCATCATCTTTTGGCATCCAGGCATTGCTGGCCTGGTCCTGAGTCCCCCGTGTATTGGCCTGATCCTACATTTATTAAATAAATCAGAAATAATTACAATTTTTAAACAAATTCATGTTATACTAAATGTACTTATCATAGGCTGATGATAGGGAGCGTTCAGGTACACTGTCGGGTTCTCCCAAGGGTTGTGCTGATCCCCATCCCCCTGATAATGATACGAAGGGCTCTGATGAGGGCTCACATGCGACGGTAGTACCGGCGGACTAAAAGTCCGTCCGTAGTAGTTATTCTGATCTATTGTATCAGAATAACCACGCAGCGGGCTCCTTCGGTAGTCCGGGTAGAGCTGAGGCTCAGAATCTGCCCTACCTCCATGAACAGAAGGCACCACCATTAAGCGCTCAACTCCTATCATGCCAGCAACCCCACTACTGTTACCGGCTCCAGTCTGATAGGCGCCAGTCTCATCATCCCGGTAGCAGACATTCCTCCGTTGTCTTCTCTCCGCCCTGTTCACCTCTTCTTCAGTCTTAAACGACTGTTCGCGGACAAAGTTACGACGCCTCCTACGTTCGGTTCTTTCCCCATGCTCCATCTGCGGTTATATATCCACACATTTTAATCAAAATAATATATTCTGTATTCTGGATAAATACTATGTCGGAGAGTCGTCGGAGAGTCGCCGGATTGTCGTCGGAAAACTGCAGATTCACACGTTACGTGTGAAATGGCTCCACCCGTAACGTGTGGGACAGATTCACACGTAACGTGTGAATCTGCAGTTTCCAATTGCCGGCGGCGACTTTCCGGTGATCCTCCGGCGACATTCCGTCGTCTTCTCCGACAACATTTCCGATTTCCGGCGAATTTTTTTCCCATCAAGTAATAGAATAACTTCAACAAAAATCACACTATTTTAACAAATCTACCAATACTATCACTTTCATTTGCATATTTTCACAAAAAAACTCAACATAAATCCTCGACGCCAATTTTCACCATAGATCTAAAAAAATACTTCAAAATTTAAAAAAAATCAACAACAACCCCAAAAACATCTACACAACATAGATCTACCATCCTAAACATCTACACAATATAGATCTATAATATGGATCTACAATATCTAACCAAACACTTTAAAATTAATAAAAAATAACCAAACAACAATTTCTACTAACTAACCTTTCAAAGATCTTGAACGTAACGTGCGGAGTTCGTTGATTCGTAACGAGAAGATCCACGAGACGCGTTACGCGGGTAGGGCGGAAGGGAGCGACCGCTGTGTTTTAGGTATTTGGCTTCGACTGATTTCAGATTGGAGGAAATCTGGCCTTTAAAGTCAGATTCACTCCACACGTTACGTGAACGTGTGGGGCTTGAAAGGGTCTGCCCTCATGCGTAACGTGGGAAGCCTATTCCCATATTACACGCGATACTATACGCTAAAATGCAAAATTGCCCATGCGCTGAAATCGACCCCTTGTTGCTTGCCTGCCATTTGCAACGGCTCTATTATTTCAAAATTGAAATTGGCGCTTCTCTTTCTCTCACAAACAAACTCGAGTACTCGGCCGTGCACATCTAGGATTCCGATCTCCTCGCTCTCCTTTGCTTTCAACATTCAGGTTTTGAGAAAAAATGGGTGTCTCTCACAGCCGGAATCTGGATGTTACAAACTCCGATGAAGAAGATTACAGTTCCAACGAGGAAGACGACTACGAAGATGCTAAGGAGACCCCTTCTCCTTACGACCGTAGAAAACCGCAAACTCCATCTTCTCTCAACGAAGTCGATGCCAAGCTCAAATCTCTAAGGCTCAAGTACGAATCTCGCAACCCGAATGCGGCTTTCAAGAATCCGGTTAGGCTTTATCATCACATCGGCGGTAATGATCCCAACGCGAAGTGGATGACGTCTGAGAAGCTCACCTCTTACGCCTTTGTGAAGTGCACGGAAGCTGAATTGGAGGGTGACGACACCGACTACGACGATGAAAACGAACCGTCGGGGAAGAATTCGTTTTGGATTTTGAAAGTTGGGTCGAAAATTAGGGTTAGGGTTGGCGAGGTGATGCAGATGAAGAGCGTTGCGCACCATTTCCGTGTCGATTTCGTAGCAGGTGGAGTTTGGGCGATGAAATTCTTTGACGGTGAGGCTCACAAGGTGTTTGTGAAAAGGTTTCAAGATTGCCTGTTTGAGAATAATCATGGATATGAAGCTACAGATGAGAATAAGATCAAAGTTTACGGAAAAGATTTCATTGGGTGGGCGAATCCGCAGGCGGCAGATGATTCACTTTGGGAGGATGCAGAGGATGGTTTCAAGACCCCCGGTTCGAACACTCCGTTTCGGGCAAGGCACGATCTCAGGAAGGAGTTTGAGGAGGCTGCTGATGGCAGTGGAATACAAAGCATGGCTCTTGGTGCATTGGACCACAGTTTCTTGGTTGGTGAGAGTGGGATCCAAGTGGTGAAGAATTTCAGCCATGGAATCCATGGAAAGGGAGCTTATGTGGGTTTTAATGGTGGATTTGGTAGAGGGAAAACAAGCATGAAAAATTCGATCCCAAGGAAGGCGCTTTTGATCAGGGCAGAGACAAACATGCTGATGATGAGCTCAATCAATGATGGGAAGCCTCAATGTAGTGGACTCCACCAGCTTGATATAGAAACCGGGAAAGTGGTAACTGAGTGGAAGTTTGAGAAAGATGGATCAGATATTGCAATGAGGGATATAACAAATGATAGCAAAGGGGCCCAATTGGATCCTTCTGGGTCCACATTTTTGGGGTTGGATGACAATAGGCTTTGCAGGTGGGATATGAGGGATAGACATGGAATTGTTCAAAATCTTGCTGCTGAGAGTAGTGCTGTGTTGAATTGGACTCAAGGGCATAATTTTTGTAGGGGAACTAATTTTCAGTGCTTTGCAACTACTGGTGATGGTTCGATCGTGGTTGGGTCGCGTGATGGGAAGATCAGGTTGTATTCTGTCAGTTCAATGAGGCAGGCCAAGACTGCTTTTCCTGGTCTTGGCTCCCCAATCACTCATGTTGATGTTACTTATGATGGGAAATGGATACTGGGTACTACTGATACTTGCTTGATCCTGATTTGCACTTTGTTTATTGACAAGGATGGAAAGATGAAGACAGGGTTTAGTGGTAGGATGGGGAATAAGATCTCTGCTCCTAGATATTTGAAGCTGACTCCCTTGGATGCACATTTGGCTGGTGCCAACAAGTTTCGTGGTGCGCAATTCTCTTGGGTAAGGGTTTTTGTTTGACAGTAGTGATTTTGACATTTATCTTGTGGTTTCTCTTGCTGTTAAATTATTAAGGAAGCATGTTTAAGTTTGGATAGTAAAGTTGGAAACAGAAAGACCCTGTTTAGGTGTTGAAGTTTGAGGAGTTCCTTTCTGATTTGAGTTTTAAGTTACCTGCTTATCATTGTCTACTCCTATTTATTTTTCCTTTCTATGCTTCCTAGGCAGTGGGCATTTATTCACATGCTCTTATGAGTATTAAATGAGTCTCCTATTATGGTAGTTTAATCATAATTCAGAGAAAAATTCCTTGTTTTCTGAAAAATTGATTTTCCAATACTGAAAGTAAAGCTACATATTTCTTGTGGATTGAAGAGAAAATGTCTGATTATGGGATTCATGTTGATCATTCATTAAAGATTTGTCATTTCGTCCAGTTGAGAGTAGAGGCTAAATGCATTTATATTTACTTGGCATTTGATACTTCTATGTTGCTGATACTTCTATATTTTGGACCTTTCTAAAATTGCGTTATTAGGTTTGTATTCTGCCTTCTAAGCTGAGACTTTCTTGGAACTCTTTTATACAAATACCCTTAAGAGCATAACATAGTTCATCTGCATATGTGCATCCATCGTTCAAGCATAGTTCATTTTCCTATGTAAGTATATTCCTAAACACCTGTTTTGTATGAAAACTACTAGGTTACGGAGCAAGGAAAGCAAGAGCGACATCTCGTTGCTACGGTGGGGAAATTCAGTGTGATATGGAACTTCCAGCAGGTTAAGGATAGCTCTCACGAGTGCTACCAGAATCAACAGGACCTCAAGAGTTGCTACTGCTACAAAATTGTCCTGAAAGACGATTCCATTGTTGACAGTCGTTTCATGCACGACAAGTTTTCCATCACTGAGGCTCCCTTGGTGGTTGCAACCCAAATGAAGGTCAGCTCCTTTAGTATATCTAGCATCCTATGACAACAAATAACATAGAACTATAAAAGTATCGCACACCTCTCATTTTATCTACTAGGGTCTACGTATTTCCCGCCCAGGTTTTTGAGGGATCATGTCAAAACATCTGCAGTATTTCACTGTAGTGGTAACTTTAAGAACCATCAACCATAATGCAATTTAACTGCTGTAAATGTAAGTGGGGCACGATGAACTTTGCCTTTAATTCCTATAAGGCTTCTTCTTCAGTTTACCTCTTCAACTCATAGTTTTGTTCTGATGATGCAAGGAAAAAATTTCCCTTGTTTGACATGGTCTCCCTATTATTCCTCCAGTTCTTGAAACAACATGCTCGGTTCTAGTTCTATCTAGTTAGTGCTTACATAACCAAGATTTGAACATGCTTTTATTGTTTAGTAATCATATGGATGCTTGTTAAGTCTTGAACAATCCTCTAATGTTTCCATTGCATTAATCTCTGAAACCCAAGAAGGGTTTGTAATGAAAAACTGTGTAGTGAACAAATCCATGACTTTATGATGTGTGAGACGATGCCTTCTTTTTTGAAAATAGCAAAAAAATGTGTGGGAAGAAATGTTTCTTCTTCTTCTTCTTTTCAGCCTTCGTGTCTGCTGATGCATCCGTTGAGTTAGCTTGTTCTTGCTGCCGAGGACTACTCGAATTAGGCGAATCAGATCCTGTAGATTCCTTGCTGTTGGTAACAGTCTGGGATGGATCAGCAGCTTGTCCTTGTTCATATGGGGCATGGGAATCTTGTCCCTCTATTCCCCCCGTTGGGCTATCAAAAGCACCATCGCCATTTTCTCGTCTTTGCTCGTTCTCATCACTCCACCTTCTCAACTCCTCCTCAACAAATAGCTTCGCCTCGTTCTCCTTCTCGGCCTTATTGGCAGCGTGTGCATAAACCTCCTTCCTTGTAAGAAGCTCCTGATTTGCTTCTTCCAACTTGCTTAAAATCTTCATTTCAGCCTCTTTGGCCGCCTCAACTCGAGCCAAGACATCAGCCGCCTTTGTGTTCGCTTGCTCCTCTGCCTCTTGAGCGCGCTTGCTGAGCTCGTTGTACTCTTCCAGAGGCACTATCGCCTGATTCTGTGTGCCCATGCTTTCTTCTACTTCTTTGATTGCAACCATGGCCAGTTTCTCTGAAGCCTTTGCCGCCTCTATCTCCTTCTGAACTGACAGCACCCGCCTCTCCAGAGTGCTGGCTTGTTCAGCTTCTTCTTTCATCTTCCTCAGTCCCTCGCGTGCTGACTCAGCAGCTGACTTGGCATCACCGGCCTCTTGAGACGCTACCTCCAGTTGCTTTGGTAATTCCGTCCTTCTGTCCTTGGCTTCCTTCTCTCTTGAATGAACTGCATTGATCTTAGACTTTACCTTGTCCAGCTCGGCTTGAAGAGAGGCAACATTCGCTGATAAGATGCCTTCTCTTTGCTTGACACTTGTGAGCTCTGATTTCTCATGCTTAAGCTCTCTCTTCAACGTCACAGACGCCACCTTCAAGGATTTCGTGTCATCTCTAGTCTTCTCGGTCTTGAGCTTCAATCCTTGGATCTCATCATTGCTGAATTCCTTGTAAGCTGATAACTCAGATTTCAAACTGGCAAGCATATTAGAAGTTGTATTCAGCTTTCCTTTCAAGTCCTTTTCAGCTTCAACTATCTGGTTAAGTTTCTCCATATCCACTTCACCCTGCTGCAGCTCCTTCTCCCATGCAAGCTTGTCTTTCTCCCCACTCATGGCTGCTGCATTTCTTTTCTCCTCAACCTGTAGACGCGCAGATTGCGCAGACTCCAATGTTTCCTTTGTAGAAACCAGTTCTACTTTCATCTCTTCCACAATCTTCTCAATCTCCTTGGACTTAGACAATGTCTCTTCAACTCTCTTTAGAGCCATATCTTTCTCACTCAACAAAGAGGCATATTTCTTTTGTAGATCATCCATCTCCTCCTTGACAACTTTCAGCTCAGATTCAACTGTTTCATCTTCAAGCTGTTCCCCGCGAGTCACGGTATCCATGTCAGCAGTTCCTTGCTCCTCCATCTCCATGAGCGTCCGCTTGGCAAGCTCTGAATCTTGTTTGGCCTGGCGCTCTTCTGCCTCCGCTTTCTCGAGTTTCAGCTTTAGCTCTTCGATTATCCGGTTGGTGAATTCAAGTTCCTTTAGCCCTTGCATGTTTGCTTCTTCTGCAGTTTCAGTTCCATCCTTGCCTTTCTCAAGCTCCTGCTCCATGATTCTGCTTTTCTACAACACCAGAATCACATGCACATTAAGGGGCCGTTTGATATTAATATCATGATCGATATCAGGTATGAATATGGATATCACACTATTAACCATAATTTTAATAGAAGTTGCTCAATATCTGCTACATTTACTACTTTTGTTGTTGTTGTTGTTGCAATTAACCTATGGTCTTAAGCTTATGCTCAATGCAATATGACACAGGACAATTGTAACACCAAGTTCAAAATTCCACAAAGAAACATTGTAAAAAAATGGCTAACAATAGAAATCAAAGCAAGGTACAAATGGACATATAACCAAACAGAATCAATAGATTGGCCCAGTTGCAACTGAGATAATTAAGAGATTAAAATCGAAAATTACAGGACCTAAACCATGAATTTTAACAATGGAAGGAGAAAAAAAGAAGAAAAAAGTATTTTACCGGTGTTACAATGGACTCAGGAAAGAAGATAACAAACAATAATGAGAAGAGAGAAAGCTCGGGGTCATGAATGTTTCCTTGGAAATTATTCAAAAAAAAATCCCCACAAAAAATCTAGGGATGATAATTTGCAGCTTGAAATCCGATTCAATTACATGGTAAAAAACTTAAAATGGCCACGCTAAAATTAGCAGTAAACAAAATTAGATGCGGCAAATTGTCTTCAACCATTAAAGAGAATTATTAGATAAAGTCTTGATTTGGATCTAAATATTAACGGTCGATTTTTTATAGATAATGATTGTTTCTAAGATCTTGGAAAATAAAGGAATTAGGTACACCTATCACGTTTATATGTTCAACCAATCTTTATGTTTCAATCATGGTTGTCTTAACAAATCTTGAAGAAAAATAGTTGTTGGATACAAAGCATGTTACATCTATATATATTTAAAAATTAGTATTTTAAATCATTGAATACTAATTTTTAAAGACGAATTAGTTTTTTTTTTTTTTTCATGTCTTATTTATTTAGTCTAAATTTTAAACAATTTCTCAAATCCAAAAAGTATTAAAGTGATAATTTTATATATTTATATTGATAATCTATAATCTTCTATATAATATAAAAAGTTTTTGATTCACAATTATATACAATTATTACATATTAATCAATTAATAAGTCCTCATTTTCATATCGTTGTATAACTCTTATATCTTCACGTTAAATTTTCAACATAGTTCAATTTATATTTCTATTAAGCATGAAAAACAACCATCTATATATATATTTAAAAGTTAGCATTCTAGATCATTGAATCCTAACTTTTAAAGATGAATTAGTTTTTTTTTCTATTTCATGCCTTATTTATTTAGCCCAAAATTTAAACAATTTCTCAAATCCAAAAAGTACTAAAGTGACAATTTCATATATTAACAATTATATTGATAATCTATAATCTTCTATATAATATAAAAAGTTTTTGATTCACAATTATATACAATTACTACATTTTAATCAATTGAAAAGTCTTCATTTTCATATCGTTGTATAACTCTTATATCTTCACGTTAAATTTTCAACATAGTTCAATTTATATTTCTATTAAGCATGAAAAACAACCATCTATATATATTTAAAAGTTAGCATTCTAGGTCATTGAATGCTAACTTTTAAAGATGAATAAGTTTTTTTTTCATTTCATGCCTTATTTATTTAGCCCAAAATTTAAACAATTTCTCAAATCCAAAAAATACTAAAGTGACAATTTCATATATTTATATTGATAATCTATAATCTTCTATATAATATAAAAAGTTAATGATTCACAATTATATACAATTACTACATATTAACCAATTGAAAAGTTTTCATTTTCATATCGTTGTATAACTCTTATATCTTCACGTTTAATTTTCAACATAGTCCAATTTATATTTCTATTAAACATGAAAAACAAACATCTATATTATATATTTATAAGTTAGCATTCTAAGTCATTGAATGCTAACTTTTAAAGATGAATTGGTTTTTGTTTCATTCTTGCCTTATTTATTTAGCCCAAAATTTAAACAATTTTTCAAATCCGAAAAGTACTAAAGTGACAATTTCATATATTAACAATTATATCAATAATATACAATCTTCTATATAATATAAAAAGTGTTTGATTCACAATTATATAGAATTACTACATATTAATCAATTAATAAGTCCTCATTTTCATACACGATTACTATTCGGCGCATAGGCAAAATTGTCTTTCAGCGCATAGGGTCGCCACGTTACGTGTGGAGTGGCTCCACACGTAACGTGGGGTATTTTTTTTTTTTAAATTTTTTTTATCCACACGTTACGTGTGGAGTGGCTCCACACGTAACGTGTGGTATTTTTTTATAAAAAAACTAAAAATTAATTTTTTTTTTAAACATCACGTAAAAAAATGTCTAAAACTTATATTTTTTTTATCAATATTAAAATGTTAGGAAATTAGTCCTAACTGGATGGAGGATGCTGGTTTGAGAACGTGAACTGATTTTTTTTGTCTCCATGAAGGTTCAAGCTAGCGTACTTTTTTATCTGACATTTGATCATTTCAAGGCTTAATAGATCATTACTTATACGCCCTGCTTATTACTGTGCACATCTTAAGCATTCATTTTTTGTTCATGTATGTAGTATTGGGTAAGTCTGACACTGGTCAAGCTTGGAGTATTAAAAATTTGAGGTTATAGAAAGAAAACTTCTTAGTAAAATATATATTTTTGTTTAGAATTGACTCTTAATTTTCCAGCTAAGATACTTCATATTACAATCATTGCTCACACCACATTTTGTCTTTTTTGGGGTCCTGTGACACCCTAAATCCCATGCCCTAGAAAACCCTAAGGTAAGTAGGGTTTCAGATTTAGGGTTTTCAAAACCATATTATTTTCATACCCTATCATGCTTGTAGCACATAGGGAGTTCATATCACATTGTCTTTTTTGGGGTCCTATGACACCCTAAATCCCATGCCCTAGAAAACCCTAGGATAAGTAGGGTTTCAGATTTAGGGTTTTTAAAACCATATTATTTTCATATCCTATCATGCTTGTAGCACATAGGGAGTTCATACCACATTTTGTCTTTTTTGGGGTCCTGTGACACCCTAAATCCCATGCCCTAGAAAATCCTAGGGTAAGTAGGGTTTCAGATTTAGGGTTTTCAAAACCATATTATTTTCATACCCTATCACGCTTGTAGCACATATGGAGTTCATACCACTTTTTGTCTTGTTTTGCGGTCTTGTGACACCCTAAATCCGAAACCCTACTTATCCTAGGGTTTTCTACGGCATGGGATTTAGGGTGTCACAGGACCCCAAAAAAGACAAAAAGTGGTATGAACTCCCTATGTGCTACAAGCATGATAGGGTATGAAAATAATATGGTTTTGAAAACCCTAAATCTGAAACCCTACTTACCCTAGGGTTTTCTAGGGCATGGGATTTAGGGTGTCATAGGACCCCAAAAAAGACAAAAAATGGTATGAACTCCCTATGTGCTACAAGCATGATAGGGTATGAAAATAATATGGTTTTAAAAACCCTAAATCTGAAACCCTACTTACCCTAGGGTTTTCTAGGGCATGAGATTTAGGGTGTCACAGGACCCCAAAAAAGACAAAATGTGGTATGAACTCCCTATGTGCTACAAGCATGATAGGGTATGAAAATAATATGGTTTTGAAAACCCTAAATCTGAAACCCTACTTACCCTAGGGGTTTCTAGGGCATGGGATTTAGGGTGTCACAAGACCCCAAAAAAGACAAAAAGTGGTATGAGCAATGATTGTAATATAAAGTATCTTAGCTGGAAAATTAAGAGTCAATTCTAAACAAAATATATATATTTTACTAAGAAGTTTTCTTTCTATAACCTCAAATTTTTAATACTCCAAGCTTTACCAGTGTCAGACTTACCCAATACTACATACATGAACAAAAAATGAATGCTTAAGATGTGCACAGCAATAAGCAGGGCGTATAAGAAATCACGTTCTCAAACCAGCATCCTCCATCCAGTTAGGACTAATTTCCTAACATTTTAACATTGATAAAAAAAAATATAAGTTTTAGACTTTTTTTTATGTGATGTTTAAAAAAAAATTTTAATTTAATTTTTTTTTTTAATAAAAAAAATACCACACGTTACGTGTGGAGCCACTCCACACGTAACGTGTGGATTAAAAAAAAAAAAAATTACCCCACGTTACGTGTGGAGCCACTCCACACGTAACGTGGCGACCCTATGCGCTGAAAGGCAATTTTGCCTATGCGCCGAATAGTAAGGCCCTTTTCATATCGTTGTATAACTCTTATATCTTCACGTTAAATTTTCAACATAGTTCAATTTATAATTCTATTAAGCATGAAAAACAACCATCTATATATATATATTTAAAAGTTAGCATTCTAGGTCATTGAATGCTAACTTTTAAAGATGAATTAATTTTTTTTTTCATTTCATGCCTTATTTATTTAGCACAAAATTTAAACAATTTCTCAAATTCTAAAAGTACTAAAGTGACAATTTTATATATTAACAATTATATTAATAATCTATAATTGTCTATATAATATACAAAGTTTTTTATTCACAATTATATACAATTACTACATATTAATCAATTGAAAAGTCTTCATTTTCATATCGTTGTATAACTCTTATATCTTCACGTTAAATTTTCAACATAGTTCAATTTATATTTCTATTAAGCATGAAAAACAACCATCTATATATATTTAAAAATTAGCATTCTATGTCATTGAATGCTAACTTTTAAAGATGAATTAGTTTTTTTTCCATTTCATGCCTTATTTATTTAGCCCAAAATTTAAACAATTTCTCAAAAATCCAAAAAGTACTAAAGTGACAATTTCATATATTAACAATATAATTGATAATCTATAATCTTCTATATAATATAAAAAGTTAATGATTCACAATTATATACAATTACTACATATTAATCAATTGAAAAGTCTTCATTTTCATATCGTTATATAACTCTTATATCTTCACGTTAAATTTTTAACATAGTTCAATTTATATTTCTATTAAGCATGAAAAACAATCATCTATATTATATATTTATAAGTTAGCATTCTAGGTCATTGAATGCTAACTTTTAAAGATGAATTGTTTTTTTTTTCTTCATTTTTTGCCTTATTTATTTAGTCCAAAATTTAAACAATTTCTCAAATCCGAAAAGTACTAAAGTGACAATTTCATATATTAACAATTATATCAATAATATATAATCTTCTATATAATATAAAAAGTTTTTGATTCACAATTATATACAATTACTACATATTAATCAATTAATAAGTCATCTTTTTCATATCGTTGTATAACTCTTATATTTTCACGTTAATTTTTTAACATAGTTCAATTTATATTTCTATTAAGCATGAAAAACAACCATCTATATATATATTTAAAAGTTAGCATTCTATGTTATTGAATGCTAACTTTTAAAGATGAATTAGTTTTTTTTTTCATTTTATGCCTTATTTATTTAGCACAAAATTTAAACATTTTCTCAAATTTTAAAAGTACTAAAGTGACAATTTCATATATGATGTGACCTCGCCTACCATGATAGCTGCAGACGAGGAGGAGGCTATGAGTCTTAGGTCCTCAGGTCCCATTACTAGAGCACGAGCCAAAGCTATTCAAGCTGCGACTCAATCACTGGTGACCAGACTCGTAGCAGGTCATAGACGTCCAACTACAGATGAGGGATCCATTCTGAGTTTAGTGACAGTTGGGACGTCTACACAGTCTGCAGAGATCCCGGATCTCACAGATCAGAGATATTGATCGCTATTCGCCTAGTTATCAATATTTCTGATTTATGACATTTTTAGTTTTTAGTCCGAATATTATTTATTATTATTTTCAGCATTTTTAAGGGAGTTTAGGAGGTCAGTTCTATACTTAGAATGACCAGCCCCCTTAGAGTTATTTTTAGAGTTTTATTTGTTTTATTTTTAATCTTTTTGGTTAAGGAAAAGGAAGAGTCTTCCTTTTACTTAACCTAGCTTTGTAGCCCCCTTTCCTGGTACGTTGATATTCATAACTTTATGTTGAGAGAAAACCTCCATTGAAGTTCCTTCAACGTCACCTTGAATCACCTAGTCGAGCTTGCTCCTTCGTCATTCTCACATCAAATCCTTTAGATCTAGGTCGAGCGTGCTCCCTTCATCTAAACCGCCTCCAAAACCTCTTCTTTCCATCATCATTCAGTCCGTCCACCATCACCCTTCATACGGACTGCATCATCATCAACTTCACATCGCTTCCGCAATCGCTTCCGCTTCGTCGTCGTCTTGCAATCTCCATCAACGCCGACGCCTATTCAAGGAGTTGCTTCGCCCCACTACGGATTCATCACGATCTCATCCGGGACTTGAGACCTTCTTCATAGCAAGGTCACATCAACTGGCATCAGAGCCTTCGAATCTGTAAGTCGAATCGATTCCTTGCTTATCACAACCTTATTTTCGTGTCAAAAAATTCCAATTTTTTTTTCCTGCATTTTTCGTGATAATTCTGATTGTTCTTATTCAGTTCAGTTTTTAGAGTCAAAAAATTCGAATTTTTTTTTTTATTCCCCTTCAAAACCGAATTGATTCTAAACAAAAATTGGGTGATTTTCTCTAGTTCTTCACGGCTCTAGTGAATTTCGTCCTCAAAAAATTCGTTGGCTTGATTTTTAGAGTTCTTACCTTGTCCCCTACACACAACAATTGCTTCTTGTGTTGATAAATTGGTGATTGAATTATAGATCTAGATTTGCATGCATATACGTTGAATTGATGTACTTGACCTATTTGCCATTAATCTGCATCTTCTTTGATCTCTTCGTTTCCCACTTGAATCAATTGAGTGTGTTGGTGTCTAGAATATTTTTTTTCAAATTTTTTGAATACCGATCTGCGCAAGGAGGCTGAAATTCTTGAAGATTAGGGTTCTTGAGTTCTTGTTGCAATTTCTCTAATTCAAAAAAAAAAAAAAGGCTGAGATCTTTCTTTGTAGAAAAAGCCAGATCTGAAGAATTGCCAAAAAAAATATCAATCAAAAAAAAAATCAAGGCAATCAAACAATTGTAATTAGGGCAAGTTCTTAGGGCTGGCCGTCGGCGCCAACAAGAACCGAAGCCACGACACTCGCAGCGTCGGCGCCCAGCAAGTCGCGCCCAGCCGCCCAGCCTTCTATCCCGGGTGCTGACGAACCGGGTTAAAAGCCCCCCGCCCAGCGCAACGAGCACCGCCATCTCTGATCCGGGTTCTTTTCGTGGGTTCCGAAATTTGCACCCTACGGAAGGTCTTTGGTATTTTTATTTTTTATTTTTTTTTTAAATTTATTTTATTTCTTTCTTTTTGTGTCGATTTCTGCATTCGCTTTTTACAGTTATCCTTCTGACTTTGGTGTGAGTTATCCGCTTTTGTTAGTTTGCAGCTGCTTAGCCGGGACGCCTAGGTTTACGCCGGATTAATTTCTGTGCCTACTGTTATATCCGGGCGACAGCAGTTGAGGTTACTGTAGGAGTCTTAGATTGCAGGGATCTGAGTCCTTTTATTTTTATTTTCCCTTTTGTGTCGGTTTCTGCATTCGCTTTTTACAGTTATCCTTCTGACTTTGGCGTGAGTTATCCGCTTTTGTTAGTTTGCAGCTGCTTAGCCGGGACGCCTAGGTTCACGCCGGATTAAGTTTTGTGCCTACCGTTATTTCCTGGCGGTAGCAGTTGAGGTTTTTGTAGGGGTATTAGAGTGCATGAGCTTTTTGTGAGAAAAGCCGAACTTAGGTGGCAACGGTGAAGAGATATAGGGTGCGCAAAGCCAAAATAAGGTAATCGTTACCCTATCGTTATTGATTCAATTCCCATCTCCTCTCTCTCACTGTCTTGGCTGTTATAGTCTTGTTGGCATATCTAGGCTTATATTGCTGCAATTTATATCTATAATTTGTTTGCTGAGTTATCGCTGCAATTTGTGATTGTTGTGTGATTATCCTTAGCCTTCCCGCCCTCACGGCCATATCAGCTTTGTTTTCAGTTGTGATATCTTGGTAGTTCGACTTCTCTTTCGTTTCTGTTGCTTTGTTTTTGTTTTTCCTTTGCTCTGTTGGGGTCTGTTGTCTTTTCAGTATAATGGTGAACTCCAATGACGGACAGGATACGGGTCGGGTCGATCAACTGGCTACGGCCATTGAGCTATTGGTGGCCAATCAGCAACGTTCCGATGAACGTTCAGAAGCGAATTTTGCAGCCATGCGTGATCTGCTCAGTAGAGTGATGTCGTCTCCGTCACCGAACAACCGTGACGACCAGAGTACCCTAGCCCAGAAGCAGAAAAAGGGCAAGGGCGTTTTGATATCCGATCCTCCTACGCAGCATCAGCGGAAAGGATCGCAGAAAGAGAGTAGCGCGTCGAAGAAGAAGGTGCGCTCCAAATCAGCCCAGTTGACAATTCCTGAACGCAACTCTCAGGGCGAGGACGAGCAGGACGATGATGAGTCATCTTCAGAGGAGGATGCACCGGTCGATGACAGTGCCGTCAAACGCCAGAGCAGACGCACAGAACCACATGCTTACACAAGCAAGCAAGGGAAACACTCCACGGCTCGTCCAAGTCGACATCAGGTAAATTCTGAAACCTTCAATGTCCATTCTTTTGCTGACCATCAGAGTACTGTTTCTCCTGTTGAGTCAGATTCAGATGAAGGATTCCAGGAATTTGATCTTGAGGATGAGGAAGAAGGGGTCTATGGGTTTTCTGCAGGTTATCACCCACTCCTACAGGACCCACCAGAGCAGCAGTTTCATCGTACAGGTTGGGTTCCTCCTCCACAGCAGCCACATAATCAGGCTGCTTATTACGCTGCACAGGGTCATCCACAACAATATCAGCAGCAGCGGGTTGCCGGTCCTCCACGAGCGCAGCGACGGCAACAACTACCAGTTGGACAGCAGCGGCAGGGGCTTCCACAACAGAATTTCTATGCTCCCGCTGCAGCCCAACAGCGATACCCACCCCCAGCTACGTATCGCCAAGAAATTAAGGTGAAAATCGAACCCTTCCTTGGTACTTATGATCCTTCTACTTTCATAGATTGGTTGCAGAGTACCTGCCATATTCTTCAACACTATCAATATGAGGAGCATGCGAAGGTGGAGATCGTCACCTTGCATTTCCAAGGAGCAGCGCGCACCTGGTGGAACCGACTGGTCCAACAGCAGGCACGCATGGGGTGGCCACCTGTGACAGAGTGGAAACAGCTAGTGGCGCTCATGACGCGCAAGTACGTGCCGACGACATACCGAGAGGATATGAAGACAACCATTGCACTTGCTACTCAGGGTCGTGATACGCCACAGGAGTTCTTTGCTCGCTTAGAAGACATGTACTTCAAGGCCGGGGTAAGTGTTACTCCCTCTACTCTCCGTACACGTTTTATAACGGGTTTGTCACAGCCGTACCGGGATCAGGTTGACGTTCTGCCAATCCGAGACCTCAACAACGTGGTACATACTGCGCAGAAGCTCTATCTTCAGGCGCAGAGACGTCGACAGCAGCCTTGGCAGTCTTCGTCTTCTCCCTCACCAAGGTATACCTCGAACCCTGTCAATTCTTATCGCACTAACTCTTCTTCTAGTTCTGTGCCTCGACAGGATCGTACAGGTATTGCGTCTTCTACGACGCCGCGGCCGGCGCCCCCTACTTCTGCGCGCCGACAGCCATCGACCTCTGCTGAGACAAGCCGTACAGATCGTTCTAGCGATCGAGAGTGTTACAGATGTGGTGGACGAGGACACTATCAGAAGGACTGCCCTAATCAGAAGCGTGTCCTCTACTCCGCCCAAACTAAAGACTACGAGAGCCTCTCGGATGAAGAGGAGAATGACCCAGAGGAGTCTGCAAAGCTGACTGATGAGGTGATCAGGCCGAGCGACCATGATACCGACGTCATGCATTATGCCTTGGTCACCAGACGCGTCCTCAGCGTCAAGGAAGGAGGTCCCCTTGACCAAAGGGAGAATCTGTTTCATTCCCGGTGTCGTATGAAGAATGCGTCGCTGAGTCTGATAATAGATGGAGGGTCGTGCTGCAACATTATAAACGAGAGAGTCGTCCGCGACTTCAATCTTCAGACGCAACCACATCCTCAGCCCTACGGTCTGCAGTGGATTTCAGACCAACCAGGTAACAATGTTTCTTTACAGTGTCTCGTTGCTTTTTCCATAGGACCATATACAAACACTGTTTTGTGCGATGTTACCGCCATGGATGCCACCCATATTCTGTTAGGGCGTCCTTGGCTATTTGACCGTCGCGTCTTCCATGATGGGTTTTTGAACAGTTACATGTTCACTCACCATGGCAAGCGCGTGACGCTCTTACCTATGACTCCGAATGAGATTTTACAGGACCATGCTATTAGACAGAGGAAAAAGGCTATACAGGCTGTAAAGGACGCAGGAAAACCCCCTCCAGAGTCCCCTACAACCTTCCAGCCGAGTTCCCTACAACTTCCTGCAGCATCTTCTTCGGGTACCCAAGGCAACTCAGGACAGGTAAGTGACCAGCCCATTAGTCTTAAATTTCCTCACTGTAGTGGTATTGGTCAACAGGTACCTTCTGGAGTCCATCATCAGAAGGGTGGAAAAGGTAGTTCTGCGCTGAAAGGCACTTGTGAGCAGCGACTTCTCTTGGCGCGACGCCGGAAGGTTTCCAACGTCATCCAAGGCAAGTCTCCCTGTTTCCTACTCATTGCTCTTCCTACTGCCCTACCTGTTTCAGAGTCCGCACTCCCCTCTTGTATTTTGTCAATTTTGCAGGAGTTTCAGGATGTGATGCCGGACGAGTTGCCAGATGGTCTTCCACCACTTCGTGGCATTGAGCACCAGATCGATTTTGTACCAGGAGCTACTCTTCCCAACCGAGCTGCCTACCGAACTTCTCCAGAGGAAACAAAGGAGTTGCAACAGCAGGTGCAGGAACTGTTGGAGAAGGGGTATGTGCGCGAGTCTCTTAGCCCGTGCGCGGTTCCCGTCATCTTGGTGCCTAAGAAGGACGGTTCTTGGAGGATGTGCGTGGATTGCCGTGCCATCAACCAGATCACCGTCAAATACAGACATCCCATTCCTCGCCTCGATGACATGCTTGACGAGCTACATGGAGCGCAGTTCTTCAGCAAGATTGATCTGAAGAGCGGCTATCATCAGATTCGCATGAAGGAAGGGGACGAGTGGAAGACTGCTTTCAAGACGAAGTATGGTCTGTATGAGTGGATAGTCATGCCATTTGGACTGACCAATGCTCCTTCTACGTTCATGAGACTGATGAACCATGTCTTGAGAGCTTTTCTGGGTAAGTTTGTAGTTGTCTATTTTGATGATATTCTTATTTACTCTAGGACTTTAGATGACCATGCTGAGCATCTTCGCCTTGTTTTAGAGTGTTTGAGAGTAGAGAGCTTATACGCCAATCTTGGCAAGTGTGTATTTTGTTCTCCTTCTACAAACTTCCTAGGTTTCGTCGTCAGCAAGGACGGCCTGCAGGTGGATGCAGAAAAGATCCGCGCTATCCAGGAGTGGCCGACGCCAACTACTCCTACTCAGGTACGTTCGTTTTTGGGTTTGGCTGGTTTTTATCGACGGTTTGTTCGTGATTTCAGCACTATAGCCGCCCCATTACACGAGCTGACCAAGAAGGCCGCGTCTATCACTTGGCTTCCCCGGCATGATGCTGCTTTTGCCACCCTGAAGGATGCCTTGTGCCGCGCGCCACTGCTGCAGCTTCCTGACTTCACCCGTCGGTTCGAGGTGGAATGCGACGCTTCTGATTTCGGCATCGGAGGTGTCTTGCTGCAGGAGAAGAGGTCGATTGCCTATTTTTCAGAGAAGCTGTCAGGTGCACAGCTGAACTACCCGACGTATGACAAGGAGTTGTACGCGCTCATTCGGGTTCTGAAGACGTGACAACACTATCTGTGGCCTGCAGAGTTCGTGATTCACTCCGATCATGCAGCTCTTAGTTATCTGCGCAGCCAGACGACTCTTAACAGACGCCACGCTCGCTGGGTTGAGTTCATGGAGACGTTTCCATATCTCATTGTGCACAAGAAAGGTAAGGAGAATGTGGTAGCTGACGCCCTTTCTCGCAGGTACGTCCTCATTACTCAGCTTCAGTCTCAGTTATTTGGGTTTGCATTGCTCAAGGATCTTTATGCTGTTGATCCTTTCTTTTCTACATTCTTTGAGCAATGTAAATCCACTGGCCGTGAACATGCTACGTATTTCCTTGATGATGGATTTCTGTACAAAGGTGGGAAGCTTTGCATCCCTTCATCCTCTGTCAGAAATTTGCTGATTGAGGAAGCACATAGTCGTGGTCACTTTGGCGTATCTAAGACGCTGGCATCACTTCGCGAACACTTCTTCTGGCCTAAGATGGCCAACAATGTTACGAAGTATTGTCAGAGTTGTATGACATGCCATAAGGCTAAGGCCAGGTCTAGTCCGCATGGTCTCTACACGCCTCTGCTGATTCCCGCTGGCCCGTGGGAAGATCTTTCCATGGATTTTATCACTGTGTTGCCTATGTCTCGGCGTGGTAGAGATTCTATATTTGTGGTCGTCGATAGGTTCTCTAAGATGACACACTTCATTGCATGTAAGAACACTAGTAACGCCACTGACGTTGCTACTCTGTTCTTCGACAATGTCGTGAGACTGCACGGTATTCCGCGCACTATTGTTAGTGATCGGGACACCAAGTTCGTCGGCCATTTCTGGAGAACCTTGTGGGGTAAGCTCGGTACTAAACTCCTATTTTCTATGAGCTACCACCCACAGACGGATGGTCAGACAGAGGTGACCAACCGCACTCTTGGAGCCCTCCTTCGGACGGTTCTGAAGAGTAACCCACGCCGGTGGGAGGACTTACTGTCTACTGTGGAGTTTTCTTATAACAGGTGCAGGCACAACGCGACTAAACTCACCCCGTTCGAAGTTGTCTACGGACGAAACCCGCTGACGCCGCTGGACTTGACTCCCTATCCTAGGAAGGATACAGACAGCACCACAGCTGACAGATTGGCCGATCACATCAAGGAACTGCACACTCGGATGCGCACCCAGCTGGAGCGCAGAGCAGCACAGTATGCGGCCCAGAAGAACAAAGGACGACGCATGATTGTCTTTGCTCCTGGCGACTTGGTTTGGCTTCACTTGCGGAAGGAGCGTTTTCCTTCCAACCGCAAGTCTAAGCTCGACCAAAGGGGTGATGGACCATTCCGTGTTGTCAAGGCCATCAATGACAACGCCTACCAGCTAGAGCTCCCAGACAAGTATGGTGTTCACCCGACCTTCAATGTTGCTGATCTATCACCGTACGTGGAGCCAGAGTATGATGAGGGTGAAGCGGGGACGCTTCACACTCAAGTGGGGGAGGATGATGTGACCTCGCCTACCATGACAGCTGCAGACGAGGAGGAGGCTATGAGTCTTAGGTCCTCAGGTCCCATTACTAGAGCACGAGCCAAAGCTATTCAAGCTGCGACTCAATCACTGGTGACCAGACTCGTAGCAGGTCATAGACGTCCAACTACAGATGAGGGATCCATTCTGAGTTTAGTGACAGTTGGGACGTCTACACAGTCTACAGAGATCCCGGATCTCACAGATTAGAGATATTGATCGCTATTCGCCTAGTTATCAATATTTCTGATTTATGACATTTTTAGTTTTTAGTCCGGATATTATTTATTATTATTTTCAGCATTTTTAAGGGAGTTTAGGAGGTCAGTTCTATACTTAGAATGACCAGCCCCCTTAGAGTTATTTTTAGAGTTTTATTTGTTTTATTTTTAATCTTTTTGGTTAAGGAAAAGGAAGAGTCTTCCTTTTACTTAACCTAGCTTTGTAGCCCCCTTTCCTGGTACGTTGATATTCATAACTTTATGTTGAGAGAAAACCTCCATTGAAGTTCCTTCAACGTCACCTTGAATCACCTAGTCGAGCTTGCTCCTTCGTCATTCTCACATCAAATCCTTTAGATCTAGGTCGAGCGTGCTCCCTTCATCTAAACCGCCTCCAAAACCTCTTCTTTCCATCATCATTCAGTCCGTCCACCATCACCCTTCATACGGACTGCATCATCATCAACTTCACATCGCTTCCGCAATCGCTTCCGCTTCGTCGTCGTCTTGCAATCTCCATCAACGCCGACGCCTATTCAAGGAGTTGCTTCGCCCCACTACGGATTCATCACGATCTCATCCGGGACTTGAGACCTTCTTCATAGCAAGGTCACATCAATATATTAACAATTATATTAATAATCTATAATTGTCTATATAATATACAAAGTTTTTGATTCACAATTATATACAATTACTACATATTAATCAATTGAAAAGTCTTCATTTTCATATCGTTGTATAACTCTTATATCTTCACGTTAAATTTTTAACATAGTTCAATTTATATTTCTATTAAGCATGAAAAACAACCATCTATATCTATATATTTAAAAGTTAACATTCTAGGTCATTGAATGCTAATTTTCAAAAATGAATTAGTTTTTTTTCTTCATTTCATGCCTTATTTATTTAACACAAAATTTAAACAATTTCTCAAATTCAAAAAGTACTAAAGTGACAATTTCATATATTAACAATTATATTAATAATATATAATTGTCTATATAATGTACAAAGTTTTTGATTCACAATTATATACAATTACTACATATTAATCAATTAAAAAGTCATCATTTTCATATCGTTATATAATTCTTATATCTTCACGTTAAATTTTCAACACAGTTCAATTTATATTTCTTTAAGCATGAAAAATAACCATCTATATCTATATATATTTAAAAGTTAGCATTCTAGGTCATTGAATGTTAACTTTTAAAGATAAAATCAAAGGCTTAAATAGGCCTAAAGTTATAGTTTGCTTGTAGGATTAGTTTATCGCCCTTAGTATATAATATGTTAGATTTTCCGATCGGTTTTTACTATAGGGTTTATAAACCAATATAAAATATATAAGTATAATTATAGGCTACTTTGTAATTTAAATAATTAATTTTTCTTTGTTTATTTTAATATACCATAGCATAATTATGTGTATATATAAAGATGAGCACTATTTGTAAGTAATTATTCCCTCCCCTCACACACTTTTTTCAGCTAAATCTTGCCTCTACGTATGGACTACTCTTTAGGTTATGACTCATTTTTTGACCTAAATCTCAATTAGTGATAGTTACTACATACTGTATACGTTATATTTTGCTCTCATTTACTCCTATTTTAATATTATCCAATTACTACACGTAACTTCCGTATTTAGTACACAGTGAATGGTTGAAAACAAATTATAGTCAAGATGTCTAAACGGTTATATGTCAAAATGGCTTCACTTTCCAAGTAACATTTTCATCTATAAAAGGGCGAAAACAGTGGTATTCCGTTCATTTGCTCTGGGCATCCATCATCTCATTCTTCTACATGGAAATTAGCTTTAGAAAGCCATATAGTGAAGCTTGGGAGATAGTGGGCAACAGCTTAAAAAAACATGGTCACTGAAGTAAGCATAATAATTAAGTTAAATATGTGAATGAGGATTCCCGATTGTCGATGATACAAGTATATATCCACCTCACGATAAACTATCCTTGATTATATGTATTTGGATCTATTTTGTAGTCTACAATACTTACATATATCGGTTTAAATTTATTAATATAATTGTCTTTTGATCGAGATAGGTTAATTTTTATGTGAAGATGTTAGAGAATTGGATAATCTAATAACACTATTGAGGCATCGATTGTTTACATCATGCACCAGTAGCTTTCACTAGAAGGAGGACAAACACAATCGATTTAGGACGACTGATTGTTAGTAAAGAATAAAGCAAACTATTTTATGGACGATGTAAACTCTTCAACTATTGGTAGCATAAATTCAATTAGGTTTGCATTTTTAGTTTCTTTTTTGTACTAAATCACTTTAGGTAGGTGTGTTGTTATTTTGGTTAATGATGATTTTTATTGTTTTATTTTATACATATTCATTTTACACTCATCATGTATATATATTAAATTTGGCCTCATTGGTGTTGGTCTAGAGGAATTAATCAAGGATGGAAGCCGAAATAATAGACATGTACGTACTCTCACATATGAAATGTACAAGGAAGAAGTTATGAATTACAATTTCGATGAGAAGAGTAAACAAGTACCGATAAAATAACTAATGTACTTTTATATAAAATGTAACAATGTTTAAGAAAATGCAGAGTCATCAATTATTTATATTACTCCGTATTTAATAAGAATATGAATTAATGACTAATATATTTTAATTAAAATGATATTAATGTCTAGGAATATGTAAAGTCAATGTGACTAATAAAACGATATATATTCCAGACTAAATAGATAAAACGATATATTAATGAATATTAATAACTAAATTATAACAAAAAAGACATTATTAAAATGCAATAAATTTGTAAGATAAAGGCAAAAAAATAGAAATGTGGAGGATAGTGGAGCATGTAAGAAATGAGAGTTGTTGTAGCAAGTTTCTTACAAGTACTCGAGTTCAAGCACAATATATAATTAGATAGGCATTTCTAAAATATTTCCCAAATATTTTCAAAGAAAAAAACACATCCTTACAAAAAACAACTACCACCTTAATTCAAAATATAAATTGAACTTCTTATCAAAATAAATAAATAAAATTGTACTTCGTATAATCATAATATTTTATACCTAAAATACTTAGATATTACATTTTTTTGTCAAGACTTAGATATTACATTTAAATACATATCAAACAATATATCGTCTAAGATAAAACATGAAACAACAATCCATATATTAGAAACTCAAATTTAAATCGTAACACTACATATACATAAAAGGCCCGTACGAAACACGGACTTCGATTTCTAGTGTTCTAGTTTAGTTAGACAATTGACATTAGTTGATAAAAAGTGCAAATTATATGTAAAAAAAGTAGCTAGATTAGTGCATTCATAAATCGAAAGCAATCATATTTTTACTAGCGTATGATGATATTAGTATGTTCACAGATAAAATTAGGTATTATACCACTAAAAAATTCCAAAAAATACTCAATCGTAATTATGTAAAAGTACTTATGCAAGATTATTTAAAGAATAAAAAATCATTGACCCTGATCAACGAATCGCCTCGGATCAGTAACGTTGATCCGCCAATGATGATCCTTCAACCCAGACTCCCTAGCTTTCTTCCGGTCCCACTCGAGCTCAATCTTCCTCTGCTCCGAGAGTCCACAGTACTTCTGTAGACCCTCATCCATAGAATCATGCACCCTCCACCACCTCTCATGCGCCACGTCACTCGCGTACACGTGTTGCTCCGCCAAGTCCCAGTTACAGTCGTAGTCCCTGTAGCACATCCACGGCTTCAGCCCCAAATAATGGATCGAGTACACGCGGGGCGGATCCGACCCGAATAGCCCGTTCTTTAGGCCCGCTTCCACGGACGAATTGGACCAGAAATTCTTTAGGAAGTTCACGCGCCGCGGGAGGCGGTGCCACCACGAGAAGATCTCGTTGAGAAACCCTTGATCGCCGCCGTTGTAGGAGAATATCTTCCTCCGGCGGTCCATCAGGATCCGGAAGGTGCAATTGGAAGGTTCTAGAACCATGATTCCGGAATTGAAGATGGATCCATCGTTTCCGGTGGCGGTAATTTGGGGGAAGTGGAAGAGGAGATCGAGGTTTCGGAGGGCGATTATGTCTGAATCGATGAAGATGATCTTGTCGTAGTCGGTGAGTTGCCATAGCCGGAACTTGCTGTAGTTGTACTCGTTGTAGGAGCCTTTCTCGGCGCGTGGGTTGCGGATGCGCTTGATTATCCGGATCTGCCAGCCGGAGGCGGAGAGGGCGGCGCGTGCGGTGGCGGAGATGGATTTGTCGATCAGGAGGACGAGGTCGCGCGTGGTGTTGGTGCGGAGGAGGCTCTGTGCGAGGGTGATGGCGCCGCAGATGTAGGACTCTGAGGAGTGGAGGACGGTCGCGTAGGCCTCACGTTTGTTGGTGGCGCGTGCCGCCGCGCGTTCCATGCTTGGTAGGTCGTACACCTCTTCCACGCCTGCGAGACATTTGACGTTGTTCCTTGATCAACCTATTCTTTTCTTTTCAAAAGAATATATGTTTTCTTACAAATTTGATTTTTCAAAAGAACTTGTTAATTAATTATTAATTTGCTGGGTCAGCTCATAATGGAATTTTGTATAGTGACTTTCTTTTCACATAACTTTAATATATTTTGTCAAATAAATTTGAGTAGATGGGTATTAGGTAACTAACTTTAGGCGGTTGAGGTTCTCAGTAGAAATTTTATACCTCGCACCTTAATTTGGGTGCAATTATGTTTAAAATTGAACCAAAAATCCAGTTTATATAAAAAAAGTAACTTTAAAAAAAAAAAGTTGAACTTGTCGTATACAGTACGTAGTGGCCCTTAAAAAAATAGGTTCGTTCGTACCGGCTCAATTTTTTTAAGAAAACATTTTCACGTAACCTTAGCTAGCTATTTTCCTGGGGTTGGGTGGAAAAGTTAATTTATACATTATATATATAATTAATTAATCACGTGTTATGTTTTTCCTTACAAAAATTAAGCATGCTATATATATATTTGCTTTAAAAAATAAGTATGCTATTCCATTATTTCCATGCTATTGTTTGTATATATTAGGTGGAGTAGGAGAAATCTGAAAGAAGAAGCATTCCCAACCGAAGCAATCATCTCATTAATAGTCTTACCTTTTCTCAGCTTTTTCAACATTTATTTAATTTATTAAATCCTAATGATAGATATTAAACCACAGCTTAGACCTCACTATCATCATCACCAGATTGAATACGACTTTAATCCTTCCCCGTTTTTCAGAAAAATATATAACATGTGTGTAACTCTATTTTTGTTTGAATAATGTTTTAAGTATAAATGTATTTTTTGTACTTGAGCACAAAATAAGCAAGACCTTAACTCTACAGTTTCCATCTTCAACTACAAGTGATCCGATTTAGCAAGTCTAGATCAAATTATTTGGAGTTTGATTAGTTATAAAAAAAATCAATTGATATTAATTACCTTCTCCCCATAATCTGAAAGAGAGCTTGCAAGAGCCCATGGGCAACGCCACCAGCTGCTCCAGCCTGGCCGCCTCCGGCTGAAAGTACCACCAATCCCCTTCTCTCTTCTCCAAGTCATCACACCGGAACAACTCCAGCATGGGCCGACACGGGCTCACCACCACCACCTTAGTCCTCCCGTACCAGTCCCTCTTGCCCTTCTTCGCCACCATTTGTGCCGCCGCCAAGTGCATCTGTAGCCTCAACATATCCCTGTTCCACCCTGCCTCCGGATACCTAATAGAAATAACAAAAGAAGTTATAAAATGTTATTGAGTCTGTGTTACAAGGTGAATTCAAAACGAAAGAAGTTCTGTGTTAGAAGGCGGATTCAAAACCTTTGTGTTATAACATGTTATTAAGTCTGTGTTACGAGGTGAATTCAAAACGAAAGAAGTTATGTGTTAGAAGGCGGATTCAAAACTTTTGTGTTATAACATGTACGTTATTAAGTTTTATGTTAGAAGGTGAATTCAAAACGAAAGAAGTTTAGGGTTAGAAAGTGAATTCAGAACGTTTGGGTTATAACATGTTATTAAGTTATGTGTTAGAAGGTGAATTCAAAGGGATAGAAGTTTTGTGTAGAAGGCGAATTCAAAACTTTTGTGTTAAAAGTTATGCGTTAGAAAGTGTAACGCATTGGCTTTAATTTTTGTGTTAAAAGGTGGATTCCATGCTTTAACATATACCTGCATGGCAACTTTGCCACCACGACGTCCACATTAGGGTACTGATTGAAATCTGGCATTGGGATGTCGGGGCACAAGTAACCTTCGTTGTCTTGCTCCTCGTCGATCCATTCCGGGAAGAGGTGTTTCCACTCGAATAGATCCGAGACCCTGTCGAAGTTGATGTGGACTAGGGTTTCTCCGTTGGATTGCCACTCAGTTAGATCCTCGTCGTCCATGTTGATCATGGCGATTGTTGTACCTCCGATTTTGCTGGATGATGTGATCTCGTTCATGAAGCTTGGTTTTTCCATCTTCGTTCGGGGTTTGGTTTCCGTTGAAACCTCTTCCAAACATGCCTTCATCTTCACACCCTTCTCCATCTAATTTTTTTAATTATCAAGGAAATAAAACACATTAATATAAAAAAGTAAAAAGGATCCATCAAATTAAATCATAGGAAATTAACCCAAAATAAATCTGCATATTGAGATACAAACAAAATTAATGTTGGACCTCTCGGAATTAGACTATATAAAAATTTAATAAATAATAAAATTCTAAATATATCCCGACCGACCTCACAATTGCAAAAGATACCAATATTGTTGCTGCCTAGTCCTACTCAAGAAAAGATTAGAAAAAACTACCCATAATTAAAATCAATGATTAGTAGTATATAGATTAAGCTAGTGATCTAAAATCTCCAAAATAAGATACAAAAGTGAATCAAATTTAATGTTACATAAATGTTTAGGATGATACGTTGTTGTTAATCTGAGAGTGGGGCTCACCTTACCTTGTGGTGGCAGCCGCGGAGGGAGCAGGTTGAAGTGTTGTCTTGATAAATTAAACGATGAAGGTCGGAGAAGAAGAGCGGCGTAGGCAAACAAGAAGAAGGCGAGGAAGACAAGGTTGATCTTGATTACCATAGCCTTTGAGATGGTGGTGGCGCCCTTGTTCATCATCTTCACAAGGCCAGGGCCTCCTCCTACCACTTTCACCAAAGAGCCCATTTGCATTGATTGATTGATTGATGTGGCGCAATTGATGAATGAAGAAGAGATCGAGCTAATGGCTAGCTAGAGCTTTGGAGGAAGTGGGTCTAGCTACACTTTTGAATATTTATATAATGTTAGTATAGTAGGTGTGCGTTTAGTTTATGTGTGGTAGGGCGTGATTTTGGTGTACTTAATTAATTACAAGTAATTGATGACATGGTTAAAACATGATGACTTAGAGAGGCATTGACCATTGGTTATTCGGTTCAGCCCATCCAACTCTATAGATAGAGTTGAGTAAATTCTAACCTTTGATTTAAATCAATGGCTTAAATCAGTCTACCCTTAATCTTAAAAGGAAAGAGATTTTTTAACGAATTAAAATAAAACTATTCTCTCTCCTCACGTTTTCTTATTTAACTCGACTTCACATTTTTCTCAGTCAAATATATGATCTTAACACTATGTATGTATAAATATATTTTTAACCTTCTGGTGGAGAATCAAATAAAGGCCGACATTGCCTCTACTCTATAGTCCATTGCATTTGGGTTCACTTAGTTAAGATGGATGAAGTGGAAAAATTTATAGTACCAAAGTTTGATTTCTTAAGATAAAAGAAATGACCTCAATCCATAATTGGTATTCCCGAGTTTACACATTACAATTGTACAAAATCGATAATATTTTACCAAAATTAGAACAAACAAGAAAGATAGGAGCAAGAATTCCATGGAAGTGCACAAAGAGGCTAGATAACCTAGAGAGGAGAGGGATAACGCTATGAAGAAGAAATTACGAGGAGAGAGAAGAATGATTTACTGTAGTTTTTATTTTATTTCCTTATGAGTTTAAAGAGTGAATTAATATGGACTCTTGATTAGAATTAAAGGCCTAAATTTACTCAACTCTACTTATAGAGTTGGAAGGGAACTCCTTTTTTGGTAATTATTTGGTTAACCACTAGTTTAATCTTGTTTGTTAAGGGTTTATCAATTCTCTATTAGGGAATATTTTAAAGATAAATTTCCTATTTAAGCTTGTTAGCATGTGTCCATGGACACACACTAAAAAAATCGTATTAATTAATATGTATATGCTTAATTAATTACTCCATCCGATTTTAAATAAGTGTCGTGTTAGTTTTGGACACAATATTTAGAAAAATATTAAGTACACCTCTTTACATTTGTCCTCAATCTTCCCACATAATAAATAATCACAACATTTTTAAACCAATGAATGGAAAGTTTTAAAGAAAAAATTCAACAAAAACAAATTTCAATAACAATTCTCGTAACTCAATCTTAATTAATTGCCTAAAAAACCTAAAAGGACATATAAACTTAATTAAAATTAAGTGTTAAAATAACACTTAATTTAAATCGGATGGAGTATTAATTAAGAAAAAATAAAGATTTGGACAGAGTGGAAATGAGGAATGAAGACCACTCGAATGGTTACATGTGTACGTAGCTTTACCTTGCTTAAAGATACATTGGGGGTAAAATTAGAGCTTCAAACTTCAACGGTTGGGTGTTGAATATTGTTCAATTCCCAAAAATACCCCTTACGTTTGGAGAGGTATATCTTGTCTTGTTAGTGAACTTATTTAGATGATGTACGAAATTGGGTAATGATTATAAGCCAAATAAAATAAAAACAAATAATGTTTAGGTGTGTGTAATGGTGAAAGTAAGAAAATTAAAATTTTAGAGGAAGCAGCTAAGCAATAGACGCTTCAACGACTACTTAGTTGCGGAGTCAACTTCATAAGACACAACGGCGATACGTTGCTGTTCATACACACCAAAAAACGAGTAGCTTCCATATAAAACCATTTTTTTGTGGGGGATTGCAAAATGAAACTTTCACCCACTTCTTATTTAAAAAATAAATAAATCAATTGCTATGTAGTAATTGGCTTCATTTTATTCATTAAATTTATTTTAGGTCCTAAGCACCAGTACGTTACTCACTCCGAGAACAGTGTTGAAATATAAATGTCTCACATCGAAAGTTGAGACAAACTTGTCTAGTATATAAGCTTGTTGGACTACTCCTCCTATTGTCAATTGATTTTAGGATGAAACCTCATTGGGCTTATGTACTAGGCCTATCTGCGCCTATGCGCTCGTGTCCGCATGAACCCCCAGTCTATGGGCCCACGGACTTTGATATGGTATCAGAGCGGGTTCGGTCTTGGGTCCCTTTCTTGGGTTTGTTAGGTCTGGCTATAAAGAGATTGAGATGCCCATCCACACCCGTTTGTCCAAGTGTCAACTGGGCCTGATCAATTGTCCGCCCGTTGCACTTGCGGGGCGTGTTGGAATATAAATGTCCCACATCGAAAGTTGGGACAAACTTGCCTAGTATATAAGCTTGATGGGCTACTCCTCCTATTGTCAATTGGTTTTAGGATGAAGCCCCATTGGGCTTATATATTAGGCTTATCTGCGCCTATGCGCTCGTGTCCGCACGAACCCCCAGTCTATGGACCCACGGACTTTGACAAACAGATCAAGCTCAACTATCCATGAAAATAAGCACGAAAACTACTTCTATTTTCCTCCTTTTGATTTTTTGCTGAAAAAATATAGAATACTAGTAATCCAATTATGTAGAGGTTATATACACTATTTTTTTTTCGTCTAAGTGTACACAGTTTGACGCTCCTATTAAGCACGAAAACCTCAGGGTATAGGAAACCCTATGGTGGGAAACCTCAAGATAAGAAATCCCATATTAGGAAACCCTAGGGTATGAAACCTCGGGGTAAGAAACCTTAACTAACAAGATACTTAATCTATGAAGTATGATAGGACAAAAACCTATCCACAAGCGTATGGATTCAGTTGTAGCTTTTCAAGTGTCGTTCCCAACGAGAACTATGTAGTATCTTTTGTAAACTTAAAACCGGTAAGTTAAGTCGTAAGAAAAGAAATTCGTTTGACTAATAAATAAGAAAATGAGAAAACAAGAAATAGGAATTGCAAATATGATTGTAAACGATTAGAGAGAAGATCTTAGGACTAGGGATCTCCACAACAATGTCTTGGTAAACTTACAGATATCTATTTGAAATTAATTTGAACTTGTTTGAAGGTAAGTTATCTAAAGTCTTTACTAACTCCTTTTAGACGATAATAGATGTGCCTAAATTTCAACTAACAATCGTTGTCGCATAGAGCTAATCAAATCTAGACTCTTTGGGCACTTAGAATCTAGAATCAAACAGGGTTAACATTCGTTGTCGCGCTCCGCTAAGTCCAAGCAAACCTAGGGTTTCTATGATAGCTTAGGATTACACAAGAGTAATTAGGTTGATGTCGCTCAAATAATACTCAAGTTTAATACCTAGTAATCTAATAAAGTAATCTCCTTTCAGACTCATACTCTATCTGAGTTATCTATTAAAGTTATCTCCTTTCATACTCAAACCTAATAGAAACCTAATCAACTTTCATCAATTGCATTAAGAACTATAGGATTGAATCGAACAAGGTTTCAGATTTCAATTTAGACAAATATCATGCACAAGTCTACCAATTCATTGTTGGGATCACCTCAACCCTAGAATTATGGGATTAGCCAGACATGCTTGGAGAAACAATAAAAAAAACATCATATGAACAAAAGAAATCATTCAACTAAATTAGAAAAAAAAAAGAATTACTTGATCCAATCCGGGGAAACAATCTCCAATCTTCAGAAATCTTCAAAGAACTCTAAAAACACCTAGGGCTAGAGAGAGTGGCAAAAAGAGGCATAAGAAACTACCAAATAACCCTAGAAAAATTATTTATACCGGCCATCCTAAAATAAAAAGGGGTCGAAAAAATAACAAATCCAGGCCGTGGGGCAATGACACGGTTTGTGACAAAACCGCATGGTTTGTCACAAACCGTGCAGGTTTACAGAATGTCAACAAGGGGCTCGCACGGTTTGTGGCACGGTCTATCACATACCATGCCGTTTTGCATAATTTCGCTCCTTGTTATTTGTGGATGGGCACGGTCAGCAACATAATGGCACAATTTGCTACAAATTGTGCCAATACGCAGAAAGGCATTCTTCGTCTTCGTTCGTTTTTGAATTCGCCCGTGCACATCTTCTATGACGTCCATGCCTCGTATTGCATCTCAGAAGTCCACCAATTTACCTGAAACCACACAGAAACTCGTGTAGACATCTAAACTGAAGAAAACAATGCAACTAGCTAAAAATGCAATATAATAAACGTGGAAATGCCTAAACTATAGCCTAAATGCATGTCCTAAATATGTATAAAATGGATGTCATCAAATTCCCCCAAGCTTAACCCTTGCTTGTCCTCAAGCAAGTACACAGTCTATAAATCCATAAAATATGTCAAGGTTGTTTCTACCCAAGAGACAAGTGAGCAATGATCATGAGGGTCCAAACATGAGACAAGTGCAATCATAGCATGCTTTGCAACCAATGATAGAAATGTAAATAGTTCATCTACTCTAAACCTCACTAGGATAAAGAAATGAAGTCACTCTACTCATGTGTTTAGGTTTGTGTTTCGCTCAATTCTCTACTTCGAATGCTAAACTACCATAGATTTGCAACAGTGTCCTAAATTTCCACTACGTAAGACCATGTACATTACAAAAATCATGAGGACTTTATAGGGTTGTAATGGGGCCAAGGTATAGGATTAAGGTAAGGATATATTCAGGCCATGTGGTGCTAAATCTGGGGAAAAGAATTACCAAGACGACACCAAGCTTGAAACGATCCTTCACATCCATTTTCGTTCTTCAAACCCATACAACAAAACCCGTTGATGCTAAATTGTCTACTTTATTTTCTTTGTTTGCTTATTCTTATTTTCTATTATTTTATTATATTTTTTCATTTTTTTTCATTTTTTTTGTTTCGAGCAAGGAAGAAAAACAAAAGAAAAGAAAGGAGAACCTTACAAGGCTTAGTAATATCCAACCACTAACATACACAACCTCCCCCAAGCTTGGATCAAGTCCACATTAGCAAGACAAATCAACTATCCTAATCCCCGGATGGGTAGGAAGAATATATAGGCTCGGTATACTTTTGTGAAGCTTCCAAAGAAAAAGGCAATTAAGGCACAAAGGGCTTCAAGTAGAGGAAAACATATATCGGGTGACCAAGGATAAATGGTTAAAATGAAACAATGCTTCAATCATATTAATGTCATGTACATAAATCATAAATGCAGCCTTGAAAAAGGTATTAATGCAAGTTCTAGAGTTAACAATCAAAGAGAGATTCACACACATAGAGAAAAGAGAGGACTTGCACAGAAATAGTCCTAAAAGGCCAAAATCTCACCGGCGTTTTGTCTAGAGTATCGGTCATAACACATCTCAATCAAAGGTCACATGCTTAAGCCAATTGCTAAAGTTCAAGCCCTCATAGTCATGCACAACATGCAATTGCAATATCAACAACCAAAACATATTGAGAGTATTCATAAATCATGCATTACAAGAAAAACAACCAGAGAAAATTAAGCAATAAGGGTCAAATCAAACATCCATAATATAATGCATGAAAACAAGTTCATAAAAAAAAATTGAGAAAATAAACCAAGGAAATGCAACTAAACCTAAGATGAACATGCAACTAAATTGAATATGCAAGTCTACATGTGAATTTCTCTCCCCCCCCCCCCCCCCCCCCCCCCAAATGCTAAAGCCTACATTGTCCCAATATAGAAAAGTAACAAAAGAGGAAGAAACTCACAGAGTCAGTCTACCAACTCATGCAAATGGACAAACACCCAAGTCTAACAAACTAGTAAACCCCAAAATCAAACAAAATAGAAAAACTCCCAAATCAACAAAAGTAGAAAATCCCTAAATCAACAAACTAACAACTTCTAAAATCAAATAAACTAAAAAGCACAAAATCAACTAGACTATAAAACTCCTAAGATCTACCAAGCAAGAGCAAGGGAAAGAGAAGAGTTTACCTTGAAACAAGAGGTGGTGGGGGGTAGGTGGTGGTGGCCGGATCTGGGCTCGGGTGGCACGGTCTGGCACACGGTCTGATTCAGACCGTGCGGTTTCCATAACGCTATTTTCTTAACTAAAGACAGACAAAAACTTACCTTGGGTTGCCTCCCAAGCAATGCTTACTTAAAGTCGTTAGCTTGACCTTCTGTCTGCACCTCCAGTGGATCGAATCAAGGTGGATAGATGCCACCTTCTCAAACGAACTTCATGCTATATATTTCTTCAAGCACTGTCCATTCACCTTGAATTGACCTAGTCTCTTCACTCCATATATCAATGGCACCATGTGGATATACTCTTCTCACTTGGAAAGGACCACTCCATCTGGACCTCAGCTTGCCTGGAAAGAGCCTTAATTTGGAGTAAAAAAGCAGGACAAGATCACCTTAATGAAACTCATTAGGAATAATATGCTTGTCATGCCATTGCTGTGTCCTCTCCTTGTAAATCCGAGCATTCTCATAAGCATCCAATCTCAACTCTTCCAACTCTTGCAATTGCAATCTTCTCCTCTTACACGCGTCTTTCATATCATAATTGAACAACTAAATTGCTCAATACGCCTTATGCTCCAACTCCACAGGGAGATGACAAGACTTCCCATAAATAAGCCTGAATGATGTAGTGCCAATAGGAGTCTTAAGAGCAGTCATGTAAGCCCAAAGAGCATCATCAAGCTTCATAGACCAATCCCTTCGGGATCGGGACACTATCTTCTCCAAGATGCTCTTGATCTCCTTGTTGGAGACCTCAACTTGACCGCTTGTTTGAGGATGATATGGGATGACAATTTTGTGAGTTACCCCGTACTTTTTCAGCAAAGCCTCAAACTTCTTCTCAATAAAATGTGATCCTCCATCACTAATCACGACTCTAGGTGTCCCAAATCTAATAAAAATCACCTTGTTGAAGAACTTGGACACCACTTAAAGTCATTGGTTGGAGAGGCAATGGCTTCAACCCACTTGGACACATAATCAACCGCCACAATAATGTACTTGTTACTGCAGGACGGTGGAAAAGGTCCCATAAAATCAACTCCACACACATAAAAAAATCTCAACCTCCTGGATGTTATTAAGAGGCATCTCATTCCTCCTAGAATTATTTCTTGTTCGCTGGCAAGCATCACAAGAGGCAATGAAACGGTGCACATCTTTGAACATAAGAAGGCCAATAAAGAGCAGACAGGAGGATCTTGGAGGTGGTCTTGGAGGAACTAGCATGGCCTCCACAAGGTAGAGAATGACAATGAGTGCTAACACTCTCTACCTCCTTCTCAGGGATACAACACTTGATAATCCAAACTACACATCTCTTGAAAAGCAAAGGCTCGTCCCAGTAATAATGTATAACATCAGACATGAACTTCTTCTTCTGCTGGAAGGATAGCCTAGGAGGTAACTCATTGCAAACCAAATAATTGACAAAATCAGAATAACAGGGCATCCTGGAATTTGTAAGAGTCAAGATCTACTTAGTAATCCTGAAAAGATGGTCATCAGGAAAAGAATCATCTATTGGGGGCTCATCCTGAGTTGTGATACCCCGTATTTTTGTAAGGTTATTTTGGGAATTTTGGAATTTTCCTGAGTATCCGTTTAGTACGTCGGATTTAATTCAGGTAGCTTGAGACATTATGTAATGTGCTCTGTATCTGTAATATTTTTCTCAGTGAAATAAAATACAGACGACATGCTTCAGATGTTTATACGCGTTTGCGTACGATAATTTTTATCCCGGGTTAATGTCTTGCTCGTTCAAAAGCTGAATGGGCGGGAAAAGGCAAAAACGGCGACCGCCGTACAGTAACGGCGCCCGCCGTCGCTGGGTCTGATGTGTCAGGCCGTCGTCTCCTACTCTGGGCTCGCCAGAGCTAGGAACGGTGACCGCCGTAATTACGGCGCCCGCCGCGGCCCGCCGTAGGTAAAATTGCGGCGCCCGCCGTGATTACCCAGAGGTCATTAATCGTTGGTCGCCGGCGAGCTCTGGCCATGCCGATCTAGCCCTGCTCGGCCTCGTCTAGGGTGATGATGATGTTCCCGTTGCTTTGGCTATAAAAGGAGGTGTTGGGGGAAGGGTTTTGAGCCATCCCAGCACCGAATCTCTGCCAAAATTTCCTCTCGCCGAAGTTTGTGCCTCTCGCCGGATTTCTGAAGCTTTCGCCGGTGTCATTTGGTGGTGTTTCCAGAAGCCATTGTGAAGCCTTTTGGTTACCTTTGGAGGTTGGAACCCAGGCAAGGCAAAAAGGGGTCGAAACGCGCATCATTTGGGTGAGTTTTTCTCTCGTTCTGTCGTCGGAGTTCTTCACGGCGACCGTCGTGTTCTTTACGGCGCCCGCCGTGATGAATGCGGCGACCGCCGCAAAGAACGGCGACCGCCGCCAAGAACAGAGACCGCCGCCAGTGCCCAGAATGCCTTCGTGGCTTTGGCTTGGTTGATTGTCGTCGTAGCGTCTTTCCTTTCGATTTCTTTCGCCGTTTGTAGATTCGTACTGTTGTTATGTCGGATCTAACTTAGGGTTTCTTTTATGGGTCGACTCAAAGGTGTTTGTGCTAGCGGAGCTATACCCGTGTCGAGCCCGGAATCCATTTGGGTCTTCGACAAACCCCTTTCCATATATGAATTCGCATTACACGGTGAGGTTGGTCGAAGACCCAAATGTTCAAGTAGTCATTTTCAAAACTTTGTGTGATAAACCTAAATGTTCCCAAAGAATTATTCATACTTCCTAAGACTCAATTCCTGGAGTCTCCTTTTGATTCATACCTCTTTCATTCATTCATTCTGTGAAAGTTTTCGGGTTATATATCGTCTTTCGACTATTATTCGAGGGACAATGATAGTAACTGGTTACAATCACAAGAGCCAATTTGCTTGAACCCTTGTTTAGTCTTTCATTAGACTAACAAACCTTCCCTTTTCCTTGCATGGTTGGCTAGTGTCATCCGTTCCTTACGACACATCAGGAACAGATTCCCAAGTCGAGGAAGTGGGAAGACGACATTGAAGGCAGTTGCGTTTTGTCTTAGAATAAATTGTTATTTCCTTCCAATAAAGGTTAAGGATTTTGTTGTTGTTTTAATAAGTCTTCCGCTGTACTTTGATATAATGTAAGGTTGCCTTGTTTTGCAACGTCGTTTTATTGTTTTGTAAGACATTTTAGTTTAATTGTTATTATTATTGTTCTATTTTGTCTTTTGCGATCAATACTATAAGCCTTGGGTGATTTCGGATATGCGTTCCGGGGTCACCGGCGGTAATATTCCTAATGTAATTTAGGGGTGTTACAGAACTTCTCAAAAGCAAACACAACAGCTAGCAACTCTTTCTCAGTAGTAGCATAATTCATTTAGGCCACATCAAGAGTCTTGCTAGCATAGTAAATAGCATGAAGCTTCTTGTCCTTCCTTTGTCCCAAAACAACCCCAATAGCATAGTCACTAGCATCACACATGATCTCAAATGGGAGATCCCAATCAGGGGGCTGCATAATTGGAGCTGAAATCAATGCCTGCTTCAACCTACAAAAAGAATCAAGACACTCCTTCGAAAAATCAAATGAAACATCCTTCAAAAGCAAATTAGTAAGATGCTTGGCAATTTTAGAGAAATCCTTAATGAACCTCCTATAAAAACTTGCATGTCCAAGGAAACTCCTTATGCCCTTAACCGAAGTAGAAGGTGGCATCTTCTCAATGATCTCGATTTTTGCCCTGTCAACCTCAATAACACGATTAGAAACCAAATGACCCAAGGCAATACCTTCACTTACCATGAAATGACATTTTTCCCAATTCAATACAAGGTTAACCTCTTCACACCGCTGTAAAACTCTTGACAAGTTAGACAAACAAGCATCAAAAGAAACACCATATACAGAAAAGTCATCCATGAATACATCCATAATGTCCTCAATAAAATCAGAAAAAATAGTCATCATACATCTCTAAAAGGTAGCAGGAGCATTACACAAACCAAATGGCATCCTCTTATATGCAAATGTGCCACAAGGGCAAGTGAATGTAGTCTTCTCCTGGTCATCAGGGTGAATAAGGATCTGGAAAAATCCACTATAACCATCTAAATAACAGAAGCATGAATGCTTAGCTAACCTCTCTAGCATTTGGTCAATGAAGGTATGGGGAAAATGGTCTTTCTGGGTTGCCTTGTTCAATCTCCTATAATCAATGCACATTCTCCAACCCGTGACTGTCCTAGTAGGAATCAGTTCATTCTTCTCATTCTTCACAACAGTCATACCCCCTTTCTTAGTCACAACATGAACTAGACTAACTCACTCACTGTCAGAAATAGGATAAATAATACATTCATCTAAAAATCTCAGCACTTCTTTTTTCGCAACTTCTGTCATGTTTGGGTTAAGTCTTCTTTGATGCTCAATAGAGGGCTTATGATCATCTTCCAACAAAATCCTATGCATGCACATTGAGGGACTAATTCCTTTCAAGTCATCAATACAATATCCTAATGTTTTTTATGCAATCTAAGCTCAGACAATAATTTCTCAACTTCAATTTCACTTAGACTAGCATTGATAATCACATGATATGTAGAATTGGGTTCAAGAAACTCATACCTCAAAGTGGGCGGTAGTGGCTTCAACTCGGCCACTATCGCCCACCCGTAGCATAGGTTCGCTTGTCGTTGGGGATAAAATCTTCCCCTTCTCTTGCAGTAAGTTCTCTTTTTCTTGCTAGGTAGCCAGTCTATACAAGACTCGGCCCAAGCAATGCCCCCAATTCCCTTTTCTTTGGTCAACAACCAAGTCTCAATATAGTTCTTCATTCACTACTCGTACATGCTGTAGTTCAGTCTGTTTGGAAAGAGAACTCTATCAGCAGCGGCATTCTCCCTTAACTCGAGAACTTAAATGCATGAAAAATAAAAGAAAGATAAGATCCATGGTAGATATCTACCAACGGAGCACCCCCCCCCCCCCCCCCCCCCCGCCTGGACGAGAACCAAACCTTAATAAAGGAGGAGGATGCACTTTATCCATTATTGCACGACCAAGAGTGCCCTTCCTTATCCCCCCTCGGGAACCCCCTTCTTTTTACCCCCCTTCCCCGAATTCGCTATTTTTCGGGTTGTGAGACAGAGTCAAATTCAATCAATATAAGTCCCCAAATAGCAAACAAATCCAAAAATTATTAAAAACAAATCGTGCGGAGACAGAATTTAAACCCGTGACCTCAAGGTTATGAGCCTTGCGAGCTACCAAGCTGCTCTACTCCGCGCTGAAGAGAAGAATTAGGAACTATTGTAATGGACAAACAAGAAATGTACACCCTACCATCTCTGTACAAATAGTATAACCCGTTTATATAGAATGGTCAAGGGGCCCTCTATGATTTATGATCATTGAAACGAAAGGATATTTGAATCCTTACCAACTTGATCTTGTTGCCCCTGGCAACAAGCATGCATATGTGGTTCTTTAGACTCTTCTGTAGGGTCTGGGTCATCTCTTTTTAGGACCTCAGTAACGGCCCAGGGAACACACTAGTGGACTCCAAATCAAGAACCACATCAGCAAGTAGCTCAAGATTATCAGCCTGGGTCACACTCTCAGTCAAGCAAAACTTCAAAGGATCCTTAGAAATAACAGACATCATAGATCCTTGAGCTTCCTGGTCAACTACATCTACCATGCAACCATCATCCTCAAAAGCAGGCTGTTTAATAACTTTGGAAAATGTAAATTCAATTTTCTCATCCCCAATAATAAAGGAAAGAACACCCTGCTTAACATCAATGAGTATACATGCAGTAGCTAGAAAGGGTCTTCCTAATATAATAGGAACAGAAAAATCAGCCTCAATATCAAGAACAATAAAATCCACAGGAATGTAGAACTTACCTATCTGGATGGGAATGTCCTCCAAAATATCTATCGAACGTGCAGTGGATCTATCCGCCATGAAAAGAGTCATCCTCACTTGTCTTGGCTTTTCCAAATCCAGCTTCTTGCATATGGAGAGTGGAATCAAACTCACATTGGCCCCCAAATCACACACAACATTGTAGGTGATATTGCCAATCACCATATGGACACAAAAGCTACCAGGGTCTTCAAGCTTAGGAGGCAATTTATTCTGAATTCGAGCGTTGCACTCTTGGCTTAGGGAGACAGATTGGTAGGCATCCAGCTTCCTCTTATTAGACAAGATATCTTTCAAGAACTTCACATTGTGATACCCCGTAATTTTGTAAGGCTATTTTGGGAAATATGGATTTTTCCCGAACGTCCGTTTGGTACGTCGGATTTAATTCTGAGAGCTTAAGATATTCTGTAATGTGCTCTATCTCTGTAATATTTTTCTCAGTGAAATAATATACAGTCAACGTATTTTGGGAGTTAATACTCGTTCGTGTACGACTTTGTTTAACGCGGGTTAAGATTATTACCCAAGAGTTGTTATCTAATGGGCATAAAGTACAAGATTCTTTACCCGAAGGTTTTTATCCAAGAGGCATTAGTACAAGGGGTTATTACCCAAGGGATGAGAAGGAAGCTTCCTAGCACCTTCCTCCACCCTTGGATTGCCTATATAAGGAGGTGTTGGGAGGAAGAGAGAGGCTTGATATCAAAGCTCTCAAACTCTCAAAAACGCTCTCAAGGAAACGCTCCCTCTCGAAGAGCTCGAAGTCGATCGTCGGAGCGTGTTCGGTGTCGTTCTCTGTGGCCAAGGGGGAGCTTGGGAGGCCCTTAGAAGCCTAGAAACCAAGCAAGGCGAAAGACGAGCCAAATCAATCGTCGAGGGTGAGTTTTCTCCTCTCGTATTTCTGTTTTCGTTCGCGACGGCGACCGCCGGCATGAGACGGCGCCCGCCGTGAAGATCCCGGCGCCCGCCGTGATGTTGTGGCCAGCCGCCGTGAAGAAGGGCCAAGGAGCGGTGCCCGCCGTGATTGTTACAGCGCCCGCCGGTGTGAGTGGTTGTTGGCCGGTTGTTGTCTTGACTTCCGAGGCCTTCATTCGGGTCTCGTTTCCTTCGATTCCTTTCGTTCTTTCTTAGATCTGTGTTGTTGTTTGTCGAATCTAACTTAGGGTTTCTTTGTGGGTCGATCCGAAGGAATCTGTGCTCCAGATCTGTCCCTGTGTCAAGCCCAGGATCCCGTCGTTAGACTTCATTCAAACTATGCGGACTCAGGCGAGTGGCGGTTCGCTCTAGCTTAAATCATTTCATGTTTCATTAATTATAAATTATTTAATTGTTAATTAAATTGGGATGAATAACTGGTGTTATTGTTTGGGAACTAAATTCATTAATATCATAATTAAAAAGGGTGATGTTATAATAGGTGGTGTATCTGCTAGATCCATGCTATTATAAATATATGTGTATGATAATTGCCTGGAAGGCTTTAATAAGGATTATTACTGTGCTGAACTGATTAGTTAGCACGAGTGTTGTGTGTTAATTACCGTAAGGGTATTGTTGTGAATTTAATGTTAGCTTAATGCTTAAACACGTGTGTGTTTGTAGGAACTCTAATCCAAGTAAGGATTTGTTGTTCCTTAATAAGTTAATGTTTGTAGAAACTCTAATCCAAGTAAGGATTTATTGTTCCTTAATAAGTTAATGTTTGTAGGAACTCTAATCCAAGTAAGGATTTGTTGTTCCTTAATAAGTTAATGTTTGTAGGAATTCTAATCCAAGTAAGGATTTGTCGTTCCTATTATATATGTGTGTAAGTTGATTGCCGGAATGACTTTGATGTGAATTATTACTGTGTTAAACTGTTTAGTTAGCACTAGTAGTTATAATATTGTTGTGCGTGAACTGTTTAGTTAGCACTAGTAGTTAGGAACGTTGGACTCGTCAAGGTCCATTCGTTTCTTTATAACATGGTAGAGAGGTGGCTAGACCCCACCTAATACCTAGTAGAGAGGTGGCTAGACTCCACCTAATCCTCCAGGTTGCGTCACTCAAGGCGAAACGCATACCTAATCCTCCAGGTTGCGTCACTCAAGGCGAAATGCATACCTAATACTCCGTGTTGCGTCACTCAAGGCGAAACGCATACCTAATACTCCGGGTTGCATCACTCAAGGCGAAACGCATACCTAATACTCCAGGTTGCGTCACTCAAGGCGAAACGCATACCTAATACTCCGGGTTGCGTCACTCACGGCGAAACGCATACCTAATCCTCTGGGGTGCGTCACTCAAGGCGAAACGCATACCCAAACTCCGATATGCGTCACTCTCGATGAAACGCATATCAAGATGTATCGTACCATTGACGGTGTATACATTAAAAGCTTATAACGTGATGCGCGTTTGAGAATATCATAAGATAAGTGCTGTGTCGCACATAATTAATATACCTTGGGCGAGTAGTGCAGCTAGGCGCTAGTGCAGCTAGGAAAGCTCGTCTTTACTTTTAGTCGCTCGAATGCGATACTGTAATTCTGTGATATACTAGATGTGCGTCACTCAAAGCGAAGTGCATACTCTAGATGTATAAGATCCGTTGGCGATATATACATGTAAAAGCTCATAATGTGATGTGGGTTTTGTAGATTAATAAGATAAGTGTCGTTGTCACACATAATTAATAAGCTTTGGTGGTTGTACTATAGTATTATAAAATAAGTGCCGTTGTCGCACATAATTAATGAGCATTGGTAGTCGTATTAATTGGGTTGACATGATTGTCACCCTAAGGTTTAAAGTTTTGTATCTACTCTTAATCAGGTTGTATGCATTAGTGTGGGTAAAGTGTTGTGAATGAACAATTAAGGAAGGAAATGATTCTTCAGGAACTCGTTTTCCCTATTGTGGTCTTGAGTAAGACTGTGAATCCAGAGTTAGGATGGTCAGGATCATAAGTAAAGTATGACCCATGTAGGACCAATGGTTAAAGCTTTTGGGAAAGCCAAGTGTACGAAATCATAGGTATCCTTTGGGGAGATCTATTTGAGATTCGTTTGAAGATAAGGAAATAATTCGATTAAGTCCTGGATGGATAGTAGATTGTATGCGGAATATAAGGATTTAAGTTAGAAATAAGTCATTTAAAGACAGTACGAGTCGTTGGACTCGATAAGTGAAATTTCCAGAGGATGAAGAGTTATGACTCTTGAGAACTGTTAAGGATGGACATCTTGTGAGTATGTCATCTATAAGGCTTAAGGTGCAACTCTTTGAGAAAGATTAAGTTGTAAAGTGATTGTGTTATAAGGTGACCACTTAAATAAAAAGGTCACAGTTTAAAGGATAGGATATGGTAATGATCCTGAGGTAATAAGGATTCGGTAAGAATTATTACATGATGTGTAGTTTAGATAAGGTTGTGAGATGATGAAGTGATTAAGGATAAAATGTGTGGAGTTAATGTTCTAAGAGATTAAGAGTTATCTCTTATAAGTGAGCTTGTGTTATAAGCTTTAGAATAGATGAATCATTTTCAGAATGATGTCATAAGGAATCAAGAGTAATATCTCATGGGATACGTTTCGAGAAACTTAGGAATAAGATATTGAGATTGTTATTGAATCTTAAGGGATTTAAGTTAGAATTTGGCATAAGGGCCAAATTCGATGAGAATGAGTAATGGAGTTGTGGAAAGTAATGTGTGAGCTCGGGATTTCTCATTTAGGGAAATGAGAAATGTGTGTTCTCCTATTTTAAGTTAAGTGCCGTTGTGGCTAAGTCTAGAGCGGTGATGCATATATTTTAGTATACTCTTGGGAGAGTAGTGCAATTAGGAGAACTTATCTTGACTTGGGTCAGAGTAAAGTTCTCTTACTAATATGAATTTGCGTTAAGCGGTGAGGTCAATTATGAACCGATACACCAACTTGTTTTAAATATTTGTGTGTATTAATGTAAATGTCTTTGCTTTGTGCCCTTGCATAGTCTATTCATTTAGACTAACCGACCGTATTTGTTATCTGCTTTGTTGGCTGGTGTCATCCGTTCGTTTCGGCACATCAGGTAAGTTGCAGGTCCAAAGAGGCTAGAACGACTATGAAGGCAAACAGTGTTTTAAAGAGTTTTTATCCAGGTTAAGGATCCTTGGCGGGTGATCATTTCGATCAAGACCCAGTTGTTATTTCAAAGACTTCCGCTGTGCCAAAAAGGTCTTGTTTTAAGACTACTCTGTGTTTTAAAGACTTCCGCTGTATGAAATTCTGATGATGTATTTTAATGTATTTGGAATTTTGTTGAAATTCCGAGACTTTGGTTTAAGTAAAAGTTATGATTTTGGAATCATAACTGTGGTTTGATGGTTTATATCGTTTGGAAAAGCCTGGGGTGACTTCGGGATGTTATATCCGAGGTCATCAGCAGTAATACTTTCAAGAGATATTTTGGGGGTGTTACACACATAAGCTGGCATCTGCTTGAGAGCATCAATGAAGGGTATATTAATATAGAGCTTTTTCAGCCCCTCCACAAATTTTCCATATTGCTGATCCAATTGAGCCTGAGCATTCTTTTGTGGGAAAGGAAGATGAGGCTTGGAAGCAGGTGGTGGCACATATATGGGCTCCTTCTTTGGCTCCTTCTCTTGGAGCACCACTTCTCTAGGCTCTGCAACAACTTTGCTTTTTTGTTTGGGATCCACAACTTTAGGATCCTCGAGTTGTCTTCCATTCCTTAAGGACACATTATTCATTTTCCCTTTTTGATTAGCCTCATGTTGACCTAGAAGTTTACGTTGTGGACTTGGAGCATTCAGAGCATACTCTGCCAATTGACTGTCATGATTTTTCACTATCTTAGAAAGGTTCTGAAGCTCCTTTAGTATGATGTCAAGCTTGGAATCATCAGCTGATTGAGCAGGAGCTTGATTCTGAGGGGGAAATGCTCTTTGTTGAAATCTAGGGGGTGGTCTTTGCGCAGCCTGGTTGTTCCCATAGGAGAAATTTGGATGATTCCTCCAACCAGGGTTATAAGTGTTGGAATATGAATCATTCCTAGGGCCCTTGTTGAAGTTATTCATGTAGTTTGCCTCTCCCTGAGACTTACTCTGAGAAGCAAATAGATGAGAATATGATATTGTGTGATCACCCTCTCCACAAAACTGATAGGCTACACCAGAAACAACCTGTGTGGATTGTCCTGCACTTTGCGCCTAAGACTTTTGCACTAACGGATTTAACCTCTTGATCTCTTGTGCTATAACATCTATTTGAGCTTTTTGGTGTGTCTCAAAACTAACCTCATACATCCCTGCAGGTTTCTTGGAACTTGAAGTAGAGTGAGGATCACTGTAATAATGAGAGTGTTGAGCGGTACTCTCAATCAAGTCCCAAGCATCATCAACTGCCATACTCATGATGCTACCACCCGCTAAAGCGTCAATGATTAACCTGGTAGAATTGTCAACAACGTTGTAGAAGACATGCAGCATGGTTTTTGTTGCCCATGATGGGGGCACAACATCAGCAATTCCTTGAATCTTTCCCATCCCTCATAAAGAGACTCGTCATCATTCATCTTGATTGCAAGAATCTGATTCCTCATCTTAGCAGTCTTCTTCGATGGGAAGTATTTGTTGAAATGCCTTTGTTAACTCGTCCTAAGTTGTGATCGAGCCACGGGGTAAGACCTTGAACCAAGCCTTGGCTCTATCTCGCAGAGAGAATGAAAAGGCTCGTAGGAAAAGCGCATCTTGGGATACCTCATGGATCTTTACAATATCCATTAGGTCAATAAAGCTAGCCAGATGTTGGTGTGGGTTCTCAGAAGGTAGACCTACAAACTGATTCTGTTGAACCATGTTGATAAGAGAAGGTTTCAGCTCGAAGTTACGAGCTTGCATCGGAGGTCAGACCACACCAGAAATAGGACCAAGGTGAGTTGGCATCACATAATCACCAAGCGTCATGCGTGGTTCCTAAACTTGCAGAGCATGATCGTTCTCCACTCTGTCGTCAACCATTGCTTGTTCTCTGGCTTCGCGTTGTTGTCTTCTTCTAGCACGAAAAGTACGCTCAGGTTCGGAATCGTAGTCGTTGAGATTAACAACGCTCAGGGATCTTCGCATCTAAAGAAAACAAGTCTGAAAGCAAAGCAACGAAAAACAAGATAAAAAATAAAACAAAGACTTAGTCGAACCAGTTTTAGGAAAACAACTGATACTAGAAATAGTCCCCGACAACGGCACCAAAAACATGATAGGACAAAAACCTACCCACAAGCGTATGGGTTCAGTTATATCTTTTCAAGTGTCGTTCCCAACGAGGACTATGTGGTATCTTTTGTAAACTTAAAACCGGTAAGTTAAGCCGTAAGTAAGGAAATTCATTTGACTAATAACTAAGAAAATAAGAAAACAATAAACAGGAATTGCAAATATGACTGTAAACGATTCTAGAGAAGATCCTAGGACTAGGGATCCCCATAACAATGTCTTGGTAAACATTCAGATATCTGTTTGAAATTAGTTTGAACCTGTTAAAGTATCTACTAACTCCTTTCAGGCGATAATAGATGTGCCTAAATTCCAACAAACAATCGTTATCGCGCGGAGCTAATCAAATCTAGACCCTTTGGGCACTTAGAATCTAGAATCAAACTGGGTTAACATTTGTTGTCGCGCTCCGCTAAGTCCAAGCAAACCTAGGGTTTCTATGATAGCTTAGGATTCCACAAGAGTAATTAGGTTGTTGTCGCACAAATAATACTCAAGTTCAATACCTAGTAATCTGATAAAGTAATCTCCTTTCAGACTCATATCATATTTGAGTTATCTATTAAAGTTATCTCCTTTTAGACTCAAATCTAATAGAAACCTAATAAACTTTCATCAATTGCATTAAGAACTCTAGGATTGAATCAAACAAGGTTTCAGATTTCAATTCAGACAAATATCATGCACAAGTCTACCAATTCATTGTTGGGATCACCTCAATCCTAGAATTATGGGATTAGCCAGACATGCTTAATCTGAGGAATTCTTCGTCTTCGTTCGTCTAGAGAGTGTGGCAAAAAGAGGCAAAAGAAACTGCCAAATAACCCTAGAAAAAGTATTTATACCATCCTAAAATAAAAAGGGTCGAAAAAATAACAAATTCGGGCCGCGGGACAATGGCACGGGTTGTGACAGAACCGCACGATTTGTCACAAACCGTGCAGGTTTACAGAATGTCAACAAGGCGCTCGCATGGTTTGTGCACGGTCTATCACAGACCGTGCCGTTTTGCAGAATGTCGTTCCTTGTTATCTGTGGATAGGCACGATCATCAACATAATGGCACGGTTTGCTACAAACCGTGCCAATCTGTAAAAAGGCATTCTTCGTCTTCGTTCGTCTTTGAATTCGCCCGTGCACATCTTCTATGACGCCCATGCCTCGTAATGCATCTCAGAAGTCCACCAATTTACATGAAACCGCGCAGAAACTCGGGTAGATATCTAAACTGAAGAAAATGGCACAACTAGCTAAAAATACAAGATAATAAACGTGGATATGCCTAAACTATAGCCTAAATACATGTCCTAAATATGTATAATGGATGTCATCAAAGTACTCAAATCAAATATTAGGACATTGAAACAAGATCCGTCTTCATATTTAAACACTAAAAAATATCCATATTGGATGAGTAATTATCAACAAAACATCTTGGAAATTCTTATCAAAAACATAAAATGAAACACTTGAAAAAAAACTAATATATAAGCAGTTGACTAGCATCAGTTTCCCAAGAAGAATGATAAGAAGGAAAATAGTTATTTGACTTCTATTTTCAAGAATTTTATTCAAAATTACTTTCAAAAAATGTGAGTGTAAAAAGAGTTGTCCTTGCTTAGCCATTTTTACTACATGTAGCAAAAGCAAGGTAATTTGCCTACAACTAGCTACGTATAGTCAAACTACGCAAATAATACGATAATATAATATTCAAAATACTTATGTATATTCGATATTGTATAGTCAAATTATTGTGAATAATACGATAATATAATAATATGAATGTAAATATCCACCAAATATCCAAAATACCGTCCAAATGATATACAAAATACACTAAATGCTCTAAATACAACTAATCGTGTGCAAGCACAGGTCCCATCTCGGGATGATCCGTGCAACATTGTAACCTCACTAGCCTCATACAATGAATCCCGAAATATTTGCGATGCATGCAAAGGTGGCTCTAGCACTGGATGACCGTCCCCACCAAGACCCTAAACCCTAACCTTGAAATCCCATGTTAGAAAATAGAAACCCTAGGGTTTAGTATGTTTGGAACTTGGGTACACCTTTTTCAAGCGTACCAAACCCTAGGGTGTTAAACCCGAGGCTTACAAAAAACCTTGCACAAGTCACACGTTTAACGTACTACCTCAACAATGTTCTGCGAATCTTCTTCACTAACTTTCTTTCTCCCAAATCTATATGCATTGAAGTTTTCACACGTCAATTTAACCATTCTAGGATTTGAGGTGTGAGTAACTATAACTATCATCAAATCTCGGCCCTAAACTCTAAAACCTTGAAACCTGAGGGTTAGAAACCCAGGGTTTAGTACGTCTGAAACTGACGTATGTTGTTCCATGATACACCAAACCTTGGGGTTTATAGGGTTTGGGGTTTGTCAAAACCCTAAATCTTATAAACCCAGGATTTGATGTGCCATTTCCTGGCGCACCAAACCTTGGGTTTCTAGGGCTTAAGATTTTGATTGTTCAGGATTTAAGGGTTTATAATTATTATATGTATTATTTTATTGGAGCACTAAATTTACCTTGTCCTAATGCTCCAATTTTTGGAGTACGCCAAAATCTGGAATGCCATGATAAATTTTGTGCTCCAAATTTTGGAGTACTATATAATCGGATATTTTTCAATTTTTTTTTTCTGATGCTCCTCCATTTGACATACACCATTTCTTGGAGCACCAAAGTGTGTGCGCTTGGGCGGAAAAAAAAAGTGTATGCATCAACCAATTATTAATGACATAATAAAATAACATTTTATCGTCCGTGATTGTCAGTTGGAAGGATTTTCCTCGTGTGATTGTGTTTTTTTATTAGGAAAGCAATTAGGAGGGCTATTTCATCTAGAAGTTAGCCGCCCTAGAGCATCCTTTCAGATGAGATCGTGAAGATCTGGAATGTCTGCATTATCTGGTGAAATTGTTTTGTAGTAGAGTTTAACTATGAAATTTGCCATAGTATTAATTTCTCAAAAAATGTGGATAATACGATAGGTAGAGAAGTGTCGTAGCTCGAGCTCGTGTTGTGGTGTTTGTTGATTCCACGACATTGTTTCTGTTAGGTTAGGTCACTACTCACTAGCACTTAGCTAGACACACATAAATTTGTATAAATTTTTTGAAGTTATTAGAAATAAATAAAATTCCTTTCTTGTCAAGCTCTAATTGATAGTAATAAAACGATATTAACATTAATTCAATTCCCTCCAAATTTAGAGAGATAAATAATTATTAATGATAGAAATTTGCAATTTATTAACTTATATATGGTGAGATTAAAGTTTTGATATTTACATTTGTAACTTAGCTTTTGGTTTACGATTGTAACATAGCATTTCCAGCACATTACATAAGATTTTCACCAAAAATCTAAGCTCAATTTCATTATATTTTGGTTTACTTTCGACATCTAAGAAGTAAGAATGAAAGTATAACCAACCATAAGAATTGCATGTTAGCTTGTCACATAATTAAGAAGAGGCACTGCACAACAAAATCTATCAACAATGATTTGAAAAGTTAGAAAAACATCCGTTTTCAAGTTACCTGCCTCTTTCTTGTCACATTGTATTAAGTAAGAATTGTCCTTATTATCCCAAAGACTTTTCAATCAGCTAGCTCATCAATCCACTTCAGCCTCCACTCATGTTTTATTATCCTATGAGTTAGGTAAATGGATCCCTCTCCCTCTCCCTAAACCCTATTTCCTATCTCCTAAATCATATTTCTTAAATCCTAAATCCCAAAAAATAATATTTTAGAGAGAAAAAAAACAAAGAAGATGAAAGAAAAAAAATTATAAAATAAGCTAATAGGAATAAAAAAAATACATAAAAACTAATAAGAATCCATTTTATTATGTAAAAACTCTTAAAGAGTCAATGGGCCCAAAACCCTCTTTATTATCTGAATGCGTCAAGAATCTTACTGATGAAATCAATGGGCCTTTATGGGCAATTTTCGTTAAATGGGCCAATTTGGGCTTTTCTTAGTTGTCCCAAGTTGACAATAGTATTTAGATTGGTAGGGCCGGCAATACAATATTCAGTTCGGAAGTAGAAATTAATCTAATCTTTTGGTTCATTCTAATAAATTTCTTTCCGATTGCTCTGAGGTTGGAGTCCTCAATCCTCATCATTATTCTGTGTTTATTTGATTTTGATATTTTTTTGGTGGGTTAATTTGATTTTCATATTTGTAATCGGCTACCTCCATAGTCGCGAAGAGTTGTAATTGTTATGTAAATTGAATTTTGGATGACTACGGTTATCCAAAATTTTCAGATCCTAAATAATTTATTTTAATTAGGTCTTTAGTACTAATTTATATATGAAATTTAATGCCTTCAAGCTGAATGTGCAAAAAAACATCCAGCAATTGTCTGCTAGTATTAGATATTATTCATAACTCTAGGGGATTTAGTTGAAGAAAAAATAATTTTGATGTAACCTCCTCCTAATGTGTGATTTGATCAATGACACTACTTTTTTTTGTCAAATCTAACCATGATTAAATCATGTTTTTCTTCACCTACCTAGGATTGAGATTTGAGGCTTTGACTAACCATGATTAAGTCATGTGCAGTTCAATCAAATGCCATCTACATGCATCTTGCAACAGTTGGAAGTAAGTGCTATAACTGAATTACACAAGCATTTGGAACTTTGTTATTATTAGCTTTTTTCCTTTTCCATTTCTGCAAAATCCATAAGAGCCTTTCTTATCGTGTTTTCACTTTTCCTGGTCTTGTGCATTCTTGATAAAGCTCCAAAAGTCCATTTCAACTCTAAAGTACTTTCATATGTAGGTGGAATGACCTTTAATTTAGTAATGTTGGGAGCTTTAATAATCCTAAAGTTGCTTCTTTAAAGAGAAGTTAAATGGTTGATTCTGTCATTTTCACTGATGAGGAGAAACAAACTCATCTGCATTATCGTCGGCTCTTCTTGTAACAATAATGCATTTTTTCCCCATGTTTCGTACGATTTTCTCGTGGGATGCTTGGTACTTTGAAGCTTAACGAAAGTTGAAAGTGGGCCATATATGATTAGACCATGTGCAGTGTGTCATCATCCTCTTTGAACAGCAACTACCACTCTTACAACTAGAGTCCATTGCCATGATCTTTCTTAGGCCTACTTGTGAGTGGGGACTATAACTTTATTATTCTGCTCTATTCATGATTTTATACTTCTTACAATATATGTCTTCCTTCTCCAACACTTGTTTTCCACCATTCAAAGTGAGTACTTGTATCTTGGCTAGTGCAGTGTTGTTTATGACTATGTGTTGATGGATATACAGAATTATAGAGAACCTTTTTGGCCCTCTCCACATAGTCAATTGACTGAAATTCTCACCTTTGTGCTAGGTTGTTGAGAGTGTTCAGTAAGTTTAGTATATTGACAATTTGCTGCTGTCCATGAAATGCTTCTTCCAAGTTCTTGAAAGTTAATATGTGAGGTGAACCATTTCAGAATTGAATTTATCTTGTAGCAGAAATGGATGTTCCAACCTGCACATTCAAGAGGATTAGTCTCTCATAGATGTCTAGGAATAAGAATTGACATGATATACACATAATATTGGCTTTCTTGCTACTGCAAAGTGAACTTGGATGATTATGCAATAACTTTGCTACTTGGGGTTAGTTTTTAAACTATTGACTTCTTGGACCACAAGGAATATGATACAAGTTCATAGATAATCAAGTGCCAAAATTGCTTAGAAATAAATTTAGCAAATGCAAAATTTGTCTCTATTTTACAAGTTCTTCATGAAAATCAACAACCAAGCACATGTTATTAAACAGCTTGCATTTTGATAAGAATCAAGATATGGTCCATTTCATACATTAATTATGTACATTGTATCTCTTTTTTCTTGAAATGGCAATAGCGCGCAGTTGAAACTTGTATCTTGCATTCTATGCTTACAAAAGAATGCAGTGACAGATATGGCTAGCTATTAAGCTTCTCTGCCACTGCAATGGAGTTCTTGCAGTGGGCAATTGCAGCCTGAATTGCAGCTTGAAGCTCCTCCATTGTACTGTCACTTGAAGGAGGAGGTGGGACCCGCGAAGCCGCCACAAGTACTCCTCTATTGGCTGGAGAAGTCAATTTCAATTTCCCTGAGAAAGAGCAAGGCTGCTTTGTGAACAGGATATCCTCTGTCCTGATCCTCCCTTTAGAAAACAAGGCTATGTACTTCCTCAGAAAATGGCTGACATGATCAAACCTCAACTTCTTCTTGTTCTGATCTTCACATCTAGAGTCTCCTTGTTTCCGCCTCCTTGGGCGGCCAAACAATGAAAAGGACTTGGATTTGACCCTTTCCTTTGCAGGGAACTCCTCATCCTCATCATCATTCATGTTGGTGTGATCATAGTAGCTTCTCCTGGTGTTGTACTCATAGCTATTGAAGCTGTGCCTTTTGGGCCTTGTATCAGTACAGTTGCTGCATATGCAGCTGTGGATGTTATGTGGCTTAACTTCGCCGGCTAGTAGCTCTCTTATTGGGAGTGAATTGGTGGAGGAGCGCGGGGAGGCGGGGAGGTTTTGGAGGAGGTGGAGAGGCAGCAAGTGGCCATGGAAGAAGATGTCATCTGCTGGAGTTAGATCAATGGCCAAGGGAGGCTGCTGCTGTTGGGATTTGGCCTTGTTGTTTGCTGTTGTTGTTGTTGTTGTTGTTGAGGAGGAGGAAAGAAGAGAGATTGTGAAGGAGAATTCATGGGAAGGAGAGGAAGGAGCAGATGAAACACTTTCTTTGCTTTGTTGTTGTTGTTGCTTTGTGTATTCTTGTTTTTCCTCTGCCTCCCATCCTCTGATCTTGTTCTTCTGTTGGGTTTCCATGAATTTGAATGTGTTCTGCTGGTTGTCAAGATCTAGTGATAGCTTTTTTTGGATTATGAATGTTTGGAATGATAAGAGAGAGAGAGAGAGTGGGGGATAAGGGAGGGGAATTGGAAGGCTGTGGAGAGTTTACAAGTTTTCTATCTCTAATGCAGAATAGAATGTCTTTATGTGAAATGGAACACATTTCTTCTCTTCTTCCTTTCTTTATATGCTGAGAAGAATGTTAATTTGTGTGATTTAATTTTTTGATGAGGTAAGATTTAGTTAGTATCAAATTTGACTTGTACGCTAACATATAATATCCAGAATTTTTATATGTTCTTTTATGGAGATTAGCGAAAGTGAGTGGCTGCGTGGTGTAATTTTACCCGCCACATGGTTTACGTGATCTTAATCGCATTGGAAAGCATTTTCAAATACCTTTAATCGCATTTATTCGTGATATATATTATATTACGAAGTACTTAATAGAAAGAAAGAAAAAAAAGAAAGAAAGAAATGAAGAAAGAGAGAGATTGTAATGTGGTGGCAAATAGGAATGTAGTAATGAGCTGTATTAAAGTTAGTGGGTCCTTGCCTAATCAAACATCCTTAATCTAAACCTAATTGGTTGGTTCTTGAAAATTGACTAGGGGCCCACAAAGCTCAAGAAGAAGTTATGAAGATCTATCATTGTTCACCCTTTTACTGGTTTTGTCAACTGTGGTGGATAATTGGTTATAACTTAGTAATTTTTAGTGTGGACACATGCTGCTAAGAAGTTAATTTGGAAATTATTTTCAAACTATTTCCTAAAGTAAAAATAGTAAACCCTTTTAAACTTGTTTCATTTTAGCAAAACTATACTAGTATGTTTGCTAATAATAAGATTTGACTTGAAATCAACTCCTTTCTTAGCAAGTGATTTCCTAAAGCTGTGAGCAGATTTTCTTTCAAAGTGATGATACATAGAAAACTTATCCTGTATTGAGAATCCAAGGAGTTTGAAGCACACAATTGTCTTCCAAATTGGCATCCCCACATGGAAATAGATGTAAGAAGATGGTCACAACTCACAAGTGAAGAAGAGAGTTATCATCTTTTTTCAGTGGAGATAATAACAACAAACTGTATGCAGCTGGGTCTTTCTATTCAGCCCAATGTAAGAGTGTGACTGCTCATTGCTGGGGACAATGCAAATCCCTCATTACCATCTTCTCTTTTCCTGACTAATCCTAAATCCTAACTAACATACATTTGGAGTTTGGACCCAATAGTTAGGAAGGCAACATTCTCTAAACTTTTTCTTCTTTATAAAATTGCAAGAAATTGGATTGTAATAAGTTACAACAGCATGTATTTCACTTTCAAAGCGATTGTAATAAGAACATTTGGATAAGAAATTCATCATTATCCCATGTTTTATTTTGGTTAAGTACAGGTAACCTTGTTTACGATGCATGGCTGACTATGGCCCAAGAAAATTATTCATGTTGTATTAGAGAGCCAATTGTTGACTTGTTTTATTCCATTTATTCAAAAACAATACTTTTTAACTCTTTGGCAGCATGAAAAAACTAAAAGCCAGATAAAGAAAAACCATTTTAACATCAAAAACAACAAAAACTCGCATCTATTTACTTACATTTGAGGATCATTTAAACGTTAATTTTCAAAATCACAATGGATCGAGTCCTTTTCAAGGCATAGAAAATGCTTATTGAATGAGTAATTCAATAAAATCATGTAAATTGACAAAAATCATCCTTAGAAAGATTTTAAAATGTATAAAAATGGGGTAAAAATGGTAGGCCCAGAGCACACGTGTAGCAGTATGTGGTCCAACTCCACGTAGGGATTTTTGTTTCCAGTTTCGAGGGTCGAAAAGGGGGGGAAAAACATCCCAAATTATGGAGGCACCTACGAGTTTAAGACCCATCATCCTCCGTTATCTAACCTCCTCAATGTTAACTTAAATCATTCTAGTATAAAAGTATATTATATCTTTTGACCATATGTATAAATTACTGACGTTCTAGTGAAGAGAGCTGTTAATTTATGTACAGAGTGAGCAACAATAGACTCGAATTAGAATCATTAGTTGAAAGTATTTTAAATTTTTAACAAGTTTGTCACATGAAAGTGTCACTTGTTTCGTCTTTCCATTAGTTTGTTTCTCCTTTGTTTTGACATCCCCTTTGTTGCTACCTATTCATTCAATCTCTAAATTTTAAAGACCTTTTAAAAATTATTGAATTCTTACCTTATATAGAAAAACTACAACAATGCAAACTTATTTTTTCAATATAGGTCATTCATCTACTTAATCGTGTGTTTCACTGAACTGCTCATTATTTATCGTAAGGGTGTTCACCACTTGAACCAGTTTCATATAAACCATAATTCATTGTATTGTGAGTTTGGTCCATTAAAGTACAACCATCACAAACATTTATTGAAAATGATGACATTTGGAAGAAAAAAAAAAGGGGGATGCGTGGCCATGTGGGAGAGAGGAGAACAAAACAAGGTATGAAACAAAGATTTCGCATTCAAGGATGACAAGAAAGAGTGATACGTTCATTCTTCGATGCAAATTGCAAAGTGTGGCAACCAAAACAGTGCAATTCATTTTTTTATTTCTTCTAAGACTGTGTCTCTTTCTGTTTAGCTCAAAGCCCCTTAGAATATGGCTTCTCCCTCCTTCCAACGTTCAAAATCAGCAGCTAGTTGAATCATTTTCAGCTCTTCAGTACTTGTTGACTCAATCATGGAAGTGCAAGTTTACATCATTGAATAATACTTCGTTTTGCATTAACTATTTGTTGAGCACACTAGTCTATATACAAAGTTGTGAAAAATATCATAGTTTCATAACGTATGCCTTTGCTAATCATAAGATTTCCTTATATTATTAACTCGAAATCAGCAATCCAAGTACACCTTTTCAGTCATGGTAAAATTTGGGTGCATGTATGATTTCAATCTTACGCATAAGGGTCCGTTTGGATTTCCATAATAATGCATTTTAATACATTATTTCAGGAAATTCAAACAGGCCCCAATATAACAAACAAGTGAAATAATTTTGATCATATAACTTAACAATATCAGGGTCCGTTTGGATTTCATTTTGTGGTGTCGTAATTAGTGGATAAAATAATTATGATCATGTACCTCCACTCCTGATATAGGGCCCGTTTGGCAAGCCGGAAGCAACGTCGGAAGGGAGTGGAAGCCGGAAGTTCATCTCACTCACCGCTCGTTTGGCCCGTTCGGCAGGATGGAGGGGAGTTGTGGAAGGAAGAGGAAGGCAGTGGAAGGGAGTTGAGTGAAATGGCTTCTTCCGGTCCCTTACCGCCGATCCCTCACCGTCCCCCCCCCCCCCCCCCCCCCCCTACGGTTCGCACAGTGTTGCGTTGAAGTTGAAGCAATTTCTGCTTTTACCCCCGAGTAGCTCTGAATTCTTCAATCAGAGTCTGTGTAGGGTGAGACGAGGGGAGAGCTCCTCCTTCTTCTTCGTCGATAATCTGTTTGTCATTTTTGAGGTCCTCCTTCGATCGATAATCTGTTTGCTAAGCTAACTCCTCCTTCGATCCAAGGTAAGATCATCCATAATTTCTGGTTTTCGTGTATTGAAGTCGATCGAAGCCCTAATTATTGATTTCATCACAGTTGTTTGTGGATCTCAGGGTGTGGATCATCACAGTTGCTCTTCCATCTCCGAGGTAATTATTGAGATGCTCTTCTATAGTTTGCATCATATAAGAGACTTTGCATCAAGTTTGCATCATATTCCTTTGTCATTGAAGGTTGGAATACATGTGCACTTTATGTGTTTGACGAAATGCTTGTATATGTTTGGGTTGTTTTGAAGTGAGAGTCTGTCAAATGGTGGTAAAAGGATGCTCGTATATGTTTGGTTGTGGACTGTTGAAATGCTAGTCTGTTGAATTTTTGTTGATTTGAGGAGCAATAAAGATTGGGCAAGCTGAATTTTGGGGTCAAACTATCCATTGGGAGATATTCCTTTGATGGTTAGTTTTATTTGAGGAGCAATAAAGATTGAACTCTGTTATATATATATATATATGATGAAAGGTTAGTTTTAAATGAAAGGTTTTAAGTCTATCAAGTTTTATTGTCATAAAAGGTTATGAAAGGTTATTCTGTCAAGGTTATTCTGTCAAGATTGAGCTTTGTTATATATAGCCATGTGATGTTAGTCTGTCAAGTTTTATTGTAAATTTTGGGTGATGGAAGGTTAGTTTGTGTTCTCCCAAGCACTTAATTACTAACCCATCCAATTTATCCTCTATGCAGCAATGGCTAACAATGGAGTAAATAATTTGGCAGATGAAGAAGAGTTTAATGTTGGGCTCCCAAGAGAAGTGCTAGAAACACTCACTGATTACAGTCCCAATAGCTCTAATGCTAGCATACCAGAGGAGCTTCAGTGGTGGCGGGTAAATTATTTATATCCATGTGTTGTGATTGATCAAACAAATTTCAGATTATAGGAAAAAAATTAGTTATATATATGATGATGCAATGCTATGCAAACTTGATGTACGAAGACCATATTTAAAGCAAACTTTGTTATATATATGATGATGCAGTATTACAATAGCCTCTGTTACATATTCGATGATGCAGTAGCCTCTGTTATATATATATGGATGCAGTAGCCTCTGTTACATATATAATGATGATGCAAACTTTGTTATGTATATGATGATGCAAGCTTATGCAAACAAATAATTATATGTATATAGATGATGATGCAAAATTATGCAGACTTGATGCGAACTCTGCCCTATATATGATGCTAACTATAGATGTGTTGTGATTTTTTGTGAACTTATGCATTAGACATGATGCAAACTTGATGTGTCAAGACCATATTTCTCTTGATAAGTGTATGAAAACTCTATTTGTAGGAATATGATGTCACAAGGTTTGATGACCTCATCAACGGAGTAGAAAACTCCCCTCGTGCACGCTTGATGCAACAAGCTGCCAGGGCACTCAGAGGCCATGTGGCGGAGCTTCAGTTGGACGTTAACAATGAAAGGGTCATACGTGAACAACTGAGCATTAAACTACAAGGAGAGCGTGGGAATGTGGCGCAACTGGATGATGAGAACCAAGAACTAGTTGATCATGTATCTACACTAGCAACTTCCAACGTTCAGCTAGCCTTACAACGTGACACCCTCCTCGCTGCAAACATCGAGCTATTTGATGCCTCAAGGATTAAATTATATTACGCTTGGGTTGTTACTATTTTGCTTGTAGTTGTTGTTATGTATGTTATCATCCGTTACGCCATTATGTAATTGATCTAGGTTTATGGGAAATGTTTTGGGAATCGCCTTTGTTAACAATTTCGGTGATAATTTTGCTACACTAGACACCTCAAGTAATTTCATGACAAGCCTTTTGTATTGTTGATGTATGTTCGAATCTATATATGTATTGTAATGTTTATGTTGGAACGTGGGGCTTTTATACTAATGGTCGGGACGTTATAAGTATGTTGTTGTAATGACTTTAATGGTTCTCTATCTTCAATTTGTGATTATATATATGTGTGGTTTGATTTATATTATTTGTACAATAGTACGCATCTTTACATATAATAGTTTAGTTTGTACTTTATAATTTCAATGAAAATAAATATTCACCAACTCATTAATTTTTTCGTCTTGTACAAAATGTCAGAAGCTCTATGCCTTACCTCTCTATATATAAGGCCTTTCATCCATTCACTGTATTCCATCAAAACCCACAAGTAAGGTAGCAAGACATCTCTACCTTACAGTCATACAAGCATACGAGTAGAAGAATGGTCGGGTAAGATTTGTACCTCATTCTTGTACATGTCAAATATTGTTGTTTGCCATTATGTTATCATCCGTTATATGCCATACTAGTAAAATATGACGTGTTTATCCATAAGATTTCAAGCTTCTCGTTCTTCTACATGTGAAATATTGTTGTTTGCGCATAGGAGCAAGGAGGACAACTGTTTTTCCATGGAATGATGAAGCCAATCAAGCTTTTCTCCATGCATGCATACTACACAATGAACAATATGAGGCCTACGGGAGTTTCACATGGGATTTCATACGTGATGAGTATAAGCGTGCTATGGGCCGAGATGCTGAAATTATACGATTGAGGAACAAGTTTGCAACTGTGAAGAAACAATGGAATCTATGGAAGAGCCTTGAATGGTCTGGCGATGTTGAGTGCGATAACGTAACCGGTGCTATACTGCGAGATGACGATTGGTGGGACAATAAGTTGAGGGTGAGTAATTTCAATTTAGATCGGACATTATTATTGTGATCTTAACAATTGCATTTGGTAATATTTCTGAATGCGTTTCTTTTAGGTGGACGAATGTTTCCGCACGTTTCGTGTTAGGCCGACGACTCCCACCATTAAAGAGTTGTGTGCTCGGCTCTTCTATGCATAAGACATGATGAATCCCACCATGAAGGAGTACTAGGATTTGGCTCTTGTATGCGTAAGGAGTTTACTCGGCATGTTCTCTATATTATGTTGTTTAGGGTATGTTGATCACCCGTTTATCTTTATGTTGTTTAGCTCATGTTGAGTAACTTTTGATTCGGATGGAATATCCTTTGTTATGGGACTAGCCGTATTGTGTAACGTCTACGTGTCGTATAAAAGTTGGTTCCTTTGGATAGAGAAGGTTCCTTAACGTGCTACGGGCCAAAGTTATCAAATTACCATCGCTTAATGTTGACTTTTAATTTATTGCAAGTATTGTATTATTTCCATTGTAATTTCAAATAAATTGAGTTTAGGGTACAAGTACACAAGGAACCTTTTTCCTACATCTTTGCCTCACTAATAACCCCAAAGCTAAGCCCAACATTATTTGGTTCATGTAATACCATGATCACTGCGATTCAACCATAATATAAACAAGGCCAATGTCTTGTCTATACTTCCACTAATACCACGTCAACCTAAAGTAAGAATCGGATGAAATTTCAGTTTTGCATGCTTATTAGTTTGCTTATGAGGATTTGTGTTAAATCTTACGTGCTAGGATTTGTGTTAGATCTTAAGTTCTAGGCAAACAAGATAAGGCCAATGTCTTGTCTTGTCTTCACTTCCACCAAGACCAACAATTGCTTTAGCTTTTCAGAAGATGCATGCGTCCAAAGTTTGATTCTTCAACCAAATACAGCTCCATGCTTCACGTGAACTTTCACTCATTCACTTGTCTTGTCTGCACAGCCCATTTTGGGCATCAAATGTGTTGTGTGGTGTAGACTCCCAGGCATAGGTGTAGATGCCTAATAGGTATAGGCCGAAGGTGCATGTGTTAGTGTTTAGGGTAGTGGACATTGCCATTTATAGGTACAAACTACACATACAAAAAATACTTGGGATATGGATTGCTAAGCAAAGGGCCAAAAGAGTTCAAAAGGCTTCAAGTCCAAACAAACCCAGCCAAATTCCGGTAAGTTAAAGTTTTGTGAGTACAACATTGATAAAATACCACCTACATGTTTTTAACATGTCCTAATATTGTGTTATGTTTTTAGATTTCCTAAATGGCAAGAGAATATAATTTGTGGGAACGTGTTGAGGTGATTTCATCAGAACATGGATTGCTCGGTTCATATCACACCGCCACGATATCCTCAGTGTTACCCATGATTGGATTCTATCGTGTTCAATACGATACATTGATGAGTGACGACCTCTCGGATCCCCTTGTAGAGCAAGTCCCATGGGGGTTGTTGCGGCCCATACCACCACATAGAACTCTACCCTATTATGAGATAGGGAAACATGTTAATGTATGGAACCGATATGGGTGGTGGTATGGGTCTGTTGTACGACACCCGGACTTTGGAATTTATGAAGTGAGTTTTGGGGAATTCGACTACGAGAATATCGTTGTCGGTTATGATCTTATCAGGCTCCACGTTCACTGGAACGGTCATGTTTGGCTACGTCCGAGACCCCCTATCATTCCATTGGATTAGTTTCCTTGAGGATTGTCACCAGTATGGTAATGGTAATGGTAATGGTAATGGTAATGGTAATGATAATGGTAATGGTAATAGTAATGGTAATGGTAATGGTAATGGTAATGGTAATGGTAATGGTAATGGTAATGGTAATGGTAATGGTAATGGTAATGGTAATGGTAATGGTAATGGTAATGGTAATGGTAATGGTAATGGTAATGGTTGGATTTTTAACTAGGAACTCAATGTGTGATAGTTGTCGATCGGTATGTCTTTGTTGGTGTGGTCCTTTCCGATTTCTTTTGTGGTACTCATATCTTTCAAGTGTTTGTAACACCCGGACTTGATCATCTTCTTGTGCGTTTGTTTGTTTGTATGTTTGTATCCAACTAGTAAATGATCATCTCGTTTGTATGATTTTAGCTATCTTTCGTGATAAATGGTCATCTCATTGTTATAACTTGTGTACGTATTCTTTGAATCTTCACTTCGTGGCCGGATACACTTCCAATGTTTTGGTACCCTCCCATTTCAGATGCTTCTTCTTTTGGGGTACACCATGCCTCTTCACGTGCACCTTTGCTCTAGTGTATAGGTTTTGGGGCTACGTGAACTTTTGCTAAGCTAAGGGAGCTAAGACACCTCCACTTTTGTTTTCTTTCCAAGCTAGTGTATAGGTTTGTCTACAATGGACTAAGGGAGCTAAGACACCTCCACTTTTGTTTTCTTTCCAAGCTAGTGTATAGGTTTGTCTACAATGGAACAAGTTACATACCTTGATCGATACTATATATAGCCATATTTTGGTTGTGAACAAGCTACTCACACACATTTGCAATTTGCACCCACTTAATTTGGGAGTGCTATGAAAAAGGGCTAGAAGGTGCCAACAAACATACTTACCAAATCCGATAAGAAACAACTTTGTTATTCTATAAAATCTATTCACTATATTGGCTAGACAAAACAAATTGGGTTTATATGAATTCGATTGATCAGTATTTGTATGTTTTGATTCTACTACAATATTGCTCTACATGTCTTGTTATTGTATGTTTTTAGATTTCATACGTGATGGCTAGACAATACCATCTTGAGGAGCGTGTTGAAGTTGTCGGAGCTGAACAAGGTTTACTAGGTTCGTACCACACGGCAAGGATCACCTTGGTATCGCCAATGATGGGTTTTTATCGCGTCCAGTATGAAACATTGATGCTTGACGACCGCTCTGATTACCTCGAGGAAGATGTCACATATGGGTTGTTACGTCCCATACAACCGTATCGAGATGTGTTCAACTACCAGATTGGCATGCATGTAGACGTTTGGGCTCGTGACAGATGGTGGTATGGCACTATAAGATGACGGCCCGAGGTTGGGATGTATGAGATCAATTTCTTGGTTTTCAACAACGACAATACGGTGGTTAGTGGAGCGGATCTTAGGCCCCACCTTCATTGGAATGGTCAAGTTTGGGTACATCCGAACCCAATACTCATCCGACTAGATTAGTTTTCCTTAGGACCATGTCATTGTCAGTGTTTTAAGGCCAAAGTTTGCTTGTTTGTTTTGTGGTACTTTGTTTGCCATGTTGTGGTAGTTTGTTTGTTTTGTGGCACTTTGTTTTGTGTAGTGAATGCAGTAGCCTCTCATTTTCCCTTTCGGTGTTGCATGTGTGTGGAGAGGTCACAAAGCCACCCAAATAAACCGCCACATTCAATCCAACGTTTGAACGTTCAATGTTGAATATTTAACTCAACACGTTGAATGTTCAATATCAATGTTTTCAAACTTTAAAACCGTTGAATCCAACTTTAACGTGTACTAATGTTTCATCCATAAGAAGTTATAAAACCATTAACATCCATTAAAACCCCAAAGTGTAACTTCAATCCCCCATTGAGTACCCTAAAAACCCGCCAACCCAACCGAAACTCACTCCATGGGACACCGCACGGTTTGTGACAAACCGTGCCACAAACCGTGAGGATTCATTGAGGCCAAATTTGGCTTCTATTCGGTAATGCACGGTTCTTGCCCATGTTGCACGGTTTGTCACAAACCGTGCACGTCCTTAGGACCCCGAAAATCACCCTCTCGGTGTCCGCCTCTTGAACCCCAACACGTTTCGTAACTCCGAGTCCGAAACCACGCACACGAGTGTGCATTCCGCACCCCCGAAACTCGTTGTGTTCCTCATACTCGCACGGTTGTAGGGTCCCTTGAGACTGAACCTACGAGTCCCAAACTCATCATGCATCGTTGAAATTAATAAAATAACCAACAAAATCATACATGATCATTCGTTCTAAGAGCCTAATCGCCATACAAAATGGAGAACAACGTAGGTATCACGCCATACAAAATCAGTGCCTAACCCTAGACATCTTATGCTAGCCACCTAATTATAAGTAATGCACACTCGTGATTCTACTCCTACAGATTACAGGCCAGCCAAATATATATTCTTGTGATCCCAAATCTGTTTAGCAATGGCATCTCGGATGCTACTCATGTAGCCTTTGGGGTCTTTGTCCTTGCCTTTATCATCATTAGGGTCAAACTTCAATACATCTTCATCATCATCATCATCCTCTTCTAGGATTGAATCATTGAGCTTGTGTTCTAGTATGAAGTTGTGCAGCGCAAAACACACACAAATGATGTCGATTTGCGTGGGGATATCATATGACGGCATGCCTTTTAATATCTTCCATCTCTTCTTCAAAATACCAAAGCATCGTTCGATTGTCGTCCTCAAAGAAGAATGGACTCGGTTAAATCCTTCTGCAATATTTTTTGGAGCCTCTCGCATGAACTGAGATTGGTGATATTTTACCTTCGAGTAGGGCACCATATAGCCTTTTCTGTCTGGATATCCCTTGTCAACTAAGTAGTACCTCCCTACGAATATTTAAGATTGGTTACGGTACATTTTAAATAACCGCATGAATTGTCAATTCACCAAGTGTATTGTAAAAGTAAGGATAGATGACGATTGATCATGTCTTACCAGATGGAGGACGGGGAAAGTTCATATGAGGATAGCTCAAAGCATGGTCTAACACCCGAGTGTCGTGGGCGCTTCCTTCCCACCCGACTGATACAAAGGTGAAGTACATATCAAAGTCGCACACTGCCATCACATTGAATGAAGTATACCCCTTACGACATCGATAAGGAAATTGTTCTTCCTCAGGCACACAACATTCAATGTGAACCCCATCAATACATCCAATAGCACCCTAAATGAATGCAGTAACAATATTAGACGACATGGCTGGTTCAACTTGTCAATAAATTGCAAATATAAGTAATAATCCATACCTTGAAAATACTATATCGGGGCTCACTCATCACTTTTGCTGGAATGTTACTGAAATTTGCATCATGAGGTTTCAGAAGGTTACGTACAAGCCCGTTAAAACCCCTGTGCATGCCAACCATTGCATCTAGAACCTGGTGAAACGCACGGCTAATGGTGTCGCCTGATCTCTGAAACCGCTCACATACATCTCTATTAGCCAACCCAACCGAAATTGTGTAAAGGGAAATCCCAACCTTCTCCAGAACGGACATACGGCGTGAAGGTAATAGCACGTACTTCGTCTCTAGCTCATCACAAAGATGTTGGAGGACATGCCTCTCCATCCGAAATGCATTGATACATCTAACATCAGACGCAGAGTCCATTAGTTGGCGCATCCACATGTACCCCGTGAGCTCTGAATCATAACAAGGAACCTTGTGAATAAACCTAGCATGGTATGCAGCCGAGAGACGCGCACATATCTCCAACAACACCTGACATCCTTTAGTGTACTTCTTTCTCAACTCGCGTCTAGACATCCTTCGTCTCGGGCCAAGTGGTTGATCCATGTCTTCGGATTATACTAGACCAAGACGTAAACTAAAAATCATAAAGCATCTTCTATATAAGACATCTCCAAGTGGCTTATAATAATAACGTAACTACTGTAGACATGCACAAGAAGTCAAGAATAACTTCCAACAATAAAATTAGTTTAATTTAATGGTATTCAAGAGTCTTAACACGAAGTTTTGGACTAAATTCTGAAATACACCAAGCACTAAGTTCATAATAAAGCACATCACATCACCTCAACAAACACATCCCCGAACCAGTATCCTAAACACTCAAACCCATCACACTCCATCTACGACTGATATAACTGGTATGCCAAATCGTACTCGTACTATAGCCATACAATCATGTTAATGTCTTTCGGGAGCGACATGAAGACCTCACGTCTTGGTTCTTGAGCAAGCTGACTGGCGGCAAAGCAATACAACTTTTCATTCTTTTTGAGAAGCCCATCAGTTACAAGGCGTTCCAGCACCACAACACATTCTGCATATGTGAAATATTTCTTCACTTCACCTGCCAGATCATTGGTACTTCCAAGATCACCCTCCATCATGCTAAGCAATTTCTGACTAGCATCACCCATAGCAGCCATGTGTTCGTTGAATGCCGTTGAAGCAGGACTTGGCCTTCTCCTTCTTTTCTTGATGGACGTACTAGGTGTAACTGCAAGCTTAGAGCTCTTCTCCCTCACATTTGATGGACCAGATCTTGGGGAAGTAATCCCCTAGTGTACCTGTGCTAAGCACTGGTCAAGTGGCAACTCCGCACTTACCCTAGCAGCGAGCGACCGGAGGCTTTCTTGTTCCTCCTCGGCATCTTTCTCTAGTTGACAGTCAAGACTATCCTCTTCTTGTGAACCCAAATAAACACGATCATCAACTCCAGGTAGGGAAAGCAAGAGCGCACTAGGATCCATACTTGGTGACATAACATGCTTTCCAGTTGCAACGATTTGGCCAAACACGTCATTCCACAAATCACTCAACTCAGGGTTAACCCTTTTCTTTTTAAATTGGCTATACTTATCATCCTTTTCCTGCCAAACAGAAGGGCATATACCAAGTGTTACCATTGACTCCATAATAATATATAGCAAATCATATACATAGATTAGTTGACATGCGTACAGACCTTCTTATGTCTCTCCCACTATTCATCATCAACAGTCACCAAACCAGTCGCCAAATCCCATCCAACACCAGTCACATTACGCCTTAGGTCGCACCATGGCTTCTATGATTTTTTCATATGCTCAATTTTGTTCCTACAAGTATTTTTTGTGACCTTCATGCATGTCCTCTTCTCAAATTCCTCATTAACATCAGGCCAGGTGAATGTCTGATAATAGCCATGTTTCCTCTGATAATCTTTGCATACCCTCATCAATGTCAATGCAAGATTATCAGTCCAAACAAATTGTTTCTCCTTTGCTTTTCCCTTACCTTTATCCTCCTCCATCTACGTTCTCTAAGGGACTAAAATAAACGCAAAACCAGAATTCTATTAACCCCATAAATACAAATGCATGTCACTCTTAACCCTAACAGAATTATACACAAACTAATCAAGTATGCATGACTACCGTCATTTCTCAATTTTAACCTTAACTGAATTATACACCAACTAATCAACCCTAATAGAATTCTATCTCAACATTAACAGAAATGCATGACTATCATCATACTGGAACCTAGAATGATATTTCCATATGTCAACTAATCATACAATTCAAGAGCATTACATGACTACCATCATAAATAGATCTCAATTGAGCACTAGGAATCGAATTTTAAGCAATTGTAATTCATTTATGACCAAAAGGAACCTTTGGGAAGCAAGAGAGCAGTAGACAAAATTGAAGGTGGAAACTGAATGAGAAACACCAAGAGAGCATCAGACAACTTCCATGATCTCAATCAATGTTTAGGACTTTCATTTTTAAGCATCTATAATTTGTTTTTCGACATAATACTGATTGAGCAAGATAACAATTTCCAACAGGGGGAATCAAAACAACAAGTTCGAAGGTTCAAAAGAAGTAAGACAATAAACGACTTCTAGCTAGGTCAAGAGAGTGAAAAACGAGAGATTGGAAAAGGAGAATACAGATGATACCTGGGATTTGGGGATAATCGGGAGGGACCGAGTGATCTAGAGGTTGAGGCACCCTAAACCTGCTCACAAATTCTAGAATTTAAACCAAAGAAGACGAGAGCTTCGAAAGAGATATGACGAGATTGGAAAGAATGTGATTTCCTGATGACGAGAGCTTCGAATTCGGGATTGAAAGCTTGAAGAAGCCAGGGCAAACCCTAAACCTGCTCATAAATTCTAGATTTTACCCAAAGAAGACGAGAGCTAACAAGGGATATGACGAGATTGGAAAGAATGTGATTACATGATGCTAGAGCTTCGAATTCGGGATTGAAAGCTTGAAGAAGCCAAGGCAAACCCTCACATCTGAGAAATGGGGATTTCGGGAGGAAGGCAGCACAATCCACAAGGAAGCTAGGGCAAATCCACACGAGAAAGCTTGAAGAAGCCACGTGTTGCTCACGTGCACATGTAAATCCACAAATTATTAATACCCTTTATGGTAATTACACACCACAATTACCTAACTTCAACTCGTTTAAATTACTACTTACCGAATACGCCATTTTATAACTTCAACTCCTATTTTCACTTCAACTCCTACTTCCACTTCAACTACTACTTCTACTTCTACTTTGTAGGATCGTTATTGTTATATTAATAATCAGGGAACTGAGAACACAGTTTACAGTTCCCTTCGCAGCGGAAATAAACAATCAACTAAATGAACAAGTTCCTTATAGTGGAAACCTTCGATTGCCAACTAGCAATCTAGGATAAAAAACACTACCTTTCTTTCGAAAGGATTTCAAGGTCTACTTCTTGATTTCTTATCTCTTTGGTTACAACTTATCCTAGGAACAAACACACAGTTTCTTTGCCTTACACACAGTTAGACAATCCTAGATAACTCAACACAATCAATAATCAATCCAAGAAACAGACCTTAGCACCTAGGAACTAACTCACTTACAGTCACAGGAACTAGTACACAGCTCTTCGATTCCTTGACTGTTTCCTCTTGATCTTGTTCTGATTTGATGATCTTGTTTGAAGCTTCACACTTTGATGTTTGCTATGGAGTGTGATTCTATTGTGAATGCTTGAAGATAACCTCTAAACTTGTCTTCCTTTTTATAGTGGATCTTTGAGGTTTGATCTTCTCTTGGTTTCCACAGATCGAGCTTGCCCTAGTATGTATGGTGATCCTTGATCCACGCTGTCTTTGACATGTACCAACAGCCTAGGCAGCTTAGAATCCTTCTTGGTTGGTCAACTGCTTCAGCCAAGTCATTCTCCAACTCCCTTCTTTCGAGGTTCAACACGCTGGGCACTTTGGAACTGTCCTCTGGATAGTGACATCTCTATGAGCTGTCGCTTTCAGTGCCTTTGTCCGAGGTTCATTGTTCTAGGCATCTTGGAGTCTTTCTCTTGGATGGTGACAGGCTTTTGAAAGCTTCTCTCAAGTCGCTTTCACCTCCTTTTGTCCGAGGTTTGGTGTTCCCAGATTTCTCGGGAAACGCAAAGTCACGTGTTGCATTTCTGGGCACACCTGGGTTCCTTTGGCTTGCCTGCTTGGTTTCTTTATCTTGTTTGGCTTCCATAGTTTCAGTAACTGTCATGTGGTTCCTCTAAACACATCTTTGAGATAAAACATTAGTATTAAAATATTTGTCATCTTCAAAAGTAGAGAAACTGAGGAAAGGAACTCTCATGGGAACCGAAGTTCCAGAGTTTCGTTTCCTAACAATTTCCCCATTTTTGATGATGACAAATATAAGGAACCTGGCAACATAATAGGAACATGAAATTCATGAGAACAGTTGAGCTAAGGGATTTTCAACTTTAAAAATTATTGATAGAACATTCAATAGTTGTAAATTCCCCCTAAGCAAATGAACTAAGTTATTCAAGTTTCCCTTTAGAAGTAGAATGGGTTCAGAGTTCCTATAAGTCCAGTAGTTCCAATAATTCAAGGTTCTTATCCATTCTTCCCCCTTTTGACATCATCGAAAAGATCAAGTTACTTATCAAGTATAGGATATCAATGTGAAATAAACAATTTGCATTAAACCCATGACAGTGACCATAATAGAAACTTAAGGCAAAGACAAATGATGCATTAGAAACATTACCATAAGAGTTCATTAATCATTAAAGTCGAGAACATTGCCCAGAGATGCATAGTGGAAAGACAAACAAAAGAGCACAACCAACTTGACATTAGACAAAATAAGGATAGAAGAGGGGAGTAGGACCCTAGGGAACTACTAGCACACTGTGATGTTATAGCACTGGGAACTAGGAGAGACGTTCCTATGGCAGCGTAGTGGCCTCCTCTTCAGTTTCCTTCTTTTCTGCAGTTCCTTCATCTTGGCCTGTTGTTATCTTATCGGCCTAATTACCTCCAATTGAGCAAGGTTAAGATTGAAGTTTTTCTTGGCCATTTGAGGAGCTTTGTGTTTTGAGAGAGACGGATGAACATGAGATTTGAGAGAAGGCGTGAGAGAACAGAGTGCTCGGCTCAATCAAACAGGAAACCTTAAATAACCCTTGAGCAATTTTGGAGTCGTTGAGAATCAACCCGTTGGAGATATTTCTGGGAACTCTGAAGAGTTGAAACGGCTAATTTTCTTGAAGCTTTTGCGCCTTTGCAACGGTCACAAATTCAAAGATTAGATGCTCAAAATGGCAACTGTTCAAGGCTGAGAAGATGTCTCTGACGCTGTGAGATTTGCCATAAATACTGTCTTGGGAGGAGCAATTCTCTTACTAGCCGTTTAAGGGATAGCCCATCCTAGTTCCTTTCTGGCAATATTTTCAGTGTGCTAGAGGGATATATGGGAACCTTTGATGTGGGTTTTAAAACATAGGACCAGAAAGTACGTTCCCATTAAAGAAATCGGGGAATGCCATTTATCGCATTACACACTAGTTCCCAGAGAGGGTTAAGAAGAGGATCATAGGGAAATAGATTGTGTAATGAGACAAGGGAGGGTCATAGTACACAATCATCATTTTGGCTTATATTGTTGGGTTAGAAAGATGATCAGATTGTGACTTTTGGGCCAACAAAGAAACTTGAACAATGAAAGAGTTGAAAGAATAATGAGGATCAAAGGACACGAACTAAGAGAATTTTATCAAAGCCTTTTTAAGAAACCATTATGGAAAAGAGGGTTTGTAGCAAAAGATATAACACAGAGATACCAAGACTTAACAAATAAAGGATCTTATACTAGTTAATCAAGGGAACTGGAGAAGAGCCTTTAAGCTAAGGTCACTGCTAGGTTATAGGAATCATTCTCAGTTCTAATCTAAGGTTCTCAAAGGGAACTCTATTCAAAGCTTTGGTGAATATGTCTGCAACATGATCTTTAGTTCTACAAAATTTCATAATGATGTTCCCTTTTTCAACATGATCTCTAAGAAAATGATGTCTTATATCTATATGTTTGGTCCTAGTATGATGCACAGGATTCTTAGAAATGTTTATAGCACTGGTATTATCACAAAGAATAGTGAGGGGACCATAAGACATACCAAAATCCGCGAGTTGTTGCTTTAGCCAGAGGAGTTGGGAACAGCAGGAGGCAGCATCGATGTACTCGGATTCTGTGGTGGAGAGAGAGACTGAGACTTGTTTCTTTGAGCCCCATGACACGAGGCAAGGGCCTAGGAAATGTGTCATTCCAGAGGTGTTCTTCCTATCCACCAAGTATCCAGCATAATCCGCATCAGTGAAACCCATCAGCTCAAAGAGACATTCTTTGGGGTACCAAATGCAGAGTGAATCAGTTCCCTTGAGATATCGGAGTATCCTTTTTACAGCAGCTAAGTGTGTTTCTCTTGGACAGGATTGAAACCTAGCACACAAGCCTACATCAAACACAATGTCTGGGCGACTAGCGGTTAGATACATGAGAGAACCTATCATACCTCTATAGAGTTTCTCTTCCACAAGAGGACTCGAATGATCCTTGTCCAAATGAGCAATGGTGGAGATAGGAGTTGAGAGAGGCTTGCATGAATCCATTTTGAACTTTTTCAGTAGTTCCCTAACATACTTATGTTGGTGAATTTGTATACCATCTTTCTTTTGAGTGATTTGCAATCCGAGGAAGAAAGTGAGTTCCCCAATTAGGCTCATTTCAAATCCACTGCTCATCAAGTCTTTGAACTTGTCTACAAGGGACAGGTTAGTGGAACCAAAAATGATATCATCGACATAAATTTGAACCACTAAGATGTTACCTTCTTCTTCTAGGATGAAGAGAGTCTTATCAATGAATCCACGCCTGTAGCCATTTGAGAGTAGGAATTGGGCAAGACGATCATACCAAGCTCTCGGAGCTTGCTTGAGGCCATATAATGCTTTATCTAGAAAGTAGACATGGTCGGGATGATCATCGTCTTCAAAGCCAGGTGGTTGCTTGACATAGACTTCCTCTTGAAGGATTCCATTGAGGAAGGCAGTCTTTACATCCATTTGGAACAGTTTGAACCCTTTGTGTGATGCGAAAGCAATCAACAATCTTATTGCTTCAATCCTTGCCACTGGAGCATAGGTTTCATCATAGTCGATGCCTTCTTGTTGATTGTATCCTTGAGCAACGAGTCTTGCTTTGTTCCTTATCACAGCTCCTGTATCATCTAGTTTGTTTCTGAAAACCCATCTAGTTCCTATGATGTGCTTATCCTTGGGGCGGGGAACTAGATGCCATACTTTGTTCCTTTCAAACTGATGAAGCTCTTCTTGCATAGCTTGGATCCAGTCTGCATCCTTCAGTGCCTCACCTATGTTCTTTGGTTCCACAATAGACAAAAAGGCATTGAAGGCAAAGAAGGTTAGATGTTCGAACCTAATTGGAGGCTTGATGGTTCTTCTTTCTCTGTTGGGAGCTAGAGCATTTGATGTTGAGACATTTTGAGTTGAGTATTCAGCTTCAACTTCCTGGTTGGGATCACCTTCTCCATTGAAGATCATGTGAGAGGATGAATCGTTGATGTCTCCACAGATATTGTCGTCATGTTCATGGTTCCCAGAAATGGATTGTTGTTCATTATCCATGGGAACTGGTGGAGGAGCCAGTGGGGGATTCTGTGCAGCAGGGCAGGAACTGGGTGGAGTGACATCTTCATCTGGATCTTCTTGAGGTGACTTGGGGAACGAATCTTCAAAGGGAGTGGTAGTGTTCTGCACAATTCTTCCAAGTGATTTTTCATTAAAAATAACATGAACACTTTCTTCTACCTTTTTAGTCCTTTTGTTGAAGACTTTGTATGCCTTGCTGCCTGAGGCATATCCAATGAAGATTCCTTCATCACTTCTTGGGTCGAAATTTCCAAGATTGTCCTTCCCATTGTTGTGCACAAAGCACTGGCATCCGAACACCCTCAGATGTGAGATGTTGGGAACTCTTCCTCTTAGGAGTTCATAGGGTGTTTTCTCTGTGATTGGGCGAAGCATGGCTCGATTGATGATGTAGAAAGCTGTGTTGATTGCCTCAGCCCAGAATGATTGAGGGAGTCCACTTGAGATGAGCATAGTTCGAGCCATGTCTTCTAAAGTTCTATTCTTCCTTTCCACTACTCCATTCTGTTGAGGAGTGTATGGTGCAGAGAAGTTGTGATCAATACCATGCTTTCTGCAAAAGGTTAGAAATTCTCCATTTTCGAATTCGATACCATGGTCAGACCTAATGGAATAGAGTGAGCAATCGAGAGATTTTTCTAACAAAGGAACCAGATCTTTAAAGCAGTCAATGACTTCACTCTTAGATTTTATGAAGATAGTCCAAGTGAAGCGAGAGAAATCATCGACAAGAACAAAGATGTACCTGTTTCCTCATAGGATTTGAACTCTCATGGGTCCACAGAGATCCATGTGGATGAGTTCAAGGGGCCTTGAGGAACTTACCATGTTTTTGGACTTGAAGGAACTCCTTGCTTGTTTCCCCTTTATGCAGTCTGAGCATGGTTCTGAAGATGTGCCACTTATCTTTGGAAGGCCTCGAACTAGTTCCTTTGAGTGTAGCTTGTGGATCAGTTTGGTGCTGGCGTGACCAAGACGTTGATGCCACATCTCCGTTTGATTATTCACTGTTGAGAGGCAGAGTTTCTCCTTGGGAACAAATGATGGGTCAACAACATACACATTGTTGAATCTTTTGCCTTTTAAGATGATTTGTCCCGAGGAGTCTAGGACAGTGCATTCACTTGACTTGAATCTAATTTCATTGTCTCCTTGATCGCACAGCTGTGACACACTAATTAGATCAAAACCAAGGTTATCAACAAGGTGAACTTTATTTACCTTAGTGTGGTCATTGAGATTTACGGTTCCTATTCCATAAATTTTCCCTTTGCTTTTGTCTCCAAAGGAGATATTTCCTCCTTGGATGGGTTGAAGAGAGGTCATTTGATTTCTTCTTCCGGTCATATGGCATGAGCAACCACTATCAATGTACCATAGTCGAGGTTGCCTCTCTTCTTTCTGCACACAAGGGAACTAAGACTTTTGAACCCAGCGAAACTTGGCTTTACTGGGGGGATTAGCATTGCGAGTCTGTGAATGACCAGGGAACTGGTTCCTTTCGTGGTAATAAGCTCTTTTCTCATTTTCAAAGTTCATTTTCTTAGGACAATCAGTTTTGTAATGACCATTTTTACCACAGTAATAACATAAGCGATTGTAAACTACATGTCCATACTTTCCCTTTCCTAGCCTAAAAGGTTTTTCAGTTTTTTTTTGTTAAAATCAACATTGTTTCTAACCTTACTATGAGCCATATCAACATACCTTTTGTGAGCAAAGGAATTAGTGAACCATTGGTCTTCAGGAACCATCTTTTCTTTTCCCTTAGGTTCCCTCTTAGGACTTTGAGAGCTTTCATTAAGACGTTTGGCAACATCAGCCTTGTTCTCAAGAACCATGATCTTCTCTGATAGGAATTGATTCCTATCACGAGAAGTGGCAAGAGCAGTACTGAGGTTCTCATTCATCTCAACAAGTTCTCGCCTAGCTTTTTCATCTTCAGCATCATTGTTCTCTTTGTTATTAACATATCCTATTCCATGACGTTGTCTCACAAAAACAGTTTGATTTATCGTTTTTTCATTTATGGAGTCAGTGAGAATGTCTAACCTATCAATTATAGATTGAAACATGTCATTTCCAGGTAGGTTATCATGCAAGGGAACTTTGACAGAATCTATGCTAGTTTCATCACAAGATTTGCATATTTTAAGGTAACTAGCATGCACATTTCTAATATCAATGAGTTTGGAATGAGTTTCAACTAGGTCTTTCTCAGCTTCATCAAGTTTCTTACTCCACACAGAGTTCTCAATAGTCAAGCATGCAATTTCATCTTCACAATCATCAAGTTTTTGTTGAAGGGAACTGGTTTCTTTTCCTAGTTTCTTTATGATCTTAAGAAGCTGTTTCTTATCACAATCGACTAGAGTCTTTAGAAGGTCATCAGAAGTTACCTCAAGGTCTTCTGAGTCGCTTGAGTCTCCTTTTGCCATGAGACATCTTCCTCCAGAGAAACCGCTCAAATCTAGTTCCTCATCTGAGTCTTCTCCCTATGATGCCACGAGAGCCTTCTTTCTCTGAGGTCTTTCATCTTCTTTGGAGTCTTCCTTGTTGGGACAGTTCTTAGCGTAGTGCCCCTTTTCTTTGCACTCATAACAGAAGACTTCCTTGAGATCTCTTCTTGGTCCATTGTGGGAGGAACTGCCCTTTTGGAACCTTCCCTTCACAAAGAATTTTTTGATGTTCTTTGTGAAGAGGGTTGTTAGTTCGTCCTCCTCTTCTTCTAGGTCTAAGTTTTCTTGCTCCATTTCAAGCCTTGAGAAGGCTTTGGAGATCTTGAGAGCAATTCTTTTCTCCAGTTTCTTATCGGTATTGGCTTTGATGTGCTCTCCTTCTTCAACCTCCAGTTTCCCTATGACTTGAGTCAAGGGAAGAGATTGGATGCCTGGAGTGTTCTTCATGGTTCCTTTGAGAAGAGTGAACTTGGAGTTGAGTCCATTGATGACCACCAGGGACTTGGAGACCTCATCAAGATTGACTCCCGCCGATGTTAGCTTTCCAATCAGTCTGTTGAAGCGGGAGTAGTACTCTGAGATGGTCTCAGTTTCCATCATTTTGAAGGTGTGGTATTCTCCTTCCAAAGCAAACTTTCTGCTTTGCTTTAGTTCATCACTTCCTTCATGCATTTCCTTGAGTGCCTTCCACATCTCATTTGCCGTCTTGATGCCTATGACCTTGTCCATGTCCTCTCTGTCCAGTCCATTGAGGATGAACTGCCTGGCCTTGACATTCTTTTCCATGATGACATAGTGTTTTGGTTTCCAGTTTTCTTCCTTCATGGTAAGATCGACATAGCCATCTCTATTTTTGACTATCCTCCAGCATTGGTAGTCGTTGGTCTTGATGTGGCTTTCCATGCACTTTTCCCACCATGTTTCTTCTCCTTTCTTTCGGAGATGTGGCTTGTTGGTGGAGATTTCGAGCTCAAACTTGCTTGGTTGAGACATGATCTGCAAACTTAACAAAGATCTAGAGCTTTTCCTGCTCTGATACCAATTATAGGATCGTGATTGTTAGATTAATAATCAGGGAACTGAGAACACAGTTTACAGTTCCCTTCGCAGCGGAAATAAACAATCAACTAAATGAACAAGTTCCTTATAGTGGAAACCTTCGATTGTCAACTAGCAATCTAGGATAAAAACCACTACCTTTCTTTCGAAAGGATTTCAAGGTCTACTTCTTGATTTCTTATCTCTTTGGTTACAACTTATCCTAGGAACAAACACACAGTTTCTTTGCCTTACACACAGTTAGGCAATCCTAGATAACTTAACACAATCAATAATCAATCCAAGAAACAGACCTTAGCACCTAGGAACTAACTCACTTACAGTCACAGGAACTAGCACACAGCTCTTCGATTCCTTGACTGGTTCCTCTTGATCTTGTTCTGATTTGATGATCTTGTTTGAAGCTTCACACTTTGATGTTTGTTATGGAGTGTGATTCTATTGTGAATGCTTGAAGATAACCTCTGAACTTGTCTTCCTTTTATAGTGGATCTTTGAGGTTTGATCTTCTCTTGGTTCCCACAGATCGAGCTTGCCCTAGGATGTGTGGTGATCCTTGATCCACGCTGTCTTTGACATGTACCAACAGCCTAGGCAGCTCAGAATCCTTCTTGGTTGGTCAACTGCTTCAGCCAAGTCATTCTCCAACTCCCTTCTTCCGAGGTTCAACACGCTGGGCACTTTGGAACTGTCCTCTGGATAGTGACATCTTTATGAGCTGTCGCTTTCAGTGCCTTTGTCCGAGATTCATTGTCCTAGGCATCTTGGAGTCTTGCTCTTGGATGGTGGCAGGCTTTTGGAAGCTTTTCTCAAGTCGCTTTCACCTCCTTTTGTCCGAGGTTTGGTATTCCCAGATTTCTCGGGAAACGCAAAGTCACGTGTTGCATTTCTGGGCACACCTGGGTTCCTTTGGCTTGCCTGCTTGGTTTCTTTATCTTGTTTGGCTTCCATAGTTTCAGTAACTTTCATGTGGTTCCTCTAAACACATCTTTGAGATAAAACATTAGTATTAAAATATTTGTTATCTTCAAAAGTAGAGAAACTGAGGAAAGAAACTCTCAGGGGAACCGAAGTTCCAGAGTTTCGTTACCTAACATACTTCCACTTCCACTTCCTTCCACTTCCACTCCATTTTGCTACTACTTACCGAACAGGCCCATAGACTTTGTTCAGTAACGTTGAAATGGAGCATTAAGTGAGATGAACTTGCTTCTTCAACTTCTATCCACTTCTTTTGGTACGTTCGATTGATTTGGATGAGGGAGTTGAAGGGTGTTGATAAGAGTGGAAGGAAGATGAAGTTCAGTCACTTAATGTTCCATTTCTTAACTTAACCCCCTACCCCCCAAGGGTAAGGGAGTTGAAGTTCAGCCAAATTATAACTTCACAAACTGCATGTGTTCAACCACTATGTTTATTTCACACCCTTTTCGTCATTTTACACACCAAATTTAATAACTTCAACTTTCATAAGCTTTGTTTATCAAACATATCAGTTTCAGGCTTTTAGCTTCTACTTCCACTTCAACTCGCTTAACTCACTTCAACTTACTGTTTACTGAACAAAGCCATAACCCAAGTACGATGGTGTCATTTGAAACCCCAATTTAACCACATAAAATTTCCAAAACACCACCTTAAGTCCAATGGAGCTAGAATTTCAACCCAAAATTATAGCTTTAATTTGATGATATGATGCTGCTATTTGGTGGTGGTGGTGGTGGTGGCCGGAGTGTTAGGGATTTGGTGTGGATGAGAGTCCAACATTGATTCATAAGAAGGTAGGAAATGACAAGCTTCAGCCTCTTCTTCAACTTCACTCCCCATCCCATTTGTTTTGTATGTCAGTAAAAGAAGACAATGAAAGGGTATTAGAAATCCAACTCATTTCCAATAAGCAATAAACCAAAGAGACATTTGAAACAATCTATTTCTGACTCTCTGTCATTACTATCAACAAGAGAAAGGTAATTAGTTAACATATGCAGCAGCAGCAGCAGCGGCAGCCCTAAAGAGGAGGGGCATGTGAAAATTTTGAATTGCACAGATGACAAATCTGAAAAGAATGCCCAATTTTTCTATTTCAAATGTTCACCTTCATACAAAATAAGATCAAACAAATGCTACAATAATGGACCTTAAAAAACAATCACGCTTTCATCTACAGCAATTTAGCAAATCCTATATATCCTCATTAACTTGTGTAAACGATGAAAAGGAGTGGGCGAAGGCACAATCAACTCCCCTTTCACATAGGCTCTATGCAGAGGGAGATCCAGTATGCAGTGATCTATTTTATATGTCAGTATACAGCTCAGTGAATCTGAGTAGGCAGATGAGATGTAGCCTCCCATAGCTTTTTGCCCAGGTGTATGCACACAAGGAGGTTGCCCAGAGCATTTTGTCCAAGGAAGGCACCCAAAGCTGTGTATCACTACTACTGTCAAATATAGATCTGTAGATTAGATTGGTTGGTTCTCTATTCTCAGTCTTCCAAAGTGAAGCTGAAGTGTCAACACCAGATGTCAAATTGTCCAAGCAGATAAGCTCCAGCCCCAGCCATTTCCTTCAAGAGTTGAAAGAAAAACAAAAGGTTTGTGGAAAAAAAATGTCTAACCATCATGGATCAGCTTTTTTGAGGTGTGGGTGTCTTTTCTAACATCTGAAAGCAATGTAGCTTCGCTAGTCACTTCCACTGCTATACCGATCTGTAAATGATGGAAAAGGGAGTAAATATCATAGAGAATCTTTAGGAGTCTGAGAAAAGTTGTATGAAAGGGTATAAAACTTACCTCCAGATGGTCTTTTCCCTTCCATTGCTTCTTTCTTCTCCTGGCAACTTTCACAGAGGAAGGGTCCATCCCAAGGACGAGTTTTTCGGTTGGATGAAGAGTCCGCGTGAATTGAAACCCCGTCCCCGGGTTTAATCTCAACTTGGCAAATGGCACACGTAAACAACTTGAACATATTGCAGAGCGGATACTTTGTGTCTAGCCTGTAGGCAGGAGAATAAAAAAAAGTCTGAAATAAGCGATTCTACAGCTAAATGGACCGCAACCACACGGGACCATCTAGATTATCCAAAGAACAAACCTTTCTGAAAGCATTGCTGATCCTTCCTCAAACATTTCCTCCACCACATCCGGCTCAGCATAATCCTTCTCAGGAAGTGATGATGATTCGGAAGACTTCTTCTTGAACATAGACTTAAAGACTCCTTTCCCTTGCTTTTTTGGAGGTGGCAAAGGAGGTTGGGTCTTCTCTGCTTGGAACAAATCCACTACAATGCAGGTTGTATCATCTCTAAGGCCCTTCACCTGAACTGCTTCCTGCATAGGACATGCATACTATGTATTGGAAACAGATCATAATAAATTAATTGTAAAAGGTTTCCAGATGTCAGCATACTTTTACTATTTGAGCAGCAGCCAGCTCGGGTGGCATTCCCCGGCAACAATCAAATGCTGCTTCAAAACTTATAGCATCCCAAACACCGTCACTCGCAATAATAAGTCTTCCACCAGAAGTAGACAGCTGCAGAATGGTCATATAAAGATCAAGTTAAAAAAGCTAAAGTGGAAAGAAAAAACAGAAAAGATGCTGCTCTATTGCTGATTTATACAATCTCGAGGTTTCATGCTATGCACTCACACCTTTGACAGAAAAGATGCTGCTCTATTGCTGATTTATACAATCTCGAGGTTTCATGCTATGCACTCACACCTTTGACAGTATAACATTCTTAGCCAGAAGGACTTCATATACATACATAAAGTCCCTAGACAATGCATTTCAATTCAACTGAAATTGAACATACATGAAAAGATTTTCTAGGTTTCTACATGTAAACATGTTCTAAAACACATTTAATAATCAACCAGGAAAAGATTTGGCAAATGCAAGAAACTTGAATGAAGTCAAACTTGCAAAATGCATCACTAATATGAGGTTTACCTATTCCAATTTCCAACTTCAGATGTTTTAAAATATACATTCTCAATTACTGAGAAACTCACCTTTCGGGGGGAAAAGGTGTGGGGGGGGGGAGGGGGGAGGGGGGGGGCGAACTACAGAGAATCTAAATCACTCATTTGTTTTACAATTAAAACAATAGATGTATTGTGTCCAATTATTCATGAGAAGAATAAGTACACCAAACCAACCTTGATCTGCTTTACATAAGGAACGGGTACAATAAACTCGCCAACATCCCTATCTCCAATGGATCTTGAGAGGCACAAGCCACCAGGCCAACATCTCAAAGGACCAATCTGAACATGAAAGACACAAGATCAATAGTCATTAGATGCATACATGAAGTGTAAGTACTACCATAATGGCACAAAATAAGAGAGAGTATATTCACCCACAAGAAAATTTTGGGAGAGTAGAAAAACTCAAAAACAGTAGAAGGAATTACCTCAGTTCCACCACCTGTATTAAGGCGACCAACCTCGCCCCCACTAGCAGTAACTCTTTCCCTCCTGGAAAAGGAAAGGATATCAGCAAAAGACGGAGCCTAATAAGGAACCAAATACTGGTAATTTTTATGATAACCTACTCTTCTAGATTGCTATCAAGTCTGTGATCAGCTGATAAGCAGTATATTTCCCCTTCAGTAGATTCAAGTACACATCGAGAATCACCAACTGAAGCCACAGATATAACCCATCCTTCAATAATCACAAATGTTACAGTCGTTCCAGATGATTGACCTGAAAATCGAAGATGCTTAATTGTTACATTCTGTTAGAGTGGAAATTTGATGAGAGGCAGGAAAGAAGCAAACATCATAGGGTTCAAGGATAAGACATAACATGAAAATGGGACATAATCAGTTTCTTCCACAAAAACATGGATCAACATATTTTATTCCATGGAAATTTATGCATGTATGCATAAAATGGTTCCGACTGTAGACATGTCATGTTCATTGCTTTTGCGATCTCCGTTTTAACTAATGATATATAACTATAGAAGAACTAAAGATGGCAAACCAAAAAACATAAATCAAAGTACACAATAAATTCTCATCCAAGAAGACCCATAGGAAACCACAAATTTGGTCAGACGCATCGGCTAAGGCAGAACTAGCAGTAATATGTCAGATTCAATAACATCCATTGTACCTTTTTCTAGAAAATCTTTATCTGTTTTGACAAACCCAGCCACCAATGCTCTTGGTAGTGCAGCAATCCATTCGTCCCTATTAAGATCAGAAGGAATAGCATTTAAAACATTGTGTAGAAGATTCTCCTTGGTGTATATCGCTGCCGAAGTGCCATTGTGTCCATCAAATAACTGCAAAACAAGTACAAGTCAGCATCCCTTTCAAAGAATAGCCGATACTAGTAGTTACAACAAATATGCAAATGAGGTGTTTTATTACAAGACCTCAAGACAAAAATACACCCAAATCTCTTCACATCTGCAACCCATATAACAAAACTTTAAGTTTCTTTTGGGGCCATTATCTTAACCATCAGCCCTCAATCCTCATTGTCATTTTTTTAAGCAGCAAGAAGCCATCCTGATACTCATCCTTGCACATACCATACTATTTGACATGATCCACTATGGTACCTGCTTACACCTACAGATCTTCCCCAAAACCAAAAGGTGAGAAACAAAAGACACGAACACTTACAGCTTGAAAGATCAGAAGCCAAAAGGTGTCAAAAGACAGCATACTTTTCAAAGGTATACATAACTCCGGAACCTCAACAATCCGGACACATTTCAGATAGGAGGTCAGGACACTCAGTACAAGAGCACAAAAACATGAAGGAACCACAGACGTAAGTTAGGCGTATTACCCCGAAAGCTGAAAACTCGGTGACTCCATCACCAACATGACGTTCGCATTCGGTCTTCAAAAGCGTAAAATCCTCTCCTTTCTTGCTCTGGTTGGCTTGACCAAACAGAATATCCGGATTTTCAATTTTCTCACTCTTCGTTTCTCGACTCAACAACACAGACAACGGAACCGTATGATGATCGCCTCTTGAGGACATTTTCGTCCCCTAAAAAAATCCGGCAAACTGAAGAATCCGAAAAAATCACTTTTATATGAATCAATACTTCCTGGAAACAAAGTCCTATGGCCGACGAAATTGGATAGAAGAGACACCAGCGAAACAACAGGGGGTCAAATCTGCAAGCAAAAAACAACAAATTTATCAAATTCCTCAAATTAGACCCCGAAGGAAGGTTACAAAAGCATATTCATCGAGATCTACGCCAAAATAACCACGATACAACCAAAAACTCGAACGAAAAAAACCAGCATTGCGCAAATTCTTTCAAATTGAGAGAAATCGTCGCAGATTCGCGTGAACATTCACAAAAAGAAAAAACTGAATTACAAATCAAATCATTAGAGGGAGCACACAAAAATACATAAAACAAACGAATAAAATATAGACTGGTGGATTAATCAAACGACATGGAAATCAGGCGCCGAGTTGATATAGGGATGACTTACATGGAAAATAAGAAGCGCCAGAGGCACGGAGAGATTCAGCGAGTAGATGCGGAGGCAGAGAAACGGTGGTTCTGGTGCGGTGGAGAGATCGAGAAACGCGGATCCCGGCGAGCTGCAGAAAATTCCCTTTGTTTGAGAACCGAAGGAGAGAGAAAGAGGAGAAATGGTGTAGTGTTTCCTTTTCGGTGTATTCGTTTTTTTCTCCTTTTGTTTTCTTAGCTGTCTGGACGATGATATGTCAAAACGCAGCGTTTTCACGTCATTCAACGGTTGGTCCATCCGTATTTGGGCCGGTCTAATAATGGTATTGGTATTGGGAGTATCATATATATTTTTATAAAAAAAATATATAAAAGAATGTCAGATTTTTAACTAAATCAAGGCAAAAAAAAAGTAGAGAGGAGTCCATGCAGATGATACTCTTTTATTGATTCAATAAAAAATCTAATATATTTTTTATTTTTTTTATTTTTTAATTAGATATGGTACTCATTATGTATATTATGGTTAAAAATGCTCTTAACCGTGCTTTCCGGCCGCATTAAATACCACGAAATTAAATAACAACTCTACATACACAAAATAAATATTATAAGTAATATTTATCATTTTAATTTTTAATATAATTATTAAAAATATTATAATTAATTTGGAATATTATAATATTTTTCTAAAATTAACAATTTATTAATTAATTACTTCATTTTTACCGATGAATGAACAAAATTTACATAGATTATATCAATATGTGTAACTTTTAATAAAATATCTCATAACTCACCCATAAATCATTACTTAGACTTTTAAAATAACAAATATGTCTTAACAAAAATAGAAGGCAAAAACGACACTTATTTTTTAACGAGAAATACATTATAATTTCATATTTTTTTACATGGCACATTATCAAAATTTTAACATATTAAGCCAAACCAAAATTGTGGGACTAACATCTAGAATAATATGATTTTACTTTTTGGGTCTAATTATACGATTTTATTTTATGTTCGTTATGCAGGACATGTGACCTAGGTAGCATATATAAAAAAATGCCAGAATAAGCACCGTTTTCTTTTTCATGTAAGAGTATTTCTGGTCAATCGAAGGTTTTTTTTTTTTTGTTTTTTTTTTATGAGGAAAGAAATATACTGGTTTTAGTTTCTATGCGAAGACCAGTCTAGTGCATCTTTGCGGATGAGAATCTGAAGTTCTAAATCGAGACTAGGGTTAGACACAATGGTGAAAAGCTGAGTTTAGCAATGCGATCAGCAGTACAGTTCACCTTCCTAAAAATGTGTCTAAGTTGGACATCTTGGAAAAAATGAATGTCGATCAAGATGTCCGCGACAACCATTTCAATTTCTCAGGGACAATCTCATATGCCTTTAATAGAGTTAATAAGGCAGAGATTGTCACTTTCAATTTGTAATTTTGTAATGTTTAAAGTTTTAGCATAAGAAATGCTATGTTTTAATGCTAATGCTTCAGTCATTAGTATGTTGTTAAAACCACATCGTTCACTTCTTATATGGATTACTTCGGCTTTATCATTTCTAATGATGAAGCCAAAGCCAGCTTCACCATTTGATCCATCGAAATTGATTTTGTAAAAAATTTGATTTGGTTTTTCCCATCTCAGAAATTTGGTTTTTTTGATATGGTTTATATTACTTTTGGGTTGTGTGAAATCATCATTTTCTGCTCTCTTTGTTTTTTCCCAGTTTTTTATTAGTGTGGAAATATATTGCGATAAGTTTTCAATCTTATCATCTGTGTCAGTGTTAAAGATAATTTGGTTTCTATTAATCTAGATACCCCATCAAGTAGTGGTGAGGCAGACGAATTCTTTTTTGGTAAGTAGAGATTGTAGTTTAGACAATATTTCACTTGGTTTTTTATTGGTAGAATTGATATTTCGAACAATATTCTCAATTGTCACATTATGTTCTTTGATTTGATTAAGAGTGAAAGGGCATTGTAGGAGGAAGTGGTTTAGGTCTTCAAGGGGGTATTGCAAGAATCACATGCCAGAGGAACTGGAACATGTTTCTGTGCTAGTCTCTGTTTTATGGGAAGGCCATCATGACAGATTTTCCAAATAAAGTTTTTCACTTTTGGATATGTATCCAACTTCCAAATTCATGCAAGGTTATTGGTTGAAGGAGTTTGTTGTTTTGCAATTAGTTCAAAGGTTGATTTCGTAGAAAACCAGCCGTTTTTATTGGGAGCCCAGTACAGTCTGTCAGTGATTTGGTTCTGAGGGATATGTATATCTAATATGCAATCAACGGTGTGTTGGTTTAGAATTTCCTTTAGTTTATCTTTGTTCCATGACTTATTATTGTCAATAAAATCACATACCTTTGTCGATGGGTTGATAACAGTATTTGGTAAGATGTTGTTTTGGAGATTTAGATTAGCTAGCCAATTGTCAGTCCAAAAATAAATAGATTTTCCATCCCCAACTAGCCAATGAAGACTAGTTTGGAATTCTTTTCTAAGTTTGAGTAGATGTGACCATTGCCATGAGTGGTTGCCTTTTTTGTAGTAGTGAAGAATGTTAGTCTCTTTGAGATATTTCTCGGTAATGATTTTAACTCAGATATTGTTTGGTTCTGTAAATAGTTTCCAGATGAATTTCATTTGTAGAGCTTTATTCATGTCTTGTATTTTTCTAATACACGTTCCTCCGTTTTCTTTATTTTTACATATTTTATCCTATCATATTAGGGGTTTGTATGACGTGTCTTTGTTCCAGAAGAAAGTTCTGTTTATTGTGTCAAGTTCTTTGTGTATATAGGATGGTAGCATGAAGCTTTGCATTAAGAAGTTTGGTTTAGATGCCAGATTAGATTTGATTAGCGTAGCTCTTCCTTCTTGAGAGAGAGAGAGAGAGTTAGCTTTCCATTTTATTAGCTAATTTGTGGTTGATAAGATTGTCTTTTTAAAAGTGTTGTGGTTAACTTTCCCATTAATGATAGGACATCCAAGATATTTATCTAAAAATGTCGTGCTAGGGATGCTTAGTACAGATTGGATTAAGTATTTAGTTTGGTTTGAGACGTTGCTAGTAGTTTGAAAGGCAGACTTTTGGAAGTTAACATATTGTCCAGATATCGAACAATAATCTTTTATGATATTTTTATTTTGGAGCATGCAGTTTGGTTAGCCTTTGCAAAGATAAGGATGTCGTCCGCAAAGGCTAGGAAGGGAATATTAGTGCCCCTTCTAAAGATTTGAAATCCTAATTGGTTGTTACTACTTGTGCTCTCTTTTTGAAGTTTTCTGGCTAAGATTTCTACACCTAGAATAAATAGGAATGGAGATAAGGGGTCCCCTTGGCGTAGTCCTCTTTCAGGATAAAAGATATAAGTTGGTCCATTATTAACTAAGACCGAGAAGGATAGAGTTTTGATACATTCTTTAATCCACCCGATAAATCGTGCGGCGAATCCAAATTTTTCAAGGACTGTTATAATGAATTACCATTCAATTTTGTCGTAAGCTTTTTCCATATCGAGTTTAATTACTACTCATCCTTCCTTTTCTTTTCTTAGCACAGAAGGAGTGAAAAATTTCATGAGCTATTAGGATGTTATCATAGATTGATCTTTCAGCTACAAATGCCCATTGTAGTGGGTGGATCAGTTTGTTTAGGATAGGTTTCATTCTATCAGTCATAATTTTTTATATAACTTTGTAAATGGTTGAGCACAAACTGATAGGTCTGTAGTGATTTGTAGAATTTGGGTTATCACATTTGGGTCTAAGAGTTATAAATGTGTGATTCATTTGCTTAAGGAGTTTTCCTGAGTGGAAGAAGCTTTTAACAGTTTTAATAATAGTGGGTCCCACTATGTGCCAATATTTTTGATAGAATAAGGCAGACATATCATCCGGGCTTGGAGACTTATTACATCCAATCCCAAACACAACTTTTTTGGTTTCTTCATTTGTAACATTTTTACTTAATTCATCATTTTCTTGGGCAGTGATTTCATTATTGATATTGGTGAGGTATTCTGTGAGAATATTATTGTTTATATCGCTTTTTTTGAATCTCTTTTCAAAGTCAGATCTAATTTCATTGCGAATATTTTCGTGTCCAATGATAATCGTGCCATCATTTGTGCGAATTTCTTTAATAATTTTTCTATTGCGTCTACCATTAGCTATCCGATGAAAGTAGTTTGAGTTCGTATCAATTGATTTAATGTGTTTAGTTTTGGCACACTGACTCCAATATTTTTTTATGAAAGGATAGGATATTCTCTTTTTTGTTTATTAATCTATTCTATTTGGTAAGCATATAGTTATTTGGGTTGAGAATAATGTCTTTTTGGATTATTGTTAGTGCATCTTCTACTTCTTTTAGTTGTTTGAAGATATTTCCAAATGTGGTTTTGTTCCAGTTTTTGGCGCTGGTTTTGAGAGCGTAAGTTTTCTTCATGAGTTTGTACATATTAGAACCTTAGGGGTTGATACGCCAAGCTTGTTTAACAATATTTTCAAAATCTTTTCTATGGGTCCACATTCTCTCAAATTTGAAAGGTTGAGCTTTGATTTGAGATTGGTTTTCTAATTCAACAAAAATAGGGCAATGGTCTGATGAGGTAAAGGCATGATTTTTTTGTGAAAATTTCAGGGAACCATTGTAAGATTTGATCATGGATTAGGACTCTATCAAGTTTAGAGTACATATTGTCAATTTCTGTTCTATTTTTCCTCCAAGTGAAGTCACACCCTTGTGTTGGGATATCTATAAGACTGGTTTTTAAAATTGTTTAATCTAAGGAATTTCGATGGTGGTAGATGACAACCACCAATTCTTTCCATATTGTTTTGTATTTCGTTTAGCTCTCCTATGACAAGGCAAAGTATATTTACATGTGTGATAAAGTTTGATAAGATAGACGAAAAATGGTCTTTGTCATTTTCTTTTGGTGGTGCATAGGCAAATATAAGCATGATGTAGATATCTTTATCGAGTATCTTATATTTTATAGCGATGAATCGGTTGTCAACGTGGGTCAGTTCACATAACTCGTTTTGAAGTTGGTATGACTTCCACATGACACAAATGCCCCCAGAAAAACCATTCGCGAGAGAGTAGTGAAAGTTGTCAAAGCCATCTTTCCTCCATAGATTTTGTTTGGGTTCTTTGTCGGTTCTAGTTTCCACTAGGGCCATAATTTGAATTTTCTCAATTTTACAGAAAGACTTGGCATCAGTCCATAGGTTTTTCGACCAATGTCATGGCAGTTCTAGAAACCTATCTTCATAAAAAACACATGGGGTTTGTTTGCAAGTATTATTGTTCTTGCGGAGAGATTAAATACTATTTTCGATATCTTATGGTTGTTAGATATTGTGTTGATGCTTTTGGTAAATAAAGCAATCAAATGTGTTTTAGGTGTCTTGTTGTGGGTTTTGCAAAAAATTCTAGATGATGTACTATACGAGATAATATTGGTAGTATTTATTATATTACATTTGGCAGAAGAAGCCTTGTAATATTTAGTCAATTTGGGTTCAAAGGGGTTAAGAGGAGAACACCACTTGACATATTTCACATTTTTAGTTGAATAGTTCTTATTACATATTGTTTTGTATAGGGGAAGGATCATACAATTATACATGCCGTTAAAGGAAAAAGGAGTCGTATGTTTATACAAGCCATTAAGGGCATAGTCACATTTTGTTAACGAGGTATGTGGATTGTTAGTAAGGCAGACCTGTGTTCTTTTGGAGAAATAATAATCGAGTCGAGATATACAACGATTGGAGTAACAATGTCTACTGGTGAAAGAGAGTTGCGGGATCCTGTACTTGGTCGGCCAAAATGGATTTGCAATTTCTTTGTGAAAAGAGTTAGTGGACCTCTTATGAACCTGCCGAGGGTTTAGTCTCCCTCTTAATTTAGGTGAAATATGTGTTATGCAAGGCAAAATATCTACCACATAATAGATGTTACAAATGTTGGTATAGTCTAGTAATAGAAGGTGGTCACAATGGAGAGTATGTGAGATTATAGGATAAGTACATAATTTAGGGGTTTGATCCCTTGATAGATAATTATAAGGGGTGACCCTTTTGGTCCTGATAACAGGATATTTTTTCCCAAGACTTGGTTCACATAAACTGAAGAAGGAAAGAGCCGGATTAAGATCAACGAGGGGCTAATGTAAAGCCATAGTCGCCATTCCAAGAAGGTTAGGTAATGAGATGACTCATAATGATCTTGAGACCTACACATAAAGAGTAAATAGATCACTTGGATGCTAATTTTAACTGGTACCTAAAAAAGAATATTAAGACAGGAATTCCTGTGAAGGTAGTTGACAGTAAATGGGGTATAGGAGCACATAAAGTTCTCCCTGAGTCCTGTTTTGATAGGAGAATAAAAGTAATTCAGATCATATGTGAGTTTAAAGACATACAATAGAGGCCTAGAGTAGCCATATGATGAAGTTTCACTTCAGAGATACAATGGACAGATTGAGTAGGAAAAACCATATCTTCACGTTGAACAACAAGCAAAAAATTGGTTTGAATCTCCTCAGAAAGATGATAATAAATGTTAATAGGCATTAAGGAGACCTTTAAAAAAGGGGTAAGAATTGTTGTGTTTGAGCCAAAGGTATTGGTATACTTATAGTGGATAGTTTTAGAAGTACATCTAGTGGTTTGTGAAACCTGAAGGTGAGGTTTAACCTCAGTGATAATAAGATCTTGCCAGGCTTGTGAAGCCTTAGAATCAGTTATTCCAAAATCCAGGTAAAAAGTTTGGATATCAAAGGTGATGATGTAAACCGAGCGTAAATATTTAACAAGTAACAACGTAGTGCACCTCACAACAGAAGTCGAGATGCAGTCATACAACTTAGAGCCCCACAGAGAGGCAGCAGGTAACAAGATTCTTATGGTAAAGAAAAGAATCTTAACAGGGGGTACCAATTTATTAAAAACGCAATGATGTCTCATGAAGCAGAACAGGTAGTAAAAGGCGGATATAAGCACCACATCACAAACAACAAGGTCAATGGGGTTGAACCCCGAGAATTGAGACGACGCAGAAACATCAGAGTAATAAGGAGTGTTACTCTTAACAAAAATTAAAGCCCATAAAGGGATCTCAACACAACATACACGATAGTGACACAAGCAAACATATAGAAGTTTAGCAATAAGAGATAAGAGGGTTAAGCATACAGGGACCAGATAAGTCTAAAGGTAGATATCAGAGTGAAATGATATGTTAATAACAAAGTAAGGCTTGTGAAGGTAGGGAAAAGAAGGATACAACCTGCGATTCTCGACCATGCCAAAGTAGCTAGCCATGGATAAACCAAAGAGGAGCGAAGGAGCTTGAGTCTTATAACAGAGACGTCAGGCGGGAAAGGCCACCAGAATCAGCACCGAGGGCCACCACCAACCCCCAGCGTCACGCCAAGGAGGGATCCACCACTAGAGAAGCCAACGGCTCCACCAACCAAGACGGGGGAAGGAGAGTTTATTTGAGGGAACAAGGAGAAGCCACTGGCCGCCCCCACCTCCAACTTTCTCCTTTGAGAGCCCGCTCCAATACAAGGAAAGACCCATAGGAGGAGGTACTGTGGGAAAGGCTCTTCGAAGATCCCGATTGTTTACCAAGAATAATCGTTCAAATTCCTTAAAGAAGAGGAAGAAACCGGTATGAGCTAGATAGAGCTCTAGGTTGCGTTTGCCGGTACGAGCCCGAAGAGAAGACTCTCCAGAGAGCCAAACCTTGCGTCTTTTTGGGGAGTAAGGAGTTTTAGGATTGGTCGATCCAAGGGATCTAGGAGCGGGATAGAACCGCAGAAGCAGAGATGTTGTTGATGATTGTCGATCGAAGGCATAGCTCTGGGGTGTGAGAAGGATGCAAGAGGATCTGGATGAAGATCGAAGTTGAAGAGGGTTTAGTTTTATTTTGGGGGTGGTGCGGCACCAGTGAAAGGAGAAAGGGGAAAGGGAGTGTTTGAGAGTGGGGTTCTCCATTAGGGTTTGAAAACACACAAACTCTAGTGAAGTTGTTACTTGTTAGGATAAATTATGAAAAACCTACCATTAATCAATTAGGTTTGCACAAATCTGCTATATTTCCTGTATAGAGAATGTGTCCCAAATGGGTTTAAAGTGTGAATGTGTGAATGAATCTCACCAAATCAAATCAAATAAAATTGTAAAAAAGAGCACGGTCGAATTTTATCTCTGTTATTCGCATATAATATTCACTAGGCAAAAAACAACTATTGTGCACCAAAGTCTGTTGAAATGTTCACCAAAATATATTGAATTATGCATCGGAAATTTATTGAATGTGCACTTGTATTTTATTCAAATACAAAAGCAGGCTAGTGCCAAACACATGAGTTGGAGTGCACACTTATTTATGACATGATGCACAACCATCTCAATGCATAATTATTTGTAATATTGTGCATATTTCATCTAGTCCACAATTATCTCTGTGAACATTTATTTGTAAGGTGCATAATTAATTGTAACATGATGCACAATTATTTATAACATGGTGCACATTGTAATATCCATAATTTACACCGGAGATATTACATGCCAGTGACCTCAGACTTTACCGTCCAAAGTCATCCCAGGCTTTTCCAGAACAATTAAACTTAAATACACAACATAATTACATATTAATTGAAAGATTAAACAGCGGAAGACTTTAAATTACACAACGAAAGACTTTTAAAAGAGCCAACTTAACATGGCTAAATTATGAAGATACATCAAGGTAACACTTTAACAATCTTACAACACTGACTTTTAAACCTTCGTCTATAAGCTTCTTATCCTTCAATAGGTTACTTAAACTCCGGGCATCAACTCCTGATGTGTCGAATCGAACGGATGACACCAGCCCACATGCGGAGAACAAAGTTCGTGGGTTAGTCTACTGAAAGACTAGCAAGGGCACAAAGCAGAGTGGTTCGAATGATCGTAACCGGTTACTATCATTGTCCCTCGAATAAAAACCGAAGGAACGATATATAACCCGACACTTTCACAGAATAATTAACAATTAAGATATAAACTGAAGAGAAGACTCCAACAGACATGAGTCTCACACAAGAAATGACAAATCTGGAAAATTTACAGAAATAACCAACAGCGATTTAAAAGCTGACTGAGATGTTTCGATTCACGATCAACCTCACCGCTTACAGCGAATCCAGATTGGAAAGAGAACGTACTCTGATCAAAGTCGAGACGAGTTTTCCTAACTGCACTATTTACTTAGCTGTACTACTCGCCGAAGGTTTATTAATCATGTGCACTCGGGCACATATCTTATTTAATTACAAAACACACTTTACTGAAACACGTTAATGTTATTAAGAGCGGCACAAAGCTTAAATCTCAGGGTGACCAATACGTCGACCCAAAATTAACACAACACACAAACACACACACGAGACTTAACATTATTCCGAGTAACAACGGAAGTTATTATTACACAGGGTGATATTATGTTCACCCAGATTGCACTGCCACAATGCTTACACTTTAATTTACAGGGTGACAGTTACGTCCACTCCAATTGCACTAGCTAGGTGCTTAATACACAAGACTGCTATTAAGCTCATCCACTGGCGCTAGAAAGGCGCTTAAACACTTCAGATCCTTAAAGGTGGATAAGAAGCATAGGTCATGACCCTTAAATTATTATTCAGAAATTATTCCGAGGAGAATTACATTTTAAAGAAACGATAAATCCTTACTTGGATTAGTGTTCCAACGAATATTAAATTATAAAGAAACGACTAATCCTTACTTGGACTAGCGTTCCTACGAACACACGCACAATTCTAGCATTTAAGATTAACATTAAAACCACAACGATACCATCACGGTAATTATCACACATAATAGCGTCGTACTAACAGATATACAACCTATTATAATATCATCTTAATCATACTATTTATGAAATTAATTCCCAAACCGAACAACAGTTCTGGATAAATCCACATAAATGCCCGGAAGGCGGTCATTAATAATAGCGTTGTTCTAGCAGATATACAACCTATTATAATATTATTACTCAGTTTTCCAAAACGGTTTATAAAACCATTTCCAGACAAACACAAGAATCATTCCAAATTAATTACTCAGATAAACTACTGATAATTAATGTAAATATGGAACGATGAGCAAGAGTGAACCGCCACTTGCCTTAGTCCGCAGATCTGGAACAAAGCAGAGACAACGGGATTCCGGGCTCGACACAGGTATAGCTCCGACAGCACAACGACCTTCGAGTCGACCCATAAGGAGACCCTAAGTTAGATTCGACATAAACTAGTACGAATCTAAGGAAAGACGAAAGAAACCGAAAGAAACGATGCCACAACGACGACCACCAAGACCAAGCCAACAAAGGGGCTTCTGGCCACTGGTGGCGGTCTCCATGTTCATCACGGCGGGCGCCGCCATGAACACGGCGATCGCCGTGAAGAACGGCGGCCAACAGAACGGCGAGAAAACTCACCAACACACACACGAGGGTCACTCCTTTGGCCTGGCTTTGGGTTCAGACCTCCACTAAGCTTCCAAAGGGACCTCTAGGCTACTGGAAAACACACCAAACGACCTCCGGCGAAAGCTCCAGAATCCGGCGAGGCAACAAATCCGGCGAGAGGGAAATTTGAGGGATTTTGGCTTGAATCTGTGCCAAATCCGACTCTCAAATGCCCCCTATTTATAGCTAAATGCAAGGGGACAACATCATGGCTACGAACGCGACGTGGAGGGCTAAATCGGCGCCCGGGAGCCGATTTAGCCCTCCACGTCGCGTTCGTAGCCATGATGTTGTCCCTGCTAGTTCGCGGCGGGCGCCGCAATCAGCCTGGTCGCCGTAGCACAATTACACGACGACGGGCAGTTCACGGCGGGCGCCGCATTTCACGGCGGTCGTCGTTTCCTAGCCTGTCGCCGAGCTAGAAGACGACTCCTCGAGCCCAGCGATGGCGGGCACCATCATTAATGCGGAGGGCGCCGCCCTTGGGCCTTGCGACGGTGGGCGCCGTCACCCACGGCGGGCGCCGCCCTTGGCTTTGCCGCCTCTCTCATCTTAGGACGAAATCAGATAAAACCCGGGATAAAAATAATCGTACATGAACAAGTATTAAAATCCAAAGTACGTCGTTTGTATTTTATTTCACTGAGAAAAATATTACAGATACAGAGCACATTACAGAATGCCTCCAACTTTCTGAATTAAATCCGACGTACTAAACGGGTGTTCGGGAAAATTCCAAAAATTCCAAAAATAATCCTTACAGAATTACGGGGTATCACATCACCTTCCCCTTAAAAGAAGTTTCGACCCCGAAACTTGTAGGAAGCCAATGAGGGTCCTGCCTCAACACCAATCTTACTACCTGGATCCAATATCCTTAATCACTTCGTCCTTGAAATGGATCACATGAGATATTACTCTTAATTCCTTAGGATATCATTCTGAAAATGATTCATCCGCCTCAATGCTTATGGCACAAACTCACACATGAGAGATAGCTCCTAATCTCTCCGAACAAAACTCCACAAGTTCCTCCTTATCTTTAAGAAATCTTGGGAGAATTCAATGTACGTGATAACGTTTACCACTGTACTCCTTAGATGTATATAGACAATCTTTCATACTGAATCTTTAATATATCGGGATCATCAACATATCCCATCCTTAACTGCAACCTTTCCTCTTACACAACAACTCCACAACTTAATCTTCCTCAAAGAGTTGCACCTAGCCTTGTAGATGACATACTCTATGTATGAAGAAGAATCTTAGGAGTGGATTTAGATTTAAACAACAGAGTCGACCTTGGAATTAACCACATAGGGGACGAACATCTAAGTTGCCCACAAAACTCCACCACCATAAGTCCGACAGTCCTTATCCTTACTTGGCATAAGCTGTTCTCGACACTTACGGGGTTTCGTATGAACAACTAATTCGTACTGATAACGCATTCAGAATTTTCCAAAACAAAGAAACACTTCATTATCATTAAACATTACATTAACTGACAAAAGTTGAACAACCAGATCACGATACTACGGAGATTACCGACACACGTCGTTACTCCTTAATCTTACAGAAAGACTTAACACAAATACATCTTAAGGGATCAAGGTTCTTCTCCGTTGGCTTGGCTCATTATGAAGAGTCGTTGCCCTTGGCCTGAAGACCCCATAGGCGCTTTGCCTTTATTACGAGCCATAGACTGCTCAGGAGTAGATATCACTGGTCTTGGGTTCTGCCCACCTCCAACATTTGACGCCTGATAAGACTGCATTGGTCCCTGACCCTTCAGTCTACAGTAGGCTTTTATGTGGCCTTCTCTTCCATAATTATGACATACTCTCTTGTCATTTTGGCAATTAAAACTTTTATGCCCAACTTCACCACAGTTGTGGCACTGAATTACTCCACTGCTCCAACATGAGCCTCTGGCAGAGTCAGACTGAGTTGTCTCTGTCTTAGCACGACCAGACTTCTCAAACTTGGTAGGCGATACCGGTCGTTTGAATGAACCAACCTGGCGATCCTGTTGCCCACCCTTTTCCTTAACTTGCTTCTCCCGCTTAAGGGCAAACTCCTCCAATGTGACTTCTGTCTTGAAGGCTGTATCCACATATTGTTCTAACGTAGAACAACCATGACGCAACATTAGAGGCTTGATCTCTGGATTCATCCATCCATGGAAGTACCAGATCTTTTGCTCCTCGGTTGACACCTCAGGTCCAGCGTACTGCATCAAGTGATTGAACTTAGCTGCGAGCTCGGTCACCTTTAACCCATCAGTCTGCGGGTACAGAAATTCCTTATGCTTCTCCTCCCTCATAGCACGGGAAAAGAAACGGTCAGTCATCTTTGTTTTAAACATGCTCTAATTCAGCTCGGGATGATCTGCCAGATCGGTGCTCTCCCACCATTCGCTAGCCACATCCTTGAGTTGAAGAGAGGCGATGTGCACTTTCCCAGCCTCAGTGCAATTAATGTTCCGGAGCAACCGTTCCATATGCGAGAACCAATATGTCACCCTGACTGGTTCTCCAGTACCGTCATAGCTGTCAGGCCTCATTGAACTCACGGCTTTTAACGTTTGCCCGTAAGTTTCTCTGTCCCTAACAACATTGATCCGAGGTACTTGCTCCACTGACTCCTCAACTTCAGGAATAGCCTGAGGAACTGGACCACCTTGTGCTTGTGGTGCAACTGGTCGCATAACATATGTGATTGCCTGCATGACAATTCCTCGAATTGCCTCCACTGCTGCAACATCAAACAACATCGGAGCGTTGGCCTGAGCTTGGCCATTGCCTCCCTGGTTATTGTTAGAAGCATCCTCACGCTCTTCCCCTTGATTAGCGGCGCTCCTTAGAATCAACCTTGGTTCAGCACCAGCATGGGTTGTGTTCCTTGTGTTCACCATCTGCTAGTGAATCATAACGTTACTTTAGAACTTATCAAACTTAATTATGACACTATAGTCAAATACATCATGATACATATTATAGGGGTCCAAACTAATAACTTTATATTAGTCTGACTATCCTTCACTGTTAACTGCAAGAACGACCTTCTTCTGCTCACTAAAGACTGAGAACCTGGGAGAAATGTCAACCTTTAAATGACATCAATCCCTAGAATAGACAATATTCCTAAGAATGGATCTAAGGAATAAGTAACACTTGAAGCTTGTAGAAGTTTGAAACCACTTATTAACAACCTTATTTCAAACTTCAGACCTTTAAACTTGCTTATAACACAACACTTTTATAAACCAATTTATGAATAACATTTGAAATTCAAAATGCTAAATCCTTTAATATTAAATCACCGAGTTACATATAACTCTTAACATTGAAATTCTCAAAATTTCTTTTTAAATATAAACTAGGTTTGAAAACAGTTTCAAAATTATTTTTCGAAAATTCTCAAACCTAACAATAGGCCAAGAATTTTAAAACCATTGCTCTGATACCATAACTGTAACACCCCCAATTTACACCGGAGATATTACATGCCAGTGACCTCAGACTTTACCGTCCAAAGTCACCCCAGGCTTTTCCAGAACAATTAAACTTAAATACACAACATAATTACATATTAATTGAAAGATTAAACAGCGGAAGACTTTAAATTACACAACGGAAGACTTTTAAAAGAGCCAACTTAACATGGCTAAATTATGAAGATACATCAAGGTAACACTTTAACAATCTTAAAATACTGACTTTTAAACCTTTGTCTGCAAGCTTCTTATCCTTCAATAGGTTACTTAAACTCTGGGCATCAACTCCTGATGTGCCGAATTGAACGGATGACACCAGCCCACATGCGGAGAACAAAGTTCGTGGGTTAGTCTACTGAAAGACTAGCAAGGGCACAAAGCAGAGTGGTTCGAATGATCGTAACCGGTTACTATCATTGTCCCTCGAATAAAAACCGAAGGAACGATATATAACCCGACACTTTCACGGAATAATTAACAATTAAGATATGAACTGAAGAGAAGACTCCAACAGACATGTGTCTCATAGAAGAAATGACAAATCTGGAAAATTTACAGAAACAACCAACAGCGATTTAAAAGCTGACTGAGATGTTTCGATTCACGATCAACCTCACCGCTTACAGTGAATCCAGATTGGAAAGAGAACGTACTCTGATCAAAGTCGAGACGAGTTTTCCTAACTGCACTATTTACTTAGCTGCACTACTCGCCGAAGGTTTATTAATCATGTGCACTCGGGCACATATCTTATTTAATTACAAAACACACTTTACTGAAACACGTTAATGTTATTAAGAGCGGCACAAAGCTTAAATCTCAGGGTGACCAATACGTCGACCCAAAATTAACACAACACACAAATACACACACGAGACTTAACATTATTCCGAGTAACAACGGAAGTTATTATTACACAGGGTGATCTTATGTTCACCCAGATTGCACTGTCACAACGCTTACACTTTAATTTACAGGATGATAGTTACGTCCACCCCAATTGCACTAGCTAGGTGCTTAATACACAGGACTGGTATTAAGCTCATCCACTGGCGCTAGCAAGGCGCTTAAACACTTCAGATCCTTAAAGGTGGATAAGAAGCATAGGTCATGACCCTTAAATTATTATTCGGAAATTATTCCGAGGAGAATTACATTTTAAAGAAACGATAAATCCTTACTTGGATTAGTGTTCCAACGAATATTAAATTATAAAGAAACGACTAATCCTTACTTGGACTAGCGTTCCTACGAACACACGCACAATTCTAGCATTTAAGATTAACATTAAAACCACAACGATACCATCACGGTAATTATCACACATAATAGCGTCGTACTAACAGATATACAACCTATTATAATATCATCTTAATCATACTATTTATGAAATTAATTCCCAAACCGAACAACAGTTCTGGATAAATCCACATAAATGCCCGGAAGGCGATCATTAATAATAGCATTGTTCTAGCAGATATACAACCTATTATAATATTATTACTCAGTTTTCCAAAATGGTTTATAAAACCATTTCCAAACAAACACAAGAATCATTCCAAATTAATTACTCAGATAAACTACTGATAATTAATGTAAATATGGAACGATGAGCAAGAGCGAACTGCCACTTGCCTTAGTCCGCAGATCTGGAACAAAGCAAAGACAACGGGATTCTGGGCTCGACACAGGTATAGCTCCGATAGCACAACGACCTTCGAGTCGACCCATAAGGAGACCCTAAGTTAGATTCGACATAAACTAGTACGAATCTAAGGAAAGACGAAAGAAACCGAAAGAAACGACGCCACAACGACGACCACCAAGACCAAGCCAACAAAGGGGCTTCTGGCCACTGGCGGCGGTCGCCGTGTTCATCACGGCGGGCGCCGCCACGAACACGGCGTTCGCCGTGAAGAACGGCGGCCAACAGAACGGTGAGAAAACTCACCAACACACACACGGGGGTCACTCCTTTGGCCTGGCTTTGGGTTCAGACCTCCACTAAGCTTCCAAAGGAACCTCTAGGCTACTGGAAAACACACCAAACGATCTTCGGCAAAAGCTCCAGAATCCGGCGAGGCAACAAATCCGGCGAGAGGGAAATTTGAGGGATTTTGGCTTGAATCTGTGCCAAATCCGACTCTCAAATGCCCCCTATTTATAGCCAAATGCAAGGGGACAACATCATGGCTATGAACGCGACGTGGATGGCTAAATCGGCGCCCGTCAGACGTTGCCGACGACTTCGCAGGGCTACGCCCCTGCTAGTTCGCGGCGGGCGCCGCGATCAGCCTGGTCGCCGTAGCACAATTACACGGCGGGCGCCGCATTTCACGGCGGTTGCCGTTTCCTAGCCTGTCGCCGAGCTAGAAGACGACTCCTCGAGCCCAGCGACGTCGGGCGCCGTCATTAATGCGGCGGGCGCCGCCCTTGGGCCTTGCGACGACGGACGCCGTCACCCACGGCGGGCGTCGCCCTTGGCTTTGCCGCCTCTCTCATCTTAGGACGAAATCAGATAAAACCCGGGATAAAAATAATCATACACGAACGAGTATTAAAATCCAAAGTACGTCGTCTGTATTTTATTTCACTGAGAAAAATATTACAGATACAGAGCACATTACAGAATGCCTCCAACTTTCTGAATTAAATCCGACGTACTAAACGGGTGTTCGGGAAAATTCCAAAAATTACCAAAATAATCCTTACAGAATTACGGGGTATCACACGCATCCAAAGCAGTTGACAATTATGTGTAATTCTTGCACCGCCGAAGCTCCAGCGGGTCAATGAGGTAGACCAATCTGTGCACCAAAATATTGGTGTACCATAATTATGCATCTCATCCCTTGTGCACCCAAATATTTGTGCACCAGATTGCATTGAAATGTTCACCTCATCCCCTTGTGCACCACAATGCACAGACTTGTGCATTGTGCACACGTTCACACTTTAAGCCTCGTGCGCACCTAATTAGTCTTTGTTACATATATACTAAATCTACTATATATATATTAAAACAATATCTCATTTTGTCACATGTCACCTTCATATTTCATTTGTCACATGTCACCCCACCCTCTCTCTTGCCATATGTCGTTTTCTAATCATTACCTCAATTGTTACAAAGATTTGACCCCACAATTTCTAAAAATCAAACAATTCCTAATTAAGAAGATTTGATCCCAAAATTATGTACAAAGATTTGATCCCACAATTTTTAGAAGTCAAACAATTTCTAATTAAGGTAGAAATAAATATTCAATCAAACAATTACTAATTAAGATAGAAAAAATCACACAATTCCTAAATTATACTAAATATCGTACCTTGATTAAGAAAATCTCGAATAAGAAGAATAACTAATGGTTATGCATTGGTTGATGATCTTATGAAGATCAAGATCGTGACTTCTTAAAATGGAGTGAATCGAATTTTTTAATTGTTTTCCTAACATAGATTATGAGGGTATCAAATCAATCACACATATATTTTAATTATCGACTTTCTTACATAAATACTTTGAACGTAAATTTCACATTTTTAAACCTTAAAATATATATCAAATATTTGATCAATTCCTAATATACGATGCACATTGGTTGGTGATCTTATACACATTGGTTGGTGATCTTATAAAGATCAAGATCGTGACTTCTTAAAATGGAGTGAATCATTTTTAATTGTTTTCCTAACATAGTTTATGAATGGATCAAATCAATCACACAATTGGTTTTTCTAAACCACGACTGCACAGCTCCCGACACATCTTTCTTATACCAGTGGGCATGAACGGAGACGATGTGATGGCGTGGGTAAAGCAGACGGCAGAGGCAAACCACTTGGCCGACGACAGAGGCGAGGCACTCGGCGAACGACGGAGGCAAACCGCTCGGACTGTACGATTTCATGTGTGTTTCCTCTAAATCTGGATGCAAACAAGTAGGTTTTTTTTTCAAATTTGGGTGCCATGAGGGTGACTCTGTGGCGGAACCAGAAAAATAAAAAAGAGGGGGCACACTGAGTTGCGAGCGAACGGCAGACCAGAGGAATGAAAATGATTGAATACATATAATTATCATTGACTAATAAATTTGAAATATGTAGTTATTCTCATAAGAGTTTTTGTTATAATACACTAAAATTATATATTTGTACAAAATTTATTCTATTTTGTTAGGTATGAATAGTTTCATATCTAATTTTTATTAAAGCACACTAATTTAATAAATCATTTTAATACCAACTTGATAAAATATTATATTTAATATATATGTACGAAGTAATAATGTACCTAAAATACTATATATCTACACGTACCAACTTAACATATTATAAAAAAAGTAATAATTATAGTGACAAAAGAGACTAGAAAAGATTAAAGAGGTAGCATGGAGAGGGAAAAGGGAAGAGGCTGAAGGGAAAAAAAATAGTTAAGTTGGAATTCACAAAGGTTCGAACATGAGACTTACTGAACACATGGTATGTATATTGTCACTGGACTAATTTCATTTGTGTAGTACTGGTACTATAATAAAAATATATATGAACCGAAGCTAAATGAAAGGAGGGGCACAGCCCCCCCCCCCCCCCCCCCCCTGCCCCCCCTCAATTCTGCATGTGGGGCGACTTACGGTATGATTCATCTAATTTACACTATTATTTTCTCTTCTTAGGCTCAATTTTGGGACAAAATTCTGAGTTAGGGTTGATTTCAGGGTTAAAATTATGCGATGATTTTTTAGTTAATTAGGGGTTGATTTTTAGTCCGGGTTTGTTTTTTACTAAATATCATATTGAGATTCTCAAATTGAGTGCTTTTCGTTTGTTAGCTCCAACATGGTTTAAATTTTTTCAAATTTATTTAGTTAACTAGGTGAGTCTACTGTTTCTACCATTTTTTTTCTTTTTCTTTTTTTAATTAACAAACTAACAAAAGCTAACAAAAAATTACACTTGGGCACAATCCCAATATTTACAAAGCACTAGGGTATTAATATGAAACTTTTTAAATCTAGGACACCAACAAGAATAATCCTAACCACGAGGGTACCAAATGGAATTTCCCTAAATATTGTATTCTCTTTCTTTCCAACTTCGTTTTCGAGTAGATTTCTTTCCAATTTTATCAAAAAATATATTCTTCTTTTAGATTCAATTTTTTTTTCTTCTTTGACTCTTTCTTTAATCAATTTCCAATTTATATTGTTACTCGTTACATATATATTTTTTATATTAATTAACTATATAATTTTTATCAATTTTTTTTTATCTAAATAATACGTTAAACAAATTTCATGATAAACAAATCTGTGCAAAGCACAAGAACTAAGCTAGTTAGGGCCTAATTATGCCACATGACACCCCTCATTAAAACCCCACATGACATTTTCTCCCTTTTCCACTTTTTTAAAATAAATTTAATTATATATTAAAGATTTTTATCCTAAATATATCACTAATTCTTCCTAATTTAAATACAAATCAATCACAAAGATTACAAATTAATCACAAAGACTACAAATCCAAAATTTCCTAATTTAAATAATAATCAATCACAATTTTTAACAATCTACTATATATATATACTAAACTAGAACCTAATTAGGCCACATGATACTCCATCATTAAAACTGTCACATGTCATTTTCTCCTTGTTTCACTTTTTTTGAAATAAATTTAAGTATATATCATTGATTTATCAATGATTTTTATTTAAACATATTTTAAGTTTTTGTTTCTTCTGTTGAAATTATATTTTTTGTTTTGTTGATTATCAAAACTTTTTTCTTCAGTTTAGTCAATAGTATATTAACCTGATTGTTAGCTTAACAATTTATACTTGATTTATTTATATGGCAATAACATTTTTCATTATCTCATTCAGCACATATGATTGTTATATCAATTGGTGTCAGATGCAATTAGGAAACAAATACACGAGATGATCGAATTAACATAAATCTATATATAATACTAAAACATAACTCAATCAAGATCACATGTCCATTCCACAATAAGCCACATGTCATATATGTCATGTGTTTTTACAAATAAATTCCACACCAGTTAATATTGTTAAAATTAAGTCATTATCTTTGATTTTTCCAATTTCAATCACATCTATATATTTATTTCCATAAAAATATCATATTTGTTTATTTTGATGGATATAATAATATAATGAATTAGGAAAATCTAATATATGGATAATTGAGATAGGAAATTATGATGTGAATCTAATTTTGATATCAACATTGTCTAGATCTGATTTTTCAAATATAGATCAATTTTAATAATTATTAATATTTTCTAATCAACATATATAACGTAAAAACTCGTGTCTGGCACGGAAATTATACTAATATCTACTTCTAAAAAATAAAATGAAAACCCCACTCATGAAATAAGACTTTTTGCGTATCGGTGTAGGGAATGTATCAAGTGAGAATGATTATTATGGTGTAAAATGAGAATGCCTTACAGTTCTTGATTGTAGGCAAATCCAAGGGCTTGGATCACACTTTCATTAAAAGGGACATATGCCATGCACATGACCCATTGGTCAAACCTTCCCGTGTCGGTCAACGCCGGCCTCCGGCAGTCAACACCGGCGTTGACCGACCAAATTATTTCTTTTTCGGTCCTAATTTTTTTGTTGGGAAATTTATTTTTTCTAGGCCAAATTTTTTTATGCACATTCTTTACCAAAGTTATGCACATTGTAGCAGAATTTCATGCAATTTTAAAATAAAAACCCAATGCATGTTAAAAAACTAAATAAATTGCACATCTAGTACGAAAATAGATGCACATGTATACTATTTTATGTCCACATGCATGCAAACACTCACACACTTCAATATTCATTCACACACGGTCTAAAATTCATGCACATTTTCAATACAAACCCGACATATACACACCTAGTATGAATTAGGTGCACATACAAGCCATTATTCATGCACATACACACATAGACATATGCAATTCATACGTAATGCATTGAATGTGCAATCAAATTGACTTGAGTTGGCATAATGTTTGCACTGTATGTGCTAGTATAAATCAAGTGCACATACAAGTCATTATCCATGCACATACATGCATAGACATATGCATTTCACACATAATGCACTGGATGTGCATGCAAAATGGCTTGAATGTGCATAATGTTTGCATTGTATGTGCTAGTATACATCAGGTGCACATACAAGCCATTATCCATGCACATACATGCATAGACGTATGCACTGAATGTGCATGCAAAATGGTTTCAATGTGCATAATATTTGCACTGGATGTGTATGAAAAAATCTGGGCCCCGAAGAGAAACATTTTAGGAATGAAAAAGCTTGGACGATTAGAAGTGTATGAAATCTTGTGTGAATGTGCATAACTTTCACACTAAATGTGCATAGAAAAGTTTGACCCGTGTACAAAAAAAATCCGCCCAAAAAAATTTTTGGCCCCGAAAAAAAAAATTTGATCGGTCAATGCCTGTTAAAAGTGCATGAAATCTTGCGTGAATGTGCATAACTTTTGCACTAAATGTGTATAGAAAATTTTGGCCCGAATAAAAAAAATGCCGTGAAAAAAGAAAGAAAATTAATCTAAAAAAAAAAAAAGTTCACCGGTCAACGTCGGTCAAAAGTGCATGAAATCCAGCTGGAATGTTCATAACTTTTTCAACAAATGTGCATGGAAAATTTTGGCTCAAAAAAGAAAATTTCTCCCCCCCCCCCCCCCCCCCCCCAAAAAAAATAAAAATAAAATTGGTCTAGGAAAAAAAATGTCGGAGTCTGGTGTTCAACGCTAGAGTTGAACCACTTAAGTGGTCACGTGCATGGAACATGACCACTTAAATAAAGTTTTATCTCCACCATTGGATGGAAGCACATCCAAGAGTGGAGATCCATTCTCATTTTACACTCTAGCTTCCATCCTCACATGATCAAGCCTTATCAGTGTATTATCATCGTCCACCCCTCATCTTTTATTAGCTTGTAAACCTCTCATTAGTTTGCCCTTACTATCAACGACTTAACCTTCTAATAATAGTATATTGATCCGCACAATACGATGGATTTATCAATGCACCGGTCCGCCATACAAAGACAATTTTTTGTTGAAAATTGTCTTTTGCCCGCTACGCAATTACCACAATTTCAAAACCCGTTTAATGTGTTTGGTAGGAATTTGCTGAACAAACTGAACGGTACAAACCCGGTTCGATTTTAGTTGACCGAGGTCAAGTCCTTTCGATTTAGAAACCAAATTTGCCTCTTGTCCGTTACATTGTTGAGTATAAAACCAATCGTGTCCTCAACACCGTAGCCGACAAAACCATCGCTATATATATCCCATATTAGGGTTTCATTATTTACGCTCTCCAAAAATATGGCAGTTGTGTTTGTTATATATATACAACAATTTTTGTGGTGGTCATTTTACGTGCTCTAAAAAATCCATCATTCCAAATTCGAATTTTGAAAATGTCATAGTCAAGTATAGGAGAAGACATAAATGGTCTTGATTTTCTTGATAAAGAGGTATATATTATTCTAATTTTAGGTATATATTACGTCTTGTTAATGATTTATGTATGACAATATAGAGATTTTCACGATGAAGAGTTATGTAAATATTACGTTAGTATTGATCGAAACATTTATGAATCTAGTTGGATGTATAGAATACTGATCGCACCAATTAAGTACAAATATGTATTATACTTATTTTCCATTGCAATGATTATTTCTAAGATGTTTACGCATTTTGTCAATAATAAAACCACTCACCCACAATGGTGTAGCGAACAAAACCACTTGCTCACAATGGCATAGCGGACAAAACTACTTGTCCTCAACGTCGTAATGACAAAACCATGCTATTTCAAAATCGAAATAGGGAAAGAGATGGATACTCCGTGATTTAACCTTGTTGATATCTTGTCTGTTATCCGCTCTAGCTTCTCTCCCAAATCTTCAATTTTTCAAAATGAATCGGGTATAATTATTTGAATTTATTTATTTGATTTTTTTGTCTGCCACGAATTAATGGACAAAATAAATCAGATTTATTTTGGTTAGGGTAATTGGTTCTTGTCCGCTTCAAGAAGGCGTACATGTTCATAATTTCTTAGGACTTTTGTATCCGCTATCTAGGTAGCAAACATTGCAAAAAAGTAATAACGCGCAGATAAATTTGCATGGTGCACAAAGTCATAGATGTTATTGTCTCTTATAAATAATTGTCAATACCCATCAAACAATTTTATGCATTCACGGTCATTGTTACAAATTTCTAACCTATACCTAATGACATCGATTGAGATACTACTACTATAGAACTCAAGTAAATTAGTCTTCTAGAGATATAAACTATAATGTGGACAAAGAAAGAGTGAGAACATATGCATAATATATGAACACACATTTCCAATAACTAGATGAACACATACATATATAATATAATTTATATGAAAACACATTATTTTAAAAATGATGAAAACATAATAACAAAATCATCGACTATATTCCTATCATGTCTCACCAGTCACCAACTTTGTTTTGATAAGTGAAACTTCCATTACTTCAAACATGCAATTATAAAGGATATATACCATCATCCACAAACTAATTAACAATCTCTTCGGTAAGTGAGTGGAAAGAAGTTGATAAGGAGGTGGGATCTTCTTATTGATTTTCTCCCTCCATCCGTTTTATTGAAGTTGGCAGTTGTTGTTGTCAACAACGATCAGGCTGCTACAGATTCAATCAGTTGGCGTTCTTCTCCCACTAGTTGTTATTCCGTCTCGATTCTTATGCCTCCATTCACGAATCGTTTTGCTGGTGGCTGATGTGGTGATTTTTAAGTTGATTTGAAGTTGTCGGTGCTAGATTGTGTGCGGACATTCCTTTGGTTTGTGATGCATGGCATGATTTTAACCAATTTTGAACGAGCTTGTCAACATATGGCCTCTTTGACTATGTGTGTTGCGTGCAGTCTTGATGATGATCCGTTAGGCCACCTTTTTCGTGATTGTGCCTTTGTCAGAAAATTGAGGGACAAGGTGGCATTGCCCTACTCGACTATTGATTTTTTTGCTAAGGATTACAACTTCTGGGTGGGTAAAAATGTTTACACTGCTACTCTGTCGGAGGAGGGGTGTTTATGGCCGGCGTATTTTTTCACATCGCTTTGGTGGTTGTGGATGTGGATGTGGCGCAACTAATAGGTGTTCTCATATGAGGAGTTTCGTGGTGAGCGCTACTTATTTGTGCAGGCTTATTTCAATGTGTATATTGTTGCATGAACTCGTGTGGGCCAGTATAGACAGGGGCCGCTCGTGTTGAACGACATAATAGTTGGATCAAGTCGGATGTGAATTGGGTCAAGTGATTACGGATGGTGCCGTTAATAAGGGTGACCTTGCTATTGTTGGTGGAATTTTGTTGGAATATAATGGGTTCTAGAGTGGTGGTTTTGTGCATCATATTGGCCTTTGTACGATTCCGATAGCCGAGCTATGGGGTATTCGGTAGGGTCTACATCTTTCTTGGAATCGAGGGTTTCGACAAGTGATTATTGAGTCGGATTCGCAATTGGCCATTGGGTTATTGAAGAAGACTCTCCCCCACATTCATTATCTTTCTAGCCTGGTGGATTAATACCAAGGCTTCATTCATAGAGATTGGGCCATCCAGTTTCGTAATATCTATAGGGAAACAAATATTGTTGTTGACCGGTTTGCTTATTCTTTTCCCTTTGCCTTTCATGTTTTAGATGAAAATCATGTTATTGTTTCTCTTTTGCTTTCTGATGATGTTATGGGTAGGGCCTTCCCCCACTTGATTTCTACTTAGCCCGTTTTCTTATTTAATAAAATCCTGAACAACGCCGCCTCTTCTTCGACAAAAAAACTAATTTGCTTACCCTCACCCCAAGGGAAGAGAAATGGGGAGTGGAAGTGCTTCCGGTCATAATTACATAACATACCCTTAACATAACAGAACATACCCTTCACTCAAGGATTTCCCCACTCACTTCCGGTCATAATAACAGAATTACTCTGCCTCTTCTTCTACTTCCACTCACTTCCGGTCATAATAACAAAACATACCCTTAACTCAAGGAATTCCCTACAACTGAAGCAAGTCTTGAAGTCTTGACAACTCTTTTAGTGATTAGTCTCATTTATAAGTCTTGTACAAACATGTTGTTATTCATTATCAATGTCATAGTCGAAGTAAAATGCATTACAAGTTTCATACTTCTTCTTGAAATTTCCAATCGTCATCTAAGCATCTCCACCTACCATGTAGGCATACTTCTTTTGAAAATTTTGAAGTCAAGAAGTGTTGCTCCAAGTGTCATCGGGTAAGGGAAGCCATCACATAGCAATAGGTATCAGAAGAAAGAATTAGAAAGAGATCTTTTTAAAAAAAATTGGAAAAAGATGAGAGATTTATGAGTCAATTCCGGTGAGTTCACAAAACGTTTAAGTGATTCTGATTGACATAAATTAGTCAGCGACTGAGTGGTTGGAAAACTCTAAATACCATTATCTTCGTTCTCAAAACTCTCCGTTTTGACGACGATCGATCGCTTCCCTCTAGAATTCGGTACCAGTTTGAACATCGGGAATCGTCATTGGCGCCGTCCGTGGGGACCCAATTCGCCTAAGACAACTCGGTTGTTGTTCGTCGAAGATTAATGGCTGATCAGAACCCTAACTTAGTGTATAAAGATTGACAATTAAATGTATTAAGACAATTAAATTGACATCAAATCTTCCTTGCTTATCTACTAAGCATGACACCTCGTGAATGAATCGATTCCCCTTTTCCTGTTATAACGGTCTAAGTGCCTTCTATGAAAAAAAACAATTAAATTGACTAATTTACAATGCCAAAAAGGTCAACATCATAGCTCAAGTGGACAAGACCTCCGGTAAATATGTATAAACTAAACTCAGATGCATCCAAAATTACCCAAGGACCCGCTACTTATGGATATATCATTCGGGATTATTTGGGCCAACCAGTCTCTATGGCCAATGGATCCCTGGGAAATATCTCCCCAATCCTAGCTGAAGCAATTTTAATGCGATATGGGATTCGAAATGCTATCCAGTTAGGGATCTCAAATATTGAGATCGAAGGCAATAACATCTGCATTATCAATGCCTTAAACGGAAAATGGGACTGCCCATGGGAAATTGAGCTTGTTGTCTCATGCTTGACTTGCGACAATTCTCTTCTTGTCGCATTTCTCATATTTTTCGGGAAATTAATATTGTGGCCGACTATATCGCTAAACTCTACCACGGATCAATTTCACCAAATTATGTAGCCATTCCAGATCTTGATGATCTTATCCGCAACGATGCTCTAGGGCGGCCCACCTCGAGATAGAGGAGCTCCCCTAATTTTTTTTCCTTATTTAAAAAAAAAGCTCAAGTAGCTCATGTGAAGAAACAAGGTGGTGGGCCCCCTGATGACGATGACCCCACATGCCCAATTGACGTCCCTCGACTTCAGATGAATCGGACCCCTTCCCTTACTATAACAAAATTTCAATTTCTTTAAACTTGTTGCAAAAAGGTAAAAAAATGTGCTATTCTCATGTGTTTGAGGTTAGGAGCGATCAACTAAGACATTTTTTATGGTGAGATTTATAATTCTTTTATAAGAAGTAATGTTTAACAAAAATCATAATAATGGTCAGTAGATGCAAGACGCTGATGTGAAGCACCAGTTGGTCGGCGCGCATAAAGCATGTCCCACACCTTGCGAATCGATGTGCCGACTGGTTGGCTAAGAAGAGTTTTGCTTGTGCCGGGTAGTTCGTGTTTGTTCATGTTGCCTCCTCCGGAATTAGTTTCCATGCTTGAATATGATGAATGTATTAGTGAACATATGTAAGTTCACATATTATGAAATAAAACGGGTATAACCCTCCTTCGTATAAAAAACAAATCATAATAATTATAAAATAGTATTATTTGTAAGAGACTTAAATACTCACTTCTAATAACACCATTAAACATATTCTAAGAATAAGAATAGACAATAAACACCTTCGAAACTTCACATGGATCTAAACCCTAATGGAGAACCCCACTCTCAAACACTCCCTTTCCCCTTTCTCCTTTCACTAGTGCCGTACCACTCCCAAAACAAAACTAAACCCTCTTCAACTTCGATCTTCATCCAGATCCTCTTGCATCCTTCTCACACCCCAGAGCTATGCCTTCGATCGACAATCATCAACAGCATCTATGCTTTTGCGGTCCTATCCCGCTCCCGGATCCCTTGGATCGACCAATCCTAAAACTCCTTACTCCCCAAAAAGACGCAAGGTTTGGCTCTCTAGAGAGTCTTCTCTTCGGGCTCGTGCCGGCAAACGCAACCTAGAGCTCTATCTAGCTCATACCAGTTTCTTCCTCTCAAGAATTTGCTTCCTCTTCTTTAAGGAATTTGAACGATTATTCTTGGTAAACAATCGGGATCTTCGAAGAGCCTTTCCCACAGTCCCTCCCTCCGATGGGTCTTTCCTTGTACTGGAGCGGGCTCTCAAAGGAGAAAGTTAGAGGTGGGGGCGGCCAGTGGCTTCTCCGTGTTCCCTCAAATAAAATCTCCATCCCCCGTCTTGGTTGGTGGAGCCGTTGGCTTCTCTGGCGGTGGATCCCTCCTTGGTGTGACGCTAGGGGTTGGTGGTGGCCCTCGGTGATGATTCTAGTGGCCTTTCCCACTTGTCGTCTCTATTATAAGACCCAAGCTCCTCCGCTCCTCATTGGTTTATCCATGGCTAGCTACTTTGGCATGGTCGAGAATCGCAGGTTGTATCCTTCTTTTCCCTACCTTCACAAGCCTTACTTTGTTATTAACATATCTTTTCACTCTGATATCTACCTTTAGACTTATCTGGTCCCTGTATGCTTAACCCCCTTATTTCTTACTGCTAAACTGCTATATGTTTGCTTGTGTCACTATCGTGTCTGTTGTGTTGAGATCCCTTTATGGGCTTTAATTTATGTTAAGAGTAACACTCCTTATTACTTTGATGTTTCTGCGTCGTCTCAATTCTCGGGGTTCAACCCCATTGACCTTGTTGTTTGTGATGTGGTACTTATATTCACCTTTTACTACTTGTTCTGCTTCATGAGACATCGTTGTGTTTTTAACAAATTGGTACCCCCTGTTAAGATTCTTTTCTTTACCACAAGAATCTTGTTGCCTACTGCCTCTCTGTGGGGCTCTAAGTTGTATGACTGCATCTCGACTTCTGTTGTGAGGTGCACTACGTTGTTACTTGTTAAATATTTACGCTCGGTTTACATCATCACCTTTGATGTCCAAACTTTTTACCTGGATTTTGGAATAATTGATTCTAAGGCTTCACAAGCCTGGCAAGATCTTATTATCACTGAGGTTAAACCTCGCCTTCAGGTTTCACAAACCACTAGATGTACTTCTAAAAATATCCACTATAAGTATACCAATACCTTTGGCTCAAACACAACAATTCTTACCCCTTTTTTAAAGGTCTCTTTAATGCCTATTAACATTTATTATCATCTTTCTGAGGAGATTCAAACCAATTTTTTGCTTGTTGTTCAACGTGAAGATATGGTTTTTCCTACTCAATATGTCCATTGTATCTCTGAAGTGAAACTTCACCATATGGCTACTCCAGGCCTCTATTGTATGTCTTTAAACTCACGTGGCCCCAGCATGGATGATCTAAATTACTTTTATTCTCCTATCAAAACAGGACTCAGGGAGAACTTTATATGCTCCTATATCTCATTTACTGTCAACTGCCTTCACAGGAATTCTTGTCTTAATATTCTTTTTTGGGTACCAGTTAAAATTAACATCCAAGTGATCTATTTACTCTTTATGTGCAGGTCTCAAGATCATTATGAGTCATCTCATTACCTAACCTTCTTGGAATGGCGACTATGGCTCTACATTAGCCCCTCGCTGATCTTAATCCGACTCTTTCCTTCTTCGGTTTCTGTGAACCAAGTCTTGGGGAAAAAATATCATGTTATCGAAACCAAAAGGGTCACCCCTTACAATTATCTATCAAGGGATCAAACCCCTAAATTATGTACTCATCCTATAATCTCACGACTCTCTATTGTGACCACCTTCTATTACTAGACTATAACAACATTTGTAACATCTATTATGTGGTAGATATTTTGCCTTGCATAACACATCTTTCACCTAAATTAAGAGGGAGACTAAACCCTCGACAGGTTCATAAGAGGTCCACTAACTCTTTTCACAAAGAAATTGCAAATCCATTTTGGCGGACCAAGGACAGGATCCCACAACTCTCTTTCACCAGTAGACATTGTTACTCCAATCGTTGTATATCTCGACTCGATTATTATTTCTCCAAAAGAACATAGGTCTGCCTTACTAACAGTCCACATACCTCATTAACAAAATGTGACTATGCCCTTAATGGCTTGTATAAACATATGACTCCTTTGCCCTTAACGGCATGTTTAATTGTATGGTGTTTCCCCTATACAAAACAATATGTAACAAGAACTCTTCAACTAAAAATGTGAAATATGTCAAGTGGTGTTCTCCTCTTAACCCCTTTGAACCCAAATTGACTAAATATTACAAGGCTCCTTCTGCCAAATGTAATATAATAAATACTACCAATATTATCTCGTATAGTACATCATCTAGAATTTTGTGCAAAAGCCACAACAAGACACCTAAAACACATTTGATTGCTTTCTTTACCAAAAGCATCAACACAATATCTAACAACCATAAGATATCGAAAAGAGTATTTAATCTCTCCGCAAGAACAATAATACTTGCAAACAAACCCTATGTGTTTTTATGAAGATAGGTCTCTAGAATTGTCGCGGCATTGGTCGAAAAAATCTATGGACTGATGCCGAGTCTTTCTGTAAAATCGAGAAAATTCAAATTATGGCCCTAGTGGAAACTAGAACCGACAAAGAATCCAAACAAAATCTATGGAGGAAAGCTGGCTTTGACAACTTTCACTACTCTCCCGCGAATGGTTTTTCTGGGGGCATTTGTGTCATGTGGAAATCATACCAACTTCAAAACGAGTTATGTGAATTGACCCACGTTGACAATCGATTCATCGCTATAAAATATAAGATACTCGATAAAGATATCTACATCATGCTTATATTTGCCTATGCACCACCAAAAGAAAATGACAAAGACCATTTTTCGTCTATCTTATCAAACTTTATCACACAGGTAAATATACCTTGCCTTGTCATAGGAGACCTAAACGAAATACAAAACAATATGGAAAGAATTGGTGGTTGTCATCTACCACCATCGAAATGCCTTATATTAAACAATTTTAAAAACCAGTGTGACCTTATAGATATCCCAACACAAGGGTGTGACTTCACTTGGAGGAAAAATAGAACAGAAATTGACAATATGTACTCTAAACTTGATAGAGTCCTAATCCATGATCAAATCTTACAATGGTTCCCTGAAATTTTCACAAAAAAATCATGTCTTTACCTCATCAGACCATTTCCCTATTTCTGTTGAATTAGAAAACCAATCTCAAATCAAAGCTCAACCTTTCAAATTTGAGAGAATGTGGACCCATAGAAAAGATTTTGAAAATATTGTTAAACAAGCTTGGCGTATCAACCCTCAAGGTTCTAATATGTACAAACTCATGAAGAAAACTTACGCTCTCAAAACCATCGCCAAAAACTGGAACAAAACCACATTTGGTAATATCTTCAAACAACTAAAAGAAGTAGAAGATGCACTAACAATAATCCAAAAAAACATTATTCTCAACCCAAATAACTATTTGCTTACCAAACACAATAGATTAATAAACAAAAAAGAGAATATCATCTCCTTTCATAAGAAAATATTGGAGTCAGCGTGCCAAAACTAAACACATTAAATCAATTGATACGAACTCAAACTACTTTCATCGGATAGCTACTGGTAGACGCAGTAGAAAAATTATTAAAGAAATTCGCACAAATGATGGCACGATTATCATTGGACACAAAAATATTCGCAATGAAATTAGATCTGACTTTGAAAAGAGATTCAAAAAAAGCGATATAAACAATAATATTCTCACAGAATACCCCACCAATATCAATAATGAAATCACTGCCCAAGAAAATGATGAATTAACTAAAAATGTTACAAATGAAGAAATCAAAAAAGTTATGTTTGGGATTGGATGTAATAAGTCTCCAGGCCCGGATGATATGTCTGCCTTATTCTATCAAAAATATTGGCACATAGTGGGACCCACTGTTATTAAAGCTGTCAAAAGCTTCTTCCACTCAGAAAAACTCCTTAAGCAAATAAATCACGCATTTATAACTCTTATACCCAAATGTGATAACCCAAATTCTACAAATCACGACAAACCTATTAGTTTGTACTCAACCATTTACAAAGTTATATCAAAAATTATGACTGATAGAATGAAACCTATCCTAAACAAACTGATCCACCCACTACAAGGGGCATTTGTAGCTGAAAGATCAATCCATGATAACATCCTAATAGCTCATGAAACTTTTCACTCCTTCCATGCTAAGAAAGGAAAGGAAGGATGGGTAGCAATTAAACTCGATATGGAAAAAGCTTACGACAAAATTGAATAGGAATTCATTATAACAGTCCTTGAAAACTTTGGATTCGCCGCACGATTTATCGGGTGGATTAAAGAATGTATCAAAACTCTATCCTTCTCGGTCTTAGTTAATAATGGACCAACTGATATCTTTTATCCTGAAAGAGGACTAAGCCAAGGGGACCCCTTATCTCCATTCCTATTTATTCTAGGTGCAGAAATCTTAGCCAGAAAACTTCAAAAAGAGAGCACAAGTAGTAACAACCAATTGGGATTTCAAATCTCTAGAAGGGGCACTAATATTCCCTTCCTAGCCTTTGCGGACGACATCCTTATCTTTGCAAAGGCTAACCAAACTACATGCTCCAAAATAAAAAATATCATAAAAGATTATTGTTTGATATCTGGACAATATGTTAACTTCCAAAAGTCTGTCTTTCAAACTACTAGCAATGTCTCAAACCAAACTAAATACTTAATCCAATCTGTACTAAGCATCCCTAGCACGACATTTTTAGAGAAATATCTTGGATGTCCTATCATTAATGGGAAAGTTAACCACGACACTTTTAAATAGACAATCTTATCAACCACAAATTAGCTAACAAAATGGAAAGCTAACTCTCTCTCTCTCTCTCTCAAGAAGGAAGAGCTACTTTAATCAAATCTAATCTGGTATCTAAACCAAACTTCTTGATACAAAGCTTCATGCTACCATCCTATATACACAAAGAACTTGACATAATAAACAGAACTTTCTTCTGGAACAAAGATGCGTCATACAAACCCCTAATAGGATGGGATAAAATATGTAAAATAAAGAAAACGGAGGAACGAGTATTAGAAAATCACAAGACATGAATAAAGCTCTACAAATGAAACTCATCTGGAAACTATTTATAGAATCAAACAATATCTGGGTTAAGATCATTACCGAGAAATATCTCAAAGAGACTAACATTCTTCACTAGTACAAAAAAGGCAACCACTCATGGCAATGGTCACAGCTACTCAAACTTAGAAAAGAGTTCCAAATTGGTCTTCATTGGCTAGTTGGGGATGGAAAATCTATTTATTTTCGGACTGACAATTGGCTAGCTAATCTAAATCTCCAAAACAACATCTTACTAAATACTGTTATCAACCCATCGACAAAGGTATGTGATTTTATTGACAATAATAAGTCATGGAACAAAGATAAACTAAAGGAAATTCTAAACCAACACACCGTTGATTGCATATTAGATATACCTATCCCTCAGAACCAAATCATTGACAGACTGTACTGGGCTCCCAATAAAAACGGTTGGTTTTCTACGAAATCAGCATTTGAACTAATTGCAAAGCAGCAAACTCCTTCAACCAATAACCTTGCATGGATTTGGAAGTTGGATACATATCCAAAAGTGAAAAACTTTATTTGGAAAATCTGTCATGATGGCCTTCCCACAAAATAGAGACTAGCACAGAAACATGTTCCAGTTCCTCTGGCATGTGATTCTTGCAATACCCCCTTGAAGACCTAAACCACTTCCTCCTACAATGCCCTTTCACTCTTAATCAAATCAAAGAACAAAATGTGACAATTGAGAATATTGTTCGAAATATCGATTCTACCAATAAAAAACCAAGTGAAATATTGTCTAAACTACAATCTCTACTTACCAAAAAAGAATTTGTCTGCCTCACCACTACTTGATGGGGTATCTGGATTAATAGAAACCAAATTATCTTTAACACTGACACGAATGATAAGATTAAAAACTTATCGCAATATATTTCCACACTAATAAAAAACTGGGAAAAAACAAAGAGAGCAGAAAATGATGATTTCACACAACCCAAAAGTAATATAAACCATATCAGAAAAAAACAAATCAATTTTTTTACAAAATCAATTTGGATGGATCAAAACAAATTAATGGTGAAGCTGGCTTTGGCTTCATCATTAGAAATGATAAAGCCGAAGTAATCCATATAAGAAGTGAACGCTGTGGTTTTAACAACATACTAATGACTGAAGCATTAACATTAAAATATAGCATTTCTTATGCTAAACCTTTAAACATCACAAAATTACAAATTGAATGTGACAATCTCTGCCTTATTAACTCTATTAAATGCATATGAGATTGTCCCTGGGAAATTGAAATGGTTGTTGCGGACATCTTAACCGACGTCCATTTTTTCCAGGATGTCCAACTTAGACACATTTTTAGGGAGGTGAACTGTATTGTTGATCGCATTGCTAAACTCAGCTTTTCACCATTTGTGTCTAACCCTAGTCTCGATTCAGAACTTCTGGTTCTCATCCGTAAGAATGCTCTAGGCTGGTCTTCACATAGAAACTAAGACCAGTCTAATTCTTTCATCATTAAAAAAAAAAAAAACTTCACTAGAGTGGACGGAGGGAGGTGGGCCAGGGGCTAATCATGGGCCCCGTCGAGGAGGGGTAGTCTTCGGCCGAAATTCCCGGCGCCAGTTAAGTCGGTTTTCGTCTGTGACCTTTTCTATTCCCTTTCAGAGTGATATATAGACAAATTCAAGATCACATTAATTATAAGTTAATATACATATCCGAAACTTTACGTTCAACACAATTTCAATTTTTCGCAATAATTAGAATAAAATATTTGGTTGTTGATAAAGTCAAACAAGGAATTACAAGTTTCTTGTAAGAGCATAGTTTCAATATATTTGACTCTTAAATGGAGTAGAATGTATTGTGAATGCTATTGGATATAAAAAAAAAAGCAACGAGTGAGATTAAATAATACGGTGACATTCTTGTAAATATTGCAATTTTTTATAATTTAGAATTTATTTATTTTTCGCAATCGTTTTAAACCGTTATCTTTACGTTTTCATTAGAATAGTGTATGTGTCATGTACAGATGAATTTATTAAATATAATTAATAATATGACGTAAAAATCTAAAAAAAGTTTAATACTATTTTATGGAACTAAAAAATAATTGTTTTTTTATACACTAGTACTCATAAACAATGAAATACGACAAATTATAAAGCAATAACTAAAAAGATCCCCATAATTGCCCAAACCAAAGTTCAATGTGAAATATAAGTTCAATGTAGTTATCTTACGGGGGAATTTTGATAACAAATTATTTTTCCATGTGAGCTCTTTTTTTTACTAATTTTATATAGGTATGTTCAACATAGCTCTCGGTGGTTGCAGTGACCGGGATGCAACAAACATTCTTGTCTCAGACGAAGTTCCCCGGAGAATACAAAGGATGTGTCAAAGTCCGTGGACCCATAGACTAGGGGTTCGTGCGGATACGAGCATATAGGCGCAGATAGGCCTAGTATATAAGCTCAATGAGGTTTCATCCTAAAATCAATTGGTAATAGGAGGAGTAGCTCATCAAGCTTATATACTAGACAAGTTATGTCCCAACTTTCGATGTGGGACATTTATATTCCAACACGTCCCCGCAAGTGCAACGGGCGGGCAATTGGTCAGGCCCAGTTGACACTTGGACAAACGGGTATGGGTGGACATCTCAATCTCTTTATAGCCAGACCCAACAAACCCAAAAAAGGGATCCAGGACCGAACCCGCTCTGATACCATGTCAAAGTCTGTGGGCCCATAGACTGAGGGTTCGTGCGGACACGAGCGCATAGGCACAGATAGGCCTAGTACATAAGCCCAATGAGGTTCCATCCTAAAATCAATTGGCAATAGGAGGAGTAGCCCATCAAGCTTATATACTAGGCAAGTTATGTCACAATTTTCGATGTGGGACATTTATATTCCAACAGGATGCGTCACGAACTTGTCAAAGCAGCTCATTTGAATCATCTGTAGCATTGTCGAAAACCTAAGTCTTTGGACTTTACGCTCTTCTCCCCATTCCTAATGCACCGTGAAAAGACATATTTATGAACTTTGTTTTGGGGTTACCTAGATCTAAGAGAGGGAGAGACTCCATTTTTATTGTTGTGGATCGGTTTTCTAAGATGTCTTACTTCATTGTTTGGCATAAACTAGAGATGTAAACACACTTTATATTAGAGATTTATTAAGTATATCAAATATGGACTTATGTTGTGTTAAACCTTAAACCCAAAAACTTTAAACCTTAAACCCTATATCAAGTATGGACTTATGTTATGTTAAATGTGAACATTAAGCATAATGTATAGTTATTAACCCATCAACCTTTATGTTTTATTTTTGTTTACTTGGTATTTGAGGTTCATATGTAACATGCACATAGGGTTGTTCATCGGTTTCGGTTTTTTGAATTTTTGGACCGAACCGTTATATTCGGTTCGCATGAAAACAATAATCGGTTTTTGGTTCGGTCAGAACCGATTATTTAAAATAATAAAAAAAACCTAGATTTCTAGATAAACTAGTAAAGCCTTATCTGGTTCGGTCCAGAAAGGTCCAATTCGGTCCGGTTTGGCCCAAATTTGGTTCGGTCTAATTTGGTTTTGTGCACTGAAACCGATTTCAATAACCTAAATTAACCTAATTTCAAAATGTTCGGTTATTTTGGTTCATAACCATACTGAATGAAACCGAACCCGAACCAAACCGAGTATGTTCGGTTTTCAGTCCACTAAATTTCGAAATTCGGTTTCGGTTTGGACCGATGAACAACCCTATATGCACATTAGTTTTGTAAAGTCCATATGTAACATGCACGTTCATGTTTGAAATTCTTTTTATTTAGTCTTTAAAGGTTCATATGTAATATGCACACGTTCATATATTAGTTCTACAAGGTTCATATGTAACATGCACACTTTCATGTTTGAAATTATTTTTATTTGGTATTTGATGTTCATATGTAACATACACACATTCATATATTAGTTCTACAAGGTTCATATATAACATGCACATATTTTTATATTTGAAATTCTTTTTACTTGATCGTTGTGTGTTGATGTTCATATATGATAACGTCAAGGTTCATATGTAACATACACATGTTCATATATTAATTCTCTAAGGTTCATAAACTAGAGGTACAGATGTTGTGTGTTGATGTTCATATATTATCACTTAAAGTTCATATGTGATAATGTCTCGAGCTTCATCCCAAATTTGATTTAAAAGAACTTGTAAATGTTTGTGTTTTACGTATTTAAGAGAAAAGTGGGAAAAAATCAAAAAAATAACAAGGGTGTGTTATAGGAGGAAGGGGCGTCCCAAAGTGGGACCAATGGGGGCACTGGACCCACTGAGATTTCAAAATATATATATTTATATATTTAATATATTGTTGTTGAAAGTAACAATAAACGAGTATGTGTAGTATAATTGGTTAGTGTGTAAATGTCATAGGTTTTAAGGAATTTGAGGTTGGGGGATCAAGCTTCACTCTCCCATTCTTATTCTTATTTTTCTATATTTTTCATCTTTGATGTTTAGTTTTGTTATAATCTTTGTTATCAAAAAGAAACTGTGATGCTTCAGCTTTTCATTAATCCTTTTAGAAAATTTTGAATTAGGGTGATTGTAAATTTTCATGGCTACATTTTCTTCAAGGAATCTAGTAAATTTCTTCATTCATATATATTTCTAAAGCATAATCGACTCATTAAAATACTAATTATATCTTATATTTCGGTCTAGACAAATAAAGAAATTGAAAAAATAAGATTCATTGTGCGCACTAACTTATGAATTATGGATTCAGATTATGAAATTATTTATGAGATTCAAATTAGAATTAAACCAATTTAAGGATTTGATTGAAAACTATGGTTTGTGATGTAATGGTTTTAAAAAATACAAACTTAGGTATTTGATTGAAAATTAAGGGCATTATACCCCGAAAAATGTTATTATAATAAAAAAAAATTCCAATTTTTAGTATTTTATATTGTATTACAATAACATTTTTATTTTCCCCCCACTCAATGAGTGAAAATCTCAACTAGGCCATGAGCCTTTTATGTTTTATTAAAGAAAAAAAAGTTATAAAATCACATAAGAGGGATAACCAAAAAGTGTACCCCGAAAAGCGACCGTGATTATTTCGTATTTTGCACATAGATTGATAGATATGTATTAATTAGAGTGCGGTTCCGGTACGGAGCACTCTTCCCGTGCGGACGTACGGACATGCACTATAGGGCCTTATTTGTGCACTTTTGCAAAAAATTTGAAAAAGTTTTTTTTTTTTTTTTGAAAAAGTGCACAAATAAGACGTTAAAGTGCACAAATAAGACCCAAAAGTACATGCTCCGCACGTCCGCACGGGAAGAGTGCTCCGCATATGATCTAAACTCGTATTAATTAATTGTGAAACTAATCGCCACTCTACAAGTTAATTGTGAAACTTAGACCTGTATAACATTTTATTTAAGAGAAGAAAAAAAAAAAGAGGTAAAATGTTGAGAGGGTGGTGGATTGCAGGCTGGATAAGATGCCTGCAAGATTTGTCATCAACACCCTGGCCTCCACCAGCCACCCACCGCATTCAGCTCGGAAACAAAACAAATCAATTAAACCATACTTTGCTTTTTATTTATTTTCTTCTTGCGTGTATTGGAATCTAGTACTATTCACTAACGCTATCCTCATCAAAATACAAACAAAATTCTGATCACAACAAGTCGATAAGATTTCCCAAGTATATATTATTAACAATCAGCTTGCATGCACGTACGTTTTGACGAGAACTAATCATAATTAGATAATGGAATCATGCATATATATAATGAATCATAATTCCTCTTTTTTATAAAGGTATGTAATGTATAGTATTAGTCCGAATGCAGTTATCCTTATATAAAGTTCAGATGCTAAAAAACATGTAAAATTTATCATTATATGCGTACCGCATCATTCAAAAATTGGAAATTCCATCAGCCCCCTCACCTATAGAAACCAAATCATTATGGGAGAAGAATTAATTTGGTAAATACCCAAGAAAATATAGGAAAAGCTAGACATTACATTAGTGGCATCCCATAATTTATCAACCTAGAAAGAAGTATTCATTAGCTGTATCCAGATGGCAAGAGAATGACAGGTCTCAAGGCAAACCCCTGCAAAAATATAAAATAAAACATATTCGTATAATATATAAAACATATTCTTTAAGATATAATATGATGATTAGTTCATACCCAAACCAATATCATGGAAGAGCAGCTAGAAGAAATTGACAAATAAAATTACCCAAAAACAGAAAACAAAATAGACGCCTAACCACTTCTTAGGGGCCACTTCCCCTTTCTAAGCACCTGGAACTTCATGTAAAGGCTCATTTTTATTTATTAGTTTAGGGTTAAAGTCTGGTGTACTCAACACACGTAATAAGCCCAACATATAAAATTAGTGATTTAGTGGGATTTTATATCCGACTCTCTTCTTTAGTTATTTAGAAACTGAATAATATAGTGGGTATTGACGCTAAGTCCTTTAAATGTTCTATTCAGAAGTCTCGAATTCGAGTTCTTTTAACTGCGTATATGGAATAATTAGTGTACGAAAGGTCCGTCTTACTGAAAGGTAGTCAACCAAAAAACCTGGTCCAGACCTGAAACCACAATGTAGCATATGGTTGTGTTGCTACTGAGAAAATCCAATCACCTACCGACCTACGTACTTCATTAATTTCTTGTTTATATTTTTAGTTTGAATGTCACCTCTGTTTATAGCAAAACTTAGTTCAACAAACCAACATTTTGAAGAAACTGAACTTTTCAACATGTAAGAAAATTTGGAAATGTTTATTTACAGTTTACACACAATGTTAGTCAATTGCAGAACCATACATATATTCATATTATATACTCAAATATGGTATATCTTAGTTACATGAATTAAACTGAATATTTTGTAGGAACACTATTTTAGAACCTGCAAGAATTTAAACGCACATAAACTGTAATTAAATCAGCGAAAGTATACCGAACATAATTCGGATTGAATCTGGATGCAGAGGCGAGACTGATCTCTATCCTTAATTCTGAAATCGCCCCGTATTGCGACGGTTCTTTAGCGATCTGAATCCCATGATACAACTGCAAAACTCTTCTGAATTGCGCAACCAATGTACAGAAGGCTACGAACTTGTTCTGTGTTGAACTCTCAGACTCGAGCGAATAAAACAGTGAAGGAAGGAGACGCTTTCAGTGGGAGATGATGTTGTTGATGATCTGTTCGAATGAGGTGCCAGAACTGCTCTTTTAAAGAGCCTCTAGAGGAGCCACTAACGAAGTGGAGGAGAAAAACGAGGGAGCCCTTGAGAATAGGTCAAGGCTGCAACTGCCCCAGACTGGGTCAAATCCCATCCGATGGGTCTTCTGGATCAGCCCAAAAATAATTAGAGCGTTGGCTGGCCAGCCCAAGCCCAATCCGATCCAACCCACCCCGGCCCAAGCTCGGCCCGACCCGACGCGACTCGGCTCGGCGCGCGTGTGGTCTTGATGAGCTAGGTCCTCTCTCCATTACACATGGATGGTGACCCAATGCCACAACCTTGGATCCATTTTTCTAGTATATATACTAGTAAATTTTTCTCCAAACTTTCAATGTGGGATACACATTTTCATCCCAAATTGTCCCAAGTTATGCACTTCATGCAACCAACTTTGGGCCTCCATTTCTCATTCAAACGGAAATCATTTTTGTCGTATGAGTACATTACGAGAATGTGCTCGCGTAGACGAAGCCAATGCTTCCATTTTCCGGTGTTGTCGTTGGTCGGAGTCCACCGGAATTGTGCCCGGAAAAGTTACCGGCGCCACATTAAAAATGAGTTCCAACAATCCCCCACATGAATAGAAATGATTCTAAACATATGTTTAAAAGACAAAAAGACTTTTGAGAGTACAGTCGAAAAATCAATGCATCTGGGCTAGTAGCGTGTTTCAGCCTTGAACCACCCATAGTAAGTAGCTATCAGATTTACTCGACCAGGTAGTGAACATGATATCTTGAACCACCCGGGCTTTGATGTAAACCGAAACAACAGCTATCACACAGTTTCATCTTCTCACAGAACTAGGTTATCTTGTTGTGTTCATTTTGGCCTTGAACATCCCTGGTTATTCATGAGTGAACTTGGAGAATGTTAGCCTCTCTTCATTCTCCTAGAAACGGCCTCATTTCACACTCATAAGGTGATTTACCATAAAGAGTATCCTGTCATACCCCACTTGTATTTCAAAGCTATGGAATCATTAAAAGCCAAGCTTAACATTAACTCATACAGGTAGCACTGTTCATCATCCTAGGAACTGAGAGGAGAATTGAGTCTCCCAGTGCTCATCTAGATTCAGCTTTGATTTAGTTTTCCCTTTGAACCTACATCTTGGGATCTCCAGTCACGTAGGTGGGATTTTCCATCAAGCATCCTCTTTGGTCATAGGATTTAAACCCATCCCTCTTGATGATTTGACAACTTGATCTCGTGACAAACCTTTAGTAAATGGATCTGCTAGGTTGTCAGCCGATTTGATATAATCTATTAAGATTATACTATTCGAGAGTAGTTGTCTAATGGTTTTATGTCGTCTTCTTATATGACGTGATTTACCATTGTACAAACGACTCAGTGCCCGTGCTATAGCCGATTGACTATCACAGTGTACACCTAATGCTGGCACTGGTTTATCCCACATCGGGATATCTTCCAAAAAGTTCTGAAGCCATTCAGCTTCCTCTGCTGCTTTGTCTAAAGCAATGAACTCAGACTCTATAGTGGATCTGGCCAACAGTGTTTGTTTGGAAGGTTTCCATGATACTGTTGCACCACCAAGTATAAATACATATCCACTTGTGGACTTTGAGTTTCTAGAGTCGGATATCCAGTTTGCATCACTGTATCCTTCCAGAACTGTTGGGTATTTGCCATAGTACAGCCCATAACTTTGAGTATATCGCAAGTAGTTCAATACTCTAGTTATTCCTTTCTAGTGTTTGTGTCCTGGATTACTTGTGTAGCGACTTAGTACATTTACTGAGTGTGCCAAGTCAGGTCTTGTGCAATTGGTCAAGTACATAAGACTTTCAATTACACGTGCATACTCCAATTGTGACACTACATCTCCCGAGTTCTTAGTCAAGTGGAGATGAGGGTCCACGGGACTCTTTGCAGTCCCACTTGAGTAGTTCTTGAATCTGTCAAGTACTTTTTCAGCATAGTGAGCTTCAGACAGGATAATTCTTTTTTAGAATGTCTAGTGATTTTGATCCCTAGTATGACATCTGCTAATCCCAAGTCTTTCATGTCAAACTTCCCACTAAGCATGTTCTTAGTTCGATTGATCATGTCTTTATTGCTTCCAATAATGAGCATGTCATCTACGTACAAACACAACAAAATGTATCCATTTGGAGTGTTTTTGAAGTAGATGCATTTGTCACAGTCATTGATGCTGAAGCCATTTGACATCATGACATTGTCAAATTTTTCATGTCACTGTTTTGGAGCTTGTTTGAGTCCATATAGGGACTTTACAAGTCTGCACACCTTGTGTTCCTGTCCAGGAACAACATAACCCTCAGGTTGTTTCATATATATCTCCTCTTCTAATTCTCCGTTTAGAAAGGCAGTTTTCACATCCATTTGATGGATTTCGAGGTTTCGTAATGCTGCTATTGCTATTAGCATTCTGATTGAAGTTATTCTCGTAACTGGATAATAAGTGTCAAAGAAATCCAAGCCCTCTTTTTGCCGGAATCCTTGCACCACAAGCCTAGCCTTGTGCTTCTCTATTGAGCCATCGGTTTTCAATTTTGTTTTGAAAATCCATTTGCACCCAAGTGTTTTACACCCTTGTGGCAAATTGACTAGCTCCCATGTATGGTTCTGCATAATGGAGTCTATTTCACTTTTTACTGCTTCCTTCCATGAAGGTGCATCAGGTGTAGACATGGCTTCTTTGAATGTTCTAGGCTCATTCTCTAAAAGAAAGGCCGTTATGAACTCATGCCCAAAAGATTTCTCCTTTCGAGCTCTTTTGCTTCGTCTAGGTTCATCTTCTGTTTCATTTACAGAAGTCTCTGCTTCTCTTTGTTCACGAGTTCGTTTCGGATGTTCTTTATCCTTGCACGGAAACACATGTTCAAAGAAGGACGCATTCCTTGATTCCATTATTGTATTTACATGTATATCTGGTATGTCAGATTTATATACCAAAAACCGATAAGCACTATCGTTCCGCAACTCCGTTAGATTCTGGTGAGTAGGGAACAGTTGTTTGATGAATAATCTCGTGTTCTCTACAGAACGCGTTGAAAGGTTCATCATACTCGCCTCCTCTATCACATCGGATTGTTTTTATGGTTTGACTAAGTTGGTTTTCAACTTCCAACTTGTATTCCTTGAATTTTTCCAAGGCATCATCCTTGCTTCTTAGCAAGTATATATAACAGTATTTTGTGCAATCATCGATAAAGGTCACGAAATACTTTTTACCGCCTCTAGTTTGCATAAATTTTAAATCACACAGATCTGTGTGTATTAAACCTAGAGGTTCGGTTGTTCTCTCTACATGTGGAGATGGCGTTTTTGTGAGTTGGGCCTGTACGCATACTTCACATTTGTCTTTACTTGATTTGCATTTTGGAATCAGGTTCATGTTAATTAGTCTTTGTATAGACTTGTAATTCATATGCCCTAATCGTTCATGCCAAATATTAAAAGACTCAACAATATAAGCAATAGAATTATTCTTATTCATTGAAACATCGGTTACAACAGAGTTTGGGATGTCTGTCATTACATTCAATTTGACCAGTCCATCCTTTACATAACCCTTGCCCAAATAAACCCCATTCTTAGAGAGAACTACCTTGTCAGACACGAACTTCACCGCGAAGCCGTTCTTGCTCAGCAAAGTGCTGAAGATCAGATTCTTCCGTATATCTGGCACGTGCATGACATTGGTGAGAGTCAGCTCCTTCTCTGAAGTCAGCTTCAACACCACTTTGTCATGACCTTCGACCTTGGATGTGGACGAGTTCCCCATAAATAGATGCTCGTCGCTCTTGCTCTGTTGATAAGTGGTGAATATTCCCCTGTCAGAGCAGATATGTCTGGTAGCACCTGTATCGTATCACCATTCCCTTGGGTTGCTTCCAACCATGTTGACTTCAGACACTACATCACACAGATCTGCATCTGAGAGCCTGCCTTCAGTCATGTTGACTTGGGATTTCCCCTTGTCCTTGCATGGATCAGCCTTGCTACGACATTCGTCAGCCTTGTGACCCATTTTACCACACTTGTGGCATTTCCCACTGAACTTCTTAGCTGGTTGCTTCTTGAAGTTGTTGGAGCTTTGGGGTTGGAACTTCCGTTTCTTCCCTTTGTCCTTGTGTTCAGCCAGGTTAGCCTTCTGTTCAACAGACTGACCCCATTTGCTTTGCGGTTGTTCAACAGGCTAAATTCGATATAAATTCCAGATGCAATTTTTCTTGCGAAAACAAGTTAGAAAAATGCATATACAGATTCAAAATAAATTCGAATTTAATTCCTGCGAAAACAAGTTAGAAAAACGCAGATACAGTAATTCAAATTTAGTTCTTGCGAAAACAAGTTAGAAAAACGTTGATACAGATTCGAAATAAATTCGAATTTAGTTCCTGCGAAAACAAGTTAGAAACCGTAGATACAAAAAAAAAATCTTGCGTTGTGAACGAACTCAAAAACAAAAATTCGTTAGTGCGATATGCAGTTTAAGCGAAATTTCAGAATTAAGACTGTAGGAACACTATTTTAGAACTGTAAGAATTTAAACGCACATAAACTGTAATTAAAACAGCCAAAGTATACCGAACAGAATTCGGATTGAATCTGGATGCAGAGGCAAGACTGATCTCTCTCCTTAATTCTGAAATCGTCCCGTATTGCGACGGTTCTTTAGCAATCCGAATCCCATGATACAACTGCAAAACTCTTCTGAATTGCGCAACCAATGCACAGAAGGCTACGAACTTGTTCTGTGTTGAACTCTCAGACTCGAGCGAATAAAACAAGTTAGAAAAACGTTGATACAGATTCGAAATAAATTCGAATTTAGTTCATGCGAAAACAAGTTAGAAATCGTAGATACAAAAAAAAAAATCTTGCGTTGTGAACGAACTCAAAAACAAAAATTTGTTAGTGTGATATGTAGTTTAAGCGAAATTTCAGAATTAAGAATGTAGGAACACTATTTTAGAACCGAACAGAAATTAAACGCACATAAACTGTAATTAAAACAGCGAAAGTATACCGAACAGAATTCGGATTGAATCTGGATGCAGAGGCGAGACTGATCTCTATCCTTAATTCTGAAATCGTCCCGTATTGCGACGGTTCTTTAGCGATCCGAATCCCAGGATACAACTGCAAAACTCTTCTGAATTGCGCAACCAATGCACAGAAGGCTATGAACTTGTTCTGTGTTGAACTCTCAGACTCGAGCGAATAAAACAGTGAAGGAAGGATACGCTTTCAGTGGGAGATGATGTTGTTGATGATCTGTTCGAATGAGGTGCCAGAATTGCTCTTTTAAAGAGCCTCTGGAGGAGCCACTAACGAAGTGGAGGAGAAAAAAGAGGGAGCCCTTGAGAATAGGTCAAGGCTGCAACTGCCCCGGACTGGGTCAAAGCCCATCCGATGGGTCTTCTGGATCGGCCCAAAAAAATAGAGCGTTGGCTGGCCAGCCCAAGCTCAATCCGATCCAACCCAACCCACCCCGGCTCGGCCCGGCGCGCGTGTGGTCTTGATGAGGTAGGTCCTATCTCCATTACACATGGGTGGTGACCCAAGGTCAAAGCCCATCCGATGGGTCTTCTGGATCGGCCCAAAAAAATAGAGCGTTGGCTGGCCAGCCCAAGCTCAATCCGATCCAACCCAACCCACCCCGGCTCAGCCCGGCGCGCGTGTGGTCTTGATGAGCTAGGTCCTCTCTCCATTACACATGGGTGGTGACCCAAGGCCACAACCTTGGATCCATTTTTCTAGTATATATACTAGTAAATTTTTCTCCAAACTTCCAATGTGGGATACACATTTTCATCCCAAATTATCCCAAGTTATGCACTTCATGCAACCAATTTTGGGCCTCCATTTCTCATTCAAACGGAAATCATTTTTGTCGTACGAGTACATTACAAGAATGTGCTCGCGTAGACGAACCCAATGCTTCCATTTTTCGGTATTGTCGTTGGCCAGAGCCCACCGGAATTGTGCCCGAAAAAGTTACCGGCGCCACATTAACATGTTTGTCAGTCAAAATATAAATAGGCAACACTTAACCAGAAAATATGACACTTCGATCTGCTGCTAGAAATGTGTGTTTTGACTCACTTAAAAATAGGATGTGTGTTTTGCGTGTTGTTATACTTGAAATACCTACATAAAATGAATTAAATGAAATGTCATTACAAAAACGTCCATTACATATTTACATATCAAATTTAGAAACAAAAAAAATACATACTTATATTACATATTATTTTATATCATATTTTGTTACATATTTTTTTGTATGTTTCAGTTCAAGTAACGATGTTGCCAGGCCCACATTTAATCCTTGCCCCCGTGGGCGTAGTCGAGTGGAAATCCCAGGCGAGTAGAAACATGGGGTGGGCAATCCCCCCGTGTTCGAAACGTAGGGATGGAAGCGTAGATAACGCGCCCGCGAATTTAATGCCCCTGAGCTGGGGGGCACCTGCGGTTGGGCTCCAACGTGGGCCTGGCAGAGGGGGGACGGGATTAGTGGGATCACTTCGGTGGCCCGACACCCGGCTCCGGCAAAAAAAAAAAAAACGATGTTTAATCCTATAATTTTTTTTCGTTAATAGTAAATTATTTTACAATATTATATACAATTAAAAATATTAACCAAATTATTATAATATTATTTTATCAATTGTAAAAACAAAAAAGAAGAAGAGGTATATTTACAATTTTAAGCTAGTCCAGAACTCGTGCCATGCACGGGATATTTTTATTAAGATGTTGTTTTAATATAGCTTTAATATCACTTTTACGTGTATATTTAATAAAACTATTAGCATAAGCCATAAAAAAAATTGTATATATTTTATTGAAAAATATTAGTCATAAACTCACGATAATAGTAAAAAGGAGGAAAATTTGAACAATATTGTTCACATGTATCATAATAAATTTGTAAAAATTAAAAGAGAAATGATATGCTAAAGTGATATATTATCAAATCAATATACAATATTAGAAGATATAATTGAACATACAAAAAAGTTAAAACTTTAATAAAAAATATGGGTAAGCTTTTTTGGTATGAATGATTTGTTTAATAAAAATCATGTTTCATCAATTCAATGTAATTAAATATAAAATCTTATATAACAATTAATTGTCATAAAATAATTAAAGTTTTAATTAATGTAAGTAATTTTAGAAATTATCAAATCCATCAATTTATTTTAATGTAGTTTATATTAACTTTGAGTAATCTTTGTTGAGCAATGAGTTTTTAAATGTTGAAGTTGACTAAATTTGCTCAATGTTTAAAAAGATTGTTGTTCAAGGGAATGTAAGAAACTTAATAACACGAACAAAACAATTAATATCATGAACAACAAACATTTCTCTCACATCTGAAACACTATAAAAATCTTGTTAAAATTCATTTGTTGAAAATTTGCTACAAAGTGACTAACGTATAAAGAATGAAAAAAAGCTACAATTTTACATGTCAAAAAAGCTTAATATGATTAAGATGAATTGAGAAATGAATAATTTGAATGTGTTACGAAAATGAAGTATAATATTAATCATAACTTGTATATAGCTAAATTTGGGAGTGTGTTTATATATATGGGATTATGGGTGCATGGTTTCCGACCCAATGTCATTTGATTCACTTTCTCTTATGGAATTGATGAGATCGTGAAAACAAAATACATAATCAATCGTAGATAGAATAAAATTTACCTGGTTTGTTATATTATCAGTATAAGTTATCTTTGTTGGAACCTTGACGTTCTCTCTGGTTTTGATGATGATAAACACCATTAGGTTTTATGTTTTTTTGTTGTTCCTATGAGTTTCAGGTTTTATGAAAAAATAAGGGAACAATGGAAAACAGTGAAGAAGAGAAAGTAGAGGAATGCAATGGAACGTGTAGAAGCACGGAACAGTTACGCGAGAAGCAAATTGGAAATCTGAAGCGCGTGGTTCCTATACAAGGAAACTTCTATATATGGAAATAACATCTGTGGAACGATGAGGAACACAAAGATATGCCAGTTGTTCCCAGATAGACTCCGTTATACAAGGAAACGAGATTTTGAGTCTTGCTTGGATAAGAAGAAGAAGATAATGTCTTAGGAAAGTTTATACAAGGAAACCATGTGTTTATAGTCTGATAAACTTATTTGGAAATGAAATTGTTCGTTGTTACCATATATGCTAAATGTTAGATATTTGGTAATAGAATTTTGTTAGACACTATATATAGATGAGATTGCCTTGGGGAAAGGTATCTCAGCTATAACCATCAAGCATACCAAAGAACTCTTGTGAGAACTGAGATCGAAGGTCTAAGGCAAGGTACGGGTAGTTCTTGCTAAAGGTCTTGTTTTGTTCTTGTGTTGTTAGGAGTTGATTGCACTCAAGGTCTTTAACCTAGGGTATAGGTGAAGATAAGACTTGTGAGATTGTACAATTCTTAATAATACAAGTATTTGTTTTTTGGGAAATTACTTGTTACTTTGAATCTTTATATTCCGCTGCCCAGGGAACAGTCACACCGTTCCCTGTCTAACACACTACGATTCAACAATTGGTATCAGAGCAGGTTTGCTCTAGATTGTGTGTTCTTTTCAGATTCACATGTAACAATGGCTTCCACTCATGAAGTTGGGCTTGGGAACAACAAACCTCCGTTCCTGCCTATCGGTGGAAAGTTTCAACACTAGAAGGACCTCTTCACAGACTGGTTGAAGAGTAATGACTACCAATGCTGGAAAGTCATTGAGGTTGGTGAAGAAAATGTTGCTGAAGATGTAATCAAAGGAATAAAACCTTGGAGCCCAGATGATTTCAGAATCATGGAGAAAAATTCTAAGGCTCGTATGTTTATCAATAACGCTATCAGCATTGAAGATGCATCCAAGTTACACTCTTGTGCAACTGCAAAGGATATGTGGGCAGCCTTGGAACAGATGTACATGGTAAGTTCTGATCTTAGAGAGCTTGATTGTTTTCAAGCAAAGAAAGACTTCTATAACTTCGTCATGATCGATGGTGAGACTGTTTCCTTTTATCAATCCAGATTTGAGGAAATCACCACTAGACTTGCTGTTCACGATGTCGATGAAAAGGAAATACTTCCCAAGGAAAAAAAATCATCATTATCGATGGACATCCTCCAAGACATAAGATGACTAAATCAATTCTCAAGGAGAATCCTAATACTCTCAAACTCACACTTCATGAAGTATTTGGGAAGATTAAAAAGTATGATGAAGAAGACAAATATGTTAAACCTAAAGGCATTGCCTTGATGGTTGAAAATGCTTTCGAGATGATAGAAAACAACAAAGATGACAACTTGGATGATGTAGATCCAGAAACTGCTCTTCTCACCAAAGCCATGCGAACTCTCTATCGCAAAGGTCGATCATTCAGGAATGATGGGAACAATGGTGAGAAACGAGACATCAAGGATGTTACTTGCTTCAACTGCAAGGAAAAGGGTCACTATGCCAATAAGTGCCCTAAAGGGAACAACTCAGACAACAATGATGAAAATTCCGGGAACGAGAAAAAGAAGGCTTTCGTCGCTGTCTGGGGAGATGATTGTGCCAACTCTGACGATGACGAGCCAGAGTCATGGGGGAACAACAGAATGTGTGCAATGACCTTGAAGTCATCAAGTGAAGAACAAGAGGTAGATCCTGAAACCTTCTTTGAATCTCTTGTCAATTTTGATAAAAAGTCCTTGATCTTTCTTATCAAAAGCATGTATAATGAGAATCTTAAAACCCAAAATGACCTAAGTAATGTTGAGGATAAATGCATTGAATTGAATGAATCTTTATCTAAAATTGCTAGCTCCTCTACTGTTCCTTGCGTTAGAAGTGATGTTACTCACAGTGATCCTAGCTCCTTTAGCACTGTTAGGGAACTATCTCAGTTGAAAGCTCAGATTGATAAAATTCACTCTATCTTAGTTGAACAAAAGCTTAACGAAAAAGAAATTACCTTTGTTGAACCCAAGTATGGTCTGGGGTACAAAGGAGAAAAACAAGAGAGTGAAAAACATGAGCTAATCATACTTGAGCTTAGAGAGATGAAGGATAGGGAACTTCAGAGTACTAGGGATAAGAACTTATACCTAGAAGAGCGTGTGAAAACTCTGGAGAGTGGGTTGAGTGAAAATCAATCATGGTACCAAGGTCAACATGCCCATAAGATGTATCTCATCCAATCCCAAGGAAATTTGCCTAGTACACCTGACCCAGTTAGAGCCAAGCAACGTAGGATGCCTGTCCCAAACCGTAAGTACACCTTGGGAGACTATTATAAGATTTGCTGGCATTGTGGGAACAATGGCCATGTCATGAAAAATTGTGCTAAGAAACAAAAGTTCACTGAAGAGCACACTCAGCGAAGGAACAGCATAAGTAACAATGTTGACTTGAATGATTATGATGCATCACTTGACATGTGTAATGCCAAGCCTAGAGAATACCATTTCGTCTCTAAACGACCAGGTAAAGCCAAGCTTGTCTGGGTCGCTAAACACTAACTCTCTTAATGCAGGATGAAGTGAAGGGGAACAACAAGTGGTTCATTGATAGTGCATGCTCATGCCATATGACAGGAAATAAAGATAACCTTACCTCATTTCAACAACACTCTAAGGAAACCGTTTCTCTTGGAGATAAATGTTGCAGAGAGATAGTGGGAACAGAAGAAGCTACCTTGAACTCAAGCATAAAAAAAAAAGAGGTTAGTTTGGTACATCAACTTGGTTTTAATTTGTTAAGTGTAGCTCAACTTTGTGATCAAGGAGACAACGAAACTGTGTTCACAACCAAAGATTGCTACGTAAGGAATAGAAAAACCAAGGAGATCGTATTGAAGGGTGTCCGTTTCAACGATGTATACATTGTTGACACAACCTTCAAGCCTTCAAGGGAACTGTGCTTTGCGTCTCTAGCTGAAGAGACGGAACTATGGCACAGAAGGCTTGGACATGCAAATTTACAACTGATTCACAAACTCCATAATAAGGAACTGGTTAGAGGGCTTCCAAATGTCAAACCTGAGATCCATGGAGTCTGTGAAGCCTGTGTAAGAGGGAAGCAAACACGCTCCTCTTTCAAGAGCAAATCGGATGTTACCACTTCTCATCCTCTAGAACTGATCCATATGGATCTCTGTGGTCCCATGAGGATAAGAAGTCATGCAGGGAACAAGTATGTGTTTGTTATTGTTGATGATTACTCTAGATTCACATGGACAATCTTTCTCTCTTCCAAGGAACAGGTGTCCGAGACATTTGAATCTTTCATCAAGGGTGTAGAAACCAATCTGGGACATAAGCTAAGCTCCATCCGATCCGACCATGGAACGGAGTTTGAGAATTCCATGTTTCTTGATTACTGCAAGGAACATGGGGTCTCTCATAACTTCTCGGCTCCTAGGACACCACAGCAAAATGGAGTGGTCGAGAGGAAGAACAGAACATTGGAGTACATGGCTAGAACAATGCTCATAGCAAGCTACCTTCCTCGAATCTTCTGGGTTGAGACGATCAACACTTCATGCTATATCCTTAATCGTGCCATGCTTAGACCATTGTTAAATAAAACTGCTTATGAACTAATCAGGGAACGCAAGCCCAATGTTTCCCACTTGCGTGCCTTTGGTTACATGTGCTTCATTCACAACAATGGAAAAGACAATTTGGGAAAATTTGATCCAAGGAGTGATGAAGGAATCTTTCTGGGATATGCTAATTCAAGCAAAGCTTATAGAGTCTACAATAAGAGAACCCGGAAGATTGAAGAGAGTATCCATGTTGTCTTTGATGAACACTCAAAAGCTGTGAGTGATGATTCCAACTCACAGTTCTGTAGGATCGTGATTGTTAGATTAATAATCAGGGAACTGAGAACACAGTTTATAGTTCCCTTCGCAGCGGAAATAAACAATCAACTAGATGAACAAGTTCCTTATAGTGGAAACCTTTGATTGCCAACTAGCAATCCAGGATAAAAACCACTACCTTTCTTTCGAAAGGATTTCAAGGTCTACTTCTTGATTTCTTATCTCTTTTGGTTACAGCTTATCCTAGGAACAAACACACAGTTTTTTTGCCTTACACACAGTTAGGCAATCCTAGATAACTTAACACAATCAATAATCAATCCAAGAAACAGACCTTAGCACCTAGGAACTATCTCACTTACAGTCATAGGAACTTAGCACTCAGCTCTTCGATTCCTTAACTGGTTCCTCTTGATCTCGTTTGCTTTGATAATCTTGTTTGAAGGTTCACACTTTGATGTTTGCTATTGAGTGTGATTTGTATTTCAGTGCTTGAAGATAACCTTTGAGTTAGTCTTCCTTTTATAGTGGATTCTTCGCAACTTGATCTTCTCTTGGTTCCCACAGATCGAGCTTGCCCTAGGATGTGTGGTTGTCCTTGATCCACACTGTCTTTGACATATACAAACAACCTAGGCAGCTCAGAATCCTTCTAGGTTAGTCAACTACTTCAGCCAAGTCGTTCTCCAGCTTCCTTCTTCCTAGGTTCAACAATCTGGGCACTTGGGAACTGTCTTTTGGATAGTGACATCTCTATGAGCTGTCGCTTTCAGTGCCTTTGTCAGAGGTTCATTGTTCTAGGCATCTTGGAGTCTTGCTCTTGGATGGTGGCAGGCTTTTGGAAGCTTCTCTCAAGTTGCTTTCACCTCCTTTTGTCCGAGGTTTGGTGTTCCCAGATTTCTCGGGAAACGCAAAGTCACGTGTTGCATTTCTGGGCACACCTGGGTTCCTTTGGCTTGCCTGCTTGGTTTCTTTATCTTGTTTGGCTTCCATAGTTTCAATAACTGTCATGTGGTTCCTCTAAACACAACTTTGAGATAAAACATTATTATTAAAATATTTGTCATCTTCAAAAGTAGAGAAACTGAAGAAATGAACTCTCAGGGAAACCGAAGTTCCAGAGTTTCGTTTCCTAACAATTTCCCCCTTTTTGATGATGACAAATATAAGGAACCTGGCAACATAATAGGAACATGAAATTCATGAGAACAGTTGAGCTAAGGGATTTTCAACTTTAAAAAATATTGATAGAACATTCAATAGTTGTAAATTCCCCCTAAGCAAATGAACTAAGTTATTCAAGTTCCCCTTTAGAAGTAGAATGGGTTCAGAGTTCCTATAAGTCCAGTAGTTCCAATAATTCAAGGTTCCTATCCATTCTTCCCCCTTTTGACATCATCGAAAAGATCAAGTTACTTATGAAGTATAGGATATCAATGTGAAATAAACAATTTGCGTTAAACCCATGACAATGACCATAATAGAAACTTAAGGCAAAGACAAATGATGCATTAGAAACATTACCATAAGAGTTCATTAATCATTAAAGTCAAGAACATTGCCCAGAGATACAAAGTGGAAAGAGAAACAAAAGAGCACAACCAACTTGACATTAGACAAAATAAGGATAGAAGAGGGGAGTAGGACCCTAGGGAACTACTAGCACACTGTGATGTTATAGCACTGAGAACTAGGAGAGACGTTCCTATGGCAGCGTAGTGGCCTCCTCTTCGGTTTCCTTCTTTTCTGCAGTTCCTTCATCTTGGCATGTTGTTATCTTATCGGCCTAATTACCTCCAATTGAGCAAGGTTAAGATTGAAGTTTTTCTTGGCCATTTGAGGAGCTTTGTGTTTTGAGAGAGACGGGTGAACATGAGATTTGAGAGAAGGCGTGAGAGAACAGAGTGCTCGGCTCAATCAAACAGGAAACCTTAAATAACCCTTGAGCAATTTTGGAGCCGTTGAGAATCAAGCCGATGGAGATATTTCTGGGAACTCTGAAGAGTTGAAACGGCTAATTTTCTTAAAGCTTTTGCGCCTTTGCAACGGTCACAAATTCAAAGATTAGATGCTCAAAATGGCAACTGTTCAAGGCTGAGAAGACGTCTCTGACGCTGTGAGATTTGCCATAAATACTGTCTTGGGAGGAGCAATTCTCTTACTAGCCGTTTAAGGGGTAGCCCATCCTAGTTCCTTTCTGGCGATATTTTCAGTGTGCTAGAGGGATATATGGGAACCTTTGATGTGGGGTTTTAAGACATAGGACCTGAAAGTACGTTCCCATAAAATAAATCGGGGAAGGCCATTTATCGCATCACACACTAATTCCCAGAGAGGGTTAAGAAGAGGATCATAGGGAATTAGATTGTGCAATGAGGCAAGGGAGGGTCATAGTACACAATCATCATTTCGGCTTGTATTGTTGGGTTAGAATATGATCAGATTGTGACTTTTGGGCCAACAAAGAAACTGGAACAATGGAGAAGTTGAAAGAATAATGAAGACCAAAAGATACGAACTAGAAAAATTTATCTAAGCCTTTTTAAGAAACCATTATGGAAAAGAGGGTTTGTAGCAAAAAATATAACACATAGATATCAAGACTCAACAAGTGAAAAATCTTAAATTAGTCAATCAGGGGAATTGGAAATGAGCCGTTAAACTAAGGTCACTACTAGGTTATAGGAATCATTCCCAATTCCAATCTAAGGTTCTCGAAGGGAACTCTATTCAAGGCTTTGGTGAATATATCTGCAACCTGATCTTTAGTTCTACAAAATTTTATAATGATGTTTCCTTTCTCAACATGATCTCTAAGAAAATGATGTCTTATATCTATATGCTTGGTCCTAGTGTGATGCACAGGATTCTTTGAAATATTTATAGCACTCGTGTTATCACAAAGAATAGAGAGGGGACCATAAGACATACCAAAGTCCGCGAGTTATTGCTTTAGCCAGAGGAGTTAGGAACAGCAAGAGGCAGCAGCAATGTACTCGGATTCTGTGGTGGAGAGAGAGACTGAGACTTGTTTCTTTGAGCCCCATGACACAAGGCAGGGGCCTAGGAACTGTGCCATTCCAGAGGTGCTCTTCCTATCCACCAGGTATCCAGCATAGTCCGCATCGGTGTAACCCATCAGCTCAAAGGGACATTCTTTGGGGTACCAAATGCAGAGTGAGTCAGTTCCCTTGAGATATCGGAGTATCCTTTTTACAGCAGCCAAGTGGGTTTCTCTTGGACAAGATTGGAACCTAGCACACAAACCAACAGCAAAAACAATGTCTGGGCGACTAGCGGTTAGATACATGAGTGAGCCTATCATACCTCTATAGAGTTTCTCTTCCACTAGAGGACTTGAGTGGTCCTTGTCCAAGTGAGCAATGGTGGAAATGGGAGTGGAAAGAGGCTTGCATGACTCCATTTTGAACCTTTTCAGTAGTTCCCTGACATACTTCTGTTGATGAATTTGTATACCATCTTCCTTTTGAGTGATTTGCAATCCGAGGAAGAATGTGAGTTCCCCAATTAGGCTCATTTCAAATTCACTGCTCATCAAGTCTTTGAACTTGTCTACAAGGGACAGGTTAGTGGAACCAAAAATGATATCATCGACATAAATTTGAACCACTAAGATGTTACCTTCTTCTTCTAGGATGAAGAAAGTCTTGTCAATAACCCCACGCATGTAGCCATTTGAGAGTAGGAACTGGGCAAGACGATCATACCAAGCTCTGGGAGCTTGCTTGAGGCCATACAGTGCTTTGTCTAGAAAGTAGACATGGTCTGGATAATCATCGTCTTCAAAACCAGGTGGTTGCTTGACATAGACTTCTTCTTGAAGAATTCCATTGAGGAAGGCTGTCTTTACATCCATTTGGAACAGCTTGAACCCTTTGTGTGATGCGAAAGCAATCAACAATCTTATTGCTTCAATCCTTGCCACTGGAGCATAGGTTTCATCATAGTCGATGCCTTCTTGTTGATTGTATCCTTGAGCAACGAGTCTTGCTTTGTTCCTTATCACAGCTCCTGTATCATCTAGTTTGTTTCTGAAAACCCATCTAGTTCCTATGATGTGCTTATCCTTGGGGCGGGGAACTAGATGCCATACTTTGTTCCTTTCAAACTGATAAAGTTCTTTTTGCATGGCTTGGATCCAGTCTGCATCCTTCAGTGCCTCACCTATGTTCTTTGGTTCCATAACAGATAAGAAGGCATTGAAGGCAAAGAAGGTTAGATGTTCGAACCTGACTGGAGGCTTGATGGTTCTTCTTTCTCTGTTGGGAGCTAGAGCATTGGATGTGGAGACATTTTGAGTTGAGCATTCAGCTTCAGCTTCCTGGTTGGGATCACCTTCTCCATTGAAGATCATGTGAGAGGATGAATCATTGATGTCTCCACAGATGTTGTCTTCATGTTCATGGTTCCCAGAAATGGATTGTTGTTGATTATCCATAGGAACTGGTGGAGGAGCCAGTGGGGGATTTTGTGCAGCAGGGAAGGAACTGGGTGGTGTGATGTCTTCATCTGGATCTTCTTGAGGAGGTTTGGGAAATGTATCTTCAAAGGAACTGATGGTGTTCTGCACATATCTACCAAGTGATTTTTCATTAAAAATAACATGAACACTTTCTTCTACCTTTTTGGTCCTTTTGTTGAAGACTTTGTATGCCTTGTTTCCGGAGGCATATCCAATAAAGATCCCTTCATCACTCCTTGGATCGAACTTGCCAAGGTTGTCCTTCCCATTGTTGTGCACAAAACATTTGCATCCGAACACCCTCAGATGTGAAATGTTGGGAACTCTTCCTCTTAGGAGTTCATAGGGTGTCTTCTCTGTGATTGGGCGAAGCATGGCTCGATTGATGATGTAGCAAGCTGGGTTGATTGCCTCAGCCCAGAATGATTGGGAGAGTCCACTTGAGATGAGCATAGTTCGAGCCATGTCTTCTAGGGTTCTATTCTTCCTTTCTACTACTCCATTTTGTTGAGGAGTGTATGGTGCAGAGAAGTTGTGATCAATACCATGTTCACTGCAAAATGTTAGAAATTCTCCATTTTCGAATTCGGTACCATGGTCAGACCGAATAGAATTAAGTGAGCAATCGAGAGATTTTTCTAACAAAGGAACCAGATCTTTAAAGAGGTCAATGACTTCACTCTTAGATTTTATAAAGATAGTCCAAGTGAAGCGAGAGAAATCATCGACAAGAACAAAGATATACTTGTTTCCTCCTAGGCTTTGAACTCTCATGGGTCCACAGAGATCCATGTGGATGAGTTCAAGGGGCCTTGAGGAACTTATCATGTTTTTGGATTTGAAGGAACTCCTTGCTTGTTTCCCTTTAACACAATCTGAGCATGGTTCCGAAGATATACTACTTATCTTTGGAAGGCCTCAGACTAGTTCCCTTGAGTACAGCTTGTGGATCAGTTTGGTGCTAGCATGACCAAGGCGTTGATGCCACAGTTCTGTTTGATCATTCACGGTTGAAAGGCAGAGTTTCTCCTTGGGAGCATATGATGGGTCAACAACGTACACATTGTTGAATATTTTGCCTTTTAAGATGATTTGTCCCGAGGGGTCTAGGACAGTGCATTCACTTGACTTGAATCTAACTTCATTGTCTCCTTGATCACACAGCTGTGACACACTAATTAGATCAAAGCCAAGATTATCAACAAGGTGAACTTTATTTACCTTAATGTGGTAATTTAGATTCACAGTTCCTATTCCATAAATTTTCCCTTTGCTTTTGTCTCCAAAGGAGATGTTTCCTCCTTGGATGGGTTGAAGAGAGGTCATTTGATTTCTTCTTCCGGTCATATGGCATGAGCAACCACTGTCAATGTACCATAGTCGAGGTTGCCTCTCTTCTTTCTGCACACAGGGGAACTAAGACGTTTGAACCCAGCGAAGCTTGGCTTTACTGGGGGGATTAGCATTGCGAGTCTGTGAATGACCAGGGAACTAGTTCCTTTTGTGGTAATAAGCTCTTTTCTCATTTTCAAAGTTCCTTTTCTTAGGACAATCAGTGTTGTAATGACCATTTTTACCACAGTAATAGCATAAGCGATTGTAAACAACATGTCTATACTTTCCTTTTTCTGGCCTAAAAGGTTTTTCAGTTTTTCTTTTGTTAAAATCAACATTGTTTCTAACCTTAATATGAGCCATATCAACATACCTTTTGTGAGCAAAGGAATTAGTGAACCATTGGTCTTCAGGAACCATCTTTTCTTTTCCCTTAGGTTCCCTCTTAGGACTTTGAGAGCTTTCATTAAGACGTTTGGCAACCTCAGCCTTGTTCTCAAGAACCATGATCTTCTCTGATAGGAATTGATTCCTATCACGAGAAGTGGCAAGAGAGCAGTACTGAGGTTCTCATTCATCTCAACAAGTTCTCGCCTAGCTTTTTCATCTTCAGCATCATTGTTCCCTTTGTTATTGACATATCCTATTCCATGACGTTGTCTCACAAAAACAGTTTGATTTATCATTTTTTCATTTATGGAGTCAGTGAGAATGTCTAACCTATCAATTATAGATTGAAACATGTCATTTCCAGGTAGGTTATCATGAAAGGGAACTTTGATAGAATCTATGCTAGTTTCATCACAAGATTTGCAGATTTTAAGGTGACTAGCATGCACATTTCTAATATCAATGAGTTTGGAATGGGTTTCAGCTATATCTTTCTCTGTTTCATCAAGTTTCTTACTCCAAACAGAATTCTCAACAGTCAAGCAAGCAATTTCATCTTCACAATCATCAAGTTTTTGTTGAAGGGAACTGGTTTCCTTTCCTAGTTTTTTTATGATCTTAAGAAGTTGTTTCTTATCACAATCAACTAGAGTTTTTAGGAAATCGTCAGAAGTTACCTCAAGGTCTTCTGAGTCGCTTGAGTCTCCTTTTGCCATGAGACATCTTCCTCCAGAGAAGCCACTCAGATCCAGTTCCTCATCTGAGTCTTCTCCCCATGAGGCTACGAGAGCCTTCTTTCTCTGAGGTCTTTCTTCTTCCTTAGAGTCTTCCTTGTTGGGACAATTCTTAGCGTAGTGTCCCTTTTCTTTGCACTCATAACAAGAGACTTCCTTGAGATCTCTTCTTGGTCCACTGTGAGAGGAACTGCCCTTTTGAAACCTTCCCTTTACAAAGAATTTTTTGATGTTCTTTGAGAAGAGGGCAGTTAGTTCGTCCTCCTCTTCTTCTAGGTCTGAGTTCTCTTGCTCCATCTCGAGCCTAGAGAAGGCTTTGGAGATCTTGAGGGCAATTCCTTTCTCCAGTTTCTTGTCGGCATTGGCTTTGGTGTGCTCTCCTTCTTCAACTTCCAGTTTCCCTATGACTTGAGTCAAGGGAAGGGATTGAATGCCTGGAGTGTTCTTCATGATTCCCTTGAGAAGGGTGAATTTGGAGTTGAGTCCATTGATGACCACCAGAGACTTGGAAACTTCATCGAGGTTGACTCCGGCCGCTGTTAGCTTTCCAACCAATCTGTTGAAGCGGGAGTAGTACTCTGAGATGGTCTCAGTTTCCATCATTTTGAAGGTGTGGTATTCTCCTTCCAAAGCAAACTTTCTGCTTTGCTTTAGTTCATCACTTCCTTCATGCATCTCCTTGAGAGCCTTCCACATTTCCTTCGCCGTCTTGATGCCTATGACCTTGTCCATGTCCTCTCTGTCCAGTCCATTGAAGATGAACTGCCTGGCCTTGGCATTCTTCTCCATGATAACATAGTGCTCTGGTTTCCAGTCTTCTTCCTTCATGGTAAGGTCGACATAGCCATCTCCATTTTCGACTATCCTCCAGCATTAGTAGTCGTTGGTCTTGATGTGGCTTTCCATGCACTTTTCCCACCATGTTTCTTCTCCTTTCTTTCGGAGATATGGCTTGTTGGTGGAGATTATGAGCTCAAACTTGCTTGGTTGAGACATGATCTGCAAACTTTAACAAAGATCTAGAGCTTTTCCTGCTCTGATACCAATTGTAGGATCGTGATTGTTAGATTAATAATCAGGGAACTGAGAACACAGTTTACAGTTCCCTTCGCAGCGGAAATAAACAATCAACTAGATGAACAAGTTGCTTATAGTGGAAACCTTTGATTGCCAACTAGCAATCCAGGATAAAAACCACTACCTTTCTTTCGAAAGGATTTCAAGGTCTACTTCTTGATTTCTTATCTCTTTTGGTTACAGCTTATCCTAGGAACAAACACACAGTTTCTTTGCCTTACACACAGTTAGGCAATCCTAGATAACTTAACACAATCAATAATCAATCCAAGAAACAGACCTTAGCACCTAGGAACTATCTCACTTACAGTCACAGGAACTTAGCACTCAGCTCTTCGATTCCTTGACTGGTTCCTCTTGATCTCGGTTTGCTTTGATAATCTTGTTTGAAGGTTCACACTTTGATGTTTGCTATTGAGTGTGATTTGTATTTCAGTTCTTGAAGATAACCTTTGAGTTAGTCTTCCTTTTATAGTGGATTCTTCGCAGCTTGATCTTCTCTTGGTTTCCACAGATCGAGCTTGCCCTAGGATGTGTGGTTGTCCTTGATCCACGCTGTCTTTGACATATACAAACAACCTAGGCAGCTCAGAATCCTTCTAGGTTAGTCAACTACTTCAGCCAAGTCGTTCTCCAGCTTCCTTATTCCGAGGTTCAACAATCTGGGCACTTGGGAACTGTCTTCTGGATAGTGACATCTCTATGAGTTGTCGCTTTCAGTTCCTTTGTCTGAGGTTCATTGTTCTAGGCATCTTGGAGTCTTGCTCTTGGATGGTGGCAGGCTTTTGGAAGCTTCTCTCAAGTCACTTTCACCTCCTTTTGTCCGAGGTTTGGTGTTCCCAGATTTCTCGGGAAACGCAAAGTCACGTGTTGCATTTCTGGGCACATCTGGGTTCCTTTGGCTTGCCTGCTTGGTTTCTTTATCTTGTTTGGCTTCCATAGTTTCAGTAACTGTCATGTGGTTCCTCTAAACACATCTTTGAGATAAAACATTAGTATTAAAATATTTGTCATCTTCAAAAGTAGAGAAACTGAGGAAAGGAACTCTCAGGGGAACCGAAGTTCCAGAGTTTCGTTTCCTAACAAGTTCCCTGATGATCACTTTCCACGTATGCAACGTGAAGACTCAGATGATAAAGGTGATGATGGGAATCACCGGGGTAATCCACGTACAGTGCCCCCAATGCTAGTGGGAGCACTACTAGTTCTCTTAGAGCTACCACAACTAGTGACGATGACACCCCTACGACACCAGCACCTCAACAACTCCAATCGTTGATGATGATGTCACTACTGTTCTCAATGGAACTTCTGGTGGTGATACTTCGGATGCACAAATCGTGCAAGATGGCCAAGCGAGTGGTAACAATTATTGAGGAAGAACTTGTGGATGTTGTTGAAGGAATAGTCTCTGAGGTAGCCACTACAATTGCTGCTGACGTTCCTCCCTCTTCATCCTCAACTACAACAACAAATATTGCCCTTCCTCCTATTCCTCCACCGTCGGAATCCAAAAACGTCTGGACCAAGAAGAATCACCCAGTTGATGCTCTTCTCACACCATACGAACAAAGAGGTTCACACTCTCAACTATGTGACTTTTGTGCTTTCTATGCTTTTATCTCTTTTGTAGAACCAAAGAACATCAAAGAAGCACTGAAAGATCCAGATTGGATAGTTGCTATGCAAGAAGAGCTACATCAATTCGAAAGGAACAAAGTCTGGAGACTTGTTCCCCTTCGAAAGCACAAACATGCTATTGGCACTCGATGGATTTTCATAAACAAGCTCGACGATTCTGGAACTGTGATAAGGAACAAGGCGAGATTGGTTGCTCAAGGCTACAATCAACAAGAAGGGATCGACTATGATGAGACATATGCTCTAGTAGCCCGCATTGAAGCCATTCGACTTCTCATCGCTTATGCTGCTTTCAAAGGATTCACGTTGTATCAAATGGATGTCAAAACAACATTTCTCAATGGCTATCTTCAAGAGGAAGTTTATGTGAAACAACCCCTAGGTTTTGAAGACATGGAACATCATGACTATGTGTATGCACTGGACAAAGCACTGTATGGGCTCAAGCAAGCTCCAAGATCTTGGTATGATCGGCTGGTACAGTTCCTTCTCTCAAATGGATACAGACGTGGCGCGATTGACAAGACATTGTTCCTCTTGGAACACAAAGGTGAGATTCTCGTAGTTCAAGTCTATGTTGATGATATTATTTTTGGTTCCACTAATTCTTCCCTTATAGAAAAATTCAAAAATCTAATGAGTAGTGAATTTGAGATGAGCATGATTGGGGAACTCTTTTTCTTCCTCGGATTACAAGTCTCTCAATCCTCTGAGGGAACAAGGGTACATCAAGAAAAATACATCAAGGAACTGTTGAAGAAGTATGGTATGGATAAAGCTAAACCTATTGATATCCCTATTTCTCCTAACACTCGTCTTGATGCAGACTTGAATGGCCAAGATGTAAATGCTACAATGTATAGAGGCATGATTGGTTCCTTACTCTATCTAACGGCAAGTAGGCCATATATTATGTTCAGTGTGTGCCTTTGTGTTAGGTTTCAAGCAAATCCTAAGGAGTCACATCTAACTGAGGTCAAAAGGATCCTGCGATACTTGAAAGGGAACGACAATCTCTGTCTTTGGTATCCAAGGAATAGTGGGTTTGAACTTGTGGGCTTCACTGACGCTGACTTTGCTGGTCACCTTGTGGATCGCAAAAGCACATCAGGGACGACACAGTTCCTTGGCCCATGTCTTGTCTCTTGGGCATCAAAGAAACAAAATTATGTTGCCCTTTCAACCGCTAAAGCTGAGTACGTCGTTGCTGCCTCTTGTTGTGCCCAGGTATTATGGCTCAAACAACAATTGGAGGATTTTGGTATGACTTTTGACACCGTTCCCATTATGTGTGATAATACTAGTGCTATCAACATTTCAAAAAATCATGTTCATCACTCACGTACTAAGCATATTGATATTCGTCACCATTTTCTTTGTGATAATGTTGAGAATTTTTTTATTAGAATGGATCATTGCAGGACAGAGGAACAAGTTGCATATATCTTCACCAAAACACTGGATAGAAAACCCTTTGAGTATTTGCGAATGCTCCTTGGGATGATCTCTTTAAACTAAGGAACTTCACTTCCACTATTCCCTCAGTGATTGGCTAGATCGATCATTCATAAACTAGGGAACATCTTCTATGTGGCATGTTATTTGCAAATGAACTGTTCATTAATCTTGCTATGTGCTTTGTGTTACATTATATCAAAAACTTCTTGCAACTTCTATTCTTGATCATATGTGCTTTACTTTTTACATGATAACATCTTCTTTCAAGCCTAAAGCAACCGATTTGATTATCTGCTCCCTCATTACAATCCAAAATGATAATTGGTTGCACTGCCGTCCCTAGCTTGGATCCAGGTAAACGTTCCCTATGCAGCTCTCTTTGTTTACCCACTTATTGGGAATCATTATCTGGATCGTCATTGTTCCCTACCTGTATTTCTGTTTGGATATATCTTTGCAATTTTGTGTGATCCCATTAAAATATCCAAACTAGCCTTTCTATCCACTCAAGCAACTCAGAGTCATCTGTATGGCGCTCTGCCTAAGGGGGAACTGCGAAAGGAACAGTGAATGGGAACAACTTGCCGAACGTTGAGAGTTGCAGGTGAACGTTGCTCTCTGCGACGCTTGCATTCAATGGTCATTTGATAGCTCTGCAGCGAGGAACAGTGTGATTGCGAGAAACGAGAAGAAAATGGTCGTTACTTGTAGAGTGAAAAAAGATCTGGTTGCCATTTTAAATGATGTCAATGGCGAGATTCCTGGTAAGCCAATCCTCACCTTTCCTAAATTGTTTTCCTCCCAAATCTCTTGCCTTCTATAAAACATCACCCTCACCACAACCCGACTTACCCACTGTTTCACATATTTTCTCTCTCAATCTCTGAAATTTCCTTTCTCTACTCTTTGCCGTTCTCAAACCCTAAACCCTAAATTCCTCCTCTCTCCAAACACAACCACATCACCATGTCTAGTCCCACATCGTCTTCTACCCCCGCCATTGACGTCTCTGCATTCACTGAGGAGCAACTCATGGCTCTCAAGCACTCAATTGAGGCACTCCAGGCTGCTAAAACTCCGCAATCCAAAGACACCACATCCATTGTTGCTGTGGTGGAAATAGCCAAAGAGGCCACCTCCTCAATCGCTGAACTTCATGAGGAACAGCCTCAGGGGGAACAACCATCGGTGGAACAGGTCCAAGAAATTGATGCCTCTAAGGAGATGGTGACTGTCACTGAGCCAGAAGATGAAGTTAACTCCCCTCCTAAATCAAAAGAAGCTGAAGATGAGGAGGCCATGGCTGCTGTAGAGGTCAATCTAGGTCTTCATCCTCTGGAAATTGTGGAGCCCAGTCGCAAGCGCAAACACACGATTGGCTCTGAGGATGATGAGGGCCCAGATGTTGAGTATTTAGGGGAACATCGAGCGTCCACCGACTTCTCCACCCCGACCAAGTTTGTCGCCGGTGAGACTACTCCAGGTACTCTAAAGGAACGTCTGCGATCTGCAAAGAAGATCGAGGCCAAGATTGAGCCCAGGAAGAAGGCTAAGCTGGAAGAAAAATCTGTTGATGGGAAAAAGATCATTCCCCACCTCCTTATCCCAGACGGGTTCCTAGTCGCCAACGGCTTCGAAGATGTCTTGGAGCGACTCAAATTTCAAGGTTGGGAACACTTCCTTTCCAACTGTGTCATGGCCAACCCTGACCAAATCAGGGAGTTCTACCGTTCCTTCCAACTCAACACTACCGCCACTATGGTGGGAACATCGTCGATCAACGATGAAGATCTGTCTTTCACTGTGTCAAAGGTTGCTCGACTGCTGTCCATCTCTGCTGAAGGGTTTTGCGAAATCTCTGGTGAGAAGAACACAAATGCTTTGAAAATGGCCAAGGAGGCTAGTGCTGAGCGGCTTTTCAAATCCAAAATTCCAGCCACTCATGTGTCTGCTCTTACTCTGTCTCAGCGAATAGCGCATCACATCATTATGAAGGCTGTCGTTCCTAGGCAGGAGAAGAGAAACACAATCACTGCCACCGATCTGCTGTTGTTGGACAAGTTTTGGCACATGGAGAAGATTGATCTTCATAGGATCATTCTACAACACATGGCAAAATGCAGTGCCAAGACTCATTCCCTTGCCTACCCAAATGTCATCAAGCTGATTCTGCAAACAGAAGGGGCTTACAGAGCAGAAGGCGAAGTTCCCCTGGTCACCGAACTGGATATGGTGAATGTGAACAAAATGAAGTTTTAGGGAGACAGCAAGGGAACTCTGCATGTATCTGATATTTTGAAGCGGGAAGCTGGAGAGGGAACATCTAAAGGTGCCTTTGTGCAAAGCCAGATGTTGACTGAATTGCGCGAAATCAAGAACATCCTGTCACTGCTTCTTGAGTATTTTCTCAACAAGGACAAGGCTCAGAAGGAGGATTCTGAGTCTTGAGTGGACACCTTTTCTTATCCAGCCCGTCTTACCTTATTCTCTTCGATATTGTTCACATGTATCATAATAAATTTGTAGAAATTAAAAGGGAACTAATATGCTAAAGTGATATATTATCAAATCAATATACAATATTAGAAGATATAATTGAACATACAAAAAAGTTAAAACTTTAATAAAAAATATGGGTAAGCTTTTTTGGTATGAATGATTTGTTTAATAAAAATCATGTTTCATCAATTCAATGTAAACAAATATAAAATTTTATATAACAATTAATTATCACAAAATAATTAAAGTTTTAATTAATGTAAGTAATTTTAGAAATTATCAAATCCATCAATTTATTCTAATGTAGTTTATATTAACTTTGAGTAATCTTTGTTGAGCAATGAGTTTTTAAATGTTGAAGTTGACTAAATTTGCTCAATGCTTAAAAATATTGTTGTTCAAGGGAATGTAAGAAACTTAATAACACGAACAAAACAATTAATATCATGAACAACAAACATTTCTCTCACATCTGAAACACTATAAAAATCTTGTTAAAATTCATTTGTTGAAAATTTGCTACAAAGTGACTAACGTATAAAGAATGAAAAAAAGATACAATTTTACATGTCAAAAAAGCTTAATATGATTAAGATGAATTGAGAAATGAATAATTTGAATGTGTTACGAAAATGAAGTATAATATTAATCATAACTTGTATATAGCTAAATTTGGGAGTGTGTTTATATATATGGGATTATGGGTGCATGGTTTCCGACCCAATGTCATTTGATTCACTTTCTCTTATGGAATTGATGAGATCGTGAAAACAAAATACATAATCAATCGTAGATAGAGCAAAATTTACCTGGTTGTTATATTATCAGTATAAGTTATCTTTGTTGGAACCTTGACGTTCCCTCTGGTTTTGATGATGATAAACACCATTAGGTTTTATGTTTTCTTGTTGTTCCTATGAGTTTCAGGTTTTATGAAAAAATAAGGGAACAATGGAAAACAGTGAAGAAGAGAAAGTAGAGGAATGTAATGGAACGTGTAGAAGCACGGAACAGTTACGCGAGAAGCAAATTGGAAATCTGAAGCGCGTGGTTCCTATACAAGGAAACTTCTATATATGGAAATAACATATGTGGAACGATGAGGAACACAGAGTTATGCCAGTTGTTCCCAGATAGACTCTGTTATACAAGGAAACGAGATTTTGAGTCTTGCTTGGATAAGAAGAAGAAGAAGATAATGAGTCTTAAGAAAGTTTATACAAGGAAACCATGTGTTTATAGTCTGATAAACTTATTTGGAAACGAAATTGTTCGTTGTTACCATATATGCTAAATGTTAGATATTTGGTAATAGAATTTTGTTAGACATTATATATGTAATATCCCTCATTTTGTAAGGAAATTTTTGAATTTTCTTATGCCCATATTACAAGTCAGATTAAATTCAGAGAAGTACGGACATTCTATGAGATGTTTGATCTCTGTAATATTTTTTCTGAGTAATATAAAATACAGTTAATGTATTTTTGGGTTAAAAGGTCGTTCATGTACGAATATATTTAACCCGGGGTTAAAAATATCTAACCACTTGGTAAATAAGACAAACCGGACAAAAGGGGGCAAAAAGGGCCTTGACCGCACCCGCGGAGAAGGCCAAATTTGGAGGCGGTCACGAAGTCGACCACCGCACCCTGCGGCCATCGTCAGCTCCGACGTCATCGCGATAAGTCGCATGCCGTAGCTCGCCTTAGTTGGCCTCCTAGCTGACTATCTGGTCAGGCCACCTCCTCCTTGACGTCATTGGTTGGTAAGCTCCATGCTTGGGGTATAAAAGAAGGAGGAGGAGCCATGGACGAGCTCCATCTTCTTCCTCTAAAAACTTCTCTGAAATCTCCATTGTTGTCAAGCTTGTGAGCTTCGTTTGAGAAGAGATCGAACCCCTTTGAGTGTTTACAAAGGTGATCTTAAGTGGTGTTCAAAGGCCTAAGAAGGTTGGGGATCGAACCACAAACGAATCGAAGGCGAACGAATCAAATTGGGTGAGTTCGCCATCGAAGCTGTCAAAAGCTCACCACCGGCACTTGACCGCACCCGCGGCAAGGGCTCCACCGCACCCGCGGTGAGCCTTGTCTGGGTTGTGTGTTCTTGGGTGTTTGGCTTTGGGCGAGGCTTGACCCCTTTGATTCCTTCCTTATTCTTTTAGATTCATATATGTAGATATTGAATCTAACTTAGGGTCTCGTTATGGGTCGTTCCAGAGGGATTTGATATCCAGGATCTGTCCCAGTTTCAGACTCAGGAACCGTTGTCTCTAAGCTTGTTAAAGCTTTCGTCTAATCTAAGGCAAGTGGCGGTTCGCTCTTGCTCATCATTCCATATTTCCATTAATTATCAATTGTTTAATTGTTAATTAATTTGGGATGATTTACTGTTCTGTTGGGAATAGTTTGATAAATGATGTGAAAAGAATATGATATTATAATAGGTTGTATATCTGCTAGAACAACGCTATTATAGATATATATTTATGATATTAGCCTGGAGGGCTTTGATATGATTATTACTGTGTTGAACTGTTTAGTTAGCACGAGTATTCGTAGGAGCGATGAACTATTCGAGGTCCAGTCGTTTCTTAATAATGATAAATGGTGCAAAGGGTGATAAACCCAAAAACCATTTGGTGGGTCATGACCGATCTCTATACTCGGGTATAGAGATGGTGGCACTTAACTGATGCTACAAATCTTGGGATTCATCCCATTCAGGAGTATGTCCCTCATGGCGAAACATATATCCTATATGTCCCTCATGATGAAACATATACTCAATATATGTCCCTCATGGCGAAACATATATTTAAAAGTCTATAACGTGATGCACGTTTTGGAATTTAAATAAGATAAGTGCCGTCGTAGCACATGATTAATATACCTCAGACGAGTAGTGCAGCTAGGGAATAGTGGAGCTAGGAAAGCTCGTCTTGACTTTGATCAGAGTACCGTTCTCTTTCCAATCTGGATTCGCATTAAGCGGTGAGGTTGGTCGTGAACCGAAACATCAAGTCGTTTTTGAACGCTTGTATGATTAATTAATGTTCCCCAACATTTGTCATATTTCCGATAAGACTCAATTCGTTGGAGTCTTCTTTGGGATTGATTTCTGTGAGACTTGGTCTTTCAGAATCTTCTCTTGATCATGCCTCTTCATATGTTTCAGTAGAGTATGGTGGTTGACTATCGTTATCGGTTTTGATTCGAGGAGCGATGAGTCTAACCTAATACGACTACTTTGAACCACTCTGCTTTGTACCCTTGCATAGGCTTTCATTAGACTAACCAACCGTAATTGTTCTCTGCATGGTTGGCTGGTGTCATCCGTTTGATTCGGCACATCAGATAAACATCCGAGAAATGAGGGCTAGAACGACTATAAAGGCAAACGGTGTTTTAATGAATTTACCAGGTTGCGATCCTTGGCGGGTGATCATTACAATCAAGACCCTTGTATTTATACTTTGCAAAGACTTTCGGTGATTACTCTGTTTTGTCCTATGGGGATGGGGATGTAATCCCCAGACATATGTTTTAACCAAAGATTTTGGTGTTTACATCATGATTGTTGTTTATGATTTGTATTTAAACCGGTAAAGCCTGGGGTGGCTTCGGTGTGGAAACCGAGGTCACTGGCGGTAATACCTTTCCAAATGGGTTACGATTTGGGGGTGTTACAGATCTGCAGCGCAATTGGTAACAAGTGGGTGTTAGGCCGCTTGTTAAAGTGGGAGGTCTCGACTTCGAGTCTCACGAACAACCTCCCCAGTTTGGGGGATGGGTTGGGGTACATGGGCTGCGGCCCATGGGGGATAGAAATGGCTGGGCCAATGCGCTCGGAGGCCCCTATCCAACATAAAAGTGTATTTTTTTATGTAATACCTCAGCCACTTGGGCCAGCCCATCACAGGGCTTCAGCCCATACACCCCAACCCTTCATTGGTAGCTCCACCTAATTAATAGGCAGCCATCTCCAAGAGGTTGTTCGTGAGTCTCGAACTCGAGACCTCACGCTTTAACAAGAAGCTTAACGCTCTCTTGTCACCAATTGTGCTGCAGCGCAATTGGTGACAAGAGAGCATTAAGCTTCTTGTTAAAGCGTGAGGTCTCGAGTTCAAGAGAGCATTAAGCTTCTTGTTAAAGCGTGAGGTCTCGAGTTCGAGACTCACGAACAACTTCTTGGAGATGGCTGCCTATTAATTAGGTGGAGCTACCAAGGAAGGGTTGGGGTGTATGGGATGCAGCCCTGTGATGGGCCGGCCCAAGTGGCTGAGGTATTACAATATATAGATGAGATTGCCTTGGGGAAAGGTATCTCAGTTATAACCATCAAGCATACCAAGGAACTCTTGTGAGAACTGAGATCGAAGGTCTAAGGCAAGGTACGGGTAGTTCTTGCTAAAGGTCTTGTTTTTGTTCTTGTGTCGTTAGGAGTTGATTGCACTCAAGGTCTTTAACCTAGGGTATAGGTGGAGTTAAGACTTGTGAGATTGTACAATTCTTAATAATACAAGTATTTGTTTTTTGGGAAATTACTTGTTACTTTGAATCTTTATATTCCGCTGCCCAGGGAACAGTCACGCCGTTCCCTGTCTAACACACTACGATTCAACAATCTTATAACTAGCTTGGTTTAAATTTACTTGAACAGACAAAATTTAATTGACATAACATTAGCTGAAGCTCGACATAGGACTTTTTTTTATACAGTAAGAATTAGACTGAAAACCACAGAAGACACGGTTTCTCAGTCTATAGCATCCTTGTGGATGAGAACTAAAAGCTCTAAACTTGCTTGAATATCTTCCAGAGAATTCCGCTAACTCAGATTCGCAATGCAATCGGCCGCAACGTTTGTTTCTCGGAAGACATGACAGATCTGCACTGAAGAAAATAGTTGTAATAAACAAAGGATATCAGAAATTAAAATTTCAATATCCATGGACAATGCCAGATCTTATTCAGGACATTTACTATTATAAGGTTGTCGCATTCCAATTGGATATTAGGAATACCCATTTCATTTGCTTTGATTAAAGCATTTCTAACCGCTATAGTTTCAGTTTTTAGAGGGGTTGATATTCCATATTTTTCACCAAATATAAGGAGTTCACCTCTACTATCACGAAAAATAAGCCCATAACTAGATTCGCCATTTGTCTTCGTGGATCCATCATTATTAATTTTAATTAAATGTTCTCGTGGTTTTTTCCATTTTTTCAAAAGTCTCTTTCTTTTGGGGATCGTTGTATTTTTGGGGAAAGAACCAGCCAACCAGTTTGGATTCCATTTTTTGGTCTTCTTCCAATTGTCCGTTAGATTATTTATGTACCGTGGAATCAGCCAAACAGCTCGACATAGGACTTGATAAAGAATTCGTGAAATCATAGTCGTATAAAAAAAACTAATTAAAATGTTAATGTATTAATGATAAATAATGAGATCTCAACTAATCAAATTAAATCAAACATTTTGCTTAAATTAAAAAATCATATTAGAATGTAAGTAAAAAGTCAATTTGTTATGACTTGTTGGTATAAATTTTGTTAAGATTTGTTTATTTAAATTTTGCTAAATAATTTGATATAATAACAAATTTAAAAATAAAACAAAATATACTTTTACACATACGCAAAGTAGGTCCGGAAGCATTTTGGTCACTCGAAAGAGGATGAATTTAATATGTATATAGATTTTATTGATTTTGATGAGCCTCCTCATAGAATTTAAGGTATACTAATATCCTTGTAGTGTTTTTTTTCTTAGTATTTATTTGAGTTTGACCCTCTTTTCATTTTTTGTAAAAAATGAATTACCACTTTTTAAACTTAAACTAACTTACTTTTTTATTAATAATATTACTATATTACCGTAGATTTGAAAGTAAAGTGAGAGATTTGATAAAATTGTAAAGTATATTAGAAAAATTAAGATTTTTTTAACAAAAATATGTGATTTCTAAATTTGATTCCAAATATCTCAATCAATTATTGCTAATTAAGATCTTTGCTAACAAATATTGATATATTAAATATATGTAAAATGATTGCCTCAATATATACTATTTTTTATTTGCTTAAAAATATGAAATATAAGATATATGTGATCGGCTACGATATAGTAAAAGATTAAGGTGATACCTATTACTTTAATTTTTTTAAAGGTTTGATGATGTAGGTGAAATCAACGTGAGGCCAAGTGGTCGGCGAGGGGTCTCTCCTTTAGTACATATATGTATAAATAAATTAGAAGCTCTAAAATGAGAGATAATAAAAGTTCAAAAATGTATACAAAACAAAAAAATAATGGACTGTAAATTCCGAATTGAAAGTGTATAGAAGAAATTGAGAGAAATGTTCAAATTACAAATTTTTAATATTTTTATTTCTAAATACTAGTAACGAAAAATCTGAAAGGAGATATGAACTAATCCATAAGAGTATAAGTTTTATTTTGAAAGTAACTTTAAAAATACATAGATGAAGTACATTGTAAGCAAATACAAAATAAATTTGATATGATTTTACTGTATAATTCTTTTCCTAACCACCTCAATTTAGATTCTATTTATGACTAAAAAATATAGATTGTTATTATAAATATCTTCTTAACTTTTATACGCATTGTTTGCATAAAAAACTTAAGGATTTTTTTTAATATTATTCCATAAAGTAAGCCTAGTTTCAAAATAATATTAAAGTTGTTTCACTTGCTTATCTTATATCCTTAAAATTGACTTATTGGTGTATTACGTTTGCTTTAAAATTAACTAATTATGTTTTTGAATAGTATTTTACTTTGTGCCTATGATAGCTCATATTTTCTTTTTTTAATTTTAAAATAAAATTTATTATTATTAATAAAAGTTAATTCAATCCATGAAATTTCATTATTTATAATATTGTTTAGCTTTCAATTTTAAGTTGAGTTGAACAATAAGGATATTAAATTAATTTCAAAATTAGATATATAATCTAACAATTAATAATTAATTGAGATATTTTATATTTAATTGTGTATGATAACAACTCCATAGATTTGGTAGCAACAAAATTCTAGAGATGTAAAATTATAAGATGATGTTAGGAAGATCTCGTAGGATTTGATAAGGTCAATAGATTAAGAAATTTAAACTTATTAATTTAAACTAACCACATCGACATTTATGAAGGATTTTGTCTCAGTAATGATAAAATAATTAAAAAAACTAAAGTTTGTTAGAGTATCAAAATAAATCATATTAATAATTTACGGTTTCGAAATAACCAAATCTTAATAAATTATTAAAATTACCTTAGGTGTCATCATTTTTGTATAAGAAACAATCCGTCTATTTTTATATTGACTGTGAATACTATATAATTAAGATCCTTATATCAAGTCAAAATAATTATATAGCAATCTAGCTTCATGGTAGAAAATGAATGTGAAATTTAATATACAAACAAATATAAGGTTTAGATTAGTTCATACGTATTGTTAAAAGAAATAAGCTAATTTCTTTAACTGGCTAAAGTTAATTTAATGAGATTTGGTTAAGACTTGATAGAATTTTAGAGTTCAAATTTAATTAATTTCAAAAACAAAACCAGGTTATTAAAGATGATTAACTACAAAATGACATATAGAATTTGTGGGTTTATAAGCATTTTGGTGGCTTAAAAATAGATAGGTCCAATATATATAAATAATAATAAATTAAATATTAAAAATCAAACATCAACAACATTTGCCTTAAAACGCTATGGTGACTCAAAATGAGCCATCTTTAATATATATATATATATATATATATATATATATATATATATATATATATATATATATATATATATATATATATATATATATATGAAAAAAAAAATGGGTTAACGATCCTAAAATAAAAATTCATTCATAAAAAAAAGTTAATATGAGATCTTAAATGTGACAGAGAAGAAAATGGATAAAAAGGTTGAAGATCTACCGATACTCATGCCCTTATAATTGACTCTTAACAAAATCTAAAACTAATTTTGTAAAAAAAGGCTTCGATATTAAATAATAGATGCAAACTAAATGTAAAAAAAGATATTATATTCTTTGTAGTAAGATGGTACTCATAATCGATAGTGCTAGGGTCCGTTTGGATTCCCAGAGATAATGCATTATCTTGTATTAAATTGTCAATTTAATACAAGATAATGCAAGTTAATACATTATTTTATCTATTCAAACGGACCCTTAGTGAAGAAACATAATGAAAAAAAGCTAGGAGTAAAACTACGATTATCAACCACAAAATAGTGAGTAATTCTTATACATTTAGCTCTTAAAATAAGAAGTATGAAACATTGTAAGCCATTGGATCAAGGGAAAAGAAAGGGTTAAATTTTCGTAATTATCGCAATTTTTTTATTTCGATTCACAATTTTTTTTTGTCCATGGTCACTCTAAATTTTTATCTTTAGATTTACTTAGGGCTCGATTGGTATCGATATCAAAGATATGAGATATCGGATATGAGTATCGGTATGGATATCAAGATATGGGTATGAGTGATATCAAGGTATCGGATATGAGTATGGGTATGAGTGATATGTTTGATATACCAATTTTCTGAAAGATATCAAAATAACACTCCAATACCACTCTGATATCACATTGATATCACTGATATCGATATCTACCTATATACCAAACAGCAAATATCAGTTTGATATCGATATCAAGATATACCATACACAGATATGGGTATGACTGATATCTCATACCCATACCTGATATCCTGATATCAATACCAAACGGGCCCTTATATACACTACATATTCATTTATTTGTACTATAAGGTTCATATATTCATACTAGTTGTTCATACAATTTATACTAGAAGTTTATAAGATAAAGTAAACTAGAGATATACATACATACTTTATACTAGATATTCATTGAGTATACCAAGTATGGACATATGTTGTGTTAAATATGAACCTTAAGCATATTGTATAGTTATTATAAACTCATCACCCTTTACGTTTATTTTTTTACTTGGTCTTTGAGGTTCATGTGTAACATGCACATGTTCATATATTAGTTATCTAAGATTCATATGAAACATGCACATGTTGTATATTTGAAATTGTTTTACTTGGTCTTTATGTGTTGATGTTCATATGTAATATACACATGTTCATATAAAAATTATCTAAGGTTCATAAACTAGAGGTACATGTGTTATGTGTTGATGTTCATATATTATCATTTGATGTTCATATTTAATAATGTCTCCTTCCACCCATACTTAATTTAAAATAATTTGCGTGCTTTGTGCTCTACGTAATTATAAAAAATAAAAAAAAATAACAAGGAGCGTGATGATCCACGATATCTCATTTCCTCTCACACTCTAAAATCAATTGTGTCAAACACTCTGGGTGCCGGCCCTAGAAATCCATCCATGGCCACCGCCCACCGGAGACGAGCCGCCGCCGCTACCATGGCACCCGCCTCACCGGCACTCCGACCGCGCCCCCCGCTCCGACCGCGCCCCCCGTCGCCTCTGACCGCGCTCCGTTCGTGTTGCCCCACTCCGCTCTGTCCTCGCCGGATCTGTGTAGCCCCGTTCCGACCGCGCCGAGCCACCCAGACCTCGGAACCACTCCACTGTTGCGCACCCCGCTCCACACCTCCGCTCCACCATCACCGCGCTCCGCCTCCAGTCACCGCTCCATCGCCACCGCACACAGCCTCCAGACACCGCTCCCGCCACCGCGCTCCGCCCACACCACCGCTCCACCGCCCTCCGTGATAGCTCCATGATCCCCTCGATGACGGCGATGGACGAAGAGGAAGCAATGAAGGTGCGTTCGAATGGCCCGGTAACAAGAGCCCACGCAAGGGCAATGGAGCGAGCCACACAATCATTAGTCTCGCGGGCGCACGCAAGTGACGCGGGTTCATCTAGTCCTAAATGGGTCCTCCTCTTGACCTATGAAGGATTAGGTGAGGTTCCACCTTAGCCGATCCCGCCAAGAAGACGAAGACGACGAGATCGCGGAAGCAGAACGAAGCAGCCAAGAACTCGACCCAGAACTATGTCGAGTTCTGGACCGAGTTGTTGCTCCAGATAAGAACTCGACCCAGAACTCGACCGAGTTCTAGACCGAGTTCTGGTTCCAGATCGGAACTCGGCCAAGAACTCGACCGAGTTCCTGCCCGCGTCAGCGATCTCAATTTTCGTCGTTTTGCTGAACAATTTATTATTATATTTATTATTATTTCTTTTTGTCGCTATTTAAACCCAGAAACCCTAGTTTGTAATCTTTATGTTGAATTTGAATAGTAAAGTTGAGTACGCTCCTTCCCTTGAGTTCCAACATCAAACCCTTCGATCCCACGGATCAACTATCCCGTAGCTTGTCTCTTCGAGCAATTCATACACCGTCTATTCGGTATTCACGATCATCTCTTTGATCTATTCGTCATCTCTTTGACGCGTTTGAAGGCTATCTCCTTAGCCATAGGAAAGCCATCTCTTTGGCTACGGAAGAGAAGGATTCAACTACAAGCTTGAGGAACCAAGATCCTGCGTTGCAGACAATACTTCAGGGGTTGTTCGCATCAACTGGTATCAGAGCCTATCCAAGCTAAGTTTGTTCTTCTCTCTTATTGTGATTTTTTGAAATTTTCCGCTCGCAAAACCTAGAAATGTTTTTCTCACAACCACCATCCATCGGAACCCTAGCCGTGACCATACCACCACCACCACCGTTCCACCACCGCCGTCCGCCGCCAACACCCCCTTCCGCCACCCTCTCCCTCACGGCTGTGCAACCCTAATTTCCTTAGGTTTTGGTTACTTTTCCAACAACCCTAAACCTTATCCTCTAGCAAATCTTGTTTCCTTAATTGCATATTTGATTTTCTTGTTTCTTGTTGCTTAAGTTTTGCTTCATCTTTGGATTAATTGCTAGTTTAGTTGTTAGATTTTAGTCCCCAATAGTTGCATCGTCTCTTCTTTCTTCTCCTACACTTGCTTGTGTGGTTCTTTCTTGCTTGATTCGCAATTCAATAAAAAAAAACACAGTGTGACCGTATCAACAAAATAAACATACTATTCTCACCTTCTATCAAACAAAAGAGGTTTGGGAAGACGGAAGCCCATAAAATCAAAAAAAAAAGGGCAGAGAACGCACCATATGGTCATACTCCACCTTCACTCCTTTCATGTCTCTACGCAACACTCATTAAAAAGGGCAATATTTTCAACTTTCTTATGTAATACCCCTCATTTTAGTAAGGGCATTTTTGTAATTTTCCAAACACTCATACTGAACACAAATTAATTTCAGAGAAGTTCAGACATTCTGTTAAATGCTTGATCTCTGTAATAATTCCCTGAGTGGAATAAAACACATTCGACGTATTTTGGGGTTTAGACTATTTGTTCGGATACGAATATATTTAATTCGGGGTTAAGACCCATACCCATAATTCCTCCCGGACGAAAGAGGGTGAAAGAGGCAGGATTTGGCCTCCACCGCGCCCGCGGTCATACCCACCGCACCCGCGGTCAGAAATGGCCTTCACCGCACCCCACGGTGAGACCCACCGCACCCGCACCGTCATCATTGCTTTTCTGCTTCGCCGAACTTTGACCGTCGTGCGCCTAAGCTGCTTCGCCCCTGTCGGAGCTGAGGCGGTGGGGGAGATGGTTGCTTGAGCTCCTTGCTTGGCCTATATAAGGAGATGACTTGGAGGAGGAAGCCATCTCAATCTCTCTCTCTCTCTCTCTCTCTCTCTCTCTCTCTCTCTCTCTCTCTCTCTCTCTCTCTCTCTCTCTCTCTCTCTCTCGTTCCATTGTCGCCGGATTTGCAAGCTTTCGCCGGAGTTGTCACCGGAGCTCTCATAGGAGGAGGAGGTGCTCTCAAGGTGGTGCTTGGGTGGTCCAAGGAATCCAGAAGTCGGAGCCACCACGAGTCGAACCCCCGTCGTCTTCCCCGGTGAGTTCGTCGTCGTCGTCTCGCCACTGTGGCTTGACCGCACCCGCGGTCAAGGCCGCCGCACCCGCGGTGTGCCTGGGCGCTTGTGGTTGTGGCTTGGGCTTTGTGATCTCGTTTGGGATTTCCGTTCTTTCGATTTTGTTCGTCTTTCCTTAGATTCGTATATTTTATTATCGAATCTAACTTAGGGTTTCGTTATGGGTCGTTCCGTAGGGATCTGAAATCCGAGTTCTGTCCTCGTTCCGGACCCGGAAACCCGTTGTCTTTGAGCTTCGTTGAGCTTCGTCTAAATCTAAGGCAAGTGGCGGTTCACTCTTGCTTATCATTCCATATTTCTACTAATTATCAATTGTTTAATTGTTAATTAAATTGGGATGAATTACTGGTTTCGTTGGGAACAGTTTTCTTAAAATGATACGATTAAAAATGAATATTATAATAGGTTGTATATATTGCTAGAAACAATGCTATTATATCTGTTATTACCGTGATGATATTGTTGTGGATTTTTATGCGAACTTGAATTATAGTTAGCAGTGGATTTTATGTGCACTTGAGATATAGTTAACACGAGTATTCGTAGGAGTGCTGCTTACCTTGAGAGGTAGCCGTTTCTTTATAACCCGGTGGATAGGATGTTCAAGCCCTAACACCGTTTCTCTAGTCATGACTATCCCCTATCCGAATATAGGGGAGGTGCGCTTAGCCGGTGTCAAACCTTTAGGGATTTATTCCCGACTATATATCTCTATATCCTGAGGGATGAGATGATTATGATAAAAGCTTATAACGTGAATATACGTTTTGGAATTACATAAGATAAGTGTCGTTATGCACATAATTAATGAACCTTAGGGCGAGAAGTACAACTTGGAAACTCGTCCGGGACTTCGATTAGAGTAAGTCCACCTTCCAAATCTGAATTCGCATTGTGCGGTGAGGTTGGTCGTGGACCCAAATAGTCAAGTCAGTTTTAAAACGCTTGTGTGATTTATAATGTTCCCAAACATTGTCATACTTTCCGATAAGACTCAATTCGTTGGAGTCTTCTCTTCATATGTGTCCTTAAGACTCAATCTTTCAGAGTCTTCTCTTGATCATACCTTTTTGTTTTTTCAGTAGGAGTATGGTGGTTGACTATCGTCATCGACTTTTATTCGAGAAGCGATGAGTCTAACCTAATACGACTACTTAGAACCTTTCTGTTTTACCCTTACATAGTCTTTCATTAGACTAACCAACCGGTTATATTCCCTTGCATGGTTGGCTGGTGTCATCCGTCTCATACGGCACATCAGATAAACGTCCGTTCCATGAAGGCTAGAAACGACGATGGAGGCAAATGGAATTTTGAAGAGTTATTATCAAGGTTAAGATCCTAGGCGTATGATCACTAGATCAAGACTTTTGTGTCATTTATTTTAAAAAGACTTCCGTTGTATTAAAGACTTCCGCTGTAATATATTTTGGTTGTATTTGGATTATGGATGTAATTCTGAAACTTTGATTTAATCCAATACTATGACATTTCGTATTATAAATGTTGTTTTATGATTTGTATAAACTGGTTAAGCCTTGGGTGGCTTCGGATGTGGAATCTGAGGTCACTGGCGGTAATACCTTTCAAGGATATATTTGGGGGTGTTACAGATTTGGTATCAGAGCCGAATTTTTTTTCGGGTAGGGATTTCAAAAACTTTTATAAACTGGTTACTCGCTTTGGACTGAAAAATGTTTTCAAAAGATTGGAATTTCCAAATAAAATTTTCTTTACTAAAACGTGTATGATGTTCAAGTCGTGCCTTCTTTAGTCTGATATGGAAGCAAACTTCTATATTTAGAAAGACTAAACTCTCTTCTCGTCACCCACATATTATGGGTGCATGTTTTTCTCTTCAGAGGGACTCGAAAGAAGCCGAGGTGGCTCCGCCATATCCAATGAGGCTTGAGTCTCCAGTTCCCCTCGATGCTTTGAGATCGGGGAATCCAGTAGTCCACCCGAGGAGGTGAAGACCGTACTCCCTGAGTCGGTAGTGCTAGTGTCCAATAAAACCGAGGTTCCTGTGGTAGAGCCCGAAGAGGAGCCAAGGGAGGACACTGAGGATGAGGGTTATCCGTCAGAGTACGCAAGAGGGTACTACGACGATGACTTTATGATCGAGTTGATTCCCGAGGAGGATCCAGAGGAAGAGGATCCTAAAGAAGATCTAGAGGAAGATCCAGAGGAGGACCCCGAAGAGGACCTCGAGGATCAGGGCCACGAGTCTGATTGCTTAGAGCGCTTATTGGCTCAGTTTGAGCTTATCAATGAAAATGACCAAGTTTGATCTATTCTAAGTGATTTTATTACATTGAGTACATTGGAATGATATTACTGTTATAAAATACTTGGAATTTGATCGGTAAACAGATGATGAACACAAGGAACACCATTCGTGTTGGGCCAAGCAATGACCCCAGACCAAATGTGAGGAACACTGCGAACCCTGTGGATGAACACGAGACTGCTTCTAATAACAATCCAGGGGGCAATGACCAAGCTCCGGTCAATGCTCCAATGGTATTTGATGCAGTAGCAATAGAGGCTATTCGGGGAATTGTGATGCAAGCATTCACAGACATTATACGACCAATTGCGCCTAAGGCACAAGGCGTGCCAGTTCCTCCAGCGGTTCCTAGATTCGAGGAGCCAGATATCCATGTACCCCGAGAGGAAGCGGTCAGGAATAGAGGCGACTATGGTCGAGCACTGAAGGCCATAAGCGCTATAAGGCCTGATAGCTATGATGGGAAATGAGAGCCAGTTAGGGTGGCATATTGGTTCTCACACATGGAAAGATTATTCAGAAACGTTGAGTGCACTGAAGCTGAAAAGGTGCATATTGCTTCCCTTCAGCTGAAGGAAGTAGCCAGTGAATGGTGGGAAGGTACAGGTCTTGCTGATCACCCTGGTTTGAACTGGGGGATGTTCAATGCCAAGATGACATATCGTTTCTTCTCCCGAGATATGAGGGAAGAGAAGCATAAGGAATTCCTCTATCCGAAGATGGATGGATTAAAAGTGACCGAGCTTGCGACCAAGTTCAATCATCTATTGCAGTATGCTGGGCCGGAGGTGTCCAACGAAGAGCAAAAGATCTGGCATTTCCACGAGTGGATGAACCCAGATATTAAGCCACTAATGGTACGTCACGGATGCTCTACTTTGGAGCAATACGTGGACGATGCTTACAAGTTGGAAGTGACTCTGGAGGAGTCGACAAAGAAGCGTAATCGCCAGAGGCCAATGCAGAACCAGTCTCAGGCGAGTGGATTCAAGCGTCCTGCGCCACCGTCTAATTTTGCCAAGTCTGGCAAAGCAAAAACGGATATGACTCATGGAGGGTCTACGCAACAGTCGGGTCAAGGCAAGAATTTGATCCAGTGCTACAATTGTGGTACACCCGGGCACAAGAGTAATGTGTGTCCGAAGGAGAAGAAGACGTGCTATGGCTGTGGAAAGGAGGGCCATGTATAGACGTTCTGTCTGCAGAGAAGGCAGAAAGGGGCTGAATCACAACAATGGTCTGTTAGTCAGAACAATCGACCCAGGTTTAGACCAGTGGAGGCTCCTAGTCCTTCAGCGCAGACGACTGCACAAAACAAGGGGAAAGCCACAACTGCTTCTGGAGGTCAACGCCTTTACGAGATGTGTGAGGCGGATGGACCCAATGCTCCAATTGCTCAAGGTACTCTATACCTTCATTCTAGTTCTGTATGTATGATGTTTGATTCGGGTGCTACTCATTCCTTTATTTCGGAGAGTTGTGTCAGTAAGTTAGGGCTAGTATGCAACGAGGTTTGTGAACCTTTCGTTGTGAATCTTCCTAATGGTGAACATTTAGTGGGCACCAAGCGTTTGTCAGAATTTCCGATTACCATCCAAGGTAAGAAGTTCAAAGCAGATTTGATCTGTATAGCCATGGCTCCATACGATATTATTCTCGGTATGGATTGGCTGACGCGTCTTGGGGCGGTAATCGATTTTAGCTCAAGGACTGTGACGGTGTCATCTGGGGGCCAGTTTGTATGCAAATTCAAGGGTCGTAATGACGCTGATAATGGCAGGCTCATCAATGTGATGGCTGCGTTTAAGCTACTTCGATAAGGTTGTGTCGGGTACCTGTGCTATCTGGACGAGCCCAAGAAAGATGAGCCATCAGTTCCTGATATTCCGGTCATCCGTGAGTTTCCGGATGTCTTTCCGGAGGAGATTCCTGATTTACCCCCGTATCGTGACGTGAAATTTACCATTGATCTCGAGCCTGGTACCGCGCCGATCTCTAAGGCACCGTACCGGATGGCTCCTCCTGAGATGCAAGAGTTGAAGAAGCAACTCGAGGATCTTCTTGAGAAAGGATATATAAGACCGAGTGCATCACCTTGGGGCACTCCAGTTTTGTTCATCAAGAAGAAGGATGGATCGTTTCGACTTTGTATCAACTATCGAGAGTTGAATAAAGTCACGATCAAGAATAAGTATCCATTGCCGAGGATTGATGATCTGTTGGATCAACTGCAGGGAGCAAAAGTCTTTTCCAAAATAGATCTGAGGTCTGGTTACCATCAGCTCAGGATTCGTGAGGAGGATATTCTAAGGACTGCGTTCCGAACGAGATATGGTCACTACGAGTTCGTAGTCATGCCATTTGGACTTACCAATACTCCAACAGTTTTCATGGATCTAATGCATCGATGTTTCCACCAATACTTGGATAAGTTCGTAGTGGTCTTCATCGACGATATTCTGATCTATTCCCCGAGTGAGGAGGTTCACGAGGAACATCTTCGGATTACTTTGTCAGTCCTTAGACAGAATCAGCTATATGCAAAGTTGTCTAAGTGTGACTTTTGAATAAAAGAAGTGGCTTTCTTAGGCCACGTGATTAATAAGAATGGGATGATGGTTGATCCCCAGAAGATTAAAGCGGTAGCCAATTGGAAGCGGCCTCAGAATGTGAAGGAGGTGCGCAGTTTTCTAGGACTCGCTGGATATTACAGACGATTCATGGAGGGATTTTCTAAGATCGCTCTACCCATGACCGGTCTGCTCCACAAAGTCCATAAGAAGTTTGTCTGGGATGACAAGTGCGAGGCCAGTTTTCAAAAGCTGAAGCAATGTCTGACCTCCGCACCAATATTAGCGCTACCAGAAGGGATTGATGGTTATGTGGTCTATAGTGATGCTTCGAAGAGTGGTTTGGGATGTGTGTTGATGCAAAGAGGCAGGGTTATTGCATACGCATCTAGACAATTGAAGACTTATGAAGCAAACTATCTGACGCATGATCTGGAATTAGCAGCCGTTGTTTTTGCACTGAAGATTTAGAGGCACTATCTCTATGGTGTGAGGTGCCAAGTCTTCACTGATCACAAGAGTCTCAAGTACGTGTTCACTCAGAAGGAGCTGAATATGAGACAACGTCGCTAGTTAGAGCTACTCAAAGACTACGACATCGAGTTGCTGTATCATCCGGGCAAGGCTAATGTAGTAGCCGATGCATTGAGCCGGAAGACGCCGCACGAGACTGTAGTGGCTCTACTTACTGCTCAGACCAAGCTGAACCAAGGGTTGTGCGAGATTGAAGTCTTGTACGATCAGCGTAGAGGATATATGAGCATGCTTGAGATTCAGGCCACGCTACTTGATCAAATCAGGGAGAAGCAGGTTGATGATGTAGTCATTGTGAAGCTAAGCAGTGAAGTGATGGAAAGGAAAGCTCCCGGTTTCGTGATTCGAGAAGATGGATCGCTCTGGTTTCAGAACCGGATCTGTGTGCCTGACGTTGATGGTCTTCGCCAGTTGGTGATGAAGGAGGCCCATTTGTCAGCTTATTCTGTACATTCAGGCTCTAGCAAGATGTACAAAGACCTCAGACAGAAATTCTAGTGGCCCAACATGAAGTGGGATATAGCAGAGTTTGTGGCGAAATGCTTGACTTATCAGAAGGTCAAGATAGAACACCGCAGACCAGGTGGTGAGTTGCTACCTCTTCCAGTGCCAAAATGGAAATGGGAGGATATTGCTATGGATTTCGTCACGGGGCTGCCAAAGACTCAAAGCCAGAAGGATGCTATATGGGTAATCATTGACAGGCTCACGAAGAGTGCTCACTTTGTGGCTATCAAGTCAACATGGGGAACCCAAAAGCTATCAGAAGTGTTTTTACATGAGATTGTCCGTTTGCATGGTACTCCAAAGACCATTGTATCGGATCGAGATGGTCGATTCATGTCAAGATTCTGGAAAGAATCACACAAGGCCATGGGAACCGAGTTGAGATTCAGTATTGTGTTTCATCCTCAGACAGATGGACAGTCTGAGAGGACCATCCAGACCTTGAAAGATATGCTAAGAGCTTATACACTCGATCGTCCGACTAGCTGGGAGAACAGCCTGAGTCTGATTGAGTTCACGTATAACAACAGTTGGCATGCTACCATAAAGATGGCTCCATTCGAGGCTTTGTACGGTCGAAGGTGCAGATCTCCGATTTGTTGGGATGAGAATGCCGACAAGGTTCTGCTCGGACCGGAGTTAGTCGAAATGACTGCCTCGGACATTGCTTTGATAAGACAGAGGATGTTGACCGCTCAGAGTCGACAAAAGTCTTATGTAGATCTGAAGCGCAGGAATGTCGAGTTTGAGGTTGGTGACAAAGTGTTTGTCAGAGTGTCGCCATCCAAGGGTTTGTTTAGATTCGGCAAGCGTGAGAAGCTTAACCCTCGCTACGTGGGACTATTTGAGATCCTTGATAGAGTGGGGTCTATAGCGTATCGTTTGGCATTGCCGCCATCGGTGCATCCAGTGCATAACGTGTTCCACGTATCCTTGTTAAGGAAGTACGTGCCTGATGAGTCTCATGTGCTGAGTTATGAAGACATCGAGATTCAGACAAATGGTACCTACGAGGAGATATCGGTGTGCATTCTCGAACGTCGTGAGAAGCAGTTACGGAACAAGGTGGTACCATTGGTACGGATTTTGTGGTCCAAGTCAGGAACTGATGAGGTTACTTGGGAAACCTGGGAGACTGAGGAGGATATGCTTAGACGCTTTCCCGAGCTGTTTTCGGCCTAGTTTCGCGGTCGAAACCTTTTTAAGGGGGTAGTGTTGTAACGCCTCGCTTTTTTTTTGGTTATTCGGCCAAGTTTCGGGTCGAAACTTCTTTTAAGGGGGAAGTGATGTAATACCCCTCGTTTTAGTAAGGGCATTTTTGTAATTTTCCAAACACTCGTACTGAAGTCGAATTAATTTCAGAGAAGTTCAGACATTCTGTTAAATGTTTGATCTCTGTAATAATTCCCTGAGTGGAATAAAATACATTCGACGTATTTTTGGGGTTTAGAATATTTGTTCGGATACGAATATATTTAATCCGGGATTAAGACCCATACCCATAATTCTTCCCGGACAAAAGAGGGTGAAAGAGACGGGATTTGGCCTCCACCGCGCCCGCGGTCATACCCACCGCACTCGCGGTCAGAAATGGCCTTCACCGTACCCCGCGGTGAGACCCACCGCACCCGCGCCGTCATCATTGCTTTTCTGCTTCGCCGAACTTTGACCGTCGTGCGCCTGAGCTGCTTCGCCCCTGTCGGAGCTGAGGCGGTGGGGGAGCTGGTTGCTTGAGCTCCTTGCTTGGCCTATATAAGGAGAGGACTTGGAGGAGGAAGCCATCTCTCTCTCTCTCTCTCTCTCTCTCTCTCTCTCTCTCTCTCTCTCTCTCTCAAATCTCTCTCTCGTTCCATTGTCGCCGGATTTGCAAGCTTTCGCCGGAGTTGTCGTTGGAGCTCTCATAGGAGGAGGAGGTGCTCTCAAGGTGGTGCTTGGGTGGTCCAAGGAATCCAGAAGTCGGAGCCACCACGAGTCAAACCCCCGTCGTCTTCCCCGGTGAGTTCGTCATCGTCGTCTCACCACTGTGGCTTGACCGCACCCGCGGTCAAGGCCGCCGCACCCGCGGTGTGCCTGGGCGCTTGTGGTTGTGGCTTGGGCTTTGTGATCTCGTTTGTGATTTTCGTTCTTTCGATTTCGTTCGTCTTTCCTTAGATTCGTATATTTTATTATCGAATCTAACTTAGGGTTTCGTTATGGGTCATTCCGTAGGGATTTGAAATCCGAGTTTTGTCCTCGTTCCGGACCCGGAAACCCGTTGTCTTTGAGCTTCGTCTAAATCTAAGGCAAGTGGCGGTTCGCTCTTGCTTATCATTCCATATTTCTACTAATTATCAATTGTTTAATTGTTAATTAAATTGGGATGAATTACTGGTTTCGTTGGGAACAGTTTTCTTAAAATGATACGATTAAAAATGAATATTATAATAGGTTGTATATATTGCTAGAAACCACGCTATTATATCTGTTATTACCGTGATGGTATTGTTGTGGATTTTTATGCGAACTTGAATTATAGTTAGCAGTGGATTTTATGTGCACTTGAGATATAGTTAGCACGAGTATTCGTAGGAGCACTGCTTACCTTGAGAGGTAGCCGTTTCTTTATAACCCGGTGGATAGGATGTTCAAGCCCTAACACCGTTTCTCTAGTCATGACTATCCCCTATCCGAATATAGGGGAGGTGCGCTTAGCCGGCGTCAAACCTTTAGGGATTTATTCCCGACTATATATCTCTATATCCTGAGGGATGAGATGATTATGATAAAAGCTTATAACGTGAATATACGTTTTGGAATTAAATAAGATAAGTGCCGTTATGCACATAATTAATGAACCTTAGGGCGAGAAGTACAACTTGGAAACTCGTCCGGGACTTCGATTAGAGTAAGTCCACCTTTCAAATCTGAATTCGCATTGTGCGGTGAGGTTGGTCGTGGACCCAAATAGTCAAGTCAGTTTTAAAACGCTTGTGTGATTTATAATGTTCCCAAACATTGTCATACTTTCCGATAAGACTCAATTCGTTGGAGTCTTCTCTTCATATGTGTCCTTAAGACTCAATCTTTCAGAGTCTTCTCTTCATCATACATTTTCGTTTTTTTTCAGTAGGAGTATGGTGGTTGACTATCGTCATCGACTTTTATTCGAGAAGCGATGAGTCTAACCTAATACGACTACTTAGAACCTTTCTGTTTTACCCTTGCATAGTCTTTCATTAGACTAACCAACCGGTTATATTCCCTTGCATGGTTGGCTGGTGTCATCCGTCTCATACGGCACATCAGATAAACGTCCGTTTCATGAAGGCTAGAAACGACGATGGAGGCAAATGGAATTTTGAAGAGTTTTTATCAAGGTTAAGATCCTAGGCGTGTGATCGCTAGATCAAGACTTTTGTGTCATTTATTTTAAAAAGACTTCCGCTGTATTAAAGACTTCCGCTGTAATATATTTTGGTTGTATTTGGATTATGGATGTAATTCCGAAACTTTGATTTAATCCAATACTATGACATTTCGTATTATAAATGTTGTTTTATGATTTGTATAAACTGGTTAAGCCTTGGGTGGCTTCGGATGTGGAATCTGAGGTCACTGGCGGTAATACATTTCAAGGATATATTTGGGGGTGTTACATCTTGTGATTAATTCTTAGAAACTTGACTTGATCTACTTGACCTTGGAAATCTTGTGTGTTGTTTGGGATGTGATTTGCTAGTTTTTGCTTTGTTGCCTCCCGTTCAAGCCTCTCCCTCCTCACGAGCAACCAAAATTAGTACGCCCAGCGGAAAATTTATTGGTTCACTTTTGAGACAAGGACTTGGCTTGGACTTGTTCTTTTGCTTGGTGCACCTTACTCCTTGTGTTATATGCTTCATATAGGTACTATGGAGGTTCCTACGACAATCTACTCTCCTTCTACGGGCAACCGCAGCCCCGGACATATGGACTCCGTCTTTGAGCAAATTGACGCACTTCGTGCACGGAGTGAAGAACAAGATCGCCAACTCGCCGCGCAGGCTGCCGAGCTTGCCCACCTTCGTCAGGCCATGAGTGACATGAAGCTGCCCACTGCTGACCCAATGTTGAACCCTCCGGCCACAACTAGCCGGCCAATGGACCGCATGGGTCCCCTTCTCAATGTCCTCTTCTCGAACACCTCTGGCTACGAGTCTGTTGACGAGGAAACCCCCGACGCCGGACCGATATTTGACACCTATGACGATGAGGAGGAGGAGGAGGAGATGGACAGCTACATATGCAGCTCTATGGATGAGCAAGGCAACATGCCTCTTAGCTTGGTTACACGCCGCGTTCTTAACTCCAAAGAAGATATCTTACTTGACCAACGTGACAATTTGGTTCATACTAAGTGTGCGGTCCAGGGTGCTTCTTTGAGTGTGAGCATAGATGGTGGGAGTTGCTGCAACATCATCAATGAAAAGGTGATCCAGCACTTCAAGTTTGAGACGCCTCCACAACCCGGCATTCATGGCACATGCGAGAACCGACTTCTCTTAGCCCGGTCCCGGGATGTCTCTCCAATAATTCAGGGACGTCTTCCTTGCTTTTTACTTGCTCCTTTCGCGTGTCTCTTAAATGTTAAGGCTTTGGATGATTTACCACCTACGGTGTCTACTCTTTTGCAGGAACGCCACGCAAGCCGGCGTACCGTGGAGTTTGGGCCCGGAGGCTTGGTATGGCTGCACTTGCGTCGCGATCTCTTTCCATTCAAGCGACGCCACAAGATGGATGCTAGAGGTGATGGTCCATTTCAGGTGCTACAAAGCCTTGGTGCCGGCGTCTACTGCTTGAATTTACCCGATGAATATGGTGCGCATCCTACGTTCAACGTCGCTAATCTTCCTCCTTATACGCCTCCTACTTTTGACAACGAGGACAAAATTTCTAGGGTTTGCGAGCGGAAAATTTCAAAGAATCACAATAAGAGAGAAGAACAAACTTAGCTTGGATAGGCTCTGATATCAGTTGATGCGAACAACCCCCGAAGTATTGTCTGCAACGCAGGATCTTGGTTCCTCAAGCTTGTAGTTGAATCCTTCTCTTTCGTAGCCAAAGATATGGCTTTCCTAGGGCTAAAGAGATAGCCTTCAAACGCGTCAAAGAGATGACGAATAGATCAAAGAGATGATCGTGAATACCGAAGAGACGGTGTATGAATTGCTCGAAGCAACGAGCTATGGGATAGTTGATCCGTGGGATCGAAGGGTTTGATGTTGGAACTCAAGGGAAGGAGCGTACTCAACTTTACTACTCAAATTCAACATAAAGATTACAAACTAGGGTTTCTGGGTTTAAATAGCGACAAAAAGAAATAATAAAAAATATAATAATAAATTGTTCAGCAAAACGACGAAAATTGAAATCACTGACGCGGGCAGGAATTCGGTCAGGAACTCGGTCGAGTTCTTGGCCGAGTTCCGATCTGGAACCAGAACTCGGTCCAAAACTCGGTCGAGTTCTGGGTCGAATTCTTATCTGGAGCAACAACTCGGTCCAGAACTCAGTCGAGTTCTGGGTCGAGTTCTTGGCTGGAGCAATAACTCGGTCCAGAACTCGACTGAGTTCTGGGTCGAGTTCTTGGCTGCTTCGTTCTGCTTCCGCGATCTCGTCGTCTTCTTCTTCTTGGCGGGATCGGCTAAGGCGGAACCTCACCTAATCCTTCATAGGTCAAGAGGAGGACCCATTTAGGACTAGATGAACTCGCGTCACTTGCGTGCGCCCGCGAGACTAATGATTGTGTTGCTCGCTCCATTGCCCTTGTGCGCGCTCTTGTCACCGGGCCATTCGAACACACCTTCATTGCTTCCTCTTCGTCCTTCGCCGTCATCGAGGGGATCATGGAGCTATCAATATATCAGTTGATGTGAACAACCCCTGAAGTGTTGTCTGCAACGCAGGATCTTGGTTCCTCAAGCTTGTAGTTAAATCCTTCTCTTCCGTAGCCAAAGAGATGGCTTTCCTAGGGCTAAGGAGATAGCCTTCAAACGCGTCAAAGAGATGACGAATAGATCAAAGAGATGATCGTGAATACCGAAGAGACGGTGTATGAATTGCTCGAAGCGATGAGCTACGGGATAGTTGATCCGTGAGATCGAAGGGTTTGATGTTGGAACTCAAGGGAAGGAGCGTACTCAACTTTACTACTCAAATTCAACAGAAAGATTACAAACTAGGGTTTTTGGGTTTAAATAGCGACAAAAAGAAATAATAAAAAATATAATAATAAATTGTTCAGCAAAACGACGGAAATTGAGATCGCTGACGCGGGCAGGAACTCGGTCGAGTTCTTGGCCAAGTTCCGATATGGAACCAGAACTCGGTCGAGTTCTGGGTCGAGTTCTTATCTGGAGCAAAAACTCGGTCCAGAACTCGGTCGAGTTCTGGGTCGAGTTCTTGGCTGCTTCGTTCTGCTTCCGCGATCTCGTCGTCTTCGTCTTCTTGGCGGGATCGGCTAAGGCGGAACCTCACCTAATCCTTCATAGGTCAAGAGGGGAACCCATTTAGGACTAGATGAACCCGCGTCACTTGCGTGTGCCCGCGAGACTAATGATTGTGTGGCTCGCTCCATTGCCCTTGCGCGGGCTCTTGTTACCGGGCCATTCGAACGCACCTTCATTGCTTCCTCTTCGTCCGTCGCCGTCATCGAGGGGATCATGGACCTATCACTCCGCTCCGTCCGCGCCCCCGTCGCTGCTTCTCTGTTTTCTCTGTTGTTTATTTTATTTTTTGCTTTTTGTTCCTTTTGTTCTTTGATCCTCTTTTATTTTCAGATCTGGTTTTTGTGCTTGTGTCAACCAGATCATGTGTGGTTTCTGTTGGTCTTGACTTCTTGAGTTGCATTCTTTGGTGGATGAGAGCTTCCTAGACGGTGAATCGAGTTGTTTTTCTGGACTTAACCAATGATGTGCATCCTTCCGGCGGCGCAGACTTGTTTGTGCTTTACTCACCTCTCCTCTGGGTTCTTTAGATTTCTTCTTCTAGTGTGTTTTTCATGTTGTTGATTTGTCATTTGTTTATTTGTTGGGTTTTTTTTATGTTTGTTTGTTATTTGTCGGCCTTCTGACAGCCATTTTTCGGCCCCTCAAAGTTTGTAATTTTGAAATTTTACTTAATAAAAAAAATAGTGTCAAACACTTTATGTGTTTTATTTGAAAGGCAAAACAATTATAAAATCACATTAGGTCATTCACATTCATAGTTTTATACGGAGTATTTCATAACCATTTTTTATAATTAATTTTATGCTGACAATTTGCTAAAAGCCCAAAAAAATATTCACTTTGGATCTTGAGCAAATCAATGGCTACTATTCCTCGTTCCTACTTTTATGGTTTCATTTTATGAAATCTTCTATCATATTTCATCCAATCTTTATTATGAAACTTAATATGTAAAACATGTATGAAACTTCCATTACACTGCTCAAAAAAAAGAAAAAGAAACTCCCATTACAAGTGGCCTTAGGAGGGCTGGGGACGCGCCTTGCGATGAGCAGCAGCCAGGATTGCTTCATAGTTCGGACGAAAGGGGTAATCCGCACCTGATCCACATTCTCTTCTCACCAACTTCTCCTCGTCTGGTCTTCGTACTTTCGTGGTTCGGTGTCTTCTTTGCTTCTACCCGCTCTCTCTCAACGTTTCTTCATTCTCTTTCCGGCGTTTATCTGGTCCGAAATAGGCGAGTTTGTTTACGCCAAATTGAGGATTAATCATCTCTTATAAGGTATTTCTTAATCCGCGTAAAGTTCATGCCTGATTCGGGATCAGTGTTTGTTCGCGATTATCGAATTAGGTTTTGATCGTGCTGTTGGAATTTGCGTTGTAGTTCATTAAAATTCTGGATTTTTTTTACCAATTCCTGATCTGTATAAGCAACACTGAGCAGAATTGGTGATCCCTTCTGGTGGAAAGCGAATCATTGAAATGGCGGAAAGTTCGGATGCTCACTCTCCCACATCTCAGATTTTGTCTGATGAACCCACAGAAGCCCTTAAGCATCCACAGGTTTTATTGGCATCTCTCTTTCAAGTTCACGGCTTAATTTTGTTCTGTTCTTTATGACACGTGATTGATCGATGATTCTGTGTATTATGATTCAGTTGATGGTTTTAGAAGTGAAACTCTGTTCAGTCACCATCAATTGCCACTCACTTGAGGCGATCATTTTTCCAATTGTGACCTGTTAAACATGAAAATCTACTGATTTGGCCAGTCAAATTTGCCTCATGTGGGCCGTAGATGTGAGAAAATTGTGTTACTGTTTAATGATGGTGATGAATGGGGGATGCCTTATTTATCTTAGACAATGGACACCTTGTATAGTGCTGTTATTTTGCACGAGCTTAATCTTATTTCATGTTTGGTTTTCCAGTCTTTGACAATGTTCGTGGCAGTTTGATTTTGTATGTTGAATCTACTGCGCCCTGCAAAATAAATTGCAAGTGAATCCTAGAAAGCTATTTTACTGTTCACACCTTCAGATTTCTTGCCAGACATTCTAACATACAAATGACAGGCGCAAAGTGTTCAATGCGTGGAGGCACATGAACTCCTCTACAGAGTGTTCATGTTCAATAAGTTGAAATGTCTTGCCATTACTAATTTCTGTGATGGCTCTCTTTATAATATATAGCAGTCTCTATATTCTATGTCCGAGTGTTTCTAAATTTAAGTAGCTTGCTTTTCATTTTCAAGCTATGATGTTGCAGAACTTGCAGGTGCCAACGTTTTCTGGTTTCCCACTTCCAGCACAAGGTGATAGGAACATGTTACCCATCATGTATCCTGCATTAGTTCCAGGATTTGTTGGTACTCAAAACCAAGAGAATGCTCACCGTGGACCTGGCATTTATGCTATTCCTAGCCTTCCAGTAATGGGTCAAGTTTATGGAATTCCATCAAACATGTTTATACCACTTACATACCGCACACCAACGTGAGTTTTAATGCAATATCTTCTATTGAATTCTGACTTCGTAAAAGATTTTGGTTTGCAAAGTTTATACAGGTAGCAGCTTATACTGGTCCTGTACAGGACAAAAAGCTTTCTGATATTCACTTTTTGGATATATTCTACACCACTTCACTAAATTTATATAGAGAGAAAGTTTTGGATCAAAAAAGAAGAATTGACTTATGAAAAGAAGAAGTTGAAGAAAGGAAATATTACCAATCTATATGTTTTTTCCGTTTAGCTCAAAGGTACACTGTATCGTTAATGCTAGACTTTGCATAAATGCACTGATTGTGATCTATGTACAGGAGATCTGTTGCCGCTGAGACTGGGGCATCTGGGGGTGAACAAAGCCAACCTGGCCAACAGCAACATGCCCAACAGCTTGGACCTCAGAGACAGATTGTAGTAAGGAGATTCCAAATTGCTTTTCAGCTTGACTTGTTGCTGATACTGAAGCTGGCAGCCGTGATTTTTTTATTTAACCAAGATGGTTCAAGACAAAGGCTTGCTCTCCTTGTATTTCTTGCCTCACTTGTGTATTTGTAAGTATGATGGTCTTCCTCTTTTGTTTTTTTGTTTCTTTATTTAAAACTAAGCTGAAGTGCTGAGAACTGCCAAGTGGGCACTATAGCTAAGCACCTATGGAGAAGAACATAATGGAAATTTTAAGAGTGAAAATGGTTCTATAGTTTTTATTCCCTGTAACTTGCTTGGAAGGATTGGGTTATGAATCTCTCGTGCACAATGATATCTTGCATTCAAGCCACATCAGAACCTAAGACTAGCCCTTCTCTCAGGCCCGTCCTCCCATATTTTTCAAAACCACCATTGAATTTCAATCACTTTCAGAACCTCATATTGATATTGCTATTCTTTCTTCTCCTTTCCTCTCTCATCTCCTACTATCTTCAGACTCCCCAGTGGTCAAAATTCCCTGAAAGAGAACTTCAAGATCTAATTCCTTTTTGTTTGTCATGGAAAATTCCAATGTAATTGCCTAAATGTGTTTGATTTCAAATATGACCTAGATTATTGTTAGGGTTTGAACTCTTAAAACAGATTTCAAAATTTGAAACCATTACGTCGGTTTGGGGACTGAGAGGGTGTAAGAGGACAAATGCTGTATCTTTTAATGTGGGCAGGAATTCGTATGAGAGATGGCTATTTAGTTCTTCATGTTGAAATATTCTTTTTTATGAAGATGCTCAATTGTTATCTGTGGAGTTGTATCAAATTCCTTTTGGTGGCTCACCCATAATATATTGAGTCATTGACACCAATGCTTTTAACTATGTAGCTTGGATTCTTGATTCTTTCAATGTACTATGCTAATTTTGTCAATTTAAAAATATCTCAACTTAGACTTTGTGAAAAATGGGATGTTGCAGACATCAGACTGGTGCTTTGACGCCAATAGTTCGTTGGGTTTCACAAGCGATGCATAGAGCTGCTGCCCCTCCTCGCCCAGCTAGACCTGCCATTCGAGCTGATCCTGCTATGCCACCAGGCAACGAAAATGTTGCAGCAGCTGCTGGTACCTCATTATCCTAATCTTGATAGTTGGATGCCTGTTGTCTATATACAAAATATTTGCTTCTGCAACAGAATTTTCCCCCTTTTTTCTTTGATTCATCATCTTAACTGTTCCATTTTTAATAAGTGAACTTTACCACGTATCTTTGTTATGGTACTTGAATGTTTAGTTGTGATTCATGAATGTTTGGTTTGAACTATGAATTAATTATAAACCCTACATTCATCTCTTAAACGTGTGCCAGCCCTAAAGGTTTCTGCTCTTCGACTTGGGGCTATATCAAAATACTTGTTCAAATATCTTCTTATAAATCTATTGTCTTTTTTTCTGTGGCAGACTCAGTACTCTTACAATAGACAAGTATTTTAATAATTTACTTGATATTGCATCATTGAACTCAATGCATTTTCTGTCAGATTATAATGAATTTCCCCCTTATTATGCATACGGCATACCCTCTGTATTACATGTCTCTTGTGGGTAATCAACTTTCTGCACTGCATAGTTTCATATACATATGCTTGTTTTTATCTGTATGATTTAATCTACTGATCACCTTTCAAATTGACACATGGCAGAAGGACAAGCTGGAGCCGAAAACAACCCACAACCAGCTGATGATGCAAATCGGGATACAGATGATGAGAATATTCCTGAAGAGGGAGCTGATGGTGGAAACCAGTGGTGGGGAATTGTAAAAGAGATACAGATGATCGTGTTTGGATTCATCACCTCACTATTTCCTGGCTTCCACAACATAGATCATCATGCTTAAATACAGCTGACCCTGTTCATGGAACTGCTCCAGTTTGTGGTGAGATAGATTGATGGCCTGGATGTTTCTTCTACCGATCTGAGATTACAATCTACAGAGATAAGTTTCTAGTGGTAACAGTTCTAAATGTCTTTCCTGAGTCTTATTATATTAAACTTCTATTTCCCATTGGAGTATAAAGACTGCTAGTTTAGATTTCAAACAATGGCTACTCAGGATTAGTATACTTCTGCCAGCAATCGCTCTACCAATTTCTTGCCTTTTTTTAGATTTTTTTTTACCAGCTGTAAGTCTATTGATAAACTCTTTTATGAGTATATGACTGCATAAAAACCATTGAAACAAGACCCTTAGGTTAAAACTAAATAAATATTGACCCATCTTGGAAATTTAAAATCACAACATAACTCATTTTCTTAACATTAATTTATTTACGGCTTTTCAGAAAAATAAAATCAATTTGCAATGTTGTGATTTTGGATTTCAGCATATGATTATTTCAGGGTGATGTTAATCTTCACATTAAATTAATAAACTTCACACCTTGAAATTACAATAATATCCTTGCCCATATATAACATGTTTACCTAATTCCCAAATTTTGCCCTCCATAATTTTGCCCATAACATGTTAATCTTCCATAATTGGAAGCATAAGTAGACTTTCGACCCCTACTACTCCTATCTATAATGCAAGGAAAGCAACAAGTGACATAAAAACATACTTGTGCCTTGATTTTTATGAGATTTTTTTTGTTTGGGTAGTGTGATTTAGACGTCCATGAGTGAACGACAAGTACACACTTCAAAATGGCTTTGTATTATGTCTCTTCCGGATGGCTTTGATATGTATTTATTCATTTATCCGTAAAAAGATTAGTTAATAAATGTTTATACTGAGATAAAATTGATAACACAATTGTTTCAAAGATAAATATAAGGAAAAAAAAAAACAATAAAAACAATATAATCATATACCGTATCTTTGAATAAAAATGAGTTAGTTTGTTGAATCTTTGAAATAAAATTGCCTTTGTTGGGAGGGTTTGTTTATAGGTGGCCTTCTTCCATAAGAAAAAGCAAAGAAAGTGGGAGGGTTTTATAGTAAAAAGAATATAAAAGTGTGACGTTGAGATATATTTTGGTGTGAAGAATAACACTTATCCCGATTACTCTTTGGAGGGTTAAGGATTGGGTTGGAATCGGTTTTACGACTTTTTTTTTATGAGGAAAGAATTCGAAATACCCGACATAACAACGTCGGATAGATTGAGAGGCCGATAAATCGGCGCCGGTCAAAACCGGACAGAAAGAACAATACAACAAGTACGGAAATTACAACAAAGCAAAAGTAGAGTTAAAACGACCCAAAACGAGTGGTGAGCAAGCACGATGAGACGAAAGTGCCATCGGCAGACGAGTCAGACAGGAGAGAACTCATGCAGAAGTGTTGAACGGACTACCATGACGTTACCCTCTCTTCAAAGATGGATCTTCAGGAGCCTCAACCATGACATTGCCCTCGTACAAGAGATCTTCATTGAGCCACAGACACGATCACGACTGAACACTCAAGCATCACCCTAGATCAGCTCCACAAATGCAGCGATCAATTTGTCACTCATACTTGAAACAAACGGAACCGCAATAGATAACCAATGATGAAAATTGATGTGAGAAGAGAATATCAATTAGTCTTGTCATTTGGTAATATTGAGTGAATTGGTGTAACATTTTGTTAATTATTTTTTGTCCCCAAAGAAGGATAAAATTTTGATGGTGGACCGTTTATGGGACCGCCCATAAACAAATAAAAGGGTTTGATGTGGATGCCAAAATTTTTTTTTTTTTTTTTGGACTTGTCCAGCAGTGAGCACAATTAATTTTTAAGTTTTTTTTTATCTTTTTGAGACCAATTTAAAATAAAGTATGACATTAAAGTCTTTGGAAATTTAAGTAACTAGTTAAGTTAAATTGATCATCACATTGGGCTTTTAAAGAAGGCCCATCAGACCCGATACAAAAGGCATTAGGATTTTATTTAGTAACAACTTTTCAATTTGGTCAAAAGCTTGCTACGCAAGCTGGATTGTTTTTTTTTTAAATATTATAAAAATCAAGGTTTTTGCCCCAATCTGGCTTGCCACGCAAGCTCGCCCAGAATGTCAACGTGGTGGTCCGACGGAAATTGAGGCGGTAAGCATGAGGTTCGAGTGGAGGCGGCTCAAGACCGGAAATGCGATTCGAGTGGAGGCGACCACAAAGTTTAGTTTGGGAATTTTTTGTTCGGTTAGGTCTCGGAGGCGGATCTGGTAAGATTGGGACAAAAATCCACTTTGTCAATTTGGAGTTTGTAGTTCTTAGGAGAGTAGTGGACCTTCTTTCTCAAACATAAGAAGAAGATAGATTTTTTAGGGAAATTTAATTATTGGATCTTATTGCTGATATTATCGTTGTTTGATTTGTAATCTACATCGTTTTAATCCAATGTGATTCAAAAGGATTATAATTTTTTATTGGGGATCTTTCTTTTTTTGGTTTTAAACCCAGTTTTGCTTGCAATTCTTGGTTGCTTTAAAATCTTCTTGGGTATAAATTGATATGAACAAGAAGGAGGGTGTTGGGGATTGACGGATCGTATTGATTTGTGTTTCCTGCTTTCATTCCACTTTGTTGTCTCCTTCCTAGACTGCTCAAGTTCATATGCTTTTCATGCTCGTGTTGGTGTTTATTGTTGATCTTGGGGTTATCCATCAATAGTTGATAATTTCAATGATTAGGTGTTGGGGATTTCCTAGATTTTTTATTGTTGTTATTGATTGTTGTTAAAGAAGGTTTGCTTCTTTGGTTGAGTGGGGGATAACCCCTTTTGATTTTGATTGGTTTTGGGGGTTTTTAGAGAGAAGGGGAAACCCCTCTCTCTAAGTCCCACCCAAAGCCAAAGCTTTTGCTGAAATGGCTTTTATTTGTTTTATGAATGTATTGCTAATTGGTTTGTTTTATGAAATTATGCTAATTGACAAATTGTTGATTGGGTATGTATTTATATTTTTTCACTAACTTGGCTGAACAGAAGACTACCTTCAGTCGTAAGTCGTGACACCTGGGAGAGCTAAGACTACAATGAATGTAGCAAAATAATCGATTGAATTCATTTTTTGTGCGTGAAGATCAGGAGAACTGTTTTTATTTACGTAAATAGGACAGATCAGTTCATTGTAGCATCCACAGATACAACAACTTGCAAGTAGTCTGCAACAACTCATCCTAATCGAATTAACTTTATTTCTTGACTTGTTGGTTTTTACTCGTGGAGTTTGCTCGTCCACAACTTTCAAAATGCAAATTGCCTAAGCCCTAAAACAATGAAGATACACTTCATTTTGCAAATTCTGAAGTGTCATGTTTTATTCTTCAAACCCTACACTGCATATCCCCACTTGCACAAAAACTACTACGCAGCCTCAAACCAAAAAACAAACAAAATCTTGGCATAACAAGAGACACAATACCAGAATTCATCGCAGAGCAAAGTGTCCAAATAGGTGTGTATTACTGGCTGATACCAAAAGCAATTTCTTTTCAATGCAAAGATTCAAAACTTCCTCTAGCTCTCTGTCTGCTCCCTCAACCTCCTGATGGTGCTTCTCACCGTCACCGCACTCGCAGTGCTGCGCATAACAAAACCAAAATGCAGATCGATATTCAACACACGCAAGCATTCGATAGAGCAGAAGGAGGAGACGAATTTACTTACTTGAGAGTGTAAGCACTGATTTCCGCAATCCTTGCATCCCCAAATTCCCACTGATTTCCTCTTCACCGCATACTGCAAAACCAGCACAAGTCAGAAATTAAGGACGGCATTGTATCTGATTCAACAAAAACAGAATGCCTCGCGATTTTGAAATCGAAGAGATTGATACCTTGCCGCAGAACTCGCAGAAGTATTTGCTGTGCTGGCTAACTTCCATCTTCTTCACGATCTTACGGAGACTGGCACCATATCGGGTACCGTACTTGCCGACAATCCCGACCTTCTTCGTCCTCTTCCCCTTTCTCTCTACGCTGACGCGGTCGTCGATCGCCCGAGAAGAAAAACCCTAGCTAGCAGTTGAGCGCGTGAGGAATGAGGAGCTATTCACTTTATTCATTGCCTAAATGTAGCCCATCCCAAATGCCCAATAACTCAATATGGGTATTGGGCCGTATATTTAGGCAGGTGTCAGATACGTTCAATTTTTTTCACTAAATAAGCTTAACTATTCACACGTTCAAAAAGCGGACGCGAGACTAGATGCACGCATACACGAAGCACAAGCGTGACAGATTAAACGGATATCCGAAGAAGGATAAAAATCACAAAGAGTCGCGCACACGCAAAGCGGGTGTGGGACTACATGTCGTAAAAGTAACAAATTGTCCCGCACCCGCAAAGGCGGGTGCGGGACTCTTTGAGATTATTTCATGTCCATAGTTTGTCACGTTCGAAGATTATAACTTTTATATAGTTTGCATCTACTCATCATATATATGCACCGTCTAGCCATATTCGTCTCCAAGAAAGACTCCTCTCGAGCCATCTAATCCAAACTCCGACTGTACCATCATCTTCCTCGTGCTCAAGTCAGTTAAACTTGATTCCAGAATCGTCTAGAACCATACCCGAACGGTATCGAATCACATCCGAACTTGTCCATGTTATGCACAAAAATCAGTGAACTTGACTCCAGAAAGACCCCTCTCATATATATGGCACCGTCTAGCCATATTCGTCCCCCAAGAAAGACCCCTCTCGAGCCATCTAATCCAAACTCCGACTGTACCATCATCTTCCTCGTGCTCAAGTCAGTTGAACTTGACTCCATAATCGTCTAGAACCATACCCGAACGGTATCGAATCACCTCCGAACGTGTCCATGTTATGCACAAAAATCAGTGAACTTATCCAGAAAGACCCTTCATATATATGGCATCGTCTAGCCATGTTCGTCCCCAAGAAAGACACCTCTCGAGCCATCTAATCCAAACTCTGATCGTACCATCATCTTCCTCGTGCTCAAGTCAATTGAACTTGACTCCAGAATCGTTTAGAACCATACCCGAACGGTATCGAATCACCTCCGAGCTTGTCCATGTTATGCACAAAAATCAGTGAACCTTACCACTTTGAAGCGCTTTTCTAAGTCTGGTGGAACATACCAGCCGCTGCGACCCATTCTCGAAGAAACTTTGCAGCTCCACAAACCCAACGACACTAGCCTTGCTCTATGTAGATGCTCTTCGAGCCGCCAACGAGCCGCAAAAAAATCAGTGAACCTTGCTCTATGTGGATACCCTATAACCCACATAACAAGTACAAATAAAAAAAGTGTCACGCACCCGCTTTGCGGGTGCGAGATATTATTTACTTAACCCATTTATTATCACGCTCTCGCTTTGCGGGGACGGGACATTAAAAAACCGGATATCCTAAATTTTTTGCTCGCTCCCGTTTTTCGTATGCGTGGGTTCGGTCTCGCACCCGCTTTTCGTAAGCGTGAGTCTTTTGAGCGTAAACAGAATAGAGCGTATCTAGCGGTCGCGTATATTTATGCAAGTCCCAATTTTTCATCTTTGTTTGATCTACCGGTTCGACTCACCATAGCCGCTTTATCTCATGACCAGATAATGTATGATCTATTTAAGAGATAAACTCTCCACTTACAAGCGGCTTCATTTCATGCATGGTTTTTTCACATCAAAATTGTAATCGTAAACGTATGCAACATTTCGGATTTGTTATAACTTTTAGTGTTCACTTGTTTGGAAAAAAAAAAAAGGTTTCCAATGTAGATTAGTGAGAATTATTAAAGTCTGATAGGCTAATAGACGAGGGTTCATGCACACACGAGCATACATGCATATCCAAGCCCAGTGTGGTTCCACCCACTTTCGATGTGGGATGAAACTTTCTATTTCAATACGCCCTCGCGAGTGCAACTGACCTGGTTCAGTTCACGTTTATACAACAAGTCTAGTATCTTAATATCTTTATAACTAGTCCAAACAACCAGGAAACGAACTCAGACCAAAATTCGATCTGATATTATATTAAAGTCTGGTGGACAATAGGTGAAGTAATCCACTTAACTTAAATAATAGGCTTTGTCATTCACTCATTTTCGATCAGGGATGAGACTTTCTATTTCAACAAGAATAATACATAAAGAAAAGTCATTTAATATGATAAGACACATATAATTTCTTCTTAGAGATCCAACCCTAAAATACCCTAATGAGAAAGTATATAATTTGTTAAAAAGATGTACTTTTTTAGATTTGATAAACATATATATGTAAAGGATAACTAGCGTAGTATCTCGTACCTTGTACGATTTTAATATAATGTAAATAATATTATGTTAGATTAATGTGATTGGAAGAGCATTACATACACACTTTTCAAATAGAATATAAAGAACATATTTGGTGTTGAATTATAACATATAATATTTTAAATTATACTAAAAATAAATAATTGAATACAATTTTAAATTATCTTTAAAATAGATTTTACAAATAATTGTTGATTTGAGAGTCCAAAATGTAGTTTTTTACTTAATGAGATTAGTTGAAGAGCGGAAACTTTAAAACAAAATTACAAAAAAAATATAAATCACACGTGTTAGTTATAGAAGAAACCAAAATTTTAAGTGGCTCATTTTCTTATAAATACTTGTCTTCTCAATTAATGTATTAGAGAGATATCGTTTTGAATATCCTAATGGCCGGCCTAATAAAAATAACAGTCTCCTCGAATAATCTATTAAGTACCATGTCTTATTATTCAGTATTCACCACTTAACTTTCGCTTTAAATCAAATATAAATGTTACATACCTGTCTTTTAAGATGTAAAACTAGAACAAAGAATTCATTAGAAGATCAAGGAAGAAGAAAGATATTTTGAGGGAAAATGATTATGTTAATCTGACTTCAATTACAACTACCAGAAATGTATTTATAGACAAGAGGCTAAACAACTAACCTAGCCACGTGTCACTAGCTACACTAACCGACTAAGCAACAAACTAAAGCTACTAACAACTCTATAACATAAGCTAAATATCTCTCTCCATAGCCCCCCCTCAAGCTGGACGAGTAAGGGGAAAGACGAGGCCAAGCTTGGAAGCAAGAAATCGGTGTTGATGAGCACCGAGAGGCTTGGTAAACAAGTCGGCAAGTTGCAAGGCAGAAGGAACATGTGTAGTCTGGATGAACCCATCTTGAACCATGTCACGAACAAAGTGACAGTCAATCTGCAAGTGCTTAGTGCGCTCATGGAAGACGGGATTGGTGGCAAGATGCTGAGCTGCCTTATTGTCACAATGCAAGGGAATCGGCAATGGAACAACAACACCAAGGTCAGCAAGAATGCCCTGAATCCAGACAAGTTCACTAGCGGTCATAGACATGCTCCTGTATTCACTCTTTGCAGAAGACTTTGAAATAGTTTTCTTCTTCTTCGTCTTCCATGAAACCAAGGAACGACCCAGAAAAACACAATACCCCGTCAATGAGCGACAAGAATATGCACAGCTGCCCCAGTCGGCATCACTGTATGCATGAACAGAGAGCTCGAATGAAGCAGGATAAGACAAAGAAACATTAAAGGTGTCCTTCAAATAACGAAGTAAGTAAAGAGCGGCCTGGTAATGAGGAAGGCAAGGGGATGATAAGAACTGACTGAGCTGCTGCACAGTGTAAGAGATGTCAGGCCGAGTAAGAGTCAAATAGAGCAAGCGACCCACCAAACGCCGATAGGATTCAGGATCAGGTAAGACTTCACCTTCATCAATAGATAGCTTGGAGCCACATTGCATTGGAAAATCAGTTGGTTTGCAATCGGTCATACCAGTGTCAGTGAGAATATCCAGAACATATTTGCGTTGGTTCAACAGAATGCCAGATGAAAGATGAGCAATTTCCATACCTAGGAAATAACGAGCAAGACCTAAGTCTTTGATTGTGAAGGCGGAGTCAAGAGATTGTTTGACATGCTCAATATCCGCAGAAGAAGTGCATGTGAGTAACTATCGTTCACATATACCAGAGCAATTGTGAAATGACCAGAAGTTGTCTTGGTGAATAAAGAGTAGTCATGCTTGGACTGTACAAAACCAAGACTAAGGAGATGCTTCGTGAGTTCAATGTTCCATTGTCGGCTGGCCTGTTTCAAACCATAGAGGGAACGAGTGAGACGACAAGCCTGTCCCTTAGTGTAACCAGGAGGAGGGCGCATATGAAGGAATGGGAGGAGGAGGAGATGAAGATAATGAAAAAGGAGAAGTAGAGGAAGGGATGGGTGAAGGAGAAGTAATGGATGTAGCAGGCGATGTGTCAGGTGGAACAACAAGGGGAGTAGGTGAAGAAGGGGATGGGAGATGGGAAAAATATTCATCAAATCCTGTGGAATGATTGACTAAAGGTAAAGGAGTGCGAGGAGGAGGTAAAGGGTCTGACATAGCAGTTTTGAACGGCAATGTATTTTCATGAAACACCACATGCCTAGCTACAAAGATAGAATGAGTATCGAGATCATAAAGACGATAGGCCTTTTGACTTGGGGGGTAACCAATGAATTTGCAGCGTCTGGCCTTAGGACCAAATTTATCTCCAGGAAGATTAGTGTTTAAGGCAAAACAAAGACATCCTATGACCCTAAGATCATCATAAGCAGGAGGAGTGTGATGTAATACCTCAAATGGAGTTTTCCATTGTAACACAGAAGAGGAAAGTTTGTTGATGAGGGTTATGGCAGCAAGTAGACAATGACCCCAAAATTTAATTGGTAACCCAGCATGTAATCGGATGGCTCGAGCAGTCTCCAACAAGTGGCGATGTTTCCTTTCAACCCTGGCATTTTGTTAAGGACACCATGTGCAGAACGTTGATGAACAATACCCTTAATTCTGAACAATTCTTGACAAGCAGATTGAGTGAACTCTGTTCCATTATCTGAGCGAAACACTTTAACTGAGGTGTGAAACTGATTATGAACATAGGCCACAAAACCTTCAATGACCTTATAAACTTGCATCTTGTTTTGCAACAAATAAGTCCATGTTCCTCTAGAACAAGCATCGACCAATGTAAGAAAGTACCTAGCCCCATCAATAGAAGGCACACGATATGGACCCCATAGATCCATGTGAACAAGTTTAAAAGCAGAATCAGCAATAGAAATACTGCGAGGGAAAGGTAGCTTGTGGTGTTTAGCCAAAACACAACATTCACACTGTAAATCCTGAATATTAGAACAATTACACATAGGAATGTGTTTCATTTTGGAAAGAGAGGAATGGCCAAGTCTGGCATGTTGCAACATCAACTGGTCATCTACATTACATGAATGAATGGATGACTTATTACAAACTGCAAATTCTGAAGAAACACTAGCATCCACTGGATGTACTGCAAGTCTATAAAGTCTACCATGTACTGGTACTGAAGCCAGCTTTTCATGTAACACCCCCAAAACTTAACCCTTTTGGAAATGTATTACCGCCAGTGACCCCAGTGTTCCTAACCGAGATCACCCAAGGCTTTACCATAGAAATACAATTTATGAAATGCGATTGATACACAATGATCAAGCATTAAATTCCAAAACATAACATTGTCAAGGAAATAAGAGTTACGGGATTACAACCCAATCCCGAATAGGTCAAAACATAGTTTAAACCAAACACAGCGGAAGACTAAGAAGTACATTACAAACGGAGTTATTGTCCAAAGGATCATAACCTGATTAAAGAAATAATTAAAACATTCAAAAACCACCGCCGACTCCATAGTCCTTCTAATCTTCTGAGCTACTTCTTAACTGATGTGCCGAATCGAACGGATGACACCAGCCAACCATGCAAGGGAAAAATATTGGTTGGTTAGTCTAAATGAATAGACTAGCAAGGGTATAAAGCAGACTGGTTCGAAGCAGTCGTATTAGGTTAGACTCATCGTCCCTCGAATAATAATCGAGTACGCTTGTCAACCACCATACTCCTACTGAAATAAATAAGAGGTATGCACAGGAGAAGATTCTGGAAGACTGAATCTTCACAGAAATCAACTCGAAAAGAGACTCCAAGAGATTGAGTCTTTAAGGAAGTATGACAAATCTGGAATGTTACAGAATCATTCAACAATGATTTAAAACTGACTGAGATGCTTCGGTTCACGACCAACCTTATCGCCTACAGCGAATCCAGATTGGAAAGAGAACGTACTACATTCAAGTCAAGACGATCTTTCCTAGCTGCACTGAACTTAGCTGCACTACTCGCCCAAGGTGTATTAATTATGTGCGTCAAGGTAGCACTTATCTGATTTATGTTTCAAAACACACATCATATTATAGACTTTTACATGTGTACCCCACCAATGGGACAACACATCTTAGTATACGTTTCGTCGAGAGTGACGTATACCGAAAGGTTTGTGACACCAGTTAAGTGTCCCGTCTCTACACACTTGTGAAAGAGATCGATCATGATCTTAGAATAGTACCAGATGGGGACGAGCCATCCCGATACCAGATTATAAAGAAACGACTGGACAGAGTCCGAGTAACGTTCCTATTTAACAGTGCTAACTAAACAGTTACAGCACCACAACATTTACAGGATAAATCCACATAAAGGCCCGAAAGGCGATCACAAATAATAGCGTTGTTCTAACAAATATACAACCTATTATATGATTTTCAAAACAGTTTATCAAAACCGTTTCCAGACAAACAGAATATTCATTCCAAATTAATTACTCAGATAAACTACTGATAATTAATGTAAATATGAAACGAATGAGCAAGAGCGAACCGCCACTTGCCTTACTCCGCAGAATAGTCTAAAGACGTCCACTGGATTCTGGGCTCGACACGGTAGTTCCGACAGCACAACAACCTTCGAGTCGACCCATAAAAGGAACCCTAAGTTAGATCCGACATAAACAGTACGAATCTAAACACGGCGAAAGAACACGAAAGGAAAGACGCCACGACGACAACCGACCAAGCCAAAGCCACGAAGGCATTCTGGGCACTGGCGGCGGTCGCCGTTCTTGGCGGCGGTCGCCGTTCTTGGCGGCGGTCGCCGTTCTTGGCAGCGATCGTCGTATTCATCACGGCGGTCGCCGCGAAGAACACGGCGGTCGCCGTGACGAACTCAGACGACACATAACGAGAGAAAACTCACCCCAAAACACGAGTGGTTTGGCCTCCTTCGACTTGCCTTGGCTTCTAACCTCCAAGGCTAACCAAAAGCTTCACAAAGGCTGCTGGAAACACCACTAACAACACCGACGAAAGCTTCGAAATTTCCGGCGAAGGCACAACTCCGGCGAGAGGCGAATTTGGCAGAGGTTTGGTGCTTGGATGGCTCAAAACCTCTCCCACAGCACCTCCTTTTATAGCCAACACATCTGGAGTTCGAAGACGAGGGCCTAGAGCTACTTCGGCGCTCGCCAGAAACAACGCCGACGACCAACGGGCAACGACTGCTGGGCAACGATGACGGCACTTACGGCGGTCGCCGTAATTTACGGTGGTCGCCGCGGCATGACACATCAGTTGCCTCCTCGGGTGTTGGAACGGCGGGCGCCGTATCTTTACGGCGGTCGCCGTGCTTGGGTCTCACGACGGCGGTCGCCGCGACTTTACGGAGGTCGCCGTGACCCTTTTTCCCGTCCGTTCAGCTTTGAACGGATAAGACATTAAACCGGGATAAAAATTATCGTACGCGAACGACAATTAAAATCTAAGGCACCTTGTCTGTATATTATTTCACTGAGAAAAATATTACAGATACAGAGCACATTACAGAATGTCTCAAGCTACCTGAATTAAATCCGACGTACACAACGGGTACTCGGGAAAATTCCATAATTCCCAAAATAACCTTACAAAAATACGGGGTATCACATTTCATGACTAGATCGGCCCTGCAATATACAAGTCAACTAATCAAATACCACTTAATTGTCCTGTCATTGACCAATTTCGAGACAGACATCAGATTGTGCTTGAATTCCGGGACATAAAACACTTTTTTCCAAAATCAGATATGGAGTGACCATGACTATACCCATGTACTCTACTGACTTAGTTGTTCCATCAGGCAAAGCAACACATACGAGCTTGGACAATTTGTGCATTTCAGAAAAGGACTCATGTGCAAAAGCAATGTGGTCTGTTGCACCAGAGTCTATTATCCAGGAGTATTTACTTTGATCATGCAAAGAATCAGAGAGTGAAGAGTTAAGATTACCTGCAAAGTTGACAAAAGCTTGCCCAGAAGCATCTATACAATCCATTGACCCTTTGCCTTTCATCATCTTAACAATCTCTTGAAATACAACATGTACCATAGACTGATCAGGCCCCTGCTGACCTCCAGAGCTTTCACCAAATTCAAGAGGATGATCTTCCATCATTGCATCCTGGACATTTGCTGCAAATCTACCACTACTGTTATCCTTATTTCCTTTAGACCAATCTGGATAGCCTATGATCTTGAAGCAAGTATCCTTCACATGACCCCTAGCACCACAGTGAATGCATTTGAGGTCTCTCTTATCCACACGATCTCGGTTATAATCTCGGCGACTGGAGTCAGATGATCTTGAATTTTCATAATTCTTTCCTTGTGAAAACCTGTTAACAGCAAAAGCTAAGTTGTCCTGAGGTGTACTATTAGCATTAGTTATTCCTTTCTGGCGCTCAATCATCATCACCATTTGAAATACTTTGTTTACGCCTGGCAAAGGCTCCAAAGATAGGATGCTTCCTCTGACATGCTCATAGCAGTCATTAAGTCCCATAAGGAACTGTAAGGCTCTCATCTTCTGTTCCTTTTCAAGAATCCTTTTAAGCAGTAAGCACCTGTAATTCTCCAAAGCTCCACATTCGCAAACAGGAATTCCTTCAAGAAGTTGTAATTCATCCTATACCTTCTTGATTTTTCCATAGTAAGCAGCCACACTTAGATTTTCTTGCTTGATGTTAGCAAGATCCTTTTGCAGTTGATACATCAGTGGTGCATTGGATTCAGAAAACATTTCTAATACTTCACTCCACAGCTCCTTAGCATACCGGACGTGCATAAATCCATCAGCAATCTCACTTATCATAGAGTTAATGATCCATCATCTGATCATGTAATCCACTTGAATCCACATGGCTCTCTTCTCTTCATCATTCGGAATCAGACAAGTTCCGTCTATGTATCCAAGTTTCATTTTCGATCACAATGCCATCCGTACACCTCTACTCCAAGAGGTAAAATTCGATCCATTGAACAAAGTAGATACGATCTGTGAACCAGGATGGTCTGAATTTGATAAAAATAGCGGATCGCTATAGCTATTCTTACCTTGTCCATTCAGATCTGCAACAGGTTGGTTCCTTTCTTCATTGTCTGCAATGACTTCTTCTTCAATTCCATCCATGATCGTCGATGAACTTTTCGCTCCAAGTTCTTCGCAATCAAACAAGACAAATCAAGCCGATCCAGGTTCTTCGCAATCGAACAAGACAAATCAAGCCGATCCAACTGGATCTGATTTCGATCTTAAAAGAAAGAAGAAGAAATCAAAACACCTTGTAGCTCTGATACCATTTCAAGATGTAAAACTAGAGCAGAGAATCCATTAGAAGATCAAGGAAGAAGAAATATATTTTGAGGAAAAATGATTCTGTTAATCTGACTTCAATTACAACTACCAGAAATGTATTTATAGACAAGAGGCTAAACAACTAACCTAGCCACGTGTCACTAGCTACACTAATCGACTAAGCAACAAACTAAAGCTACTAACAACTCTATAACATAAGCTAAATATCTCTCTCCATACTGTCACTGGTGAAAATAACATTCACAAGCTTTTAAAATTGTCAAACAAAACGCATCGATAGCTATAAGCTACTTAACATATACTTTTTTTCTTCTTCTGTTCATCAGCCATTTAGCTATGATTCAAACTATGTCTTTAACCCAAAGTATTACAACACCGCCTTTTAGAATCAACTGTGCAGCCATTATCAAGATTCAAGAAGCATTGATCAATTTTAATTTATAACTACAGCTCATGTATACAATTGGCAACTCAAGCATATAACATTACCAAATTATGTCATGAACATCTACCAAATTCTTCTTCCAAGAGATGTAGATTCCTCCCATCTTCACTCAAGTGTGCATTCTCCAACTGCCATACTTGCAAGCGAAGCCGCTCGGTTTCTAGCCATGAATCTCACAATCTCACCATCACCTACTTCAATGATGAATTGCAAGTAAGAAATAATTACGAAATTCTCCAGTTTCTTACCTTAAATTCCATTTTAATGCTACAATATTATCATGGAGATAAAAACAAGCTAGTATATAAATTGGCGGGCTACTCTTTCTATTACCAATTGGTTTCAGAATGAAACCCTATTGGGATTATGTGTTGATCTAATCGCACAGTATTGTTTCTCTATTTTAGGTTATTTATATAGTAAGATCTCGAGCAATGGAAGCAAAGTTGAGGCGCAAAATCATCCTCTAGGACGAGAGTTTCTTCTCGGTGTTCTACCCCGTGATGCTAAACATACTCTTTACAAGATCAACAATGGAAAAGGACAAGGAAGATGATAAGCATTTGGAAAGCAATAACGAAGAATTTGTATCTGATATGAGCCATTTCTCGAGTGATGGCTCTGCTACAAGTGAGTTTTTGTTAGTCAAAACAAGCTTCTCTGAGTGTTCAAGCCTCAAGGGAGAGGTGGGATTGTTTCTGGAGCTTAGAAGAAGATTAATTATACAAGAATTTAGTCATTGTAAAGGTTGTCCTTTTGGACGTTACAAGAGATCCATTTTGCTTCCTCATTTTCCTAAGTCACCTCCTGACTCTTGGTCATGGTGCAACAAACGCACGAAGATATATCATGCACATACGAGCACACATGCGTATGCGCGTTTAAGCATAGTATAAGTCAAGTGAAATTTAGTCCTAAAATCTATTGGTAATTATAATAGAAGGAGTAATCAATCAACCTTGTATACTACACATTGAAATTCATCAACTTCTACTGTAATAATGGTCAATATAGTATATGAATTGTCATATTAGATCTTCAGTATTATCAACTAATGATATAATAATTGTTAGTAATTGTATGTATACACTATATATCATTAATGATAATATTGAAGATTAATATGACAATTCATACACTATATTGACCATTATTATGTAAAGGTGTTTGGATGTAAACTATAATCTCACATTGAAAGTTGATGGACTCCAATGCGTAGTTGATAAAGTATGGTGGACAGTGAGATGGGGGCATGTCAGTCAGTGCGCTCATGCACGTTAATGTCGAACACATAAGCTCAATGGGGTTCCATTCTAAAACCAATTGGCAATAGAAGGAGTAATCCACTAAGCTTATATATACTAGTCCTTTTATTCTCAAATTTCTAATGTGAGATTTTATTTCTCACACGCCCCCTCAAGTGCAACTGCCTAGCCCAATTAACACTTGACAACATGTCTTAAGGTCGACAAGCCAAACGGGCTAGCCCATATCACGCACACATGGTGGGCTAAGCCCAAATAATGTCTTAAGGACGACAAGCCAAACGAGCTAGTCCATATCCTGCCATCATGGCGGGCTAAGCTCAAGTAAACCAAAAAATAAACCCAGACCCGGAACCCGCTCTGATACCACGATAAAGTCCAGGGGCCGATAGTCGGGGGACATGTTAGTCTGTGCGTCCATGCGCGTTAGTTAAAACCCATCATATAAGTTCAGTGGGATTCCATCTTAAAACGAATTGACAATATGAGTAGTAATCCACTAAACTTATATATTAGGCCTTTTATTCTCAAGTTTTTAACGTGGGATGTAATTTTCTCACCGTAGTATATAAGGTTGATTGGTTAAGAAAATGAATGTCTTAATCAACTTGATAAGAGATTAAATAAATACCATTATAATGAAGGGTAATCATAATTATGAATCACCCATAACAAGTTTTATAAGAAATTGTTGACTCTACTTTCTAAGTACACATTTATCCACTAACTTATTTTCCCGATGTATGACTACAACAGCTTATACCCAACACACTAAGATAGTATGTAGTAATTTAGTCATACTAGTTAATACATTATACATGAATCGTTAGCAATGCAAAAAAAATTATAAACAATATTAATGAATGATAAGTTGCAATTTAGGTAGGACTAGCAAAGTAGCAATGTGGCATTATTAATTGATGATGAGCTTGCTGGGCCCATTTGCTGAATCAGCGCTTCCCACATCAGCACGTTGGTGGACCCGCCCTTGGGGAGATCTAATATCACGAAGACGCCTCTCGTTGGATAACACCTCTGCCAGCCTATTTTTATCATATAACAAAATTACATTGTAATTAGCTTTAGAAATATTTTGTTATGGTTAAAATCAAATAACTAATTGTTAGTAAATTGTATTAGCTTTTTACCTTTTGAGAATTTGTTCATTGGTGTGCTTGGATCTGGGCTCGTAAATCCCAGTAGCCAAATTAACCTGCGTAACTGGCTTCTTCAGTAATTCTTCACCCACCCTCACAAGCTTCTCTAGTGTTTCCTCCGACGAATCATCCACTGTCACCAATTCCTCCGTAAGCGAATCACACTGTAAAAAAAAAAAAACATTTTCAATAATTGCAATCATGGGAGTATTAAATTAATCACAATCAGAAGAATATATTTGCATTATTAGATTACTTGAAAGTACGTCACTTGCAAATCAATTCTTATATGCAAAATATTTTCAGCAGTTATTTAAAAATTGCTAAATGACATATATGTCATCCTCAATGAAAATTGTGTCAGTTGAAGATTCCACAATTGTATATTAGGTTTGCTATTTGACTATCATGAGTTTACCAAATTCCACAATCTCAGCTACTTAGAAATTCACCTTCTTCCACATAAGAAGTCAAGAAACTCATATGAGCAACACATTTTTGTTGCACAAAAAAATACATACTTAAGGCAATTTAGGATCTAGTTAATTCTCAACCCTAAAGGCATGGTTAGATAACATATTTTCACATTATTTTATCAAATTCAACTACTTTATTTATTCACGTCTACTACCAAACCAAACATGCATTTAATTCTATATAATTGAATTTAGTTATTGGATCTAAAAAATTGATGAGATGGTAATTACTAATTTGTACCTGAATCCGGATGTAATTCTCTTCAGTGTGAAGCGCCTTGAAAACGGTGTTGAGGTGGAAATCGACCATCTCGGAGCTGCCGCGCATGAAGGCTTCGACTAGCGGCGTGGAGCCGCCGCTGGTAAGCCAGCCGAGTAAGCCCCAGCTTGCGGCTTGCTCGGCCGAGTACTTCCCGTCTTCCTTGTGGGACCCAGTTCCCAACGACAGGACCAGGAATCGGTGATAGTCGGTCGGCTTTATCGGGAAGAAATCCGAACTCCCGCAGTGGATTTCGTTACACACTTCATTCATCGCCACCAATGACTGCATAAATAAATAACAAACAACACTTTAATTAATTGTTTACATAACCGTACGTAGCTACAACTAGAACCACAATTTCAATTCAATTCCTCCAAAATTAGAGTATTAATTAAATTTACCGGATTGTTTGCTGCTAAACCGCCGTCGATGAGGTGAAACTCCCGGATTTCTCCAGAGTGGCCGGCTTCGGTTTGGAAATAATGTGCCGGAAGATACGTCGGAGCAGCTGAAGTTCCGATGCATATGTCCGACAACTTTGCGTTCAAGCTCGGAGTTCTCTTCGCCTACATATATATCATATAGATGTGAGCATAATATATCCTACGTACTTATAATTAACTATTAATAAATGAATTATATATATACCTCATAGCTAGAGAAGATGGTTGGTCGCATTCTTTTGATGTCAAAAGTTGGAATGACAACGTTTGTCAAAGTCTGGTCCAATTTCATGTCTCCAAGTTTCTCGATCACTAAGTTTCTTAGATGCTTCCCGTCGTGTTTAGGGCCTTCGATTGCCCTGATCATTGCCATCGCGTAACTGCACACACACACACACATACCTAAGATTGATGTAAGAGTGAATATATATATTATGGACCGGATGAAGAATTGATACAAATTAAACCTTCTTTGTGGAAATATTTTAGGGCCTTCATCAAGGTAGAATTGTCTGATGTCTTTGGCAGCGTAGAGAGGGCGATTGTTCTCATCGGGTGCTGCTAGCATCATCGTCACTAGACCGCCTGTGCTCGTCCCTGCCATCACGTCAAAGTAGTCCGCTAGCCTCGCATCCTCACCATCCAATTTCTGCTCGATCATGAAATTGATAATATAATTAGGAACAAAGTCATTAGAATGAATTTATGTGTGTATGCACGTATGTTAATTACCTGAAGTTCAGATTCCAAGAAGCCAAGAAAGACTGAAGGAATGATCCCTCTCATCCCACCTCCATCGATGCTGAGGATCGTGATTAGGTCACCATACGTCGGTGGCTGCAACAACGACTTACTTCTTTCCATTTTTGTATGATCACAGAGACAGGCTAGGTCTTCAACAAAACTAAGGTAATGGCACAAAGAAGAATGAAGCTTTTAATTGTCTAAGGTGTAAATTAATTAAGCCAAGGAAAGGAAGATTGTTTGGTTATAGCTAGAGGGGAAAGGATTAATTGTTCAATCAACTAGCACTTTGGCTTTTGAATGAGGCAAGGATGTATATTTATACACACTGGAAATCTTCGAGTTGACTCCACATTCAAACTTGGATAGGGAACTTTTTTTAATTGACATGGTAAAACCTAACTATAGTTGCAAGCGCGTGTAATGGAAGTTGCCCTAAATGAGAAAAACCAACGATGGCGCGCGCTGAATCTTATAACTTTTGATATTAATTAAGACGTGTCATATAATATCTTATGAAGTTTCATGATCATATTGATATATATCAATATTGGAGAAATGTCATGTTTCCTGGTCGACATGCCAAGATAAGGTACGTTTCTTGATTTGTTTATTTCAAGTAGTGAAAGAGAAAGCTAGCTAGACGTGCAATAATGGAGGTTCAAATCGGGAGATACAGTTATCGTGCCTGCAACTCTGCAAATGGGTTTTTTCACAAGTTAAGTACAAAGACTATGACAATAATTAACCAATGAGCAACTAGTAATTATTCTGGTTCAAGATCTTAGTGCATGCATGCGGTCTCACCTACAATTCTACCTCATCAGCTAAATGCATGCCTTCACATATCTACCTTTCCTTATCACGTACGCTTAAGGCTTGAGCTACGTACGAAATATCTTTCATTTATATACTTTGAGTATTATTTTTCTTTTACTTTTAATGTCCTTTCGAGTCACTACCTTAATCGACCAGCTCGATCGTCGTGATTGCATTAGTTGTATTAAACTTGTTTAAGAGGGAACGTCTTATTATCTTAAGGGTAATTATCGGATGAACTGAATAGCTAGGCAAATTCCAAAGGGAATATACACAAATTTTATATTAATGGAAACGACCAGATTCTATAAAAAGGGTGTGATTATCAGGATGCAAGTGTCGTTTGCGCGCGCGTGCTTTGTAAATGATTTTTTTTTAAACGAGAGCATTGTTATTTGAAAAAGGCAATAATAATTGGGACGTGTATATATATTTTTATATTTTAAACATTAAACTATATATTTGTTTACCACTTCTCCGTTCGACAAAGTTTTTTAAGATTAATGAAGTTTGAATTTTTTTAAGGTTTCGTTATATTTAGGTTAAATAGGAGCTAGAGTTAAATGATTAATTAGTTGAAGGTGGTTTTGTTAGCTTAATTATTGTAAAAATGTAGTTAGTGTTTGATATTACAAGTTGAAATGAGAAAAAAGTTAAACTCAGTTTGTTAATCTTCAACAATTTTGGGAGGTCATATTAAAAAAATTGGTAAAATTAGGCTACATTAATTTGCAACAAGCTACTTAAGCTACATTGACATATTTTAGACCGAACACTCATCAAGTAAATTAAAATAAAATCAAGCTCTGTTAATCTCAGAAAAACGCTGTCGAATGGAGCCTGAGGCTACGTTCGGTAAATTCAATCTTATACGACTTAAGGCTGAAGCTTATGGTAGCTAAAACTGATCGAATAGTTGAATTTGATTTTTCTAGGCTAGCTTATGTTTCTTGACAAATTTTTATCGGGAAAATTTAAGCTTCGTTAGTATAAGCTTGGGGGTCTAGCTTATTTTGTTTGGCAATTTAAGCTTCATTAAGCTTTGATAAGCTTACATAAGCTACTTTTACCGAACACATCAACGAGGGCTTATTTTTTGTAGGGATTTTAGATGCGTAAAGCGGAATTTCAGGAAACGTTTTCCTAACATCTAACCAAGGATCTCATGCATAAACCAAATAGATGATAGATAGGAAGAATCAAATACCTTTGATACGTGTTTCAACCTGCTGGAATGGAGAAAATAGAGTCTCACGTGTGACTCCTCTATTTGGTCCACCCGAGCTTGGATCTGGATCGCCTGGGACTCGGTTGCTAGAGCGAGGAACGAAGGCGAACGAGGAGAGAGCCAGGGAGAAGGAGGCAACCGTACTTCTTCAAGTGAATTAGGGTTGTGGACTTTTCCCAAAAGCCTTCATTTTATATTGTCATGTATAGATATCTTATTTCCTAAATAAGTATATCTCTTATTATTAATAATAACACTATATTATTAACAAACCTTATCTCCCAAGTTATATCATATATAACTTTATATCATATACCTTATATAATATGTCTTCCATTAAACTGATCCAGTCCAAACTCTAAGGGTGTGACCTCGTAGGACCCGGTAATGATAGCAATAGACTTTATGACATACTTTATAACTTTATGACATACTTTATAACATATAGTCTATAAATCATAGTTGGTTTCTAACAAAGCACTATGACTACCTAAAATCACCGGATTAAATATCTCCATAAATGGTCCCACTTCATAATCAGTAATTTCACCATTGATTAAAGGACACAATTCCTTCAATCTCCCACTTGTCCTTAAAACAAGTGTGCAATGTTAAAATTCATTTGTCACAAAGTGTCTTATCTGACTGTATGATGAAACTCATCTTTACCGCCAAATACGTTTCTTGAACTCTTGAGATCAAACTGTCAGTACGGATGATTACTAATAATCCATCCGAGCATGGCCATGCGTTTTCACAGTTCTCTCTCTTCAAGTGGCCGAGACACCAATCCTTTCCAAATGTATCATTGTATACATGGAATAGGAGGACATATTCAATCTTGTAAGACTACAACTCCCACTCAACTTTTGGCAATCCCAATCACTGCCTTTATAACTGCCTGTTACGGTCAGCGTTTGACAGCGTCAAAGACATACCAGCAGTCAAATGATAACTATATCATACTCATGTCTAAGGAACTCACTAATCATGAATAATCCTAGAACTCCGCAGTAAAGTCCCGAGGAATCCTAAGATCGGTCTGTCCAATGCATATCGGTATACACATCTATGTAATCGATTAGACATCTCCATGTCCCTATAACACATGAAACCCGGTGTTATCAAGCAATCTCACATATGGTCTTTTGATTAAGTCATTTGTATCCAAGTTAACAACTTAGACCATGGACTTCTAACAATTTTATAATTTCAGTTCACTTAATGGGGTTTCATTCACCAAAACAGTTTTGATGAGCCCATTTGATAACTATTAAATTGTTTGGATACTTTATCTAATCCCAAGCAATGATTAAATAATAATATGAAATTCATATATATAAGTCAAGCATAAATGTCTGTAATAACAATAAACAATGTTTATCATAAAACAAACAATGTCTCAAAAGAACTCTCTAGTGTGAGTGAGTCCCTTGGCCCTAGTGTGACTGTCATACTTGGGCCTAGACATAGTCTTGGTCAAAGGATCTGTAGTGTTGTCATCTGTGTGCACCTTGCACATCCTCACATCTCCACTATCAATATAGTGTCTGATCATGTGGTACTTCCGTAGAACATGTCTGGATTTGGAACTCTTCCAACTGACGGCTCCTTCATTCAGAATGAGGACATATCCAGACTGAGATTCAAAAAATCATCTCTGTCTGTCTGGAAACTCGCATCAATATAGCCCTTGACGACCAGCTCGTCATCACCTCCAAATATCAAAAGATCATCCCTAGTCCTTCGTAAGTAGTCCAGGATGTTCTTGGCTACACACCAATGTGCATCACCCGGGTTTGATTGGTACCTTCTACACATACTCAAAGCATATGCAACATCTGGGCGAGTACAAGTCATTGCATACATGATGGATCCTATGGTTGAGGCATAGGGAATCTTGCTCATCCTTTCAACCTCATCAGGTGTCTTAGAACATTGGCTCTTGCTGAGATATAAGTCATGCTGCATAGGCAGGAACCCTGATACGGTGTTACCCGTGATTGGCCCGATCTTGATGCGCAACGACTCAGAAATGCAAAAGAACAACAAACAAAGTGAATTCGGTGGAAACAAGAAAAGAGATGAACAAAGGAATGAGAAGAAACCTAATAACCGGATGGAGAAACCCAATGGTGTTCGGAAACACCAAGAACTACCCAACCTGAATTAGAAGACCTCGTCTCCTACAACTCCACACAAGAGAGGACGAATCCTCAAGAGCACGAAGAGGATGCGTTGTGTCGTCTTCAATTACCAACTCGAAAGAAGTTGATCTTCACAAACGACCAAAGCCAGAATTGATTGAACAAGAATACGAACTCTCTCAAGAGGAAAGTTTCTATTTCAGAAAGTGATTCTTTAATATTGTTCTTGTTGCCGAAAATGGCAAGGAAAAGGCCCTTAAATACTTCCTAAAGAAGTCGGCCCAAAACAACTAAAAACATACTAAAAACGAGTCTAAAAAATATCCAACACACACGGCTAAAACATACTAAAAATAGAATGGAAGGTGCACACAAGTCATGCACTCAACCAAGCTAGTTATGAACCATAGTCAATGAAAATGCCCTAGGTGTGGCCGTGGCAACCTCCTCCGAGACTTGGTGCACAAGTGTAGCTAGCTCATCTTGAAGGCGACGAGTTTGGCTCCTAGTCATAGGCCCGGGTGGTGGTTGAGGTATGGATGGTCCTCCATCAAACCCTTTCTTAGAGTTCATCATATTGAATCTATCAAGGACCTTATCTACATAAGTTCTCTGACTTAGACCAATGTCTCTTAGATCTATCTCTATAGATCATAATGCCTAGTATGTACTCAGCCTCTCCCAAGTCCTTTATTGAGAAATACTTCTTAAGTCACTCCTTAATTGTCTCGAGCATAGAAATGTCATTCCCAATGAGTAATATGTCATCCACATATAGAACTAGGAAGGCCACTTTGCTCCCACTAAACTTCTTGTAGACACAGGGCTCTTCTTCGCATCTGACAAAATCAAACTTTTTGACCATTTCATCAAAACGAAGATTCCAACTCCTAGATGCTTGCTTAAGTCCATAGATGGACTTCTTGAGCTTGCATATTCTCCTAGGATTTGCCAAGTCTCATAATCATAATAAGCGGCAATCGCTAGGAGTATCCTAATGGACCTGATCATAACGACCGTGCAAACATTTCATCATAGTCAGTACCATGAACCTGTCTAAATCATTTGGCAACTAGTCTTGCCTTATAGACATAAATGTTTCCATCCTTGTCTGTCTTGATCTCAAAGACTCATTTGTATCCAATAGGTTTTACCCCATCAGGCAAATCTATCAAGTCCCATACTTGATTCTCAGACATGGATTCCATTTCGGATTTCATGGCATCCAGCCATTTCTCGGAGTCGGGGTCCTCCATCACTTGCTTATAGGTCGCAGGCTCGCCATTCTCTAAAAGTAGAACGTCAATGCTAGCAGTCAAGACGTAATCCTCATAAGTCTAGGTTGCTGCCTTAGCATGTATGATCTCCAAAGTGGTCCAACAATATGAGAGACTTCAGCTGCTGGGTTGACCACATCTGTATGCGGGACCTCAGGTGCTTCATCAACTTAAGGAATTGCATCTTGAATCTAGACGGTTTCCCTTTGAGAAGGTATGCCTCCATAGTCAAGTTCCTTAGTGACATCATCTATGTCCTCGTGTTGTTGGGTTTGTTGCTCAGCTTGAATCTCATCAAGCTGAACATTTCTCCCACTTGGCTTCTTGGAAAATAAATCCTTTTCCAAAAAGACACTATCCCGAGCAACAAACATTTTGTTCTCAGCGGAATTGTAGAATTAATATCCCCTTGTTTCCTTGGGATAACCTATAAGGAAGCATTTGTCTGATTTGGGTGCTAGCTTATCAGATAGTAAACGCTTTACATAAGCCTCGCATCCCCAGACCTTCAGAAGTGACAAACTAGGAACTTTTCCATACCATATCTCATATGGTGTCTTGTCAACTGATCGTGACAGAGTCCTATTTAGTGTGAACGCATTAGTGGTGAGGGCATATCCCCAAAAGGATGTAGGAAGATCAACGTTATAGTTTTCAGATTTGATATCCAGTATGTATAGTCCATTACTATCCATATGGGCTCTAGCATGGAAAATGTCATTCTTATAAATGAAAATCAATTCTTAATGGCAAAATCATAACCCTGAAGGTTCAAAACTGAAATTGAAATCAAATACTTAGTAATAGAAGGAACAAAATAACAATTATAAAGTTCTAAAACTAAGCCAGAAGGTGGAGGTAGACTATAATCTTCAATGGCAAGTGCAGCAACCCTTGCTCCATTTCCAACGCGCAGATCTATCTCATCCTTCTGCAACCGTCTCTTATTTGTTGGTCCCTGCACATTCAAAATAATGTGAGAACCACATTCGGTATCTAATACCCAATAATGAGACTTGGTTGATAAGATTTCAGTAACGTGAATACCTGAAGTGGAGACTGTTCCCCTCTTCTTGTCTTCCAAGTACTTGGGGCAGTTTCTCTTCCAGTGCCCCTTGGCCTTGCAGTAGAAGCAGTCGTGCTCAACAACCACTTTCACCTTAGGGGTGTTCCCCTGGGGTTGGGCAGCTTGTTTGCCCTTCCCTTGGTGTTGTTGCTTCTTCTAGGGCCCTTTCTTAAACCCTTTTCCCTTGACCATTAGAACTTCCTTCAATGGGTCAACCATGACGTTTTGCTCAGCTGTTTTGAGCATCACGTGCAGCTCGTTGAGAGTCTTGCTCATAGCTCCCATGTGATACATCTGCCTAAAATGGGCAAATCCATCATGCAGGGAGTATAAGATCATATATGTAGCTGTCTCAACATTATAAGGGTTACACAGTCGAGCCATCTTGTCAAACAAGCCTATCATGTTGTAAACATGTGGCCCAACTGGTTTCCCTTTCTCGAGCTTGCATTGCAATATGGACTTGAGGGTCAAGTATCGCTCAATTCTGGCTTGCTCCTTGAAGAGATCTCTAAGATTCTTCATAATGGTATGGGCATCATGTGCTTCAAACCTTTGTTGAAGAGCAGGTTCCATAGCAGTCATCATCAGGCAAGTGACTTGCATTGCCCGTTCGCATATTTTCTTGTGACGTGCCTTTTCCTCATCAGATGAGGTGGCAGTCAGCTCTGGGATGAGGGTTTCAAGGACATCCTCTTGTCCCTCAGACCTGAGAATAATTCTCAGATTCCTTTCCCAATCAAGGAAATTCTTGTCGTTCAAACGATTTTTCTCAACTATTGAGCGGAGAGTGAATTTGAGGTGTTCAGAAGACATAGTAACTACAAAACGGAATAAAAACATGTAGATAAATTATGCTTGGCATGCAAGAACTTAAAATTTAGACAAACTATAAACAATAAGATATTGCACATTCTACTCAATTAAATTGTCCCTTGTGAGTAAAATGATTCCAAGATCCTATCTTAGATGAAACTCGAGCATACTAGGGCACTTTCCCAAGTCTCATGTAATCAAGGTAAGTAAGCTCCTTTACTAATTATAACACCTTATAACTCTTGGTTGATTGTCACATCTTATGTAAGACTCATCCTTATGCCTCAAGATCCAAAACTGAGCCTTTTGGTCTCTTGTTGAGTGTAACCATACCAAGGCAGCATGCCCCTATTAGACATACCCGTACTATCCCAAGGTCAAGGAAGGACACCTCGCTAGGGCGAAAACTATCCAACGAATCCCAAGGGCCTCATGGTTATGATATGGAAAGGCATGATCTCAATATTCTATTAAGGGACTTAAGCATGCATTGGTTGTTTATTTACTAGTGAACAAAATAGCATAAACAAACAAGCAAGCATGCAAAGTGAGAAATAAAGCATTCAAGTAATGCAATAATAAATGTGATCCTAGTATGGCCCCTAAAAACCAAAATTAAAGATCTAATCTTCATGGCTCTTGTTACTCTTGGATCTCCATCCTTAGTATCCTCAATGGATCTCCATCCTTTGGTCTTCTTAGAATCTTCTTCTTCTTGTCTTACATATAATTGAAATAAACTCTCTTATAGAAATTTAAATTACAAAAATACATAACGATACGCAGATCGTGTACAAGAAAAACATAATGGTACGCAAACCGTATTTATCTATCCTAATGTGGGTCATACTAGTCACCTCATGCAAGCAATGATATCATAATATTATAACACATGCATGTAATAATAATATCAAATATTATCAATAATATTAATCTAATTAATAATAATAACCAATTTAACTAATTTAAATAAAACCATATTAAATTAAATAAATCATCTCATGACATAAATAATTGAATATCAAATTCTTAATTCAAATTAAAAGTAATATATAGAATTAATCATAATTAATTATTAAAATATATTATTGGATAAGATATACATAAACAAGATAAGATATCAAATATCTTTATCTAAATCTAGTGAGAATCTATCCTAACAACTTTTAGGAAATTATATAAATTAGATAATATCAAATATTATCCAATTAAATAAATAAGATCTTATCTTATAGTTTAAAAAATTATCCTAAAACGCCAAATCTATCTAACCGGACCGAGTCGCACCCGAGTCAAACCCAGACCATCCCGCTCCCACTGAACCACGCAGCCCATGCGGGCCAACCCGGGTCCGGCCCGAACCAGCCACCGCAAGACCGTGATCCAAACAATTCTGGAAAGCCGAAAGCGTTAACAATTAAAGCATGATATCATATTCTAAAACATAATATCATATTCTAAGATAAGGTTGTTCGGAATTAAAGCAGAATGTGATATCTTATAAAATCAAGTACAGTGGATATCCGAACAATCAGCACAATTCTATTATATCTTATCCGCTTTCCAAGATTGTTATTTAGGCATAGAATTATATCAATAGTGCTTTAACAATTAAAGCTAAATATCATATTCTCAAGTAGATAGGATATTGTAGATATGATTGTTAGGATATTTGTTCGGAAACAGGTACCCCAAATCACCTAACAATTGGCAGGATCACATAATTTGACTAATCCATCTGATGAACAATTTCATAAAAATTCACGGAACAATTCGGAAACAGGTACAGTCATCGAACAATTTTATAAAAATTCAGAATTTAACAAAAACAAAATTTGGGTAGTTGATTCATCTTATGAAAATCAAATCTTCATCTAATGATTTAAAACATGCCAAAAAATCATATCTCTTGTATAATTAAATCACATGAATCAAGTATGTGTAGAATAATTTTACATGCATATTTGTTCATAAAGTTCTCCAACTTTACTAATCCAATCAATTAAAATCATAATTTTAATCATGTAAATTAACCTATATATCAATTTTCCATTTAATTTGAATCAAGACAATCATGAACATGCATCAAAATTTAAAACTTTGAACTTGATCTAATCAATTTATGCAAGAGGCAACCGATACCACTGTAAGGATTTTAGATGCGTAAAGCGGAATTTCAGGAAACGTTTTCCTAACATCTAACCAAGGATCTCATGCATAAACCAAATAGATCATAGATAGGAAGAATCAAATACCTTTGATGCGTGTTTCAACCTGCTGGAATGGAGAAAATAGAGTCTCACGTGTGACTCCTCTATTTGGTCCACCCGAGCTTGGATCTGGATCGCCTGGGACTCGGTTGCTAGAGCGAGGAACGAAGGCGAACGAGGAGAGAGCCAGGGAGAAGGAGGCAACCGTACTTCTTCAAGTGAATTAGGGTTGTGGGCTTTTCCCAAAAGCCATCCTTTTATATTGTCATGGGTAGATATCTTATTTCCTAAATAAGTATATTTTTTATTATTAATAATAACACTATATTATTAACAAACCATATCTCCCAAGTTATATCATATATAACTTTATATCATATACCTTATATAATATGTCTTCCATTAAACTGATCCAGTCCAAACTCTAAGGGTGTGACCTCGTAGGACCCGATAATGATAGCAATAGACTTTATGACATACTTTATAACATATAGTCTATAAATCATAGTTGGCTTCTAGCAAAGCACTATGACTACCTAAAATCATCGGATTAAATATCTCCACTTCATAATCAGTAATTACACCATTGATTAAATGACACAATTCCTTCATTTTTGCACATAAGCTTTTGCATATAAATACTAACGAATGAAGCTTTAAGACATTTTTCTTAAAATTTTATGTCTATTTTATAAAAATTGAAAAATTCAAGAGGGCTGAATTTGAAATCCGACGGCATTCCAAGATGCTCGTGGGGCGTCGGCCCCTAATAGTACACCTCCACTAGTTCCGCGCTGCGTTATTCTTTTATTGGTAGAAATTTTAGCAAGAGCTGCATGCAGTAGTATGGAATGGTAGCTGACATATATATACATATAAAACTCCTAAAAAAACATGCAATTTTTTTTTGCAAATGAAATATCGATCAGCGAGTAGGTGGGATTAGTAGGTAAAAGTACGTGTTAATGAATTTGGGTAATCTCCAAAGGAATCAATGATGCCATTGGTCCGTGCACGTGACGGTGTAAGCTTAAGAAAAGTAACAAATGCGTTGAAAGAGAGTCTTCGGAAATTTCTACATACAGCATTCATATATGCGCGGTCAGGGCGCATGACAGCAACACATATAGGGCGGATCGGAGTATATAGTTAGGGTTGAAGGCTGCTGGCTGCTGCATGCTGACGGGATTCAAAACTACCAGTACTAACTACTAGCTAGGTCAAGTAAGGCGTCGTCAAGCATCGATCAATTCCTTGCAAGGAATAATATCTATATCTATATCTATATATATGAAAATGCTTATTCACAATTATATATAGGCATAAGATGGATACATGCACGCACAAGCTAGTCTTTCAATTTGACTCGGAAAAAAAGAGGAAGATGCGTGCGACGGCACTTAGTTAATGTCAAGGTCATTCCTGACTATTTAGAGACCATATTACAATCTATTTTAGAGGCCGTTTTTACAACTCTAACCTGTAATATTCATAACTAAAACAAAATGCAAATACCAAGAACCATGATATATTATAATAAAAGTTTAGGTTTGAATCGGGAATCGAAGAATAATTAAGGGGGAGTCGGCGAAATTGAAGTCGAATTTGGGGAGTGGGGACAAAATCAATGATGAAATTCAGGAATCGAATAGATGAAGAGTGAGAAAAGAATGAACATGTTTTCTTAGAGGCTGTTTTTATAGGGTTTGGACAATTTTACTAATATAAAAAAAATATACATATTGAATTGAACCTAAAAATTATAAATATGGGGTCTTAAAATTTTGATGACCCTGTTCAGTCACCCACGTATAATGGGCTGGGCTGACGCCCGACCCTGGTTAATGTTTACGTATATAGATATATATGAAGAAGTTTCAACTTATTACATATGAAATTTATCAGTTTTTTATTCTCCCCTCCCGTGCAAGTCTAGAATTAATACAATTGAAATTGAATTTCTAGACCTAGAATTCATAGATCAGGCTGCACACCAGATTAGAGGCGTTTATATATATATATAATCCGGCCACGTGTAGATCCAATCCATATGCATGCCACGCGTTGGGATTATACGGACATCTCCCTGTAACAAGAGAAGCGTTCACAGACACAATTTGTATACATGGTGGAGTGGTTCGGACTAAAAAAATTCATGGAAAAAATATATTGCTGTTTATGTGGTGATTTAAAATATCTGATCCTATAAGTATTTCTAGTTTAGGTGATAAACATGACACTGTGCAACACGAAATCACGATTAATGAGTTCGAATCCTCCTTTTTAATTAGGAAAAATTAATTAAAATAATCTAACATTTAGGTAAGTGTACTTACAAAAATAACTCATCCTTTCAAAAGATAAAAAAATAACCCAAACTTTTATAAGGGTGTTAAAATTATAACCCAACTTATTTTTCTCATATTTTTTCTTAGAGAATATGATGACATGTAAATGCATTTACTGAGTTGGCATTTAAAATGATGATTTGGCACCTAAAATAAAATACCCCTTCTAAAAGCAAAATAAACAAATCGTTCTCCTTCATCCTTCTGTACGTTCACCAGGTTTAGGGTTTGTTAGGGGATAAAATTGGGTCAAATTACAGAGAGAAATTGGGGATTTGGAGTGTGAAGATCAGATTTCAGTCGTCAATCATGGTTTTTGCTTAATTTATGGAGTGATGTCAATGGGCGGAAGTTTAGAGGCAACCAATTCGAGGGAAGGTAAGTAAACTCTTTAAAGATTTTTTCTGAAATAGAAGATGTTGATTTTCTGAAGAAGCCGCGTTAAGAACAGATTTTCTGACAGTAATAAAATCCTGATTTGTTTGGCAGATGTTGAATTCCTTGTTGTATAGATGTAAGGCTCAGTTGAAATATATAAAGATGTTGAGTTCCTTGTTGCCCCTTTTTTACAGCAAAATTATAATTTCACATGTCATCTAAGCTCTCATCAAACAAACCATGTTGAACATTCTAAATAAGAGCTTCAAGATAAAATATACATGTTGTCGTTGAAGAACTTCCAGATGGCTGGGAGATCAAGGAATTTGCACGCTCAATTTAGTTGCAGGGGGGATTTGGATTTTTATCCCCTTCAATCACCACCCTTTCCTCCATTACCCTAAAACCTGGGTTATTTTATTTTAGTTGCCAAATCGATCATCTTTTTAAATGCCAACTCAGTAATTGCATTTACATATCATCATATTTTGTAAGAAAAATAAGTCTGGTTATAATTTTAACACTCTTCTTAAAGTTTGAGTTATTTTTTTACCTTTTGAAAAGATGGGTTATTTTTTTAACACTTACCTAAAGGTTAAGTTATTTTTGCATAAAAAAAGAGAGGTTATTTTAATTAATTTTCCCTTTTAATTATAATGGCCTAGTGTCTGATACAAAGTTTAACTGAGGTTTGATATACAAAACCGATCTCGAAACCCTAGAATTAATATCCCCTTGTCTAAAACGTGATATGTGTTCAGCTTTACTCGCTACAACCACAAGAATACAAGATACGTGAGGCTGAAAAATTTCATCGCGCAAGCTTCTGTGGCTAGCTCACATCTACTTTGGACTAGTTGAAAGCCCAATTATTTTTCCATTCAAACCGAAGCCCAACCAGTAGCCCACATGAATGCTTATGCTTTGTAGCCCACTGATACCACGACCGACACCGCATTAGTGGTTAACGCCTTAACGGTCTACTTCTTTTCGGGTCGAAGTGTTTGCTCTTCAATTTCGGTTCCAAAATCTTAAGCAAATCTGTTCTAATGCAGCGAACATATGAAAAGGGAGTTGGGGGTTAAAAAATTCGCCAACTCAATCCATGTTAGCCTACTTGATGAACGATTACATGTATCGGCCATAACTTTTTTATTTGAACACGGGACAACGTTTGAATCAATAGCTGGATACATGGACAGGTAAAAAGATATATTACGTAAATCGTCATAAAAACAATTGAGTAATGTAACAATAGTATTAAGTTCGGGTAAAATGAGGTATTATAGTGAAATAAAGTTACAATTTGTACCCGTTGAATGAGGAAAACATTAATGACCCAAATCTAATCCTATTGGTGCAAAATAATAGAATAGGCCGCATATACTCGATTATACTTATTTCCATGATTTTACGAGAGTTCCTTTTTATCATTACCCTCTCACTATCATGATGCTCGGCGGCGATGTTGTTGGGTTCGTCAAACGTGATGGGCATGTTGTCTGAACCCTTTTTGGTGACGGCTAACAACTTGTCGAAGCTTGTTTCCTTGGTGTGACGTTTGGCGGCGAAGACGGATGTTCCACATATTTTTGAACCCTCAGAGATGTTGTTCATGATCTTGACGTGTGGATGGGGACGCAACGACGCCACTCCCGCTTGTCTTGATCTAGGGTTTTCCTTGTCTTGTTTGAGATTAGGTCTCTCAAGTATCTCTTTTCGAGAATCTGTGATACTTCTCTCCTTAAGGCGACACATTCGTATGTGTTATGCTCCTCATCGCGATGGAAATCGCACCACTTGTTTGTGACCCTTTTGTTCATGGGGTTGTCTGGCCACCTCACAGCGTCACCCAGTTTGGCCATGGCTTTGACCACGCCGACGGGGCCGATAGTGAACGAGAGGTGATGAAAGGCGGGTAGAGTCCTAGTCATGTTGCCAGTCGAGTCCGTTGTTGCGGATGTTGTTCACGGCACGGTTCCCAGATTTTGGCGAGGATAGGGCTTATGCCGTGTTTCGCCTTTGTTGGTATGTTTGTTGGCTCACATGGGATCACATGGTTCTTCTTGGATGAGACCGTCTTCCAACCTAGACGTAAGTCATGGCTTTGACTTGGACATCTTCGAACGTTTGACACGGTAGTCAGATCGCGGTACAACTCCAATTTCTCGTATAGTTCCCTCCGGGACGCCTCTATGGCAGTAGAAGTGTCACATCGAGGTATTGATACCTTCTCATCATTGAACCAGTTGAGGAACTTTCTCAATATTTCTCTTGGGCATTGGGCAACGCGATAGAGGTCGCTGGATTGTTTCCGGAGGTCACTTACAAACCGAATCTTGAACAAGTTGCTCAATCCGACAAAGGAGGAGATGCTCTTGTTAGGGTGGTGCATGAACCATGTCAAGGCGGAACCTTTAAGGGTGGCTCTGAACCACTTGCACATTACTGCTTCTTTTAGGTGCTTAGGCACCGCACTTGTCATGATCTTCTGCTTTTACAATGAGACGTGTTCGTCGGGATTGGTCTTGCCATCACACGACGGGATGTCAGGGACCATGTACTTCTTGGGAATCTCAGCGTGAGAAATGGTGTCGGTGAAGGATAAGTCGACATAACAATCATTGCCTTCTTCTTCGATGGGTCTAGGTACCCTTGGTATTTGAGCAAACCTCTCGTCCAAAGTCTTGAGATTTTTGTGCCACTTTCTTTCTATGAGGTCATCGAACGACTCCATTGGTATTGCTTCCATCGAGTTGAAGGTTCCTTGATTGTCGACGAGATGGCCGGACGTCGACATCAGTGGGTGTCCAGAGCTCTTCATCCCCACATATGTCATCACTAGCGCTGTGGAGAAGGATGGATTAGTGGCAGCGAAGTCCGGGTCTAAACATATGACGGTGTTGTTTCCGCAAACATGTTAGAGCCTTGATCGCGGTGCCGATGGCGACATGGTCGTGTTCTGGGAACGCAGAGCTTTGTTCTCTTGCAACACCTCATAGAGTTTGGCCTCTTACTGCGATTTTTGTGTGATGAGTGATTCTTTCAGGGATTTCGTCTTCTCCCTGAGTTATGTCATGTCGGTGATGTGATGATTCCCTTATCCATAGGAATCGGCTTGGTCACCTGGGTTCTGCGTACGCATTGCGCCGTCAATAGAAGAGTCCTTGACTCGTTATAAATGTTGTTTTCTCTTGGTCGTCAGGATCCGTGACATTGTAACACCCCCAAAACTTAACCCTTTTGGAAATGTATTACCGCCAGTGACCCCAGTGTTCCTTACCGAGATCACCCAAGGCTTTACCGTTTAAATACAATTTAAGAAATACAAATGATGCATAATGATCAAAGCATTCAATTCCAAAACATAACATTGTCAATGAACAAGAGTTACGGGATTACAACCCAATCCCGAATAGGATAATACAGAGTTTAAACCAAACACAGCGGAAGTCTCATAAAACACCTTACAACCAAAGTCATTGTCCAAAAGATCTCAACCTGATTAAAGAAATAATTAAAACGTTCAAAAACCACCATCGACTCCATAGTCCTTCTAATCTTCTGAGCTACTTTCGATCTGATGTGCCGAATCGAACGGATGACACCAGCCAACCATGCAAGAGAAAATATTGGTTGGTTAGTCTAAATGAATAGACTAGCAAGGGTACAAAGCAGAATGGTTCGAAACTGTCGTATTAGGTTAGACTCCTCGTCCCTCGAATAATAATCGAGTACGCTTGTCAACCACCATACTCCTACTGGAATAAACAAGAGGTATGCACAAGAGAAGATTCTGGAAGACTGAATCTTCACAGAAATCGACTCGAAAGAAGACTCCAACGAAAATGAGTCTTTAAGGAAGTATGACAAATCTGGAAAGTTACAGAGTCATACAACAATGATTTAAAACTGACTGAGATGCTTCAGTCAACGACCAACCTCACCGCCTTTCAGTGAATCCAGATCGGAAAGAAGACGTACTACATTCAAGTCAATACGAGTCTTCCTAGCGGCACTATCACCTAGCTGCCCTACTCGCTGAGCGTTCATTAATTATGTGTGTCAAGGTAGCACTTATCTGATTATGTTTCAAAAACACACATCACATTATAGACTTTTACATGTGTACCCCACCAATGGGACGACACATCTTAGTATACGTTTCGTCGAGAGTGACGTACACCGAAAGGTTTGTGACACCAGCTAAGTGTCCTGTCTCTACACACTTGTAAAAGAGACCGATCATGATCTTAGAATAGTACCAGATGGAGACGAGCCACCCCGATACCAGATTATAAAGAAATGACTGGACAGAGTCCGAGTAACGTTCCTATTTAACAGTGCTAACTAAACAGTTACAGCACCACAACAATTACAGGATAAATCCACATAAAGGCCCGAAAGGCGATCACAGATAATAGCGTTGTTCTAACAGATATACAACCTATTATATGATTTTCAAAACAGTTTATCAAAACCGTTTCCAGACAAATAGAGTATTCATTCCAAATTAATTACTCAGATAAACTACTGATAATTAATGTAAATATGGAACGAATGAGCAAGAGCGAACCGCCACTTGCCTTAATCCGCAGAATAGTCTAACGACGACAACTGGATTCCGGGCTCGACACGGGTATAGCTCCGACAGCACAACAACCTTCGAGTCGACCCATAAAAGGAACCCTAAGTTAGATCCGACATAAACAGTACGAATCTAAACACGGCGAAAGAACACGAAAGGAAAGACGCCACGACGACAACCAACCAAGCCAAAGCCACGAAGGCATTCTGGGCACTGGCGGCGGTCGCCGCATTCATCACGGCGGGCGCCGTGAAGTTCACGGCGCTCGCCGTGAAGAACACAGACGACAGAGATGAGAGAAATCTCACCAAAATGATGCGCGTTTCGACCCCTTTTCGCCTTGCTTGGTTTCTGACCTCCAAAGGCAACCAAAAGGCTTCTAAAGGGCTCCTGGAAACACCACCAAACAACACTGACGAAAGCTTTGGAATTTCCGGCAAAGGCACAAACTCCGGCGAGAGGCAAATTTGGCAGAGGTTCGGTGTTTGGGATGGCTCAAATCTCTCCCATAACACCTCCTTTTATAGCCAAGCATCTGGAGTTCAAAAACAATGGGCCTACAACTAGTTCGGCGCTCGCCAGAAATCGCACCGGCGACCATCGGGCAAGGACTGCCGGACAACGAAGGTGGCAATTACGGCGGGCGCCGTAATTTACGGCGGTCGCCGCGGTCTGGCACACCAGCTGCCTTGCCTCCTCGAGCATTGGGACGGCAGGCGCCGTGACTTTATGGCGGTCGCCGCTACTGTACGGCGGTCGCCGCTACTGTACGGCGGTCGCCGCTATTGTACAGCGGTCGCCGTGACAGGCTTTTCCCGCCCGTTCAGCTTTGAACGAAAATGACATTAAACCGGGATAAAAATTATCGTACGCGAACGACAATTAAAATCCAAGGCATGTTGTCTGTATATTATTTCACTGAGAAAAATATTACAGATACAGAGCACATTACAGAATGTCTCAAACTCTCTGTATTAAATCCGACGTACACAACGGGTACTCGGGAAAATTCCAAAATTCCCAAAATAACCTTACAAAAATACGGGGTATCACAGACATTTTGATTATAGCCACTGAAGGCGTCTATGAACGTGAGCATTTCATGCCTTAATGTCGCGTCGACCATGGCGTCAATATGTGGCAAGGGGAAGGAGTCCTTGGGAAATGCCTTGTTTAGATTTTTGAAGTCGATACACACTCTCCACTTGCATTATTTTTCTGCAGTACATTAGCTAGCCATTTAGGATATTTAACTTCCATTATTTTACCTATTTCTAGCAAAATTATCACTTTGCCGTCGACGATTTTATTCCACTCAAGTGGGAGTTTTTGTCGTTTTTGTTTTACTGGTTGGTAGGTCGGGTCGACATTCAGCTTATGTGCAATTATGTCTGGACTAATTCCTACCAGTCCTCATGCGACCAAGCGAAGCAGTTGACATTGAGTCATAAGAACTCGACCAATCTTTGTCTGTTTTCATCATTTGAATCTAACCCCATCCTTATTGTTTGTTTAAGCTTCAAAGGATCTAATGTGATCTCGTCGAGTTATTCCGTTTCTAGCTCAATGTATCGCATATGTCCCTCTTCGCTCTGTAACTGTTATGCTTGATCCGTCCTAACTGCCGTCGTCATTGAAGTGACATAGCATTCCTTAGTAGAGGAGGGTACAACAAGTTCGTGGAGCTGTCTGTATCAATCAATATTCTTCGAATCAAGTAGTTACCAATAAAGAGAGATTACTAAACTGTCGTGGTGTGGACCAAGCTCGACGACTTCAAAGTCATCGAAGGTGATTGTGGACGTGTCCCCAATGTTGGGTTTTGGCCAAGGCATCGATGTAGGGCGGTCTTCATAGCTGAAGGTAGCATTTCTCTGTCTCTACTTCTTCTCTTTATTGGTAGAGGGGGGGAGAGAGAGAGAGAGAGAGAGAGAGAGAGAGAGAGAGAGAGAGAGAGAGAGAGAGAGAGATGTTGTTGTTTTTGTGATTAAAGAACAAAGGTTTTCGCTTTGAAGTGAGGTGAGGTAGAAGGGATTAGTATTCTTCTACTTTTGGGAAAATTCGTACTTTGTTCAAAGAGGTATAATGGAAACTTGATTCATCAGGAATGCAAGGAGGAAGGATAATGAGCGCTTTTCTTCTTCTAGATTGTTAAGCATGTATCAGATTCATCTACAAAGCAAGGAGACACATTCGAGATTGGACTAGTCTTCACTTGCAACATACTAGGACCAGGAAGTGGTTGCACAACCATTTGCATGCACCTCCAATTTTTTGCAATTTAGAGGTGTTCACCTTGAAGTTCTATTTGTTCATTACATTATGTGCTTCTTTCATTGACTTGAATTTCTAATCTTGGTGTGTATTTGGTTACAGTAGGAGTTGCCATAATGCTTAAGGGTTAAGACTAGTGGTCATGCTTAAATCCGTGAACTGTGACATTAACAACATCTTATCGATCCTGGATGATGAATGAGGCGTCACTTTGTTTTGTTATTGATGACACTTTATTGAACTAGTTTGATGGAATTTATTATCAGTGACATTTTCTACTGATTGTTGTGTCAATTTGTCATTTTATTATTGATGACACTTTCTATTGATGCGATAAGACTTGTATACAAGCAGTGGCATTTTTATGTACGTAATGAAACTTTTATATAAGCGATGACATCTTTATGTATGTGATGATGAAGACTATGGATGTACTGTCACAAGCTAGTTTAGATGACACTTCGAAAGTGTTTCCAAATTAAATAGTGTCGATGACACTTCAAAAGTGTCACCAACTAGTGTTGATAACACTTCGAAACGATAAGTGTCATCAAAACAAGACGTGTCATCAAAAGGGGAAGTGAAGTGTCATGAAAACGAGAAGTAAAGTGTCATCAAAGCGAGAAGTATGATCAAAACGAGGAGTGACATCAACTAGCGGTGATGATGAAAATAAGAAGTGTCACAAACTAGTGTTGACGACACTTCGAAACGAGAAGTATCATCCAAGCAAGAAGTGTCATCAAACGAGAAGTGTTATCAAAATTGAGAAATTGTCATCAACGTGAATATGTCATCACGCGAACGAGACCAATTTCACTCCCCTTGGGGTACAAATGCCTAAAAACTCTTCAATGGGGGCACGCGCTCAACCCCCAAAAAATTGAAGTGTATATAACTTAATTTATACGGGCAAAGATAAATTCAACAACACGAGTTTATAATTTCAAAAACATTTATATAAAATTTATATGTCAAGTCTTTCCAATCCAACTGATAAACATGACACCCCGTGACCACGATATTACGAGTTAGAATCCCCCTTCCCGTTGTAATGGCCTAGTGCCTTCTATACATAAAAAATTATATAGCGTATATTTGATATTATTGAAACTTTAGTTTATTATTTATATTTTTAACCAAATTTTTAAGGACATATGTTAAGATCTCTTATATAAAAAATAATTAAATTTTAATTATTTAATAGTTTTTAAAAGGGTTTACATGTCTTTTTTAAAGTTTAGTTTCCTAAAGCTTAATACATATCCTTGAACTGTTTAGAAAACCGATATTATAGTAACGTGTGAAGTGTCATATTCAATCAATTTATCAACCGTCAATCTTTGTCATCATATAAGTGAGATTGTCACTTCATATCACATTGATGACTAAAGAGAAAAAAAAATAACAACGGTTTTTCTAACCTATATCCCTTAATTCCTATTAATAAATATAAATCCTAAATAGAAAAGGGTGAATCCATTTAAAAAAATATAAAATTCTAAAAAATTAACACATAATCAAAACTTTTTATGTAAGAGATCCTAAGGACATAGGTTAGAAAAATCAAAATAACAAACCGTATGAAACATTACTAAAAAATCTCAGCTATTGTGTGTTATTCCAAAATAATAAAAACTTTAGATAAACTAACTTTTATAACGACTACGATCATATTTACCTAAAATAATAAAAGTGTATTTTGAATACATATCCAACACAACAGATTACATAAACATGGAAGATTGCTGATTGAGTTAGGAAAATAAATACAGTAATTGATAAAAATTACCTTTGTGAACTAGTAGTATTTAATAGATCATAGTCCCCTCAAAAAGAAGAAGATCATAGTTAATATAAATCTAATTATTTTAGGCCTTGTTTGGTATGTCTTTTGGAATCAGATTGGAATCAGGAATCAGAATCGAAATCAAAATAAATCATTCCCGTAGTTAGATGTTTGGTATTCTGTCGGAATCAACCATTCTTGTAATTTGGTGGTTGGTATACTGTCAAAATGAACCATTTTCAAAACATTCATAAATCAATTTACACTATAAACGATCACATAAAATTCTCCAACACACAATTGTACAAGTTCAACCTAAATCATTAAAACAAGGATTTCACAACTAATTTGCACGAATTATGATTATAAAAAAATAGAATGAGGATCAATCTGCATAAATTATACTAAACAGTTTGAAAAAAGTGTTGATAATTAATTCACAACACAAATGAGATCAACCAATTTGAAATAATACTTTGCTAATTTACAACACAATTTGAAAGAGTATCAATCAGGGGTACCAGAATATGAGTATTTTGTACAAAAAAGAAGTTTGAGGAAATATTTTGAGGGTGGACGAAATTAAAATGAGTCGAGAGGACGCAGAGAGGACGATGAAAGGAAGGAGGATGTCGGGAGGACGACGAGAGGACGCCGGGAGGACCAAGGCCGTGCGAAGGACGCCGGGAGCACGCCGGAAGGACCAAGGTTGTGCGAGAAGGAGAAGCTGAACGATAATGAACTTTTAGGAGAAGTAGATGAAAAAATAAGCGATTGTGAAGAGAATAGAAAATTGGCCTTTTGAAATGGATGATATTCTAACTTTTCTATTAGAATGAACTTCTTTGTTGATCTTGAATTGACCATTTCAAAAAATCAATAAAATTTTCATTTGTAAAATCACTCATTCCACATGAATCGAACCAAACTAGACCTTAATGTTCAATGATTGAGATTATATATTACTCCGTAGGTTATTTTCCAACCTCGTAAGAACCTAGTTAGTCTAAGTGAGCTGCGGCCTGCGAGCACGTACCGATCTGAAAATAACGTAATCTCATCGAACGGTGACGATGAAAAGACATCCAACGGCGGAGATAGCAAGCGCGTAAGTGCAAGTGAGGGCATGTCCATGAGCTCGGTTGCAGACCCAAATAAATAATCTCAATCTCCGCTTCGTCATCCCTTCCTAAACCCCTCCGCCACCATCCTCACAGATCCATAGAAGGAAATCCAACCCCACACCGCGCACACATCCCAATTACACCGATGCAGCCCACCAGCAGCTCCAATTCCTCCGATCAGCACCAATCCAAGCCGTCGCCGGCGCCGCAGCCTCACTGGATGCCGGCGATGCAGTACCCGCCGCCGCCGGCCATGGTAATGCCGCACCAGATGCACTACCCTCCCCCGCCGCCTCATTACATGGCTGCTGCCGCCGCCTATCTCCCCCACCCCCACCCCTATATGCAGTCCCCGCTCCACCACGGCGGCGGCGGCCACCACCACCACCGCAGCAACAATAACGGTGACGCGTCGGCCGGGGAGAATAAGACCCTCTGGGTTGGAGACTTGCATCATTGGATGGACGAGCAATATCTCCACAGCTGCTTCGCTCCCTCTTACGAAGTATTAACAAATTCAATTTCTTCGCTTTCTTTTACTTCGTCTTGTCAAATCTTTCGGTTATTTGGATTACTTAGATCTGGTTTATTGTGAAATTAATGTTCTTTTTTGGGTTGCATCTTGATTTATATGGCTGATGTGTCAGTGACTTAATTATCATTAATTTCTCTTTATGATGTGTTGGATTCTAAAGTTTTAAGCTGTGATTTGAATTTGGTGATATTATTCACCATGATTTAGATTCTTAGGTGTACTAGCTGGAGTCAGAAAGAATGTTTGCCACATTTGTTCATTACTACTGTAGTATTTATTTTTGGAAGGTTTGTTGATTACTAATTAGATGTTTTCAGTATCAATATCAGCTAACTACTAGTAGCAGTATGGTGGCCTGGATATGTGGATTGGTACAAAATTTTGTAGGTCTTAATTTTGCTTCACATAATTGCTTTATAGCATGTTTGCCATTAATGATTTGGTTTATATAAGCTCTTTGAGGTACTGCTGTGTTGTGTAAGGATTAGTATGTTGGGAATATTGGAAAGGTGTCTTTTCCTTAGTACAATTTTGGTATTCCGAATTGCGGTACCACAAAATTCCTTTCCTGTAAAGTCAAAAGAATTTTATGTCGGGTTTTTCGTTGCTTTTTCATAACGGTTTTATCCATTTAAGTTTCTTTTTCGTCAAGTGTCTTTTTCGTAATGGTAAATACTAAAATGCATGTGCTAATTACATATAAGGTATGCATTTTATTGTGGCAAGTGTCTTTGAGTAGGAATAAAAGCAAGAACGTATTATCTTGTATCTTTTTTTCTTAACTTTCAATTCAAGTTTCATGAAAATCATACGAATCGTACATAATATGTACCTCTTTAAGAGTTTGCCTACTATTTTTGGTTAATCCTTACCTACAGTTTTAGGTACTTAGGTAAAAGCTGCATATCTTATTCATAAATAAGTATTGTGTTGTGGCGGTTGATAATTTTACAGAGTGCTTCACGGGATGATAAGGGCTCAAGACAATCCAGATTTATATCAACCATGCGGTCAACATACTTCATTTTTACATAGCTCATACTTAAATTTGGAATAATGATAATTTTTATTTGGTGCTTGTTATTTGACGGACTGTTCTCGTCCTTTTTTGAATGTAAATACCTGTTATATCTGAACTTACGAATCAATCTGTGTCTTCTCTAGTCTGAGAAGTTGTACAACTCAAATTAGAAACATTGCTACGTTTTCGCTTTGTTGATCCTAACTGTATACATGTCGATTTACCATTCAGATTGCAAATATCAAGGTCATTCGCAATAAGCAGACTGGTTTTTCTGAGGGATATGGATTTGTAGAGTTCAACTCACATGCCACAGCTGAGAAAGCTCTCCAGACTTATGGTAGCTCAATGATGCCCAACACTGATCAGCCTTTCAGACTGAACTGGGCTTCCTTCAGCACTGGGGATAAGCGTGCTGAAAACGGTTCTGATCACTCAATATTCGTGGGAGATTTGGCTGCAGATGTTACTGATAGCTTGCTGCTTGAGACGTTTGCAAGCAAGTACCCTTCTGTTAAGGCTGCCAAGGTTGTGATTGATGTCAACACTGGGAGATCAAAAGGATACGGCTTTGTCAGGTTCGGAGATGACAATGAGAGAACTCAAGCAATGACTGAGATGAATGGTGTTTACTGTTCATCCAGACCTATGCGCACAGGTGCTGCTACACCTAGAAAATCTATGGGATATCAGCAAGGTAAAATCTTTCGTATCCCCACATGAACTTTATTTATGTAAAACGTAACTGCAGTATGTGCCAGATTTTCTTGATATTGGTCTGCTTGGTAAGTGAGGAACTTTTGCATCAGTAACTTTTACCAGCCATTTGTTTTCATTTGTATGATCAGTGATCACTTACACGGCATTTTACTATTTATTTAGACCTTTTTTTGCCTTCAATATGACCCAACTTGTACTGTTCTTTATGTCAGATAATAGACTGCTGTGCATTATGATTTCTCTGACAAATGAAATGTTAATGCCTGGTTAGTTACACTTGACTGTTGAAGAAGTGTTAACTTGCTTATGTGGAAATTTGGGATATTTAGTCTGAAATATCATATATATGTTTGTGCACTGCTTCCACCTATTCTTCCTGTAAAGTCTGCATATGGAAAAAGAGAGGACATAGGCGTTTATTGTCCATCATGTATCTTTTTTTGTGTGAAGGTCCATAATGTATTAACAACAAAATTGTCGTATAATTTGATTGAAATATCAACATGTCTTCTTTGCTTCTGCGTTGTTGATATTGAATATAATTGTGAAGTTTCTGTGATAGATTTCCTGTTGGTTGGCTCTAAGAAAGGGAAAACTAAATCTGAGTAGAAATGAATGAGAGTGCACAATCAATACTTGTGTTCCTTCTAAGGCGCTTTGATTTTGCTAGGTGGATATGCAGCAAATGGTGGCTCTGCCCAAGGCGGCTCACAAACGGAGGGAGATTCTACAAATACAACAGTGAGATTGTCAACTTAAACATCCTCAAAACCTTGGCTGCCCTAAACTTTATTCATACCACTAAAATTTTGATCCTTTCCTGTAGATATTTGTTGGCGGGCTTGACAAAGATGCCACTGATGATGATCTTAGGCAGCCTTTCTCTCAATATGGCGAAATAGTCTCGGTGAAGATTCCAGCTAATAAGAACTGTGGATTTGTTCAATTTGCCAACAGGTTTATTTCTGTCTCCTTTGTCTTGCAGATAAAATGATTGGTGAAACACCATAACTTTTGCTAATTCTCTATCAAACAACATTGCAGAAGTGATGCTGAAGATGCTTTAGAGAAGTTGAATGGAACCACAATTGGCAAACAGACCGTGCGCCTCTCATGGGGCCGTAACCCATCCAATAAGCAGGTAATTTCCAAAAAAAAAAAAAAAACACATTTTCCTTCTTTTATTACCCTTTCCTGCCTTTTTTTCCGGTAGGTTACATTGTTGACTTGTAGCGAACGTTTGGCAGATGAGAAACGACTATGGAAACCAGTGGAACGGGGGATACTATGGAGGACCCGTGTATGATTACTACGGCATGCCTCACCCTCAAGACCCGAGCATGTATGCAGCGTACGGGGCCTACCCGGTGTATGGCAACCAACAACAAGTGAGTTAGAGCGACAAACGAAATGAGGACACTCACTAACTGATTACGAAATCAATCAAAAGAAGTGATGCTTCACACCATAGAGCTGAAATTGTTTCCATTCTTTGTAGTGTGTGTGTGTGTGTGTATGGTGTTGGTTTAGATAGAGTTATGAATCTTGATAGAAATCCATCCACTCCTAGAAGACTTGTTTTTGGAGTGGGGACTAATTTTGAGGGTGATGGTTTTGTTGGATCATGTTTTTGTATTTTTTACGCATTAGACTTGACATTCATCAAGGATATCCATTATGAGGAAAGTCCTTGGAGGGATACATTATTTATTATTATTATTATTATCATCTCATGTTTTGCATTAGCATCATTTATACTGTCATTGTAGTGATATTAATCTCATAATCATAAAGCAGCCGGTCAATAGCCCCACTATTTTGATTCTTTGAATGTACAAAATTTGTTCAATTTTTTTAGGTCTTTGGTTCGATTGTCAAAGTCTCTCAATGTTCAAATTCGGATACTTTTGGCCCACAAAGAGGTAGACTCCTTTCAACGTCAACGTTTTTATATGTGCCTCTAGCGAGAATCGTTGTCTCTGGATAAAATGTTTAAGGTAGCCTATTGATAAACCACTTTAAATTTTCTACTCCTTTCTATGTTTCTTTTAGATTTTACTTGTTTATTTTATATCTTAAACCTTAAATTAATGTTAATAATTAAGATTTAGGGTTTATAGTTTAAGATTTAGGTGTTAGAATTTAGGAATTAGGGTTTCAAGGTTTTAGGGTGTAGGGATTATATTTTAGGATTTAGGGTTTATGTTTTAGTGTTTAGGGTTTAGAGTCTAGGGTATAGGGTTTAAGATTCAGGGTTTATGTTTTAGAGTTTAGGGTTTATATTTCATGGTTTAAGGTTTATAATTTAGGATTTAGGGTATAAAACTAGCATGTGTTCCCGTGCCTTGCACGAGTATGACCATATATTTTAAGAATAAATTTAAATTTGTTTAAAGTATGTAAAATATAAAAGAGAATTATATAGAAAAATTAACATGATGTATCGGAAATATAATTTCTTGATTGGAATAATTTATAAGGTGTATTGTATGATGAAAATTAAAGGTAGATGTGTGAGTTTATATTAATAGAAGAAAATATAAATTAGGAATTTTATATAATTATTAAAATAAATCTGCATTAAAATAAATCTGCATATTGTATTCTTTATAATGGAGTATACGGACAATCTATTCACCCTTATTAAATCATGAACACTAATTAAGTATGATAATAATGTTTTTGGTAAGTGCATAATTATATGTTTGTTGGTGGATGAACCGTATAACGTTAACTATTTACGGATCATCTATCTATATATATATCTTTATAATGGAGTTTACAGACCATTAACGTACATATTATATTATGGACACTAATTAAGTATGATAATAATATTTTTGTTAAGTGCAGAATTATCATGTACAATAGAAAATATTTTGTGGTGGTAATTTAGAAAATTTATATAAATAAAAGATAAAATAAATTGTAAATAGAATAAGGATAAATAGGTAAATGTACATAATTATTTGATGACGTGACATACTTAGATGAATGATACGAAAAAGAGATAATTACGACTTTAGTAATAGTATATAGATATAGATGAACAAATTTAACCTAAATGAACATAAAAGGAATAGAAGATTTGATCTCATGATAAACTACTAGACCAATGCCTCCAGCAAGAATCATTATCTCTGGATAATTTATTTAAGGGAGTTTAACGCTAAACAGCCTAAACTACTAGAATCATTTTATCTCATTTGTTTTTGTTCAATTTTGATGCAAGATTTGTGGGTCGTTTATAATTTCTTAAACAATTTCTTCTCGAGGACAAGTTTCGTGAACACTACGGTCTATGAATGATCATATTTATACACGATTTCTATTTCACGCACGGGTGAAATTGCTATTTCACGCACCGTTTCGTCCGTGACGGACCATGTGACTTCGTTCGTGATGGACCATGTGCATCCGTCCGTGACGGATGGATCACTTTAGTCCGTCACAGACGGATGCACATGGTCCGTCACAGACGAAGTAAACAACCAGAAAATTGAATATTACTTGTCCCCACCTAACAACATTAACTACCCCGTCACATCTCATCAATATTACGGCCAAAATTAAACCCTAAACATCTCCATCACTCTTCCCTTTCCCTCCCACAACACATCTTCCATTCATTTCCAAGAGTTCTTTTCCATGACAAATGAAGATGATTTTTCCAACTTCAATGGTGGAGAAGATATTTCAAGGGGTTATCATTACAATAAAGTATGTTTTTAAGCTTTTACTTTACATGTTAGTAAAAGTTAAGAATTTTTATGGTTCTTTCTTGTGAATGTATATGTTTGAGTTGTTCTTACCCCAAAACAAACACTTTCTTAAGGTAATTTCAATAGTTGTGACTATATGTTCATAAAAACTTCATCTTTGATTAAGTTGTAATAAAAAGTTGTAGAATTTGTGTGCAAAACTGCATGTTTGATTGTTTGGGCTTTGTTATATTGAGTGCAAAACTTCATCTTTGTTCGGCGACTGTTTTTTGAAAGAAAACAGTCCGTGACGGATGGACTTGTTCAATCCGTCACGAATGGATGTCATTCATCCGTCACGTATGAATTCACTTCATACGTGACGGATGGGGTGCTACCATCCGTGACAGATGGAATGTGTCTATTCATCACGGATGGATGTGTTTGACAGAAACTGGATTCTTACATGCTTCTATGCTAACTTGTTTTTTTACTTCAATAGGAGAACAATATCATGAACAACGGTATTAACAATCTGCCCCTGAATGATGCGTGAGATATGGCACCACCGTCCTTCTCACTTGGGTTGTTTGGCAAACCTATGGCGCCTGAACAACCTCATATGCCGGGATTAGATTGTTTTGCTCATAGTGGAATTCCGTCCGTAAGGTGGCAGGCTCCACCTAAGTATGGGTTTCCGACATTACACACACATCCGCAGTTTTATTATCCTACACTTGAAGAAATGATTGTTTAAGAAGATTATTCAGAGAAGTTTACCACAGGTGAATTATTCGACTCCAGAGATGATGCAATTAAATGGGCTAGACGAATTGCCTTTGATAATCACTTTTGCATCACTATTGGTCGGGATAGAAACTTTGGTGGAGGAAGCCTTCGGAAGTCATGGCTGTTGTGTGAAAAAGCGGGAATTTACATTCCTAAAGATGAAAACAAAGTAAGGCAAAGAACAAGGAGCAAAACATGTGATTGTCCATTCAGATTGTTGTGTCAAGAAAAACCGAGGGACTCATATACAATCAAGGTAGTTGTTGGAACCCACAACCATGTCATTGATGATGACTTGTACGGGCATGCATTAGCTGGTAGGATGACACCTGAGCAGAAGAAGTTGTATAAGGTCACGGCAGAAAATCATAGTAAACCATCAAAGATTGCAACAACACTTAACCAGGACCCGAACAACTGCACTAAAATGAAGCAAGTGTACAATGTCCGACATAGTGGGATGGAAGGAAGAACCATGGTCTAAGAGTTCTTCCATAAGTGCAAGGAGAACAACTACTTTATGGAGTATAGGTCGGATTCAACGACGAATAAGATCGCCAACATTTTCTTTGCTAGTCCAGATTCCATGAAACTCCTAAAGGCATTTCCGTACGTCCTTTTGCTAGACTCCACATACAGCACTAACATGTTAGTATAACACATCTACATGCTACATATACTTGTTGATATGTTTATTAATTATGCATGACACATCTTCTTGTGCAGGTATGACTTGCCTTTCCTCGAAATAATAGGAGTCACGTCTACATGGAAGAACTATAATGTGGCAGGGGCATTTCTATAGCATGAGACAGAAGACAACTACGTGTGGGCCGCACAACAACTTCTTAAAATGTGCAAAAAGTGTCAAGTAACACCGACATGCCTAGTGACAGATCGTGAAAAGGCCTTGATGAATGCGTTAGATAGATTCTTTCCAAGTGCCAAGTCTATCCTCTGTAGGCGCCATGTGAAGAAGAACATAGAGGACAATGCTAGGAAGGAGATGAAGGATAAAAGCTTGGGTACAAGGTTTGCAAATGCATACTATAATTTATTCAAGAAAACAACTGTACCCGAGTACGAGATGGAGTTGCGTAGAATTCAGTCGGAATGGAGGGTTTGGCCACGTCTGACTCAATATGTAAGAAACAGCTGGCTGATCCCGTACAGGGAAAGACTCGTGTCAGCTTGGACAGATACTGTTTTCACGCTTGGAACGTCAACGACAAACATGTTAGTGCATTGTCTAATCTGTACTACATTCTCATTTGATATATTTTTGGGGGCTTTCTGTTATCTGCATAGCTTTCTGTTTTTGTTATCTGCATAAGTGGTAACGCCGCCATGAGCGTAACCAAAGAGAAAGAATGTCTCCTATCTTTCCAACAAAAATATTGGGGGCATAGAGCTAAACACAAACACATCACCTTAACCAACACTAATAGCAAGTATTTCCACCGCATCGCGACAAGAAGAAGAAATTGGAAAAACAATAAGCAAATAAAAAGCATGGAAGGAACACTCATTCTCGAACAGGAAAATGTCAAAAAGGAAATTCAAAAATACTTCAAAAAAAGATTCAAAAAATAACACATAAACCAGAGGAAGATTGAAGAAACGCTCGATGTAATTCAAACAGAAGTAAGCCAAGAGGATAATGACTACCTCACAAAATCGGGAACAAATTAAGAGATCAAAAAAGCACTCGAAGGGATCAAAGAAGATAAATCACCAGGCCTATACGGCATGCCATCCAGATTCTATAAAAATTACTGGGACATTATATGCCCATATGTCATTAAAGCAGTGAAAAGTTTCTTTCAGTCTGGAAAGTTACTTAAACAAATTGTCCATACTTTTATCACATTGATACCCAAATGTGACAACCCAAGCTCAACGAAACATTATAGACCAATAAGTCTATGCAATACAATTTATAAAATCATATCAAAAATACTAACAGAAAGACTGAAAACCATAATCCCAAAACTAGTTCACCCACTCCAAGGAGCTTTTGCTCAACAAAGATGCATCCAAGACAATGTACTCGTTGCACATGAAATCTTTCACCCCTTTCGAGCCAAAAAAGGAAAGGAAGGATGGGTCGCGCTAAAACTAGACATGGAAAAGGCATACGATAGAGTAGATTGAGAATTCTTACTACAAACTCTCAAAAAATTTGGATTCAGAAACAAATTCACAGACTGGATTAAGGAGTGTACCCAAACAGTATCCTTTTCTGTACTTGTAAACAATGGGCCTACGGAACAATTATTTCCCAAGAGGGGACTCAGACAAGGCGACCCCCTATCCCCTTTCCTATTCATTCTGGGCGCTGAAATTCTTTCGCGCCAACTACAAAAAGCAGCGACAAAGACAACCAACCCGTTAGGAATCAAAATTACCATACATGGCACAAAAATCCCATTTCTAGCCTTTGCTGACGACATCAACATCTTCTCATCTACTAAACAAGCAGTTTGCACCAAAATAAAGAAAATTATCGATGACTACTGTGAAGTATCAAGACAACTAGTAAATTTCCACAAGTCAGCATTCCAGGTAACAAAAAATACAAACCAAATAACTATATCGGCAAATTCAATAAATTTTCAATGTAATACTGACAACTGGCCTTGATAAATACCTTGGTTGCCCTATTATTAATGAAAGAGTAACAAGATGCACCTTCCAACCCTTAATTGACAAAACAATGAACCAACTTACTAAATGGAAAGCCAACACCTTGTCACAAGAAGGTAGGAAAGTATTAATTAAAGCAACACTATGGGGCCAACCAAGCTATATTATGCAAAACTTTATGCTATCAGCCAACACCCATAAAAAACTAGACACAATCAACCGACAATTTTATTGGAAAAAGGATATAAACCACAAACCCCTCATAGGATGAAATGAAATCTGCAAACCAACAAATAAGGGAGGACTATGAATCAGGAAGAGTGAAGACATGAACAAAGCACTTCAAATGAAACTAATATGGAAAATACTCGCCGAGCCCACAAACATATGGGTCAAAATCATCCAGGAAAAATATCTAAAAACAAAACCAATACTAAAATATGAGAGGAAAAATAACACAAACTACTCTTGGCAATGGAGCAATCTCACAAAACTAATACCAAAATTTAAAAAAGGCCTCCAATGGGAACTAGAAAATGGACGCTTCATTAAATTCTGACAGGATGACTGGCTCCCTATAGGGCAACTAGCCAACCTAGCAAAAGACATAACCCTTATCAATAAACTAGAAACAATAGACCAATATATCAACCAGGACAAAACCTGAAAAATAGAAGAATTGCAAAAACATTTTGACGACAGCACAACCAAAGCCATTGCAAATAAAGTTCTACTAAATAATGAGTTTGAAGACAAAGTCTACTGGAAATATAACCGAAATGGTTAGTTCTCTACCAAGAGTGCTACAACTATGATTTATGAGAACAAAAGACTATCTGAATCAAGCGTAAACTGGATCTGACAACTTGATATACCCCCCAAAATTAAACACTTCATATGGAAAGTAAGCAAAAATGGGTTACCAACTAAAGAAAAAACTATATGAAAGGCATGTTCCTGTCCCACTAGAGTGCACCAGTGCAATTATACAGTGGAAAACTTAACACACATCCTATTTATATGCCCCCATACAAAACAAATAATAAAGAGCACTGATCCAAAAATATAAAAGCTAATCTGCAACATGGATACAAACAACAAAAACCTAACCCAACTGCTAAACGAAATTAAACATAAATCTAGCTTTGTAGTGATTGAAACCTTATCAATATGTTGGTGGAGTATATGGTACTAAAGGAACCTTAAAATCTTTGAAGATCAAAATAAGAATACAATACCGAACCTTACAAACTTCATCCAGAAGCAAAAACAAGACTGGAAAAAAATGCAAGAATAGAAAAAGACATTACGAACAAACCACAAACTACGGGGCCAGTAACTAGAAGAAAAAGGAAAAACATCAAATAGGCAAAACCGCCCACAAATGTATACAAACTAAACTCAGATGAATCCAAAAATACCCATGGACCGGCTACATATGGCTACATCATTCGGGACCATAAAGGCCAACCAATCTCTATGGCTAATGGTGCACTGGGGAATATTTCCCCTATCCTAGCCGAAGCAATCTCGATGCGTCATGACATACGAGATGCAATCCAGCTAGGGATCTCAGATATTGAGATCGAAGACGATAACCTTTGCCTTATCAATGCCTTAAACGGCAAATGAGACTGCACGTGGGAAATTGAGCTCATTATTTCAGACATACTACTCAAGCTGTGACACTTCTCTTCCTGTCGTATTACCCACATTTTCTGAGAAATTAATATTGTGTTCGATTTCATAGCAAAACTCTACCACATATCAATTTCACCAGACATGGCAGCCATTCCAGATCTTTATGATCTCATCCGTTGTAATACCCCGTAATTTTTGTAAGATTATTTTGGGAATTTTGGAATTTTCCCGAGTACCCGTTGTGTACGTCGGATTTAATACAGAGAGTTTGAGACATTCTGTAATGTGCTTTGTATCTGTAATATTTTTCTCAGTGAAATAATATACAGACAAGGTGCCTTAGATTTTAATTGTCGTTCGCATACGATAATTTTTATCCCGGTTTAATGTCATGTTCGTTCAAAGCTGAACGGGCGGGAAAGAGGTGTCACGGCGACCGCCGTAAAGTCGCGGCGACCGCCGTAAAGTCGCGGCGACCGCCGTAGTGAGACCCAAGCACGGCAACCACCGTAAAGTCACGGCGCCCGCCATCCCAATGCTCGAGGAGGCAGTTGGTGTGTCAGGCCGCAGCGACCACCTTAAATTACGGCGCCCGCCGTAAGTGTCGTCATCGTTGCCCAGCAGTCGTTGCCCGTTGGTTGCCGGCGTTGTTTCTGGCGAGCGCCGAACTAGCTCTAGACCCTCTTCTTCGTGCTCCAGACGCTTTGGCTATAAAAGGAGGTGTTGGGGGTGAGGTTTTGAGCCATCCCAGCACCAAACCTCTGCCAAATTCGCCTCTCGCCGGAGTTGTGCCTTCGCCGGAATTTCTGAAGCTTTCGTCGGTGTTGTTAGTGGTGTTTCCAGCAGCTCTTTTGAAGCCTTGTGGTTGCCTTTGAAGGTCAGAAACCAAGCCAGGTTGAAAGGGGTCGAAACGCGCTTTGTTTTGGTGAGATTTCTCTTGTCTCTGTCGACCGTGTTCTTCACGGCGACCGCCGTGATGTATGCGGCGACCGCCGCCAAGAACAGCGACCGCCGCCAGTGCCCAGAATGCCTTCGTGGCTTTGGCTTGGTCGGTTGTCATCGTGGCGTCTTTCCTTTCGTGTTCTTTCGCCGTGTTTAGATTCGTACTGTTATGTCGTATCTAACTTAGGGTTCCTTTTATGGGTCGACTCGAAGGTTGTTGTGCTGTCAGAACTATACCGTGTCGAGCCCGGGATCCAGTTGACGTCTTTAGACTATTCTGCGGAGTAAGGCAAGTGGCGGTTCACTCTTGCTCATTCGTTCCATATTTACATTAATTATCAGTAGTTTATCTGAGTAATTAATTTGGAATGAATATTCTGTTTGCCTGGAAACGGTTTTGATAAACTGTTTTGAAAATCATATAATAGGTTGTATATCTGTTAGAACAACGCTATTATCTGTGATAGCCTTTCAGGCCTTTATGTGGATTTATCCTGTAACTGTTGTGGTGTTGTAACTGTTAGTTAGCACTATTAAATAGGAACGTTACTCGGACTCTGTCCAGTCGTTTCTTTATAATCTGGTATCGGGGTGGCTCGTCCCCATCTGGTACTATTCTAAGATCATGATCGGTCTCTTTCACAAGTATGTAGAGACAGGACACTTAGCTGGTGTCACAAACCTTTCGGTGTACGTTACTCTCGACGAAACGTATACTAAGATGTGTCGTCCCATTGGTGGGGTACACATGTAAAAGTCTATAATGTGATGTGTGTTTTTGAAACATAATCAGATAAGTGCTACCTTGACGCAGATAATTAATGAACGCTCAGCGAGTAGGGCAGCTAGGTAATAGTGCCGCTAGGAAGACTCGTGTTGACTTGAATGTAGTACGTCTTCTTTCCGATCTGGATTCGCTGAAAGGCGGTGAGGTTGGTCGTTGACTGAAGCATCTCAGTCAGTTTTAAATCATTGTTGTATGATTCTGTAACTTTCCAGATTTGTCATACTTCCTTAAAGACTCATTTCCGTTGGAGTCTTCTTTCGAGCCGATTTCTGTGAAGATTCAGTCTTCCAGAATCCTCTCTTGTGCATACCTCTTGTTCATTCCAGTAGGAGTATGGTGGTTGACAAGCGTACTCTATTATTATTCGAGGGACGAGGAGTCTAACCTAATACGTCTGCTTTGAACCATTCTGCTTTGTACCCTTGCTAGTCTATTCATTTAGACTAACCAACCAATATTTTTCCCTTGCATGGTTGGCTGGTGTCATCCGTTCGATTCGGCACATCAGATAAGAAGTAGTTCAGAAGACCAGAAGGACTATGGAGTCAACGGTGGTTTTTCAATGTTTTAATTATTTCTTTAATTAGGTTGAGATCTTTTGGACAATAACTTTGATTGTAATATACTTTCTTAGACTTCCGATGTGTTTGTTTTAAACTCTGTATTGACCTATTCGGGATTGGGCTGTAATCCCGTAACCCTTGTTTCCTTGACAATGTTACGTTTTGGAATTTAGTGCTTGATCATTGTGTATCAATTGCATTTCATAAATCGTATTTAAGTGGTAAAGCCTTGGGTGATCTCGGTAAGGAACAATGGGGTCACTGGCGGTAATACCTTTCCAAAAGGGTTAAGTTTTAGGGGTGTTACAGTTGTGGTATCAGAGCCAAAGGTTTTAAAACGAGTTTGGAATTTTTATAAACCATTTATCCATTTTCGAAATGCTTTAAAAAGGGCTCTGAATTTTCATGCTGAAAAGAATTTAAAAACACCGTTCATAGTCGTGTCTTCTTTATAGTCTGATATAGTAAGCTTGCTTCTATGTCTAGAAAGACTAATTCCTTCCTTATTGTTCGATAGGATGGATGTCTGCTTTTCTATTGGTAGGGGGTCGGAAGACGCCAAGTCGAACCAGCCGAGGCTAGATTTTCCGATACCTCAACGATGTTTCGAGGTTGGAGGCCCGAGTAGCCCGCCCGAAGACGTCAAGCACATTCTCCCCGAGTCGGTTGTCCTTGTAGCTAGGGATGCTATGGTCCCTGATGCTGTACCTGTGCCGCCACCAAGGGTGGAGGAAGTACAAGAATGGGAGCAGGAAGATGAGTTATCAATGTATGAACAAGGGGTTTACCAAGATGACTTTCTGCTGGGACCAATTCCCGAGGAGATCGAGTACGAGGAGAAGGAAGAGGAGATGCTTGAGCAAGATCCTGTCGAGGAGGAGGATATGATTGAGGATGATTCCGAGGATGAAGATCCCATCGAGGATGATCCCGAGGATGAGGATCCCATCGAGGATGATCCCGAGGATGAGGATCCCATAGAGGATGATCCAGAAGAGGATCCAGAGTTGGACCTTGGAGGGCAGAATCAGGAGCCCGGTACAGGATTGTCACCAGTGCCAGAGTACGCACCCATGTCAGAAGCTGATTGGGAGACACTGTATACCGAGTACGGTATTAGGAGAAGTGATAGGGAATCTCAGCCTATCCCTACTCCAAGAAGATGGAGGTCGGAATCCGAGCTGCAGGAGATCCTCCGCCAGAGCGAGGTAATCTCTGCAGATCAGCAGAGTCAGTGGGATGAGTTGACCGCTAGTACTCAGAGGAGGGCTGGAATAGGAGGACCAGTCCTGGACGACCCATACTTTACCATGACTGAGCTAGGACTATGTGCTTCAGGGTCAAGTAGGGTGCGAAACCCATCGCCAGAGCTCGATGGTGAGCCTAGCCCGAAGAGACCATGCACGAGTAGCCAGTCGTATGGGAGACATTTTGGAACGCCTTGAGGAGGAATGGCGTTGCCTATCGTAGTAGTTTCGTTTCTTAGTATTCCAAGTTGTACTTTGTATAATATTTCAGTATTGCGGCAAGTACTCTGTGAAATACTTTATCTTCGAGCAAATGTTGTCCTAACGCTCGAATGATAAACTTATGTGTAACTTGTGTAAGAGTTCGAAGGTTCATCTATAAAATGCCAAGTTGATCTATTCTGAGTGATTTATTTACGTTGATATATTGCATAAGTATATTGCATAATATTAATGTATTGAATGCTTGGAATTGGATCGGTAACCAGATGGTGAACCCAAGAAGCACGAGGAACTCGACTCGAGCCGGTGCTGGGACTAGCCAAAATCCCAAGACAGCAGGAAGAGGTGTTCAGGATGAACACGAGTCTGAGTCTCGCATCCAGCAGAGGCGTGAAGGTCAGGATCAGACCCAAACGTCAGCGCTGTTTGATGCTGCAACTGTGGAGGCGATTCGTGGAATCGTGATGCAGGCTATTGGAGATGTATTGAGACCAAGCGCGCCTCAAGCACAAGAAGTGCCTACTCACGCAACGGTTCCTGATGTTGTGGAACCCATAAACCCTGTGATTCAGGAGACTGCCGTCAGGACGAGAGACAACTATGGTCGTGCCCTTAAGACCATCACTTCCATGAGGCCCGATTGCTATAACGGGAAAGGGGAGCCAGTGGCAGTGACTCATTGGTTCTCCCATATAGAGAGGCTGTTTAGGAACGTGGAGTGTACGGAGGCCGAGAAGGTCCATGTCGCTTCTCTTCAGCTGAAGGAGGAGGCTAGCGAGTGGTGGGAGAGCACTGGTTTGGCTGAGAGCCCAGTGTTAACTTGGCCGATGTTCAAGACCAAGATGGTTGATCGCTTTTTCTCTCGTGCTATGAGAGAGGAGAAGCATAAAGAGTTCTTGTACCCTCAGACTAATGGTCTGAGAGTGACCAAGTTGGCATCTAAGTTCAACCATCTTCTATAGTATGCCACTGCCGAGATTACCAGCGAGGCCCAAAAGATCTGGTACTTCCATGAGTGGATGAACCTGGATATCAAGCCATTAATGGTGCACCACACATGCTCTACCTTGGAGCAGTATGTGGATTGTGCCTATAAGCTAGAGGTAACTCTGGAGGAGTCGACCAAGAGGCGCAACCGACAGAAGTCGATGCAGAATCAGAACCAGGGAGGTGGTTTTAAGCGCGCTGCGCCACCGTCTAACTTCGCCAAGTCCGGCCGAGCTAAGACGGAGATGACGCAAGGGGGATCGACTCAGCAGTCAGGGCAGACTAGGAGTTCAGTTAAGTGTTATAACTGCGATACTGCTGGGCACAAAAGCACTGAGTGTCAGAGGGAGAAGAGGTCGTGCTTTGGGTGTGGACGTGATGGTCATCTGCAAAAGTTCTGCAAGCAGGGGAAGCAGAAGGGAGTAGAGTCGCAGCAAGGGTCAGTTCATCAGAGCAACCGACCTAGGTTTAAGCCTGCCGAGACTTCTAGCCCTTCAGTGCAGACGACTGCTCAGAACAGGGGAAAGGCCCCAGCTGTTTCTGGAAGTCAGGGCCAACGCTTGTACGAGATGCGTGAGGCAGATAGACCCAATGCTCCGATTACTCAAGGTACTCTATACCTTCACTCTACTTCAGTGTGCATTCTGTTTGATTCTGGTGCTACGCATTCCTTTATTTCGGATAGCTGTGTTAGCAAGTTAGATTTAGTGTGCAACGATTCGTGCGACCCTTTTGTCATTAATCTTCCTAATGGAGAACGTTTGGTGGGAACCAAGCATCTATCAGACTTTCCGATTACCATTCAGGGTAAGGAATTTGAGGCAGATTTAATCTGTATAGCCATGGCTCCATACGACATTATCCTCGGTATGGATTGGCTGACGCGTCACAAGGCGGTGATCGACTTCAGTTCAAGAACGGTGACGGTGTCATCCGGGGGCCAGTTCCTGTGCAAGTTCAAAGGTCGAAATGACGCTGATAACGGCAAGCTGATCAATGCGATGGCTGCGTTTAAGCTACTACGACAAGGATGTGTCGGGTACCTTTGCTACTTGGATTCGCCTGCGAAGGATGGACCTGAAGTTCTTGATATTCCTGTAGTTAGGGAGTTTTCGGATGTCTTTCCGGAAGAAATTCCTGGATTACCCCCGAACCGCGACGTAGAGTTTTCAATTGATCTCGAGCCTGGTACGGCGCCGATTTCCAAATCACCGTACCGGATGGCTCCAGCTGAGATGCAAGAATTGAAGAATCAACGTGAAGATCTTCTTGACAAAGGTTATGTCAGGCCGAGTGCTTCGTCGTGGGGTGCCCCGGTATTATTCGTCAAAAAGAAGGACGGATCGTTCCGACTTTGTATCGACTACCGAGAGTTGAACAAGGTGACGATCAAGAACAAGTATCCTTTGCCTAGGATTGATGACTTGTTAGACCAATTGCAGGGAGCAAAGGTTTTCTCCAAGATCGACTTGAGATCTGGATATCATCAACTCAGGATTCGTGAGCAGGACATTCCTAGAACTACGTTCAGGACCAGATATGGTCATTACGAGTTTGTAGTAATGCCTTTTGGGCTTACAAATGCTGCAGCTGTCTTTATGGACTTGATGAACCGATGTTTTCACCAGTACTTGGATAAGTTCGTGGTGGTCTTCATAGACGACATCCTGATCTATTCTCCGAATGAAGAAGTCCATGAGGAACATCTGCGGATTGCCTTGTCAATCCTTAGACAACATCAGCTTTATGCTAAACTGTCCAAGTGTGAATTCTGGATAAAGGAAGTGGCTTTCTTAGGCCACGTGATCAATAAAAATGGGGTTATGGTTGATCCCCAAAAGATTGAAGCGGTGGCTAAATGGACACAGCCCCAGAATGTGAAGGAGGTGCGCAATTTTCTTGGACTTGCCGGGTATTATAGAAGGTTCGTAGAAGGATTTTCAAAGATCGCTCTACCTATGACCAGTCTACTCCGCAAGGTCCACAAGAAGTTTGTCTGGAATGACAAGTGCGAGGTCAGTTTCCAGGAGTTGAAGCGACGGTTGACCTCGGCACCCGTGTTAGCACTCCCAGAGGGGAACGACGATTATGTGGTCTATAGTGATGCTTCCAAGTGTGGTCTTGGTTGTGTTTTGATACAAAGGGGTAGAGTCATTGCTTACACATCTAGACAACTCAAGACTTATGAAGAAAACTATCCGACCCATGATCTTGAGTTAGCAGCGGTTGTCTTTGCGCTGAAGATTTGGAGGCATTACCTCTACGGTATAAGATGCCAAGTCTTCACCGACCACAAAAGTCTCAAGTATATATTTACTCAGAAGGAGTTAAATATGAGACAACGCCGCTGGCTAGAGTTGCTCAAGGACTACGACATGGAGTTGTTGTATCATCTGGGCAAGGCTAATGTAGTAGCTGATGCACTAAGCCGGAAGACAACGCATGAGACTGTAGTTGCTCTACTTACTGCTCAGACCAAGCTAAACCAAGAGTCATGCGACATTGAAATCTTGTATGACCAGCGTAGAGGGTACCTGAGTATGATGGAGATTCAGGCTACACTGTTGGATCAAATCAAAGAAAAGCAAGTCGATGACATCATCTTGGTAAAGTTAAGCAGTGAAGTGATGGATGGGAAAGCTCCCAGTTTTGTGGTTCAGGATGATGGATCACTTTGGTTTCAGGACCGAATCTGTGTGCCTGACACGGAAGGTCTTCGTCAGTTGGTGATGAGAGAAGCTCATTCATCTGCTTACTCTGTGCATCCTGGCTCTAGCAAGATGTACAAGGATCTCAGGAAGAAGTTTTGGTGGCCAAACATGAAGTGGGACGTAGCAGACTTTGTGGCAAAGTGCTTAACTTGCCAGAATGTCAAGATCGAACACCGCAGGCCAGGTGGTGAGATACTACCTCTCCCCGTACCAGAATGGAAATGGGAGGACATTTCCATAGACTTCGTCACTGGGCTACCCAAGACTCGAAGTCAGAGAGATGCTATCTGGGTAATTGTGGATAGGCTTACGAAGAGTGCTCATTTCATAGCCATCAAGACCACATGGGAAACCCAGAAGTTAGCAGAAGTTTACCAGAAGGAGATTGTCCGCTTACATGGCATTCCTAAGACCATTGTATCGGACCGAAATGGCCGTTTCATGTCAAGGTTCTGGAAGAAACTTCATAAGGCTATGGGAACCGAGTTGAGGTTCAGTACAGCGTTTCATCCTCAGACAGATGGCCAGTCTGAAAGGACCATCCAGACTCTGGAGGATATGCTTAGAGCTTGTGTGCTCGATCGTCCGACTAGTTGGGAGGACAGCTTGAGCCTGATTGAGTTCACGTACAACAATAGCTGGCATGCTACAATCAAGATGGCTCTGTTTGAAGCTTTGTATGGTCGCAGATGCAGATCTCCGATTTGTTGGGATGATAGCCGACAAAATTCTGCTTGGACCAGAGTTGGTCGAAAGGACGGCTTCAGACATTGCTTTGATCAGACAAAGGATGTTGACCGCTCAGAGTCGACAGAAGTCCTATGCAGATCGGAAGCGCATGACTGTCGAGTTTGAGGTCGGTGACAAGGTTTTTGTCAAGGTATCGCCATCCAAAGGAGTTTTCAGATTTGGTAAGCGTGGGAAGCTTAACCCTCGCTACGTGGGACCATTCGAGATTCTGGATAAAGTAGGATCTCTAGCGTACCATTTGGCGTTACCGCCATCGGTTCACCCGGTGCATAACGTGTTCCATGTATCGTTACTCAGAAAGTATATACCAGATGAATCTCATGTGCTTAGTTATGAAGACATCGAGATTCAAGCTAATGGTACTTATGAAGAGTTGCCCGTACGCATTTTGGAGCGTCGGGAGAAGCGTTTATGCAACAAGATCATGCCGTTGGTACGAGTGTTGTGGTCCAAGTCAGGGACCGAAGAAGTTACTTGGGAGACATGGGAAACCGAGTCAGATATGCTCAGGCGTTTTCCCGAGTTATTCTCGACCTAAGTTTCGGGGTCGAAACTTCTTTTAAGGGGGAGGAGATGTAATACCCCGTAATTTTTGTAAGATTATTTTGGGAATTTTGGAATTTTCCCGAGTACCCGTTGTGTACGTCGGATTTAATACAGAGAGTTTGAGACATTCTGTAATGTGCTCTGTATCTGTAATATTTTTCTCAGTGAAATAATATATAGACAAGGTGCCTTAGATTTTAATTGTCGTTCGCGTACGATAATTTTTATCCCAGTTTAATGTCATGTTCGTTCAAAGCTGAACGGGCGGGAAAGAGGTGTCACGGCGACCGCCGTAAAGTCGTGGCGACCGCCGTAGTGAGACCCAAGCACGGCAACCACCGTAAAGTCACGGCGCCCGCCGTCCCAATGCTCGAGGAGGCAGCTGGTGTGTCAGGCCGCGGCGACCGCCGTAAATTACGGCGCCCGCCGTAAGTGTCGTCATCGTTGCCCAGCAGTCGTTGCTCGTTGGTCGCCGGCGTTGTTTCTGGCCAGCGCCGAACTAGCTCTAGGCCCTCTTCTTCGTGCTCCAGACGCTTTGGCTATAAAAGGAGGTGTTGGGGGTGAGGTTTTGAGCCATCCCAACACCAAACCTCTGCCAAATTCGTCTCTCGCCGGAATTTCTGAAGCTTTCGTCGGTGTTGTTAGTGGTGTTTCCAGCAGCTCTTTTGAAGCCTTGTGGTTGCCTTTGAAGGTCAGAAACCAAGCCAGGCTGAAAGGGGTCGAAACGCGCTTTGTTTTGGTGAGATTTCTCTCGTCTCTGTCGACCGTGTTCTTCACGGCGACCGCCGTGATGAATGCGGCGACCGCCGCCAAGAACAACGACCGCCGCCAGTGCCCAGAATGCCTTCGTGGCTTTGGCTTGGTCTGTTGTCGTCGTGGCATCTTTCCTTTCGTGTTCTTTCGCCGTGTTTAGATTCATACTGTTATGTCGTATCTAACTTAGGGTTCCTTTTATGGGTCGACTCGAAGGTTGTTGTGCTGTCAGAACTATACCGTGTCGAGCCCGGGATCCAGTTGACGTCTTTAGACTATTCTGCGGAGTAAGGCAAGTGGCGGTTCGCTCTTGCTCATTCGTTCCATATTTACATTAATTATCAGTAGTTTATCTGAGTAATTAATTTGGAATGAATATACTGTTTGCCTGGAAACAGTTTTGATAAACTGTTTTGAAAATCATACAATAGGTTGTATATCTGTTAGAACAAAGCTATTATCTGTGATCGCCTTTCGGGCCTTTATGTGGATTTATCCTATAACTGTTGTGGTGCTGTAACTGTTAGTTAGCACTGTTAAATAGGAACGTTACTCGGACTCTGTCCAGTCATTTCTTTATAATCTGGTATCGGGGTGGCTCGTCCCCTTCTGGTACTATTCTAAGATCATGATCGGTCTCTTTCACAAGTGTGTAGAGACATGACACTTAGCTGGTGTCACAAACCTTTCGGTGTACGTCACTCTCGACGAAACGTATACTAAGATGTGTCGTCCCATTGGTGGGGTACACATGTAAAAGTCTATAATGTGATGTGTGTTTTTGAAACATAATCAGATGAGTGCTACCTTGACGCACATAATTAATGAACGCTCAGCGAGTATGGCAGCTAGGTAATAGTGCCGCTAGGAAGACTCGTGTTGACTTGAATGTAGTACGTCTTCTTTTCGATCTGGATTCGCTGAAAGGCGGTGAGGTTGGTCGTTGACTGAAGCATCTCAGTCAGTTTTAAATCATTGTTGTATGATTCTGTAACTTTCCAGATTTGTCATACTTCCTTAAAGACTCATTTCCGTTGGAGTCTTCTTTCGAGCCGATTTCTGTGAAGATTCAGTCTTCCAGAATCCTCTCTTGTGTATACCTCTTGTTCATTCCAGTAGGAGTATGGTGGTTGACAAGCGTACTCGATTATTATTCGAGGGACGAGGAGTCTAACCTAATACGTCTGCTTCGAACCATTCTGCTTTGTACCCTTGCTAGTCTATTCATTTAGACTAACCAACCAATATTTTTCCCTTGCATGGTTGGCTGGTGTCATCCGTTCGATTCGGCACATCAGATAAGAAGTAGTTCAGAAGACCAGAAGGACTGTGGAGTCAACGGTGGTTTTTCAATGTTTTAATTATTTCTTTAATCAGGTTGAGATCTTTTGGACAATAACTTTGATTGTAATATACTTTCTTAGACTTCCGCTGTGTTTGTTTTAAACTCTGTATTGACCTATTCAGGATTGGGCTGTAATCCCGTAACCCTTGTTTCCTTGACAATGTTACGTTTTGGAATTTAGTGCTTGATCATTGTGTATCAAATGCATTTCATAAATCGTATTTAAGTGGTAAAGCCTTGGGTGATCTCGGTAAGGAACACTAGGGTCAGTGACGATAATTCCTTTCCAAAAGGGTTAAGTTTTAGGGGTGTTACATCCGCAAGGATGCTCTAGGGCGGCCGACTTCAAGATGAAGTAGCCCCCCCTAATCGCTTTCCTAATAAAAAAATCATAATCATTTTCTCTTCAACCCTTTTATAATATAATATCTATTTATTAATGCTCATATCTAAATATTTTTTTTGTCTATTTATTTGGCATTTTGAATCAATAAATGCATTCAATAATAAATAAAAATTATTTTTATAAAAATTATTTTCTAGCCTTTAATATATATCCATTTTCTCTTCAACTCTTCTCGAACCCCTTTAAAATAAAATATCTATTTATATATGCTCACGAGTCCCATCTAAATATAATTTTTGTCTATTTATTTTAAAAAGTGTGCTTTGATTAATTATTTTGCGATATTTTGAGCTTAAACATATTTGTACCATTTGTATTAGAAGAAAATAAGTATCAATTCTTACCTCAATGGTTTGTGGTAAAATGCTAATTCACGTGAAAGTTATATTTTTCGTCAAAGCATCTCATATTGTATACTCATTATAGTTTGTTTAAATACTTTGCCCCATTTGTTAATACTTAATTTATTTATGGCATAATAAGTAATTTTGTCAGACCATTACATTATAAAGCAATTTCGCCCAAATGATCAATAGTATAAAAGAACGGATGAGTGATACCCACAACCTTCACCCAAATACGACAAAACCTAAAGTTCTCACTTACGACGAACAACATTGTTATGACAATTAAATAATTATTGTTTTGGGTTTATTTGTCGCATGTCAAGAATTCAAATTATGTACCCTTATTTTCTATTCCTTTGTCAATTACAAAGTATGTTATAATATCATTCTAATCATATTAAATTTGTATAACATAAATCATTAAAATTGTAACCTAAGATCTAATAAAGTATGAACTAATAATAATAATATTGGATAGAGAAAACAAAACAATAGATTTAAGTAAGTAAAAAAGAAGAAGATTTATGCAAAGATAATAGATCAAATTCAAATTTATTATTACAAAATGAGTTTAATATAAATTAATAAAAGTCTTGTGCGTAACATGGGCACATGAGAAAAAAAAGGTTAAATGGTTTAGAAACTAAACAATAATGATGTAACTATTCATATTGATGGGAAAATTGAAGTTTTGACATGTTACGGGTAGTCGTAGTGGTTACTAATGGCGATGATAGTATTTTCGACCGTCTATACTACATACAAAGTTAGCTTTTTTGCCTAAATAAATGCTTTCAATTTCACAAAACTCTCTCTTTCCACTCAAAACAACACAATTAATGCATTTTCATTATTATTGTTAGCACAATAATAATTTGTATATCTATCATAAATGTAAACTAATATTTTTATCAGTGAATGTTTATATTCAATAGAAAAAATGTCATTTACAGAAAGACTGAAAACCACAATCCCAAAACCAATACACCCACTCCAAGGAGATTTTACTTAACAAAGAAGCATTCAAGACAATGTACTCATTGCACATGAAATATTTCACTCCTTCCGAGCCAACAAAGGAAATGAAGGATGAGTTGCGCTAAAACTAGACATGGAAAAAACATATGGCAGAGTAGAATGAGAATTCTTACTACAAACTCTCAAAAAATTTGGTTTCTATAACAAATTTATAAGCTGGATAAAGGAATGTACCCAAACAGTATATTTCTCTGTCCTTGTAAACAATGGACCCCCAAAATAATTTTTCCCTAAGCGAGGCCCCAGACAAGGTGATCCCCTATCTCCTTTTCTATTTATTCTAAGTGCATAAATTCTTTCGTGTCAACTACAAAAAGCAGCCTCTGACGCAACTAATCCCTTAGGGATCAAAATTAACAGACAAGGTACCAAAGTCCCATTCCTAGCATTTGACGCCGACATCATCATCTTCTCCTCCACCAAACAAGCAATTTGTACCAAAGTAAAGAAAATAATTGATGACTACTGCGAAGTATCAGGGCAACTAGTCAACTTCCATAAATCAGCATTTCAAGTAACAAAAAATACCAACCATACAACCATATCGCAAATCCAACATATTTTTAATGTAGTACCAACCAACGGACTGGATAAATACTTTGGCTGCCCTATCATCAATGAAAGGGTAACAAACACCACCTTCCAATCCCTTATTGACAAAACAACAAACCAACTTACTATATGGAAGGCGAATACACTGTCACAAGAAGGAAGAAAATTTCTGATTAAGGCAACACTTTCGGCCCAACCAAGTTATATTATGCAAAACTTTATGCTACCAACTAGTACACATACAAAACTAGATTCAATCAACAAACAATTCTTTTGGAACAAGGAAAACAACCACAAACTTCTCATAGGATGGAATGAAATCTGTAAACCCACCAGTAAGGGTGGACTAGGAATCAGGAAAAGTGAAGACATGAACAAAGCACTTCAAATGAAACTAATCTGAAAAATACTCGTTGAACCCACAAATATATGGGTTAAGATCATCCAGGAAAAATACCTTAAAACAAAACCCATACTAAAATATAAAAGTAAAAAGAACACAAATTGTTCATGGCAAAAAAGTAATCTAACAAAACTTATACCAGAGTTCAAAAAGGGCCTCCAATGGGAAATAGGTAATGGAAGATCTATTAAATTCTGATAGGATACATGGCTCCCAATAGGAAAGCTAGCCAACCTAGAAAATGACACCACTATCATAAACAAATTAGAAACAATAGACCAATATATAAATCAGGACAAAATTTGGAAAATAGAGGAACTGTGATACGCTCTATTTTGTAGTGCGTAACTAGGAGTTGTTACTAGGATATTGGGTACCATTTGTGTGAGTTTAGAAGACATTTTAGGAGAATGAAGTTGTAGAGAAGAAGTAGTGGAAAGGAAGATTTTAGTGGAGTATTGAATCATTGAAGAGATGAAGGCCAAGAAGCCACTACAGGAGGAGTGCCGCGATGGGAGAGAGTCGCGGGAGAGCAATAGAGAAGAATCCGTGGGCGCGGTTTCATAACTACGGTCGCGGATTGAAAACAGAAGCAAGCATTCGGCGAAGCACAAGGCCGCGGTCGCGGGGAACAGTGCCGCGGTCGCGGGCCCAAGCCCAGGCGCGGAGCGAGTCGACGATGTCGTTCGAGATCTTTGTTTATTTTATTTTATTTCCTTTTATTCCGTTTATTATATTTTTAGGAGATTATTATTGTTATCTTTGGAAAGTTTAGGTTTTGAGAGTGCTTTATCTACCTTTTGGAACAACAACCTTTTGGATCGTTCATTATTTTCTCTAGGGTTTTGTGTTTCTAGAAGACTATGAAGAACTAAGTTTCCATTGTTTTGCCTGACGATTGAAGCCTTCAATTGATTTGGTTGTGAGATTGTACCTCTTGTTCTATTTCCTTTGGGTTATATTAATTCTCTTTGAACTTATCTTTATTGAATCTTGCTGATTTCGCTAGCCTGCGCAACTAGTTGATGTTAGTAATTTTCTATTGCTAGGATTTGGTTATTTCTGGTTGAAATTCCTTATCTAGAGTAGCAACCACAATTTACAGGAACTGGTTGTGAATGTTTATTGTGAAGAGAATTGATTGCATGTTGAATACTGACTAGTTGTTAAGTGTTGCATGTATCCTGCTTAATTCCTATGCTTACTGCTGCTGTTAAATTGAATCTTGATAGTTTCTTGATTATTTAATAGTTAGTATTTTCAGGTCTAGTTGACCTGTTAATATACATAAGATCGGAATAGGAACAATCATAGGATTGAATGAACTTGAGATAATCAATGAACAACCTATCATACTGAAGTGTGGATATCTATTAGATGAAGCGTCATCACAATCATATTTACAACAATCTTAACCACTTTCTGCTTTAATTCATTAGTAATATTAGAAATCAAACAACAATCCCCCCTAGTTCCTAGTTGGTAACTTACTTTCCTACATAGAAATAGATCCTTTGATTCCCTTGGGTTCGATCCTTACTTGCCTGCTATACTTGGTTAGGTTTTTAGGGATTCTTTGATAGGCATAACGACTTTAGCCTAGTCAAATTTGGCGCCGTTGTCAGGGAATTCAATTTTTTGTTTCACTGTTTGTTTGTTTGTCAACTGTCGTGTGGACCTGTCTTATGGTCCACATCCGTGCTACTAATTCTCCAATCTTAGATCTTAATACAGAAATAGAGCGAACACTTTCTAGGAACCGCAGAGAAGTGCGTGAGCAACTCGAGATGGCTGCAGAACAGACTTTGAGGCAGCTAACTGCACCGAATCTGGAGCAACAACCGCTTGCTGTGCAATTTCCCGAGTTGGCTGATGGAGTAAATTTTGAGTTGAAGTCTGGATTAATTCACTTGCTACCCCACTTCCATGGGATGAACGAAGAAGACCCCAACAAGCATCTTTCTGAATTTCACACTGTCTGCACCAACATGAAGCCAAGGGGAGTCACTGAGGACCAAATCAAGCTGAGGGCCTTTCCCTTCTCTCTGAAGAATTCGACCAATGATTGGTTCTACTATCTGGCTCCAGGAAGCATCGATACATGGGTGAAGATGAAGAAAACCTTTCTGGAGAAGTACTTTCCTGCTACAAAGCTCAATAGCCTGAAGAAGAACATCAACAACATTGAACAACATGCTACTGAGACTTTGTATGAGTACTATGAGAGATTCAAGAGGTTGATGTCAAGCTGTCCATACCATGGTTATTCTGACCACGATCTCATTTTATACCTATATGGAGGACTTCTTGATGATGAGCGCAGAATGGTGAACGCAGCCTGTGGCGGTAATATTCTGAACAAGACGCCTGCTATAGCTTTTGAGATGTTTTCTGAGCTATCTGAGGGCTCAAGGCAATTCAGCAAGAGAGCAAGCTTTCAAGAAGTTAAGGCCGCAGACTCTCATCCATCATCTTCACTGCAATCTGACGTGAATGAGTTGAAGGAGATGATGAGGCGTTTCATGGTGAAAGGAAACCAGCAACAAGTTAAGGCCTGTGGCATATGCAATGACACAATACACCCTACTGATGCGTGTCCAACATTGCAAGAGCCTACCGCTGAAGTGAATGCTATAGGAGGTTTTGGTCCATATCGACCAAGATATGACCCGTACTCCAATACTTATAATCCAGGGTGGAGAGATCACCCCAATCTGAGATACGTGGACCAACAGAACCCTCCATAAGGCCGTGACAACCAAGAGTTCCATCCGAGGCCACAACAGTTTCTACAGCGGCAACATCAATTTCAGCAGCTTGGAGGTCCACAACAACAATTCCGATCACCATATGATCCTAGACCTTAGGGGCAGAGTCTGAGTTCCTCAATGTCTGCTGACGACATGATTAAATCTCTTGCTCAGAGCACCATCATAACTCAGACTATGTCTACAATGCAGAGCAATATGGTATAATTTCAGCATGAGACCAAGTCTAGCATTCAAAACTTGGAGAATCAAGTGGGACAGATCTCTTTGGCAGTGAGCAAACTGGAGGCTAGGGATGCACGTAAACTCCTGTCGCAAATGGAGTTGAACCCAATACAGAATGTGAGTGCAATAATGCTGAGGAGTGGAAAGCACGTGGATAACAGAGGTCCCTTAGTTGAAAGGGACGAATCATATGAAGTGACGGAGGCTACAGACAAGGAACCGTGACCGCGACCACGATTTGCTTACAGAGAAGGCACTGCAGAAAGATGAAATTTCGGAGGACGAACAACGTAAAAATCCGCGACTGTGGATTGGTCCCTGAAACGCCAGATTTTACAGAAACCGAATCGCGACCGCGGGTCCCAAACCGCGACCGCGATTTTCCTGCTGACGTCCAGGACGACTATGTTCGACCATATTTTCCTCCCCTCGGCTCTCAAAAGCTACTTGTGCCATTCCCTGATGATGTGTCCTTGCCTCCTGTGACAAGTCGAATTGTCAAAGGTGATGCCTTTGGATCTAGTCTTGGTTGGGAAGTCACTCAGTGTGGTGATTCTGCTGTGGAACGTGATGATGTAGTTGATCGCGAACAGAAGAATGCGTTGAATGGTAGTGATGGAAGCGAGTTGATGGGAGATGGATAGCGGTGGCGGAAGCGATTGAATGGAAGGGTAAGCGACTTGAAGGGATAAGTCGTTGGATGTCGTAGCGTCGACTGCGGAGGGGATAATCTCGATGGAGATCGAGTGGTTGCCGTAGCGTCGGCGGCGGAGTGAATGGGGATGAGAGGGATAAGGGTGACGTCCAATCAAGGGAAGGAGGAATTTAACACTCGACTTAAAACCTTGAACTTTAACTTGAACGTGAGAAATAACAATAACAAAGGAGGCTTTACATAGCCAAGGTATCTCGACCAAGACCTAATGGGCTTGGGTCGAAAAGAACCTAAGGGCTAGCCCATGCAAGCATGCAAAAGGCACAAACCCTAAAAGATATAATGACTGAAAGAAAACTATCTAAAACGCTGAAAATAAGGAAACTATCTAAAGCAAGCTGGAAATACCAAATATAGATAATGTCTTAAAAAGAACGCGTGAAACTCATTAACGCGGTGAAGGCTTTGAAGAGGTCATCGCGTGAGACGACGAAGTGTCAAAGTCTTCAGAAGAACGCATTCTTTCACTTCCAATGGTGGCGAGGACGACGAGTCTGGGATTCGTCTCTGGGCTTCCTTGGCTGGCGACGACGCGTGCGATAAGTGACGCGATGACGATGGCGATGGCCTTGGACCTAGACCTTGTTACTGGGCCCTGTGAGCGTAGGCTCATGGCTTCTTCCTTGTCTTGGGAGGCAGGGTCACATCACCCTCCCCCACTTGGCTGTGAAGCGTCCCCGCCACCATCATCAAATTCGGGCTCAACATATGGAGTCAAGTCGGCCACGTTGAAGGACGCGTGGACTCCAAAATCTGGTGGGAGCTCGAGGTGATAGGCATTATCCCCTATGGCCTTTATCACGCGGAAAGGGCCATCTCCACGTGGTGCCACTTTGTGTTTTCGCCGCGAGGGGAACCTCTCTTTTCGTAGATGCACCCAGACAAGGTCTCCGAGGGCAAAGACGATGCGGCGGCAGCCTGAATTTTTCTGCGAGGCATACTACGCGGCTCTCCTCTCCAGCTGCTCCTTGGTCCTTCGATGAAGCTCTTGGACTTGCTCAGCGCGATTGGAGGCGGAGACATGCACTGGGTCTCGGAGAGGGCGCGACGACAAATCCAGTGGTGTCAAGGGGTTCATGCCATACACCACCTCAAAAGGTGTCAACTTGGTCGCCGTGTGTGATAGGTGTCATTTCATGCACCTTAACTAGCAATTATTAACATTATTTAGAGGAGTTTATGACTAGATTTAAGGTTAAGTCTGTAATCCAGAAGATGTGGAGAGAATTGAAGATATCCAAGGATTTACAGCTTATTTGGAGAAGACGAGGATCTGCTGAAAATTAATTGGAGAAGACTACCAACACTTGGTAGTAATGAAGAGCAGAAGAGAAAGGAGTGGGCGAATTTCTACCGCCCCACGCCAGAGCCACCGCGACCCGACGGTGGGTCTCAGAGAAAGTCACTGCCCCACGGTGAGAAGCACCGCCCCGCGGTGGGAGCTGACGCCCCGCGGCCATCACGCGAGGCAAACCAAGCTTAAATTAATTAAACACGCGAGGTGATTGCTGGAATTGTAAGGAAGTTAGGCCCAAGTGAAGAAGAAAGGCCCAAAAGGAAGGCCTCAGCCCAATTAATAGAAGAAACAAAGGCGTGAATTGCTGATGTCGCGCGCGCGAGTTCGGGCGCGTGAATTGAAGCTGGAGAAAGCCACGGGATGATGTCGCCATGACGTCAGCGGATCATGTGATGCTGAGATGGGCCGCAGCTTGGAATTGGGCCGAGAAGCTGGTTTCACGAGAGAGACCGGGCGTGATTCCGGGATTAATTTCCCGGGATTTGATTTGCTTATTTTTGGTTATTATTTTATTATTGTTATTTTATTATTTTATTTTACACAGTTTTAGAATTAGGTTAAAAACCCTTTAGTTAACCTAGTAGACACAATCTACAATTTAGTTTTAGAAGTTCGTTTTTCATTCTGCCTCTAGGGTTTCAACCCATGGAGAGCTAAACACCTTTATTTCGCTAGACGATTGAAGCATTGCAATGGATTGGTTGTGAGATTTCTATTCCTTGTTCTATATCTTATAAAGTTGGTTTAATTCTCTTGAGCATATTGTCTATTGGTTTATGTTGATTCTTCTAGCGTAGCTAACTAGATTTTTCGACATCTATCAATTGCTAGGATTTGCATATAGGGGTTCTGTAGGATCGTGATTGTTAGATAAAAATTTAAGGAACTCAGAATATCAATTCTCAATTCCTTTCGCAGCGGAAATAAACAATCAAACAAATGACCAGTTCCTTATAGTGGAAACCTTTGATTGCCAACTCGCAATCCAGGATAAAAACCACTACCTTTCTTTCGAAAGGATTTCAAAGTCTACTTCTTGATTTCTTATCTCTTTTGGTTACAGCTTATCCTAGGAACGAACACACAGTTCCTTTGCCTTACACACAGTTAGACAATCCTAGATAACTTAACACAATCAATAATCAATCCAAGAAACAGACTTTCGCACCTAGGAACTATCACTTACAGTCACAGGAACTTAGCACTCAGCTCTTCTTCCTTGACTGGTTTCTCTTGATCTCGGTTTGCTTTGATGATCTTGTTTGGAGGTTCACACTAGATATTTGCTAATGAGTGTGAGTCATGTTTTTGTGCTCAAAGATAACCCTTGGGTTAGTCTTCCTTTTATAGAGGCTTCTTCGCAGCTCGATCCTCTATGGGTTCCCACAGATTGAGCTTGCCCTAGGATGAGTGGTTCTCCTTGGTCCACGTTGTTCTTGGCATGTGCAAACAGCCTAGGCAGCTCAGAATCCTTCTAGGTTAGTCAACCTCTTCAGCCAAGTCGTTCTCCAGCTTCCTTCTTCCGAGGTTCAATAATCTAGGCACTTGGGAACTGTCTTCTGGACAGCGACAGGTTCCATGTCCTGTCGCTTTCACCTTTTCTGTCCGAGGTTCAGCGTCTCTGGGTTTCTTGTTGTTTTGCTCTTGGACAATGGCAGGCTTTTGGAAGCTTCGGACAAGTCGTTTTCAACAACTTTTGTCCGAGGTTGTGTGTCCCCAGATTTCTCGGGAATCGCAATGTCGCATGCTGCGTTCTAGGCACACCTGAGTTCCTCTGGTTTCCTTCATGTGTCTTGTTCCTTTGGTTCCCTTGTCCTGTTTGGCTTTCTTGCCTTCAGTATGTTCCTGTGGTTCCTTAAAACACATCTTTGAGATAAAACATTAGTATCATAATATTTGTCATCGTCAAAAGTAGAGAAACTGAGGAAATGAACTCTCAGGGGAACTTAAATTCCAGAGTTCCGTTTCCTAACAATTTCCCCCTTTTTGATGATGAAAAATACAAGGAACCTTGCAACATAATAGGACTTTGAATTTCATGAGACCATATTGAGTTTAAGGAATTACAACATTACAGATTAATGATAGAGCATTCAATGGTTGCAAATTCCCCCTAAGCAAGTGAACGAGTTTATTTCAAATTCCCCCTTAGAATTAGAACTAGTTCAGAGTTCCTATTAGTTCAGTAGTCTCCAAAGTTCAAGGTTCCTATCCTTTTCTTCCCCCTTTTGACATCATCGAAAAGAGTAAGTACGAGTTAAGAACATGATATCCAAGAGAATATACAATTGCATCAAACCCATAACAGAAGCATAATGGAAACTTAAGGCAAAGACAAATTAGTCATAGAAACGAAGCCAAAAGATAATCAATAAAGCTTAAACTGATCATTGTTCAAGGACGGGTAAGACACAAGACAACACAAAACAACAACAAAACAAAGACCACAAGGGCAACAACAACAGCAATCTTAGGAAAGACAATAAAAGGATAGAAGAGGGGAGTAGGATCCTAAGGGGAACTACTAGCACGCTGTGGTGTTTTAGCACTGGGAACCAGAACAAGCGTTCCTATGGCAGAGCAGCGGCCTCCTCTTCAGCATCTTTGTCGACAGTTCCTACATTTTGGCCCGTGGCCTGATGAGCACTGATTGCATCTTGCCAATCCTTCTGAAGAACTTCTACCAGAGCCGCAACAGCAGAACTTATACGCCCTAACTCTCTTACTTGATCATGGAGGGCGACCGGGATAGCAGTCGAGCCCACCATGATAGCCTTTTCAATACGATCCAGAGCAGTAAGGATGGCAGAGGAGTCTTGAGTGGGGTTGAGATGTGGCTGGAAACTAGAAGGGGCCTTGGAATTGGCCTTTTCCTTAGGCAGTTTAGCTTGAGCTTCAGAAGGGGGGTCTTGTTGTTCCTTTGTCTTCAACTTCCGAACTGTGGCCATGGTAAGACACTTGCTGTAGACTGTCTCAGGCAGATCAACTAGGTACTGGTGAAGGTTGGAGAGAATGTTTTTGATGATGTGAGGGAAGGGTAAAGCATGGGAGTCATGGGATGAGCAGAACTGCATGTGGGCTAAGACAATGCGAGGGAGATCCAATTGAACACCAGAGAGAACCTTGTCCATGTAGATGGCATCTGTGATGTGAACATTATTTCGGTGCTCCTGCCTGGGAACCAAATTGCAGGTGATCCAGAAGTGTAACAACTTGTTTGCGATGGAGAGATCCTTTGTCTCCAAAGATGAGGGGGAGGCGCCATCATAGATTTTCTTGACCACTGATCCCTTGGATTTGTAGCCCTTTCCTTTGGGCCATCCCTTCTTTTGAGGCAAAATGCCAAACCCAGACCTTGACTCGATCCCTAGAGCAGACGCAATTAGGTTGGCGGACAGAGGATAGCTGGTTCCCTTCCATATAAGAATGGCGTCGTTACAGGGAGAGTTCTCCTTCGCAGGCACTAACTCCATAGACTGGTAAAATAAGCGGATAATCTCATCAGAAGCAGAGAAGGGTTCAATCAGCATCTCGTCCCATCGTTGAAACTGTAGCAGAGAATGGAACTCATTCAGTGCTTCTCCAAACATTTCCTCATCTTCTTCTTCCAGTTCTTGGGTCCAGAACTCCTTGCCGATTATGAGAGGCTTAAGTATCTTCCTCTTACAGAAGAAGGAGGAGACCTGACCCAGGGAGGAGGAGGCAGAGTGGGAGGTGATTTTGGCTCTTTTTGTGGATTTGGTTTCATAGGGAACTATGGCTTGGGAACTCCTCTTTCTTTGTTGCATTCTAGTGGCGACAGAGGGACCAGGGTTAGAAGGGGTTTTGGATTTGAGGCTTACTGGTGAAGGCTCAGTGCTGAGGAGATCTTGGAGAGACTTGTCAGGCGAGGAGTCATGAGAGCCCCCTTCGGAGACGGTTTTGGTAGCCAATTCAGAGGCCAGAGTGATGGCCATGGCTTTCTCCTCAGCCTATTCCTTTGGTGGCTCCTTAATTTTCTCTTCGGGTTGCTCCACTGGTTTCTCCACAGGGTTCTCTACTGCTTTCTCTTTAGGTTGGGATTTTTGAGAGGAGGTGGCAGAAATGGGCTTAGAAGATGAAGCCGCCTTCTTTTCTCGAAAGGCTCTGAGAATGGCAGCCTCTTCCTCATTCAGGATAACATTAGGATTTTGGTTCACCATTTTTGAGGATTTAAGGATTTCTGTGTTTGAGAGAGAGAGAAGTAGAAGATCAGAGAAATGGCGAGTTGTGGGATTAGCTTGGATGAACAGGGCAACTCTTTAAAGGCGGTGAAGATCTCTGAAGATCAAGAGCAGAGGTGACCATTGAATCAAATCCAGCCGTTGAGAAGATCAAGGCCAATCCGGAGCATTAATGGAAGTTGCAGCTTTTCGGAACGGCTAACTCAATTTTGAAAATTTGTCCATTCAGAGAAGAGAGAGAGAGAGATTCTGCCACTGATGAGACATGCCTTATCCCTGCGAATTTGCCATAAATAGCTTCTGGGAAGAGCCAAACGAGCCGTTGGAGAGACGCTAAGTTCTGGTTCCTTTCTGGCGATATTTTCAGCAAGCTAGAGGGATGTATGGGAACCTTTGGTGGGGGTTAAAACAATGGAACCAAAAATAGTACGTTCCCATACAAGGAATCAGGGTAGGCTATTTTTCGCATTGCACAATAATTCTCAGAGAGGGTTTAGAGATGGATCATAGAGAATTAAATTTAGCAATGAGGCAAGGGTAGGTCTTAGTACACAATCATCATCTCGGCTTGTAATGTTGGGTTAGAAATATGATCAGATTGTGACTTTTGGGCCATCAAAAAAATTTGAACAATGAGGAGTTGAAAGAGTAATGAGGATCAAAAGGAAACGAGCCAGAAAAATTTATCTAAGCCCTTTTAAGAAACCATTATGACAAGAAGGGTTTGTGGCAAAAGATATAACACAAGGACATCAAGACTCAACAAGTTAAATATCTTAGACTAGTCAATCAGGGGAACTGGAAAGAATTCTTAGAACTAAGGTCACTACTGAGTAATAGGAATCATTCCTAGTTCCAATCTAAGGTTCTCGAAAGGAACTCTATTCAATGCCTTGGTAAATATATCTGCAATCTGATCTTCAGTTCTACAAAATTTCATAATGATGTTTCCCTTCTCAACATGATCTCTAAGAAAATGATGTCTAATGTCAATATGCTTGGTCCTAGTATGATGCACAGGATTCTTAGAAATATTTATGGCACTAGTGTTGTCACAAAGAATAGTGAGAGGGCCATAAGACATACCAAAGTCCGCGAGTTGTTGCTTTAGCCAGAGAAGTTGGGAACAACAAGAGGCAGCTGCAATGTACTCGGATTCTGTGATGGAGAGGGAGACTGAGACTTGTTTCTTTGATCCCCATGACACAAGGCAAGGGCCTAGGAACTGTGCCATTCCAGAAGTGCTCTTTCTATCCACCAAGTATCCAGCATAATCAGCATCAGTGAAACCCATGAGCTCAAAGGGACATTCTTTGGGGTACCAAATACAGAGATCGTCAGTTCCTTTGAGATATAGAAGTATTCTCTTCACAGCAGCCAAGTGGGTTTCTCTTGGACAAGATTGGAACCTAGCACACAAGCCAACAGCAAAGACGATGTCTGGTCGACTAGCGGTTAGGTACATGAGTGAGCCTATCATACCTCTATAGAGCTTCTCCTCCACTAGAGGACTCGAATGATCCTTATCCAGATGGGAAATGGTGGATATAGGAATGGAGAGAGGCTTGCATGAATCCAATTTGAACTTCTTCAGTAGTTCCCTGACATACTTTTGTTGATGGATTTGAATGCCATCTTCCTTTTGAGTGATTTGTAATCCGAGGAAGAAAGTGAGTTCCCCAATTAAACTCATTTCAAATTCACTGCTCATCAGATCTTTGAACTTGTCTACAAGGGACATGTTAGTGGAACCAAAAATAATATCATCAACATAGATTTGAACCACTAATATGTTACCTTCTTCTTCTAGGATGAAGAGAGTTTTATCAATGACTCCACGCCTGTAGCCATTTAAGAGTAGGAACTGGGCAAGACGATCATACCACGCTCTGGGAGCTTGCTTGAGGCCATAGAGTGCCTTGTCTAGAAAGTAGACATGATTTGGATGATCGTCGTCTTCGAAACCAGGAGGTTGTTTGACATAGACTTCTTCTTGAAGAATTCCATTGAGGAAGGCTGTCTTTACATCCATTTGGAACAACTTGAATCCTTTGTGTGAAGCGAAGGCAATCAACAATCTTATTGCCTCAATCCTTGCCACTGGAGCATAGGTTTTATCATAGTCGATGCCTTCTTATTGATTGTATCCTTGAGCAACAAGTCTTGCTTTGTTACTTATCACAGCTCCTGTATCATCCAGCTTGTTTCTGAAGACCCATCTAGTTCCTATGATGTGTTTATCCTTGGGACGGGAAACTAGATGCCATACTTTGTTCCTTTCAAATTGATGAAGCTCTTCTTGCATAGCTTGGATCCAGTCCGCATCCTTCAGTGCCTCACCTATGTTCTTTGGTTCCACAATAGACAGAAAGGCATTAAAAGCAAAGAAGGTTAGATGTTCATACCTGACTGGAGATTTGACGACTCTTCTTTCTCTGTTGGGAGCCAGAGCATTTGATGTGGAGACATTCTGAGTTGAGCATTCAGCTTCCTTGTTAGGATCACCTTCTCCATTGAAGATCATGTGGGAAGATGAATCATTGAAGTCTCTACAGTTGTTGTCGTCATGCTCATGGTTCCTAGAAATGGATTGTTGTTCATTATCCATGGGAACTGGTGGGGGAGCCATTGGAGGGTTCCGATCAGCAGGACAGGAACTGGGAGGAGTGACATTTTCATCTGGATCTTCTTGAGATGGCTTGGGAAATGGATCTTCAAAGGAACTGGTGGTATTCTGCATAATCTTTCCAAGTGATTTTTCATTAAAAATAACATGAATACTTTCTTCTACCTTTTTAGTCCTTTTGTTGAAGACCTTGTATGCCTTACTGCCTGAGGCATAACCAATGAAGATTCCTTCATCACTTCTTGGGTCGAACTTGCCAAGATTGTCTTTCCCATTGTTGTGCACAAAGCATTTGCATTCGAACACCCTCAGATGTGAAATGTTGGGAACTCTTCCTCTTAGGAGTTCATAGGGTGTCTTCTCTGTGATTGGGCGAAGCATGGCTCTATTGATGATGTAGCACGCTGTGTTGATCGCCTCAGCCCAAAATGATTGGGAGAGTCCACTTGAGATCAGCATAGTTTGAGCCATGTCCTCCAAGGTCCTATTCTTCCTTTCTACTACTCCATTCTGTTGAGGAGTGTATGGTGCAGAGAAGTTGTGATCGATGCCATGCTCACTGCAAAAGGTTAGAAATTCTCCATTTTCGAATTCGGTACCATGGTCAGATCGAATAGTATTTAGTGAACAATCAAGAGATTTTTCTAACAAGGGAACCAGGTCTTTAAAGCGATCAATGACTTCACTTTTAGATTTAATGAAAATGGTCCAAGTAAAGCGAGAGAAGTCATCGACAATAACAAAAATATACCTGTTCCCTCCTAGGCTTTGAACTCTCATGGGTCCACAAAGATCCATGTGGATGAGTTCAAGAGGCCTTGAGGTGCTTACCATGTTTTTGGATTTGAAGGAACTACGAGCCTGTTTTCCTTTTACACAGTCAGAGCATGGTTCCTTAGATGTGCCACTCAGCTTTGGCAATCCTCTGACTAGTTCCTTTGAGTGTAGCTTTTGAATAAGCTTAGTGCTAGGATGACCGAGGCGTTGGTGCCACAACTTAGCTTGGTCATTCACGGTTGAGAGACACAGTTTCTCCTTGGGGACGAAGGATGGATCAACAATGTAAACATTGTTGAATCTCTTTCCTTTTAGGATGATTTGTCCCGAGGAGTCAAGAACTGAGCATTCGTTTGATCTAAATCTGACTTCATTGTCTCCTTGATCACACAGCTGTGACACACTTATTAGATCAAAACCAAGACTATCAACAAGGTGAACTTTGTTTACCTGAATGTGATCGTTGAGTTTCACAGTTCCTATTCCACAGATTTTCCCTTTGCTTTTGTCTCCAAAGGATATGTTTCCTCCTTGGAGAGGTTGAAGAGAGGTCATTTGATTTCTTTTTCCGGTCATATGGCATGATCAACCACTGTCAATGTACCATAGTTGGGGTTGCCTCTCTTCTTTCTGCACACAAGGGAACTAAGATTTCTGAACCCAGCGAAGCTTGGCTTTACTGGGGGGATTAGCATTTCGAGTCTGTGAGTAGCCAGGGAACTGGTTCCTTTCATGGTAATGAGTACTTTTCTCCTTTTCAAAGTTTCTTTTCTTAGCACACTCAGTGTTGTTATGACCATTCTTACCACAGTAGGTACACAAACGATTGTAAACAACATGTCCATATTTTCCTTTTCCTAGCCTAAAAGGTTTTTTAGTTTTCCTTTTGTTAAAATCAACATTGTTTCTAACCTTGCTATGGGCCATGTCAATATATTTTTTGTGAGCAAATGAATTGGTGAACCATTGGTTTTCAGGAACCATCTTTTCTTTTCCCTTTGGTTCCTTCTTAGGACTTTGAGAACCTTCATTGAGACATTTGGCAACCTCAGCCTTGTTCTCAAGGACCATGATCTTCTCTGATAGGAATTGATTCCTGTCATGAGAAGTGGCCATAGCAATACTGAGGGTCTCATTCATCTTAACAAGTTCTCGCCTAGCCTTTTCTTCTTCAGCATCATTGTTCCCTTTATTATTGACATATCCTATTCCATGTCGTTGTCTCACAAAAACAGTTTGATTTATCATTTTTTCATTAATGGAATTAGTGAGAATGTCTAACCTATCCATTATGGATTGAAGCATGTCATTTCCAGGTGGATTAGCATGCAAGAGAACTTTGACAGAATCTATGCTAGTTTCATCACAAGATTTGCAAGTTTTAAGGTGACTAGCATGCACATTCCTAATATCAATGAGTTTGGAGTGAGTTTCAGCTAGGTCTTTCTCAGTTTCATCAAGTTTCTTACTCCAAACAGAATTCTCAACAGTCAAGCAAGCAATTTCATCTTCACAATCATCTAGTTTCTGTTGAAGGGAACTGGTTTCCTTTCCTAGTTTCTTTATGATATTAAGAAGTTGTTTCTTATCACAATCAACTAGGGATTTTAAGAGATCGTCAGAAGTTACCTCAAGGTCTTCTGAGTCGCTTGAGTCTCCTTTTGCCATGAGACATCTTCCTCTAGAGAAGCCACTGAGATCCAGTTCCTCATCTGAGTCTTCTCCCCATGAGGCTACGAGAGCCTTCTTTCTTTGAGGTCTTTCCTCTTCCTTGGACTCTTCTTTGTTGGGACAGTTCTTAGCGTAGTGTCCCTTCTCCTTGCACTCGTAACATGAAACTTCCTTGAGATCTCTTCTTGGTCCATTGTGAGAGGAACTGCCCTTTTGGAACTTTCCCTTCACAAAGAATTTTTTGATGTTCTTTGTGAAGAGGGCTGTTAGTTCGTCCTCTTCTTCTTCAAGATCTGAGTTCTCTTCCTCCATCTCGAGCCTAGAGAAGGCTTTGGAGATCTTGAGGGCAATTCCTTTCTCCAGTTTCTTGTCGGTATTGGCTTTGGTGTGCTCTCCTTCTTCAACCTCCAGTTTCCCTATGATTTGTGTCAAGGGAAGGGATTGGATGCCTGGAGTGTTCTTCATGATTCCCTTCAGAAGGGTGAATTTGGAGTTGAGTCCATTGATGACCACTAGGGACTTGGAGACTTCATCAAGATCGACTCCCGCCGCTGTCAACTTTCCAATCAATCTGTTGAAGCGGGAGTAGTACTATGAGATGGTCTCAGTTTCCATCATTTTGAAGGTGTGGTATTCTCCTTCCAAAGCAAACTTTCTGCTTTGCTTTAGTTCCTCACTTCCTTCATGCATCTCCTTGAGAGCTTTCCACATTTCCTTCGCCGTCTTGATGCCTATGACCTTGTCCATGTCTTCTCTGTCCAATCCATTGAGGATGAACTGCCTGGCCTTGGCATTCTTCTCCATGATGACATAGTGTTCTGGTTTCCAATCTTCTTCCTTCATGGTAAGATCGATGTGGCCATCTCCATTTTCGACTATCCTCCAGCATTGATAGTCGTTGGTCTTGATGTGGCTTTCCATGCACTTTTCCCACCATGTTTCTTCTCCTTTCTTTTGGAGATGTGGCTTGTTGGTGGAGATTCCGAGCTCAAACTTGCTTGGTTGAGACATGATCTGCAAACTTAACAAAGATCTAGAGCGTTTCCTGCTCTGATACCAATTGTAGGATCGTGATTGTTAGATACAAATTTAAGGAACTCAGAATATCAATTCTCAGTTCCTTTCGCAGCGGAAATAAACAATCAAACAAATGACCGGTTCCTTATAGTGGAAACCTTTGATTGCCAACTCGCAATCCAGGATAAAAACCACTACCTTTATTTCGAAAGGATTTCAAAGTCTACTTCTTGATTTCTTATCTCTTTTGGTTACAGCTTATCCTAGGAACGAACACACAGTTCCTTTGCCTTACACACAGTTAGACAATCCTAGATAACTTAACACAATCAATAATCAATCCAAGAAACAAACTTTCGCACCTAGGAACTATCACTTACAGTCACAGGAACTTAGCACTCAACTCTTCTTCCTTGACTGGTTCCTCTTGATCTCGGTTTGCTTTGATGATCTTGTTTGGAGGTTCACACTAGATATTTGCTAATGAGTGTGAGTCGTGTTTTTGTGCTCAAAGATAACCCTTGGGTTAGTCTTCCTTTTATAGAGGCTTCTTCGCAGCTCGATCCTCTCTGGGTTCCCACAGATTGAGCTTGCCCTAGGATGAGTGGTTCTCCTTGGTCCACGTTGTTCTTGGCATGTGCAAACAAACTAGGCAGCTCAGAATCCTTCTAGGTTAGTCAACCTCTTCACCCAAGTCTTTCTCCAGCTTCCTTCTTCCGAGGTTCAATAATCTGGGCACTTGGGAACTGTCTTCTGGACAGCGACAGGTTCCATGTCCTGTCGCTTTCACCTTTTCTGTCCGAGGTTCAACGTCTCTAGGTTTCTTGTTGTTTTTCTCTTGGACAATGGCAGGCTTTTGGAAGCTTCGGACAAGTCGTTTTCAACAACTTTTGTCCGAGGTTGTGTGTCCCCAGATTTCTCGGGAATCGCAATGTTGCATGCTGTGTTCTGGGCACACCTGAGTTCCTCTGGTTTCCTTCATCTGTCTCGTTCCTTTGGTTCCCTTGTCCTATTTGGCTTTCTTGCCTTCGGTATGTTCCTGTGGTTCCTTAAAACACATCTTTGAGATAAAACATTAGTATCATAATATTTGTCATCGTCAAAAGTAGAGAAACTGAGGAAATGAACTCTCAGGGGAACTTAAATTCCAGAGTTCCGTTTCCTAACAGGTTACGAGTGCATATCTAGTAGCATACACGATTGTTACATATAGTGGAATACGAGTGTGCAATTGTGAGAGAGAATCATTTGAATGTTAAGTAGTAAGGAAGCACCTTCTATTTGCATGTATCCTATATCCTTGTGTGCATTGCTATTGCTGTGTTAGTGGTAAAGTACACCGACAACTATGAGAATCGGAGGTACTTTCCCATTGACGTAGTAATAAGTCTATCGACAACTGTGAGAATCGATAGTACTTAAGATCAGGGTGGGAACAACTATAAGATTGTGAAAAGAACTTGGAAAAATAGTTATCAGTGATCAACCTGTTTCCTTTACAGTGTGGATATTGTCTAGTGGAATATTTCCACCCGTCATATTTATTTTCACTCTAAAGCTTGCATCCTTGTTACTTTGCTTGATAATCAAAACCCCCCTTTCTTGTTACTTTGCATGTTTATAAACACTTAGAAAGATCACTTCCTCCCTGTGGATTCGACCCTTACTTGCCCAGACTACTTGTTTAGGTTTGTTAGGATTATTTTGTTTAGGTGTCACGACAACTCCTATCAAATTGGCGCCGTTGCCGGGGAGACAAGATTTGATTTTTCTGTGTGTTTGTTTGTGTGTGTGTTACTTTGGTGTGGACCTATCTTACGGTCCACACCAGTGCTACTGATTTCCGTGTGCTTTTCTGTTTGCTTTTGATACAGAGATGAATTTCTGGGGAGAACCGCGCGATAACCCATACCCCTACTCACTTTCGCCAGAGAGGGGATACTACCCAACTTCCAGTGCAGAAAGACCAGTTAGAGCCTGCAAACTCTGTTATGATCCGCGACATTCCACTGACTATTGCCGAAGACTTCCTGAATATGCAACTGCAGTAAACGCTGCAAGAGGTTTTGATCCGCAGAGGCCGCGATATGACCCATACTCCTACATATACAACTCAGGGAGGATGAATCACCCAAATCCGAGTTATGGGAGCCATCAATACCCTCCATATGGCCCTGACTGCCAGGAGTTCTACCCAGAGCCATAGTCATTCTATCAGCAGGGTACTCCGCACCAGTACTATCCGGCATACGAGCATAGCCCACCAGTGTCCAATCCAAGTTCCGCCATGTCAACTGAAGAGATGCTCAAGACCTTGACTCAGCACTTCGCCACTCATACTCAAACTACGGAGTCAAGCATCAAGAATATAAAAAGGCAGGTGGACCAGATGGTGGAATCAATTATACGGATCGATGCAAGGATTTCGGGGAATCTACCATCTCAAACGGTAGTAAACCCGAGGGAAAATGTTCCTCCTAGTGCTGAAGAGGAGGACAAATATGAGATGGAGAAAATCACCCACCGCCCCGCGTCACCTCTCACCGCGACCCGGCGTGAAGCCCCAGTTATTTCACCGCCCCGCGGCGACACTGACCGCGACCCGGCGGTGAGCCTCAGTAATCCTCCCTCACAGCCACCGCCCCGCGGCGATGACCACCGCCCCGCGGTGGACGGAGTGCCTCCTAGTGAGATTTTGCCGCGACCCGCGGTGAGATCAGCGCAACCCGATGTCCAAAATTCCTATTCTGCTGATGAGGTCTGTGTTGATACTGATGAGGAGTTAGGACTTCCAGATGATATTTTGGATCGCAAGGTGCTGACTGAGGAGGAGTATTTTTTGAGATTTGAGGAGGAGTGGAGCGACGATGAGGAGGAGTGTCGTGATTGCGAAAATACTCCAGAGACAACCATTTCTCTCGAAAATGCTCCGGCAGTCCCCGACCCTCTAGAGGTTGCCTATGATGAGTTTGTGGGTCTCAACTCCTTCTCGCTCGTTGCGCCCCAACCCATCGCACCCTTCCTTGAGGCTTCCCGAGTTACTCAAAGGCTAACAAACAACGAGGATATCTATGAGGCCTTCAGTGACTGCATAAAAACCGTTCCCTTGGTCACACTGGTTGCCAGCACCCCTCGCTGCAAGGAAATGTTAAAGGTGCTGGGCCTGATCAAGAAGAAACCGAAGGGGAAGCATAAGAAGGAGAACTTGATGCAGGTGGCTAATTTCTACATACTAGATACGGGGCAAGATAGACATGCAACCCCTGAGATGCTGGGTAGGCCATTTCTGAAGATGGCAAGTGTATTCATGGGTATACACAACGGTCCACCCACAAAGAAGTGCAGGAGATTGGGGATCACGCTCAACATAGAACATATAAAGAGGCATCCTCCAGATCCAGATCCCAGGTGTTCAGTTGCTATGAGCAACCCAAGTTGAGACTGAGTAGTATGTCAAGCCATGACAATAACTAAGGCGCTGTCTGGGAGGCAACCCGAGGTATGTTTTACTTTCTTTGTTTTTCTTTCTTTATTTCTTGCATTAGTTTTGCTTGTTTTTGCTTTGTTTTTGTTTTGGTTTTTGTTTCCGACTGACCTACAGGGAAGAAACCCATGCCTATTGAAGAAGGTGTTTCCACACCAATGTAAGTCTTCCTTCCCTACACTAAGTCACTCCCCGAAAAAACCTTTAAAAAAAAATCCGAAAAAAAAAGAATAATCGGATTAAAAAAAAAAGTTTTACCGAAGGCCAGCTGTCCGGAATTCCATGGAGATGGTGCGCATCATGTTGTCAAGGAGGATACACTGCCCTACACATTATTTGGCAACGATGATGGCCCTATAATTGACAGCTGAGGAGGAGGAACACTAGAGCCCCCATCAAGATCATATCTGGGCTCCACCATGTGTTCCTAGAAGGCCGTACAACCCCGACATCTTTGCTATACCACTATTCACCAAAGTGGTTCCCTTATGGTTGCACGGTAAGAGAAGATTTTGGAATTGCTGAAGACACCCGCCCAACACCAGAGACCTGGGCATTTATTGAAGAAGACCGCCAGCGACACCTATAGTGTCCAAGCAGCTTGGCGACGTTTGTGAGTTATTTTTTGCTTTTCCCTGTGTTTCTATCCTTTTGTCTTTCTATAAATTGAGGACAATGCAATGTTTAAGCATGGGGGAGAGTTCTATACTTGCTACGTTGTTGAGGAAAAAAAATTAAAAAATAAAAAGAGCCAAAAAATTGAAAAAGGCATACATTGAAAATCCTGGGATAGGTCGAAAACCCGAAAGGGCGGCCTAGGTAATAAGCAGGTGGCTTGGACCAGCATTAGGCTGGGGTAATATGTGGTCAAGAGTGACGTGAGCTTATGTAAGTACATCTATTGGAAAATGAAATGAGTGGCTTGGTAAAAACCCGAAAGGGCGCCTTGGCAAAATGAGCGAAAAAGAAGAAGAGTGATTTTAGGATTTCTCATTATTCTTGGTGATGCGTCATAAGAAGAGGAGATATAAGGAGGTTTCGAGTAGGTCACTCTGGAGAGATAAGAAGATAGATGGGAGGCTAGGATTAGTATTGTCACTCTATGGTGTTATGTTGTATTGTGTTGTTGTGCTGTGCATATTGTTTTGGTTGTCTGGAGCTGATTGTTGAGTTGTTGTAATTGCTGGTGTCATATTTTCTTGTACTTCCTGAGACCTTGGTGTTTGATTGAGAGAGTAGGTTTATCTTTAGCTTACTCGGGACGAGTAAAGGTCTAAGCATGGGGGAATTTGATAGGTGTCATTTCATGCACCTTAACTAGCAATTATTAACATTATTTAGAGGAGTTTATGACTAGATTTAAGGTTAAGTCTGTAATCCAGAAGATGTGGAGAGAATTGAAGATATCTAGGGATTTACAGCTTATTTGGAGAAGATGAGGATCTGATGAAAATTAATTGGAGAAGACTACCAACACTTGGTAGTAATGAAGAGCAGAAGAGAAAGGAGTGGGTGAATTTCTACCGCCCCGCGCCAGAGCCACCGCGACCCGGCGGTGGGTCTCAGAGAAAGTCACCGCCCCGCGGTGAGAAGCACCGCCCCGCGGTGGGAGCTGACGCCCCACGGCCATCACGCGAGGCAAACCAAGCTTAAATTAATTAAACACGCGAGGTGATTGCTGGAATTGGAAGGAAGTTAGGCCCAAGTGAAGAAGAAAGGCCCAAAAGGAAGGCCTCGGCCCAATTAATATAAGAAACGAAGTCGTGAATTGCTGATGCCGCGCACGCGAGTTCGGGCGCGTGAATTGAAGCTGGAGAAAGCCACTGGATGATGTCGCCATGACGTCAGCGGAGCATGTGATGCTGAGATGGGCCGCATCTTGGAATTGGGCCGAGAAGCTGATTTCACGAGAGAGACCGAGCGTGATTCCGGGATTAATTTCCCGGGATTTGATTTGCTTATTTTTGGTTATTATTTTATTATTTTATTTTACACAGTTTTAGAATTAGGTTAAAAATCCTTTAGTTAACCTAGTTGACACAATCTATAATTTAGTTTTAGAAGTTTATTTTTCATTCTGCCTCTAGGGTTTCAACCCATGGAGAGCTAAACTCCTTTATTTCGCTAGACGATTGAAGCATTGCAATGGATTGGTTGTGAGATTTCTATTCCTTGTTCTATATCTTATAAAGTTGGTTTAATTCTCTTGAGCATATTGTCTATTGGTTTATGTTGATTCTTCTAGCGTAGCTAACTAGGTTTTTCGACATCTATCAATTGCTAGGATTTGCATATAGGGGTTCCGAGTGCATATCTAGTAGCATACATGATTGTTAAATATAGTGGAATACGAGTGTGCAATTGTGAGAGAGAATCATTTGCATGTTAAGTAGTAAGGAAGCACCTTCTATTTGCATGTATCCTATATCCTTGTATGCATTGCTATTGCTGTGTTAGTGGTAAAGTACACCGACAACTGTGAGAATCTGAGGTACTTTCCCATTGACGTAGTAATAAGTCTATTGACAACTGTGAGAATCATTAGTACTTAAGATCAGGGTGGGAATAACTATAAGATTGTGAAAAGAACTTGGAAAAATAGTTATGAGTGATCAACCTGTTTCCTTTGCAGTGTGGATATTTGTCTAGTGGAATATTTCCACCTGTCATATTTATTTTCACTCTAAAGCTTGCATCCTTGTTACTTTGCTTGATAATCAAAACCCCCCTTTCTTGTTACTTTGCATGTTTATAAACACTTAGAAAGAGCACTTCCTCCCTGTGGATTCGACCCTTACTTGCCCAGACTACTTGTTTAGGTTTGTTAGGATTATTTTGTTTAGGTGTCACGAAAACGCCTATCATTGTGCCTGCATCTATTGTAACAAAACTCGACAAGTGATAGTAAGTCCTCCCAACGCTTAGGGTTGGCTTTGAGCATCGTGCGAAGGAGGGCTCCTAGAGTTCTATTTGTGACCTCCGTTTGGCCATCGGTTTGGGGGTGGTAGCTAGTCGAGAATAGGAGTTTGGTTCCTAGCTTTCCCCAAAGAGTTCTCCAAAAATGACCAACGAACTTAGAATCCCTATCACTAACTATGGTATGCGGGACTCCATGAAGACGTACCACATGCTCAAAGAATAGATCAACAATCTCACTAGCACTATGGGTGGTCTTACAAGCTATAAAATGTGCCATCTTAGAAAATCTATCTACGACCACAAAAATAGAGTCTTTACCTCGTCTAGAGAGGGGCAAACCCGTGATGAAATCCATAGACAAATCTTCCCAGGGGGCACTAGGAATGGACAAAGGAGTGTAGAGGCCGTGAGGACTAGACTTAGCTTTGGCTCTCTGACAAGTCACACAACTTCTACAAAACCTAGCCACTTGGTGGGTCATCTTAGGCCAAAAGAAATGTTCTCTAAGCGCGTCTAAGGTCTTCCTAATCCCAAAATGTCCACGACTCGCGTGTGCTTCCTCAATCAATAGGAGCCTAATGGAGGATCTAGGAATGCATAGACGACTAGCCTTGTACAAATAACCCTCAGAAATGTAAAAGGTCTCAAACTCACGCGATCTCAGGCAATGCTCAAGAATAGGGGCAAAGAAGGGGCCACTAGCATATAATTCTTTAATCAAAGCAAAACCCAAAATTTTAGTTTGCACTTGAGTCAAGAGAACATACCTGCGAGATAACGCGTCAACAACAATGTTATCTTTTCCTTTCTTGTGAACAACGGCATAAGGAAACGTCTCCAGAAACTCCACCCAGTGAGCATGGCGTCGATTGAGGTGAGCTTGGCTCTTCATGTAGCTCAACGCGGCGTGATCGTTGTGGATGACAAACTCACGCGGCCAAAGGTAATGTTGCCAAGTCTTCAACACGCGTACTAATGCATAAAGCTCTTTGTCGTAGGTGGGGTAATTGAGCGTTGCCCCTGTGAGCTTCTCACTGAAGTAGGCAATTGGCCTCTTCTCTTGGTGTAGCACACCACCAATGCCTATGTCAGAGGCATCACACTCCACTTCGAAGTGTTTGGTGAAATCTGGAAGCTGGAGCAAAGGGGCTTGGCATAACGCGTTCTTCAAGGCTGAGAAGGCGCGTTCATGGGACTTATGCCACAAAACTGTGCTTCCTTTCTTGGTGAGCTCATGTAGTGGCGCGGCAATGGAAGAGAAATCGCGTACAAAACGCCGATAAAAGCCCGCGAGACCTAGAAAGCTTCGCACCTGCGTCGGTGTTGTAGGCGTGGGCCAGTCCTTGATGGCCGCGATCTTCTCATTATCAACGCTACTCACAATGTAGCCCAGAAAGTTGGTGGACTCGGAGCAAAATGAGCACTTTGCCAGATTGGCAAACATGCTCTCTTGTCGAAGGCATTCGAGCACTTGGCGAAGGTGATCGACATGGTCTTCTAGGCTTCGGGAATACACAAGGATGTCATCGAAGTAAATGACAAAAAAACTTGCCAAGGAAAGATCTCAACACGTGGTTCATCACGCGCATGAAGGTGCTGGGCGCGTTCGTGAGCCCAAATGGCATGACAAGCCACTCGTAGATCCCATACTTCGTCTTGAACGCTGTTTTCCACTCATCACCTTCTTTCATTTTGATCTGGTGATAACCACTCTTCAAATCAATTTTGGAGAAGAGTGTCGCGCCATGAAGTTCATCAGGCATATCATCAAGGCGGGGGAATAGGGTGTCTATACTTGACTGTGATCTGGTTAATTGCACGACAATCAACACATATTCTCCATGTGCCATCCTTCTTGGGCACAAGGATCACAGGCACAACACAAGGGGAAAGAGATTCCCTTACGTACCCGTAATCTAAAGTAAGGAAAGGCGTAGAAAGAAGACAGTAATGCAGAACATAGGTGAACAGTAATACATAAGATTTACAGCGTGAATAGTAATGAACAGTGAATTTTGAACAGTAACATATAAATAGTGAAAAACTAAGAACAATGAATAGTAAACGAAATAGTAACTATACTGAAAAACTTAAAAACTAAAGCAGGAAGAGAAATATAAACTGAAAACTTAGGACTTTTATAAGATCATAATAAACTTACAAGGACTGTTGTACAGGACTATTGTTGTAACATAAAACGATTTCCAAAAGCTTGAAGGAGCTCCGGAGGAAGGCTTCTAAGCTTAAGATATTTCTGTGAGTTTCTCAACACATGAGAGTCTGAAATCGGATGCCTCAAAACAACTGAGGGCTTTGCCTTTTATAGAGAGGGGGAGAGGCTAGTTTCTTTGTCCGTACCAATTTTTGGTACTATTTCTTCACGGGTGGAGTCTCCTGTTGTGAGTGGAGTACTGCGTTTGTCTTTTGTCTTCTTGTCTTGAGTGGAGTGCTGAGCTGGTCTTTTGTCTTCTTGTCTTGAGTGGAGTGCTGAGCTGGTCTTTTGTCTTCTTGTCTTGAGTGGAGTGCTGAGCTGGTCTTTTGTCTTCAACTGCAAGTGGATCTTTCTCATCCTTCGCAGAAGGTGAAGCCTTTTATTTTGTTGGACTTTTGTTAGCTGCAACATGGTGGGCTTGCTCTTCTTTCCTTGTTTTTGTAATGAGCCTTTAGTCTATTGTGTCTTGATGGGCCCATTAATTGGGCTGGGGTGCTGAGCGAGTCAGTGGACCTTTCTTCTTGGTTTCTTCTTGTAGTGGGTCTCTGAGACTATTATTTTGTTGGACTTTTCTTCCTTCTTCTGCTTTTTGTTTGTGGGCCTATTGTCTTGCGCTGCCTGGTGGGCCTATTGTTTGTGAGATCTTCTTCTTGGGTCTTTTATCAAAGTAACAAGATGTTCACAGGAGATAATCTAAAAACAGATTAGATTACCCCCTGAAAAGAAAACATAAAATGAGAACATTCAATTCTTTTTTCTTTTTTCTTTTTCTCTCCTTTTTCTTTTTGATTGTGCTAGATGTCTCTATGAGTGTCGGGAATGCTTATGTCATCCCAGTATTCTGTGTCAAACATGTCTTCATTTTCTTGTCTGAGTTTATCCTCTAGAGAAATGAATTTCCGCCAATCAGCAAACTGGCCGTCTCCGCTGAATGGTAGCCATATTCTCCATTTATCTGAAACCCAGATTTGTGTATAATGTCCTTCTGCTGCCAATCTACACGCCTCACATCCATTGTAGATGTATGCATGCTTGTAGAATAAGGAAACATCTTGGTGGCGCCTATAGAGCTCATGTTCCTCGTGTATTGTAAAGTTGGTGGGCTGCAGACCTATCCAGTCTCTCCAGTCTTCATCCTTTGAAACACCATGGGAGAAACATATGACCTTTTTTGACGGAATCATGGTGAATTCCGTTACTTTTGGGAGAGTAGCTTGGACATAGGCAACTGTTGGACCAAAAGTTGCCATGTTACTTCCTATCAGCAGGAACTTTTCTCCAAATGCCTGCAGGGTCTCTTCTATTCTTCCTTCAATGTTGGGTTGGAAACTGATACTGTGGATCATACCTAGGTGGAAGAATTTTAGGATAAGGTCTTTGGGTATGGTGCATGTGTTTAGGTATAGGAGGATTTTAAGAAGTCTGCCTGTCATCATTGTTGGGCCCCCTACTATTGGTTTAATAGTTGAGAATTGCCGAACAATGACTCCCTTGAATTTCCACCCTGGTTCTCTGAAATACATCTGGATAAGCTCTTTCTGAGCTTGTATTAGATCTGCCAAATGGCCTTCTTCTGTTTTTTGTATTAGGACCTCTTTTCCCTGGGGCCAAGCATCAAGGAGTGGTGTAAGCGCTTCTTGTGCTGGTGTGTCGAGAAGACGAGCTTGGAGATTCTTCCAACGTCTACCTATAGCAATGGTTAGTTGTTCATTCAATTCGTTTTCCCTTTTTTCCTTTTCTCTTATCATATTTCCATTTTCATGGAAGTGGATACTGAGTGCGTTTAAGCACTGTAACTTTTTTTTAGCTGCATGGGGCATAGTAGGAAGCCGCCAAAGGTTATTCAACAAACCAAGTTGTTCTGTAGAGAGCAAAAGCCCCTGTAGAGGTCTGAATTTGCTGTTGTCTGTGGCTTGGGAGGAAGGTGAAGGAAAAACCTTTTCCTTTCCTTTGTTGGAGGGAGTTCTCATTTTTAGAACCTGAAAATGAAAACAAGTCAGAAATCTCTGTTTGTCTGTAACTCTGTAAGGATAGTAGGGGTTAAAAGTCTCGAGTTCTTTTGTAATCAGATTTAAGGTTCTGCTAATGGAAGCAGACTGTAGAGTGGATATATCATTATGTTCAACCGCTGCAATGAACTCAAAACTAATCTTTTTACCCATTACTGACGTATGTAGGCCAAACCTATCAACCGTGAACGGACAAATTTGTGTTAGGAAAGGTGTTCCTAGCATTATTTGCTGGTTTAAGCCTTTTATCAGAATGAAGGAGTTGTTGAAGCAATGTTTCTCATTGCAAATAGAGGCTTTAAGAATCTTGTAACTAAGGTTCATACGACTACCACTAGCATCAAGGATTTTTTCATGACTCTTGTGGTAATATTTTGAAGGAATTAGACCTTCACAAATACAGTTTAAATCTGCTCCACTGTCTATGAGAGCAACTGTAGAAAGAATGAAGTCTTCTATTTTTATGGTAATATGAACATACCATTTTTGAAAGTTGATTTTGTTTATAGCTGCAATAAAAGAATCTTCAAGGAGGGGAGATTCTTCTTCCTTTTGTTGAGAACGGGGGCTGGAGTAAGGGTTTTTAGAAAATTCAAGATGAGCTATTCTAGCTTCAAGTTCAAGATCTTTGGTCTCATTTAGTAATAACTGTTTGTTAAGGGATCCTATGTCTTTTTTGATTTTATTGACTTCAGCTTGTAGGTCTTTCAAGGTAATGGAGGAAAATATCTTAGCAGGTGACTTTTTATTAATAATTTTGGATATGCTAAAAGGTTCTTCAAGTAGGGGTTGTTGTTCTTTAAATATTAGTTCCTTTAGCTTTATGAAGTATTCTCGTTTTATTTGAGGATCTTCAAGGGTATCAATAAGTTCTAAAAGGGCCTCTCTTTCATCACTTTTGGTGATAACATTGCAGAATTGGGTTGTTCCTGAATTCTCAGTTTCTGAAGTATCAGGGACATAAAATTCATTCTCAGAATCCTCCAAAAGGATTTTAGTGAGTCTATCTTTTAAGGTACTGTCATCTTGACAGATTTCATTGATCTTTTGTTTGAGACTGCAATTGTCTATCTTGGTTGGAATTTCCTTTTGGGTGGGTAACTAGGTTTTTCATATATGTTATCGAACTTTCTGTGTTTATTTTTATGACTCTTTTTATATTTATAAGAAGGGGGTTCTATTTTGGCAAGGCCAAAAGCCTCACAGAAGTTGCCTAATTCTTTTCTTCTAGATCCTTTTTCTCTACCATATTTGGCCTGAATTTTTAACTCGGAGCAAAGGGCTAACCCTTCTTTTTTGACAAAAGCCATTAGTTGGCCATAGGTCATGTCTTTCCAAGGAATTTCTTCTGTTTGAATTTCATCTTTTATTTTCTGGATTATCCTATCAGCAAATAAGTTAGGAAGACCAGTAACAAATCTTTCTTTCCAATATCCCTTATTGCAGTCATTTCTTTTATAGACATAGGACAGGAAAACGTCTTTATACCACCTATAGTCACTAAGGGTCTTACATCTTAGATTAGAAAGGATTTCTCTATTGGCTTGGATTTCCTCTCTGGGGTTGCCTATAAAGTGCATACTTATGGTGTATATAAGTTGGTGGACAGGTTCTGGTTCACCATTATCATTGGTAAAATCTAGGATCTCTTCTCTTTGAAAGGAGGATAAAGCATTATCCCACCAGTTTCTAAGCTGGCATGTAAATCCAGTAGTTAAAAGTGAAAAACAAGTTTTGGAGTCTTTTCTGCCAACTGTATAGGCTACATTAGCCATACCCATTTCTTGTAAGGTATTAAGTATTTCATGTTCGGACTTACCATCTATATTCCATTCATAGATAGATTGTCCATTATAATCCGTGGATCTGAACTTAGATCTTTCTTCATATTGAAGGTCAGGAGGAGTAGGTTTAGGATAGAAGTTCCTAGTGTCTGTGTTCCTGAATATTTTCCTGTGTGCCTGAGGCCTATCATGGTTGTCTCTTATCCTATTAATGGAAAGGGGGTTTTCTTCAAAGCAGGTCTGCAAGGTTTCTATTGCCTTGTTACCAGATGGGATATTTTCTCTTCCAGAGTTGTCTGAGGAACTGCTTGAGTCTGTGTTGGAACAATTGTTACATTCCTCGACACAATTAATCATAACATTTTTTAATTTTTGATCGATTAATTCCATGAGACTAAGAGAAGGATTAAGAGAAGTGTTACTGACAATTTCTTTTTTTATTCCCTGAATTTGAAAATGAGGTCTAGAGATGTCTTTAGGGAACTTGATAGTTTCAGTACTGATTTTATCATGTATTAATTCAACTTGTTCAGCTATAGTGTGGAGGATTTGATTAGAATAGTTGTGTTATTGATGTATTTTCTTAACATCTTCTAAGGTAGTAGGACTGTTATCTAAGTACCAATTCTAGGATTTTTAAAGGGTTCAGCAGGGACCTCCCCATCTTTTGTAATAATTTTTATTCCTTGTAAAGGAGGATGAACACTTTGTGTAGATCCTGAGGGTAAAAGATTCCAAGTCTTTGTTAACCTTGTTTGGACATCTATGGACTTTTGTTCTAAAGGGTTTTCTATTCCCTGAATCTTAAGGTAATTAGGAAACCATGTGAAGAACAAGATATTGATCCTATATTTTTCCATATCAGAATACCATAGTTCTCTTATTTTATCTCTGACTGTTTTGTCTATTTTCATGAACCAAACTTTCTTGATTCTGTTTTCAATGGAATCAAAGTCTCTTCTTAGATAATCTTTATCTATTGTAAAGTCTATTTTTGTGATAACATTTATGGAGGAGTATCTTCCCATATCACTCTGAGTAGGTGAAGAGGGAAAAAATTCATCTCTATTTTGTTCAATAACAGGGCTAGGAATGGGACTACTAAATTCAACCTTAACAGAATGGTCTTTTATAGAATGGTCTCTAGCAGTATAGAGGGACTCTGAAAAAGAGTTTCTTGCAGGGAAAGGATGGGGATTTCTAGGTATAGGTCTAAAAGATCTAGTGGAATTAAATCTTATAAGGACCCTACCATCACCACTTTCTTCTATCTGGGAAATTTCTGTTTTTTTAAGATCATCCGGAGGACAATCATGTTTTAGTTCCAAAGCTTCCGGTATAGTAATATCTTCCCACTTTATCAGTTTGGGAGTGAACGTTGTAGATCTCTCAGCTTCTAGTTGGAGGAGGATAGTTTCTCCTCTAGGGACAGGAGGTACTATACACTTAGGATCTGTGCAGGAACTTAGGACTCTGTAATGGAGTCGGTAGATAATGCAAAGTTTTTAGAAAGGTTTTTGAACCCCTTTTTAAGGAGCTTAATATCAAGAGTAAGAGTACTACTGATTCTAGGGTCTGTCATATCAACTGTAAAATTTGGAGAACAGTTGAAGAAGATTGGGCCATTACAGATATTGGTTTGAATAACAACAATTAATGAGTCTTTGTAAGAAATGAGTTTGTCGTCTCTAAGGGCAATAAAGACTGGGGTGTCTATGCCTAATCTGGCTAAAGGTTTAAGAGCAACTTGAATTAGGCCTATGTGGATATATCTATAGTTCTTGTTTAGATATTCATCAATAGCTATGGAGGATAATAATTGAAGAGTCAGTTGTTCTTTGTCAAGACTGAGTGTTTATTCATGACTCTTTACACTAAGAGCTGTTTTAAAGTCTGTCCATCCTATTCTGTAAATGGATTGTATAGACTGTTGTTGTATGTTCCAATCATTATTATTTTCTTCGTACAAGTTTTCATTACTATGGACGACTGGGGTGCTAGATGAACTAGAACCTCTATGCAGCATACGCCTAAATTGTAGAGCCATAATTAGTTACGTTTTAGAAACTATTTATCTTAATCGTATGTTTTATTGTTACTAAATGGCGTGGGACCATCGGCCTGGAACACCCTGGGACTACCTCGTCAAGCGGGCTTACCAACGGACTTACGACTAAAACCAAACACGCCTTTCCTTACTCTGAACTAGCGAGCGAGATTGCTGAATTGAAGGACATGGTGAGGAGAGTAACACTGCAAGGAACTCCTCAACAACTCAAATCATGTGGGATTTGTGCTGATCAATTCCACCCCACCGATGCATGTCCTCAATTGCAAGATGATCCGAATGCTGAGGTGAACCATGTAGGAGGTTATGGACCTCCAAGACCTCGGAACGATCCCTACTCCAGCCCTTATAATCCGGGATGGAGAGACCACCAAAATTTCAGATGGAGGGATCAACCGAATCAACAACAGCAGCCTCAGTTTCAACAACAACAGCAGCCAAGACCTCAATTTCTACAAAGGTTGCTAGATCAACAACCGGGTACGTCTGCCTCAACTGAAGATATGCTCCAAGCTTTGACGAAACATTTCACTACTCATGTTCAAGCTACGGGGTCGAGCATAAAGAATTTAGAGAATCAGATGAGCCAAATGGCTGAAGCCATCACAAGGATCGATGCAAAGATTTCGGGAAATCTACCATCTCAAACGGTAGTGAACCCACGAGCAAATGTTAGTGCTGTAACCCTCCGAAATGGAAAGCAATTGCTTGTCGCTCCTATTGCTGAGAAGGACGATTCAGGAAAAGGGGAGTTTCAAAGGCGCCTGCCCAAGAAGTGCAGTGATCCAGGTATGTTTTCTATCCCCTGCATCATTGGTGAGACAAAGATTGATAAAGCTATGTTAGATCTTGGTGCATCTATTAATGTCTTACCATTGTCATTTTTATGAGTCTCTTGGTCTGCCACCATTACAGGACACTAGGCTAGTTATTCAATTAGCTGATGGAACCAATGTCTACCTGAAAGGGGTTGTTGAAGATGTCCTTGTTATGGTAGATAAGCTGATTTTTCCCACTGATTTTTATGTGCTCGATATGGGTGGGGGTACAGGTGCACATATGCTATTAGGTAGACCATTCATGAAAACCGCAAACACCACAATTGATGTCAGAAGTGGGAAATTAACTATGGAATTTGATGGGGAGGGTTGAATATAACATATATGATATGAAACATGTCATTAACACTTCTTTAAACTTTGTTAATGTAATGAGTCCTAACCCTTTGGATGAATTGCAACCTATAATAGAGGATCCCATAGTTGACTTGTCTGTCGATATTCATGTATATTCTTATCTGCAGGAATTCACAGCTTTATTGGATGAGAAGGGTGATTCTCCCACTTCTCTTTTGGGCAGTTGCCCCACTTTACTGACTCCATAGGTCAAGGTGGAAGGGCCGCTGAAGAAGAGGAATGGTCTAAGGTTCAAACCTTTCCATGATTGGTTCAGAAAGGAGGTGCTGAATGAGAGGGTTCCTAAGGAACCTGATGCTGTGGATTGAGATTGTCTGAGTCCCATGGCGAGCCAACAACATTAACTAAGACGCTGCTCGGGAGGCAACCCGAGTTCTTTCTTTCTCTTATCTTTGTGGTTTCATAGCTAGGTAGTTTGTTTTTGTTTTGTTTTTTGTTTCGTTTCGCCTGTGCACTAACACGCAGGTACAAAAGAAAATGTTCAATGGGGGGTTCTGGAGAGCTCATCGCACCCCGCGGTGAGCAGCCCACCGCACCCGCGGTGGGCACCCCTTTACTTTCTGCTCTACTATAAAAAAAAAATCCCCGAAAAAAACCTTAAACGGGGATAAAAAATTAAAAAAAAATCGAAAAAAAACAACAAAAAAGAGTTCTACCGTAGGCCAGTTGTCCGGAGTTTCCCATGGAGAAGGTGCGCATCATGTTGTCAAGGAGGAGACATTCGCCCCACACATTATTTGGCAATGATGATGGCCCTACAATCGACAGCTGGAGAGGAGGAGCACCAGGGCCCACACCACGATGACATATGGGCCCAATTTTTGTGTTCATGGAAGGCCGTGCAGCCCCAAATTCTTTGATATACCACTATTCACCAAAGTGGTTTCCTTTTGGTTGCACGGTAGGAGAAGATTATTGATTAAGAAGATCCCGCGCAACACCAGAGACCTGAGCGTTCATTGTTTTACCGCCAGCAACAACGTACGTCTCCAAGCCAACTCAGCGGCGTCTGTGAGTTATTTTTTGCTCTTCCCTGTGCTTCTATTCTTTTGTCTTTCATTACATTAATGAAAATGCAATGTTTAAGTATGAGGGAGGGTTCTATACTTGCTATGTCGTTGATAAGAAGAAAAAAAATGAAAAGAGCCAAAAATTTGAAAAAAGGCTAAAATAGAAATCCTGGGATAGGTCGAAAACCCGAAAGGGCGGCCTAGGCAATAAGCAGGTGGCTTGGACCAACATTAGGCTGGGGTAATATGAGGTCAAGAGTGATGTGAGTTTATGTGAGCACATCTATTGGAAAATGAAATGAGTGGCTTGGTGAAAACCCGAAAGGGCGCCTTGGCAAAATGAGTGAAAAGAAGAAGAGTGAATTTTAGGAATCATCATTTTACCTGGCGTGGTGACATAAGAAGAGGTGATATAAGGAGGATTCGGGTAGGTCACTCTAGAGCGATAAGAAGATAGATGGAGGCTAGGATTAGATTGTTACTCACTCTATGGTGTTCAGGATAAGCTTGGGGGAAGTACTATGCTTTCCTTCTAAGCTTGGTTGTGTGTGGTGATTTGGTGTTGTGTTTTTGGTTGTCTTGGAGCTTATTGTTGATGTGTTATAACTACTAGTGTCATATTTTCTTGTGCTTCCTGAAGCCTTGGGGTTGAATTTGGAGGAGTAGGTTGACTTTAGCTTACTCGAGGACGAGTAAGATCTAAGTATGGGAGAATTTGATAGGTGATATATTGTATAGCGCATCTAGTGGTTATTAGCATGATTTAGATGAGTTTTAGGTGTGTTTTGGTGTTAACTCTGTGATCCGGATGAGAAGCCAAGAAGTGGAGAAAGCATAGGATTTACAGAGTTCTGAAGCACATGGAAGAGAAGAGTTGAAGAGCGGTGCGAAGGATGCAAGGAGAAGCTGCGAGAGAAGACATAGGAGTTCTGGAGCCTTGCCGCACCCGCGCCGAAGTCTACCGCACCCCGCGGCAGATCATGAAGAAAGGAGAACAAGTTTTGGAGTGCCACCGCACCCCGCGGTGACACTGACCGCACCCGCGGCGAGAAAGTCAGAGAAGAGGAGCCGGACACTGGAAGACCACCGCACCCGCGGTGGCACGCGCGCTGAAGACTTTTTCCGAGTTTTTATTTCCCGTTTTGTTTTATTTCCGAAACTTTATTTCCAAGTTTGTTATTTCCTTTTCTTTATTTCTGAATTAATTTCCCTAGTATTTAAGGTACTTTCTAAGACTTTTTGGAGGTTACCTTTTGTTTTGCCACCAAACCCTAGTTTTATCTCACAAACCTTATGGAGAACTAAACCTCCATTATTGCACTTGACGTTTTGAAGCCTTCAATTGATTGGTTGTGAGTTTTCTACTCTTGTTTGTTTTCCTATCTAGTTGTATTAATTCTCTTGCGCTTGAATGTTTATTGAATCTTATTGGTTTATCTAGACTGATCACCTAGGTTTATTGATATTATCCATATAGCTAGGACTTGTGATTCCGGGTTCGGGTTGCATATCTAGTAGCAAACACGATTTACATAAGCGGGTTGCGAGTGTTTATCGTGAGAGAGAGAGTTAATTGCATGCTTATATAGTAACATGTTGTTTCTATTGCATGTATCTTGTTGAATCCTTGGTTGAATGCTATTGCTTTGTTGAGTCTTGAAGGTTTTCGGATTTGATTTAGTAATAAGTACTATTAGGGCTGGTAGAACTAATAGTTACATATGATCGGGATAAGGACAACTATAGGAAAGATAAGAACTTGAGACTAATAGAATTCAGTGATCAACCATATCTCTTGTTGTGTGGATCTTTGTCAGGTGTGACGCTTTCCCCCATCATATTCACAACCTTTGCTTGCGAATCTGTTTACTTGTCTACTTGTTATTTGGTTACGAAAATCATACAAACCCCCCCTAGTTCCTAGTTGGTGACTTGAAAGACACAAGAATTGATAACCTGATTTCCTTGGGTTCGACCCTGACTTGCTTGCTATACTCTTTAGTAGGTACTTTAGGATTTCTTTGATTAGGCATACGACTTTAGCCCTGTCAACAACATGACCATATTTTCTTTTACCGGGACGAAAAGGTTTTTCTTGTTTCCTCTGCTGGAAGTCAATTCCCTTACCTCTAGTTCCCTAAGCTTGATTGACGTACATTTTATGAGCATTATGTTCGTCAAACCAGGTTTGCTTACCTTTTGGCTTCTGTTCTATCACCTTTACCTTTTCTTCTAGGAACTGGTTTTTGTCACGAGAGGTTTGTAGAGCACAATTGAGAGTTTCATTTCTCTCGACCAGTTCCCTTCTCAGCTTCTCATTTTCAACAGAGCATGCGTCCTCAGAATATTCCTTTCTCGGATACCCAATACCATATCTTTGCTTGACAAACACAATTTGATTCACAGTTTTCTCATTTATAGACTCAGTAAGATCATCAAGTTTGTTCATTATTTCAGCAAGCATGGCAGAGGTATTCTTTTCAGAGTCGGTAGGAGCAGCAACAGAAATGTCAACATGCATGTGTTCCTTTTCTCTAGTAATACATGAATCACATTTCCTAGAGGAACTAGCAAACAATTTTTCAGTTTCATCAAGTTTCTTGCTCCAAATAGAATTTTCAGTAGATAAGCATGAAATTTCTTCTTCACATTCATCTAATCTTTCCTGAAGGGAATTGTTCTCTTTTCCAAGTTTCTTAACGATCTTGATCAATTGTTTCTTATCACATTCAAGAAGAGATTTAGTAAAGTCAGAAGAGGATACCTCAAAGTCATCCGATTCGGTTGAATCCTCCTTAGCCATCAAGCACCTTCCTTCAAAGATTCCATTTAGATCCAGTTCCCCATCGGAGTCCTCTGAGTTGTCTCTGAAAGTTGGAAAGAGAGCTTTCTTCTTTATAGGCTTGTCATCTTCATTTGAATTCTTTGGACAATTCTTAGCAAGATGTCCTCTTTCCTTGCATTGATAACAAGTATAATCCTTGAGATCTCTTTTCTGGAAAGATTTCTTAAACTTTCCCTTGATGAAGTGCTTTTTGATGTGCTTTGTGACAAGAGCGATCATCTCATCTTCCTTTTCTTCGAGATCAGAATTTTCTTCCTCCATTTCCAATCTTGAGAAGGCTTGGTAGTCATTGGTTTTGATATGGCTTTCCATGCATTTTCTCACCATTCTTCTTCTCCTTTCTTCAGAATGTGAGGCTTGTTGGTTGAAATTCCCAGAGTGAATTCACTTGAGCTAGTCATCTTGAAATCTATAAACTAACACAAATCTAGACCGTCTTCTCTGATACCAATTGTAGGATCGCACGTGTTAGAAATCAAAGGGAACTGAGAGTTCAGTTCCTTAGCAGCGGATTATGTAATAACACAGATTCAAGACCGATTCCTTAGAGTGGGAACCTTTGATAACCAACTAGTTATTCAGGATAAAATCCACTGCCTCTCTTTCAAGAGGATTTAAAAGTCTACTTCTTTTATTAATGCTTCGATTACAATCAACTAGAATAGAACACACAGATTAAAGACTTAAGACACACTTAAGACTCTCTACCTAGTTTGACCTAATCAAGCACTTAAAAGCAAGATACTTACACATTTCTTCTCACAAGAACAAGCACGATTTCTCTTCACGATCAGCTCTGGATGAATGCGTTAATACGTTATCAATGAGAGAGTTCGGTTACTTTACTTATACATTTAAACCGTGTAGAATAATGATCTACAGCTGGCCGATTTGCATAAATAAAATAACCAAAAGAAATAAAAAAAGATAACATTTGTTTCCAAATAATATCTTTTCCGATTTTATATACTTTTGTTTCCATAAAAAGATATACAAATAATCCCCTAAAATATATGGAAATATGATATCTTTATCTTCTCTTTCTAAGATAAAGATCTACCCTAAACTGTCAGCCGCCGCTCATGATATCTCTTTCCAGTTAGCGCGGCTTCGTTATTCCTCAGTTCCCATGCCAGTTCCCAAAACTGACTTCTTGGTCTCTGTTCTTCATTTCCTGAACCTGAGTTCCCTGTTCAACTAAGCATTTGGAAATATTAGTAGCAAAGTGTTTGTCATCGTCAAAAGTAGGAAAACTGAGGAAGGGAACTTGGAAGGGAACCAGAGTTCCCGAAAGTTCACTTCCTAACACATTTATTATGGCATTTATCACCATATGGATTTCTCTCAATGTTAATCATTGGTTTTTAAACCTGCTACTGCATCCTTTAAGTGTACTCTGCTCTCTAGAATGGCACATTTGGTTGTACGTTGATTACCAAATTGTTACACTCATCCACAATAATAAACTCTGGAGCCTTTACATTTAGTATCTCTGGACTGCACATGTACATGTGACCATAAATTTGAACCTCAAACACACATGCTACCTTAATTGGCGTTTGATATATCATTTGCCATACCTTTATTTAACCACAAATGATGATATGAGTCATCAGCAAACCCTTTCAAATTTGAAAAAATATGGACTTACATAAAAGATTTTGAAAATGTTGTAAAACAAGCTTGGAGAATAAATACACAAGGCTCCTACATGTACAACTTAGTGAAGAAAACACCAGCACTAAAAATAAGTGCAAAAAAATGGAACAAAACAACATTCGAAAATATCTTCAAACAATTGCAAGAAACTGAGGAAAACCTCTCAAAAATCCAAAAAAGAAATATTAATAGACCCAAATCAAAACCTAATTTCAAAACAACATGCACTACTACAATGAAGGCCTAATGAAGCGGTAAAAAACCGCTGCAATATGCAAGACAACCGCTTCATCTGTTTGCGCTGCATTAGGTCAAATGCATCGGTTTATAATCTAATGTAGCGGATTGTAATGAAGGTAAAAAAAAGCTTTAAAATACCAAAACCGTTGCTAAAGTATCTAATGTAGCGTTTCGATTGCAGCGGATATATGGAACCATTGCAGCGGCTATTTTATCTTTTGCAGCGGTTATCTTTTTGTTTGAAACGCTTTTTAAAATCTATTTGCAGCGCTTATTAGCACCTATTGCAGCGGTTTGTGATGGTTTTAAGCAATAGATATGCAGCAGCTCTCTAATAATTTGAATGTTCAAAATATTTCCTGATTGAAATGAAATAAATAAACCATTTAATAATAAAATTGTATTCATTACACAGGAACCTCAAACATATTAGTTACAATATATGTTCAACAAAATAACAAGTTTATAGCTTGCCCAAGTACACAAACTAGCAAGTCCATAGCTTGCTAACATACCAAGTACATATTAATAGTACTCTAACATTAAGACTCAATTTAATCTTATACAACCAATGCCCATATTTCCTTTCATGTGCAATAATATCAAAAACCTGCAAAAACAAATAAATAACCAAAGTTGAATTAAAACAAATAAATTTATTGAAAATACATCTGTACAAGGATGATTCCACAAGAGGTGAGCATGTAATGTGCAGAAATATAGGTCCACCTATGCATATCAACCTTAAATGTAGTAAGAATTGTCTTTTTTCTTCCAATATGTTACGAGTGCGCAAGGACTATATTGCCTCATCCATCTCTAAAGTGATTTAAGTACTAAATTGTAGAAGGCAAAAGTATAACTCGAGTCTTGCATATATAATACTCGAGTAAACAAGCACATCAACATCCATCACCAATTTAGCACGATAGGAAAGGTAATCTAACTGCTTAGGGCATTCCAATCTAATCATTTGTTTGCTAAACCACCTCAGATTATTGTTTTTCCTCTTTAATCCATCTTAGAACAAATAATCTACCAAATTGTAGCAGAGACAAAAACATAATCAGTGGGTGCATATGCTATGATTAGATAACGCTGACTATTCATTCAACCGAATGAGGCACATGTCATCATTGCTCGAATTTGACATCCTTCTCCCTTCAATTACAAATTTGCGAGCATATCTGATTCAACCATTCTATATTAAAACACTTAAACCCTCAAAGAAAACCATAAAGAAAAGAAAAAGGCTAAAATGATTATGCATGCACCACATGATTGGAAATGTAGAACTAAATCTCTAGTAACTTGATTCAAAGAGAAACCTAAATAGAGAACAACAAAGACTCCATAAATTACTCTATTGGTACATACCTCTTTAACAAGTACACCAGCATGTGATTTGTCTTTGAAAGCAGCTTTTGGAATGCGTATTAACAAATGACGAGAAAATTCTCTGCCAATGCAAAATCAAGAAGCAATGAAATTGGAAAGTTGATAGAAGAATGTTACAGATCAAATCAAAATGAAGATGATAGCTTCACACAAAATTACTTGCATCATCATGTTGAGCACACTATGAGACAAAAGATTAACATTCCATATCAATAAAATGGCACCACATAGTAACAAAGCATAAAGGAAATGGAATAGCAGATTTGTAAACAAGGATCCATATTAACACTACTCAAGCAATTCCTTTGGCACACATCAGTCTTGCAAATCTGCTTGAATTTCATACCATTATTGGAGGAGTCCAACTCTACAATCCAGTCCAAAATCTCCTTGTATGCAGTACTTTTCATGCAAGGCATAAAAAACAACTGTTATCAAAAGATCAACCACCATTTTTATCAACATTTTCACTCTTTTTAAACTCCAAATCAAAGTAGAGATGGCAAGGCAAACCCTGCAAGTAAGATTGTGTTAGATGATAAGAATATGCCTTGACTATGAACTAAGTGATCACTTACACCTAGCACCTGGCATGTCTACAAACAACATTAGCAACTACAATAAGAACTAGTAATTTTATTACTCACTATAATTGTTGGATTATATTTCAAATTACAAAGAAAATAGGGCATGATAATGTGATAAGGTATTATAATGAAATTTAGTTCAATAAGTACTAAGTGATCACTATAATTGTTGCTATTAATTCTATTCTTTCAAATTACAAAGAATAGAATTAATAGCAAATATCAGTTAGTATAGGGAAAACCTTCTCTTAAATCTAGTTCACTTTAAGGACCTAAATGATATTCTACGAATAGATAAAAGCAGCTAAGTAAAGCAAGCTTCATGAAATCCAATTATTTATTTCCAATAAATAGTTATCATGTTAAGCTACAAATATGTTTCACAGGAGACAAAACATCAATAGGACAAAAGTACTATGTCCTCCAAATTGGTCAATGAATAGTAAATGAAATAGTAAACGAAATAGTAACTATACTGAAAAACTTAAAAACTAAAGCATGAAGAGAAATATGAACTGAAAACTTAGGACTTTTATAAGATCATAATAAACTTACAGGGACTGTTGTACAGGACTATTGCTGTAACATGAAAAAAAAAGATATTTCTCGGGTTGCCTCCCGAGCAGCGCCTTAGTTAGTGTCATTGGCTCGACATGGGACTCAGACAATCTCAATCCACAGCATCAGGTTCCTTAGGAACCCTCTCATTCAGCACCTCCTTTCTGAACCAATCATGGAAATGTTTGAACCTTAGACCATTCCTCTTCTTCAGCGGCCCTTCCACCTTGACCTATGGAGTCAGTAAAGTGGGGCAACTGCCCAAAAGAGAAGTGGGAGAATCACCCTTCTCATCCAATAAAGCCGTGAATTCCTGCAGATCAGAATATACATGAATATCGACAGACAAGTCAACTATGAGATCCTCTATTATAGGTTGCAATTCATCCAAAGGGTTAGGACTCATTACATCAACAAAGTTTAAAGAAGTGTTAATGACAGGTTTCATATCATATATGTTATATTCAACCCTCCCCATCAAATTCCATAGTTAATTTCCCACTTCTGACATCAAATGTGGTGTTTGCGATTTTCATGAATGGTCTACCTAACAACATATGTGCACCTGTACCCCCACCCATATCGAGCACATAAAAATCAGTGGGAAAAATCAGCTTATCTACCATAACAAGGACATCTTCAACAACCCCTTTCAGGTAGACATTGGTTCCATCAGCTAATTGAATAACTAGCCTAGTGTCCTGTAATGGTGGCAGACCAAGAGACTCATAAAAATGACAATGGTAAGACATTAATAGCTGCACCAAGATCTAATATAGCTTTATCAATCTTTGTCTCACCAATGACGCAGGGGATAGAAAACATACCTGGATCACTGCACTTCTTGGGCAGGCGCCTTTGAAACACGGCAGATACTTGCTCACTCACCTGGACCTGCTTCTGCTTCTGTTTCCTCTTGATTGTGCAAAGTTCCTTCAAGAAACGAGCATATTTGGGAATACTTTTAACAAGTTTGAGTAAAGGGATGTTTACCTCGCACTTGCTAAACGTCTCGAAGAGGTCCTTGTCGTCGATAATTCTCCTCTCCTTAAGCACCTCTGGGAATGGGGCGGGTGGCTTCTCAGAACCGAGAGGAGGGAAGTACGGATGAACATAGGTGTCGATGTATGGCTCTTTGGCAGCTCCAGGAGACCCGCCGCGGGTGCGGTCAGCCTCCACCGCGGGGTGCGGTGTGTCCCCAGAATTTTCTCGAGAAACAACATCGTCACCGCGGGGTGCGGCAGGTCCCACCGCTGGGTGCGGTAGCTTCAACAAAATGTTCTGGTCCTCTTCTGTATTCTCACCGCGGGTGCGGTCCTCTTGCCGCTGGGTGCGGTGGTCCTCCAGAAACTCCCCTTTTCCTGAATCGTCCTTCTCAGCAATAGGAGCGACAAGCAATTGCTTTCCACTTCGGAGGGTTACAGCACTAACATTTGCTCGTGGGTTCACTACCGTTTGAGATGGTAGATTTCCCGAAATCTTTGCATCGGTCCTTGTGATGGCTTCAGCCATTTGGCTCATCTGATTCTCTAAATTCTTTATGCTCGACCCCGTAGCTTGAACATGAGTAGTGAAATGTTTCGTCAAAGCTTGGAGCATATCTTCAGTTGAGGCAGACGTACCCGGTTGTTGATCTTGCAACCTTTATAGAAATTAAGGTCTTGGCTGTTGTTGTTGTTGTTGTTCAAACTGAGGCTGCTTTTGTTGATTCGGTTGATCCCTCCATCTGAAATTTGGGTGGTCTCTCCATCCCGGATTATAAGTGCTAGAGTAGGGATCGTTCCGAGGTCTTGGAGGTCCATAACCTCCTACATGGTTCACCTCAGCATTCGAATCATCTTGCAATTGAGGACATGCATCGGTGGGGTGGAATTGATCAGCACAAATCCCACATGCTTTGAGTTGTTGAGGAGTTCCTTGCAGCGTTAGTCTCCTCACCATGTCCTTCAATTCAGCAATCTCGCTCGCTAGTTCAGAGTGATTGGAGTTCACGACATTGACTCCTCTCTTGGTAGAAGTTCTACCGAAATTTCTTGTCCCCTCTGCCATCTCCTGAATCTTTTCCATGGCTGTCGCTGGTGTTGTGTTGAGAATGTTGCCTCCACAAGCAGCGTCGATAATTCGTCTCTCTTTATCCAGCAAACCATTGTAGAGATGAAGCACTAGATCTTGAGTAGTGTACCCATGGAATGGACAGCTTGAGCAGAGCCTCTTGAACCGTTCATAATAGTCATAAAGGGTCTCATCATCCTCTTGTTCAATATTGCTTATAGCCTTCTTCAAGCTATTCGCCTTCTTGGCAGGAAAATACTTCTCAAGAAAGGCCTTATGAAGCTTGGCCCAAGTGTCTATGCTTCCGGTGGGAAGATGGTAGTACCAATCATCAGCTGCATCCTTGAGAGTGAACCCGAAGGCTCTCATCTTGATTTGCTCCTCAGTGATATTCGCCGGTTTCATGCTCATGCACACAGTGTGGAATTTACCCAAATGCTTGATTGGGTCCTCTCCACTCAGTCCATGGAATGACGGGAGCAAATGAATCAGCCCCGGCTTCAGTTCAAAATTCACGCCATCTCCTATGGCGGGGATTGTCACAACTAGTGGTTGCATAGTCAGATTCGGCACAGTCAATTGCCGAAGCGTTTGGTCACCCATTGCAGCTTGTGGGGTGGTGTGTTCTCTGCGGTTTCTGTGGAACATCCTGTCGATCTCTGGATCTAAATCAACAAGTGGATTATCAGTGGCACGGGTGTGGACCATAAGATAGATCCACACCAAAGTCGGTAACAAACAAAAACACAAAAACAGAAATTTTGAATTCCCCGGCAACGGCACCAAATTTGACAGGGCTAAAGTCGTATGCCTAATCAAAGAAATCCTAAAGTACCTACTAAAGAGTATAGCAAGCAAGTCAGGGTCGAACCCAAGGGAATCAGGTTATCAATTCTTGTGTCTTTCAAGTCACCAACTAGGAACTAGGGGAGGGGGGGGGGTTGTATGATTTTCGTAACCAAATAACAAGTAGACAAGTAAACAGATTCGCATGCAAAGGTTGTGAATATGATGGGGAAAAGCGTCACATCTGACAAAGATCCACACAACAAGAGATATGGTTGATCACTGAATTCTATTAGTCTCAAGTTCTTATCTTTCCTATAGTTGTCCTTATCCCGATCATATGTAACTATTAGTTCTACCAGCCCTAATAGTACTTATTACTAAATCAAATCCAAAAACCTTCAAGACTCAATAAAGCAATAACATTCAACCAAGGATTCAACAAGATACATGGAATAGAAACAACCCGTTACTATAAGCATGCAATTAACTCTCTCTCACGATGAACACTCGCAACCCGCTTATGTAAATCGTGTTTGCTACTAGACATGCAACCCGAACCTGGAATCACAAGTCCTAGCTATACGGATAATATCAATAAACCTAGGTGATCAGTCTAGACAAACCAATAAGAATCAATAAACATTCAAGAGCAAGAGAATTAATACAACTAGATAGGAAAACAAGCAAGAGTAGAAAACTCACAACCAATCAATTGAAGGCTTCAAAACGTCAAGTGCAACAATGGAGGTTTAGTTCTCCATAAGGTTTGTGAGATATAACTAGGGTTTGGTGGCAAAACAAAAGTTAACCTCCAAAAAGTCTTAGAAAGTACCTTAAATACTAGGGCAATTAATTCAGAAATAAAGAAAAGGAAATAACAACCTTGGAAATAAAGTTTCAGAAATAAAACAAAATGGGAAATAAAAACTCGGAAAAAGTCTTCAGCGCGTGTGCCACCGCGGGTGCGGTGACACCCACCGCGGGGTGCGGTGGTCTTCCAGTGTCCGGCTCCTCTTCTCTGACTTTCTTGCGGCGGGTGCAGTCAGTGTCATCGCGGGGTGCGCTGGCACTCCAGAACTTGTTCTCCTTTCTGCATGATCTGCCGCGGGGTGTGGTAGACTTCGGCGCGGGTGAGGCAAGGCTCCAGAACTCCTATGTCTTCTCTCGCAGCTTCTCCTTGCATCCTTCGCACCGCTCCTCAACTCTTCTCTTCCATGTGCTTCAGAACTCTGTAAATCCTATGCTTTCTCCACTTCTTGGCTTCTCATCCGAATCACAGAGTTAACACCAGAACACACCTAAAACTCATCTAAATCATGCTAATAACCACTAGATACGCTATACAATATATCACCTATCAGTTGTGTATAACCGTGTTTGCTGGCATTGTGGTAAAAATGGTCATTATATTCATGATTGTATTCATAAGAAAAAGCAAATTGAAGAAATTCGTAGGAAAAGGAACTTGGATGTTGAGATTGGTGGTCATGTGTATTACCCAACTAACCTGTAGGTGCAAAGGAACTCTCATTACCACAAACCCAAAAAAGCCAAGCGTGTCTGGGTGCGTAAGTCTTAATTGTATTACAGGTTAAAGTGAGATGCCTAGTTCCCTACAGATTGATAATTAATGATTGGGACATAGAATTGAAGATTTTTTAAGCTCATCTCACTTTAGAGGAATAACAAAGGAAATAAATCCTTTGTTAAAGGACATTGTTTTGGAGGGGCATAAAACAATGAAGAGAATTCAAATGCCGAGAGAAATGATCGAGAGTCACAAGTTGGTGATGCTAGTTCCCAGTGATACTATCAACGGAACTACAAGTATCAGAAGTCAATGATTCAAGGGGAACTGACGTAAATGAGGAAATTAGTCACCTCAGTTGCTTATTGTTCCCAAGTCCTATGGTTGGAGCAACAACTGGGTGGTCAAGGTATGTTCCTTTGACACTATTCTTATCATATGTGTTGTTACTAATGCATGTTACTATGTGTAGTATTCAGTTCCTCATGTTAGGACTAAACATTTTTGACATTAGGCATCATTTATCGAGATATTAGGCATAATGTTGAAAAAGAACTCATTGCTATGAATCATTGTAGAGTAGAGGTCCGAATTGTTGACATTTGCACCAAAGCATTGAATCGAGAACCATTTGAGAACCTAAGTTTACTCCTTGGAATAAATTCTTTCAACTAGCGGTTTCATTTCCCTATTGACGGGACTAGAAATGCGCAATGCAAATATCGTTGATTAGCCTAGTAAAAGTAAATATCCTAACAGACCTACTAAATGGATGTATAGTAAGCAAGTAAGGGTCGAACCCACAGGAAAGATCTGATTGCAGTATGCAAATATGAATGACAAGTAACAAGCAAGGGGGGTTTTAGTTATCACGAGAGAACAAAGCAAACAAGTCTGGTCGAGTTGAGAAAATATGATGGGGAAAATAGTCCTACTAGAGCGAGATCCACAATACAGATATGCAATTTGATCACAGAAATCTATTCAATCCAAGTTCTTTTATTATCCTTATAGTTGTTCCCACCCTGATCTTAAGTACTATCGATTCTCACAATTATCGATAGACTTATTACTTTGTCAATGGGAAAATACCACTGATTCTCACAGTTGTCGGTATACTTTACCACTAACACAGCAATAGCAATGCACATAAGGATATATGATACACGTAAATAGAAGGTGCTACCTTACTATTTAAATGCAAATGATTCTCACTCACGATTGCGCGCTCGGAACCCCTATACGCAACAATCGTGTATGCCACTAGATATGCACTCGGAACCCCTATATGCAAATCCTAGCAATTGATAAAAAGTATTCAACCTAGTTGATCAGGCTATGAAGAACAGCAAGAAATCAATAATCAATATAACCAAGAGAATCAAAACAACACTTATAAGGATAAGAACAAGGAATAGAAATCTCACAAACACATCAACTGTATTGCTTCAATCGTCTAGCAGAACAAAGGGAAAGTTAGTTCTCCATTCAGATGAGAATGAAAACCTAATGAAAAGTAAAACTGCGTACGAAAAAAAGTGCAAAGTCGTCTCTGCCTCTTAACCTAGAAAGAGAACTTAAATAGGTTTTGGAAAACTAGGTTAAAACTAACGAAAATAATAAAGGAAACAAAATAATAAAATATCAAAGTCCGAAAGAAATAAAAGGAAATAATTGTCTTCAGACGCGCGGCGTTAAACACGGCCACCGCGGGGCGGTGGCTTCCTCTTAGTGCGACCCTCAATCTTCTCTGAGAACCACCGCTGGGTCGCGGTGATTCTGGCGCGGGGCGGTGATGTCGCCCACTCCTCTTTAGCTCTTCTTCTCGTCTGCTGTTCTTCATTACTACCAAGTGTTGGTAGTCTTCTCCATGTATGCTTCAACAGCTCCATCTCCATTCTCATGTCTCCATCTAAGCTGTAAATCCTGGTATATCTTCACTTCTCTCCATAACTTCTGGATCACAGACTTAGCCTAAAAACTACTCATAAACTCCTCTCAATCATGCTAATAACTGCTAGTAAAGGTGTATGAAATAACACCTATCAAATTCCCCCATACTTAGACCTTTACTCGTCCGGAGTAAGCTAAAGAAAAATCTACTCTCTCAATCAAACACCAAGGTCTCAGGAAGTATAAGAAAATATGACACCAGCAACTACAACATATCAACAATAAGCTCCAGACAACCAAAACAAATGATACAAAGATAATTATAATCCTAACTCCAATCTAGCTCCTTATCGCTCCAGAGTGGCCTACCCGAGTCCTCCTTATGACTCCTCTTCTTATGACGCCTCGCCAAGAATAATGAGCAATCCTAAAATCTTCTTCTTTTTCGCTCATCTTGCCAAGGCGCTCTTTCGGGTTTTCACCAAGCTACTCATTTCATTTTGCTAGATATCTCACATATACTCACATCACTCCAGTCCAATATTTCCCTGGTCTATACCAGCCGGACTACCTGCTTTTTACCTGAACCGCTCTTTCGGGTTTTCAGCTCATCCTAGGATTTTGGTTGCCTTTTTACATCTTTTTGGCTTTTTCGATTTTTTTTAAGAATAAAATACTCGAACGGAAATTACAGAACACAAAACAAAACAACGCTATATACACTAGCTAGATAGATAGCAAGTCTAAATCCCTCCTCCATACTTAAACCGAACATTGTCCTCAATGTAGAAAATAGAACAAGCAAATGAAATAGGAGAAGAAGAAATAAACTCACTGCGGGCCTGATGGTGGTGGTGGTGGGAACCTCCCGAAGTAGTCCCTCATATGAGCGTCCATACCGTCCAGACGCTCATCTACATCAGCACGGAACTGGGTCTGCCAAGTCTGCAGACCGGTCTCTACCCGGGCATTCCAGTGAGTCTGCTGCACTGAGAATGCATCAAATCTTGCATACAACTCCTTCCAAGGTGTGGCAGGACCGTAAGAAGACGAGGGCGCATCAAACTGAGTCGGCATAGGAGTATCCTCACCCACAAACTCAGCAGCAGCAGGAGCAACACCAACACTAGGGCCCTCTCCATACGGGCCTGAAGGAGCAGCAGCAGGGGTAGCGTCGGCCATAACTCTGCTATCACTGGGAATCCACCAATCCGCAAATGAAGGAGAATAAGTGAAAACCCGGGGAAGAATCAGAATGTGACCGTCGTATGAAGACCAAACTAAATCACCATCCTTGCCCAGTGGCTTCAGCATCGAGCATACCTTCATGTGCGCCATATCATACACCGCATGAGCAACCGGTCGAGGAATCCGATCGGTAGCTATAATGTCAGCACAAAGAAGGGTGATCAAACCACCCCCACAGATATCACGTGGCTCACCATCACAAATCCTCTTCAGGGAACCCAGAAAGAGGGTAGCCCAACACGGTGTGTACAAAACAATCTCCAAGATGCTCATAAACCACTGGAAGTCCTTCAGAGGAACCTTACCATCATCAGCATGGCCAAAGAAATCTCTCATCATCACCTTGTGGATCAACCTTAGGCAAGGGTTCACCAGCTTTGAGTTCACCTCCTGACCCTTCCTGAACGTCTTGCCCGTAGCAGCCTTCCAGAACTGCAACATATCAGACTCAATAATGCCACCAGACCACCCATCAGATGGCTCCTTTGTAATGCCCAGGGCATCACGAATCTCAGCATCAGACAAAGCATAATCACGCCCATTGTAGGTGAACGTGACCTTCATCAACCTCTTGTTGTCTGAACCATCAGAATACCTCTTGAAAGAGGCGATGAACTGGTAACAAAGCTCGGGATACGCATGGGCAGCCTTGTTCAGGAAAGTCCCCAAACCACACTCTGCTAAGCACAGGGACACACACTCTAACATACCAAACTCAGCCAATGTCGGCCTGTCAAAGAATTTAGTAACCAACACCTTCCTCTCATTCACAACATTGTAGACCTCATTCTCATCCCTCGTAGACACTTGCTTCCTACCTCTAGGTGCCATAAGTAATGAATTGAAGTGCTCAAAACAAAGGGCAACCAAGAGGACTTACAAACAAGCAAACACACGAAGCCTGGAAGTCTCCATGCGGGGCGGTGGAGTAGTCGCCGGGTCGCGGTGAGAACAACTGGGACTTCTGGCCGGGTTGCGGTGGGGGTCGACGCGGGGCGGTGAAAACAGCGACACGAGGTAGAACAACGCGAGGCGGGGCGACAGCGACGCGGCAGGGTTGTATTTGGCTTGTTTGTGAGGCTAGACTCCAAATTGGGCAAGAAAACTCAAGGTTTACGCAATTTGGGGCTAGATTCGGACCAAGGACGAGGGAAATATGGGAGAATGGGGGATTTGGCTTTGGGAGCTTGAGAGGTGTATTGGGAATGGAGGGTTTAGTTGAGAGTGGGGGCTAGGTTAGGGAAGGTGAAAGGGAAAGAAAGGGATGATGGGGCCGGATATGTACCATGGCCCAAAGAAAAACCTTGGCCCAAAGGGGGGCCCAATCCATCAAAACCTTATTTACCACTCAAGAAATAAAAATTTTACTCACCCGTTTAAGGTTTTTTTCGGGGCCGTTTATTCTTGTTTTTTTTTTCCGGAGTTGAGAAGGTATACCAGACATCCACCGCGGGGCGGTGAGGATCGCCCTCCTCTCCATTTACCTCGGGTTGCCTCCCGGACAGCGCCTTAGTTAACGTTGTTGGCTCGACGTACTGCAGATCAACTACCACCTGGAATAGGATCCCCTCGGAATCCTCCTACTCGTCTCTTCCTGTCGAGACTTCCCATGGAAAGGTTGAGACCTTAGACCATGTTCCCTCTTGGCCAATGACTCCATGATTACTTCCTTTGGAGCATCTCCCCCATACTTAGAGCGATGTGGGGGCCGATATGGCTCAACCTGAATATGTTGCACGTTACTAGATAAAGGCTTACAACCTTGTATGGTTAGTGCAGGGGGGCAAGTGCCCAAAACATAGGGAATGGAATCTCCTATGTCATCCAACAAGACATCATCAACATGCAATTCATGCAACTCAATAGGTCCATCAATAGTAGAACACTCAACTACGGTCTCTACTGCACCAGTTTTAACATTTTCATGCACATGATCATCAATATCACTAATGCAGCAAGGGGAAGGTAATTCAATAGAGTTGGCTTTATGAATATTATGTTCCAAAATTATTCCATCAAATTCCATAGTTAAAGTTCCACTATCTACATCAATCTTTGTCATGGATGTTTTCATAAAAGGTCGACCTAACATAACATGAGCAACCTGCTCATCATAGTCCATATCCATAACAAAGAAATCAGCAGGGAAAATCAAAGGACCTATCCTCACAAGAACATCCTCCACAATACCCTTAGGGGGCACACAAGAACCATCAGCAAGTTGTATCACAATGTTAGAATCATGCAAGAGTCCTATTCCTAAATCCTCAATCAAAGAATAAGGCAACACATTAATAGAGGCACCCAAGTCTAACAAGGATTTCTCAAATCGATGTTCACCTATAGTAATAGGAATAGTAAATGTACATGGATCCTTGCACTTCTCAGGCAGACGCCTCTGAAACACCCGATGCATGTTCACCCACTAGAACCTTCTTCTGGACCTTCAACTTCTGTGTCCTCTTCATGGTGCACAGCTCTTTCAAGAACTTGGCATATCGAGGGACAGCCTTGATAAGCTTGATCAAGGGAATGTTCACCTCACAGTCCCGAAATGTCTCGAACAGATCGCTGTCTTTAGCTACTCTCTTGGCCTTCAGCACCTCAGGGAAAGGTGCTAGTGGCTTCTCAGAACCCAAAGGAGGAATCACGGGGCGAACATAGTCATCAACACATAACTCATCAGTGGAGCTGGATTGTTGGGGGCCAGGTCGCGGTAAGCCCACCGCGGGGCGGTGGTCATCGCCGCGGGGCGGTGGGGTCTCGGTAGGATTACTGAGATCTGCCGCCGGGTCGCGGTGAGGGTTGCCGCGGGGCGGTGACAACAATGTTTCCTTCCTGGCCTCAGCCTCAACTTTTCGCCGGGTCGCGGTGGGGTCCACCGCGGGGCGGTCAACAGTTTTCTCCTTTACAGCTTCGTTCTCCTCTTCAGTACTAGGAGTAACGACCAACTTCTTACCACTTCTAAGGGTGATGGCACTCACATTCTCTTTTGGGTTCACAGTAGTCTGAGAGGGCAGGGAGTTGGATGTCCTCTGGTCAATCTTGGTCACAACATCAGCAAGCTGACCAATCTGTCTCTCCAAGTTCTTAATACTTGACTCAGTAGCCTGCACATGCGTGGCGAAATGCTGAGTCAGAGTCTTGAGCATATCTTCAGTAGAGGCACCAGAGGTCTGGCCTTGAGGCCTCTGTTGGTACGAGACTCTCTGCTGGTACTGTTGTTGTGTCGGCTGTTGACCACCTTGAGGGTCACTCCATCGGAAACCTGGGTGGTCCCGCCCTCTCTGATTGTAGTTGGGCTGTCCACCATACTGCGGTCTAGGGGGTCCGTAACCTCCTACAACATTTACTTCAGCAATACCTCCCTCCTGCAGCTGAGGACAAGTATCGGTAGGGTGGAACTGGTCAGAGAAAAGTCCATATGCTTTGACTTGTTGAGGAGTGTTTTGATTTGCCATTCTCTTCACCATCTCCTTCAACTCAGCTAGCTCAGTCAGCACTGGGCTAGGTCCTGCAGGGGTCACAGCATTGACCGCCTTTCTCTGGTAAGTCTTTCCAAAGCTCCTGGTACTCTCACTCATCTCTTGGAACCTCTCCATGGCTGCGTCCGGTGTCAGATTCAGAATGCTTCCACGGCATGCAGCACCAACCATCCTCCTCTCTTGATCTAGCAGACCATTGTGTAAGTAGAGAACAAGGTCCTGCTTGGCGTATCCATGGAACGGGCAGCTAGAGCAAAGTATCTTATACCGCTCAAGATAGTCATACAACGTCTCATCACCAGCCTGCTCAATGTTAGCAATTGCCTTTTTCAAAGCATTCGCCTTCTTCGTTAGAGAGTACTTGTCCAGAAACGCCTTGTGCAGTTTATTCCAGGTATCTATGGTTCCTGGTGGCAAGTGATAGTACCAGTCGCTAGCAGAGTCTAGCAAGGAGAAACCAAAAGCTCTCATCTTGATTTGATCCTCTGTCACATTCCTGGGCTTCATAGTCATGCAGACATTATGGAACTTGCCCAGGTGAGAGATCGGGTCCTCTCCACTCAAACCATGGAACTTAGGGAGATAAGCAACAACTCCAGACTTCAGCTTAAAGTTCACCCCTTCGCCAAGCGCAGGGATGATGACAGCCAGGGGTTATGCTCCAATATTCGGTTCAGTCAGCTCTCTCAAAGTTCCAGCCATTGCAAAAGCAGGGATGTCAGCTGGCTCAGTCGGCTCAACGATCTCAACCTCTACTTCTTCTTCTCCTTGATCGCGTAGGTTCGCACGGAACGATCTGTCGACTTCTGGATCAAAAGCAGCTAGAGGGGAGTCAGTACTACGGGTGTCGACCATAAGATAGGTCTCCACCAAAAATCAATCACAAAAACACACAACAAAAACAGAAAACTTCCCCGGCAATGGTGCCAAATTTGACGGGGCTAGAAATGCGCAATGCAAATATCATTGATTAGCATAGTCAAAGTAAATATCCTAACAGACCTACTAAATGGATGTATAGTAAGCAAGTAAGGGTCGAACCCACAGGGAAGATCTGATTGCAGTATGCAAATATGAATGACAAGTAACAAGCAAGGGGGGTTTTAGTTATCACGAGAGAACAAAGCAAACAAGTCTGGTCGAGTTGAGAAAATATGATGGGGAAAATAGTCCTACTAGAGCGAGATCCACAATACAGAGATGCAATTTGATCACAGAAATCTATTCAATCCAAGTTCTTTTACTATCCTTATAGTTGTTCCCACCCTGATCTTAAGTACTATCGATTCTCACAGTTGTCGATAGACTTATTACTTTGTCAATGGGAAAATACCACCGATTCTCACAGTTGTCGGTATACTTTACCACTAATACAGCAATAGCAATGCACATAAGGATATAGGATACACGCAAATAGAAGGTGCTACCTTACTATTTAAATGCAAATGATGCTCACTCACGATTGTGCGCTCGGAACCCCTATACGCAACAATCGTGTATGCCACTAGATATGCACTCGGGACCCCTATATGCAAATCCTAGCAATTGATAAAAAGTATTCAACCTAGTTGATCAGGATATGAAGAACAACAAGAAATCAATAATCAATATAACCAAGAGAATCAAAACAACACTTATAAGGATAAGAACAAGGAATAGAAATCTCACAAACACATCAACTGTATTGCTTCAATCGTCTAGCAGAACAAAGGGGAAGTTAGTTCTCCATTCAGATGAGAATGAAAACCTAATGAAAAGTAAAACTGCGTACGAAAAAAAGTGCAAAGTCGTCTCTGCCTCTTAACGTAGAAAGAGGACTTAAATAGGTTTTGGAAAACTAGGTTAAAACTAACGAAAATAATAAAGGAAACAAAATAATAAAATAACAAAGTCCGAAAGCAATAAAAGGAAATAATTGTCTTCAGACGCGCGGCGTTAAACACGGCCACCGCGGGGCGTCAGGCTCCCACCGCGGGGCGGTGGCTTCCTCTTAGCACGACCCTCAATCTTCTCTGAGAACCACCGCCGGGTCGCGGTGATTCTGGCGCGGGGCGGTGACGTCGCCCACTCCTCTTCAGCTCTTCTTCTCGTCTACTGTTCTTCATTACTACCAAGTGTTGGTAGTCTTCTCCATGTATGCTTCAGAAGCTCCATCTCCATCCTCATGTCTCCATCTAAGCTGTAAATCCTGGGATATCTTCACTTCTCTCCATAACTTCTGGATCACAGACTTAGCCTAAAAACTACTCATAAATTCCTCTCAATCATGCTAATAACTGCTAGTAAAGGTGTATGAAATAACACCTATCACCTATCTAGTTCCCTTAATTGTTGTTTAGAATAGATATTATTATAATCCTTGGGGAACTATGTATGATTTTCTTGTCATGTTCTGATTCTAGTTTTATTCATAATTTTTTACTGTAAGTCATTCACTGGATTTATTTCTTAAATTCATGGGTAACATTTTTGTGAATTTGTGGCATGAACATCTCTTTTCTAAACCTATAAAAGTCAATCTGATCTATTTGCACCCTCATTATAAGCCGAAATGATGATTGACTTAAGACTGTCCCTTGCCTGACTACTTTAAGAGTTCCCTATGATCCTTTCTCTTGTTTTAGTCCATAACTGGGAACAATTATTGTAGTGTCAAAATGCCCTCCATGTTCTTGTTGTTTGGATACGTACTCTTGTGTGCATTCAGCTTATCCTATACATAAATGTATCCAAACCAGCCTCAACCTTGTGTCCAAGGAATTACGGTGACTGATGTTTCGGCTATTGCATATTGTTGATGCACATTGATGGAATGGAACTGGAAAGGAATCGATGTTTGCTGCAATCTTCAAAAAAAAAAAAAGGAAGAGGAAAGAAAAAGGACAGAAAGGAAAAGAAGTGGACACAAATCCTAGCTCCAAGGGAATTGAAGACGTCAGAAATCCCGATTACTGCAAAGCATCGTTCCCATACAAGAAAATAAGATGAAGAAGTGAAGATTTCCTCTGAAGAATCGTTGGAAATGATCATTGATGCTAAGAAGGTGAAGTCTAATGTGATTCCTCTGCACACGAAGCCTTGATTCCCTTCTTTTTCTAGGACTCCTCCTAGCATCCCAACAATCATCTCCCTTTCGTCACTTTGTGTTTAATGTTCTTGTCTTTCATGTTCATATCTATGCTATTTTGGTCTTTGCATGTAATCTGGTTCGTGTCTTTACTATATGGGAATTATGTCTTTTAACTAGTTTCTTCTATGCACTTATCATTATTAGTTCCCTATGTGATTATTCTAACCAATCTTTTCGATGATGTCAAAAGGGGGAATGGACTTTGGATTTGGACCAATAGGTTGGCATAAATTATTATCTTGGTTGTTATTCTAAGGGGGAATTATGGAATTCATAGTATTTGCTAAGGGGGAACTTCATCAATATTCACATTCCTCTTACTTCTTCATATGATTCATACTTTGTATTTCATATCAACTGCCATTCATGCCTATTGTTTATATGCCAGGTTCTACATGTTTGTCATCATCAAAAATGGGGAAATTGTTAGGAAGTGAACTTTTGGGAACTCTGGTTCCCTTTCAAGTTCCCTTCCTCAGTTTTTCTTACTTTTGACGATGACAAACACTTTGCTACTAATATTTCCAAATGCTTAGTTGAACAAGGAACTCAGGTTCAGGAAATGAAGAACATAGACCAAGAAGTTAGTTTTGGGAACTGGCATGAGAACTGGGGAATAACGAAGCCGCGCTAACTGGGAAGAGATATCATGAGCGAAGGCTGACAGTTTAGGGTAGATCTTTATCTTAGAGAGAGAAGGTAAAGATATCCAATTTCCATATATTTTAGGTGATTATTTGTATATCTTTATGGAAACAAAAGTATGTAAAATCGGGAAAGATATTATTTGGAAACAAATGTTATCTTTTCTGATTTCTTTTGGTTATTTTATTTGTGCAAATCGGCCAGCTGTAGATCATTATTCTACACAGTTGAAATGTATAAGTAAAGTAATTGAACTCTCTCATTGATAACGTATTAATGCATTCATCCAGAGTTGATCGTGAAGAGAAATCATGCTTGTTCTTGTGAGAAGAACTATGTAAGTCTCTTGCTTTTAAGTGCTTGATTAGGTCGAACTAGGTAGAGAGTCTTAAGTGTGTCTTAAGTCTTTAATCTATGTGTTCTATTCTAGTTGATTGTAATCGAAGCATTAATAAAAGAAGTAGACTTTGAAATCCTCTTGAAAGAGAGGTAGTGTGTTTTATCCTGGATAACTAGTTGGTTATCAAAGGTTCCCACTCTAAGGAACTGGTCTTGAATCTGTGTTATTACATATTCCGCTGCTAAGGAACTGAACTCTCAGTTCCCTTTGATTTCTAACACGTATGATCCTACAAAATGCATTACAAGTAATAAGAAGATAATAACATGTCATTCCAGGACTTGCTATAACAATAGGTGTATTAACTTCAGGTGGATTTATCCAAAAGCTCCATTGAAGATACATGTTCCATTTTAAATGCTTGGTATGTTGTGCACTGTTACATAGTAGAATTGTAGTATGAGTCTTGTTTAGAGAAGCCAGCCAAATAAATGAGAATGTTTGCCACTTAAGCAGAAGAAAATAAATTTGGTACAATTGTGTACAAGTATTAAGCAGAACACGTAAAATGTTTATGTTGATAGTCCAGATGTATGTTTGGCCTAGCTAGGTTATTGAGACATTATGGGTAGTACTTTTTGAAAAGTAAAAGAGGAACTCAAGATTATAAAAGATGGAATAGGAATAGTCTTATAGAGTAGTCTGTGTAGGATCGTACGTGTTAGAAATCAAAGGGAACTGAGAGTTCAGTTCCTTAGCAGTGGAATATGTAATAACACAGATTCAAGACCAGTTCCTTAGAGTGAGAACCTTTGATAACCAACTAGTTATCCAGGATAAAACCATTACCTCTCTTTCAAGAGGATTTCAAAGTCTACTTCTTTTATTAATGATTTGATTACAATCAACTAGAATAGAACACACAGATTAAAGACTTAAGACACACTAAGACTCTCTACCTAGTTCGACCTAATCAAGCACTTAAAAGCAAGAGACTTACACAGTTCTTTTCACAAGAACAAGCACGATTTCTCTTCACGATCAACTCTGGATGAATGCGTTAGAGATGAGAGAGTTTGATTACTTTACTTATACATTGCAACCGTGTAGAATTAAGATCTACAGTTGGCCGATTTGCATAAATAAATAATCAAAAGAAATCTAAAAAGATAATATTTGTTACCAAATATTATCCTTCCCGATTTTACATACTTTTGTTTCCATAAAAGATATACAAATAATCTCCTAACAATATATGGAAACAAGGATATCTTAATCTTCTCTCTCTAAGATAAGATCTACCCTAACTGCCAGCCGTCGCTCTTTATATCTCTTTCCAGTTAGCGCGGCTTCGGTATTCCGTAGTTCTTGTGCCAGTTCCCAATCCTAGCGTCTTGGTCTCTGTTCTTCATTTCTTGATCCTGAGTTCCCCGTTCAGCTACACATATGGAAAGATTAATAGCAAAGTGTTTGTCATCGCCAAAACTAGGAAAACGGAAGGAGAGAACTTTCAAGGGAACCCAGAGTTCCTGAAAGTTCACATCCTAACAATTTCCCCCTTTTTGATGATGACAAACAAATAGGACCTGCCATATCTATAATAGCATGAATGATATGAATATGAATTATGAAGCCAGATGTAGAATGATCATTAGTGAATTGCATATTCCCCTTAGCAAGTAAACCAATTATCAGAGTTCCCCATCAAGATAGAAACCAGTAACAAAGTTCCTTTCAGCCTATTAGTTTCGGATTGCAGAGTTCATTCCCCCTTTTGACATCATCGAAAAGAGCAGTTAAATGATAAGCAGAGAAAATTTAGAAAGAACCACAGACTTTCTTTGAACTCTAGAGAAATGGCACCGTAATAGAAGTTGAAAGCAGAACTCAATAACGCAAGGAAATCAAAATATTTCATTAAACATAAAAGAAGCAGAGACCACATAGAGACAATAGAAACACTCAGAGACACCCAAAAAAGGATCATAATACAGAAGGGGATCCTAGGGGAACTATAGGTTCCGTGTCAACTGAGTAGGGAACCATGAGAACTACTCCCAGGTTTCTGCTCCTCCTCCTCAATTTTCTTCTCCTCGGACTGCACAGATGGCTTCTTTCTTTCAACCCCCCCTTTTTTTTAAATAAGAGAACTCGCAGAATTTTTTATCCAAAATAGGAAACCCGATCAGCACCCCAACGTTCACAGATCTTCTTCATTTAAGGGAACTCAAAGTCTCAACAGAATCTACTTTCCATATCCAATATACCGCAAAAATCAGATCAAGATCAACCATCAATCATAGACACTCCAACGACTATTCTTGCATTAAATGATCTCGGGAAGCAAATAGTTTTCAGCAGATTTGAATTCTGGCCGTTGAGAGCAATTCCCAATTCCTTTCCTCAATTTTTTGGCACGTAGTAGGAGAGATATGAGTACATTTATGTAGGAAACTGATAACAGGTTTTCGTCGTGTAAAAACTGTATGCAAAATATCCAAACAAACCCCAACCGTAGTCCTAGGTAAGTAAAGGTCGAACCCACAGAGAGGCGGATTCTATCTTAGTATACAATTTATATGTCAATCCAAGGTAACCAAATGGGGGTTTTGTGAGTTTTAGTAACCTAAGCATGCAAAGTAAACAAAGTAAAATATGATGAAATCAGTAATGGGGAAAAGCACTTAGTCAACAACATCCACTATTCGTATGACAAGTTGATCATAGATACTCATTCAAAATCACATGCAATGGAAATTCCAATTCCTTTTCAGATATAACTAATAGCACAACCAGATACTATTAGCACTAACTAATCAAACAACCCTGAAACTATCAAGATTCAGTTTAATAGCAGTGTTACGGATAGGAATATAGTTGGATACAATTCTAGCATAAAACAACCAGCTTTTATCCTAGAATGTAATCAAATCTCTCCTGCATAAGACTAGCACAACCAGATACTAGTACGATGCAATTGCTACTCTGAAATAGATATGCTCAACCAGTAACAATCTATATCTAGCAATAGACCAATAACAACAAACCCTAGTTGATCAGACCTAAAGAATATCAATATCAATCATAAGCAATCAAGCGGAGAGAGAAGATAATTCCATGCAATAGATTAAGAGTAAGAGTCTCACAACTAAATCACAACGAAAGCTTCAGCGTCTGACTAAGCAAGGGAGACTTAGTTCTTCATAGGAAATACGTAGAATAGAAAAGTGAAATTAGGGTTCCGAGATGATAGGCAAACAAGCCTTTCTCTACCCTTAAATACTAAAGGAATTAAAGTTTAAGTTAACCTAATACGAAATAATAAAAACGTAATAAAATAATCCGAAATAACATATAAGGGAAATTAGGTTCGGCGGTTTTCTGACACGGGCGGCGGCCGCTGCATCTTTCACGGCGGGCGCCGTAATTGCGGCGGTCGCCGCCTTTCCACGGCGGTCGCTGTGGACAAGTCATAGCCACGTTCGCTGGAATGGAATTGGCGGCGGTCGCCGTGGTCTCCGCGGCGGTCGCCGTGATTGCTTCTCCAACTTCTTCTCTTCAGCTCCCAAAACCTCCGAAATTGTGTCTTCCGTACCTCCTCGCAAAGTCTCCAAATCATCTCCAAAGCATCCTAAAAACACACCCTAAAACAACGCTAAAACTCCGTCAATACGCACACGTAATCGTGTGTATCAAACTCCCCCACACTTGAATCTCTACTCGTCTCGAGTGGATAGAGAAACTACCACCCATCACCAATGAAGTACCTAGATCATCAACGGGTAGAGAAGCTCCCAACTAAGAGTAAAAACATCTACATCAAAGCCCAACATCCCATAACCAATCACACAAGAAAAACAACTCATCCACAACACACATCAGCATCTCAACAACAACAACAATGACCACTACAACCTACTCCTCAGCAGCAAACAACACACATCCAAGTCCAACCATCAACAAAAATCATCAAAAAGAGTGAAATAAATATCACCATTACTACAGCTTATTCCTCCATGTGAAAACCTACCCGAAAACCTCATATACTTCACCACTTATGTCGCCTGCGCCAGTAATTTGATAGTCCTAGAACACTCAATATTTTTTCCTGCACTCATTTTGCTTAGGCGCCTTTTCAGGTTTTCATCTAACACTCTCATTTCATTTTCAAGTTGGAACTCACCACCTCACATCACTCTGAAATCCAATTTTGCCCAGGCCTAATGCATGTCGGATTACCTGCTTTTTACCTGGACTGTCCTTTCGGGTTTTCAGTCCATCCCATGATTTTTGTTTGCCTTTTTCTATTTGTGGCTCTTTTTTTATTTTTTTTTAAGAGTAAGACTAGCAATAGTAAATACATAATAACTCCCCCACACTTAGAGTACACATTGTCCTCAATGAAGTAAGACATAAAAAAAATATAGGGGAAGTTAAGAATATACCACTACTGCTGAGGTGGTGGATAGCCGGGATACTGGAAACCCATGAAGAGGTTCCACTGTCTCATTTGTTCCTCCATGGCATGAATGTCAATCGTCTGCTGCTGGCTCCTACGAGATTGTGCTGTGTGGTAGTCCACGCTCCTCCTGACGATAGTCCATGAATTCCTGATGGTAACCACTTGCTTCCTCGCGAACTCAACAAACTGTTGATGATGGCCTCTCGCCTCCTGGCGGTATCAACGAACTCCTGACGATGGGCAGCAAAGTCTGACTGCATGGACTGTTGGCGGGGGTCCACCCCTCTGAAGCATTTCCCATGTCCAGCCTCTGGTAGTCGGGAATGTCTTCAACAATAGGCTGTGCCTCAGGCATAACGGTATCCTCATCATCAACATCCTCGGCTGTGCCACAGGAGCAGCAGAAGTACCAACAGCAAAGCGCCTGCAGCTGAACCACACCAGCTCCCACACGGTATCGGCTCACATCAAAATCCCTATAGCGCGGTCCATAGGGCATCTCAAAAGGAAAGGGAATGGGGATCCTATAGCAGCCCCTTGGATCCATATAACCAGACCAGCCGGGGTCCGGTCCCAGACACACACTCGAGGTCCGGAGCTAGCCTCCAGTCATATGTATAGCCAGGAGTGAGCTGCTGGGAGGGGTCAGGCAAATCAAGGCCCAGTGCAAACCCAGCAGAGAAACCATCCCCCCAATCACTATCTTGTGTTTCTTGTCCTCCTGAAATTTCCTGCAGCTAGCAATAAAATGGGAGCGCCAAGTCCCACACCAATGGGCACTCAGGGGTCATGCTCGAGACTGCAAACAAATCGGGGTACGGGACCTTGTTCAACTCGGACTGGCCATGAAAGGCCATCCAACCACCTTATGCGCGAGTCGCAAACCCGGATGCGACCACTTGTAGTTATACTCTCCTGCCTGAGGGTCATAGAGAGTAGTCCCTGTGGTGTGATACCAAAATTGAAGTACTCATCTGCGTCTTCCCATGCCTCGCGGAAGAGGGTGGCTTGGTAATCCCAAGCACCGCGTCAATGTCCTCAATGACATAGAGAACCTACTACCAGCAAACTGAACGTGATTCTGCCCTCATCACACAGATGCTCAAAACTAGCTAGAAATTCCACCGTACAAGCGGAAAAAGTGGGGGCCAAAAGATGGTAGAAAACCGCTCAAGCCACACTTAATAAATAACTGTTGCGTGCATTCATACAGATTAAGAGCCGCATGGTGCCCGGGTCAAAGAACAGCATAGTCATCATATCCTTTTTCTGAATAATTTTCCTACGCGCATCCTCAACCTTACCATGGGAGACCTCAACCCCGGACGATTTTCTTACGGAGGAAAATGTTCGTTTCAACATGCTGAGATTGAAGTAAGTAATGCAGCAACAATAATCAAAAGCAGAAAAAGGGCAGAAATCACCGAAACAGAGGTGGCGGCGGGCACCTGCGAAGAACTCGGTCGCTGCTTAGAAACGGCGGGCGCCGTGATGAGTACGGCGCCGCGAAGAGGTTTTTCGCTGAAACTGGAAATCTGGACAACAGCGATGGCCGGGTGGTCGGGTTTGCAGCGGGCAGGCGGCGGGGGCTGTTGGGCGGCGGGCTTGCGGCGGGCGCTGTTGGGAGGGTAGGGTTTGGAGGTTTGTGCGGCAAGAGAGAGGGTTGGGGAAAGGTAGGGTGAATGGCTGGTAGGGAAAAGAGGGGTAAAGGGAAAATGTTTTTTTTTTTTGAATTTTCTCCCCTTTTAAGGTGTTTTCGGGTATTTATTTTTGCGTCTTTTGCACCCCGTTTAAGGTTTTTTCGCGGGCCCAATTTTTTTTTTAATTTGGAAGAGTAAGAAAAAATCGAACCTGAAAATGGCGGCGATCGCCGTAATAAAACGGCGGTCGCCGTCATTTGCCGTAGAGCAGAGTGTTGGGAGGAGGGAAATCACGGCGGGCGCCGTAAGAAGGGCGGCGGCCGCCGTAATTGCGGCGGGCGCCGTGATTAAATGGCGATCGCCGTTTTTAGGTCATAGCCAACATGGCGTTGGTGGCCATTTACGGCGGGCGCCGTGAGTTTCGCGGCGGGCGCCGTGAACTCCTTCTTCACTCGAAAACGCTTCCTACAGTTAGTTCGACACAGAACTACAAAAACTACAAAATTAAACAAAATCAAAAGAAGATAACTAAGGGAAATGAAAGAAACTACCTAACCATCGGGTTGCCTCCCGAGAAGCGCCGTAGTTAACGTCGTGGCTCGACCTCATTCTAGCTCATCACGTGTCAGTTTCGGGTTCCTTCAGGAACGCCTCTGTAACATCTCAGGCCAAGCTACCCCAGCCACCAAGCCGCCCAACCACCCAACGGTGCCGGCACCGGTACTGGTGCCGCCTGGTTGTCCAAGGGCATGCAGCCCACACACCAATTGCGCTGCAGCGCAATTGGTGATACAAGTGGTAAGGCATTGCCCTTGTATCTAAAGGTCTCAAGTTCGATCCCCGTGGGCAACAACCTACCCATTTAAATGGGGGAAGGGTTGGGTGTGTGGGCTGCATTGCCCTTGGACAACCAGGCGGCACCAGTACCGGCGTCGGCACCGTTGGTGGCTGGGCGGCTTGGGTGGCTGGGGTAGCTTGGCCTGAGATGTTACAAAAAAGTACACTTTTATGTGAGTGCTCAAGCCACGGGCCTAGCCCAACATGAGACACTCCATGAGCCGCAGCCCATGTACCCAACCCACCCTTAGGGGCTACTCCAAATTAAATGGAAGCCATTAGCCAAGAGGTTATTGGTGAGAGTCGAACACGCGACCTCTTCACCCTTTATCCACTCCCCACAAGGAGGTGAATACCAATTGTGCTGCTGTAACACCCCCAAAACTTAACCCTTTTGAAAGGTATTACCGCCAGTGACCCCAGTGTTCCTTACCGAGATCACCCAAGGCTTTACCGTTTAAATACAAATCATGAAATACAATGATACAAAATGATAACCTTATTCATATATAACACGAGTCCCAGGATTACATCCCAATCCCGAATAGGACAAACACAGAGTTTAAATAAATTACAACGAAAATCTTAAACAAGGTACAGCGGAAGACTTTTAAAAGATATTACAAAAAGGGTTGTGATCGTAATGATCACCTGCCCAAGGATCTCAACCTGATTAAAAGAAATTATTAAAAATGTCGGAAACCACCGTCGACTCCATAGTCCTTCTAGTCTTCTCATCTACACTCTATCTGATGTGCCGAATCGAACGGATGACACCAGCCCACATGCGGAGAACAAAGTTCGTGGGTTAGCCTACTTAAATAGACTAGAAGGGTAAAAAGCAGAATGGTTCGAGTGATCGAAACCGTTTACTATCATTGTCCCTCGAATAATAACCGAAGGGACGATACATAACCCGACACTTTCACGGAATAACGACAAGAGGTATGCATGAGAGAAGATTCTGGAAGACTTCATCTTCACAGAAATCGACTCGAAAAGAGACTCCAAGAGATTGAGTCTTTAAGGAAATATGACAAATCTGGAATGTTTAAAGAATCATACAAAAATAATTTTAAAAGTTGACTGAGATGCTTCAGTTCACGACCAACCTCATCGCATACAACGAATCCAGTTCGGAAAGAGAACGTACTACATTCAAGTCGAGACGAGCTTTCCTAGCTGCACTATTACTTAGCTGCACTACTCGCCATGGGTTTATTAATCATGTGCACTCGGGCACATATCTATTTAATTACAAATCACACATTACTGAAACACGTTAATGTTATTAAGAGCGGCATACAGCTTAAATCTCAGGGTGACAATCATGTCGACCCAAATTAAAAACACACACACCCACACTGTTGAGGCTTTTAATATTATTCCGAGAACACGGAAGTTATTAAGACACCGGGTGACCTTACGTTCACCTGATTGCACTGCCACAACGCTTACAGTTTAATTTACAGGGTGACAGTTACGTCCACCCACCATGCACTAGCTAAGTGCTTAATACACAGGACTGCAATTAAGCTCATCCAATGGCGCTTGCAAGGCGCTTAAAACACTTCAGATCCTTACATGTGGATAAGAAGCATAGGTCATGACCCTTAAATTATTCGGAATTAATCGAGGAATATTATGATTTAAAGAAACGACAAATCCTTACATATGGATAAGCGTTCCCACGAATATTAAATTATAAAGAAACGACTAATCCTTACTTGGATTAGCGTTCCTACGCACATTAAGTTATAAAGAAACGACTAATCCTTACTTGGATTAGCGTTCCTATAAACACTCGTGTAACTAAACATCTAACAAACAATTAATCACATTAAAGCCATCCAGGCAAATAACTTAAACATAGAGATAATAGAAACAGCTAATCCTTACTTGGATTAGTTTTCCTATTAATCCACATAAATGCCGGAAGGCGATCACAGATAATAGCGTCGTTCTAGCAGATATACAACCTATTATGATTTTCCAAAATAGTTTATAAAACCATTACCAGATAAACACTGTAATCATTCCAAATAATTACTCAGATAAACAGCTGATAATTAATGTAAATATGGAACGATGAGCAAGAGCGAACTGCCACTTGCCTTAGTCTGCAGATATGGAACAAAGCAGAGACAACGAGATTCGGGCTCGACACGCGTATAGCTCCACTAGCATAAACACCTTCGAGTCGACCCAAAAAGAAACCCTAGGTTAGATCCGACAAAGAATAGTACGAATATACGAAAAGACGAAAGGAATCGAAGGATACGGACCCGATCGAAGGTTCTCGGAAGCCAACGCAACAAATCCCGGGCAACAACTCCCGGGCAAAAACCTTCACGGCCGGCCATCAAACAATTAGGCGGGCGCCGCCTTAAATGCGGCGGGCACCGCCACCATCACGGCGGGCGCCGCCTCAAGCACGGCGGGCGCCGCTCATCGGCTTCCTCCACGGCGGCTGGCCACACACCACGGCGGCACCAAGATCTTCACGGCGGTCGCCGTCCCTAACACGGCGGTCGCCGGGATATTCACGGCGGTCGCCGTTCCTGGCGGCGGTCGCCGTCTCCCTGGCGGCGGTCGCCGTCCTGGCGGCGGTCGCCGTCCTAGCGGCGGTCGCCGTCGCTGAACAGAAACTTAAAAAACGGGCGAGAAATCTTACCCGCGACGCTCGATTTGGTTTGCCTTTCGCCTTGCTTGGCTTCTAGGCTTCTAAGGGCCTTCCAAGTCTCCTTGGCCACCGAGAACGACACCAAATGATGCTCTAACGATCCACGAGAGCTTCCCGAGAGAGAGAGCGTTTTTCTTTGGGAGCGTTTTTGAGAGACGAGAAATGGACAACGTAATGGCGTTTTCACACCCTTTCTAGCTTCACCCATGCCCTCTATTTATAGGCAAATATTTGGGTTGTTGGGAGCCAAAAAGCTTTCCAATTGTGCCCTTGGGTATTAACCCATGGTTAGTCCATTGCACCTCTTGGCAATAACCAAGTGGGTAGAGATTTGGTATTAATCTTAACTTGCGATAACAAAAGTCATACACGAACGAGTATAGACTTCCAACAGGCCTTCACTGTATAATTTTTAACTGAGAAAAATATTACAGATACATAGCACATTACAGAATGTCTCCGACTTTCTGAATTAAATCCGATGTACTAAACGGGTGTTCGGGGAAAATTCCCAAAATTCCCAAAATAATCCTTACAGAATTACGGGGTATCACAGCCTCTTCAATGGTGTCTTGGTGAAACCCTCATGGTATTTCTTCACTCTTTGCCCATTCACCTTGAACAAAGTTTGATGCTGAATCAAATAGCTCTACGGCACCATGTGGGAAGACTTTGGCCACATAATAGGGTCTTGTCCAGTGCGATCTCAGCTTGCCTGGGAAAAGTCTAAGCCGTGACTGAAATAAGAGGACTTTGTCTCCAACCTTAAAGTCCTTCCTCAGTATGTGCTTGTCATGCCAAGCCTTAGTCCTTTCCTTGTAGTGAATGGCATTATCATAAGCCCGATCCTGGCCTCCTCAGCTCTTGCAATTGTAGCTTACGAAGCGCTCCAGCATCATCCAATTTCATGCTACAATTCTTGATAGCCCAATATGCTTTGTGTTCTAGCTTCACTAGAAGGTGACAAGCTTACCAAACTCCAACCGAAAGGGTGACATTCCAATCGGGTTTTGTAAGCTGTCTTGTAAGCCCAAAGTGCATCATCAAGCCTCAAACTTCAGTCTTTTATGTTGGGAGACACAGTCTTCTCCAAGATGGACTTGATCTCCCTGTTGGACACTTCAGCTTGTCCATTTGTTGAGGGTGATAGGCAGGTAGAAACTCTCTGCGTGACGTGGTATTTCTTCAACAGAGCAGTGATTGTCCTATTGCAGAAGTGAGTTCCTTTATCGCTGATAAGAGCTTTTGGCAGACTGAACCTGGTAAATATGTTGGACTTCAAGAAATCTGCAACAATCGGGTTGCCTCCCGAGAAGCGCCGTAGTTAACGTCGTGGCTCGACCTCATTCTGTCTCATCACGTGTCAGCTTCGGGTTCCTTCAGGAACGCCCTCTTCAATGGTGTCTTGGTGAAACCCTCATGGTATTTCTTTACTCTTTGCCCATTCACCTTGAACAAAGTTTGTGATGCTGAATCAAATAGCTCTACGGCACCATATGGGAAGACTTTGGCCACATAATAGGGTCCTGCCCAGCGCGATCTCAGCTTGCCTGGGAAAAGTCTAAGGCGTGATTGAAATAAGAGGACTTTGTCTCCAACCTTAAAGTCCTTCCTCAGTATGTGCTTGTCATGCCAAGCCTTAGTCCTTTCCTTGTAGTGAATGGCATTATCATAAGCCTCGATCCTTGCCTCCTCTAGCTCTTGCAATTGTAGCTTACGAAGCGCTCCAACTTCATCCAATTTCATGCTACAATTCTTGACAGCCCAATATGCCTTGTGTCTAGCTCCACTGGAAGGTGACACGCCTTATCAAACACCAACCGAAAGGATGACATTCTAATCGGTGTTTTGTAAGCTGTCTTGTATGGCCAAAGTGCATCATCAAGCCTCAAACTCCAGTCCTTTCTATTGGGAGACACAGTCTTCTCCAGAGGACTTGATCTCCCGTTGGACACTTCAGCTTGTCCATTTGTTTGAGGGTGATAGGCGATAGAAAAACTCTCTGCGTGACGTGGTATTTCTT